>CM032889.1:15530236-17930236 GCA_019176425.1 Megalops atlanticus
AGCAACCTGAACCTCTCCAGTACTTAGCTAAAAAGTGGCTGTCTGATGTTAGTAGGACTACCAGTTATATCACCTAACTGATATGCATGGACAGAAGGAACTTATACTATCAAGTTGGAGTATTTGAGAGCACAGATTTGAGAGCACAGATTTGGAATATTCATAGAAGCAAGATGGAAGAGTCGATTACCATACTGGTTGCTTATGTCTGGCACATACGTCTGGTACACGCTATACCAATGGTCCATTCAGGTTAGTCCCAGAATCAGGCTGGGATGGCACACCACATTAACATACTGGATGCAGGACTACAGAAATAAATACATGTGAAACGTAGAAATGCATAAATGAATGAATGTAGAAATTAAGGAATTCATCAGTAAAGAAATGTAAAAATGAAAGAACGTTGGTTTCATTTATTTCTTCCGTGTTGTCACCATTATTTCCTTATTTATTTATTTTTAATAAATCAGATTTTGTTATCCATACAAGTGTGTTGATCTATATTTAAAAGTTGTATCAAATGCTCAAATGCAGGGGTTTGATGGATACTGCAATGCATCTATTAAATTTAAACTCCCTTGAGCTACCAAATAAAACACCTCCAGTGCAAGTACGCAGTGTGTATGTATGTGACATGGTTTCAAAAGGTGTTGACAACACCCGGGGGGAGTATAGCATCATACTCCCCATCACATGTTCTGTGAATTTCTGTGAGAATTTGATAAGTCCATTTCTTGAAGGATTCCGGTTAGTTGCATCCCATTGATCAATCTCTTCAGTACATCAAATAGCCTTTTGGAGATAAAGCCTTGCGGATACAAAATCTCTGAACTAATCATGCTGAAGGGTGTGTGTGTGTGTGTGTGTGTGTGTGTGTGTGTGTGTGTGTGTGTGTGTGTATGTGTGTGTGTCAGGTGCCTCCAGGTAGTTTATGATTGAAGAGACCAAAGCAAGTCCTTAAGACACTCCTCAAGAGAGTATTCTGCTTGGATCAGTACAGATTCAAAGAGTCACTGAATGTTGGAAATGATGCAAGACAGGTACAAATCATATGGAAGACCTATGCTATTGCTAAAAGGATTATTTATACTTCTTAGGCTGTTTAATACTCCACAGAATTGCCTTGCTGTGAACCACAGAAGCCTACAGTCCCTACATTAAAAAGGCAGTGCTTGGCAGTGATACTGAAGACAGGACCAGTAATCACCAGGAAAGCTTTACAGGATGCATCTAGATATTCCCATATTTTTCTGCAGAAGTTGCATACCTCATAAATCTGTGCAGAAGATGATATGCACACTGGCTGTGAAATGACAAGGAGCTGCTATTTGCAAAGATTTTTAACAAACTCAGCCGATCAGAAAAATACAACATGAAAATATACAGCTATCATTTTATACCTATAACAGGTAGAATTACAGTTATCAGGACCAGACTCTCTAACTACTTTCATTGCTTGCATTTTACATTATTTCAAACTCTCTTAACCCTCCTATTGTCCTGGGGTCATAATGACCCGAAATCATATTCAAACCTAAGAAAATGATATAAAATGTTAATCTAAGTACATGGCCTCGTATGTAGCTTCCTAAAATGACCCCAAAAATGGAAATTTGGGGAATTAAAAAAAAAATAATTTTCAGTGTAGCTGCCACAAAAAAGTAACGCCTGTTGTCTTAGGGTCAATATGACCCAAGATAACTTTTGATGTTGAACTATCTTTATAAGCAGCTCTGTCTAACTCAGAGTGCCACAAAATCATAAATTATTTCCTCATACTCATAAATACCTGGTACTAGGCCCATTTCAAAGATATTAGCATGCATGCTAGTTTAGCATGTTAGGTTGCTAGCAGTACACAATTTCCATGTTTTTCCATATTGTATTCCATACTGTATCAAAACCACTGATGCCCCCTGACCTCTAATGATTGACCTAACATTTTACACATGCTCAGCTATTAGCAGCACAGAAGTTTACCTTGCATCCCTTGTAATAAATCAATGTATTCATTCATACCTACTTAGTTTTTACCATTCAGAGTTAGCATAACTTTAACTCATAACCACAATCCCTAATAAACATAGCATACAATAAGACAAATGTTTAAGAGTCTGAGAGTCCAAGCTTTGCTTCCATCCAGGTGGAAGCAGCATCGCCCCATCCTCCACCATCAGCCCACAATTCTCTGCGAATGGGTATGACTGTGCAGTACAGTGCTCAACCTACCCATCACACACACACACACAGACACACACACACACACACACACACAAAAAAACACAGACACACCACTGATGCTTTCTGAAAGAGCAGGGACCATGTGCTGAACCTGGCTCAGCTCTCCCTGTCAGCCTGGCTGGTCTGTCACATCCAGAATCTCTGCTCCAGATAAAGATCAACACCATTCCCTAACTTACCTGGTTGCCACTTCCTCTCACTCCACAGATACAGGTGTACCTTGTTATCTCCTACACAATGAGAGACTCCACTCATGACACTCCACTCCACCTCCTTTCATTGGCAGGTAAGCTTCCCAGCATCTGACACATGCATAACAAATTTTAACTATGTTTATATCAGAATTTTTAAGTGTGTCTTTGTTCTGTGTTTTTGAGGATTCAGTCAAGCTGCAATTTTTTTTTTTTTTTAATTTTGTCTGGGGTGGATACAAGAAAATACTTTCAGATCTGAACTTTCCAATTCCACTATAGAATGAAATTGGATTTCATCCGACCCTGAACTTGACACTTCAACTTGTAGAAACTGATTTTGTGGTGTGACATATGTCCTCCTCTGTTATCACCGTCTGGTAGCAGGTGCAGTCTCTGGCTGGCATCCAGCTCTGTACTTTGAATGCAAGATTATTTCATGCAGGAAATAAAAATCCAAAACAGAACAAATTATTTTTTTTCAAACAATTTACTTTTCGAACAATCTACTTTACTTAATAAAGAGCTACCATTTACCATCAACCAAGACAATGAGTACAAGCTTAATTAACAGAATAATACAGATTTTCCAGTAAACATCTCATATTGCAAAGGCTGTGGATATTGTAATATCAGAGTATTATATACAGTGGAATGACCCATCTACTGCAGTGTGGCAATTGTCTCCCTGGAGTTTGGGATTTTCAGGATCCTTGATGTCTTTTTGGTACATGGGTCCTTTCTTGAAGGCGATGGCAGGATGTCACCTGGGAGGTTATGTCATAAGACACGTGATGCTTCTGTCAATGATGAAATGAACACAAGCCTTTACAGCTGTTTTGGAACAGAGGCAACTTTTGTGATAAAATGTTTACAGCAGTTTTAACAAATGCACTTGCTGACACCAACCAATTTTTTACAGTACATTCCCATTTCCCCACAAAATTTTTGCTTTCGTTTTTGATAAACTGTTGCTTGACCTAGCCTCAATACAAGCCTGAAGGCAAATTTAATGGCTCCAAATTGTCTCTAATGTTCAGTAAGGCATGGAAGGTAAATATTTGGACCTTTTGACATTTTGGCATAGCAGTAGTGCAGAAGTGTCGTATGAGGCTGATATTCCTGCAGTAGTTATATTCCATACTATTATGCTTCATCACTAATTTAAATTGTTTTTATAACAGCCTCAAAGATATCAGACAGAACATAAAGAACAACAGAGAAATGTGGTTCTAGATTTATCCTGATAAATTTCCATACCTCTGGCTCACACTTATACACACAAGCACACAAAGACACACATACACACGCCCACGCAAATACACACACACGCACAGGAGGTTCCCATAATTATGGCCATGGTTTAATCCAGCTCAAGCCTAAACGACAAGGCCTGTTTTCATGCTTTCGCCTCTGCTGACACAGAGATTAAGGCCACTGTGAGACTAGAGTTGTCAGCGTCTGAAAGGAAGTGGCACAAATCGACTAAGGCCTCCATTCATTCAGGTGTTTTATCTCTGAAATTCCTTTAAAGCCACCCAGGCCAGCTTGGTTATATCATTACTACAGCATGTCTTCCTTTTCAAACAAGCTTAAGGGTATATAGGGAGCATACAGTAAGCGAGTAAACAAAAGGATATTACAACAACATAGTTCAGTAATGAGATATTTGTTGACCAAGCAAGTCAGCTTTAGAGCGCAAAATCAGTCAACAGAAATACTAAAAGGAACTATTTGGAAATATTTGTGTAATGATAATATTTACCCTAGTTTAATAAAAGATACAGTTTTGCTGGTCTTACACATATGTGTGTGTGTGTGTGTGTGTGTGTGTGTGTGTGTGTGTGTGTGTGTCCATATTTACACTACCCTTTTACTCACAAAATAATGTGGAAAAGTGAGATGTTTATAAATCAGAGGTATTTTAAATGGGTGATCAGTCATCTGTTTTTCCCACATTTGTGGTATTCAGCCATCATATTTTTACCTCATTCTGAATTGATTAGCTAATTGAATGCTCATATTTTTGGGAGTCTGTCTAATATGCATTCTACAGACCAGTACAGAATTATGTATATCGCCACTTGGTGGTGCTAAGGAGTGAAATGTATATATAATAATCTAAATATGTAAAAATAAACGTTTTTCTTGTTCACACAATTGTTTTAATGATATATGTTTCTCCACAAAACATATGAGATATGAACTACACAGAACATTAAAATGAACATTGTTTCTTGTTAAATGATTAATTAAATCTAAACAAAGAAAGTGTTTGACTGACCTCCTGGCACTTCTCACACACTTCATGATCAGGTGGTATCGGACATGGTAGAATGCTTTGAGGGCAAAGGTAATTATCCTGGAGGCAGATCAGTCTCATATGGACCAGCCAAAGAGTCTCCAATCTTGAACTGCAATGTCTAACCACCTGATCTTGAATAATGGTCAGGAGTTTATGAAATGGTGAAATAAAACCTTGGACAATCTGTACTCCTAAGACAGGCATAAGGACAGCATTAGTGTAGCATTTGAGAAACAGGCTCAGCCAAATAATGTCAATGGGCAGTAAAGCGCAAAGCTTAAGGACCAGGGGATGGCTTCTGACAAATGTGACTCTTTTCACCATTTATCTTCCCTCTTAGTTTAACTCATGCATATGTCAGCCTTTTCTCAATGGAAAAAAAAAAAAAAACACCTTTAAGGTATATAACATTCATTACAGTTTTAGGAGAAACTGGGGTCCCATCCCATTGGGCTTCAGAAGCATTGAGGAGATAGACAGCAGTGACATTAAAAAAAAAGGCAAAATGCTCATGCTGCCAATAGAAACCATTGAGTCAATGTGTGCAGCTGTGCAGCACAGTTATTTCACTGTTTTTGCCTCCACTAATGTCTATAAAACAAATAAAAGTACTCTAAACTAGAGTCTGAGTGGCTGCCCGGGCACTGGAATCATTTGACAGGTGAATACTGATATCAACCTTGAAGCCATCCTGTGAATTCATTCAAAATTGTCCACTTGATCCTCCTCTTTGTCAAGACCATTTTGGTTTATAAAGATGCTTGATGTTCAGCTGAATGTTGGCATTCATTTCAGATATAATTACAGGTGCTGACCTGTGTGTGTGTGTGCGTGCGTGTGCGCACGTGTGGGTGTGCGTGTGCGTGTGTGTGTGTGTGTGTGTGTGTGTGTATGTATGTGTATGCACAAACAGGCAAAAACATTTTAACAGAAAAAGTTGTGCTGTCACACATTCAATATCACAGATTGGGCTGGGATTGTATTCTCTGTCAACGCCGAGTCCCTCCTTTGGCTGCTCTATTGCCAGCGAGCCCCCATGTGAGGGCCGTCCCTTTCTCAGAAGGCAAAATTGCCATTGCTCCCTGCGGGTTGTTCCAGCAACTCCTCCAATCGGCCTCCACACTGGTTTTATCTCATCGCTGTCCGATGTGATGCTGATGCATAGCACCCACATAACCAATGATTTTCAACTCCTCTTAAATGGAACAGACACAGGCAGGACTGGCAATTACTCCTCAGAAAACAGCAAAGGGGAAAACAACAGCCAACCCTGTGGAGGATGCGAGAAAACATACCTACTGAAATAACTTCCTTCTCAGCAGTGTACACACAGAAAACACTGTGCAATGTCCAAACAATGTCCCTGATCATCCAACATGGTGATATCAGCATTATAGGGAAGCATGCTATGTTTGGCATGGAAATCAGGTTCTGAGACTGAAAGGCATTCATTGTTCATCAAAGTTTTCAACAGATGGAGACTCATAGTATCAGACAGCTGCTGAATTGTTATCAGGCAACCTACTTGGTTTACATAAGTTCTGAGTGGTCAGCATATTAGGCAGCATGGGATATTGGAGAGACAGTAATGAACTGATGAGGATAGTGGTGGACACATCCGTTCTGCTAGTTATACAGAGAAAGAGAAAGAAAGAGAAATGGAGCGAGAGAGAATGAATGAGAGTAAGGCAGAGAAAATTAGAGACAGACAAAAACAAAGGGAGGGAGACAGTTTAGAATCTCTATCACTTGCATAGGGACAATGGACAAGGTAGCATTATCAATTGGACAGGAAACAGATATGACTCTGAAAATCAAAATGGATTTGAGATTTTTTAAATTGTTTGGACCATTTCAAATTGTGTTTAACACATACACGTGTTGGCCTGATATTTACAAATCAATTTACAAACAATATCCTTGCAATCACCAAACCATCTTTATTCTCCTGAAAATCTGTCATTGTACATGAAGTTTTTGGGAAATGAGTAATGTTATACCATGTAAACCATGCTGTATGTCATGTTGTTCAAAATTTTAATACTGTATTTCATTCTTGTTTACATCAGTTTTGTAAGTCTAGAAACCATTATAGGTCATCTGTACAAAAAAGGATTGTATTTTTCACTAGTCTGCAAATTCTTGGATTTAATATTGCTGGAACTACAACTCTCTTTACACAACAATATACTAATTACCTTTGTCTGTGTGACAATTATGTGAGTGAAATTACAAGGGATTATTACTTGATATAAGGGGCCTTAAACTGTGGCCATTGTAAATCAACAGAAACTCAGTGGAGTCCAACTTGGCAAGGTTTCACATTTAATCAATAACCACATATATAGAGCATTTTTTCTCTTTGGCAAGCTTCCATTGTTTTTACTTCTATACATCCAGAGAGACAATAGTATGGTAGTACTGTAAGTAACACTTGAAAATGATGATATAATAACCTTAATAGTATTTTATGGATTAAGTGTATTTGAAACATACTGCATTTAGTGTATATATAAATTCATAGAAAAATGTTCAACACAAGTATATGCTCTTTATCTTCAATCATATATGTGCAATTTCACATTTAATACATTCGATTTTACACATTTCTGTGGGTTTTTGAAACTCTTTCAAAGGAAATGTATGTTCTTTCACTTCTTCTTTCCATAATCACTAAAAAAAGTTATCAGCGTGTTATACCTCAAAATCCCACACAATATCTGATGCTGCCTTATGTTCCTATACTTCATTCAGCAACCTTGTAGCATTTAACTTTGTATCTTTCAAGGTTGAATGAAATCTGTGGGCACTGAAAAACCATTCCTGCAAGATTAAATGGCTGGGTATGTTTTGTTTAGTAAATCTCAGATGATGATATAATAAAAGATAACAACTTAAGAATGTAACGAGTGACTTAAATGTGAATGGTTTCCCAGAGCTCTGTTTCTTTAGCATTTTCCTTGTGTTATATAGTTGCACAGTTAATCAAATGCAAACACATGAGGATAAGGCCAGCTAAATACATGAGTAGACTCTCACTGCAACCTCTCCAGAGAGAACAAAAGGTAGACTAAAGTGGCAAGCAGATTTGTTATCTTGTTTCTAAAAGAAAATTTAATATGAATAAAAAAATACAGGCACTGCCTGAAAAGAAAAGGTAAGAATTCATGTAAATTCAAACTGCTGTCAGAGGCTGATCTGTTTTGTGTGATTTTCGCAACAAAAATTAGAATTCCTTGCTTGGTGTACTTAACTCATACCTGCATACAAGTCTGATTTATGTGACTTATAGCTAGGGCATGCGATGTCCACTCCCTGCATACAAAGTACACTTTGCAGAAATTCGATGTTCACGTCTGAGAAGTTAAAGGTACCCAGGGCAAACCCAACACCAGCTTGAAATGTAGGTAACAGCAAGATGCTTGATAAACAGAGACACGCACAAAGCATACCTGAGGGAAGAAAAAATTGGTGACAGTTGGGGCCGGTGTGTCAGCCTTACTCAAATCACTGCAAGTTCCATTACATCCCTCTCTGTGGATTTCACAGGTATGGTCATTTAAACCAGATGCACATGAAAATGCATTTAAAATAATGTACCCCTCACCACATTGTGGGTTGATTTGGAGATTTGGGTATCCATCTACAGTGGGCATTTTATGTCCATGTAGTATGAAAACTGTTGTTTTCCATATTATCTACCAGATGAAAAGATCAATAAAGCTAAATCCCTGTATTTTCAGGTAATTACATGGTTTCCTTTATTTTATACAAGAGTCTCATTTTGAAATGCATTGTTGTTCTAGGGAACAAGACAAGACAAGACATGAATGATGACATGTAACCTTGTTTGGTACCAGCCTTTTTTGAACAATAATATAAGTTCCAAAGACACAGCTGAAATATAACTGTTTGAGTGTGACGAATCAACTTCCTTGATTTACTCATACCCAGTATGATCTGACTCAATACTGCGAAGCCAGTACACTCTGATCTCCCCTGCAATGCAGCCTTCTGTTTTTCATAAGGCATCTCATGCAGCTGAAACTTAAAATGAGTGAATGAAAATGTTACTGGAAAGGGCACATAGATTGAAACCACCTCCTTTGAGAATTTTCCTCACGGATAAAAAATGCACTTTGTGCTGCATAAACCCTCCTCTCGCTGGCGAGATAGACATAGTTTTAATGGGCTGCTGGAGCAATGCATTTGCTCTTATTACCTGAAGAAAGACTGCTGTCATTAAATGCAAATCTAATTTCCTGATTGTCTTGTAATCCAGCTATTTATGTCCATACTTCCAAATGCATTCTCAATGACAGGGTTTCTTAAGGAAATTTAATTTGTTCTAATGGCAAAAACTGTTCATGAGATAATTTACATCATATGATCTGGTTCTGTTTCATCTGTAGTTCACTGCATGTGGAATTTGATCAAGAATGTATATAAATATTTCAAAAATAGGTAGACAAAAGAACATCACAATGAAGTACAGTGGGTTTGTCAGTTTTCACTGCACTATACCTTTGGTTTTCAAGTTTTGCATTCTGAATCAAACAAATTCAGTCTCATTGAACGCATCCAAAAATCCTTTACCCAACTCAAGTAAGAATAGATTCTTTGCTATGCATTTTCCCTCTAGCCTGGTGGTACCCAAAACATTCAGGCATCCCATTCTCATATGAAATGGAGATAGCACTCTGTCCTCAACAGCCTTTGATCTGGGTGAACACTGGCTTCCTGAAACTATGAACTATCTGGATAGCTGAGCTAACAAGGAAAAATATAGCCTGATTCACTTTGCTTCATAGACCATTATGTATGTGAAATATTTTTTTTTCAGCTATTTAGATTTTTTAGCCATTGGTAAGGATCAAATCAAATGCATGAGTAAATTACATGAAGCAGAAAGTGCATGAGAGCTTGCAGATTTTTTGTTTCATTTTGCTATTGATCAAATGGCACAAACCATTGAAATTACAAACAACCTTCATCTATAATATTCAGTGCTTTTCAGTGTTATTCAATTTTATTAAGGTTTGCAGGCAGAATGGTAAAATGGGAGGTCAGACAGAGGTCACATACAGCTGAAATGGTACATAGACACCTTGTCACTTAATAAAAAGATAATCAAATGTAATCATTTTAAATGACTTCATGAATTTGGACTCATTCTTTCACAGCACTGAAAAAGTGCATATTCTGTTAAGCATAACTACATGTCTTTATTCACAAAGGTTAATTAACAAATTTTCAAACACAAACAGACGTAATATCTATCCAGTGAGATGACAGCAGGTGTTGGTGTCAGGCATTACATGTAATCTCTGCACATTGCTTTTTTTTTCTTAGGTACAGGAATAAACTAAATAAAGGACATTGGTTAGGTAAAATTATCAACAAATGACATGTTTCATCACTGCTGCCAAAAGTGTTCACTAGGGAAATGGGTATTCGTAGGGCCAAGGAGCTATATACTACTTCCACACTGCAGAGAACCATTACAGAGCCATAATATCAAATGCAGCAATCTTCTTGATAATCAAAAGCCACTGAATATTGAAGCACCTCAAAGCAGTGATAAGAAGGAACTAGTAATGATATGACAATGGCTCTGGCAATCCATGGAAAGGAATACAGTAAGAGACAATGATGAGTCAAATTCCCATGTCACATAGGAGACCCAATTTCATAAAGTGGCTTCAGGACAAGTGAAGAGTGAATGAATGATAGTGGTGACAACAATCTGTTCTTAAACTGACAGCACACCTGAGTACAATTAAACTGATATCCAAAATTTTAGTATTCTGTTGTGGAAAAGCCATGATACACAATACTACCCTTGCATACCTAGTGATATAAGTAGCTATATCAGAGTACTGTATTTCTCAATGAAAATGTTAATTGCTGTATTTTACATCCTACCTATTATAAGCTTTGCAAGATGACAACTCCATTTCATGGTTACAATTTAACTCACATAGAGTGTTCCTCTTTTAAAGAATCATGCCATTTTTCACCATGCTAAATAGTATGCTCGTTGGCACAGATACACAATTACCCTCTGATGAGTTTTGCCATGAAAGGTAAGTGAGTTTCATTTCTTAGCCACCATATGGGTGTGTCCTCCTCTCACTGCCTCTCACTTCTTTTAGATATGCTGTCACCTAAGCAGTACTTTACTGCTCTCTGAAAATAATAAACTGTTAGTGCCACAGGCTTATGCACTTGTGTCAGTACACGAATCACGTGCAATCAAGTGGATAGTAAATTTCATCAATAAACAGCCCAATAATCCTTTACATGTAACACTTACACTTAAGTGTTGTTATGGATGTTATGTTGCTAGATATGAATTTACATCTCAGATGTAAATGTTTCTTCTCTCTGTGACAGTTGTCTTCTTCTCCTCTTGTACCTTCACCACTACTAAATGTGTCTGGTGGGAAGTGCTTTACTTTCTACTGAAGTAAAGAGACTGAATTAAACCTGGCAAGCCACCTCATTGGCAATCATCAGTCATGATATTTTTTAGATTGGACAATAAACATGCTGGATATGAAATTGCAACTAGTTCTCTTGTAAAATTATGTTTGCGTGCATGAGCATTAGGCAGTCCTCTATTCAAGTGGCTCTTTAGAATATGATCCCCATGACCCAATCAAACTGCAGCACAAAAAGGCCATGAAAAGGCCATTGAGATAAATTTTAAAAGCTAGTCATTATGTTGCTGGATGTACCAGTCTTGAAGCTAAAATTGCCCTGAAAAAAAAAAAAAAAAAAAAGGATGGATAAATAATGAAACCGACGTTCTTTTGATGTTTTTCGGGAGGCGGAAGGGGGGTCTAATGAGCACAACCCTAACCCTAGCCCTACTCTATTCGCAGTGCAAAACCTATTGGCAATTCTTTACATTCAGTAGTGTAACGGTGTATGTACACTGTTCGTGTGCTCAGCTACAAATTTAAAGTATAGGTTCTTTACATTTTACAAACTTCCTGAAAACGCAAGTTTTACAACCCTGAGACAGCCTACCTTCAAACGTTCGTCCTGAATATCTTACGTCAACTGCGTCTGCTTACACCTAGCGTGTAACAGGTTTCCATGTGTTCAGTTTGCATTGACAGCTCTCCATATTAACTGTCTCATATTTGAAGCTTCACAAGATAAACCAACGGTGACTGACTGGTAGGCTACTTGCGTAAAGTTGACCTGCTTGGCAATTCTGAGACCAAATTCTCGCTACGGACGTGCCCTCTGTAGTTTCACCACACCACTACTAACTGGTCAAATCACGTAATCTCTGGATTGATTCATAAATCCCTCCCTCAACGCGAAAGAGACGAAGTCTATTGGTCGAGAAGCTGAAGGCAAGCCGTATCCTTGTTTCATTCATTGGTTGGCAGAAGATCAGTAACCGTTTTTAATGCACTATGATGCGCTCAAGAGTTAGTCATTGGAAATTGTTGGGAAGGGTTGGGACGCACGGGGTGAGCGCAATTATAATCCTGCTGCTTTCAACAGTTGATGTGAGACAGAAGGTGACAGTATTTTTTTCTCGGCAAATATCGACAAACTGACTCCTGACTGTTTGACGTTCACACTCGACGTTGTAGAAGCAAGGCGTTGTGTTATTTCAAAGTTGCTCGTACCCGGCATTCACGCAGCATAGAAGAGGACGGATCACATTGTTAATAACGTTATCCACTCTGGATCAATATTTTATATCCGGATCCTCTCACCACTCACAAGCATTCTAAAGAAAGGTGACTCACAGAAGACAACGTGACACAGGCTGTAGCTTTGTAATCACATGGAGATGTTGTAAGAACAACGTGTACTAGTATTGCAGACGTACTTTCCGGACAACTAAAACTATATCATACACAGAACAGTTCACTCCGGACTTAATGGGTTTCCAGAGGCGAAGAAGATAAAGGTTGTACTTAGTGAAGCAAGATGATATTTCGGACCAAGTGACACAGGGTAAATTGATATATGGTTATTTTACAATCATCCTACAATCTGTACAGATGTCCCTTGCTACAATATGTATGCACAACTGAGGTAGGTTGTCTGCCTGATTTACAGTGTCTGGACGCAACAGTCTGTTGAAATCTGTGCAGTGGTGACATAAAGTAGTGTGATTACATACCGCTTGTATTTTGTTGAATTTTTTGCTAGAATAAATGGCCAGAATAGGGGAATTTGCCACTGCGCATGAGAAGTTTATGAGGGCATTTGCAGCGAATTGTTTAAGAGTAACGACAGTTACATTAACACAAGTAAGCAGTTGTGCTGTATGGTGTGGCAAGAAAAAAAATCTTATTAACGTGTTTCCTATGTATGCATGCAGCTCAAAACGAACTAGTAAGAAATCACATGAGGTTAGGTGAACGATATGCCACACGCTGAAGAAAACCTACACAAGTGTCGACATCATAGTAAATGTATAACCTTGGAGCACATTCCTTCTTAATATTTCGCATCACATTTAAATATTCTACCGATTTAAAGAGCCTGCTTATTTAATTTGTTTAAAAAAGAGCTGCCCATGAATGCTTTCGTTGTACTAGATGGTATGTATCAATCTCTGTATATTGTCACCAGTTAAATACGCGGTAAAGAAAACTGGAAAGTGACTAAACATAGCAATTTCACTGCATCTTATATGTTGATTGGAGAATCTCTGATTTCTGTTTTGTATTTCAGATGACCACAAGCACTACGGCACGTTCATTTTTCAGAAACCGGATCACGAATATTACACAGATCATTCTGGCGTTCAAATGAATTTGAATTACATGTACCGCATCACCATTTGCAATTAAATATTGACGTAAAAAATAAATAAAAAAATAAAAGAAGAGCCAACGGCTAGATCGTTGTTTAATATGAATAGAACTGCGTGCCTGATCAAAAATAAAAGGTGAGAATTGCCAGTTTGCTAAGCAAATCAACAGGTCTGAAGCCAAAACGCATCGAGAATAGCAAAGCTCAAACCGCAGGGGGATGTATCTTTCTGTTTTCCTTTTCCTACTGCTGTGGGCACAAGCCCTGACGTTGAAGAACTTGAATTATTCTGTTCCGGAAGAGCAGGGGCCAGGGACTGTGATCGGGAACATTGCCAAAGATGCCAGACTTGGACCGGGAGAGCGGGGCAAAAAATCCAACTTCAGGGTGTTGGAGAATTCGGCCCCACATCTCATTGATGTGGATCCCGAAAGCGGACTGCTGTATACTAAGCAGCGGATCGATAGGGAAGCACTCTGTCGGCGAAACCCCAAGTGCCAGCTCTCCATGGAAGTGTTCGCAAATGATAAAGAGATATGCATGATTAAGGTGGAAATACTGGACATAAATGACAATCCACCAAGCTTTCCTTCTGATCAGATCGATATTGACATTTCAGAGAATGCAGCGGCTGGCACTCGGTTCCCTCTCGCGAGCGCACATGACCCTGATGCTGGGGAAAATGGGTTGAAAACATACCAGATCACGCGAGACGATTACAATATATTTTCTTTAGATGTAAAATCCAGGGGGGATGGGACTAAGTTCCCGGAGTTAGTTGTTCAGAGACCCTTAGACAGAGAGGAAAGAAGTCGCCATACCCTAATACTAACAGCAACTGATGGAGGGGAATATCCAAGATCAGGGACAATGCAAATCAACGTTAAGGTTACTGACTCTAATGACAATAGCCCGATGTTTGAACAGCCATCCTATGTCTTAGAAATTCCTGAAAACTCACCCATAGGGAAGGTGTTGATAGATCTAAATGCAACTGACCTAGATGAAGGAAACAATGGGCAGGTTGTGTATTCTTTTGGGGGTTATGCCCCAGATAGAGTCAGAGAGTTGTTCTCTGTTGACCCTAGAACAGGTGTCATAAAGATTCAGGGAGAAATTGACTATGAGGAAAGCTCAGTTATAGAGATTGATGTTCAGGCGAAGGATCTCGGGCCCAATCCGATTCCAGGCCATTGCAAAGTCACTGTTAAGGTGGTTGACAGAAATGACAACTGGCCATCTATAGGGTTTGTGTCTGTGCGGCAGGGGGCCGTTAGCGAGTCCGCTCCTCCAGGGACAGTCATCGCATTGGTCAGAGTCACTGACAAAGATTCAGGGAGAAATGGCCAACTCCAGTGCAGAGTATTGGGCAATGTGCCTTTTAAACTGGAGGAAAACTATGACAATTTCTACACTGTAGTGACTGACAGACCTTTGGACAGGGAGGTGCAGGATGAGTACAATGTGACAATAGTGGCCAAAGACAATGGCATTCCCCCTTTAAATTCCACCAAATCATTTACAGTTAAAATATTAGATGAAAATGACAATGCTCCTCGGTTTACCAAAACAGTTTACCTCCTGCAGGTGCCTGAGAACAATATCCCAGGGGAATATCTAGGGTCTGTTCTAGCCCATGATCCGGATTTGGGTCAAAACGGAACTGTCTCTTATTCCATATTGCCATCAAATGTTGGTGACGTGTCTATCTACACCTATGTGTCTGTCAATCCCACAAATGGTGCCATATATGCCCTGAGATCATTTAATTATGAACAGACAAAGTACTTTGAGTTTAAGGTGCTGGCTAAGGATTCAGGTTCCCCTCACCTGGAGAGCAATGCTACCGTTAGGGTGAGCATACTGGATGTAAATGACAATGCACCAGTCATTGTGCTGCCCCTTTTGCAAAATGACACAGCTGAAATCCATGTCCCCAGGAATGTGGGCGTGGGGCACATCGTGACCACGGTGAGGGCGGTGGACAATGACTACGGAGAGAGCGGTCGCTTAACCTATGAGATCTCCGATGGGAACGAAGACCATCTGTTTGAGATAGACCCGGTCACCGGGGAGGTTAGGACCTCCCATCCCTCTTGGGAAGACGTGGCCCCCGTCGTGGAGCTTATCATCAAGGTGACCGATCACGGGAAGCCCACCCTCTCGGCTGCGGCTAAGCTGATCATTAAAGCCTACACTGGACCCCTGCCGGAAGGGGAACCTAGGATCAACGAGGAGCAGCACAACTGGGACGTGTCCCTTCCCCTAATTGTCACCCTCAGCATCATCTCCATCATGCTCCTGGCCGCCATGGTCACCATCGCCGTCAAGTGCAAGCGGGAGAACAAGGAGATCAGGACTTACAACTGCCGGATCGCCGAGTACTCGCACCCGCAGCTGGGCAAGGGCAAGAAGAAGAAGATCAACAAGAACGACATCATGCTGGTGCAGAGCGAGGTGGAGGAGCGGGACGCCATGAACGTGATGAACGTGGTGAGCAGCCCCTCGCTCGCCACCTCCCCCATGTATTTCCACTACCAGACGCGCCTGCCTCTCAGCTCGCCCAGGTCGGAGGTCATGTACCTCAAGCCCGCCGCCAACAACCTGACAGTCCCGCAAGGACACGTCGGCTGTCACACCAGCTTCACGGGCCCCGTGACTAATACCACCGAGACTCCGGTTAATAGGATGTCGATAATTCAGGTAGGAAACACAATTTATGTCTGCCTCGTGACCCCATCTGTCAGCGCCTTTTCATGGGGCAAGGGGAGGGATTTTGCACCTTTAGAGAGCGAAGTCTGCTGAGTGAGTTGGTTTTTAATCTACTGATTGGAGGATAATCGATAATGAACTGCAAAACCTTTTCTCGGGCTTGAATGCATTTTCCTGATGGACAGGCATAGATAGTTGGTTATATACATCATGTAGTTGCTGTTACGCATCTCTATGCAGGATATCTGATGTACATCCTGCCTGAGGGTAATTCATTCAGTTTTGACTTTCTTCATCAAACTTTTGTAACATTTATTCTTTTCAATACTGCATTCAATGTCTGCCTCATTTAGTCATTCAGCAAAGAGGATGTGGTACTTTCTATGCATTTTGCAGTCATCATAAGCTTGTATACTATGTTTAAAAACAAATGGCCATAATCTGGGGATAGGAATTTTGTCTTTTGCATGCCTGTAGACTTGTGTTTCTATTCATCCCGAAGCAGAGTAGCTTATGGGTTACAGTTCTTGCCATTTTAGGCTATTTAAATGATTTCTATGCAATTCCACCGATGTCATGCATACTCAATTTTTGTGAATACGCTGGATGCCCTAAAGAACATAAGACCTCTCAGTTCACCAAATTGGCCCCCAGTAAAATAAGAAGGGAATTGTTCAAATAAAATGGGTGCTCAGATTGTGCTTTAAGACCCAACAGGATTTCTTGTTTTCCACAGTCCTAGTTAAGACCTCTTTGTGGAGGCTTTGCTAAGCCTCTGACAACTACTGCATATCTGTTGTGCTAAGCCTGTTTTAAGTCATGTTAAATCTGTCCTGTCAGACACGTTAAAATGCTCTATGCTGGCTATACACCTACAACCCGCAAGAACAAATTTGTCTGTTTTCACTTATTTATTGCTTATCTTCATGGGTATTTAAAGAAGACTGGTATGCTGGTGTTTTTTCCCCATTTCATGTTTAAGAACACGTGAAAGGGATTTTATGGACATGTCAGAGTAAATAAAATGGATATAATATATGTCTGGTAAATATGACTGTTTTGCAATGCTGCTGATGTGTTAATGTGATAGAAAAAAAACCCTCCTTCTGCACCACTGCTAAAGAGTGTAGCCTAAATCTAGACAAAATGAATCTGGAAGTATTGCAGCAAAAAGATGAACCAGGAAACACAGTGTATGACAGAGTACCCTTTATTGGTTTATGGGTTCAGTGCAGCTGAAGATATCTATCATTATTGGCAGAAAGGAACAATAAAGATACCAGCTTTTGAAGGGAACCATTTTAGCAGCACGCCACTACACACAATATTGATCAGCCAATAGTGGCATTTTATAGAAGTTTGGTTGCCAGGTCAGAATGAGTTGCCTGGACACAAATAACAACATTAATTTGCTCAAATAGGCCCTATAGGGTGTAGCAAGCTGCTTAATTTGATTTTTAAAGAACCATACAGTAAAGAACTGACAGGTTAGGATACTTAAATCAACTTAAAGTGTTAAAGCACATTACTTTGAGAAATCAATGAACACAGTACAGTATTCCTGAAAGGATTGAGAGGGATTTAAAAAAGTGACATGGAATTCACAAGCCTTAGATGTAGCAATAGCTATTGCCAGAAATAGAATATTTTCTAAAAAATCAGATTTTTGTTTTGTTCTGAAAGTACGTTGTAGCAAGAACTCAGTAGGAACAAGACAAGCACACCACACTGCGTAATTCCTTGTTTTGATATGGTTTCATCCAACTCACAATGGAATTCCATTTTTTTGTTGGGTTCAACCAGAAAATCATGTATTTATTTTGCAGAGGGTAAAACAATTTATATTTTATTCATATATAAGGGGTTAGAGCTCCCACTGCTGTTCCTCAAACCACTTAAAACCAAATAGTTGCTGTAACTATGAGATAAGATCAAGGGAAGGGGTCAATGAAAATGACATAAAACTATCCTCTAGGGGGCATCTGTTATCCATATGGCTTGTACACAGTTGGCTGATCAGGGGGAATTTGCTATGGAGGAGGGATTCAGAACATCTTGCTCCTGTTTTGCTACTGTACAATTGAGCAATGTGTACAGCAATTACAGTGATTGTATTGTCACAGCCATATGAAAAGTGATTATCTTATACAAGTTTACTGAACTGTATTTCTATTTTTCTGTCTTGGTATTTTGCAGATATGAAAATAATATGTTTTTTTTTTTTTATTGCAAGATGTACATTTCTGGACATGGGACCTGTTCTGATGAAGGTGGGAAAACTGGTGTAGCCTCAGAACTGAGTCCCTACTTAGTAGCTGTGGCTTGGCAAAGAGGTCAGTTGACTTGAAGCAGCCAGACAGGCCAGTTATGGATGGCTGCACAGAACACCCTTTCTGGGGGTTTATTGTTACTACCACAACTGTGAGATGAAAGTCTATAGTGGGTACACAAGGGCTCTGTGTAACTTGATTGCAGGGTGCAGAAGTGCACAGTAGGTGATGAGGTGGATAATTAGTTGAGTGTTATTCTTGCTGTTTCGAGCTAATGTGGGTGCATTTGCAAGGCACAAAGTTCTGCAGATGTGTGTAGCCAAGAAGACAGTCAGCATGCACTTTTTCACATTGTTGGCCAACTGACAAAAGCTTTACTACTACTACTATTATTATCATTATTATTATTATTATTATTATTATTATTATTATGTTGGATGTTTCACTTTCTTTTCTTGAAAGGCATGTCATGATGGTCTTCCAGTGGATTGCCCAGGGACTGTATGTTCCATCACTTACAAAATACTCAGATATTCATTTGGAAGGTAAAGTTAGTATCTATGTCATGGCAGCAAGCCAGTGCATTATGTTAACGTGATGTCTTGAACATAATGGGCACAATGTTGATGTGGGGGAGAATATAGTGTTAAGATCCCCTGCCACCAGCACAAGAGTAAGCAAGTGTCTCCACTTGAAACTTTCAGGTTAGGTATGGTACCACAGGGCCATGCAAAATTATGTGGAACATGGGACTGCAAGGTGACTTAGTTGGGAGAAGAATTGGACCTATAATTAGATTGCAGGTTCCAACCCATGTAATTGTTCCACTTACATAAATAATATTTCAAATATGAGCTATGTAAGACATCCAGTATAAGGGTAAGGTATAAATGCTGCTATGGTATAAATAATAACTTTGGTTCCAGTTTGGAAGAATGTCAAGAGCTCTGCTACTTCTTACCATGAATTTAGGCCCTGTAACTGCATTTATACCCTCCTTGTCTTATTGGTACTATCAAAGCAACGACCTTCCGTGATAATTGGCAGCAATGTTACTACTTGTCTGTAATGTCTTTCATGTATGTATATATGAAAGCATGGGTTTTTTTTTTTGTCCTGAGACAGTTCTGAAGCAAGTGAGTGTAATCGTGAGAGCATTCATGTATGTTAATCTAAATAACCTTGTGTAGCCAATGGGGCAGAAGATGGATGGTTTGAGGGTTACCCCTGGAGACTGAAGTTGTGTTTTTCTAGTGTATGTGGAAAATTGTAGACGAGCCATCACAGCGCCTCTCTTATTTTTGTGACAGCATCCGTCTAACCAGGAACTGTGGCTGCCCCATATGAGCATTTGTAGGTCTTGCCCTAGAATGCAGTGGTGCATTTATATTGTATTGAAATTACCACCACACTTCAATGGGTACCTGGTGTAAAAGCTCTCCGGTTTATGTTTTCATGCAAGAAAAACATCTGCTTGTAGAACTGCAAGAAATAGAACTGGTGTTTACTGTGGTTTCAGATGAGGCGTGAAACAACATGTTTATTTTCATGTGCTTGTCTAAATCACAATTTTGAAATTTGTTTATGGTTTCTTATTGAATTAGTCTGGGTGCTTGCTTGTATTTTAAAATGCATGTTCTTCTGCATCATTTATATCACTCTTCTGGATCTACTGATCTGGATTGTATCCTGGTTGTATCCTGTGACTGAACCTTTTATCATTAAAAAAAGTGAGCCCTTCTTGGAGCTGCAGACCTTCAGTTAAAAGGTACTGTACCGAAGTATAATGGTGTGAGGAGGCATTTGTGAACCTCCAATACATACATTATTCATGACAATTTTACTGTTCTATGCATTTGAATAGTAAAGTGTGTAGTATATGTCTGTATTTCTTAACTCTAAGCTTTAGCATTTTACAGTAAATTCTTGAAATAATGAATAATGCAACTCGTGCTTAATATTATCCTTTTTCCCATTTTACTGACTTTTATTTTTATGTGTAATTAGTCATTAGTATCCGATAGCTAATATAATTGGTATTGCCTATATTAATGAAGCAATGTATGGCAGAACATAATGGGCACAGTGGAATAGTAGCTCAAACATAATGCATTGTGGTGTCAAATCTTGGGGTTAGCCTCAAATCATGAGTGAGATTTTTTTTTTTTTTTTTCTCATTTGCTGTCTCGTAAAACCTACACCCACTGGTTTTCAGGAGATGCCTGATGTGACACTAGCCTTAAAATTGTTTTTGAATTTTTTGTTTAAATGTATCAGACATCATGCTTAATATGAAGAGAATACCTGTCTGGCTAGTATTGTTGTTGAATCTTTGGTCATGGTTTGCGTGTCTACACACTCTGATACAGCACCTAGTTGGTTTGCGATCCGCCAATAAACACAAAGAAGAACAAGAGTACACTTCACATTCACATTCTAAATAGCAGTCCACTTGCGTGTTTTGGTACAGTAGTTTTCACACCTGATGCGAACTGTACCCGAGTACACATGAACCATACTCGAGACCACGGTTCCTTGATCTGTGCCCGGGTACAGTACACAGTGTTCACACTAATCAAACAAACTAGACTTTGGGGTTGAGTGTCCTCAGATCTGGGCCCAGGTCCCTGATTTAAAAGCCCCCTTAAGCAGGTGGAAACAGTAAAGCACTTTAGCAAACTTGCTTGTTGAGAAGCAGTGAGATTACTGGAGCAAGTAGCTGATTCTTGCTCCATACATACAAGGAGAACATTCTGTTCTTACATGTTAATGGAAACGAAACACTCGTTTGAAGTCCAAGTCTGTCAACATTTTCAATTAAAGATAACAACTAATTAAAATAATGATACCGCAGAGGAAAAATTAGTTTTTTGTTTTTTTTTTTTCATTTAAAAAAGAAAAGCAGGCTACAAAAGCAGCCCCAGTGCTTGAGATTATGGTGTTTTCAAAAAAAAAATCTCTTTTCCAGAATTTCCTTTTCATTTCATTTCACAGGTGTAAAACATCCAGCTTTGTAGTGTTTTACCAATGTTGTTTCACTTTTATCAGTTATGTACTACAGCACTTTCAAATGCATTTAATACTGACATATCCAGGAGAGCATTTCATACATTTTCTTTTTGCTGCAAATCTGTCTTTCCTGTGAGTGTGGCTGTAAACCTAGCTAAGCCTGTAATTGGATGGAAGGTGTTTGGAATCACTACTGCATATGGAAACATATTGATATGCTGTACTCTTAAGGAAATGAATAACATTAATTACACAAGGCCATTGTAGTCATCCTTGGACCTTGAGCCTTTTCATAACATTGCATCCACCTTTCTATTTTCAGTGATATTTTAGTTCTAGATATTTTAGTTAGTATCTGTGCAGATTGTCTGAGTACACACAGAAATAATGTCACTGAAGTGCTGTGGCTATTTTGCAGCTTACACTTCAGTTAAGTAGTGGATTTGAAAGCAGTGCCTACTTGTTTTTTTAGCAGTTCAACATGTGGGATTGTTTCTTCTGGGGAGAGCTGGTCCAATTCTGAAGCACAGCTGTCTGTTTGTTATTGCACAATAGCCATATTTAGAGGATTTGAGTATGTTATGTCCCTGCTTTTTACAACCCATCATTTTGCAGTTATTCCTTGTCAGAATCACCACACCAATATAGATGCCTAACAGCTGGCCTGAGAAGAACTGGAGTCACATTCTATGCCTGTCATGACTGCACAGACTACAAGCATGAACTAGTTTTCCTGAAGGAAAACTGGTAGTCATTCAAAACAGATTTATGTAAGATCTCACAGTTCAGCACAAATCCTGTCAAAGGTGTATCTTTAAAGATTTCAAAGAAAGAAATGTGTTACCCAAGAACCTCCTCTCTTAGGTTCACAAAATCATTATTCAAATGGTTATGCTTAGAGTATGATCTTTCACATTTAAAAGCAGTGTGACTGATGTGTAAAACTTGTCTGGTGAGATTAGAGTTTGGGGTTAGTGATGTAACTTTAACAGGAACATTTAAACATCCTGGACACATATCTCTGGGCCTCCATTTGAGTAGCTGATTTGAGCTGTTGAATACTGTTGATTGTTGAGATCAAACCTGACTCACCCTTTAGAGGAAAATGCTGTGAGCCATTGACGTCAGGTGTCTGAATAATTACATTTCAGGCTGTTGTGACAAGGCAGTCGGGTAATCAAAGATAAATGGGGTGATTGTTTTTCAAGAATAATGATACCCACACATAAAATAAAGTCTACAGACAGCTAAAACAGTAGCTCTCTGTTTGTTTGAAGATTTTTACTTCTACTTTTGTGTTTCAGTCTATTGCAAATGTCTCATTGCTTTCAAATGCATACTTATGAAACAACTGTGAAAAGAGGGGAACATAAAACAGCTCTATCTGTGATGACTACTGTATGCACACTTAGTGATTTTATTCTGAAAAAAAAATCTCTTAATCTTTTTTTTCTTATTATTTTTTATCTCCTTGAGGCAAAGTGATCCTGTTAATCCATTGATATTCAAAGCACCAGTTCTTTAGTGTTGAAATACAAAGCTTTCTGAATTGGAACTAAATTGCTTTTATTGCCCTCTTTGTTGAAATCAAAGTCCCAGAAACCCCTTCATACAACAGGAATTAGGAACAGGAGTTGGTAATCTGTTCTCGCATTAAAATGCTTGCATTCAGTTGCGCCCAAAACAAAGAGCACTTGCACACTTGCGATTCTGCCCCTGCTCCACATGGATTGGATCAGTGGAGTTAAAGGGGATACAATTTATGCTGGAGACAGATTTGGGATTTGGCTGGGAAGTCCAGAAATAGACTTAGAGAGCAGTGATGAGTTGGGGAGTGCCATCCAACCCAGGCAGTTGATGTGCCGGTAATACTTGGGTAGTGAGTGGGCTACCCAAGCAAAACTCTTTTTCTACAATGGGCAGCAAGCTGTTCCTGGAGTCCCTCACCTTGTGTCTGTGTGTGGGATGGTTGTAATGATGATAAAAAGCACAATACCTTAAATGCTTACATCTCTGAAAATGTAGAATTTTGCTAGTTGTACCTTACCTTACTTCTTAGTTAGTGTGTATATGGAAAAGCAAAGGAGAAGTTTTACAGTACTGGAGTCCCCATTTTCTTTTTTTGTCAGTGCATCACATTCCCCAGTCACTACCTTTCTACCTTTATCATCAGGCTATCCCACTGGCATCCAATGGATATGTGTTCAATGAATATGTGCTTCACACAGACAAACAACAGTTTAGCATCATATCATATCTGTGGTTTGGCCAATTTTTGGAGTTTAACATTTAAACTTAAACAATAATAATAATATATATAAAAAATAACATCATCTGCAAGCACAATTTGCTACAATCTACAGAGGGAGGGAGAAATGGAACAGTGCAGTCAAAGCTTTGTATGTGGGTTAAATTGCCTGAGGCAGGTTGTAAGACCATGGAATGCATCCACGTTAGCTTAAGCTTTTAGTTATTACAAAAAATGAGGACATTATTCCTTACTTACTACAGAAGAACACTTATTGAAAAAAGCTTAATCTTCATTTACAGTGAATTTGCCCTTTACCATCTGTTCTGTACACTCCAGTGCAAACTGATCCCCAGTGCTGTGTGAATCTACAGGTCAGTGTACATTTTGGAAGAAACAGGAAATAATTAGAGTGGCATGTGTTTCTTTAGGCCTCCTATCTCTCATGGGTCTCTTCCCCTAAGTCACTGATCAGCACTGATATAGGTAAGCAGTGAGAAATCATCTTTAAATCTGTACCAGCTGTTGCTGGGAGAAGCCACATGCTAGTCAGAATATGAGTTTTGAAAGTTTATACCGTGTTTACGCCATTGAGATGAGCTGAGACTTGATCCAAGTGAAAATAAATAGGAATAGGAAATTATGTGCTTCAGTTGTGCATGGTGTGTCTGTGTGACGGTGTTGCCGTCATTTATTTATGACAAGTTATTATTTGAAGACTATCAATTTTGAAATCTTCAACCAATGTTATTTAGGGAAATACTTTGTTGTGAGGACATGTTGAACACTTCAAAGACAAAAAAGCTTGAGAATTAGTTCAATGTCCTTGTCAGTAGTGGACTAGTGTTCAGTGGGGCCCCCGTGATGCAAGCTTTTCATTTTTTCTGAAAAGCAGCAGCACTTTGGTGGTGGTCTTTTGTCAGTGTCGTTCTGGCCGCTCAACTGTCACTCCGGTTCCTCTGGGCCCCAGTCTTTGTGCCAGAAAATGTTATGTGCAGTTCCATTTTGTGCTCCGTGAGACATAATGAAAAGGTATGAAGACGATGAGTCATACTCTGTGCCACCGGCTGTTAAGGAAAATCATTAGAGTGATGTCCAGTGATTTTTTCTTTTTTTGGTGTTATCTCTGTTGGGTATGTCTCAGGTGTATTAGTGTTGTGTGATAACCTATGCAAATACCAATATAGCTCTCCCTTGCAAGGGTCCCTGGAGGGTAAACTCCCCAGGGGCCATACATAGATTACAGGGGATCTGACTCATACTTAAAAATGTAGTGTTTTTAGTGCTGTGATGTGGCTTCCCCACTTTCATTAATGCTCAGTTTGCCATTGTTTACTGCTCTCTAATAAATACAGGGGCTTGAATATTGTTTTAGTGATTGAAAACTTTGTTTACTTTTGTTTTGTTGCTGTTTTGTTTTGTCACCCTTTTCAATACACTTACTTGGAAAAAAGGCAATAGTATGACATAGTATGATAACATGTCCTTGATTCTGGGTAGTTTCTTTGTTTAATTATTCATATTTTTGACTCTCTGCAATTGTTGCAAAAGTTTAGTGTTTGTTTTTTAATTTAGAATTATTAAATGCTTTGACAAAGTACTCAAAGATGACAGAACCTGTTACCTTCTTATTTTAAGCAGGTTCAGGCCAGTGTAAGACAAAGAATGTCGGCATGCAGGCACATTTACTCAAATTGACAAATCATTAGGCTTTGTTGATAGACATACCCCTGATGATTTCTCATTACTCTTGGATGTTGTAGAACACTGACTCTAATGAAATTAAGAAAACCTTTATTGAGAGTGTGGTATAAATGTGTGGAGGTGGCAGTTACCTAAAAGGATAAATCTGAGGCATGGAAAAAACATAATGATTTAGTGACCCCCAGTAATGAAAAATTACAGAATTACAAAGTTATGGCCATCCTGTGATTGCATTTTTGGGGGAAAATCAGGTTTATGACTGTCAGATCCTGCAGTACACATCTGAATATATATTTGATCATTTAAGATATTGTGCCTTGTCAAGAACATGTCATTAAAAAAGTATATCATGATCAAATAATGAATATGTAAAGTTGATATTTTAGGTTACTTTTATTGGCTTAAAAAATCTGAATTTTGCCTGGCTTTCATTCATTCCTTCAATTTCATTTATTCTCTTTTTTGAAGGAAGATACTCAATACAAATTGGCAAGTTTAGTTGTCAAACTGTCTGTGGAATTCTTGAAAAAAATAGGACACATCAGTGTTGTTGAATTATTGATATACAAGAACTGCACATATTTAAGCAAATATTCTTTGAAGTGGTGTTTTTTTGTCTTATTTTCCTAATGTAGTGGGAGTCGTAACTCTCCTCCCCTGCCCTTCAGTTTGTATCTTTTCTCCCTCAGCGATTAAGATAATTGCCTGTGCATCTGTAATCTGTGTAAACAGAGCCAGGAATGTTGTCAGTGGCAGCCTTCTCGCTATTGTAATGTGCTTAGCTTTGATACCCTCCTTCGAGTCCATCCGCATTCCCTGTGTGATTACATTTGTCCACAGAGGTGGTTCCTTAGATTTTTAGAAGATAACAATGGTTTTTCATATGGTTTAAAACCAAGGAACTCTATGTGGGTGCAAGTGCTGTTTTATGCATGCTTTCAGTCATGCCTCCACAGTGTTGATTCTATTTTTTGCTCCTAATTTTATGCTTTCGAAGGCTTTGTTATTAAAGTTTTTTTGTGTTACTTGGTTCTCATAATGAAGCATTAAGCATCTAAACATCATTGTACCCACATAAAGTAAGCCACAGCAGTGTTTTCGACTGTAGACGGAAATCTCCACCACTGTGTTAGATATAGTCCTTTTTGCAGGTGGATGATTTCAAATGAACATCAGGTAATTAACCTGGCGAAAGAACATGTCTGAATACCAATTTGTGACAACTGTTTTATAAATAGTAGCTACTGCATGAAAGAAATCCTCATACAGTTTTAATGCCTGTTTCACACCTCAGATTGTAAAACGGGTCACATCTTTCTTCACTTTTAGTGTACTTTCCCTCATTTTTAGTGCATGGCAGTATAGCTCTTTGTGTCTGCCCTGTTACATGTTGGCTTCTTTTTTTTGAAATAAGTTATTACTACTAGATTGCCATCGAAATATATTTCCTTTCCTTTGTAACGTGTGAACCAAAACAAGATGGAAACAGGTTCAGTGTGAACCTTGTGAGTGCTTGTTAAGTTTTAAACACGTTTTGCATTTCAGATGTCAGGTACCCCACTCTGAAGTGTAATCAATTACAGAAAAAATCCTGAAAATAAGGTTCAGTATACAACCATAACAACTGGATCATTAAAAAAAAAAAAAAAAATCCAAGCTGTATTTGACAATATTTTCATCTTGCAGAAAGACATGTATTTCTTCATTCCAGAATATTTCCTCCAGTGATGGCATGTACCCACTTTCATCCATATCCTACTCCATTTTTCCTTCTCATGTCACTCTGGCATCAATGAAAATGCATATGAATGTCCTTCTCTGTTTTCTAAGTGTATTGAGTTACAGTTACAGTTCCTCCTTTTAGGCACTCCATTTGAAGCTACTCACACTGACTATATTGAATCAGCTGCTGTTGGCCACAGTTTGCCAATGTTGCAACTCCCAAGTCATTCACCATTAAAAGTAAGTAGGAGCCACACAAAATAAGCCTCTCCAGGCTCAAGCAGTGGACAGAGAACAGCAATTCTGGAGTGAGCCGGCAGTTCGTAATGATGAAAGCAGTGATCGCATATGGCACCGCCTTGGAAACATACTTGAAGGTGCATAAAATCTCATTCCCCCCTATTTCATATGCATATGTGAGGCACCGAGGCACAGATGTCTGATGGGTAGAAAGACCAGATGTGTTTCATGTTGGAGAAAGTTGACAGGTGAGGACACAGAGCAGTATTTCTCACCATCCATACCCCTAGACTCATTGTGGCCACCCTCAGCTGTAGTGCCTGTGAACGTGAAGTAATCCATGGAGCCGCAAAGGGAATACAGACCAGCGCAAACTTCAAATATGTGACGCTAAAGCTCATCTTGAGGGCCACGTCCCATCCCTCGACATCATTGATCTGGTTGTGGGTGGTTTCCTTTGGACTTTTAAGTGCTGCACCTTCAGGTCACAGGGCACTAAAGGAACACACCAATGCTTTTCCTGTCCACATATACAGCAACCGAAAGAGGCAACCATCACTCATAGGTACTCAGAGTAAACAGAAAATCTGCTTTGATGGACACAAATTCTTGGACCAGCACACCCAGCCACTGTCCATATTACCACATTGGAGCAAAGCAAACCCTCTCTCCAAAAATCAGTGAGGAGAAAGATGTTTCTTCCAGGTGTCAAAATATGTGCATTCTGGTCAGTCAGACATAGACAGTAATGCTGTAATTCCATTTCATATCTCCAAACATTTCGTATCTCCTAACATCAATAATATACATGTAATCCGCATGCATAATAATTCCATTATAAAGATCCAGCACTATTTTATTGACAAGACTGAGATATTAATATGAGCCCATATAGTACACCTGAGATGACTTTTATCTTATATTCAGATTAATTGGCAGGGAAGCCTCCACAATAAAATTGTTCCTTAAGTGTTTTTGAGGTCATGGAAGGCACATGTTGTCTGGAGGTGGATAGTTAGGGCACTGTGTGCCTGTATTTTTGTGGATCGGTGTGAATGGGGTGTTAAGGCCCTGGACTGTGGAATTTCAGTTCATAACCCTGCAACAGAGACATGTGCTACCACTCTCAGATAAATTCAGCTTGGTGAATGTTGTCCAGGTGATGCTGGGTCTCTTTACACAAAATGTGGAGAGAGAGACTCGGAAAATACCATTGTCATATGTAATTTTGCTTATGAAGCCTCTGGATGACTTTCTCTATATAAAACTTGATCCAATTATCAGGAAATGGAATGAAAATGAAAGAGCAAAGGTACAGGCCATTGCAGCAACTGATAATTAGCAGTTTGTCACCTTCTTCTTGCCTTGCTGTAAATGCAACCATTTGAAGAGATTATTGTTTAAATATTAGGTATTATTTAAATATTTCTGCAGATTTCTGTTTGAATAAATCTTATGTTATTGCACTTTCATGAAACATATTTGTTGTCATGGATTAATCAATAAAAGTTAAGTTGGGTTGTGTAGCAGTAAATGCATTAAATGACAAGCCATCAGTCTTTTCCAGGAAATCTACATCTTTTACCTAAATGTCAACATTTTTGTCAGATACCTTTTACTGTGGATATCTACAGTGGTTTTTTTTTTTGCTCCTTGGTTTGTTAAATTGAATTGGGGGTGGATTATTGTTCTCTGAATTACAAAGAAGGCTAGGCAATTATTATTTCAATGCCAATCCTTTTCAGTAATGTCCAAGGTCTGATTATATCCCTTAGATTTCTTCTTTTTCTGCATATTTCATCAATTTGGTAGTTAGATATAACTAGTAGATAAAAAGGTAGGGAAAATATAAAGGTCAAACATGAGAGAATCCTATTTGACCATCAGGCTTATTGTTCACATGAATCTTTTGACCCATCATTGTAATTATCCTGTCAAATGTTCATTGAATTTGAATCTGTAGAAGTTACAATGTATGGAGTATGTATGAAAATAACCATTTTATTATTTTTGAGATTTTATTTCATTATCTTAATGAAGTTAAGATAAAGATGGTTCAGGCAGGAACGTGTTTATGTTTCATAGTGAAATCCTTTCTCAAGATGAAAGTAGTTTCACTCCTCAGACCAGATTTATTTTACACATTTGCAATTAAAGAAAATTGCATTTAAATTGTTCAAAGGCAGAATATTACTAGCTTTGAATAGATAAGTTTTTGCCGTAATAACATTCAAATTTCATTTTATTGGAATCATTTGCACTCCAGTTCACCTTACCATAATGAATGAAACAAGAATACATTTTTTGCTATGATTCACTTGATTTCCTTTCATTTAAGTGATAAATAATTCTCACTGAATTATTAAACAAAGTCTCAAGGCACTTGCAGAGGTTCACTCAGTAGTACACTTAGATTTTTGAGTGTTGTCTTTACCACAGTGAAGCTATTTTCACATTTCATATTAACTATGGGCCAGAAGCATGTTTCTGCAAAAGAGACACATTACTTTGCATAGAATAAATATGGTTATTTAAGGAGGGAATTCACGCCTTGTGAAAAGCAGGTGTGGCATTCAACATTTGGAGTAGGTGATGCTTATGCAATTTCGTATGTTTACTGTATGATTATTATTTATTTTAAAACCATTGTAACTATTCAAAGAAATTATTTATGTCAAAACCCCCAAAAAAGATTTGACACTTTACGATCTTATCCAATGAATCATCAGCATTGTCATATTTCAAAGCCAGCAAAGGTGTTGTTTTGCTACAGACCCCTGACTTTGACCAGTCTGTACCATATGAGCAGGGCATAACTCACTCAAAGCTTATTCACCAAGACTTCCACTGGAATCTTTTTTTTACGATTTACATTTTTTGAATAGTCAATCTCTTGCCAAAGTGGTCAGATTTTTTTACTGAGGCATTTCACATTGGCAAAGCCAATCTGTGGGAAACACTGCAGATGAAACTCAGAGGAATTAGGACAAATCAGAAATGCCTTTGCATTTTCCCCTTAATGAAAGGTATCCATTGTTTTGTGTCTTGCTCCACTTATGTTCAGAAACTGGCAGATAGGAGCTCTGAATTTGCACGCAGCCTTTTTTCATGGGAAGAATGGGTTACTGTTAATATTCTTGAGTAAAATTTAGAGTTTGTTTACTGAGAGAGAAACCTACTTGAAATTTTGTTGAAAGCCCATGCACACTTATCTGAAAATTAGATGAAAGGGGCTGCGATGTCACATCTGCTCCTCATAATAAAAGCAATAGCAGATAAACACTGTTTTCCTCCTGCATACACTCATGCAGCAGTTCTTTTGTAAGACCTCACGTTCTCATTGCAATCAATTAAGGCAAATAAATTCTATGTAGCATCTCTAGCATTTAAGATTGGCCTTTTTCAAAGACCATTCATTTAAAAAAAAATGGAAATTTGAGGCTCCTCAGTGGCTCAGTCAGCAGGTTGCTAGTCTGTTATACAGTCTGAGTCCTACAGCCTGAGTCTGAAACCAGCCATGTCATCTGCTGACAATGACCAGGAGCCCACAGCAGTAGAACAAATTGCTTGGCCAGGGTTTCTTCATCTTATTGCTCTTGTATACTGAGCATTTTGCCCTTGGTGCACACATGACTTCAGTGGAGACATGACATCATTGAAGGAGTGCCTGTTCTCCAGTGAGGAGCCACTCACTGCAGTGTGCTGCATTACTAGTGTGAAGAATAGCCGTTGACTCTGTTTTAGTGGATTGGAGGACTGCATTGTTGCTTCAGAGCTCCTGCAGAAGTGAGACACACCTAATGTGTGAATGGCAATTCAAGCACAGGACTTTGGATAGTGGGAGAAGGCATAAAGAAAAAAACAGTAAAATTGTGAGAATGTTTAGAATATATATATATAATATATATATATATATATATATATATATATATATATATATATTTAGCAAGTGCATATGTTTTAAAAGTTATTCAAATATACAAGTATGAAGATTAAACAAACTTGCAAATTGCATTACTACTATTATTTTTCCACCAGGCAATCTTGTTGCACAGCAAGAGAAATTTCTGTGTAGCACAACATATATATATATATACTTTCTTTTCCTTTCTCCTTCACAGACAGACAATTTTCCTGCAGAGTCCAATTACATGGGCAGCAGGCAGCAGTTTGTTCAAAGGTAAGGCCGATTAAATAACTTTCCCAACTATTGCATTTGCATTTCTCTCAATGTTTCTCTGTCAGGCCATATTTCTCATATTAGTCTGTGTAAGAGACGCTGGTTCCTCATTTTAATTTTTCCTTTCTTTTAGCAACTCTACTTTTAAGGACCCAGAGCGAGCTAGTCTCAGAGACAGTGGGCATGGTGACAGCGACCAGGCTGACAGTGACCAGGACACTAACAAAGGATCCTGCTGTGATATGTCTGCCAAGGAGGCCCTCAAGCTGAAAGCAACTTCAGCTAAACCCCAACCTCTTGAGCAGGGTGAGTTGTGTTTCCGTCTGTGATGTCTGGGAGATACTTAAAGTTCATACATTCTCTCAGTCACTCTATCTCATTCTCTTTCTCAATTTCCCTTCTTGGTCCACATTTGTCCTTTTCTTTATTTTGCTCTTTTTCTCCTGATCAACCCCCTTACCCGTTTCCTTGCAGTTTGCATCTTCAGTCTGTGTCGTCACCACCTTGCTCTTGTTTGCATGCTTGCTTCATTAAATCATTATAGCCACGTCACTTAAAGCATTGTCACTTGAAGCGTCAGTTTATCACTTGAAATAATCTATTATGATATTATAAAATAAATGCATGCACAGGCATTTTGTCTATACTGAGAACTAGTCCTGAGCATTATTCCTTACAACTTTATTCATAAAAGTTAAAAAATGAGTTATCATATGCGAGACAAAGTAGGATCTCCAGATTGTTTAAATATGAATAATTATTCTCACAGCTGTTAGAAGAAACTTCATGTAGAGCAACAGCTTGTCCAATATACTTTTAATTTTCCGTTTGCACAGCTTCTGAGTAGGACACAGTTTGTATTAAATAATCAAGAGTTTACATATTCAGAACCATTAAATTTTTATTAATCTGAAACCAAACATCTGAAACTTAAAGGTAAGGATTTGGAGAACGTATTTAGATAGAATCAAGACAAACAAAGGGTCAAAAATTCAAATGAAATTAAATACTTTAAATGAATTGCTGTAAATCCTTTGCATGATTAGCCAAAAGAACCTGCTTGTTTCAGCAGTAAGAAAAAATGTTCACTAGTCATGTTTATTATGTTGTCATTTGGCTTTAGCTTGATGAAATATAACGGCAAGAGATACTGGCTAATTTGCATTTGCCAAGTGTTTTGCATGCGGCACATCTGATGAAAAATGAGCAAAGACCAGGCCTGTTTATCCCACTTGCAGTAAAAGGGTGTAACTGCCTTTCTTCAGGAGTACAGAGGCCATATCACCTGAAGCAATGGGAGCACAGTGTCATTTCTTTTTTGGTTTTTTTTTTTTGGTATGTTTTTGGTATACTTTTTGTTGGGGAATGGTGGCTTAATGAAGAGAAGAGGTTTCTTGCATTTTTAAGTTCCATTTCTGCTAACTTGGTTGTAGCAATAGAAATGTAGTTATAGTGCCCGCTAGAATGCCAGTTATAATGCCTATAGTGCTACTGTAGGAGTGCATAAGCTGCCGTTTTATATAATTTAGATGAAGCAGAAGATGGATGTTGTTCGTTGTAGTGCAGCAAAAGGTTAAGAATAATATTTCAGCTCATCAAACTGTCAAATCTTCCCATTTTGATCCATCTGCTGTCTCTTCTCTTCTGTTCTGAAAACAATTAAATGAAGGCATCCCAAAAAATCAACAATTTTCTTGTACATTTCACCATGATAAATATGAATGCTGTCTCTGTATTGAGTACTTAATCTTTAAACAATTATGCAGTGTATCGGTGTGTAGGATGCAGTCTTACATTTCCTGTACTCAAACAATGGATCCAGCCAGATTATGCAAATATGAAAAGTATTCAAACTATGGCATATTTTCTTTAAAAACCTTCTGACCATATTTTAGTGGTCCAGTTGGGTACAAAAACCCTTTGAACATCAATGTAACAAATGAAGGAACGTTATGGAGCTTTACAAAGCTGCCTTGAAAATGTCATAAAAACATCAATGCCAGAACTTATGTAAGGTCACGGGCTTCATAGAATAATTGATAGTATAATGAATGTATTATAAATTGGAGTGATTCACTGAGGTGCCAATCACACCTTGGTTTGAAGTCCAGCATGTCTGCACCCCAGAATAGTTTTGTGCTCCTTGTTCCTTTAGTTTTTCAAGGAGAGAGATGATACTCTCTCAAGAGCCACAAAAGTCCACAAAACTCTTCTCCACTTTTCACCTGATACCAGTGCAGAATGAAAGAACAAAGGGAACATAAAAGCAAAAAAGTACAAAGACTTTCATGATGCACTGTGGTCCATTCTAACATCCATGATGATGTCTTATTTGTTAGTATTTCTTTGAAATGGCCTAAGATGTTCTTGCATTTCCCTACTGCAATCCAGCCTCTACAGTTGTTAAAGCAGTCTATACAACGGGAAATGCAGATAGCAGTTTAGTCGGTGCATAGAGGCATGCCCAAGGCACTAAAAACACATATTTAGGAGTTGAGCAGAGGTCAGGACACCCCTGGGTACATCTTGGAGATTCAGCTCTGCCTAGTTTCTAGCTCTGCCTCTCTGTCTCAATACATAGTCCATCCCCTTTAATTGGTTTCCCTTGTTGCCTGGACCAGCTGGAAACTAAAATATTCCCATTTATTGGGAAAGCATAACTGTAGAAGTTAGGGTGTAGAACACAGCTAATTCAGGTCCCCATTCTATTTGATTCTTAATAGTGATGTGTCGGTTGTGAACGAGTCGGCTCTATGAGCCGGCTCCTTCACGTGAACGATGGGAGCCGTCTCCCATCTCAGAGCCAATTTTTTTTGTTAATTAATACAAGACAGAACAATAGGATGATCTTTTCGCCACACTGCGTGGCCACGGGCACTCCATGCACTAACTAAATGTTGTGTTGATGTGCATGCTGTGTGACCAATCATGTGCGATGACAGACAAGGATCATACTTATTTATTTTTTATTTGTTATATGGCACACCATGTTCCGTTTTGAGTGTGATTTGTTTGGAATGGTTTGTGTTTTGGATAGTTTATTATTTATTTTATTATTTTATTTTATTTGATATGGACATCACAGTAGCATTAGAATTGTAACATACATTTATGCACAAGGACCAGATGCACTGTGTTTAGTGTTTGTAGCAAAATGCTAATTTACAACGTTCAGTATAAATAAAACGTTCAATACACATGTGTAATAGTGTTCAATGTTTTTACATTAATGTTTTTATACCAAACAATATGCAAAATAATGGTATTCTGGAAATTATAAGGTTTAGTATAATTACATTGAATAATTTAAGTGATCTACGTGCACACATACCAATCATAGGTAAAAACATTGCTAAATTTGGCTGAATTATAAAAGCCGGAAGTGGTACTAAATGGAGAGCCGTTTGGGAGCCGAAAGATCCGGGTCTTATTGCTGAGCTGAGCCAAATGATCTGGCTCACTAAAAAGAGGCGGAAATCCCATCACTAATTCTTATCATTGCTGGTTCACGACAGTTCAGGGTAAATAGTGCATCTGACTTTCTGTAGCTTAATTGGATTAGTATCAAGTTTTTCTTACAAATGCTCTCCATTTCCCAATGCCTTGCATTGAGTTGTGTCTGTATGCTTTTTGCTGTTCAGTTCTCACCATGTGAGGAGTTATTTTAAAGTTGATTAATTTAGCTTTCGAAATTAGAAGTGCTACATTAATTAAGCAGATATATATTAGAAGCTGTATATTAATTGGTGATTAATTGACGTAAGGATTTGCCAGCAGCACAAACTTAATCTTCAAATGCATTCATCAGCAGCAGCATGCTTGACTTGTTTTTGTTCCATCATACAAAGCCTATGAGAGTGGGAAAACAATGCAGCTTTTGTCAGGGGTAGAAAAATGAGAGCAATGCCAGTGGATTCTCCGAATGTTGTGACTGAGCTTGCTTGATTGCATTTAATTCGTTTGTCGTAATACGTAGCTGAAAGACTGCTTTCTATTTGGTTTCCCCCCTTTCGACATTGAGGTCCAGAGCTTCTTTGACAAAAAATGGCTATTCTGTTTCTAAACTTTGTTTAATCAGCATGGCAGAAAGGCATTGTGGTTTCATGCCATATTTCTTGCTGCATGCCCTGTATGGTGAGATGGAATGAACATTCCCCCCATTCCTCTTGCCAGAGCTCTCTTGCAAAAGAGATTTTAAAAGAGAGACTTCTTCGATAATTGTTAAATCATATAAATAAATAAATACATAAAAATTTTAAAAATAAATAAATAACTCAAGGGAAATCTAGCTGAGGTTAGACTAAGGCTTCAGATGTTCAATGGTGGATCATTTTGTTTTCATTCTTAAACAATAATGTAACAAATGTCATGAAATGGCTTTGCTTATCTAGAAGTATTCTATAAATGTAGTTGAAGATATATAAATTGTTTGAGAGGAACACATTTAACATGGCTGAAATAAAATCAAACCATTGTGAAACAGCTGTGTGGCTCAGAAGAGATTTTCGGCTAAACTGGAGAGATTTGACAAGAACTCAATGAATCTGCTGTGCACCAGAATGCAAGTGATGACTTTAAAGTGATGAGCAGTCTCAGGTGGAAGAGAGAAGTACAAAATAATCCCCTTCCCACACCTATCAAATCTTAATGAAAATAAAACTTGAACAGATGTTACATTTTGCATCAATGTGTATTTAATTACAATTTCACTGACTGCTATAACAGCTCTTTATGATACTGTTAAACTGTATTTAAAAAAAATATTTTAAAAAATTGACTGGAAAGCCACCAAAATGAAAAGTCTCTCTGCACCACTAAATGATCAAGGTTTCATACAGCAATAGCTACAAATTTTAAGGTTTAAACCAATGAAAATAGGTCCACTTTTTGGCCTGTTTTTTTTTTTTTTTCTGTTCTTCCAGTAATTCATGGATATAGTGTGGATTATCCACATGGCCCAAAATCACACACACACACACACACACACACACACACATATACTAAAATAATAATTGGTATAATAGCTTACCAATGTGGAATAATTTATTTATGTATTTAAATTAACATCCATATATTTGGATATCTAAAAATTTCAATATTGTAGATATTGTGGTTATCAACCATACTGTGTATATATGGCCTGGAACGTGTGTGTGTGTAGTTATGAGATTCAGAGATGGTGATTATAACACATTAACGTACTACATGGTAGACGACAGAATTTGCATAACTACTGCTGGCATTCAGTGAGTACTGCCAATTTCCACTTTAATTGGTAGGAACAATGTTCAATTGAGGGAATGTAAATGCTGGCAGTGGTAACAGCTTCCATTCATATCAAAGAGATTCCGGTAAATGTTGGGGAAATGCCAGCATTTTGGCACAAAGTTAATTGACTGCAAATGGAGACATTTGTTGGCTGGGTAGATGTGTGTATAAAATGTCTGCTTTGATTCAATACATTAAAACTTTGTAGCAATTCTAAGACCATAATACATTAGTCAAAACTGCCAACCATTAAACACAGTAATATGTTAAATATATCAACTAATTAATTTTATTTATTAATTTGCATTGGTCAAAGGTAATTGGATGAGCTATATCTCAACAGAGTCCATGACTCAGTCAGATCAACATCACAAAGTAGCTTTTATTTATAAAAAAGGGCATCTAATGAAGTTTCCTGAAAATTTGCACAATAAGGACACTGCTAACCACACATGGCCAAGCATCAGTGGTAAATATAGTGCTGAGATCACAAATGTGTACTTAGATTGGCATATTTAGTATGTGGGATAAGATCTAAAGCAGATACAAAGCTATGGAAGGCTATAATGTCTGAATTTATCCATTTATTACAGAATTGTTTGAAATTAAAAACATTACCATCAGTGATTTGTTAAAAGGATATGTTTCCACTAAAGTATTCAGTAGAAAGAAAAGGCCACAGACTGGTTTTCCTTTGCAAGGTTGCTACACAACCACCTTGAGGTATTTTACTTTGCTTCATATGACCTTTGCTCATTACTGTTGAACAAAAAGCTGCAATTTGATGAAAATAAAAAGTTATTTTCAAACGCATAAGATAGCATGTGGGAGAAACTGAGAATAACACAATGACTTCTTGTAATGAACGAGACAGAAGGCCCAAGTGCAGAGCTCTGGTGCTTTAATTCAGAAGGGCAAATCCTTTGGGAAAGTCAAATATCAAGCCAGGGTCAAAAAGCCAGGAGTGCAAAACAAGAACCAAAGCTAACAATCCAAATCACGAGACAAAAGGGCAAGGTCAAAAAACAGGCAAACAGGTCAAAAATCACAAGAGTAGTGGAACCAAACAAACAAGGATACCGCGGGGTAGAGCAGGCTCAATACCTCACAAAGAGGTGCCTGAACTGCAGTCCTTAAATCCCCAGTGGTGATTACGTGAATCTGCTGCAGGTGTGCTTTCATTCAGGTGACTCAGATGTGGCTGAAAGGAGTTGGCTGGAGGCGGGTCTGACAGTACCCCCTCCACGGCGGCACCCGGCGCCCCAGACAGCCGTCTGGGTGGGCGACCACGAGGCCGAGGGAGCCGGACGGTCAGGGTGGGCACGGTGGAATTCCTCAATGAGGGAAGGGTCAAGGATGTCACACGCCGGAACCCATGACTGCTCCTCAGGGCCGTATCCCTCCCAGTCCACCAGGTACTGTAGCCGTCCTCCACGGCGTCTGGAATCCAGGAGCGCACGGACCGAGTAGGCTGGTTTCGCGGCAACATCAAGAGGGGGGAGGATGGGCAGGATCAGCTGGTGGATTCATGGGACTGAAGAAAACAGGCTTTAGTAAGGAGACATGGAAGGTAGGGGCGATCCGGTACCTGGGGGTAGCTGTAGGCGATAAGTCACAGAATTTACACGTTTAACAATCTTGAAAGGACCTATGAACTTAGGGCTGAGCTTCTTCGAGGGAGATGGAGCTTGATGTCCCTTGTCGACAGCCACACACGTTGCCCAGGGTGGAATATAGGAGTGGGGGCGACGGCAATTTTCTGGTTCCGGACAGCTCTTTGGAGTTGCATGGGCCGTCTCCACACCTGACCACTCCGCCGGAACCACTCATCCATGGCAGGAATGTTGCTGGACTCTGCTTCCCATGGGAACAATGGTGGTTGGTAGCCTAGAACACACTGGAAGGGGTTAGTTTTAGAGAGGTATGAACAAGGGAGTTTTGAGCATATTCGGCCCATGAGAATACCGACTCAATTATTGGAGCAGTATTGACGTAGGTAACGTCCGATCTCCTGGTTAAGTCTCTCTGTCTGACCATTGGATTGGGGATGGTAGCCCGAGATAGGCTGACTCTGACTCCCAAGCGCTCACAGAAGGCCTTCCAAACCCGAGAAGTGAACTGAGGTCCTCTGTCTGAGACTATGTCCTCTGGAATCCCATAAAACCTGAACACTTGGTTGAACACACATTCAGCCATCTCCATGGCTGTAGGGAGGCCTGGTAGTGGAATCAGACGGCACATCTTAGAAAAAGCGATCCACAATGACTAAAATGGTGGTGTAACCACCAGATTGGGGCAAGTCAGTAATGAAGTCCAGGGCTATGTGTGACCAAGGCCTATCCGGAATGGGCAAGGGTTCTAATTTGCCTGTGGGTAGGGTGCGTGAGCTCTTTGACTGGGCACAAACTGGACAGGAGAGAACAAAGTCTTTGATATCATCAGTGTTTGTTTGCGAGATCAGCTCTGTGGTTCGTGTTATTCCTGGGTGGCCAGAGCTGAGAGAATGTGCACCCACTGCAGGAGCTGAGGCCGGATGTTGGCTGGGACGTAGGTTTTGTCAGGTGGTGAATCCGGTGGTCCTGGATCTGTGTGAAGGGCATCTTGAATGGCGTCCATTATCTCCCATCTAACTGGTGCCACCACACATGACGAGGGTATGATAGTATCTGGGACAGAAGACCTGTTCGGGGTTGAACTGTCTGGAAAGAGCATCCGCTTTGACATTTTTTGTGCCTGGTCGGTGGTGACCGTGAAGTTGAAACGAGTAAAAACAGGGCCCACCTGGCTTGTCTTGGGTTAAGTCTCCTTGCTTCACGGATGTATTCAAGGTTCCTGTGATCTGTTAGCACAACAAATGGGTGAATAGCTCCCTCTAACCAATGTCTCCATTCCTCCAGGGCCAACTTTATGGCCAGTAACTCCCTGTTCCCTATGTCATAATTCCTTTCTGCTGAGGACAGTTTGTAGGAGTAGAAGGCACAGGGATACAATTTAGAGGGGGTACCATGACGTTGTGATAAAACAGCACCCACCCCTACCTCGGATGCATCCACTTCCACTACAAATGGTAGAGCTGGGTCGGGTTGCTTCAGTACAGGGGCAGTGGTGAATAACTCCTTCAGATTTTGAAAGGCATCGGGCCGAATCGTTCCATTGAAGAATCTTTGTGGTCTTTCGGATCAAAGCCGTGAGTGGGGCAGCTTGAAGCTCCGTATGAAACGACGGTAGAAGTTTGCAAAGCCCATAAACCGCTGTAGATCTTTCACCGTCCTTGGTTCTGGCCAATGCGAACAGCAGAAACCTTGCTGTCATCCATACGAACACCATCGTACCCTAGGAAAGGGATGGAAGCTTGATGGAACTCACATTTCTCAGCTTTTGCAAACAAGCAATGTTCTCGGAGCCGCTGAAGCACCTGCTGGACATGCTGAATGTGCTCAGACAGACTGGAAGAGTAGATAAGAGATCATCAATATATACAATCAAGAACCGATTGACCATATCACGGAAGATCTCATTCATGAAGGACTGGAACACAGCAGGAGCATTTGCTAGCCCATATGGCATTACTAGGTACTCGTAATTGCCCCTAGTGGTGATAAAGGCAGTCTTCCATTCATCCCCTTCACGTATTCGGATGAGATTATATGCACTCCTAAGGTCCAGTTTGGTGAATATGTTGGCCTTTCGGACCTGTTCTAGGGCAGCAGGGATCAATGGGAGTGGGTAACGAAACTTTACTGTAAGGTCATTCAGGCCTCGATAGTCGATACAGGGACGAAGTCCTCCATCCTTCTTTTCTACAAAGAAGAAGCTGGATGCTGCAGGAGATGTAGAAGGGCGGGTTATTCCTTGTTTTAATGCCTCATCAATGTACTGATCCAGTGCCTCAGATTCAGGGATGGAAAGTGGATAAATTTTACCTCGCGGTGGTGAAGACCCAGGCAATAGATCAATGGCACAGTCCCATGAGCGGTGTGGGGAAGAGTGGCTGCCTCCTTCTTGCTAAAGACATCAAGGAACTCATGGTATTCTGTGGGAACATTCTCTGATTCAACAGCATTAGGACTCTCAACTGAAGTAGAACGACAAGGAAGTGCTAGGCAGGAGGAAAGACAATGTGAGCCCCAAGACACAAGTTCTCCATGACTCCATGAGATGACTGGGTTATGCAAGCACAGCCATGGATGTCCAAGCACCAGAGGATCTTTGGGGGAGGTGATAACCAGCAACTGCAGCTCTTCATGATGCAGTGCACCTACTTGTAACTGAAGATGGGAGGTTTGTTGGGTCACTGTTCCTTTCCCTAAGGGTTGGCCATCCAACGAATTGATGTACAGGGGCGGATTAATGGGCCGTAGCAGCACCTCCAGTTTTCGGGCCAGTTCTTCATCAATAAAATTGCCCGCGGCACCGGAGTCAACTAACGCTGTAAGGGATAATGAGACAGAACCACAGGAGATCAGAACTGGTACCGAAAACTGCTTGGCAGATATATTGAGCAGGGCAGATACTCTTACCAAAGTGCCAGACAGGGAACCTTTCTTAGGAGGGCGCACAGGGCATTCTCGCCGTTGATGTCCAGCTCCCCCACAGTACAAGCACAACCCCAACTGATAGCGCCGTTGGCGCTCCTCACTGGACAGTGGAGCGCGACCCAGCTGCATTGGCTCAGGATCAGTTGTAGCGGAGGAAGCTGAAGGCAGTGGTGGCGGCGTGGGTGAAACTGCAGGTAAGGGTGAGTTACCGGAATGGTTGAGCGTTGCCTCCTGCGATCACGTAAAGGTTGTCAATGGAGATAGACATCTGAATATACTGGTCCAGACTCGATGTATCCCCACGGCAGGCAAGCTCTGTCTGAAGATCAGCATTCAGACCTCGACGATACACTGTGAGAAGGGCTGGTTCACTCCATCCACTCCCTGCTGCCAGAGTTCTGAACTCAAGAGCATAGTCAGCGGCTGAACGATGCTTCTGACGCAATTCACACAGTTGATTACCAATATCCCGTCCTGAGGCAGGGTGATCGAACACTTGCTTAAACAGAGTTATGAACTGGGTTTCCGAATTTAATGCAGTGCTGTTTTGGTGCCATAGGGCAGTCGCCCAATCTAGTGCCCTTCCAGTTAGCAGCGAGATCACAAAATGAATCTTATCAGTCTCAGACAAGAACATCTGGGGGTTGTGGTTGATGTACATGGAGCATTGCATAAGAAAACCCTTGCACTTATCTGGATTGCCATCGTATCTTCCGGGAGTGGCAATGAATGATGGAGAACTGGGGCCTGCACTTGCACTGGACGCCGACCCAGGATGAGCAGAAGCAGCAGCAGATGTAGATGAATCCGTCACGGGCCCTGGTATGGGTAGGTGTTGTGGGTGAGATTGCAGCAGCTGCACCAGTTCTCCTAGCCTCTCTCTTGTCGTGTCAACAGCTCCCGATGCTGGGTCCATCCTTGGTGAGGTATTCTGTAATGAACGAGACAGAAGGCCCAAGTGCAGAGCTCTGTGCTTTAATTCAGAAGGGCAAATCCTTTGGGAAAGTCAAATATCAAGCCAGGGTCAAAAAGCCAGGAGTGCAAAACAAGAACCAAAGCTAACAATCCAAATCACGAGACAAAAGGGCAAGGTCAAAAACAGGCAAACAGGTCAAAAATCACAAGAGTAGTGGAACCAAACAAACAAGGATACCGCGGGGTAGAGCAGGCTCAATACCTCACAAAGAGGTGCCTGAACTGCAGTCCTTAAATCCCCCAGTGGTGATTACGTGAATCTGCTGCAGGTGTGCTTAATATTCAGGTGACTCAGAGCGCGGGTGTGGCTGAACAGGGAGTTGGCTGGAGGCGGGTCTGACACTTCTGTTTCCTTTTAGATTAAAAGGGGTATTATTCCTGCACCTGAAAGAAAATGTTTGATAGGGTCTTCAACGCAGACAACTGTGTGAGACATAGTTAAACACATTTCATATTTTTTGCTATAGAAGTCTAGTGTTTCCTCATTCTGTAGGGATTATATTTTATTGGTACATCTTTTTTTACTCTGGAATCAACACTTCTCATTATTTTTAGGTGTTAACATCTGCTGGAAGCAGCTTTTGTGATGTGCCCATAGACCAAAACAGGCACCATATGGGCAGTTGTCATTTGGTATCATAGTACCACATCTGTGCATTCTATCTAGTTAACTAAAATTGCTGAAAAGCATCTTTTTTCTCTTTCTTCAGTTGATTAATTTACCATGACAACAGCTACTCTTGAACAGTTTAATCTTATGTGTATGAATTTACATATGCAAGATATTATGTTATTTATTTATTGGTTGTGTTTTCCATAGTCTTTCACATTCGTTATAGAGTTTAGTAGTCAGAATTTTTCAATACGTTGTGACGTAATCTACATAATGAATTCATTTTAATAAATACTACATGACAAAATGGATTGTCTTGCTGCTAATTGTCCTATAGGATGAGATGTATGATATCTTAATGTAAGCATGGGCTACATGTAACCATGTTGCATATATAGTGCCTTCAGGTATACATTGGTTGAGGCCAGGACTGGTCTCTCTTTTTTTCACATTATATGACAGCTGATGTTATCAAAGCAGGGCTTGCAGAAGAAGGTGTGTTTATTGTGATATTGTGCATTGCAGCAAGGAAGGGTTTTCTTTCCTTGATTGTTCTACAAAATGATCAATAGAATTGTCATAAAATGAGAGGAAAGATGTAGATTTAATATATTATCTTGTGTAAATGATTACTGAAAAAAAATGTATTACCACTTTAAAATGGTAACACAAACACACAATGAAACTATTCCCAATTAGAGAAAATGTATGTGTTAATCATTCTGTTCTTGCCTTTAGTGATAATTTATTATTTTTGAAATATTCAGTACCGTTTGGGGAGCTTTGTTGGCAGAGCTCATTTTGTATACTGAGTATTATTCAGATCTAAATCAGTTCATGTTCATTATGAAGTTACACATATGTGCATGCATATGTAAAACTATTGATATTATAATAAATGCTGTTAAATATACTCAGACTTCTCTCTGGCACACCAATAAATTCATGTTCAGATTTTACATTCAGAAGTTTTTTTTTTTTTTTTTTTTTTTTTTGCTGTCAGTGTGGGTCTGATGTCTTGTAGAAATTTGGACTTTAGCTGTGAAAATTTGGACTTTGGACTGTAGCTGTGATTTATAGTCTGAATCTGAAATCTGAATACTGTTATAGTGTGTTATAGTGTAGGCACAAAGTTTCTATCTCTGAATTAGTTTTTGCATTGAGAATGTACCATTTGTGTGGAATAGTTAATTATCATACAACTCAACATTTGCATTTACATTTTTCTGCTGACACATCCAAAATGAAGCTATTGCTGTTGTTATAATTAGAGATTCTGATTTACATGATCATAGTTCAACAGCTTTCACAGCTGAATGGTGGCCTGTAAGCTTCAGCATAACTGGCTTCTCATTAGAAGTGTTGTTCTACCTTCTAGTAGACTACTTTAAGATCAACAGTTTTCCAGCAGGTTCTTTGATATGCTTTGCAAACCTGTTTCCAAATAAGATTTGTTGACTCAATTGAAGACATTAAGTCCCTTAGAAAAATTCTCAAGTTCATTGAGAAATGTAACCTTTGCAACCACAATGCACAAGTATTTCACAATACAGTTATTTCTATTTGCATGTGATCACAGTATGTACAGGCAACTGCATTTACTGAAAATAACTTTGGATTGTGATAACTACAATGCTTTTATAGGGAAATAAATGGGGAATAAGCTGCCTTCTGTTGTATACCATTTTGACTACAATGTTAAAAAAAAAAAAAAATTTCCCTTCAATTGTAGTATTGGATTTTTTGAGGTGTTGATTTAATATTGGTCTTAATTTGACATCAGCGGACAGATATGTGCTGTTGTTGATTTTAATATTTTGCACTTCTTTAATATTTTGCACTTTGGTATTGCAGAAATATTATGGTGTTTGTCCTCTTAAACAGATTAATGAACTTCACAGCAGTAATAAGTGTGCATAATTAACATGTTGTATGTGTCCCAAGGCAATACATTAGACATTGTGGTTTAACCTTTTACTTGAAGGCATTGCTGAGTACATAACTGTGCTGTGCTCCATTAGCAAGCTATTAAAAGTGTTGATTAGAAAATGCGTGCCATACCCATGCACTACTTTACAGATGAAAGAAAATGTGTTATGGGCGAGAGAAGATTTGATTGTTGCTGGAGCTTGCTACATAACTCAATTTGTTTAAAAATCATTTTGAAGTATGGAATTATTTAAAGTGTGTCTTCTTTTTGTTTTTGTTGTTCTTGTGGGACATTAGGCTTTATTGTTGTTGTTCACAATATTCCAGCTTCACTTTGATAGCCAGTGATAAACCTTCAGTGTCTCAAGTTTCATACTAATAATGCATTTCCTTTTCAGAGGCACTTCACCAAGAAATTACATACCTTATAGCTTTTAAATATTAAAACACCTGATCATCCACAGGAGCAATTGAGGTAGAGTACATTTGTCACAGGTATAGCACATGTTACAACAACAGTGGTACATCTAGGACAGGAACGTAGAACCTTCTGGTTTCAAGTCATGGTCACTTAACCACTACACGAGAGTGCTGCCCATATGTTGACAGGCAAAATCAGGGCACGGGTGATGCTCAGTGAAGACACATTTCTGTCCCGGGGCTGTCTGTCTCAGGGCTTCAATTGCTGAACCATCTAGATGACAGTTTCTGTGTGGTCATTTTTAATTGAGAAAGGGAACAGACGGATGGAACATAATTGGGAAATGGCCCATCCAAAGTGGCACTGTGCCATGTTCCCTTTTTAAAAAGAGGCCAAGCCTGAGACAGCCCAGAAGTGCATCTCTGGTATTTTGCCTCTGCGATAGAACCGAGTTGCCCAGTGCCCTAGTAATGCTATTGCTCAGAAGGAGATTGTTATGATACTGTTACTCACTGGCATAATGCCATCTTTCCCATCTGTCTTAGAACAGGGACTTCCATGTTTGTTCATCTGTGAGGAGATATGAAGCCACACCATTCCTGGGGATACGCAGACATAAACATATAAATGTACCATATACTATTCCTAGCAGGTCATGTGTCCATTATGTGCACTGAACAATTCCACAAAATGACTGTTATTAGCAGGTATTAAGTAAATGATTCTTTTTTTGTACCCCCGACTCCATGACAAGAAAAAAAAAAAAGTAGGCATTTTTGTCAGTTGCCATAATTCTGAGTTTATGTAAAAGTGTTTTTTTTTTTTCTTCCTGGGTTATTTTTCTAATCTCCCTTTCTTCCCTTTTAAACCAGGATAGGCTGTTGAATTATCCATTTGACACTCTGATGGTTACCCATTCATAAGATTGCCCTATTTGCAGAGTTTTCAGCTTTGAAATAACTCCTAATTATGGAGTTACGCAATATCTTCTTGGCAGAGTACTAAAACATGTCCTGTATGCACACATATTATTCAAATGAGTTCAAAATTCCACATCATTTAAATATTCATAAATAAATAAATTTATTTTTAAAGATGGCATCACCCTAGATGCTATCATCAAATGAAGAAAAAGCATAAATAACGGTGCATACCCAGTTCAAATATTTGCAACAGCCAGAGGCAGTGTTTGTCAGTGATGTGCAATGTTAAGCACCAGAAAGATAAAAGCATGAGCTCTTCCTGGAGGCATTATTTCTGAATATAACTTGCTGTGGCCTGAATGCCAATGCCTGATTGAGGAGGGCTAGTCTGTGATTTTTCTCTCAATTAAAGAGAGGCTGGCCCAGATTTAATACAGCTGAAATATTCTCTGTCCTTAACATGTATCATAAATACAGATAAGGTATGTATATTATTATTATTATTTTTTTTTTTTATCATTGAAATCTCTAATCTCATACTACTCTATGATAAATGAAGTAGTAGTAGTAATAATAATAATAATAATAATAATACTTGTCACTCAAAGTTAAGGACATAGCACATAGCAGATTTAGGGGTCTGAATCTAGGGATCTGTCTCCTTCACTTGGGGCAATGTCTCCTGCTGGCATTGTTCCCACTGGCCCGGCCCTCAGATCCATGCGAATCCAGAATGGTTTGTAACTGCATGCTCACAGTGGACCTTTTGTAGAACACAGGAAAGGGGGAAAGCAGTATCTGCTGCCAGAAGGAAGGGTTCTGTTTGGGAGAACAGCAGGAATAGGTTTGCTCTGTGGGAGGGAGCCATAAATACAGTTACAGGGAGCTCCCTCGATGCCTGGCTCTGGTCCATCACCCACTGTTCAAATAATAATAAAAAGAAAATGAGTTGGTGGAAATATATCATACATTCAGGAGAGGAGTCTATGCATACGTACTCACTTGCTTGGAAATTCAGCTCAACTGTATCGACTCCTTTTAGTAAGGCAACTAATCCAATAAAGGGCAAACATGCTTTACAAATTTACAGCTTTTATGCTTAGTATACATAATTGAGTATGTAACCTAATTAAATTGAGTTTATAGCCTATATGTATTTTCTTACATTAAAAGATATTGATACATTCAAATGAAGGTCATAGTCCATTTTCACATGGATTCTTCAGTGGGTAAAAGAATGGACAGTTTATCTTTACGTGACTAAAAGTAAGTCATGAACATCTTGAAGGATTTATGTATATGCGTAAAACAGTAAGTGTTTCTAAGCCAAAGAGGAGACTAATGCCCCAGTGCATTCAGAGGAACACTGCTGTAGGTGATTGTGTCATTCAGATGAAAAGGTAAACAAAAGGTTCTGACGCGCTGATCATTAAAGATCGCATGGTGTTAGTTGCAAACAGTGGGGGGTTCCCCAGTGCACTGGCCAATTTACCAATCAGCCTCCTAATAATCCCTAAGATTAACTGGCCAAATAATTATTTTCCTCTCTTGCATTGTATATTTTTATTTTGAACATGATGTCCGCTAGTGCTGAGTTCCTCTTACTGAGTTCGGTTAGGTTTATGTTTTGCTGCATCTGTATACTGTTCTTGACAATCATGAATGAATGGTTATCTTGTGTATATACAAACCTTCTTATAAATGATTAAAGTCTGTTCCTTGTAGTATGGACTTCAATCAAAATAAAAAGCCAAATATGGTAATGCAAATGCTGAACTTTTGGTTCTGTATTAAAACCTCTATTTCAGCTTTCAGTTATCATGCGAATAAAGATAAGTCTTGTCTATCAATGAATGGGAACAGGAAATTGTTTCAATAATTTAATTTGTTCAATAGTTTATAAATTATAACATTGCTGTAATTGTAACTCAACCCGTTATATTGGGTTGATCACAAGGAAAAATTATGATACGAACTACAACTATTATAATAGTGATATACTAATAACTGGAAAGAAGAGTTTGTGGGAAAACTTAAAGTTGTCTTAAAAAGCCTAGCATAGTAGTAGTTAGTAGTTTAAAGCTTTCCTTCAGAGACAGTCTGAATGTTCGGATCAGATTCTTACTGTTCTGTCCTTCTTAATCAGTGGGAAATCATTTGATGTAAAATGGTGAATATAACAATAAATATTTAAGGTATTGACACATAAAGCACAAGTAATGCAGTCCCATACTAGCTGGTATTACTAGTTTCGTAAGTGTAGCTAACAAGCTGTAGGAGGAGTTACATACAGAAAATCAGATAGAATAAGAAGACAAAATAAGAAGAACAGTTAGTTGGTTTGAAAAAGCCAACATACTGTATACACACAGCAAATTTATAATTCTGTATTTTATTTCAGCAGTGTGCTGCTTAGTACTGTAAGGATTCACATAGTATTGTAGTACATGATTGTGACTGCAAGTCGTTTCTTGAGTGCATCTTAAATGCTAGTCTAATTAATCAGTAGTGTAGGTTTCCCCCTCTCAGCTGATTGCTAATCCTCTCCTTAACTGAGCAGGGCATTTATTAGTTGTGTCTGTGCTGAAGCGGCAGCCTTGTAAAGGCTGGCAGGCTCATTGTAAAAAGACAAGTCTATCCGTGGGAGTCCATCGAGGGAGGCCATTTGGGGAGGCTCTGTCGCATCACCATCCCATATTGTGATTGTTAATCAACTGCGTGCATCTAATTCCAACCTTTATATGTGGAAGTTTACCCTCAGGGCATGTGTCGGTATCATGCTAAAATGGCCCTAAGTCATAGTTCTAGAAAAAATGCTAGCAATAATGGCAAAATTTACTGTATCGCATTATGACCTCAGTACCTTGAATGAATAGATGTCCCAGAAACACATTTAATGTTGTACTCGGGCTCTATACTCCTCACTACAACACCTATGCTTGATGTTCCATCAATGACGGGAAGATCATTTTGGGCTGATGAAAGCATCAGTAGTCCAGTGCTAGAGTAAATGTTGCCAAAGATGCTCTCCCTTTGCTCATGTTTAAAATTGACCTTTCAATACATATCCATGACTGTGACATGGCTCGTCTGGCAACTGTGCCCAGTACAGGCTTCAGTGCCTTCTAAATAGCACTTGTAGAATTTCATGAATACAGCGACTGGTGTCTTTTTCTGCAATTCCCAGTTTGTCACCTCTTTATCTGGGTAAATTAAGATAAGGACTATGTTTAATTAAACTGTCATGTCAATACCTTGAGGGATTGCAGGCCTCAGGTAATGTGGATTTAATTGGAAAACTATCATCCTGCAACATACTTGGCTATCTTTACCTGTTATAATGTGGATCCGAGTGAGACCCAAATCCTGGAGCTCTAAAGATACACAAAGAAGAAGAAATCCTTTTCTGATGGTTGGATACGCTGAATTTGTCTGTCACAGGTCATTACGAGGACTTAGTGATGTCGTTTATTAAAAACCATATTGCACTTGTGCTTTAAGCTCACATATCTGTGAAGAAACAAAATGAGAGACGCTTTGAAGTGTTCCTGAACCTTCCGCTCATTTTGGCAGCTCTCTTTAGTCCCTCTAAGATTCATTATCTTGGGATCAGAGCAGCCAGTTAGCGAATGTGTGTGGAGCCCCATATCTGTAAATAACAGCGGAGATTAACGATGATTGGAGAGAGAGCAGTGATTTTTTTTTTTAACATTGACACACATTTTTTTTCTGCCTACCACAATAGTAGAGCTCACTCACTGCAATTATCATTCGCTGATATTCCAGAAAGAAAAGCCCACATCTACCCACAGGTATATATTACACACAATTAAACTCATTGAACCTCCAGAGCATCCTACAAAAAAGTCTTTGTTTATAAATGGATTGTGGAAGCATGTCACATGCTTAGGGGAGCTCGGCGCACATGGTGCCTGTGTGTTTCCGCAGGAACCTTGAAAGCTGCCCATCCATCTGTCCCAAATGTGCTTAGAGATCCTTTTGATTACCAAAAGCACAAATCAGCAAGACATGTAAGCCCCTCACCCGTCTATATTTCCCTCAGAAGTGGAAATGCGCACCCTGAGGAGGATCCAGGGGATAATCTACTGGAGATATTGGGATAATAACTCTTCAGCCTCTTCAGAGTGATGACATAGCACATGCACACAAAAATCTGTGCCATGATGCGACAAGGACGACGGCAAACAGTAAAGGAGACTTCTCACCTAATAATCATTTTCTCTAATAAAAGAATGATTGAGTGTCTTGCCGATTGATGTCACCCACGGTGGTGGGAATGCACACCCAGAAGAGGATAATGTAGTCAAGATATTCTAACACCTCCTCCAATAACAGTGTGTAACCCATGTGTAACGCAACAAGGACTATGCAGAACAATTAAGGAAATAACAGATTTTTTTTCTCCCTAACAATCCTTTTCTTGAAGACTTTGAACATTTCCATTTCAAATGAAATGTGGGTTGATCATCCTTATTTTAAAGTATTGTACTACAAGACTGTTTTTTTGCCTTTTCTCTTTAAAGAGAAAGTCCATCAGCCAAGAAAATTGTTTTGTTTTTCTTACCCCAAAAACAGCTGGTGTAAAGTGTTTCATCTGTCAAATGCAGCATTATTGACTAGAACCAAAGTATGGTGCCATAGGCATATCTTGATGACACACCCTCCTCTGGCTGTTTTTTGTGGGCAATGAGATTTTATGTTCTACCATGGTAAAACTCTGAGGGCCTCTCATGAATCCACAGCCTGATATTTAGACTAATCGGTTCTATATTTCTTTATTTCAACAATTTAGTTTAATGTTTGAAGTCAGAGACTTACTACAACTGTACACCCTCAACTAAAAACACCACTGTGTTGGGGGGGTTGCTTAGCAGCCAAGGTCCTGAATGTGTATGGTCTCTGCCAGCAACAGTACATTCACTATTGTTTTTGCTGCCTTTGTAATTCACTATTTGTAATCCATGCATTACAATTACATCAAAAATGTTGTCTCTGTAGGCACCTGGACAGCACTGAGAAATACATTAAAGAAATAAAATAAAATCTGTATTTTACTGATGACCTCAACATCTGTTTTAGTTTATATTCTTTTAAGAGAGCACATCTTTGTATTTCCCATAATATTATGTATACCTATTGCTCCTGTGCTAATAAATCAGTGTTGAATTTTTAGGGTGTATTGACATTTAGTGACATTATTGAAGTGCTGTGTTGATAACAGTCATTGCTGACTACCTGAACTTCTATAAGTTTCATTAAAATTAGTCGAATTAGCTACTCATCCACTATGGAAATGACTAAACCCAAGGATTCCCAGTTCATTGCCTAAACCATGTGTTCAAAGTCATTGCAATAGTGCACGTTATTGTCCAGTAATGTCATTTTAGTTACATGTTGGCATGCTTACAAGCAGAAGGCAAACATGCAGTATTAGATTGATAACCTTGGCAGTGTTCCAAGTGATATAGTATTATGAAGGAATTAACCAGATAATAAATTATGAGCTCCATTATAAGTCCAGTGTTAACCTTCTATGGTTTAGTATGTTTGTATTAAACAGGGATTTAAAGTTACATACAGAACGAGAGAACAATAATGGATTGCAGTGCTATCCCAAGGATTGTGAAGACTGTCATTAATCCCAGTCTAATAGTTTTAAGGGAGGCCATCTGGGGTTATCCTGTCTGACTGCTGATGCCTCCTCCTCCTCCATTTCTGCTTCGCGTGGGCGGAAAGGTTTTCATGCTGTGTTGTGCAGGAGGAGGTTGCATGTAATCTGGGGTTGTTTACAACACAGGTGTTTTGTTGCTTCGTAGATCTGTAATTTAATGTGATTGGGCTCATCTCATCCCATACTTAATCCTGCCGAAGTTTACACATCTTTGACCCTAATCTGGTGCTGTAATGCAATTTATTTTTGTAATTCAATCTATGATTATAGTTTTTCCTCCAATTTATTTTATTTGCTTTCTTGTGACAGATTCATCCTTAAGTCATCTTCATCTGGGGGGACAGCATCTTATTAAGTCTAGCAAACTATGTTTTGACTGTTAATTTGAACACATTTTTGAACAATATAAAGACGTCTGCTGTTAATGTGCAGTGGCAGTATGCTTTAGGAGAAATTAAATATTAATATTAAAGTAGTATGTAGATGACAATGCTGTGTTATTCAGTGAATGTATGTTGCTCTTTATCTCAAACTTTGCAGTTTAATGCACTTTGATGCACTAACATTATGTTTTTATAATGTCAATGATATATATATATATGTGTGTGTGTGTGTGTGTGAAAATATAGACATTGTATAGTATTAAATGACTAATTAAATTAAATTTCATAGATTTAGCAAATTAACTACAGACTCATATTCCAGTTCAATGAGGTTCAGTTCAATGATTAAAACTCTGAATACAAGAAATCTGGAAACAGACAGACATCTGCATCATGGGCCTAATTCATCTGACATTGCGCAGAATGCAATCTCACTGCGTTGCGTGTCAGTACCTCTCCATATTGTCATTTTAAGCGTAATTAAATGTTTCTTCCGGGCTTTTGGGTCCAGCTTTCTGAGCTTTCATCAGATGTGGCATTAAAGCATAAGAAGCCACAGCGATGGGGGGGGTTTATCATCTATTTGCTGAAGCATCCTGCTGCGGTTGCCAAGGCGATGGTGTTGGCACTATTATCCCCGGCGTTCGTGTTTACAGTCAGATCACATGGAAGCGGGGAATTACGGCTCATGGTAGAAGCCGGTGCTGCTGGGCCACTCTGAGAAGCAGAATCTCTCAATAACACATCAGTCTCGGTGAATAGGTGAACAGAAAAAAAAAAACATTCGCGTATAAGATGGCTGTACATGTTTAAACATGTACTGGCTCACATGCATACGGTGTAAAATAAGCAGAGTGATATCCTAATATCTATTGATTACTCTTTTTTTCACAGCAAGCAGCAGATGTGAAAGCCCTAAAGATCCTTCCATATACTGGTAATAACCTTTATAGTGATGTCAAAATAACAGAAGGAAATGTCTCCAAGCTATCTGGCATCTTAATTAAAAGGTTATACGTTATTCTGTGGAAGAGTTCTTTGTCACAACTCTCACCATATTTAATCAGGCAGACGATAGTTCCGTTAACCTCTACGTGAAGTTGAGGTATATACAAAATGCCAATTGTCAAAATAAACTACCAATAGTAAACTTTGCAGGTAGAACACCTTCACCGTACAGCTTCGCTCAACAACACTAACTCCATCTAGCTCTGCAAGGAACCTGGAGGTAGAGTCTGATGACCAGGTAAACTTTAAGGACCACGTTGCGACAACAGCCAGATCATGCAGATTTGCACTATACAACAGACCCTGCCTGTCTGAGTATTTTGCACAGCTCCTTGTCCAGGCTCTTGTCATCTCAAGACTGGACTACTGCAATGCTCTCTTGGCCGGCCTTCCTGCATGCACCATTAAGCCTCTGCAGTTGATACAAAATGCGGCTGCACATCTGGTTTTCAACCAGCCGAAGAGGGCCCACGTTACACCTCTCTTCGTTTCGCTCCACTGGCTCCCTGTACCTGCCCGCATCAGGTACAAGGCCTTGCTGCTTGCGTTCAGAACAGCCAGTAGAGCTGCACCTACCTACCTGAACACTCTACTACAAGTGAATTCTCCCTCCTGACAATTACGCTTTGCTACAAAATGACATCTGGTGGTCCCATCACATTGCAGCACATAATCACTATCCAGAACATTCTGTGCCGCTGTCCCCTGATGGTGGAATGACCTTCCACACGTCATCTGTTCTGCCAAATAACTCACTATTTTTAAGAAACATCTAAAGACACAACTCTTCCGCACTTACCTGATCACCTGAATCGCTCCAACCTAAAGCAATTTCTTATGTCCTACACTCTGTTTTACTTTAAAACATAATAATGGTTTAACCCTTTACCCTTTACCCTTGTTACATGGTTCATAATGTTTTCATTAGCACTATGAAGCTTCTCATAGTTTTCACCGCCGCATTTGCTATACTTTGTAATTTTAAATCACTGTTTCCTCCTAGCTAATGTTAGCTAGAATTTTTCCAATCTAATGTTCTAATCACACCAGTTTGACCATATGCTCGAAAGGGTTAATCACACCGGTGTGACTGTACATGCGAAAGGGTTAATGCACCTGTGTTTCTACCAGCTAGCTTGTACCTTGTCTGGCCAACTATTGAAACTTGCAGCACTTCTAATATTGTGACTCAGTGTATGGCTTTCGCTTGTGTTGTACTCTGCCCCACTTGTAATTCACTTTGGATAAGAGCGTCTGCCAAGTGGCTAAATGTAAATGTTTATAAATGTCCTGCATTCCAAATTAATCCCATATTGCATCACAGTGCAAGCCTAAGGTCAATAAAACCACAAAAAGAAATACAATTTAGTTCTCATAAAAATGTTCAATTAGTAAAAATGTACACAGTTGTGAATGATTGTCAATTATTCAAATAAACTATTTAAAATCTAACATGTCAAATAGTAAATAAGATTTATGAAATTTAAATTGTTCAATTTAAGGTGAGCCTCAGATATACAATACTTGTGTGCAGAGTTCCACAATTTTGATCTTTAAAAGAAGTAGACTCTTCACGTCTTTGCCCGGTAACTTTAAGAATGTAAAGTAGGCTAGATTTATAAGATCCAAGAGCTTGTTGGTCTGCTGTTTATAAGTGAAACATGTCTAAGGCAACAGGTTTAAAGCAGACTGGCTGAAGGTAAATGTATTCCAGTGCTGCTCCTGCAACACAGAGTAGCCACTGCAAAACTCACAGTGAGTTTACAGTGTTGTAACCCTCCCGGCTGACAGGCTATTTGTGTAATTCTTCCAACAGTACTGCCGGTAATTCTGAAACTAGTTAATTGTTGCTTTAAAGTGAAAATCAATGCTATTGACTAAAGGAATGCGTTTTAAGCATTGTCCCACTAGCATACCCTCCAGAAACCTGTCATCAGTAGCAGATAATGAGGGGAAGACTTTGGTTTTAATGCAAGTTGCTTGTTCAAACAACATGGATCTGAAAGTTGTACTTGTGACTTGTGAAAAAAAAAAAAAACAGCAAAAGACAGATAATATATCACTTGCACAACATTTTAGAAACAATTGGCTGCATTTATATCCAGTTGAAAAATAGCAGATGAAACATTGAATGCCACATTTATTTTATAATTTAATCTCCCTCAGAGGAGGAACACAAAAGAGGAATGAATCATTTCTCAGGATAAATGACTGAAGCTGATTGAACATGAGAAAATGGAGCATTGCTACTGATACCTCAAAGGCGACCTGTCTGAATCAATGATTTTAAAAAAGTTATACTTTATATGACAGTAAGTATACAGCAGTGTAATACAACCTGCATAAAGCTTGTAATACATCTTTATTACCTTGTCATTATGACTTTTCAAAGCTGTTGTTTTGCTTACTTTTTGCCTTGTTTATTGATGGTGGCTGTGTATGTATATATGTGTGATATTAGGACTATAAGACCTACCATTACGATGTAGGTCTACTTTTAAAAAATGAAATAATGTCTGATTCTCATACAGAATTTGGTAAGCTCTTCCATAATAGATGAGCCTCCTGTAGAAGAGCATTGCACCAGATTTTTTTTTTTGGAACCTGAAAGCCAGTGTCTAGTGAATGAAGCAATCTGAGAGGGTTGTAGGGGGTTAACAGATCTTGCAGAAGCTGGCATGAGTCCATTTAAAACCTTCTAAGTTTGAGGCAGTAGTTTGAAATCAATCTGATATTTTACTGGTACCCAGTGAAGCAATGCTAGAACTGGTATAATGTTTTTTTTTCCTTCTTGTTTGAACAAGTAGCAAAGTGGCATTGGACCATCCTGATAAAAGGGCATTGTTGTAATTTCATGCGTATGTAATAAATGCACAGACTACTTTTTCTGCATTGTCTGGAGAGCAGAGACCTTAAAAATGACAGCTTTGAAATATTTTGAATGACTGTTAAAAGAGCAATCCAAGTAAATTGTAACCTCAAGGTCTTAAATAAGTACATTCAAGGTGGCTGAGTGACAATCTAAGTGGAGTGCAACATTTGCCTCAGTGGTACAAGAATTTTTTTTTAGGCTTTTTGAAGGATACAATTCCTGTGTTTAGAATCAAGAGGTTTGGTGATGGAAGTGACTGCTTATATATTCTTGCAAAGAGATGCCAGGTGCTAGTTGTTGTCTGATACAGGTAATAATTACCAAAGAATGCTGTAACCAAGTGTCTGTTTTTGATTAACTCTTGGAAGAAAAGTATAATTTGAAGAAGAATCACCGAACACAGCAAATACAAAGGGCTTGCCTGAAGTTTACAGTTTACAGGAAATCTGATATGTTCTTTTAATAATTGCTCCTATCAACTGAAAATATGCTTCTGACCAGCTCCCACATGGATGGCTTTCAGATATCAAATTAATTGTTTAAATTTTAAAAAGATCATATTTATGTGTTTTTGGTGCTTTATGCTGTACACTCTTGTAGAAGGATTTGTTTAAAAGTGTGTTATTGTTCAAATGGCACAAACTGTCTCTAATTTCAGATCACATGTTATTTTCAAATATACAGAATGATGACCCATAGCCAATAATCAGAGGAGGTGGTCATTCAGTTCATTTTTGCATGATGCAGAAGTCAAAAGTAATCATGCCAGTAATTCCACAGTTTACTACCAGAAGCACAGACTAAACCCTACCAGTTCCACTGAAATGTTTATGAAGCAGCAAACCCAATAGGAAGAAAAAGAAAAACCTGTTGCTCGTCCAGCCCTCGACCCATGCTCTGGTTTAACACACTCCGCACTGTAACAGGAGAGGGGCTGTGGAGCAGATAGCATAAATGGCACATGAGGTAGGAATTGAGAATTTCTTAAATGTGCCTCATGTGAGTTGGCACAGCATACAGCATACCTGGCACGGCAAGGTGTAGGTAATCACGCATGAAGGGTACAATTTGTGCCATAAGTATAAATTAAAAACATACCGACACCCATAAATTTTTTTGTTAACATGACAAAAAATAAGTATTCTGATGACTATATGTTTTTACCATTAAATTCAGAATCATTCTGCACTTTTGGCTTACCTTACTGACATACACAATTTAATGAGATGACCTCACCTTCGGATTTGATTCTCAGAAAAGGAGAGGCTGAGGAAAAACAAATGAGGAAGAGGAGACAAATGGAGTCCTCACTGCTGATGCAGACAAATCTAAATACAAATATTTATCATTCAGTTAACGTTAGGTGGCTGCCATGTGTGAGTGCTTGGGCCGTCCTGTCCCATCATGGTTTGGGGAGTGTTTATTCAGATCATGATCTGAGCTCCCCCCAGGTGAGCAGGTGCAGAGGCAGTCCGTCACAGATGCTCAGGGCTTGATCCAGCTGCCACAGGGAACTCTGCCCCCTCGCCACTCGCCCTGCCTACAAGGACACAGGTGTGGGCTGCTTTGTGGGCCTTGACGCTCAGCTACCACTTCCTTCAGACCGAGGGTATTAATCATAACACTCAGCAGTTAAGTGAAGACAGACAGTGACGCAGGATAGGAGGGCAGTGTCTGGGGTGAGGGTGACTTTTAGGGAATTCAGCTTGTCCTCCATTCTGACTTCTGTTATGATGTGAAGGAAATAGCTGAGAGCATGAGCACATTGGCATTGTGAACGAAACGTGGGCAGTATTGGGAACAGAATGTCATGAGCATTGGGAACAGAATGTCTGGAATATTGAGAAAGGAACATCAATCCACCCTCTTGTTAATTTGTCCTGCAACTACATTGCTAATAAAATCAAAGGGGAAATCCTTGTGTTACTCTGAGGGAGGTGGATAATCAAAGCAATAGGAAAGCTAACAGTGTACTTTACTGGGCTTTGTGTTGCCTGTGTGCTGATGTTGTTTGTAATCTCGGCATCATAATTCTATTCCTCCTGACATTTCACAAATAGGCCGCACTGAGAGAATCGTCCCTCCTCGTTCGCTCAACGGAAGAAGTCGAATGAACACAGAGCGCCGTGGGGTAGACAGCTCAGAAGCCTGGGTATTGCTTGCTGCACGTATATTTTGCTGCGGAGACATGGGGTGAAAAATGAGATGCTAATAAAAGATCTGGCAGTATCTGTTAATGCATCTGTCTGTGCGTTAGGTGTTCACAAGGGATTTGGGTTCTTTACAGTAGCTGGCAAAGTGCAATGCATGAAACCACAGGTGGCCCTTGTTTCCCAGCTTCCTCTGAACACATAATTACATATAGAGCTTCGGTTTAGAGTCTACTGAAATATGCTAAATGGACATCTTGGAAATATCAATCATTAGGAGATATTCAAAAGCCATTCAGAATAAGTTGAGATTAGTAAAATCTCTGTCTTCAGGTTTTTTCTCTCTTCCCCAGAGGTCATGCTAAACATATGTGTATTATTCTGATACTTAATGCACCTTAATGGATCATAGTAATACTTCTTTATACTTAGTTACTTTTATAAATGATTGCTTTGTTGTAATGTATGAGCTGATATAAGGCCCTCTTTGCTGTCATATATATCATCATGTACATAATTTCCTATCACACAGAGTTCTCTCCCTGGCCCAGGGGATGATGCCAATGGTGTTGCATGTGGTGATGTAACACATGCCCAATGGTCAATATGAAGGTTATATTTAAAGTTGATAGAATTTTGGTAACATTGGCATTAGTATGCTATTACCTGTAGTATTGTAAAATACTAATAGTCCTCTGTGGTTTCAGTTTCTCTCAAAGCTTTTAATGTGATGTGGTGTACTGGCGTTATATTCCACTGGAACAGAAACATTTAAAAGTACTTGCCTGAATGTGGACCTGAATTTATTATTTAGACATTGATATGTGTTCACTGTAGACAGTTTTAAAATGCCAGAGGAAGAAATGGCAATTTCACAGGTTTCAGGAACTTCAAACTCCACCCTCAAATGGATAGTGCTTTGTGTAAACCAGGACAGAGTTCTTTAGCCAGTCATCAGTGCCAAGAGAGGAGACGAGATTGAAAATCTTCCTCTTTAAATTGTAATGAAAATGAAAAACGCAAATCCAAGCAGCCAGAGGCCATGTTTCATGCAGTTTCATAAACAAACATTTGCCCAGAAAAGATGTGATATGGTCTGTTTCATAGCACAAAGAAAGATTCTAAAAAGACTAGAGAGGGGGTGTTCTTACATTGCATACGCAAGCTAACAGGAATGCATGATTTATAGACAACCGTTGAAAACAAAATGATAAAAGGGTGATGCTTTACTAAAAATTTGAGGCCTTTCTGCCAAGCAGTGAATCCCGTAGCTGCCGATAGCAGTGTTTTCAATCACTTCCTCTGCAATCTGACAACAGGAAGTCATGTTGAGTCAGGTTATGCTTTGTGACTCCCACAAACCATGAAAGCTTCAAATTCCACCCATGTATTATTGGTCTGTTTGAGAAACTCTTTTTGCATTGACATTTTTTCCCCCAGTTCTTTATAAGCATTCATGTGACACACATGAAACAATAGTGATCTCCCCTGTGATGGAGTGCCGTCACTACCGTTGAGTATGTGCTTTGACTGCCATACCAACGAGCCTGGCTCTTTGGCGTCGTGGTCAAAGCCGCATGTTTGGTACCCTGTAGACCCGGGTTCCAGGCCGGGTGGGGTGACTGCTCTCGCCCTTCGCTACATCCCCAAAACATGAATATGAAGCACAGATTATGTGTTGATAGCACTGTGACTTGTAAGGATGTCTAGAGAGATTTCATCCTGGGATTTAAAACAATGAAAGCAAACCTATGAAGGGGAAAGTAATATTGTGTTTAGCACTGTAAGTGGGAATAGCAAAGTGCAAACAGATGGCACAGAAATGAGAATAATGACAACTTGAGACTGTAATTAATAATGACGTTTGTCATTGTGAACTACAACAAATAGGATAAGAATACAGTTTTTTTTTCTAATGATCTCTTTCACCTTAATGAAGCAACTTGTCTAATTGGGGAAATCATTAAAAAATTTACTGGTCTTTTCACTGTGGATTTAGCATCTACCATTGCTTAAAGCCCACAGACTATATTTATATAGTTTACAATAATATTCTTTGATTCAAAATTTCAAAAATTTGCTTTAATACCATGGAACATTATTTCTGTTTGGAAACCACTAGGAACTGGTAGTCATGAAATACATCAGGTATGTGACTATGTTCTTTCTAACTCGCTGTGGTTGCAGTTGTAAGTGGCAATGGTGGCAATGTTTTGTCACTTAACTGTACTTTTAATGGAAAACACACACACAGACACAGCAAGAGGCCAATTTGGAAGTGTGTAGAGGAAATTCTTTCATATGTGTATTTATACGTCTGTATTCATCTCTGTTAATACTCAGTTGACTCACTAAAAGTGTTATTTCTCAAATTATTTTCTACCTGAGCATGTTGATGATTTATATTCACAAGACAGCAGCTGCTTGGACTTTTTATTGTGCTTCAAATATTTGTTCTATTTTTTGTGTGCTAGACCATTTGACACAACATCAAAACATTATCCAGGATGTCTGAATTGAGATGAAAGGGAGACAGACACAGAAATGCACAAGGCATTTGGCAATAATATATAGCTTGTCTGGCCTTTGAAGCTTTCCCAAAGCAGTGACATAAATTTGTGATAACAGTGCACCGTTTTTGCCAAATTGAACTGTTTTTTTTATTTATTTTTTATTTGTTTATTCAGTTCAGAATGGAATCACATCTCCCTGTAAACACAGCCATTCCCTTGATCATACTCATGGAAAATACAAATCTGCCAGCTGGTATCCCCTATTCCCTTGAAATTGTGCTTTCATCCTTTATGTAATTATTCTGTTTTTCTTTTTGTTCTTTTATGATCTTTGTGTGTTCATGCATGTGTAATTAGAAGACACAGTGGGGTCCTACAAACTGTGTAACACAATACAGAGGACCTTTGCGGTTTGACAACTTATCAAGTCAATGAAAAAAAATAGCTGATTTGTTTTCTCCTTCTTTCCTTAGAACAAGAAGAGTGTGTTAATTGCACAGACGAATGTCGAGTGCTAGGACATTCCGACAGGTGCTGGATGCCCCAGTTCTCAGGAGGAAACCAGGCAGAAGGTATAGACTACCGTACCAATGTTTTTGTACCAGCAGGGATGGAGGCCATGGTGGAGACAGAGGCTTATGAGACAATTAACCCCAATGGGAAAAAGACTTTCTGCACTTTCGGGAAGGAAAGGCGGGACCATGCCATCTTGGTGGCCAATGTCAAACCTTACTTAAAAGCCAAACGCGCTCTGAGCCCCCTGCTGCAGGAGGTTCCCTCAGCATCTAGCAGCCCCACCAAAATGTGTACGTCCCCCAGCAAAGGACCCTCCGAGGGGGCCGAGGGAAAATTGTCAAGCAGCCATTATGGATCTCCTGACGGCCAGTGTCTTTCACCAAATAAACAGCTGAAAGAGTCCCCCTATCTGCCACCCAACCCCATGGCCAAGGCTCTGACGGATGTCCAATCACGGTTTACCCAGGACCACGACTGCGAGATTAGCTGTGGGCTGGAACCGATGAATCAGGGCAACCGCGAGCTTCAAAGGGAGGGCGTGGAGGCCAATCGAGTGATTAGGGATATTGACAAGCTTTTGCAGGACTGCCGGGGGAGCGAAGCCACAGCAATCAGGAAGTAAAGCCAGCAAACTAACACAAACACAGGTGCCAGGGATCAAAACCCAGCTAAAGGAACAAAGTATGAATTTGTGACGATCAAAAAAACAATAATGCTGTCAGACATTCGGATTCTTTGAGAACTGCAGAAAATGCTGCCTCTGGCTTCTTGTAAGCTTCTCAAGTGCCCACCAGCTCGCAACTGTATCACTACACTCTCTTCCTCACCAGGAACCTGCATACATGGAGAGGGTGTGGGAACACCCATGATGAAAGGAAGAATGATATATTATGACAATCGGTGCATTATGACAAGTGGAAGCAATCCTGATCCATGCTGTCTGACTAAAGGGAGGTTAACATGTAAATTTTATGATTTGTGGTTATAGGTGTTCGAAGTGCAAAAAAGGTATCTTAAATCTGAAGGGTGGGATTGGGGTTATAAAAAATGTAATTGTTCACACCTACCATTAACACTCATGTTTAAACTGTGTCCCCTTCTATTTGTCTTACACATGGAACATTCCAGATGGGTGATGTAGAAAAATACAGCTTGTTCATTGTGGAAGAACCTCTTTCTTCATTCCCCATCCCACAGTAATATCCACCTGCTCAACCATACCCTATGGCAATCACAATCCTGTACATTAGGGATGTTTTTTTTTTTTTCATCTACTGTGAAAAATATATATGTACATATATACATATTAAAAATGTCCCGGTATCAACAAAAACATTTATACACTTTGTAAAAAATATTAAACTAAAAATGGAAAAAGTACTACATTTCTGAAGTGCAGTTAATTGTGAAACATTTCTTTATAAACTGCCCCGAAATTATATTAAAAAAAGAAATGTCCCTTCACATTATCACTGTACACAAGTTCATTTAATGTTGAAATGTATTGAATTTAATGTGTTTACATCAAAATGACATATTTGTATTGACTTACTGGAATTTCTGTGCATATGAGCCAAATTGTTAAGTGTGTAAGAGCTATATTGTGTATTTTATCTAATTAATATATAGTTGTGTTGCAATATACATGAGCAAATATTGTATTTGGCAACTGTTGCCTTAGTAGCTGTCAAACTCTATGAGTTTATTTTATTTTTTTCTCTCTGCTCCTTGTCCCACAGGATTGGGTAGCAGCGCTTCAGAGCAGAGTCTCGTTTAATGTACAGTCAAAAAGACTTAAGCCTCTATTCAGTCTAAGCACAATTTGCTTTGTCCTTAAGTCTGAGCCACAAATTTAAACTGTCACCTTTTTGACCATTTCTTTCTTTTTTTCTTACAAATATGACCATGGAAGCTGATGTGTATATGTCAAAAAAAACAAAACATACTTATGTTACTTACTAGTTATGCTTAAGGACAAAGTGCATTATTTTAGAATGAATAGTAGCTTCTGATATATAAACTGTTCAAAGCTTAATGAGCCAGCTAATGAAAAAAGCAACAACCATGTATGATCATAGGAATACATTTTCAACGCTGATGTATTGTTCCAAGGCAGCTAAAACTTTGATTTATTTATTTTTAATGGAAAACCTGGCATTTATACAACAGAGTTGTTTCCCTGTTAAACATGCAACTGCCTTACTTGCTCAGAGGTCAATTCTTATTGTAACTTTAGTGCTCTTTACTACTGTGAAGCAGTGACAGATTTGCTCGGATTTACGAATGTGTTCATTGTAAATAAGGACCAAAAAAGGTTCTTTTTGAGCAGTTTATGTATTTTATGTGTGCATTGCACTGTTGTGTTCATCAGAATTGTCATACTCTCCAGATGTATAAAACTTGATAACTGAAGTTTCATGTTGATTTAATTTTACCTTTATTCAAGTCAAGCACTGATGTAGCGATAGTAACAGAATTTAAATTACTGGTTTTATGTACTTTTTGACAACTTTATGGATTTTCTTCATTGCAGACTTTTAAAAAAATCAGTTTTAACAATAAAGCTAATTGACTCACCATTCAGAAACAAGTGTAGAGATCCTTGTAGAATAAAAATAATCGATAACAGTTTCGTTTTGAGAAGCCTGAATTAATCACATTTGAATGAAGGTGCAATGCCAAGCCGTATCATTACCAAAACTCCAAAATTTGGCCACTTCTTGTCCATCTCCTAGAACCAAAACCAAACTCTTAGACTGAAAAAGCAAAAAAAATATAGTTAGCCAGTCTGCGAAATGCATAAGTTCTACTTAGTAAAACAAACTAAATTCAAAATGGGAGTTAACAATAGATTATCCCTATGAACTGTGCAGTATAGAGACATGTATTTTTCCCCTATTTGATAATGCTCAGAATTATGTAAATTCATGTTTGTTAATTATTTTTTTCTATCTTTATCTTTGTTGCACTAGATTAATCAATACACTGCCAGAGATGCAGTTTTAAAGGATGTGTTCTGCTCAAAGTCTGACAAGTCTGACACGCTCATAAGAATGGAAGAAAGAGCCAGATTAAGAAATACTAATGCCTGTGCTTCTTTCCTTAGCTCCACAAAATGCCTCTTGAATTCAACAATATTTTTTGTTTTTTCCAATCATTTGCCTATCATTACATGGCAGGTAAACCCATTGAAATTAGTACACCTTCATGGAACACAGATATTTTGATTATGGTAATCAAAACCCAGAAAGACGAATATAGTTTCTGTGTGTTGATGTTGTGTTTTTAGAACAAACTTTGTTCATTTTTCATGGTTTTTGACTGTGCATTTGTAAAGTCTGAGTAACATGCGAAAGTGATTGTATTCTTGCCTACTTTGAGACCCTTTTTAACAACATTGTCACTTTGAACAGTTTGCCTTTTTCTTTAAAATAGCTTATGGTTATTTGTTGGCTAAGGTCTTGTGTTCAAATTCATACCTGGCAATTCTTCAACATACAACTATACTCCAGTGAAGTGTAAGACATTCTGTTTGCTGTCTAATGGAGTATACATTTCAGAGGTTGTTATTGTCTAATTACATTCTTTGACATTGGGAAGGTTCAGTTGGTGTAATCACCAGGGCAGGAATTTTGGTTGTTGAAGTGTGTTAAGTTTGAGTCCAGCTGAATGAAATTTGAGGTCCTGACTTTCCCATACCCTAATGGTCAATGGGGCTTGCACCAAATATTTGTGGGCCCCAACATTGTGTGGATTATTTCAACTGCTACTGTCTAATGGCTGTGTTCAATGTGATCTATCTGGAAAAAAAAAAAAATTAAGACTATGAATAAAAAAGTAATTGCCAATAATGTCTCCTGCTTTTACATTCCTTTATGTGGAAGGTTTACAGTCTGTTCATTTTAAGCTTACTACTGTGAAAATGTTTTAGAATACAAAATCTTCCTCTCAAACCAGTGGGGCAAATTATAACTACAATTGTCAGTGTCAGTTAACAGTGTTTAAATTAGTATATTTATCAGAAAAAAAACACATTCTGATATTGAGAACATTATACATGCTACATATTCATGCAGTGGGCACATTTTTCATTTGTCCGGTTGAAATAAATATTATCTAGTTTTGTTTTCTTGTTTTCAGTGTACTTAGACACTATTTTTTAATCACATTATATAATGCTGTTCTGATATACTGCTCAGAAATAATGAATTCAGCTAAATTTATCATCAGCACTATTCATATAAATCACTCTCAAGATTTTTCAACATTTTCACCGTGGACTGGGTAAATGTTGCTGTAAGGCTGGCCATGAGGTCCTTTCATAAATGGCAGTAATAGCATGGATGAAGACAGGAAGTGACCACCACCTGAGGCATGTTTTTGGATGCAAGACACTGAAGACACTCTCTTGCAGTGAGAAGTCCAGTGTGAGAAATGCTGTGCTTTTTCAGTCTCATTTTGGAGTTGACATACGTGGTTCTCTACAAAGCCCTGTGTGTTCAGGGTTGCTATACTCCCGAAACAAGTGGTTCACTCAGAATAATGAACTCAGACAGGCTGCAGATGTGCCCATTCAGCTTAGTGGTGAAAATGCTACATGAAAAGGTCAATAAGCACTACATAAGCTTCATATGAAGTAAACATATGAATTCCATCAAATGGCTTACTGCCATTGGCAAAGTGTAATGTTGACTGACACTACCAAATCAACTCATAACTATTTGATCCCTGCACTCATCAGTCAAATTGAATCCTCTCAGGTCTCTCTTACATGTCACTTTTCACCCATTTTTTCCCTTTATTCTCATTTATAATCTGGGTTGGTACCCAGTACAGTTACAACTTGAAACATAACCCCTAAATGGTTGCTTGTTTAAAATTCTAATTTCTGAGAAATAGTTCCTTTTTGCTTCATCTCAAACATTATTACCTCAACAGTTACTGAAATCAATGAATGTTGTATGAGAAATGAAAAGAAAAAAAGCAAATGTAATTTGAATTAAATCAAACAGGAGAATATGATGAGGTGAAAAAAAAACAAAAGGCCTGACTCAGTGATAGACAGTTTTCCAGTGAGTTTCCTGTGGAAGAAAAAAATAAGACAAAAAGGGTAAGAAAAAGAAGAAAGAAATGTGCTGAAGTGTAGGTGTGTAGGCATGATGATAGTACAGTGATGGACCGTATGGAAACAAATCCAATTTCAACTGCAAATATTTTTCACACTGCAACTATTTTTCACATACTCCAGTGTACCACCATGAGCTAAGTACCAAAATGAGAATGGGTGCACCTTCACATCACAACCTGCAGGTGCCCGATGAGTCACTCAATGCCTGAGAGTGATGAGATGAGCAACCCCTGCTGACATACCCACCCCTATCCTCAGCTGTGTGTGTGTGTGTGTGTGTGTGTGTGTGTGCGCATGTATTATATGGTAAGCAATATTGACTGTCTCCTTAAAACAGGTGAAATTGTTTTCAGACACTCGCGCTTGGTGTCCCAGAAAGGCATTCATTTACATGCCTGCAGAACAGTACATTCAACCATTTACATGATCTCTGCATTAGGATAAATTTCAGAAAGATGGCATTTTGTCCAATACCCAAGTACACAAGTTGGTGTACAGGACGGTGGTATCTAGCTAACATGGAAGACTTGTTTAGGAGCAATCTAACGTGAGTGAAGGTTTATGAAACTTAACTAGTTAAGTAAATTATGTTGCACTTTGTGAAAGAGACATCGATGTAATGGTTATTGAGATATCTAATGTCATATTTGACCATTTTACTTTTTATATTTTTGCATGTGTCAAATTTTTATGTATTATGTATGTAAATTCTGTGCTCACAGAGAAAATTTAAGTACTAATGGAACAATTTGTTTACATTGAATGTGCTGTCTGGAAATTCTTGTAAAGGAAATTTGTTATAGCATTAAATTCCTGCTTCCTCCTGAATTATGAAAAAAAAAAAAAAAAACTGACACACTGTAGTCAAGATATCAACACCGTGCATCATGACAGTGAATCTGTCAGATGCTCCCCTTCAAGGTGTGTTTGTAAGAAACAGTATGACAGTCCTGTGCTATAGCTGATGTTGTCAGTAACACTGATGGAAGAACATACCAGCTCTTGCTGAAGGCAAAATGTAAGATACATAGATGCACTTAATAGGTTGCATGTATCACACATTCTTCCTTTTAACACTTTATTGTTCCTAATGTTTTAGAACAACAAAAAATGTGTATTTTCTGACAGGTTTAGCTTTTTTAAGTTTTGAAGATAAAAAATGCAATGTTCATGAGGGGAAAAAGCCAAAATGAAAAGCTCACCTTTACCTTTACAAAGCTTGTTCCAGGTGAAAATGTACCTGTACAGAGTAGTGTGTCTTCCATATTAAATGATATTTCATAATTATAATACTCAATATATCTGAATATCTTAACTGACACAGAGCATTTGCTTAAGCTTTTGTAAGTATTAGACTAAAATTTGATTCTAAATTGGTTCATATTTCAGTACCAGTGATGCCTTCAGTGTTGCTGATCCAAAACCAAAACATCACTACAGCAGGCTTGCCATGTGAATTTTCCTTTTGTGCTGAACTTTTCTTGGCTTCTTGCAATCAGTAATTCATTATCTCTTCTTTGAACCATGTCATACTCCAACACAGCTATCATGATCAAACCATACCAAAAGAAACCGGCAGTTTAAATGATACTGTCATTCAAAAATAAAAAGTAATTGTTTAATGTTCATATTGACAGGCCTAATTTGCGGTATTGAAACCTTGACATTAGTGACACAGAAAACTTCAATTCAACAAAGTTGAATATCCAGACACTGTTGGATAACAGACCCCAACTGAAATGTATATTACATGTTTTATCTCCCCAGCCCTCTTTGTTTGAAATCTTGGAGAAAATATATAGTTTGTTAACTAGGATCAAAATGATGAATGATAAATCTAATCTAGTACTCATCTTCTTGGTACTGCTGGAGCAGAACTTGCTTCCTGTCATTCAAAAGTGTTCATTCTGCTGTCCACATCCAGAACAGACTCACAAAGGATGATTCTGTTCGGTCTGCTATGAGGTGTCTCATGCTGTAAGCATTTATAAATTAGTCCCACATAATCACCAGTCCTGGCTTTATAGTGGGCCACTGTATGGTTGTGTCGAGAAGACAAGCAGTAAGCATTGTTTATTACAAACTATGTGACGTTTGAGGCAGAGAAATCAATGTGTTACTGATAAGATCACTCAGCAAATAGCCTTGTAATTTATTTGCAGCTTCATTGACCCACTATTCACACCATTGTTCAACAACCCCAAATTCAATATAACATCATCTCTTCATAAAACAGACAAAGCAAATCGGTATAAGAGCATATAATAGGGATGTAACAAAATATCGAATTTTGCGATATCGTGATAAAAAATGTCTCAATACCGTTGTGGGACTGTGACGGTATTGAGAAAATTGTATTGTATTGTTTTTGTTTTGCAATTGTACCAGGGGCGGTTTGTTCCTTGGGGCAGTTTGTTCCTTAGGGCGGTCGGGTGACATACCACCAAAGGGGGAAAGGGAGGGAATTTTTCTATCACATTCTACCACAGTGTTACCTTAGCTGTGACTGTTCTAGACAGTTTGTCCTGCCTCTGAATATCATAGTCCAATCAGCGTCAAGTTGTGTTCTGTGGAGTACCGCCCCTTTCGGGCGATTTCTCCTAGATCACTCTGATAGACTCTCATGTTAAGGCACTTTTTTTTTTTTCGAACTGCAGGCGCTGCAATGCAAACTGTATGGGTTCCGGGTGGGCTTGCACTAACGTGTTTTCGTCATACGTAACCTGTGTAGGGATCGCCGGGGCAGCCAGCGATCTTGTCACATTCAAGGTCAACATGGCTAATGTTACCTCAACTCAGAGCAACTCGATCGTGACATTAAGAGAAATACTGTTCAGTCGGCATAGTAATCAGAATAAATCGGCAACTAATGCTGGCCTTACACCAAACGACTTTCAAGCAATTTCGCTGTCGCAGACAAATTTCCAATGTCGGAATAAAATCATGAGAGTTTTGCTAGAGTTGCGGCACGCTCCCGTGATCTCGATCGTTTTGTGTAAGGTGGTAATCCGAGCTGTTTTAAGTCAGTCTTTTTCTCATCTTGACGTTCCGATAAAATCAACCATGTTTAATATTATCATAAGTTTTTAGGTTCGGCTGATGCAAATAGTGGCGTGGTCATTGTCAACAACCGGTAGGTGAGCTTTCTCAGCACCAAACAGGAAGCAGGAAAGTGGATACTCTGTGACTAATGACACATTGTCTTTAGATGTGAGAGGGTGCCAGACCTTATAGTCTTTATAAAAGTCTTTTCAGAGTCTTGTCAAAGTCTTCAAGTGTATGGATAGCATAAAGAATTAGGACCACCCAGACCAAATTTAAACATCAAGCAAATATCTACAAAGGGGGTGGGGTGTGTGGGGGATTTTCATGGAGCTGGTATGAGCAGAAAACGTGACTAGCAGGCTGCGAAGTAGCTAATGCTTTGTTTACAATGTGACAATGTCAAATTAGCTAGCTGACTAATTTGCACAACACAATGTGAAATTGTCTAGTTAGCTAGCTGTTAATTTACCCATTGAACGGGTCACCTTAGCCATCATCGCAACTGTAGGTACAGTGCCATCCACAGATAACTTCGTTCATTTTATTTGTTCAACTTTTACAGACAGTAATACATAAATCGCTTTTAAGGTAAAACGCGATCTCACCAGAAGTGATGTTGCAGTTTTACGACCTCTCACCCAACCAAGGACAGGACATGCCCCCCTGCAGCGATGCTAGTAAAAACAGGGTGCATTCCTTTTGCTTCACACGTCCGAAGAAGACGGACACATGCCCCTCTTCTGTTCTCGCGCTAGATGTCCAAAGAAGACGGACGTACTTTTTCTTTCTCTTGCTCTTTCTCCATATGTCCGAGGAAGACGGACGTATCCCTCTCTCATTCCCGGAGGACGCACCACGCGGACGGGACACGGACAGCCGAGCCGAAGCCTCGCCCTAGCGACGAATTGCTAGCAGAGATAAACAAAGCAAGAGCCGAGTTTCAGCGCCAGCAATCAGAGCAGCGCAAACCTGTTACCAGCCGGAGACAAAGGTGCGACCGGATCCACCTCAATGTGTTTCCCAGCTAGAAAGAAACCCTCAGCAGCGCCTGAACCGATCCAGACAGAACCAGACCAGCCCAGCCCTGGCTTCCCGACGACAGAACCGCCAGCGAAACCACCCATGGAATCGCAAGATTTGGACCTCATTTCATGAGCTACAGTAGGCTGTTAACTCTGGGCATAGGACATTGCATAGCTAAACAACCAATTGTTAGCTACATTGATGAATGTTGTACATCCATGTGTTTCAGATCATTACAAGTAATGTAACTAGCTATGTTTCGTTGTTCCGAACTGATTTGTCACACACTATTCACTGCGCAGCGTTAGTTAAGATAGCACACGGAGACATAGGGTCTTTGGATGCATATCGTTTTACTAAGCCCCGGTACCTCCTTTCAATCTGCACAGAATAACCCCGCAGTTATCAATCGTCCGAACATATCCTGTACCAGACAGACATTATGTTCGCTTACACATGCGCATAGGCAACTCAAACTCGCCGCCACACGCATGTTCTTTTGTTCTCTTTGAACACGTGTGTTCAGCAAGCACGTCCAGCACACGTGCACGCACAGCACACGCACGAGTCAGAACAAAGGAACACACACCCTGGCACACTAACACTCTAGTGCAAGACATTCACTCATATCTACACATACACATGTTTCACTCATTGTACATATGACATGCGTGCCTTACTATTTTGATAATATCTTAATAAATGCATTATTTTTCCAAGGTTGTCTGTTGTAATATTACACGTGGAATGAATATCACCAACCTCTGCTGATCAGAATTCTAAATGCCTTCACATCTTAGTTGAGTCGTCAATGTTATTTGTCTAGTTAGCTAAATAGATAATATTGTGATTTGATTAAGATTAACTGTTGATGTGGTAATTTCGATTATGACTATTCATTTAATTATGAGGCCTAATTGAAGTTCCAAATTAATAGTTTAGCATATTTTATGAGACTGATATTTTATTTTAACCACTATGGTAGACGCCATATTCTGTATGGCACCTCCATGTGTTTAATTTAATTATCACCAACATAATTGGTACATTGGTACGTGGCTATTCCTCACACGTAAGTGGTACCCCCTCTAATCGTAGGCATTGTCCCTACATAATTGGTGCCCCGTGTGAGGAAGACTAACATTCCTTACACAACAGTTGCCAACCCCCCCCCCCGAGAGATGTGGCAGTAGCTGCCACTGAATTGTACATACATAATTAAATCATTCATTGCCAAAGACAATTCATGCCAATTTTTGCACATGCTTAGGTCATGGCTGGCTACTTTTATTTTATTAAAGAAGGAGAAGCACTTAAGGGAAAACACATTTTCATAGAATAAAAAATGCTGATTCATTTAATAAGGACATTTTTTCAAGCCATCATTTTTCTTAAATATATCGCGATAAATATCGTATCGTGGACTTTTTATCGCGGTATTATCGTACCGTGAGTTTTTGGTATCGTTACATCCCTAGCATATAATACAATTGCTTACACTTTATTGACAGACTACAGCCTGTTTAGGGAAGCATACATACCAGAACAACGTTTAGTGTTTTAGATAAATAGCAGTAACAGGATTCTTTATTTAGACATAGAACAGATAAGCATCATAATATCAAAATTGAAAATAGTGAAATTCGGATTCCTAGAGAGAACAAATGATCAGTAAGGAACAGATGTATAACACTATGAATATGGCCAAATGGTGCAGGTGGCCCAACACCAGCTGATCAACCAGTGTAAGGTCAAAACGTTTTATTTTGTAAAGTGAGAAAATGTTTTTGTTTTTTTCAGGCTTGAATATATACAGTGCTTTCCTTGAGAACAGGAATAAATATTTCATTAGTATACAGTAAGTAGGTACATTCCATGAGATCACATTGATATCTGAAATTTTATTACTAGACACACAAATAAAACACCATATGTGTGTGTGTGTGTATATAAATTAAATGGACTGATAATTAAAACATATTTAACAGAAAAGAAATTGCAACGCATGCGCCTCAAATATGAAAAACACAGGTATTTAATACACATTATGTTCACAGATAAATAATTTTCATTCAAAGCAGTGTCAAAGACCTGCCTTAGATGAAAGACCCTGTGACGACTCCTCCTCTGAAGGGGTTACAGATGGCGTGATCCACTCTAGTAGGTGCTGAGTTTTATCTTTTATCGAAATGCTTAATGTCTTGCACCAATGTCTTCATGTTTTCTATTGGATTTTATTTTTTTTGTAATATCACCATGAATGAACACATCACTTGACTGTTTATTTCTCCCTTTTCTGCTATTGTCATGATCCATGTCTGTACATACACTGTAATCATTCTTTTAGTGAGCAAACCTTCAAGGATATGACCTTGTATCTCCTTGTTGCCTCTGGTGATTACTTTTATATCTGATTTTTATTATTTAACCACAGTAACAGAATTCATGTTCTCTGTAGAGGTTAGGTTCTCATTTCTCCTCCAATAAAAAGGGGCCTGTAGTCATTAAAGACTTTATGCTTGGTGACATTTTAGTTCATTGCCGAACTGAAGGAGGTCATGTGGTGAGTTATAGGCTTGCAGGGAAACAGGTGTTTTCTCTTGCATCGTGTGGGACATTCAGGAATTCAGATTACCCGTGCAAGCTTAGGTTATGCGTGAAATAAGCACTAAACACAGTTTTTTTGGTATTATGTTGACTTTATGTCAATACCAGTCCAAAATGTTTGGATTCTCTAGGAATTTTTGTGGTATCAGAATATTTCAAGGTTAATATTTATGTTCATGCTGAGGCCAAACACTACACACATGTAATGTTTCCATGCATGTAATGCTGTTATGATCTAAAATATAAAAATGTGAAATGTGCAGGGCCAGATAGAATTATTAATTATATTTTTTCAAGGTTTTATGCCCCATGTTTTAAAAATATCAAATACATGTAGCAGCTCCAAGCCCAGATGGTAATCATGTTGCATTTGAACCATAACATTTCTTTGGGCCATAACCAAGCCAAGGATGGCAAAGCTACATCTGGTATCATGAAGCTGTATGCTGTGGATAACATCACAGATTGAATCTGTAACAAGACATACTGGAGCAGAAAATGTTCCCATATGTTTATGAGTATGAACAATGTTTGGTGTGTCCAACTCAATATTCTTGTTTGGTTCATCACTACTATTATTGCTATTATTATTTTTATCAAGTACATAGCACAGATCTCATTCAACCCACAGGAATTACTACATTCATTAACAACCATTGCATTTGTTTTGCATCTTGTAACCAACCTACATTTTATCAGCAGCGTCATGAACTGCCGCCATATGATGAAATACTAGACCAGAAAATTATACCATATGCTAGGGCTCACGATGGTCAAATCTGAATATTCTGCCTCAAAGGCTCAGATGGAGATTTTCAAAATGCACTTTAGAAGAGGAAAATAAAAATAGGCATTACTGTCAGTAACAAAGTAACAAATATTCATGAAGCCACCCATCCCGTATTTAAATATAGTAGATTCCTACATATGAAGTTAACTTGAATATATCCACAGATAGTCCCAAAATATCTAAATCAATTTGTTATAGACTAAGCCAAGACTGCAAAGGATGAGTCTGAATCAACATCTGCTGTCATGGGGAAACCATCTGTTGAGAAAAAACCAATGAATTGACAAGATGCAAAAAGTAAAATTTCCACACGTTGTTTTGAGCTGCTGGTTACAAAAAGTACCTGTTCTTAAATCCATTTTACAGAAATGAGCCCAAATATTACAAAATATTTTTTCATAGTGCTGCTGAGGACTTAAAGTAAGCAAAATTCCACTGACAAAGTTGTAGAAAAATGTAAATTACATTAAAGCCAGTTGTAATTTAATCAAGTGGTAATTTGAATTTGAGATATGATCTCGGGGCAACAAAATATTTAATTTAGAAGCATTAAAATAATAATAATAATAATAATAATACTATCTGGGGGAAGAGTACACAAGGCATGTAGATGTCTTTCCACAAGTTCACATCTCTGCTTTACGATTCAAGCCAAGGTCACAAGGTGGCAATTGTATATAACATTAACAAGGGGAGCTGGATATTTAGGTTATTTCTTAGCTAATGGCTTACATGCGTGGGGAAAAACATACAAAATAATTATGTCTGCATAAGCTACAGTGTTCTCCCTGTCTGAGTTGTTAATTAACTGTAAACAGCCTCATAATATGAATGTTTTGCAGCATGTAGCAGTAGGAAAAAGAATTTCTCTTTTCACAGTGTGGGCCGACACACACAAGAAATTAATTCCCTACCACCTCCCCCTTGGGGAGACAGCAAGCTAAACTATTGGCTCCCTAGCTTGCTAGTTTGCTTACTATTGCTAGTAGCTTGGTTGGGTTAAAGATGTCATAATTTAACCTCAAGGCTACCAATGCAAAACAACTGGTACCATTGTTCTAATGAAATGGTTGGTACAATGATAAGATGTACAGAAAAAAAAAAAAAGTGTAGCTGGCAGGGACTTCATCAGTGGAACAGCATGTCAATGAATGTGTGTGTGTGTGTGTGTGTGTGTGCGCACATGCAGAGTGATACACAGTTCAGAGGAACAGTTCACAGATATCCTCTCCAGTCACAGTGTTTGTTTTTTTGATTCATGGTCGTTATATCGACTGAAAATGGAATTACAAATGACTCACTGGATTGAATTGGTTTTTATTGTTTTTTGTTTTTTTTCTCTTTTTTTTATGATTATAGATTTCTCCCACAGTAGTCTGCGTATGACAGCATAGCACAGTAGTATGATACTCATACTCATAAAATTGTCCAAAGTCATCCTGATATTCACATTTGCTGAGTAGTCAGTACACTTCTAGTACTTAATGTCTGTAACTGTGTTTTTGTACATTAAAACCATTTTTTGTTTATAAATCCATTCTCTGAAAAACTTACTAATATCACAGTGTGACAAAAGCAACAATGACATGATATACTGCTGTCAAATGGGCCATAAATTGTGTATAACAATTTACCTTTAAAAATCTTTCTTGTTTAACATTACTATGTGGGCAGTGTAATTATTTTATACTTGGTCTTTAGGCACCTGTCAGCTTCTTAAAGATGTGAGGTATTTCTTCAGGTGAACAGCTATCTATATTTTTGATGGGGTATTTTTGCCTGTGCCACATTTTCAGTAAAATATAGTTCATCAGTACAGCTCCCACCACTGTGCCATTTTTCTGCTTTTTCAGCTGTTTCTGTAATTGAGATGAACTTTTTTCACAAGCTCTGCTCTCATATTTTGTATTTCAACATTGAAATAAATTTCTCATTACCCTTGAAAAACCCATGTGATTTGAATTCAATCAGGTAATGTTCCATTGATATGTATGGTACTGCAACAGTAGGAAGTGTCTTTTTTTCATTGTGCCAGTCACATTGCAAACAAGTACCCTTTAACAGCAGTTGGAAAAAAAAATGTTCTATGTCAAATGACATCCAATTTTCTCCATATGCTGCCAATGCCCTTTAGCAGACACAAAAATATCTATGCACTTAGGTGTTCTTTGTGGTAGAAGGTCATTTGGATAACCATGCTGTGCTGCAGTATGCTATCATGGGTTTGACAAGTGTCCTTCATTACTTTGTTTTGTGGGTTTCCATCCGCTGAATGCAGTGAAAATGATTTCAAAACCTAATATTGAAGTTAAAACAGTTGCAATGCATTGTAAGTGTGCTGATATTAAATTGTTTATTGTTATCAAACAGAGATATATAAATGTTTAAAAGGCTTGTCATAAATGTATTCATTCAATTCTGAATGAAGATAAGGTTCACTGGCTCACAGATTTGTTCAGTTAATCCTGTCTGTCGGTCTGGATTAATTGTGTCACTAAGACACATACCTCAGCCTATAAATTGAAAGGGAAAGGAACCAAAGAAAGAACACACAAAACTCTAATGGCTGGCTGCACACCTCAGGTCTAACTGGCATGAATACGTTGACGCTATGACGCATGCATATAAAAGCACACAGCATGATTCCACAGACAACTCACCTTACTTCTTTGTATTTGGGAGACACGTCATCCTTCCGGTTAACGTGGTGAAAAGCCAAGAGTACAGTGGATATGCCCAAACTCTGTGGCTGTCATTCTGTTACCAGGACAACCAGATGTCTAAAATAGCAAAATATGCTATACTATCCTAAGACTAAGAGTTGTCTATTCCAGTCCTGATAAAGGTGTGTTCTGTGGAAAACAGAGAGAAGCTAGGTGACAGATAGGAGCTTCAGATATACCTGGTTGTTGAGAAGCAGCCTGGCATTTTTGTGTATAGTACGTGGTCCGGTATAAAGATGGGGAAAAGCATTGTACACCACAATCTAATGACCCAGTTTGGGTGTTTTTTTTCCTGATGGGACACAAGCAAAGTTGTAGAAGTGGAGGTAGCTCAGTAAATGGAGACGCTTCTAAGAAAGAAATGCCAAAGGCCCATGGCAGCTCTGCATCAATTGGTGAGTTGGCTATAGAGGATGAGTTTGGCACAGTTGACTCAATCGGAGGCAATGGTGAATAAAAGTCTGAAGGTGTGTGTGTGTGTATATATATATATATATATATATATATATATATATATATATATATATATATATATATATATATATATATATATATTATGAGGGGCCAAACAGGAAATATATAAATATAAAGCTGAATATATAAATGTAACTCTGAATATATAAATATAATTCCCGAATATATAAATGTAACTCCTGAATATATAAAAGTAACTCTGAATAGAAAGATAGACAGACAGACAACCAATTGTCTTGTAATGTTAAATAACATTTTAGTACTCATCCTACCATATGAGTGAAATGACAAACACGAGTTTTGAGTTCGTCTGTAACTTTATTATATGAACAAAGTAGCAACGTAAACTATGGCAAAACAGAAATCACTGCTTAAATGACCTGCGCCCAGGGTATTGCGCAAGTACACACAGCATCTCAATCTCTGATAGGTGCGTTCTCCCTCCTCGCGATCTTGCAAGAAGGTTCTTGTCAAGGACACTTGGCAAGAACGTTCTTCTCAAGAACACAAGTACGTTCTTAGTCTTCTTGGTATTGATAAACAGCCGCGGACTGATAAACAGCCCCTGTGAAATTTGGCTCCCCTACTTGAAAGGTCCTAATACCAAGTACATGAGGACCCCTTAATGAAGTTCAAATTATTGCCTCGTTCAAATTTAAATTATTTAATGTTTTTGTTTTATTATCTTTGATTGTACTGTAAAATTTTACTGATGCTAATGTTAAACTTGTTTTGCTCACTCAGTAGCCTATGAAGAAAAAAAAAAAAAGAAATTATTCAAAAAGGAAAAACGAGTGTCTTGTGATATGCCTGAGTATAAACTAACTTTTATATATTCAGAGTTACTTTTATATATTCAGGAGTTACATTTATATATTCAGAGTTATATTTATATATTCAGGAATTGAATTTATATATTCAGAGTTACATTTATATATTCAAAGTTACTTTTATATATTTGGGACTTGAATTTATATATTCAGCTTTATATTTATATATTTCCTGTTGGGCCCCTCATTATATATATATATATATATATATATATATATATATATATATATATATATGTGGCCCTGGCATTGCTGAACCCAGAAAGCATTTTGAAATTTTAGTATATTTGGTACCACTTACATCTACCTATAACATATAAGTTATGAGAATTCTTGCCAAATATATGCGACATATTCTGCGAGTTCTATATGCAAGTTCTATTTTGGAGGGTTAAAAAATTATCGTAAAACATGATGATCACATTTTGATCTGATTTACAGAACATTGGGTAATTGTTTATTTCCTGCCTCTGGTGTTATGGTAAAACAATGCTATCTAGAAATGTGATTAAAGACATTATCACAATGGTATTTGACAGAGGGCAAATGCACCTATTTATACTGGACTCACATGGGCTCACGGCCAACATATTACTCTCTCTATGGTTAGCCTGTCACAATTTGCTGTAGAAGTGCCTCTGGCTTGCCTCAGGTATAGCTGACCTCTAGCTAAGGCAGGTCAGTGGAAAGGTACTTATCATGATCAGTGTTTCTGAGCTGCTCAGAAATGCTCAGAGTTCTGCTGAGCAATTCTAACCATGTTCTCCATTTCCTGATGTTTGACTTACTTGTCCTCTACAGCTTTATAAAGTATGGTTCTTGCCCATTTGAAGTAGTTCCTCATATAGTGACTCATATTCAGAATCATGATCAGAAATTCTGATCATTTGTCATACACAGACATGTGACATGTAAAATAACTGAACAAATAATTTGAAAAAAAAGCCTTAAAGTTTTCTAGATCAAACTTTGTTCAAGATTCATCAGTGTGACTACTTTAACAAGGGATGAACCCTCTGATTTGTCTCCAAATAAAATGTGGGGTTTACTGGTGAAAAGGTGTATGTTTTGTCATTGTGGTTACATCAACCTCCTAAGATGCCCCATGCAAACACCCAAAATAGTGTAGGGTAACAAAAGCTTTTTAAAAGCAGGCCGCACACATTTATCTGAATTTTAGCCAAGCTGTGCATATCATTCAGCTTACTGTTTAGTATTCCATTATTCCATTGTGTAAAGGTCAATTAATGAGATATCAGTGCTTTGGATTTGGACATAATGATAAGAATATGATCTCTGCACATGTATTATACAGTTCCACCTTTGTGTGAAGTCAAGCAATCACTGATCACCACTCCCTATGGGCTGTCATGACACATACGCAGTGTTCCAAAGTGCCCCGTCTCTCAAGAACACACCGACTGTTTCTTGTATTGATCACGCTGCATTCTTTCACCCCCTTGCTAATACAATATTCTTACTATACTCTCACGTCTTACTCTTGCCTGTTTCACTTCTCTTTTAACTTCACACAGTGCCTTCTCAGCAGGTTTCTCTCCATCAGCGTACTTTTTATAAAGGCACCTTGGAGCACACAGATCCTTTTCAACATGCAAGAATGTACTGTATCTAATGCACTTACCAACAATAAAACAATGAATTAGCTTTGCTTGGGTTACACTTGATTTAGAAAATAGGTAGCATGGAGTGGAAGCCAATATGGCAACATTTGAGCTCTGTTACGATCCTAAAGCCTGCAGTGCTTATATGTATGCAGGGCAGTCACAACTGAAATATAAAGAAATATGATAAAAACAAGCAAGTATATTGTATCATGGCCGGGGGCAGGATTTTAGTGTAAATATCTAATTTCCACTGTCATTGTTTTCCTTCTTTGAATGTGATGGGATTCATTTGAAAAGTGATATAATCAACATACTATATGTGATTTGAACAAGGACTAAACCGGCAAACAAGAAGAGGAAATAACTCACTGTCAGACACACCAAGATCCTATGTGTGACTAATCAAACTCCATTTGGTGATATTGCTCTGTTGTAACCTCCACCATTTGTCATGTAACAGTTTTATTAGTTAACATTATGTACATATGAATCATGGATTTATTAACATCCAGGAGGAAATATTCAATTTTCATAAATCAAAGACTGTGCTTTCAATTGTTGGGTAATCTGCATCTGTTTTAAGTATTGCATTTGTTATTTAAAAAGCAACAACATAAATTGTTTTGTAAACCTGTCTGACCGCGCAACAGCGGTATTAAGCAAATGTATGTTTTTGAATGAGACGCCATCTGTATAACACAGTGACCATGCAGCGCAGGTCCAGATGTGACATTGAGCTGAATGCCGCCATATGGGGTGGAGGACACCGATAAACAACGAGTCATGACAATGAAGCACTTAAAAGCGAGTCCACGTCTGAATAAGCAAATGATGCGTTTCGCAAGGGGAACCAGTCTGTGTAGCGAGGCCAAATGTGAAACCAGCTGATGTGTAAGACATTACCCTGACCAGTCACCCTTATGCAGAATTAGACACACTGTGTGCAAGGGCACCTCTCTGTGTTACTGAGGACAAAGCTTTGTCAAATAAGCCAATCACAGAATGCAGAATATATTGCTTCTCTTATTAGCTACTGTTAACTATAAAGATAAAACTCTGTATTCCATTTCAGTGTGGAATTAAAGGTTTCTTGTGGTGAACCTGTAGTTGGAAATACTTTGCTCCCTACCTCAGGTGAGCAATCCCCACCTTGGGGCTATGTAAGTGGACTTGTTCCCTGAGTTACATTCCTGAAGTCACTACATAACTTGGATTTTACTCTTGAGACATTCTTATAAAAGTATCCCCTACCGGCCTTGGATACTGTAGGTGCATGGTGCATTCTTTTTTACCCTGCCCATCTCATAAGAAATGGTTCCATACATGGTAATCATCTTAGATTCCTTAAATAAAAGAACCTGGGGACTGCATAGACATACATACATTTCCCCATTCAGCTGTGAGGAGATACCAAATTGATTATTATTTACTCAATTTAATGTACTCTGTAGTACCACATTCATCTGTATTAAGCAATGAGGAATTTTTTTTTCTGCAATGTTGCAAATCACTATATCAATAAATGCTTGGTTTACCGGTAACTTGTACATTAGTGCTGAATTGTGAACACTATTAAACCTGTATGATTTGTGTGCTGTTGCAAAGTAGCATGAGGCTGCAGAGTGCCTTCACATTGATTGTGGATGATTTCAGAGGACGTTTTCTGGCCACATTTTCCAGTTGTTCTGCAGTTATAGCCTCTTGAATTGGATTCTCCCATTGTTCTCAGAATTGCAATGCTAGTTGTTACCAGATCTGTTGAAACAGTTAGGACCCTTGACATGTGAAATGTGACACGTGATAAGACGTAAAGCTCAAGCTGTGATAAAATGTGAAATAAGACCTCCAGTACCAGTCAAAAGTTTGGACACTTTTTAGCAAACGCATCATTTGCTTATTCTAATAGTAAAGGCATCAAAACTATGAAATAAGACAAATGGTGTTATGCAGTCACCAAAAAAATGATCAAAATCAAAAAATATCTTATTTTACATTCTTCAAAATAGTCAAAAGAAAAAAAAAATCTCTTGATACTTTAACAAAAAAGTATTAATCACAACCTATACAAATGTGTATTAAACTTCTGTTTTATTAGCATTCTCTTATGAAGGGTTAATCTATGATTAATTAATATAGATGTTTAAATAATGTGGCATTACTAGACAAAGTTGATTTAAATCACATACTGTAAGTTTTAAGATTGAAAACATGGATCTGTCATGTTATGCTTAATAAATCAGGTTCTTGAACAACTGCTCGTGTCTATATTTTATTGTGTCAATCAACTACAACAACTTCCTGTTCTAAATGCTCTCTGACCTAAGACGTCACAGCCGCTTCATATATATATACCACTACGTTAATTATTCCAACATTATTCATAATACCACAGATCAAATGGATGTTTAAGTTGTCAGTTTAACATATGGATAATTGTATACATTAACACAGAGGTTAAAACAGATTTTCAATAGCCACAGCAGTTATGTCCTACATTACACATGACCTACTTGAACTTGCTACGTCTATGCTAGGACGTACAGATCCTTTGGGATCCTAACCAGCAGACTGCACTGCAGAGACAACAAAGTATTTGAAAATGTGTGGATGTCTACCACACAATATCCAAGTAAATTCATTAGAATTAAAACTGCCACTCCCCTGTACTGCATGTTTCAGGTGGGGACAGGACACTGTTGTATCTGAAAAAATAATATTTCAAGATAAGAGCCCTTGAAATCTGAGGCATTTGAAAGGAAATAAAACACTGACATCCGAACTGGAAGTTGAGATGTGTTCCCTTTTCCGTTTCATTTTAATCACCTGTGGCAAAGATTTTATCCACAACATTCTTGTTTTTATAATAAATGTGATTATTTATTCTGGAATAATCCAAAGCTTTGAGACTCCCTCTTCAGCTGTACAAAATAACACATTTTGAGACCTTACGCCTTTAGCGTCATTTTTACATGTTGAGTGATGACGAACATGGAGACTGCCTATACAGGAAATGCAGTAAAAAGCCTCCAACCCATCAAAGGACAAGTATAACTGCAGAAAGAGGTTAAGCCATTTCAACTATTGTGATTTTTTTTCTATCTTTTTTTGTTTTTAAAACTTTATTTTCTCTCTGCAGCATTAATAGTGTTTTGAATGAAGGTTATTATGAGCAGCTTTCAGAATTCTTGCTAGACAAAAACAATGATTTTTCAAGTGTTCACAGGTGTTGTTTATCTGATTAATGAGCCTTGTTTCATTTAGAAACAAACACAAGGGCAAACTCGTCAACACATTTTGTGGGCTGCCAGGCAGACGTGTGTTCCAAATGATAACTTTCACAGCTCCTTTGATATCAAATCACAATCAGAAAAACAAAAACAACTTCCACCCAGTTCCACTGAGAAGTATGTTTCCAGTATTCAGTTTGGAGGGTTCCTTAATGATTGTGGATCACAAATGTAAATAAATACTCCCACAGATTTAATCAGTTTGCACCATCTGCTACTTCCTTGCAGACAAACCTTTTGGAGGGGTGGTAAAAAAAAAAAAAATCTACTTCACAGACAGTGTTCCTGAGTTTGGATGTGATGACCTTGCTTGATTTGTGTCTTTCAAGTGACAAATGGAGGTCTGCCAGGGGGATGGCATTGACAATGCATTAGGTGAGCATTGGGTCTCCTTACCCCTACTGTTTGACTGAGCAGGCCCCGAAAAATAGACCTTAGGTTCCCACTGTGGAAGTGGCTAAAAAAAGCAACATTTGACATCTGTGTATGCGTGTGTGAAGATGACAGACTCTTCACAGTTATGAATATGTTTCATTCCTGTTTTTGTTCATTCATGAAAGTATTTATCTGTGTTTAGGACCCTGTGAGTGAAATGTATACAAACCTTGAAATATATATATTTTTTGTCATCTGGTCTACCTTCAGCAGTTTATTACCATTAGAGTGTGTGTGTGTGTGTGTGTGTGTGTGTGTGTGTATGCGTGTGTATATGTAAAGCTGGAAAAGCCCTGGATAACCTGACTAGATTAACTAGCTAGTTGCATTTGTCATTCACTTGCTGCTGAGCTAAGTGGCTGATTAGTGGACTAACTCTGATATCTGATTAAATGTGTCATAGAATTTGTTTGTTAATAAGCTAGCAGCACATTGTGTTTGCTTTGTACTTAGCTGTCACGTTACCAAAAGTTCTATCCAGTTTTAGCATGCTATCTGCTCATGCTAGTAACTAGCTAACTAGACAGGTACATTAGCACTGTTATTGTGATTTACCTTCTTCTCATTATATTTAGTTCATGCACACTCTTGTCATAACTCTTTTCATGTAAAACACACATGACAAAAGTCATGGAAACATTCAGTTTTTGCTAGTGAGCTAACAGACTTTTGTCCATTCAACATGGTGAATAAATATTTATTAGATGCTCTAAATGGAGCAAACAAGTGCCATAGAAATGGTTATCATCCACATTTTGTGAAGGTGGTGTATAGATCAGGTGAAATTCCTGTCACATGTGTAGACGTTAAATATGGCAGGTGAACAGTATAGTTGATCAGTGGAGAAATATAACTTTTCCTAATTTTAATATTGTGCAAGTATGTTGATTGTTCCTTTTTAGAAGGAAAGCAACAATAACGCTCAACAATAACAAGTAACGCTCTACACTCAGCAAAATTGGCAGGTCTGTAAATTGGAATAGCAATCCATTTATCTGTGGCAATTGCAGGATGGGGGCTTGGCATATTTGGTGCAACAAATGGGCCAATTATGTTGCATAATATCCCAAAAGTAGGTTTTGACATTCTGAAATCCTTGGCACTGATGAGTGGCCGCATATTGTATCATTTCCAGCCTTAAACATGTATTGCATGCTAAGGCTGCCTTAAATGCCATAATCTTTTGTCCCAGATTCACCACTTCTTAACATAAGCAGTCCATATTGGGCCACAAGCAGCTAAAATCTCAACACAACATATCATAACTCCACCCCGAGGTGTCAAATAAAAATGTTACGGAAATACATCAAACTTTGACTTTTTACTCTACTAAAAGAATTTCATAAGATGGGGTGTTTTTTTCAGATGTGACATTTTTATGTTTAGTTATTTTGTGCAATGAGACCCAGTTTGTTGCAAACCCATTCTGGATCAACAACATATGTATAATGATTTATGCAGACTTTTTCAAGTTCTCAAGAAACTAATTTAATGGAAATTTCATTAGAGTGTTTATTCTAGGAAATTGTTTCCATATACTGCAGCTTCATCTAGCAAACAGCAGAAAATAGCTTCAGGTGATGGGAAGTCAGTTAAGTGAACACCTGCTAGCTTCTGACCAAAAATTGATGTTTTACACCATATGTTACAGCATATGCTCAAAACAGAAACTAAATGTAAATGGTCAGCTGGGCAACAGGATGCAGGAAGTACATCAATGGTAAGATGTGACAAGAGCTGGTGAAGTAGTCAGGTGTTTGCAAGATAACAAAACAACTTCAGCTTAAGTTATGCAGTAGGGGCTATTGAGCAGTGCTGCATTGTGATGCTGAGAGAAGCAGAGGTGCTCTTTGTGGGAGCTCCCTGGCATGCCACCGGACAGTTAGGAAGCCTGTGAATGTATTCATTTAAGTCTGAAGCCAAGGTCCCAGGTTGGTCAAAAGGCTTTGTGTGCACAAGAAAGAAGCAATTTTAGACTGGAATGCAAGTGCAAGCTGGTTAATATGCCATTGAATAAATACACAATGTTAAAATGTGCAATTCCTCCAACTGGCCTCTCTCCCACAGCCTTTACAATGCCTCACAGATGTTTCACAGAGAAAGGCTGTTATTGCAGCAGAGAGCAGCCCTGACAGAATGAGGAGTAAAGTGTGGGAATACATCAGTAGAAGACTCCTCTCAAAGTGCTCAAATAGAGAGCCCCCGTGGTTTTCGGATAGAATTTTATCTCTGAGCTCAAGACAGGTAGTAGGAAACCCTAATGATTAGGATGGGGATGAGAGCCAGAGGGCATTCTCTACTCACAGCCATGTTCAAATGGAAAATGGGACTTTTTACTGGAAGGACACTTCCACTGTATTGGAAACATGTACAGTGTAATAACTATCGACAAATGAGGGCATAAATGTAGAACGATTTTAAGAACATGATAACACAAGGCATTAAATTACACGACAAAATATTAGCATGTCATTATATTATACATTATACACTATTTATACTGTTATAATGGTCTTAGTTTATTCTTAAGAAGAATGTGCCTTCTTTATTTTTAGATACAGCCATATATACAGTGTATATTAGAATTGTACAGAGGATACATTGTTTGTACCTATCTGTGTCATTTTACAATCTCTATTACTTTAGCAATCCTTTATTTTGCTATTCATTCTACCAGATGTGGGTGTCAATACTGGAAATACTGGTAAAAGCATAAATAGCTGTATTATGAAGCAGCTGTATTATCCCTCCCCAAGTACATTTCCCCTCAGTTTGCTATCATTGTACTTGTACCTGTATGCGTACTTCAGAAAGGAGGAAATGCAACATACCTATACTGTGAAGAATACATACCTGGGCCTTTTTAAAAAAGATCCTATTACTGCTATCGATCTTCTGGATCCACCTTTTGGAGCACATTCTTAAACATTTTGAGTCTTATTTAAAAGTAAAATAATAGAATGAAGAAATTATCATGTATTTCACTACAACTGAAGATATATAAACTGTAATTTTGATTTTTTTCTCAAACGCTAAACCAATTTCACAATAAAATCTGCATAGTGACATAACTATTTATCTGCCATCAGAATGCATCTATATAATGCATCTATCTGTTAGGGTCATTGTACATGACTAATATTATTTTCATTTGCTGCATGCTTTCAAATCATTCATTTGTCAACAGAATAAAAGGGTTCTTTAAAGAAAGACCACAGTATACTACAATTGTGTTGTTCTGTGTTTCTTTGCCATTAGTTAATCTTTTGCAAATGTGAAAACTACCTGTTGTGCATGAGCAGGAAACACTCTGGATCAGTGTGGCAACACAACATTAGCACAACCCAGTCACCACCTTGAAAACCTTGCTAGTCAAATAACTACAAGTAATTAGCTGTTACACTGATCAGAAATTGGCTTGCTAACCACAGTCAGTGTGAGTTGGACGAAAAAAAAAAAAACAAGATCGTGACATGATCATAACATAGCTATGTTATGAGTACTGCAGATGAGTACATTATTCAGTTTAAGTGGTACGTCTGCTGAAATATGACTGCCTAGCTGCTCTTGAGTGTTGTACTGAGAGTGACAGGTGATCTTCTGCTAGCTATACCTTCTACTCTTCTCTCCAAATGTCTGTGAGTGTGTCAGACTGAAAACACACACAAAAATGTTAATATTCAGACAATGTATTCATATCCCATAAGGTACTTATTTCAGACTGGCTATGCCTTATAAAGGCCTTTACACCTGATGACGTTATGAATCTTACTGTGCTTGATACCACTTTCAGAAGAGCATTTTTTTTGGCAACAATACACTACATTTATTCATGACAAAGTGAGAATAAGAAACATGTTTTTGGGTTTTAGGTTTTTCAGAGACAATCTGTTGAACTTGCAATGCAGCAGGTGTTTATGCATTTATTCACTTTTTAAAAATAAATTAATCCGTTTCTCATTTTGTGAAGTCCCTCTAATCCATTCTAATCTGTTGCGTAAACCTTAAAACAAGGTGTAATTTTTTTTACAAGTGGTAGAATCACAAGGGCAGAACCAGAGTAACATAAAAAATAAAATTGTTTGATGATGTTGATGAATATTCTGTTTGGTAAGGGAAAGAATCACAATTCCTCAGAAATAAAACTTTTAGATATACATAATGGTTAAGTACAGCACTTTAGCATTATATCTAGCTAGTTTAGAAAGACTCTGTGGAGGTTAGGAGGGATGTCTGGTTAGTTTCATTGTTTAGAACAACTCAAAACAATCATAGTATACATTTTCAAAAGATACTGAACCTGTGGAGTGCAATATGTCTATGCAAAAGAACTATATCTAGCACTTGAAGTACAGCCGCCAGTTTGTAAATCCCTGAGTCAGAAGTTAACTCTTTAAGTTGTTTTGAGAACATGTACAAGTATAGCTTAATAGCCATCATCCTTACAAAGCTGCTTTCCATGATCAAGACTGACCAATTAAATAGTCTTTTAGCCTCCCTCAGAATCCATGCAGTGATGGTACAGTGATAAGCAATGAAGATTTTTTGATGAATTGATCCTAGGATCCTCCCAGATTAAAGGTCTTCAGAGGATCCATTATCTGTCTGTATCTGTCACTGCAGGATCTATTTTGGATTAGTTATTAACAGAGTGTATTTACTCCTTAGTATTTGGACCCTTTTGGCATTGACATATGGAACTCTGCCCATCCAGATATCACTAGCTGGTGATATGATCTTTTACTGACATTTACTCACTCTTTCCTATATGTAGTTATTCAAAAACCAAACCCCTAACAGTTGCCAACTGTTGAATTTAATCATATAGTAAATACCCGTTAGGATGGGAAAGCAGGCAGATACATTGAATATGGTTTTTTTCACTTGTACTGTCATACAGGTGCTGTATTTTTTTTTTTTTTTCTCAAAACAAAACAACTGAAGGCTACACTTTCAGTAGCCCATTTACAGCAAGTCTTTTGCTTTTGGCAGATGATTTTGTACTGTAGGACTACTTGAACTCCTTGTATTCCTCTGGGATTGAGCAGGTACAGACCAGTGAAGGCAAGGTAGGCTGAAACAGTTTCATAAGCAGGAGTTGAAGAGGAAAAGTAGGGAGGACAAAAGTGAGCGTGCGGTCTGTCTCAGTCCTTCGGTGCTCTTAATTCTGAAAGACACCTGTATTTTCCGGGCTCCGCTGAGCTCTAACCTGAACAAGTGTGGCCTGTTCATTGTTACAGAATGCTTAGTCTGAATAATAACTTGACTGTGAGCAAGATAAAGCAGCCTTTCTACTTTCACATCCAATGCAACCTGAAGATATTCTAACATCACGGAAGCTATTGAACTTTGGCAAGCACTGCAGTAACACTCCATTAGCTGTGTGAGTCATGAACCAGTAAAAATATATGTTCTAATTAGCTAGCTCATAATGTACCATTGAGCTTGCTGGTTTGAGTAGAAAAAGTTTACAGCTAAAGGAATAAACAATTGTCTGAGGGCAGGGGCGGAGCCGATGGCTCACTGCAGAGGGGGCGAGGACCTGTAGTGGGCCCTTATACAGCCTCAGCCTATTATAGGCTATATGGAGATGCAAGACAGATCCAAGGGGAAATTTACAGGGACGGAAGGGCGGAACGGAGAGAAATGCAGATTACAATGAGGTGTGCTATTTCAGCACACCTCATTGCGTGAGACCATTTTTTTTAAATACCGCGGCTCTGTCAGCAGTGGCAGCGATGGGAAATAAAACAAGACAGTCAGCGATCGCCTAGTTGCTACTTTGGGACTTGAACAGAGGGCATAATTTTTCTGTTTGTACACTTACACAAGGATACTGGACAGCGAATAAAGTTTTCTGTAACTCTATTGTGTCTCTGCTCATTCAAAATAAATATCGCGGCTCTGTCAGCAGAAACAGTGATGGGAAATAAAAAGTAGCCGGTGATCGCTTAGCTCGTGCTTTGGGACTTGAACAGAGGGCGTAATGGTTTTGATCAACCCCTAGCTAAGTTTCTCACCCTGGGAGGATGCTAGCTGCAGCAATGCCATGCTTCTCTCTGCTTCAGGTGGGGCGTGAGACCATTTTTAAATACCGCGGCTCTGTAGTGACGGTGATGGGATATAAAACAAGACAGCCAGTGATCGCCTAGTTCCTACTTTGGGACTTGAACAGAGGGCGTAATTTTTCTGTTTGTACACTTACACAAGGATACTGGACAGCGAATAAAGTTTTCTGTAACTCTATTGTGTCTTTGCTCATTCAAAATAAATATTGTGGCGAGAAACTTAGCTAGGGGTCGGTGGAAACCATTATGCCCTCAGTCTGACTTTTTATTTTTTGCTGCAATGAAGACACACAAACAAACTTTATTCAAAATATTCAACTACGCAACAAAAATGCATGTTCAGTCAGGCAGATTGGGCCCAAGGTGGGCCCCTTTGTAACCGTAAGAACCGTGGGCCCAGGGCAGCCGCACCCTCTGCCCCCCACTCGCTCCGCTACAGTCTAAGGGTTATGACAAGAATTAATTCAAAAGCTTGTTATACACTTTACCTGCAAGATCAAAAGGAGTAAACTGTTTTTTTGTTTTTTTAATTAATTTATGAGTGTTGTGCCAAAGGACAACCAGCCAACCAGCTTATGTTCCTATTGGGCCCCTAACAACCAATCTCATATTACTTTTCTCTTTCATGTGCTCTGTAAAAAGAGTGTTGTGCAGCTTCTATGTTATTGATATTCAGCTCACCTAATGAATTGAATTTGTTACTTTTTTATAATGTACGTGAAGGAGAATTCAAAAATAAGAATAGCTATGCTTGATTGTTTTACACACAGTACTGTATCTTAACCGAAATGAAATTGTCAGTCTTAACCTGTTGTCATCTTTGCTGGGTAACAAGTCTCATTCCCACCTTCACAGACAGGTATAAAAATCAATTTACATTTTTGTGCTCTGGCAACAATATGGTTGTTGATGAGTTTAAATTATGAAATTATTAAATTATGAGGGTTATTGTTCTATTTGACCACAGATCAATAATTTTATATTTTTAAGCTTACATTTCAGATTTTTAAAAATTTATTTATTTTTTAATATCAATCAGCAAAACACGGCCTCATTTGAACTGTATGTGTCCCTGAATGAAAATCAAATTGCAAGTCTGTGGATGCACCAGTGCTTTGCCATCTGTCCGAGACCTTACTGTTTGCCTCAGACATGCTCATATTTCACCCATGTTCCCTGAAGAAACATCACAGACCACATGCATAAGACTGTCCAATGACAACTGAAGGACAGTGTTTTCTACTCTATGACCATTGCAGATACTGGGAGAAGTAAATGGATCAAAACAGAGAGGCAAGAAGGAAATAATAAAAATATAATAATAAAATATAACAATAAATACCTGCTAAAGAGAACTTACACACACCATTTCAAAATGATGTTGGTTGTTATGATGCTAGTTGTTATCAATCAGGTCGCTCTGATGAAAGCAGATCTCTGATGGAATTTAACCTCTACAACCCACAAGCGCCATATGAGAATACATCATTCTGCAGTGAATAAGTCAAATTTTTCATCAAATTTCATCAAGAAATTTTCTGTTCATTTCACTGTGCAAAGGAGGCTTGTTGCTTTTAATGTGTCAAACTCATCATCACTAAAGATAAAATTGTAGGGATGCATGATGATATCGGCACGGCATCGGTATCGGCCGATAAAAACTTAAGAATTTAATTATCAGCATCAGCTGATATGAAAATTTCTGCTGATGTGCCTGGCCGATAAGGTGACGCCTTAACTATGCGCACGCGATGACGCTAAATGTTTATTATGAGCTTCAACATGTCAGCTGTATGGAAGTATTTCAAAATATCTGAAACAGATAACAAAATTGCTAATTGCAATGCTTGTAAAGCACCAGTTATGCAAGGAGGGGTAAAATATATAGCTAAGTTTCTCACTCTGGGAGGATCCTAGCTGCGAGCTGCTAAGCTTTTCTCTGCTTCTGGAGGGACGTGAGACTGTCTTTAAATAAAGCGGCTCCATAAGGAGAGAATGCGGTTCGAAATGAAACAAGACCGCCCGCGATCGCCGAGCTCGTGCTTTGGGACTCGAACGGAGGTCCTAATGGTTTCGACCGCCCCCCTAGCTAGGTTTCTCACCCTGGGAGGATGCTGGCTGTGTGCTGCTAACCTTCTATTTGCTTCCGGCGGGGCGTGAGGCTATTGTATCGCGGCTCGGTAAGTAGAGAATGCAATTTGAAATGAAACAAGACCGCCCGCGATTGCCGAGCTCGTGCTTTGGGACTCAAATGGAGGTCCTAATGGTTTCGATCGACCCCTAGTTAAGTTTCTGACCCTTAGCAGCTGTGTGCTGCTAAGCTTTTCTCTGCTTCTGGAGGGGGCGTGAGAAAATTTTTAAATAACGCGGCTCTGGCAGCAGAGACAGCAATGGAAAATAAGACAACCTGCAATCGCCTAGTTCCTGCTTTGGGACTCGAACAGAGGGCATAATTTTTGTGTTTGTACACTTACACAACAACACTGAACAGCGAATAAAGTCTGTAACTTTATTGTGTCTCTGCTCATTCAAAATAAATATCGCAGCTCCATAAGGAGAGAATGCGATGAGAAATAAGACAGCGATCATAATAAGACAGATAAGCTTCTCCCTGCTTCTGGAGGGGAGTGAGACCATTTTTAAATTACACGGCATCTATATATATACACACACACACACACACACACACACACACACACACACACACATACTATATCGGTATCGACATCGGCAATCGGCCAAATGAGTTTGAAAATATCGGCACATCGGAAATTGGCAAAAATCCAATATCGTGCATCCCTATAAAATTGGGTTTGCAATGGTTGCACAACTGATTCTGGAATGGTTGGACAAATTCAGCAGTTCTTTACTAAATCAATATTCATGTAAATAGTTATTTACTTTTGCACTCCATAGTTGTTTTGGCTTTATTTCATATCAGTTTTTATGTAAATAGTTATTTATTGTTTGCAGCGTGTTAAACATAAGATAACATTTTTGTCTGCCTTTCAAATTTTTGAACACTTCACAATCAACTGATACTTTTTCACATTACGAAGTAATGGAATGTTGCTCTGACATGGTGTCTATATGTATTCACTCCAAGTAATCTGTAGAGGTACCTGAAGTCACATTTTGCCTTTGTTGCATCTAAGTAACCTTTTTTTAATGAACCCTTTTTGAAAATTATTTTACGTCATATTAAAGGGCATACCAAATTCTTCATATCATAGTCAAGACTCCTGATTGCATTTTCCATTAGACAAATTACTTATGAAAAAATATGGACAATATTTGTGTATAGCTATTACAGATCCTGAGTCTGCCTAAAACTGAGGGGAGTCTAAGGGCATTTTCATATTAGGTACGATTCCTTTGTACCGTGCCTGAGTGCGATTGCCCCCCCTCCACTCCCCCGCCACTTAGCTTTCAGATTAGTAATGTTGTTCCATACTAGAGTACACTTGCGTATCTACACAGTCCAATAAAGTAGGTGGCAGTATGCACCTAGTTGGTTTGCGATCTGCCAATAAACACAAAGAAGAAGAAGAGTACACATTCTAAATAGCAGTCCACATCCGTGTTTTGGCACTGTAGGTTTCACACCTGATGCGAACCGTACCCGAGGACACATGAACTGCACTCGGTTTGTTGATCCGTGACCGTGTACGGTGCACAGCGTTCACACTAATCAAACGAACTGGACTTTGGGGTCAAGTGTACTCAGATCCAGGCCCTGATGTGAAAGCCCCCTAAAACATCCACAAATAGGGAGGGGTGTGTAGGGTTAAAGACTAACATTAGACTCTAGCTGTGTGCCATTGCTTGATATGTTTCTGCCAGTCTGAATGGAATTTGAAGGAAACCTGATACTTTGTGTCATTTTCACATTAAAAAGCCTTTTTTAAAATGTTTCATTTTTTTCTGTTCAAGTTGAGTGTTGATGAGACCCTGTACATTTTGAAAAGGGGCAATTTTGATTAAAAAATATAAAGATGAAAGTACCTCTGTAAACTAAATTTAGGCATATAAAATGATTAAAAACAACTTGCATAGCTCCTAATTTGAGTGAAAAACTTCACTTCATTGTGGGAATCATACCATTCTACAAATGGCATCTGCGCTCAATCAACATTGTAATGGGCCCCTTCCTCCCAGCATAATGAATTTGAACCACTCGTGAATGACCACCCCCAGCATGGCCTTCTGCCATTGCCTTTCCTGAATGTTTAAAGCTTTTTCATGAGCTGCACATGCTTACAGATGGTCAACAATAGAGGGGAACCACCACTGACGCCCCCTCCTTCATCACAATTGCAAGGAGACAGATTTCCTCCCTCAGCCACCCTTGTTGTTTGTCTTCCCCAAGTCTGCTGTCAATCGTTAAAGTGTTCAAAAAAGCAGAGAGGGGAGGGTCAAAAGAAGAATTCAAATAAAAACAAACGGTACACTAACAGCTGTTTTAATTCAGGCAAGTTTTCAGGCGGGGATTGTTTACATTTGAATGTCTACAGTTTATCATCAAACAAAAGATAAAATTCCCAAAGAGGACTCATGGATTCCAGAAGTTTGAGTCATATATTATTGCTGTCAAAATTTTAAAAAAAGTAAATATTTTTATTCTTTGTAATTCTTGGGAGAGAAAATGAGATAGAGAGAACATATAATGCCCAGGAGCTCATTAGATTCCTTAAATATTTTTTGCCTTTAACAACAAATCAGTTATTTTACTACCATTACTTCAACAATTTTAATATTGTAATAACAACTATAAATGATGGGAAATGCATTGGCAAGAGTCACAAAAAACATTTGAGTGATATGAGTGAATATAATAAAAAAGAATTTCAGAATTTCCTTTCTGAATTCAGAACTGCCTTTCAAAAATCATTTCTTACGTCATATCCAAGTGTCTCTTAAAATTTACATTTTCCAAATCAAATATGTATCTAATATATAATACATTTAATGGAATCATTGTCTGAGACAGGTTCTTTTAAAATCGCCTTTTTTGTTTGTGTTTGAATCAGCTGAGATTGTGATTGGCTGCATTTCAAACTGCAAGTGTTTTGAATTATCCAGATGGCGTGGATTGGACAGAAAGCCTAATAGCAGTGATACTAAAGCAATGGTGTCATTTGTCATGTGACACATGGGTCCTATAATTAGAGTTAGACAACTTACAAGAAATCCTCCTGATATGCTGGTGAACATTCAGTTATACAACAGTAGGCCTGAATAATGCAGCTTCCCATCCATGTATGAATGAACCTGGGAAGATTAATTTTCCCCCTGACCTCCTGTTCGTGTAAATGACAAGCTGCTGGTGATACTTTTCCAGACTAGTCAGGGTTATAAAGGCATAAATGGAAGTGGGAGCTTAAAAACGTAATGCAGCGGGGTCTCAGAATGTTTGAATCTTAATGAAAAAATTCTCACCTCAGACCTCAAAGGTTTGGCAGACCATATTAACATTTTATCACTCAAGCTAATACAGATTTTAGATATCTATAAATCATTTAGGGCTGGTCGTTATTCCATGTCAACATATTCTAGTCAACATATTCTAGTCAAGATTTATAATTGCATTATAACTTGTCCTATGGAATGAACTTTTATCATCGACTTCTATGGAATCTCCTATTTAAGCTATCTACAATGAATTCTGACAAGTCATAATGCAAATTCAAAATATCTCCAATTCAATTATTACTGGTCATAATAGTACTTCTAAATACTTCTAATTATGACAGTCAGGAAAGCAATTTTAGATATCTCATCATTAATTGTGACAAGTCAATCTTTCATTCTCATTACTCATAATTGTCTCTCAGATATACAGCATGTCATGATAAAAAGTTAAATTCCATGACGAAAAAGTGAAAATTGTATTATGACTAGTCAAAATTAAGCGTCAATGTATCACTAATACTTCTGTGTAGTCATAAATATGTTTTAGATATCTACAATTCATTTTACATATAATTAATTAAGATAATTAAGATTATTATTTATTATTATTATTATTATTATTATTATTATTATTATTATTATTATTATTATTTTGCTAGAATTTATTTAAGATTAGTCATCATTTAAAGAAAGACATCTTTAATTTGAGGTTCTACAGAGGCCATTAATAAAAGTTCCTCCAGGATGAATAGTTGTAATAGAATTAGAGATATCTTGAGTAGTTACATTATATTAGTATTATGACTAGTCATAGCTTATTGATTTGGAATAATGAATAGGCCAAATGAGATTGCATCTCAAAATCATTTTTCAGTGAGTGAAAACTGAATAATAGAGATGTGTGATCATTACCATCACTAGTGGAAATGGAATCGTTGATATCTATTATTAAATTAAAGGTATCTGTAAATCGATTTCAACTAGACAAATGCAATTATGACTAGTCAAAATGTATTTATGACTGGTCATAATTCTTACATATTACTTTCTTCCACTAATCAGAGGTCCAGGTTTTGTGCTTATTACACCAGGTTTTGCATTGCTGCACATCAGTCTTTGTTTGAAGTGATTTCTAAATGGGAGGATTACCATAAATATCAGCTTTGTGAAGTATTATTTGCTGAGACTGGGTCAGAGGTGTAGATTCAGTTCTGTGGTAACTTCTGAGGCTTTTGTTTTGTGGTTTTAGCAACTATCCTGTTAAGTGTACATCTGTCACCCTTTGTGAGCTTTGACTTGTGACACTGTTCCTCTTGACACATTAAATGATTTTGCTCTTTCTGTGAATGATGTACCTGCAATTTGGGCACCAGATGTTTGACCTATTTAGATTTCTCTCATTGCTTTAAAAACTCAGATATTAAAATGTTCATTTTGAAACGTCTTTTAAGGAAGAAACATAATGCTGGTTAGTATTGACAATATGAATCACATGTAGACTCTCCTTTTAAATTGTGATTTAGATACTTATACAAGAAGTAAAACAATATGCAGCCTGTGTCCTTCTCAGACAGACACTCTACCTTGTAAAACATTGCACTTATTGAGGACACAGAAGCAAACAACATCAAACATATGAAGTGGCCACAATATTGCTCAGAACTCTTCGATGGCATTCCACTATTAATTAGAAACATGCAACACTTCAGTGATTTTCCCTGCATATTTTATCAGATTATACAAGATCTGTCTGTAATGTTTATGTGTGCTGGCTATGCAGAGAATAAAATCACTAAAATGTATTATGTATCACTTACATATTGGATTCTGTTAATGAATAAATAAATGGATACATTTTCTTCTGGTTAGAAATATATAAATTGCATAATGTGTGTGAAGGAAAAACTTAAAGAGTACTTATTTGCTTTTGAGCTCACTATGTAGTTTACTTTTGTGGTAGGGTGGGGCTTTTGAGTCATCCATTATTAATTTAGATTATTGTCATTGCTATACTGTATGTATCAAATAAAAAACTAAAAAATTGATATAAGTTTAATTTGATCTAAGAAACATGACATTTTGGCCAATTTCCATGATTTTTTTCTCTTTCTAAGAGAACAGAATGAACAACTAATCCTTGATGCTGATCATGATGCATTTCTAATTCAACTGACCGTGATTTGTTTCTCACAGATAAGCCTCATTACTTATTAATGGCATTTACATAAGTGAAATGTTTGTTATTCAGAGCTGGTCAAATAGAAGGTAAAACCATCAATTCAGAAAAAAAAAAATGTTCAAACCTTTGCCAATTATTATTCTCATGGTATCCCATTATTCACATTTGTCTTAGAGCCCATGAAAACTTGGACAGAACTGCATTACATTACATTACATTACATTACATTACATTACAACCATTTAGTGGAGAGCTCTGATGGAGAGCAACTTCTAGCACAATAGAACATAAGCATATCCATTCAAGTTAAATGAGCAACAGTGTCAGACCAGGCTAACAACACTCCCAGACCACTGAGTTTGAGCGTAACACTGTTCAAGCTCTACCAAAAGTTAACTTATGCAACCTGACTAGGCAACAGAAGCCAAGTATGCTATCATACATCAGATGCTAGAACACAGAATCCAAAATACATCAAAATACTACACGTAAATTAATGTAATGTAATCTAATGTTAAGAAGTTGTGGAAGTATCAAAATATTGTAAAGTGCATTAATTTGTTTCCCAATGGAAAAGAAAAATTATTATAATTTTCGGACACATTTTAACATTTTAGTCTTGGTACAATTGGGAAGAGGGGTGCATCATTGAACATGTAGAGACCTGCACTTCCTCTAACAATCACAGCTGGGACTCTTGAAGAACCTCTGACTTTGCTGGGTAAATCAGAAAACCTGAATCCCTCTCTGCTTCAGCAATAACAGGATTGGAGTAAAGGCATCCCTTCTCTGTGAGGTGTGAGTGGAATAATTTGCAAAGAGAAGAAGAAGAGCCTGGCTGGGGGAGAGAAAATATCCAGCTTTCTAGTATGCTGTAATGATTTCTTGCCTTCTTGCAGAGCATTTTAAAAATAAGTGTATAGGGTTTATTTTCACATATAGTATTGGCACCAGGTCCAGCATATATGTGATGGACTCTTTCAATTGCATCTGTGGACAAAGATTGGAGCCATATTTGCAAATGGTGATGTAAAACTGCAACAGCATTGTCTCCCTTTGCACCTTCTGGCAGGCCAACCAGCCTCAAATTTAAGTGCCTTTGAGCTATCCATAGCACAAATCATATTTTTCCATTGCTCTGTCTGTAACATATTGGTTTGCTTAGTGAGAGCAGAGTTGGATGAGGTTAAAGTAATAAACTCATTCTCAAGCTGCTGAAATTTGGACTTGACTGAGGTGAGGTCTTTATGAGTTTATTAAGACAAGTCTTCAGTTCTCCTAAAGCGTTCTTCAGGGAACTCGTAAGGGCTTTCTGGTTGAAGCAAATAAGCTTTGAATGGAGAATCAGCTCCATTGTTGCCAGGGAGAGGTGTTAGAAGCAAAACAAGGGGTTGTGGTGAGCAGAATTTTAATGCTATTTTCAACTTCTTATCCGTGGATTTTGAACCTGGGGAAGGAGTGATGGGGATCATTTCTTCAGCAGATCTCTTCTCTGTGAGATCCATTTTTAATCCAACAACCTAGAACTTGCCAACTATTGATGAAAATACAGATTAAATAAAAGTCATACATATAAGAGCACAAGCAAAATTCTGCATGTCCATCTTGCCTCAGAGCCTAGCTGGAAGCCTGCCACTGTCCTTAACCTTGAGTGATTTATACAAGTGACAGTTTTTGATAGTTATATAACATACATATCCTTAAATTAGTAAACACTACTTATGATGTTCTGTAAAAACCTAACAAATATGACATTTGTTTAAATGTGTTTATCAAAGTAATTGGATTTTGATAAACAGTAGATAGACAAAGTGCATTAGGGTTAAATTGAATCTTGGCCCTAGAGAATTAAGCCTAACAGTTACATTGAAAGAATAACAATGGATATTCTATATACCTCATGAAAATTCATCTTGTTTAGACATGACCTTAGAGTTTACATAATTCAAATGACCATCTAAAACATAATTTTATTTGCCACATACAGGCCTGTTATTAGGCTTCTATATGAGCATTGAATCTATAAGTTGCCTTGAACTGCAATCCATGGTTATGTAGCTATATAAACTCATTTTATTAATCACATTGTTGTCTGTAGTTTATAGTGCTGCTACTAGACTTAAAAGATCGCGTGTTATTAAATTTGATATTCATTGTTGAACTGCACTATCCCTTTCTGTGGATAGACGTGTTCCCAGCACTGCTAGGACTGACATTCAGCATAATGTGGTTGCATATAATAATGTTACTAAGGTTCTACTCCAGTTACAAATTCTGCATAACTACATGTTGCATGCCACCTGAAGCTTTGCCCTAAAATAGACCCCTTGACATCATTGTATTACACCTCCTTTATATCACACGCCCCCTCTTTTGTCACACGACCTTTGTCATGTGACCTATTGTAAGAGATCGGTGTGTGTTCTTGTAAACAACGGATGTGTGAAAAGGTGAAACAGAACACTTTGAGGGTGTTGGCATTGTTATAATTATACTCATTTTCCCCTGTGTGGGAGCGCATCATCTAAACGGGTATTGGTACATGGTGTTTTTGATGTTCAATAGATGTATAAAATTTCTTTTAGTTATAGTATATTGGTGCTTACAGTATTAGTCCCTTAAAATGTAGGGTGTGTGGGTAAAAATTAGTATTACATGTAATAAGTTAGAATGAACTTTATATTACTTTATTTATGTAAATATTTATTTTTTGCAGTTAATTACAAATAATACTCTATCTTTAAAATGTTCTTTTATATGTATACCATCTAAGCAAACTATACTAGCAGTCTTGTTATAGATAACTGAACAAACACTTTGCTTTTACATGGGCATCCAAGTAAACACGTTTTTTTCAACAATCAAGAATTACCTTATCTAATATAAATGGCAATCAAACTCTTTGTGGTCAGGGCTTCTGATGGCATTTTTCATTAGACAGGTTCAGTTCTCTACAAAATGATGTGTAGTATGTATGGATAGCTGTTACAGATCCCAAGTAATCTACCTAAAGCTGAGGGGAGTCCAAAACAGCAAAAAACATATAGGGCAGGATGCACATAGTTAACACTTAATACGTCCATTTTGTGTTTGTAAAATATTACTAATAATAGATAATAATCTATATGATAGAATGGTTTGCATGTGTGCAAATATGGGGGTGATCCTGGCATGTGATATGTTTTTAAGCACATGTGACCATTGGCCTTATTTCTCAACAGCATTTGGAGGAGTTCATAAAGTAAGATCATGTACTGGCCATTGAGAATGTAGCCACAGGTTTGACCTAGCATGGTACAATGGCAGCAGAGTGGCATTCTGGTAGGAGCAAGGGCTTGTAACCAAAATGCTGCCGGTTCGATTCCCAGGTGGCACACTGTTGTGGATGAAAAACTTGACCCAAATTGTCTCATAAACCATCCAGCTGTGTAAATGGATAACGTAAAAATTGTAAGCTACGCATATCAGTCTGGATAAGAGCATGTGCTAGGAAAATGTAATGTAATGCAATATCATTTTTCCAAAAATTAACACTAGCAACAGCATTAAGCTTCATTACACGCTTAGAGAAAGAGGAAGACAGCAGCATATGAAAGAGTTGCTTTGTTACCCCTGTGAAACGTGTTTACATTGCAGCTAAGATTACCAGTGTGCACAGACATAATATAGGCAAGTGTAAAATAATGACAGCATGATGGAAAAAGTCTTTAAATAGTGCATTGTGGAAAGGGTGGCCACTCTGCCAGGCATTGTTTTGACCAGAGCACAATACAAAGATGTAATTGAGAGGGGAGACAAAAACAAATAAAACACAACACAGGACAGGCTTTTGCCATCCGAAACATATAGGAACAGTCGGTTCAGCAGGGTGTGCTTTTATAAAAGGCTTGATGAAGGAAGCAATGAATGCTTATTGATTAGTGATAAGTGATTAGCAATATGCTTGGCTATGCATGTGTCTCTCTGTGTCTCTGTCTGGGGTCCTGAAAGTCTCCTAGTGTGTGGGAGACAGAAGCAGCTTAAAAAAAAAAAAAAAAAAAAACAGTAGCTAAAAATGCTGGAGCAGCCCCCTTTAAACATCACAAGCAATTTTAAATGGTAATTTATTTTAGACTCACCTGTTCTTTATCAGGTATGTTTTGACAATGTACTATTTTCAAAAGTACCAGAAGCAAAAAGTTACTTTTTCATTTTTTAGTTCTTTAGTTTCCTTTTTTAGTTAAGCACATTTTACTATTGACTTATTATACATGTATTATAATATAATACAATGTCTAAGATGATAAATTATAATGTTAACAAAGACTGCATCCAAATACTATGCATTGATGATAAGTTTGGGCAATCCATCCAAGTAAGAGCTTGTCTCAACTCTTGATAGCTCACAAGCACCTTATGCCCATTGAGTGTGAACAATATATTCCAATAAAATTTTCAATAAGCATGTGGCAGTGGTCATCAAAACCTCATTTATGTTACCATTTTTTTTTCTCAAAATCCATTTCTGCCTTGATCTTGCAGTATATGAGAATATTACCCAGAGTGCTTTTGTCCATGACCACCGTTAAGATAAGTATATGTAAAAGTCTTGAGTCTTAAAACTGGGATCAAACCTCTCTGGTGTGTTAAGATGTTAACCTTTACAGAATTTAAGTGTGGCTCGTATTAAATGTGTCTAGTCAGAAGATTAATGGAAAGTCATGCATGACATATAAAGCAAGCCAAGAGCTTAGCATAAAATTCTCTTGCCTTGTTGCAGTACAATCCTGAACATTACTTGGTATGGTGCGTTTAGAGGAAAAGTAGATGTAGATACATCAGCAAACTTTATGGCACTATGGACATTAGACACATACATAACCATTTGCAAATTGCCTACAAATCATTACATTAAACAGCAATTCATTAAATGGAAGATGAGTACTGATGTCATGCAAAGCTATGTCTTACTACAAAAAAATTAAGTTAGGCCTATGTAATATAACCCTGTTCTACCATTTCTTAATGAACTAGACAACAGTTTCTCTCTGAACAGTTTTTGAGCATGACAATCAAGTCAAAATTTTAAGCCTATATTTTGCATAAATATAGTGCATATATCTACTCTGACTATTGCTATACGAAGCAAAATAAAGCAGAAGCAAAACAAAGTTACACATTTGTTTCAATCAAACAGGAATATTACTGAATGACAACCCTCCCCACTTAGGATTTTTTTTATTATTCACAAAAACTACTCTCTGTCACATTCAAAACTGCTGACAATGTTTTAAAGTAAAGTTTTTCTTCCTCCTCCTCTTTCAATCACCAGCTGACCTTTTTACGTGTACCAGGAAGGGAGGCTGCCTCAAGCTTTGTAATGACACTGCAGCATGAGCCAAATAAACCCCAAAACAAGAGTGTGTGAGTGGCCCTAACCTTAACAACAGATTTTTTGCAATTTGTTGGATGTTCTGGACAGAATTGGTGTAGAAAAACACTGCAAAAGTAATGGTAAGATGGCTGATATATTTGAATGCAAAGTTGGTTCATAGTTAAATTGCAGTGCAATCCAATCATTTGTAAAAAGTATAGATGACAATATTTTCATGTTCTGGGGATTCAAACTCCAGTAGGTTCTGGCTGCAGCTGTCAAATCTATGGCCATCATGTCACTAGAGAAAGAAAGAAGAAAGAAATCTGTACTTATCAAAAATAGTTGCCATTTCAGAGATAATTGTAAACTGCTTAATTAAGGGAGTCATTTGTAATTCAATTTGGGTAATACTACTGCCAATCAATACATGAACACTCTGATAGGATCACATATCTCTGATCTTCCCTCTGCTTTGTGTATCACTCTTGACTAGTTTGCACACGCATACTTAAGTGCCACATGGTTCTGCTGATCATCCCACTGTCTCTCAACCTTTTCATCAAGTGAACCCAATCCAGCTAGCCTGCGGTTCTGAGCCATTTCTGGCTCCCGTTCTCACAGTCACTTGATTCTAGGTTGGGGTACGCCACACTCCAGCCCATTGAAGTGGGCTTGAAGTGTTTGACCCAGATCTGGCACAAGTGAATCGGGCCAATTCAGGTTACAGTTGAGCATGTTGTGAAAACTGACACTAATTACAAACAAAATTTAAAAATAAACATTTTGTGAATGTGCTTTCCTATGTTTGATCCACATTTCCATTAATCATTGGGGCACAGTGCTATTTTGAACACAATACAGTTTCCATTTTTGCCCTTGTGTTGATTCAGGTCAGTGTCTTCCCTGAACATTTGACATTGGACCTGTGATTAACTATAATGGCAACCTACCAGAAACATGGAGAAGGCATATTCTGATGAACACATAGGAATGGAATGCACACTAGCTCTTCAGTGGGCACTGTTGTGAAGAGGACAGTAGAGTGTTAAAACCTCCATATGATTTTCTCTTTATTTTAGAGTATCAGAAGTGCCTCTCCTGGCTGAAATCATGATATACTCATGGTGTACACACCATGCATCGTCAAAATACTATAATTACGCTGACCCCAGCTCTTCCATCCAGCACTCAAGTTTTATGGTTGCAACAGAGACTTGCATTTTTGCTGTCAGGACCAGGCCTTAATGGAATATATTGTATACTATATTCCACACCACGCACAAAGCACACAGATGTTTATCAAAAGCCTGGCACAAATGTATTATATGGTATTTGCACTGTGTTTGCTTTCATACGGGGATAAAACAGTGTGCTGGTACAAGCATGCCCATTTCATCTGCGAATGATGCTCTAGATGTCCTGATTCAAACTTACCTGCCTATATTACTGTCAGCTTGAAGTCAGCAAATAACTTTAAAAAAAGAAAAAAAACTTGTTTAATTTTAATGAAGCCTTTTGCACGTACGGTCAAACAGGTGTGATCATTCTAGAGTGGTCCTTACAGCATACGGTCAAACCAGTGTGAGAAGAACACTAGATAAGAATTTTATTTTTTATTTATTTTTCAATACAGATTGACATAAGTTGTAACATAAGCAACATAGCACAGTTATTATAGCTAACATTATCTTTGAGGCAACAGTAATTAAACCTTAGAAAGTATAGCAAATGTGGCGGTGAAAACTATGAGAAGCTTAACGCGTGAGTTATTAAAATACTGAAATCCTGTGTTTCTGGGTGTGATTAAATATTTCAATATCAAATACCGTGGTATTCCATTTTCTTCCATGTTATACTTACTACTTGAGTCAACCGAGCAGCACGATTGCAATGTATTGCTTAGTGTATGTTTAGCTGATCTTTCGTTTCCTGATGTTTCTTTGCTTATAGGTAATTGATAATGCAAAAACAACAGTCACACAATCCCATCACTGTTTCATCACATTCATTGTTATCACCTATGGCTTACCGAAGGAGACAACTCAGCGATGCAGAGGTTTTGGAGATTTTCCTCAAGTGTGATAATGAGTCCGAGTGCTCAAGTGAGGGGGGACTCGAGAATGATGAGCTCCTTCCTAACATGGCAGCCATTGAGCTAGTGCCTGAGCCTAAGGTGCATTTTTCCAACATCTCCGGCCCCCCTGAAAATGCTGATGGAGATGGCAGCCCTGGAGAAGCTGAAGTGGAGGAAGCCACTGCTCCATGGAGGGTGGCCCAGGGTTTCACCCCCCATGGCCCTGGTGTTGACTTAAATGAGTCTCAGTCAGGTGTGCGTCTCCACCGGCCATCTGCCTCTGAGACAGACTGCTTTAAACTGTTCCTGACTGAGGAGCTGATGGGCGACATAGTGGAGGAGACCACTCACAACGCCAGTGAGCTGCAGGAGATGCAGGAGCCTGGAATGACAGGGAAGCTAGCTTGGGAAGCTAGACAAGGAAGTGGGTGAGGAAGACTGTCAATGTGCTATACACCTTCTTTGTGGCTGTACTTCTCATGGGAGTAATTAAAAAGCGAGCACTGGAGATCAGACCTGATGTTTTTGACCCCTTTTTTTGCCTCTTTGTTTTCCCAAGATCGCTTCCTCCTCCTGCTGCGTTGTCTCCAGTTTGTGAACAATGCAGCTGCCAACCTTCAAGACCCATTGTACAAAATTAGGAATGCCATTACCAGCCTGTCATTGCCATTCCGCCAGGTACACACACCATACAGGGATCTCTGTATTGATGAGTCTCTACTACTGTGCAAGGGAAGGCTGGCATTCAGATAGAATATCCCTTCAAAGAGGCACAGGTTTGGGATGAAGTTCTTTGTTCTGTGTGATGTCAAGACCGGCTATGTGCCAGAAATGGTCATCTATACAGGGGCTACCACCAACATTAGACACAATGAGAAGCTGGGAGTGTCTGAGTTGGTGATGATGACAACGCTGGCTCCTCATCTTGGGAAGGGCCACAACCTGTATGTGGATAATTGGTACAGCAGCCCAACACTATTTCAGCACCTGCTGACCAACTGTACAGGGGCCTGTGGCACAGTCTGTCCACACAGGAAGGGGATGCCCACTTTCAGTGGGAGGGAAATGCAGAGAGGGGACGTTGAATTTAGGAAGAATGGACAACAGGTGGCGGTGAAGTGGCATGACAAGAAGAATGTCCATGTCCTCTCTACAGTCCATATGACATCCATAGGAGAGAGAAAGATCAAAGCCTGAGTGCATTGTGGTCTACAGGCTTACAGGCTGTGGCTTACATGGTCACCAGCTTTGTTAAATGTGTCAGGAAGACCACCAAGTGGCACAAAAAGATATTTTTCCACTTGATGGACACTGAGCGCCTGCATCATCCACCTTCAGATGACAGGTGAGATTAGTTAATTATGTTGTTAGTTTTGAAATTACAACACATACAGGTAACATAAAAAAAGTTAAATACAATTATACTGATGATATCCTTCCACTCTCTCTCCCACTCATACACACAGTAGGACACATGATCACCTACCAGCTGTACCTGTGCTGTCCCTTGTTTTGAGGAATATCACACTTTTAATATCACACTTATTGACCTGCAACAACAAAAGGGTGTGCTACCTCCACCCACTGATAAGTGTGGACTGAGAAGCCTTCAAATGAAATTTGCACAGAAATTTGCACAGTAATCAAATCAAAGTTAGTTTTAGGTGTGAAAATTCTACTGAGAATATTATGGAAATTTTCTCAAAATGCATATAAAGGTAATGGTTGATAATGTTGAAAAACACTTTATGAGGTGACTAAGAATTAGTGTGTTAGAAACATTGATTAAGACAACGAAGACATACTGAAAGGATAAATCTGCTTATTATATATTCATCCATTTAACTGCACCATAACAGATCACTGTGGATAAATGTGCCAAAAGTTACAAGCATATACTCTAAACTTCTCACAATTACTGTTACAAACGTGTATCATTTAATATGTATTTAATATGCTTCACCTCTTCTTGTTTCGATGGTCATACAGTAGAATGAATAAGAACACATTCAGAACCTGACTGGTTAATCAAACAGTCAGTGTAAAACGTAAGGTACATAATATTCAACTGAGCATTCCAAATAATTAGCAATTATTTTCATGGAAAAAGAAATATTGTCTAATCTGAAAGCAGTAGTTTTAAATGCCACAGCTGAATAAAAGTCTACTATCTCTGAAAGATTGCTTCACTTGAAATGATAGCATAGATTTGCATTTTTAAAACAGTAAAAGGGGCTGCCACTCTATTGTGTTACCCCCCTTCTTTCATGTATTGTATTTACTTTGTCTAATAAAGGCCCGGCTGCTAAACTACATTTGCAAACCTCATTCAATCCTAACCAATAAATTGACAACAATTCTGAAAGGCTACACTTGGGAAATTAAATGGGCACATCTTGACATTCAACAAAACACTTTTCCTAAGATTGATTTAATACTGAATTTACAGATCCTATTATTGATATTACATTCAGATATTTGGTAAATGTTCTTGTCCAGTGTTAGTTATTAAGCAAATGTACATAGCTATTTGCGTAAAATAAAGTCACACGCACAATATTATATACCAAGCCCATGAGACCACACCTGTACATGCCTTACTGTTGGTGTCTTGCTGAACAGAGAGTAAACTATAGCAATCAGCAGTTTCATTGGTAAAATAAGTGTGACCCATTATTTTACTTGCTATACAGTACATTTTGAGCATATTACACTGTAATATGAAAGAAACCGATATCAGGCTTATTAAATTAAGACATTATTGTTAGATTTTTAATCCAAAAGATCCAAATGCAAATCCTCATTATACTGACCAGAGAGGGCCCTTCCCCTATAATTTTCACCAAACTCGAGGAAAGATTTCAGTAACAGCAGGCAGAAATGGTTTAATCCTGCATAAAGGTGCTTAACAAAATGTCCTGTCAGTGGGCCTTCTTCTAAAAACAAGTTCTTCTCTGTTAATCTTTAAATGGCTTTCATATTTTGAAGGAAAGCCACTCTTATGCCACTAAAATACCGTAATTTGATCAGACTAGCTTTTTCACTGAGTCTATTTCTAGACCCATAGGAGTTGCAACAATTAAAGATTTCTAAAGCTATAATGACGAAAATATTGACTACCTGTCCAATCAGGCTCAAAAATACTTTGGGTTGTTCAGAGACCTTTTATGTACATTGACGTGTTTGATACTCCCCTTATATTAAAGCCTCTTGAAACAATGAAGCAAGCATTCACAACTGAACTGAACCCTACAGAATTATCTTATGTCTTTGTATGACATGTGTGTTCTGAATCCTATCTGTATTACAGAATGTAGTATCTTGTACTGTTTAGTCAATTAATTTAGTCACATTGACATACATGGAAGCGCCTAAAACCAGTGTATTCACCAGACAATGGGGTGTAGAAAAAAAGTGTATATAGACAGCGGCTTGTAATATGTTACAATGTGATGAAATGATCTAAATCTGGGGAGAGACCAATGGTGAGAAGTGTAAATTGCAGCCTGGAGCATTACAGATGATGTAATATGACAGGGAAAATAAGAGGAGGAAAAAAAGGAAGGTAAGGAAGGTGGAAAAAGATCTGGAAATTTACTGTATAGCAGTAGAGATTATGTGTCTGTTTAAATGAGTATAGATGGCACAGAGGTTAATGTTCATCAGGGTTGTGTTTTTCTGTAAGAAAAGGACCTACATTTCACTGCTATAGCGGTATAGGTCATGTCCTGCCTAACCCGTAATTCAAATCAAGAGGGTATCGTGAGATTGCCTTCTCAAACACACAACATGATTGAGTCAGTATTACATTGACCATAAATGCTGATATTAAATTGGTAAAGCTATTCATCATAACTGCCTTTGCAAAGGTAAGTTCCAGATCCCAGTGGAAATTTATATAACCTTGACTCACCTGATCAGCTGTGGGCTGTGAGTCTTTATCTATTCTGTATACTCAACCACGATTCTGATCACCTAATGATCTGTTATGTTTTAAGACTGTTGTTGCTGCTGTAACAAACTGCAACAATAATAATAATGATCATTGCTAGATGTTAAATCTTTCTTTTAGGTCATGTGGTGTCACACGCATTTTATACGCTACTGTAGCAAGCACACAAACTATAGAGAAGCCTGGGTCTCAATATGCTTATTGTAGAGCTCAGAAAATATAAGATGCAAATCAATAGTCCACAATACCACCACTTTTTATCAAGGACTATTACACCATCATGAATGATATTGTGATTTTTCTTGATATCCAATACACCAAGCACAAACAAAATTCATGAATATATAAATCATTTGAACCAAATTGAAAATCAACCTCTTTTCAAAAATAAATGCAAATAAAGCTTGTCCACATAATGCTTGCTACAGTTAGGCACAGCCTGCAGCACATATGAATGCAGTGTAGAATAAGATGGCAATGTTCTATGGCAAAGAACATAAAGATAATAGTTACTAGCAAATAGTTAATAGCAAATAGTTACTAATATATAAGTTACTAATATATAAGATTATCATTTAACAAGCAACAGGTTTAATTTCTCCACATGATATCCAACTGTTTCATTATGTAACTCATTATGTAAGTGGAAGGTCATTACAAATTATCTTTTAAAATTCACATCAATCCCATTAGTTTTATCTAAAAAGCAAGAATAAAACATCCAAGGTTATTTTCATGCAAGTGCTATACATGTGCTATGGCCAGGGAGTTTTTGGAATTGCATTTTACAATTCTGCAATTTGTAATGACACAACAAATCAAACAGACACAAACAGAAGAAAGAACACTAGTTCTTAACAAAGAATATTAGCCACCTCAAGTCCAGCAAAAAAGGAGATGCATGCTCAGAAATGCCACCAGGTTAGTGCCTATGGGGACAGTCTGCGGCATTCGCTAGCCTGCCCTACACAAGCAGCTTGCGCCTCTGCCATCTCCCTGCTCCCACTGCACCTGCCCACTCCACCACCCCTGAACTTCAGGAGGCAGAGTAGATATTTGTCAATCTTCACTACATTTTACAGGGGTGGAGGGTGAGAGAACAGTGCAAGAGAAGAATGAAAAATGTAAGAATAAAGGAAGTATTCATGTCGAGGACAAAACTCTTCCCTTTTGTGAGTATCGCTTTAGAGGTTTAATAGTTACCATCATAGCTGATCCCCTTATAGGTCCTGATATGTGCTATGCTGTTGTGGTTTCATGCAGAGATTCTCTCTGAACTCCATTGTAGGCACCATCTCAAAAGCACTATTTGAAAACACAAATATAAAAAAAGACTTTGGTGAGGAATGCACTGCACATTCCTCTCCTCTGGATTTAAAAGGGAGCTGGGCTTTACAGACAATATCTCCTATTGCATGTTTTTTTTTGTATTGTATGTGTTTTGCCTTGATTGAAAACTGCCGTCCACATTACTTCAAAAGGAATGCTTTTAGGCAGCAAAATAACATTCCCTGTTTGTCACCTGATCAATGGATTTTGCTGGAGGCATCATCATTAGATGTTACATGTATGCTACCCCGGTCTCCTGTGTTATAAAATCTGGGGCATGCCAGCTGATTATTTGACACAGCTCACAATGTATCAACACTGACTGCTTTAAAAAGCGCTTACTCTATTATTAGAGCTTTCAACATATTATTTATGGATAGACTTATTTTGAATGTTTGCAAGAAAATTGGTTTATTTCTCAGTGATCACCGCCAGTTATACCACAGCAGGAGATATTTAATTTGTGCACCTGTAGTCTACTTTTATTCAACACACCATACAATTATATATACAATAACAAATTCATTATTAATATAAATGCATTAATATCTTGTTGAAGGCTGTTTAATCTTTAAAACATGCATTTTAAACATTGCATTTGAAACTAGGTAGAACAAAGCAAGTGTGTAGTCCCAAATGGCTCAATCGGCAAGGTGTTCGCTTTCAGTGCAGACCGAGCTCTACACCAGTGTCCAGGATAGCGGCCTCTTCTCCTTGTCTCACCACTCTCTGACACAATGGAATTCTTCAGGCAGCTGAAAATTGCATGAATGACGTAAGTGGAGTGGTGCCTATCTTGCAATAAGAACCCATTCCACTGAAGTGTGCTGTTTGACTTGTAGTGTGAAAAATACCTGTTGCCTGCACGGGAATGTATCAGAGGGCTCCTGCAGAGACTGTTGTGACGAAAGGAGCCTAATGTACAATTGGCAATCCCAAAAGTGGCTGTGTAAATGTGAAAAAAGTAATAATAAAAACGTACTTATTGGTAACCCTTACATAATTAAATGAAGTTAATTTGAATTAACAAGGCATATGGGAGTGATGTTCCAGATGTTGCACATGGTTTGACCTAATGAAAATGCTAGGGCTGGGTGACATCAAAAGTTTCAAATTATTATACACTCAGGGGAAGGAGTGCAAATAAACAGGTAGGAAGACAACTTTCCCTAGAAATTATTACTATATTGTTCGTTGCATGTCTCTGCCCAAACTACGGTGAAAGCAGCACATTTTTCTCTGACACAGTAGCAAAGTAGTAGTATATAGAAATGCCACTAATTGTCACCATGTGACCAGCAGTGGGGGTGGGGGTTCAAATTACACCATAATCACTGGCTACGTAGCTACATATATACTACATTCCTACTGTGTCAGAAAAAAATGTGCTGCTTTCACCATAGTTTGGGCAGAGAAACACAATGAAAGTCTGTCTTTAAGAGTGCAATTGTTTGTTTCTGAGAGGACAGCAGGTTACAGGGCCTGAACAATTTCATGGATGCATGCTATGACATTGGGAAAAGAAAAGAAAATGATGCATCTGTCCTACAGGAGAGGCTCTTCATTGAGTGCTCTTTCTTTCACTACATAATATGGTAAGGTAACTAAGCCAAAGCCCAAACTATGAGGGAAAAGAATGAAATCTGCCATCAGATCAGAAAGGTTTGTGCTCTGTTTTGAGGTTTATTTATTTGTCATCCACACTGATATTAGAAGTAAAAAAAAAAACACTCTGTCTAATCATATTAAACTGCTTTGTTTGGCAAAATATCACAGTCTAGCTAGAATATTGGCAATGATTTTCTCTAGTGTTGTTATGTTGGTATGCTGTATTTGCCAGAGTTTAACAAACAGTTGCATTAATTGTTGAATGGAATTTGTACATCAGTTTATGAGCAGCTGGGGGGCACTTATTTAATGTCCCATGTATATGTCATTTTACTCATATCCCCCCACCTCCCCCCAGCTACTGGTTGTTTTATCTCTCCATTGGGCGTAGAGTTCCTTATATACATTTAGTCAAGTAGGGTCCACGGGAAAAACAAAGAAGAAAAGAAAAACAAATGATGTTTCTAAACAGGCGTACACTGGGTTTCCGTAAGGTTTTATACACTATCCTTGAAATGGTTAACAGGTGTAATGGATAATGTGCCTCAGAAGATTTATACTGACTTGTGGCAATTGAAATATTAAAAATGTATAATTATTGGTGTCAAGCAGAGCTGGCTGAAAGCCATTTCTTCATTCAAGGTGCACTCACCTTGGAGACAAAACTGACATGTAAAAGCCAGCATATGTGGTGAATCATTAATGTTTCCTATGAATATTAGATTGCTTTGCCATTTACTAAGGGTATCCCAAGTGCATATATTACTGTAGACGTGCTTTAAAAGGTAGAGTTGGTCAGTCTTCAAATTACCCAAATGGAGAGTAGATTAGCAAAATGAAAAGTAGATTAACTGAACTGCAGTATGTCTGTCTGAGAATTCCATGTAAATTTTCTCTGAGAATAATATTTGCTCATTTGTTGTGTTTGGTTTTCATACAGGTATATATTCATTATTCTTAAGTGTAAGTTGCTTTGGGAATGGGAAGGCAGATAATTTACAATGCTAAAGCTGTCGGGTTAAGGTCCAGATAGCACAGCTGCTCTGTTCCTGATGGTAAAAGGAGTTTTTCAATGTAAAAGGAGTCTGAATGAAGAGATTTCAATATATGTGTAAATAAAAGTAGACATACTATATTTCCATAGTTTTTTGTTTGGTTTTCATTAATTTTATATATGTCTTCAAAAAAAAAAAAAACTGCTGTGCATCCACTATTACAGATTTAATTTCAAACAATTAGGTAATTACTTTCCTTTATCATTTAACGTCTTCACAACATTTTTTTTTTTTCTTGCTGTTGTTTTTAATAATTATTGGATTGTTAAACAATCTTTTATTTTCAGCACAAAAATTAGGCCAGAGGATATCCCCCATTAATATTTTGAAAGAATATTTGTAAATTACAATGTCATTCTGCAGGAAAATGATGGCATTGTATGTGCTTGTGATGGTAAATTGGAATATTGACCAATAAATGCATCTACCTAGTCATCAGTTCCCCATAGCAACTGGAAGAAGACATACATGAGCAGGCAGTGGTCTCCTCTGTCCTAGAAAAATAGCGGAATCCTCAGGTGTCTCAAGATGTTTGAGCTGGAGATAGGCCAAGTCCCAGGTGTTATAGGCCGCCTGGACATGGGTAGCATGAGCCGTCTGCACCTGTGTAGGAGTAGTACAGTATCTCTCACATTGACACTGTAAGCCATGAGAAAATTCCAGGACTGAAGATGATGTGATATAACATTACAAAATTCAATAACACATCTAGTGCACTTTTCACACAGCCTTAGCTGGAACATTTCAATTAAATTAATCATTATTAAGTCTTCAGATATGACTGATGTGGGACATCATTGATGTATGGAGTCTAAGGACATACCATTCCAGGAAGACAGAGTCACACATTGTGTGCAGATAAAGTCAGCCTTGACAAGAAATGGAAAGTGAAGCGAAAGAAAGTCATGGTATTAAATTAATTTTGTTGTTTTTTTTTTTCTTTGTTTTTCCCTTGTGACTCACAACCACCCCTTATTCTTCAAAGGTGTCAGGTTTGGGAATGAACCTATAGTGACTTCAGTAATTATGTATAAATTATCTCCAAATGTTTTTGGACGTAACACAAATTAAAGAATTACTCTGAATATAAATACACATTTAGCCCCTCACTGTGTATGAATTAATGAATGAATCTGTATTAACAGCCGATTACCTTTTAATTATTATCACTAATAAAGCAGGAAAGCTCTTGAGCAGGAAAAGGAGAGCAGAAAGAGCAAGAAAAGCTCATGTAATGTGGGTATGCAGGAACTGGCAGGACTAGGAGTAAGTCAACAGGGATGAGGGCAATCAGTGATAGTGTAACAAGGGGTGGTATAAGGGGGGCCTATTTGCTGGGTGAGACAAGCAGTCAGCTGCAGATCACATGTATATGGGGGATGTCGTCCCAATGTATTTTATTTGGCTGTTTATTCTTTTGCCTTTGCAGTGGCTAATGCGAGTGGGTTGTTATTATATAAAAATGGGCAGTATAATCCTTTCAACTGCTGTCATATTAGTGTTTACAGAGGTTGCCTTTGAGCTCCTGTTCTTATATTATACTGTCAGACCTACACAGTGTCTGCTTCTCAGGATCCGCTCAGAGCTGTTTCACCGAGAACCTGTAATTACACCATGTCATCAATATTCCATTTGTACTTGTAATTATCATTTACCTTTTGAGATCCACATAGACCAAACTATGCTGGAACATAATATTGTACACTAACCTAACCCAACATTGCCTGTCAGTGTGTCTTCCAGACATTAAATCTTTGCAGCTGAACTATTCTCTGGCCACATTTAGTCTCCTCCTGTAAAATTATTCTTCTTGGGTTAATTTATTTGCTTTCTGTCTTTGAGACATTAATCTTTGGGGATAAAAAAAAAATGACTGCCCCTTCCCCTCCTCTGCTCTGAAATCTGGAAGGGTAAATAATATTTATTTGCTCCATGGGGAGAACGCTGACAATGTAATGTAAGGTTACACCACTCCTGTCCTGGAGGGCTGCAATCCACAAGCAATGGAGGAGATGCAAGCCATGCCCTTTACACCAAGAAAACTTGCTTAAATATTGGCAGGGAAGCTACATTAGTTAAAGGGATACATGCACTAATTTTATGTTTTTTTATGCCAGTTTCAGCATATTTGGTTTGGTGTCTTATATGGCAGCATATTTCTTATAAATGAAAATAAAGTTGTTCACAACACAAATCTGTTACTCACTTTATATGTAGGAATTCTATTTTTTATGTTATTGTATTTTATTATGTTGTCAAATCAAATGTAGAGATTTGTGGAAGGTGGATGTATGTCTGTGTGAATTTTTGTAATGCATGGGAAATGGCCCATTTGAGGCCAAACTCACAACAGCAAATCATTGAAGCATCAGAAGATATATGATTTATAGCATGACAGCTTAGATGATTCCCTGTAAAGGTCAGGCAAAGATCAATATCATTCATTTGGTTTGGTTGAATGTTATGTACTCTAGTGTTTTGTATCCAATTGCTGACTTGCTTTGAACTTGACAAGAAAGACTCCATTTTTAGGATCACACAGAAAGGAGATATACAGAGCTTGTCATTAGGAAAGCTGATAATCGATACATGGACTCCTGGCAGTGTGGGTGAATGTATTATCCTGCAGTGTGTACGTGAGTAGAGTGTATTTACAAGTACTACAAAATGTAACTTGCATCTGTACTGTGAAGTATTTCAATCAATGTCATACCAGCATTAATAGACAAACAGTTCCCGGAATCAATTTATGGACAAAACTATCCATATTGTGTTCCATATAAGCCACAAGACAATGCATTGCTTGACCCTTATCCCAGTATTCATCCAAAGGATTGCTTAAATACTTGACATACTAAGAGATGACTTTCAGAGGAAAGTGAAGCAAACATGTACATGTTTTTAAAAGATAAATTAGTAAATAACATTAATTTATCAACTTGTAAATTATCCCAAATGTAGGACAACTGCAATTTTCTGTAGCTCCCATCGCAAAAATTAAGAAAAGAACCTGTTGGTGTCTTTTGATAGCACAAACTGGGTATCTCAAAGAATAATCTAAAAGTAGATTGTAGAAATATAACTGAGGACAACTGACTACAGGCACCCAATCATTCCTTCCCAAGAGAATCAGTTTTTTTTTTTTTTTTTTTTTAAGTATATCCATCCATTTGTGAAAACAAGTACAAAACATTCTGCATTTGGTGATACCCTCCTTTTCTTTAAGAAATGGCTGCCTTGGAGTGATGATGTCAGGCTCGACCCTGCGTGTCAGGTGATAGGAAGATCAAAATCGGAAAGCACAGGATAATCATAATAATGTGTGACTGATAGATGTGCTTGGCTGAAGAAAATGCATGAGAGTGATGTCAGATAGACGTGTGGGGAATAAAAGATGAAAAAATTGTGGAAAGGGATAATAGAGAAATGAATCATTTGGAAATGGCATCTTCAAGACAGAAGAGTGTTGGGTGCGTTGCATAAAGCAACAATAACTCTTACCTTATGTGACCTTGCATGCCAAAAGAGAACTTTGAATTATGTAAGTAAAATGCATAAAGTATAATACTACAAATTATTTTAAAAAATCTTGTTGATATGCAATATCATTTGATATCATTTGAAATTTGTGTATTTAATATGCATATTTAATTTCATTGACCACATGCTGTTTGCGTGTACACTAATAAATAGATATACAAACAAACAGATGCATTTTAATTTGTACAAGGATGACCTGTACCGGTGCTAACAATATATAGACTTGCAGTTTATAAAGGACTACTTGTGATTCATCTTTGGCAAAATGCTTATTGCTTGTCTTCAATCCAACCAGTAGTAATTGATCAACAATAAAACATCCTGAAAAACCAACACGTTTTTTAATACCTTTTCTCCGGTCAAGCAACCCTATTTTGAAATCAGTAATCGTAAGGCAGCTATTCTGTGCATCATGAGATGCCAAATCAGTCTATCTGATGCATGACAACAATAGTTGACATCTTTGAACACACCACTTTCATTTCTTTAATGAAGCAAATCATTCTTGTTAAATTTTGTAGCATTCCTTTCAGATCTAGTACTTTCAGGGTGAAGGCTTTCTTCTGAAATCTTTATTTGTGTGACACTTGGTCCTTGGAACTGTACATTCATTGACGTGAAAACCCAGTGGTCATTTTTATCTAATTGGAGTGCATATCAGGTTATCTTCTGCTGCCAGCAATGCACAGACAGAAGAAAATCATGATTCTTCTACTTCACGGCAGTTCCAGGGTTTGGCAACATAAGAATCTGAAATGCGCAATAGATAATTCACACAAGGCATTAAATGCATAGTGGAAAATAACCAAATAAAATGAAAAACTTAATGCACTAATCATCCATGATTCATGTTTCACAAACAATATTTTTATTTATTTATTTATTATTTATTTTCTTACATGTGATTATTAGCCACTTATTGAGTAATGTAGTTCACCTGTTTCTGGGGTTGTGCGGTGTGCTGCGACTATTTCAGCATCTTGCGGCAGCATCTTGCAGCTAAACATAACACTCGGTGCAAGGTACTGGCGTTTTGGTGCAAGGGCGGGCTTGCCCTGTTACATTTCTTTGTGGGAACATCACCCTTTGTAGTGTTTGCATTATGTTTTTGTTTTGTTTTTTCTGTAGTGTGTTTGTGTTGTTTGCGGTGCAGGACCAAAAGGGTGGTGTCCAGCCGGCCTGTGGAGTGAGATGGCAACAGACATGGATTCCTGCACTCACCTGGGGAACAGCTGATGTGCCAACTGGCTTATAGAGGGTGCAAATTTGTAGGAGCACCACCCTGCAACCAGATAAGGAATGTGCTAGTTGATAATCCTGTAGCAGTGGGTGAGTGTGTGTGTGTGTGTGTGTGTGTGTGTGAGACGAAGGGTGGATTGGCTCTGTGTCCTGAGTGTGTTAACAGAAATCCTGGTGAGTTTGTGTCAGCAGGAGGAAGGAGATGGCAGTCAGCCTTGATCGTAGTGGAGCCAGCAGGAATGTCCAGACAAGTGGAAAGTGTCTTTTTTATTGTCTGTTATAAACTGGATTTAAAAAAGACAATAATACAACTATAAACTATTAAAATAAAGCTGCTGTTCATCACCACTTACATGTGCTTGTGTCTTTTGGTTGGTGACCATGTAGTTGGGGAATGGGAAATTGTGATAAATTATTACAATATTAACTTTTATTAACATGTAACATTTTTGGACATAGTCATAATCATAAACCTCAATTTATTTAATTCAGCTTGATTGACTTACTAATTGAATGTTTACTTTTGCAACCTGCTCAGGCTTTTTAGACGTAGTTCAGAAAAAAAAAAAAAAAGAACTTGAGATATATGAGAAGGTGTGTGATATAAATCTGTATAATTATAACTCTTATAATTGTGTGCACTATAACAGCATTTGAATGGCAGCTGCAATCAAGGACATGTCAGAATATCAGTGGAAAGAGTACGAACAAACCAGCTGCCACAATGTACATAATGCCTTTATTTACAATTTTCAGACGATGCGTTTGTCAGGAGAAATAACAAGGACAAGGCATCCAAGAACAAAACAACAAAATGCTGTGCTTGTTCCCAGCAAAACTGTTCTTAGGCTCCATCTTGGTATGCCACTCGACAAGATGTGTCATCGCTTCCGTAATGAATTCTGCTTTAGTGTCTTGGCTCTCTGCGGTTCATTAATTCATGATCAACAATGGGCTAAGCTCCTCTGATATCCCCAAGGGAGTCTCAAACAGGTAGTGCATCATTTTTCATCATCCCTGAGATCCAGGAGATCCATGTTTGCACAAAGGTGTCCCATTATAAAGTAGGAACATCTCTCAATTATCAGATTTGGTTACCTGCAGATGGAAGCACAGAAATGTTTTTGTCTATTGATGGATTAATATTACCTTCAGAGATGCTGTATTCAAAATGCCACCCTCCCCCCAGCCCTGAATAAATAGCTCACCAGCAAGCTCCTTGTTTATCACTTGCTGTGAAACTGTGACATTGCCTCCATGCTCATTTGTAGGATTATTAGCTCTCCCCACAACCATCACCACCACAGACACACACACACACACCCACACACACATATTTTTCATTTTCGATTAACATGTACGTTTATTAGTGTACTCATGTATTAAGGGGTGAGCAGCCACAGAAGTGAGGAGAGGTTTCTAGGGCAACAATGTGTAGGATTTATCACAGTTATCAGTGAAATGAGAGCTGCTGAACATGCGTGTGAGCTGAATACAAACGATTCCAACAAAAGAGAGGGAGAGCATTGTGATATAGAGTGGAGGCAGTCTGGTGACCTTTTTCTACAAAGATTTAAATTAAAAAGAAAGGAATTGGCTGCAGAATAGCTTCACCACAGTCTTGCACTTTTCTCTTACTGATGATGCCCATCACAATACATGTAGTGGCATATATATATATTTTTTTCTCTTTAGTTAAAATTGCCTGGGTCAGTTAATAGATAGTGTCTCAAAGTATAACAGAAAATGCTGTCATCTCTGCAAGACCGCTAATTAGATTGTGCTAAAATGCAGGGCCCTTTTTTTCTCTCAAGCACAGTGTAATTTCCCCCTATTTGCTTTAAAGTAAAGCTGTGCACAGAGCAGATAAGACAGGGAAGCAATTATAAATATATTTGCATTCTTCTTTTAATTAGAACTTTGGTAATTGCAGCAGCGAACCTATCTCACAGTGACATTTTCAAAAGTCAAATCAATTTGAACAAGCATGAAAGAAAAAAAAAAATCAAACAGCGCTACTTGATTTGTAATTATAAAAGCAATGCCATATGTCATTGTTTAAAATGAAGTATATTCAAAGATGGGATGATAACAAACCTAATTCACATTCTCCTCTGTTTGACATGTCAAGTTGAACTAATCCTACTGGATGGTTCGGCAGAACACTCAAATCTGTAGTGCTGATATCATTCCCAGTGGATCTGAGGAATTAGAATGGCAAGGATTTAATTTACATGAATAAAAACAAGTTTTAAAAGTGTGGACCAGGCAGAGGGCAAGGTATGCTAACGAACAGCGTAGGAAGCAGGACACAAATGAAGACTTCTCCCAAAACACTAGCACTTCTAAAGTGGAGACGTCTGAAAGCTAGGGAAAGCAAAACAGTGCTTTAAGAGAAAACAGATTTGTAATCTCATGATACCTGAATATTTCTCTCATATGAAATTGAAATGAAAAAAAAAAACATAATTTTTATTTCTTTCTGAGATGTAAAACCACTTTTTAACAATTCTCCAGAGAAAAGAAAGAGCCAAGTGCTTAGCGATATTCTTCAGATTGTCATCATGGTGGAACGGAGCTGGCAACCTGCTGTAAAAATCCATTAGGGTTTGTATTCAGTTGTATTGTTAGAAGATATTTGCCTAATCCATTACAGTACTGAGTCAAGCATTTTGTTTTCTATTAGTTCAGTGATTCCTGCATTTACTTTTTCCCAGAAGTTTCTAAAAATATCCTTCCAGTAACAATGCTTCGCCATCTCAATTGAAGCCACTAGATTAGAGGGAATCTTATTTCACTGAACAAGGATGGGCAGAATTTGACTCAACTAGGGGAACAGTGTCATACTCTGGCTCTACCTCTGATATCTTACAGGTCTGGATTTAGCATGTGTTTTAATTTTGGAAAAAAAAAATTCTCATCACACTGGAACTTGTAACTTTCTCCTGAAATACTGGGTATGCTGAAATTTTATTTCTCCTGCATATGATGTTATATTCAGTCATATGCACTCAATCACAATCCTGACACATTTTAATACACGGTGTGACTTTTATAGCAACAAGTAAGATGGAACTTTTTCTCACACAAAATGGGATTTTAGAATGGGATACAAACTCATAGTTCAGTATAACTTAAAAGGCTGAAGAAAGCCCTATTCCTGAATATTTGTATTATTTTTATCAAAACATTCCACATAAAAATGGAAACAAGAAGAACATTTTTTTGCTCATTACCTGCAATACAAGAGACAGGACTGCCTGCCCAGCATTCTTTCACTTCACTGGAATTTTTTGTCCCTCTATTTCTCTTGATACCACTTAAAAGGACTATTTCACAGGTCAACTATATCAAATCTATGGTCTCACATAGGAGACAACAAGGCAGAGACCATCAGAAGAACTTTGTGTTAATCTTGACAACAAATCATTCAGTGTAAGTGTTGTTTTGATTTACACAGCATAAAATGTGATCACTGCACATTTGCTAAGCCCATCTCTCATGGATTACTAGAACACTCCCTAATTTGTAAAGTAGCCCAAAATCAAATCTCTGCACGGAGCTTTACTTTGGGCTGAACTTCATCTTTATCATGTGATTTATTAGAAACTGATTAAGAAAATGTCTCCTTTAATAAATACATATTTATTTAATCTTTATAAAACTATTAAATCTTTATTTATTAAACTCTTAAATAATCCTGGTTGAGGTGACAGACAACACCATAGATACACAGATGTATTTACAAAAACACACTAAAAACTTAAAATCTTTTATTTTTTACTAGCAATGATGTTTTTTTTTTTTTCTGACACCTCTAACTTGCAAAGTAATCCATGTCCCTCTCACAGAAACAAAGTTGTCATCAGTGCACAATGGGTCACAATGTAAGATTAACATCGGCAACATGATTTTTATTTTCTGATACACTTATCAAAAGCAAACTACATGGGAATTAAGCTGCTAGTTAACTTTACTTACGATATGAACATAATGTACTGTGTCTATGTTTTAAAAGCATGCATCTACTCATTCAACTAGCTAGCTGTGAGGGAAAGGCTAAGGTCACTTCTATATGAGGGAATACTTCTATATTGCCTATTGTCTGTTGTGTTGTATACAATTGCTAATGTGAGAGAAAACTTTCAACCAAATATGCTGTGGTGCTTTTTTTTCTTTCTTAAAGTAAAAACATTTAATGAAGATATTTTCAAACTGTACAATTTTAGTGTCCTATAATGTGTCCCTTGCACCACAGTGTCCTATAATGAGGATGAATAAGTTGTGAGAAGATCTATCAGCCACCAGACTTTAATCTATGTCCTTTCATTGAAGTTTTCTTATAAATAGATATGTTTTCTGTTTACTGTAAATAAGTGCATAGCATTTTTGTTGTGAGTAGGGGAAGAAAAAACTTTCTTGTTCACCTCAAGTTCTGTCTCTTCTTGTTTGATGTCAGGTTCCATCTACCATCTCAAAAATTTCCAAATTCTGTATGTTCAAATTCAATTCAATTCAATTCAATTCAATTCAGTTTTATTTATATAGTGCTTTTTACAACATGAGTTGTCACAAAGCAGCTTTACGTCGGTATTCCAGGCCTGATACACCCTCAGAGCAAGCCAAAGGCGACAGTGGTAAGGAAAAACTCCCTGACTAATAGGAAGAAACCTTGAGCAGAACCCGGGTCAGAGGGGGAGCCCATCTGCTTCTAGCTGGCACTGGATGGACAGGAAAACAAATTTGAAAACATTGATTAGTGGACAATAAAGATGGCAGGAATGCACAGCAGAGAGGCAGGAGAGCAGGGGCAGGGAAAGAGATGCCAGTGTGCAACAAAGAAAAACAAACCTGGCAGACTAACATTATGGCTGCATACCTAGGGGACGGGAGGCAAGGAACCAGCATAATCGTGAGGGTGACCCTAAGGCAGTCAATACCAGATCACGGCACAGAGCCCATGCCATGATAAAGTGACATCAATGACTACTTAGTCCACCAGAGACTCTATGATCCATGCCAGCACCAGGCCATGTCCCTCAGCTGAAGGATTTAGTGTATAGATATGTTTTGAGCCTAGACTTAAAGATCGAGAGAGAGTCTGCTCCCCGAACCTAAGTGGGTAAGCTGTTCCACAGAAGAGGGGCTTAATAGGAAAAGGCTCTACCACCTATGGTAGTTTTGTCCACTCTTGAAACGATGAGAAGCCTGGCATTTTGGGAACGAAGACCTCTTTGTGGAAGGTATGGGTGAAGGAGGTCCTTAAGACAGGAAAGGGCAAGCCCATTTAAAGCTTTAAATGTGAGTAGGAGTATTTTAAAATCAATCTGGTATTTATGAAAATGTTTGTATTGTGTCTCTTATCTTTATGATTTTACTATCAAAGAAGTTCATAAAGTCATCGCTACTATGAGTTGCTGGCATGTTAGGGTTAACTGATGCAGGACTCTTAGTTAATCTTGCGATAGTGCTAAACAGATACCTAGGATTGCCCTTATTTTTCTCTATAATGGTAGAGAAATATTTGGATCTGGCAGCTGTGAGGGCATGCCACGTCAGGAAAAAAGCTTGTAATTTGGTGGAGCGCTTTTTTCCTTCGAGTTTTTGCGTGGCTTGTTTGAGAGCACGGGTATTGTTGTTGTACCAGGGTGCTGGCTTTTTGTCTGCGATTTTCTTCCTTTTAAGGGGAGCAATGGCATCCAGAGTTTTTTTTTTTTTTTTGGTCATTTTTCCATTTTCTCCCCAATTTGGAATGGCCAATTTCCCGAATTTGGAATGCTCAATTAGTCATCGATGTTCGGTCCCATTGCACAACCCCCACTGTCAATCCGGGAGAGCGTGGACAAGCACATGCCCTCCTCCGAGACACGTGATGTCAGCCGCTGCTTCTTTTCGCTCTGCGGTCCACAAGCCAAGCTAGCACAGAGATGAGTCGGAGGAAGACATTTCATATGCAGCTTTTGGCACGTGGACCACAGGCGCCCGATCGACCAGCAGGGGTCACTGTTGCTAATGGGACCGAAGCCCCTGCCGACGTACCCACCCCTATCCCCGGCGGGACGAAGCCAATGTGCTCCGCCTGTGAGCTCCCGGTCACTGTCGGCTAGTGACACGGCCGGGATCGAACCCGGGCCGTAGCGTTCAGTCTACACTCGGAACGAGTGCTTTTACCGACTGAGCCACTCGGGAGCTCGGCATCCAGAGTTTTACGTAAAGTAGAGTCAACACTGTTTGCGAGTTGGTTAATTTCAGTTAAACTAGGGTTTGAACATAAGCTAGAGGAGATTTCATTGTACAGGCTGTATGATGTAGGGAGCTCGTCAATAAAGGCATTAGCTGTAAAAGAATAAAACGTGCACCTAGAAGAAAATTTGGGCTCCGAGTATGTGTAGCACGTTAGCGGTAAATTGAAAGAGATGAGATAGTGGTCTGATAAAACAAGTTTGTGTGGCATAATTTCTACATGGTTAATATCTGCTCCATATGTGAGGACCAAATCTAGTATGGTTACAGTAATGTGTGGGTTTATCCACAGCTTGATAGAGTCCAGTAGATTCAATGATAGACAAAAATGTTGTTCTGAACAAGTCATGTTCATTTTCCATATGCACATTAAAATCGCCTACTATCACAGCCTTTTCTGTATTAACAACCAGGTTGGATCAAAAGTTGGCAAATTCCGATAAGAAAATCCTATAAGGGCCAGGTGGCCTGTAAACTATTACAAGGGTAACTAGCTGAAATGCAGTCTTGTCAGGATGTGCAAAGCTAAGTAATAACAGTTCAAACAAATGAAAGTTATAGCCAGGTTTAAAAGTGGCACAGAGTTTGGAGCTATGTACAGCAGCAACACCGCCACCTCTGCCAGTGGGTCGAGGGACCTGGTGATTACTGTAACTGGGAGGAGTTGATTCAATAAGAGCAATTAAGTCATTAGGTTTAAGCCAAGTTTCAATCAGGCATAAGATATCAAATTGGTGATCAGTAATCAATTTGTTTACCAACGTAGCTCTAGGTTGTAATGACCTAATATTTATTAACCCAATCTTAAGGACCATTTGTCTGCAAATACTACTTTCTGGTTTGTCAAATTCAATTTTTGTCAGATTATCAGCACAAGTGCCCCTACTAGATGTCTGTAAGAAGTTTGGGACCAAAAGTTGGGGAACAGGCAGAGTTTAAGTGGTGGTTCAAGGGAAAAAGCAGACATCTGTGTAGGACAGAAAGTCTGCTGCCTGGCCTTGGCCCTGATAAGTCAAGGTTTAGAGGAATTCAGACTATTAGCCAAGTTTCTGGAGATGATAGCTGCACCCTCCCTCGAGGGGTAGATGCCATCTCTTTTTAAAAGACCAGGCCTCCCCCAGAACTTCTGCCAATTGTCTATAAAGCCCATGGTGTTGGAGGGGCACCAGTAAATGGGATTAGATGTTACAGAAGTAAATATCTTTAAGGAATCAGACCTCAGGGTTGTTATTCATTTATTTTTTTGGTTTGTATACTTACCAACCATAGCTAATATAAGTGCAGTTATTCTAATATCAGAATTTCCATAATGATTTTGTAAGAAAAGCTTCAGATGATTGCATTCAACAGTAATCAATTTTGCAAATGTCAATAGTTTCATCTTTTTCTTTTTTTGTTTTTTTTTTTTATAATTGTATTTTAATAGAGAACTACACTGAACTACTCATCGCATTTCTTTTGCCGGCAGACAGAAAGTGGATTAAATTGAAAGAAAAAAAGCAAGCACAAAACAATGAGCAAATTCACACACAGAAAGGGGATTGGTCCAGGAAATGGCAACAGTGAGGAAGCATAAAGATTAATTATGCTTAGATGCATTATTCATATTTTTCTTAATGTTTTACATTCTGTACATCTGTACATTCTGTATATCTACATTAATCAGGCTTGTGTCTGCCACTTCGATGTAACTTATTCAATTAAAGAATGTTACTTAAAAAAGGTCAGGAAAAAATTAATCTGATTGATTTCAGAAAATAGTCAAGACATACTGCCTCATTGCAGATTGAAAGTGTAAATTGTTATACGATGGGATAGATGGACAATTAAGAGAACAGTTGCTAAAAACTGGAAAACAACAGCCTCAAAAATGACCATAGACCTGAGTCTACACCTCATTGACCCGGTTTGGAAAAAAAAACAAAAAAACAAAAAACTGCATTGTGAGCTGATATTTCCAGTAGGGCTGCCATTCGGAAACCACTTGTAATCAAGGCCAATGTGCAACAATAGATAACCTGGTGTAATGAGCCCAAAACCTAGAATTCTGAGCAGTGTAAGAAAGCAATACATTGCATTAAGTCATCTTTTAACCTTTTTCCAACATTTGGGTGGGTTTATGTCTGAAGAACACCAATGGAAGCCTTCAAAGCACACCTGTTCCCAAGTGTTACACATGGTGGTGGATCTCTTAAGGTATGGAAGTCATTCGGTCCAGTTATTACTCTGCATGGTAAAATTATTCTGGAATGTAAAATGTGGAGCACATTTCCACCTCCTTTATCTCTCAAAGATCTGTAGGCTTTATTACTTGAAGAATAGTTCAAGATCCCACTAGAAACAGTTCAAAACTTGTGTAACAACATTCCAAGAATTATGGAGTGAAGCTGTTCTGAAAGCAAAGGGTGACCCAACTCCATATGTGTGTGCGTGTGTGTGTGTGTGTGTGTGTGTGTGTGTGTGTGTGTGTTGTTCAGTGTGAACTGATAAGAATGTATGGCTAGCTAAAAACATTACAAAATACCTATGTATGTGTACTGCCCAAGTATGTTAGCCTCTCCTCCTGTGCTGAAAGTATGGATATAGTCCTGTTTTGATTTGCATTTGTTTTCTTGTAGCCTGCTGATATTTCCACAATTCCTGTGAATGAGATTTTGCATCTCAGCAGGCAATCCCGTGGAGATGGCAGAACTGCATAATATTAATTTTCCTTTGATGAGGAAGCAGCAAGGGTCAGAGTCTGAATCCAAAGGCACAGACAGTTTGAGCTGTGTTTGTGCATCAATCTCATGGTCTGTTTATATATTTTAAATCCCATGGTCTGTAGCATGAGCAAAGGAGGAAAAAAAAACAGACAATATCTTGTATTCTGTTCATTATTCCCTGGCATAATCCAATGTCAGTTCCATAATAAGCATATATTGCTAAAATACTTATATAGACTAATGCTATGCTAATATAGGCTTTAGTCTAGATTTAGTCATCAATTTGATGTATCAAATTGTTGATGGCAGGGGTAAATAGATTGTTGAAACACTGCACCAGTGTCACACTAAATAATTAACACATATTAATTGGATCAAAATTAAATTTATAGGGGCGTACCAGAAGTATGCATGCCATACCCATTAACAGAAATGTAAGTTGGAGATCAGAGAACTTATATAATATGAGATAATATGAATGTTTACTGGGATGGCAGGTATGCTGTCAGATTACAGGTTTGTGTGGCCACATCTATACAGGCCCTTTTAGAGGCTTCCTACAAAAACAACCACAATGATCCAGACATCTGACTTAGAAGATTTAGAAGATTAAGTTATATACCATCTAACCGCAACTTAAACATACAGAATTTGGACACCATATCATACAGTCACATGGTACATGCCCAAACTTGAACCTATTTTACTCATTCATCATCATCTTATTATTATTTTTCCTGCTGGATTATGCAGTCTGTGATGCCCCAGACCCCCAGTAACACTTTCCCTGGTTTGTCCCCCATTTTATCCACATCTGTTCATTGTACCCAACTGAATGTTTTTGCCTCTGATGACAGCCATCTTGGCTGTACATTAAACTCAGAGAGCTCAGAGAGGTTTGAACAAGAATTTCTTTTTTCCATGTTCAAAACCCAAAGCTAACTTGGAGAAATGTATGCTTTGGATCAATGTTAAGTGCTGACCTAAACCTCCTTCCTATCACATAAGCTAAAATGGGGTCTATATACAAACAATGATGATGATTTGATTTGATCATAATTTTGCTGTCAAGCAAAAAAAAAAAAAAAAAGATACTGGGTCACCCCATATTGATGGGGTAAGAGGCAAGAACCTGGGGAATTACGTCGGCTTATCCAAAAGCTGAAATTGTACTACAAGACTTACTTCAGGATGTCTGAGGGGCAGTTTTAGGCACATTCTGTTTACCATAAGTTATGCATTCTTAAAAGATCCCTAAAGTTAAAGATGACCACAGCCACCCATTGTAGCCTTCTAAAATAGATGACCAGCCACCTATCATTGCAGTGAAATCTAACATATCCTTTATTACCAATGATGTGAAGTAGCTAGCTAGCTGTGGGTCTAACTAACTAATGTATCCCTTTGTTTGCTCTCAGAGTAGTTAAACACTATTGTAAACAATACTTCACTTGTCTTTGTATTTATGTGAAATTGTGTAACAAGTTGGCAAAATCAATAAGCAGTTGCAAGCAGTTGTTACCTGTCCAAGTAAATATCCTAGTACTAACTGACTACTGTTAGCTTTAACAGATGTTGCTTGGTAGCCAGCATAACAGTCATCTCAATCCTCATCCTGTCTGCTCATTGTGTTGTGATTGTATTGCTTCTTTTTCTATTATGTCTCATTGTGGATTTAGCCCTCTATGGCATACTGCAGACCCTTTTGTCAACCATTAGGTGAAATGAAACACCTGGTTTTTCCAAAAGCTATTTAATACTTCCTGTGGAAGTTTGCTCAGGAAAATAGCTCTTCTCTCCATTCTTTCTCTGAAGTACACATTGCACAGGTTATGATAGCTTGTCTGTTTTAACAACAGTAGCTACAGGGGATTGGTGCTTAGCAAAGAGTCTATTGGCTTTAGTTGTGATAAGCAGTTCAGAATGGTGCAGACAAAGTACTGGCATCACATCCCACATCCGATAAAGTCCCTCTGCTTGGTGAAATTTGAAACTTGCTGTGATTTCCATTAAAAGTAAAGCCACTTGATAATATCATATTTTAGAAGCCTGCCAGCTATTTAGCTGCTTTTATTTGCAGCCAGTGTGTATATTCTTCAGTTAAGTAGCTTTTAGTTGAATACTCTTGCTTGCTAGAACCCTATCACAAGCCAGTTAGGCAGACACATAGAGAACACTAGAAATAGATTGACCTGGCTTACAAACTAATATGCTTGACAACGTAATGGATTTGCTGCCCGACTCACTAGTCAGCAAGGCTAAATTATCTACTTAGCTATATATATATATATATATATATATATATATATATATATATATATATATACAAAACATGGCATCCCATATTAACAGCGTTAGGGCCACTAAGAAAAAGGACTTGCAGGTGAAAACATAACAGTTGAGATGCTTGAGTAATAAATCTTTACTGGTTCCCAACGTTCAAATATAAATATAACAAATATACAACAAGTGTACAATGTGTGTAATATGCATACAGATCAAGGACATAGTTTCAGTCACTAAATGCCCATCATAAGCGCCCAGTGTTCAGTAATTGGGAGTGGCATACAGGCATCTATTGACATTCAAAAAGGGGGCCATTGTTATTTATTGTACATCACTTAGAAAGAATGCCTTATTCAAACGTAAGCTGAACATACAGTGGATGGGAACAGGACTATTATGAATAAAAATGAAGACCTGACTTCCTGCATCAAATCATCAGCAAGCTAGACTTTTCTCATTACTTTTTGTCTGCGTCTGTCATGTGACACTTGTCTGTAGTTTAAGTACAAATTAGTCCTTCTTCTGGAGAGATGTTACAGCACACAGCTTTTATACCTGAAAGATCAAGCTTAACTAACAACTGTCTTGGCACTGTGACACTGTGACCCCTCCTCAGTTACAGGAGGACAAGTAGTTAGACAATCAGGAGTTACAATCAGAATCAGTAATGCAGTGGAAATATATATATATATATATATATATATATATATATATATATATATATATATATATATATATATTTACTGAAAAAATAGTTGTACAACATGGAGAGACCCTCTGGATACATCTTTATAGTCTCTATTTATCATTCTCTGAAAACCTTTGCCTTGGTATGGAAACTCTGAGTAGAGAAACTTTAGAATAGGTCAAATTTGTGGAAAAGAGTTGAAATCAGAAAGCCAAGGGTTTAATATTCATGAGAAAGTGAGTACATAGAATTAAAAGAAAATGAGGAAAGATATTTAGGGAAATATAAATAGATAACATTCTCATAATAAAGGTTATAGCTCAGAGGAACATCTGCTTTTTAAATAGAGTGGTTGTTCATTCATGCAGCTCAGTCATTTGAAAGGCAAACTCAAAGGACATTTCAAAGGGATAGGTATTTTCATCTGCTGCATTACCCTTTGGAAAACAAGAGAGGAGAAACTACTGTTGTTGGTTCATTGTTGCTTCATCTGCTTTTCTTAATCTCCCTTCTCAAGATGACCCAAAATGTTGTAATTATGAACTACTCCCACTGGTCATCGACACAGCCAAAAAGCACGCAAGGTTCATTGAACCCAGAAGTGTACAGCTGTTATCTTTGACTTGTGGCCAAAACAAAATTGGAACAAGACAGACCCAGACAAGTGTGAAGCTTTCTATTTAAGGCACTTCATTTCTAAGGTCACTGACAACAAGTCATTTTTTATACTAGATGGAAATCAAATCAGGTCAACCCAAGCATGATGAAACTTGGCTTGTGTACTGCAGTGAACACAGCGTGTCCCCAACATGTTAAGGGGAAGAAAAAAAAAAAAGCAAAACAAAAGAAAGTGAAATGGGGGAATTTAGCCATTACACCTCTTGGAAGTGACTTCTCTGTCTTTGGTGGAATTTGAAATGTCATGTCATAACCCGTAAGTATCAAGGTAGAGGCAGACCATAATGATAAATGAAAATGTGTTTGTGCGACAGAATGGATAGTTAAGCACTAAGCAAAGGTTTAAGTAGCATTACATGTGACATATCACAGTAGCAGTAGGCTGAGGTCAGTCTTTGGAAATAGGACGGTGAACCTGGGAAACAGTCTGACCCTCTCCTGGCTTTAGGGATGCCAAATTGTTTTTGTAAACTGGGGGTCCAAAATGTGATGGCAGCACCTTGTGTGCTAATGGAATGTCCATGTTGGGAGGATTTCAGTAAAACACTAACAGGATATTGACTGCCCAAAGAATACATTTACATTTTTATAATGTTATATATAAATGTAAATGAGTAAATTATGACACAATATAAATAGTGTGTGACCTGTTCAGTTTTCTTTGGATTCATTCATTTTCATCAGAAGTGGGTGGACTTTAAGCATCGATGAGATTGTCCCAAAGGTTCATACTGTTGGTACGTACGGCATGCATTTATGGATTTTGAAGATGCCACTCAGGATTAAAATATGAATCCCTGTTTCCTCCAGATGCAGGGCTTTACACTTACTTTTTGAGGTGGTAGCAAGCTCAAAAATTTTGTAACACAGTGAGAAATATTACAATAATGGCAAAACATTGCCCTTTTCTCTTGGTTATAATATGAAAACAATACATTTTTGAGGACTTGGGATCTGCGGACACTGTGGGTTAGCAGGGGGGTTTCTGTGCACTTGGGGCTTGATCTTTAGCAGAGGCGTAGTTCTCATATTAAAAGTGGGAGCACATAGCATGTAGCACCCACACAAGGTTTTTAAAATGAATTTTAGGTGGTTAATGACCTTATTCCTTACATGACAATTGTTAGATGAAAGTAAGGTATAAAGCGGTCAAGTACTCACTGCCCTTGGCATCTGTTCATGCTGTAATCTAGAGATTGTTGTTAAATTACAATGTTGATAGCACCACTACCAATTATATCCATGACAACATTTGGTTTGTTGAATTTAAGCATTACTGATATGTTACTTTAATTGTTTGATTGCTTATGTCAAAACTGTACAAATCCACAACAGCCTGGGCATCTTAATCTCAAGAGATGTTTGTATCTTATTTTCACCTTTGACCATGAAGACTAACTCCCTGCTGTTCCCTCCTTGTTGCTAGCTGATGGTCCTACGTGCCGTTTTAACCTCTAACAATGACAGCCAAAAAAAAAAAAAAACTTATTAGGTATACTAGCTATATTAATGGATTAACTCCTGTAGCTTCATTTGTTTGTAAAAATATTAATATAAAAATACAGACAGTTAAAAAAAAACATACAGAAAAATATTGTTGTCAAATATGACATTAGTTTCTTTGTTAACCATAGGGTAAAAGTCTGTTCGCTTCAAAAAATGCAGCAGTCTCAAAGATAACACTGACATTTTACTGGTTTACATTAGCAAAGTTTTATAAAACTTCAGCAATGTTATCTAGCCAGCTAACCAAGTTTACTGGCTGCCAGTTTAGCTAACTAGTACTATACAGTAAATTGTACTCATTGTATGATAGAATTGGATTATCTGGCTTGCTGAATGTGATTTGGATGTTGGAGGACACAGTCTGATGTTCTGTGCAATGTATAATGAGATTTCTCTCTAGCAGACTTAATAAAACTAACCTAGCTAGCCAACATTAACTTGTGTACTTTTGTGCCAGCGGCACTAGACTTTTGTAAAGCTAGCCAGTGAGCAATCAGCAAAAGAATGTATGTTCGCAAGCTAAACTAACAGCCAATGCTATCTACTGAATCATATGAAAAAAAAAAAAAAAAACACTTACCCAACTAACTCCATTCAAACAGACCTTATTAATTAAAAATAGAAGTGAGTCATATTTATATAGCTAGCTAGATGCTTTAAACTCTCAGTTTACCTTGCCAGCTAAAAGAATTTGTCCACTTGCTTTGCTAAATTGAATTGCACTGCAATGCTTCATACTGCATCCTGAATTCCATCTCAGTTATAAAACCATGGCAGCTCTGTTTTGCAACATTCACATTCACAACATTTTTTTACATCCCTGAATTTGTGGAGGAGGAGGAATTGGGTTATGAGTAATGTAATGTAATGCTTCATGCACCATTGCTGAGAATGTTGACTTTATCCCAACCACTTTCAATTAGGTGGCCCTCCTGCTGAAAGATGGTGATTACTCTAACCTCCTCTAGCACACAGCGTGATAACGCAGAGTGATCTAATAAGATACTAATCTTTTACCACACTCCTGAAGTAACTACACAATGGCAGTTGTCATTTATTTATTTATCTAATTGGTAGGCAAGCCAGATCTGCCCTTGTGGTGATCAGAGGGAAAGCTGTTCCCTTTGTGGCATCTGTAGGCTGTTATCAAGTGTAGGGTTTGTTCAAGATGGGAGAGGAGCAGCAAAGGGCAGCATGCAGCTAGTTGTGGTATGAAATGGACTGAATGTGAAAAGTAAGAAAAAAAGTGTTTAGGGAAAGTACCTTATAAAGTCATAGCAGAACAATGGAATTCAAATATAGCTCAAGACCTGCAAAGATCAATCACTGAAAAAAGGTTCTTCAAAATGGGGCTGAGGGTAGGTACTGACCTATTGTATTTACCACAGAGACAGTTATGTACTATTTATCAGCTTGTTTGTGTGTTTATGCATAGATATATCTGCAGCTCAAAATTGCTACAGTGTGTGCTGGGTGCCATTTGTTTTCTTTGGTCATTTTTTCTTTCCCTTCTTTCTTTCTTTCATTTTGACTGAACTGATTGAGTGCTCAGCAGAATCTGTTGCTTGTTGGAGTGTGAGCCACTGTGTATAACCTGAGGTCTGCCAGCCAAGCAAAAAGCAACAATTACACTGAGCTGCCAGCTGGACTTTGCTGATTTGTAGAAACTCCTCAAAGCTGTACTTCCCTACCATCCAATATCTCATCAATCAAGATGGGAGAGTAATGGAAAAAATGGTAGTCTAAAGTTCAGCTCAAACAAGGAGCAATATACATTTTTCTAAATCTAAATAACCTTCTTTCCTCTTTCTTTAAATGTGTCCACTTGTGTTTCAAGTGAAATGACCACAAACACCTGTTTGCTTCAATTAAGCTGAGTCAATCTTTTCTTCTTTGGTTATATGCTGAAATAGGGGCTTGCTATTCTCACCCTCTATTCCAATCATAAAAGGAACAAGCTGTTACTTTAAAAAGGCAACTATTCATACACGGGAATTTAGTTTTAGATTTCACAGTAAATACACTATGATTAGCACCCTGCATATCATCCATTCACTTTGAATCAACAGTGGTTGGAACGGCTGGAATTCACACAGTCCTGATAACTGCTGAAGGATTCTGTGAGATTGCTTCTGTTACCCATTATGCTTTTAGTCCAAGCTCTGGAACAGGTGAGTTCTGTGATCACTTCATTGACTCTTTTTTTGGCCCTAAAATTCATTTATATTAGATTAATGACACCCTGGCAGCTGAAGTTATTTTTAATTTCCTACTTTATTTAGAAAGGCAGGTTGATGCCATTTTGTTCTGTCCTGCTTTGACAGCATTTACAATGTTTTCTTATAATTATGCAAGCAATGTTAGTTAACCATCACAATTCTAGTACGGTTTAATTGTCCGTTCTAAATCAGTTCTGTTTCTTCTTTCTGACTGGTAAATTCAACATTCCTACTGTGAATACAATCATCGTATATCACAGCTAAAACCTTCTTACCTTAGGATAATCATTGCGGGAATAGCAAAAATATCCAGGTAGCTAACAATAGCTGAAAAATAGACTGAACTTGACCATACCATAGCATTGAGTGAAACGGGAAAGAAAACACTGTCAAAACAAAGAAAAAAAATGCAATTTGTTAACTAGCTAACATGTTAGGTATAAAGATAGAGGAAGGTACATAAATCATTTGCTAAGTAGCTAACATTAGCTAGACTAGTTAGCAATTTAGTGTATACCAGTTGGAAAATTAGTTTAACATTGTATACATGATAAGCATCCTCTTCCCCCACAAATTATGCTTATTGACTCTGACTCTACTTGCAAGTTTGATAGACTGGCTACCGAGATGTTGATTGCTGTGATTACTTGTAAGTACTCACTCTAATTGTTAGATAGGTACCTAGCTACAAAGCTAGATAATTAGATAATAAGCTACTTTGCTATCAGTGGAGTGATAAACTTCCTTGCTGTATATTGCTGAGGATTTGCAAAGCCACAGGAACTTGGTTAAAAGGCAACGAAACGCATGTCCATGAATGGGCATAAGTCCGTTTCCTCAATACAAAGCCACCAGAGAATATATTAGGCGTGATTTTCTCATGGACACCACAAGCTAGTGTTACAATTAAAAGAAAGTGGTAATTAGTGGTAGCCGTACATTCTTCGGAAGACGACGAGCTCCATACAAAGCGCTCTGTTCCTAAATTGGGAAATGAGTTTCCAGTGTGATTGAGTGTGTGGTTGCATGGGAAGTTGGAAGGTATAAACCTCGATTTTACAGCTGGGGCACTCTTTCTTCTGTTGCTGGGGTCAATTATAGTGGGGTAATTTTCCCCGCAAGGTATGCGTTTTAGAGTTTGCTGCAGCTCATATTTTGTCTTTTTTAATCGGGTATATAATCCAGTTAATTCGTTTGTTTTAAAGGTTACACAGGAAGCCGCTGAGTAGACTGCGCAACATGTAGGAGTCGACACAGGCGGCAATTACTTTTCAATTCCATGTATTTTCACATGAGCGAACGAAACTGGTTTGTTTAAAATTGTAATGTTTGCTTGCAGGTTTCGCACGGCGGTCAGTGTGTTAAGTGTGAATTTAGTAGGCGGTGAAACTTTCTTTTACGAGTTAAGGAGCTTTGTGTGTGTAATCCCTCATCTAGAACAGGAAGTATGTAATGTGAATTTGAGCGTTTTTAAAGAGTTAATTCAGTTTACTCGTTTGCTAATGATGTTTATTTCTGATCTCTGTCAGGTTGAAATGATACCAACCACTGTTTCCTTTTAGTAGTTTTGTTTCCTTTTAGTGCAGCAGCACATTTAAAATGCCATGGAATTGTCTCAGGGTAAATATATTGACTTGTTGAATATGCTCCAAGTTTATTGCTGCCTGAACCGAGTGTACTGTCCACTGGTGACTTTGTAGCTTTTTGTCTCCAGAGTGGGGGGTCTTTCTCCCAGTGCCAGTTTGCCGGCCCATCGTGGAAGGGGGGGCCTCTTGGATGCAGTTCCCCTCCTTACTGTAGCCATTCTTCAGTGGGTCGGTTTGGGGAGACTTTCTTGCACAAGGTGTCCTAAAGCTAAGTGAATGTGCACTTATCTTTGGTTTGGTTGCAGTGGTTTATTCACATTTATATAGGTGTGTAGTGGCTTGGGTCTCTCTCTCCTGTCCACTTCACAGTTTCTCCAGCCGGCACCTGGAGTGAGTGGTGGGGTGGAGCTGACACTGAAGAAACCCCCTTCCAGTGGGAGTTTTTCTTTTTAACAAATGTATACATACTGATTATAATTATATCCTTTTCTACAGCTCATGTCTCATTTGGTGATTTATGATCTGTATGTGGGGTTAGCTAATTTATTAGCTCATGGGATGGGTCGAGGTCCTTCTTCTCAGTAAACTGAAGGTGGCGTAGTCTAGTTGATTGTGGGCCAGGTATTAGGGCACCACAAGAACAGTGTCCAACATCAAAACCAACTCAGAGCTGAGCAAAATGGAGGCGTTCTTTCACTCTTGCACAGTTAATGAATATGTTCAAATAAAGACGACTAAATAAAAAGATATTAGCTAGCTAGCATTACAGTACTGCAGTAACATTTTTGTGTACCACCCTGGATATGGCCAAAATTGGCTAGCTGGCTAGTTCTATGTAGCATAACAATTGCTTATTTTTGTTTTACTCGGGGACTAAATCCCTTGAAGTAAGGATGACATTTAATACATCAAAGTATTTGAATGACTTTTTAAATGAAACTTTGTCCTTCATATTATTGTTTTGAATATGAAGTAACTGTTTTGCTTTTATAATGGCAAAAAGGCATTTGAGGTTGTGATATATTGTGAATGTAGTCACAGCTAAAGGATTCCAGGCACTCTGCTGCACTTAATGTCTAACATCCTTCAGCTGTGACTATTTTCACAGTATACCATGGCCTCTTGTGCCTTATTGCCTTATTAAAGTAGACAGCATCATGGTCATATTTTACATGATCATATCAACTTGTTTGCTCTCTAACTGTAGTTACATTGGTAATGGCTAGCAGGAGTCCTTCCAAACACAAGACAAACGACCTTTAACTCAGTCCTCAAGCTTGCTTTGTAGATTTAAATCTTTATTTTACTTTGAACTTTCGACTTCCATTGACTTGAACAAGAATCACACCAAACGACTTGAAGTTTGTCATATCTGTGTCAGAGTACAGTACTGTTAATGTGTACATAGTTTTTGGATAAGTTCAAATCATCCTGGTCAGCTTCTATCAACAGAAAAAAACAACAATACTCTGTGTACTTGTTCCTGACTTTTGACACTTCATGTATCTTATTTCCTTTCATTTTCACTGGTGGGATTCTACATTCATCCACCAATCTACCAAAAAGCAAAATTACATGTTGCTGATGGTATGGTTTTCATAGCTGTGTGTTGAGAGTTGTAATTTCACTTATGAAAAAGTTAATAGAAAAAATGCTTAGACCATGAAATAGCCAGCTGCTTATTTTCTGCACAATGGGACTGTTCTAAAGTTAGGGTATCCATAGAAAGACCTTTTTCATGCAACACGGTAAGTAATAATATAAAAGCGTGTTTTGTGCTTTTACGTTTGAGAGTGCTACATAATATGAATTATATTGATTTAGTTCTATGAGGATCGTGGTCTTAAACCGCTGAGATTTTACTGCCACCATCCTGCACCCAAGCACCAGTTGCCAGAAAATAGTGTGAAAAGCATCACCATTAAAGTCCTCTGAAAAGGAGTGGCAGACGGTAACACTCTCCTAAAAGCTCCATGTGTTCACTCGTTCTCCTGTTTCTAATTCATTTATGCAACCGATCTACGTAATTGGTAAATAGAATGGACACACTGCTAAAATTTGAATAATTGACATGTTTGCAGTGAACGTGTAAGCCTTTAATTAAATAATATGGTAGATTAAAAGCTTGGATTCTGCCTTCACTGGGAGCTTTCCCAGTGGGAAATGGTAGCATTTGGCCCAAAACTGTTAATAGAAAAAAACCATACAAATTAGTATCACACCGTTGGTCCTCTGAACAGGAATATCATTATACTCAAGTGTTGCTAACACATATACTTGCACTGTACTCTAGCGGTCAACAATATTTACTCACCGCTTGTAAAAATATATACTTACACTGCATACAATGATATGTATAGTGTGACTAATTTGATGTCTTACCTCATATTTGTATAAACTGAAGATTTGGGAGGCATATATACAGTGCCTTGAAAAAGTATACTGTTTTCACAATTTATTGTCTCGGATTCTGTATTTTCCAGCTGGTCTACACAGTATTGCACATCATGAGAAATCAAAAGAAATGTCCACACACAAAAAAAAAAAAAAATATTATCAACACAATGCAATTTGTTGATGGTCTCCACCTTTGTAGGAAATTAGTGGATCACCTGTTTTGAATTACTTGAAATAAATGGTTGGATTTTCCATCGAACAAACCAAAATGAAGAGAAAGGAGCATTCAAAAATGAGGGATACAATTTTGAAGAAACACAAATCTGGGGAAGGAAACAAAAACATTTCGAAGGCACTGAACATACCTCGGAGCTCAGGGCAGTCCATCATACATAAGTGGAAGAAATATGGAACTACATCCACACTGGGTAAGGCAGGTCACCCCCCTAAACTTAATCACTGAACAAGAATGGCACTTGTCAGAGAGGCTACTGTGATGCTAACTGTCACTCTAACCAAGCTACAGAAGTCAGTGGCTGCAAGTGAAAATGATGTCCATAGGTTGACAATCTTCAAGCTATTGCATGAAAAGGGCCTTTATGGAAGAGTGGCAAGGAAGAAGCCCTTGCTGAAAAAAAGCACATGTTTGCCCATAAAGACTTTGCAAAACATCACTTGGAAGTTACTAAAAACATTTGGTCTGATGAGACTAAAGTGGAACTTTTTGGCTCAAACACTAAGCAGTATGTCTAGCGTAAAGCTAACACTGCACATCAGCCAGGAAACACCATCCCTACAGTGAAATATGCTGGTGGTAGCATCATGTTATGGGGTGTTTTTCAGCAGCAGGGACTGGCAATCTAGTCAAGATTGATGGGAAGATGAATGCTGAACAATAGATGGAGATTATGGATAAAAACGTACTCCCCTCTGTAAGAAAATGTAAACAAGCGAGGTAGTTTGTGTTTTAGCAGGACAACGACCCAAAGCACACTGCCAGAGCAACATTGGATTGGCGTCCTTGAATGGCCCAGTCAGAGTCCTGACCTTAACCCCATCAAACATCTGTGGAAAGACCTCAAAATTGCTGTTCACTGCCACTCCCCAACTAACCTAGTACAGTTTGAACAATTTTACAAGGAGGACTAGGCTAATGCTGCTCCCTCACATTATGCAAAATTAATAGAGACTTATCCAAAAAGACTGATGGCTGTAATAGCTGTGAAAGGTGGTTCAACCAAGTACTAAAGAAGGGGGATGAATACTTATTGATTGTTGACATTTCATTTCTTTTTTTTTTTATTCTTTCATGGTTTATAATTTTATTTCTTCATAGGCTGCACTGTTGCAGAGTTGAGTGATTCACAAATAAAATTTTAGTCTAATTAGTCAAATTCTCAGGCTGTGGAAATCATTTGTGTAGAAAAAGGGTTGGGGACCAAATACTTTCTCAAGGCACTGTATGTATTATACGTATAATAAAAGTTATGATCACTCTTCCAGTACGATAATGGCATGTTTCAAGAGGTATGAACTGAGGTTATAGGCTCCGTGTACTTGGCAGCCAACGGATTTTCGTTTTGAAATGAGAAAACCAAAATCGGGAAATGACCTGTTTCCCGACTACCATTTAGAAATAGGGAAACGAAAAACGCAAAATGACCCGTTTTCCAATTTTTGTTTTGATAATAGAAAACGGAAAACGAAAAACGATCCGTCATCTGATTTTCTTTGATTCGTTTATAAATGGAAATCGGGAATTAAAATACGTGTGTGGACTTTCCCAATTTTGCGTTGATTTTTTTGTTGTGACCCGGAAGTTGCTCCCACGAGCTTGACAGTCACATATATCTTATTGGCCGCTGCTGTATGTCGCCGCTATGTGTCTGCACGTCAGCCATATTGGAGCGGTCAAGATCCGCTAGTAAACAAATACAATATGTATTGAGAGATGCAGACTTCTCTACAAAATCAACTGTAACTCGCTTAATTCTGAACCAATTTTCATGAAATTTGGTTTGTTATAAACGTGAGAAATTGAACATGATACTGGTTACTTACTGGAATTAAATTCAGTTACTGGGGGTGGATCTAATCAGCTCTATGCCAAAACATTAACCTTCTGAATAGCCACAACTTCCTCTGGGACATGCAGGCTCCGATCTATGCAGCATCAGGTAAGAACATCCTGTCAGTTCATCCGTACAATGATAAGTCCACTTCTGCAGGCTAGACAGTTGCCATTACACCAACAATGTCACAAATATTGTTAAGCTCACATAATTTATTTTCATCTTCATTAATTCACTTTAGACACTGACACATACAATAAAATAATATAATATAATACAATACTACAATATAATACTATTAGTGGTGTAGCTAACGGACCGTAGTTGATCCGTGATCCTTGCTAGCAAGAGCAATAGTGTTGTAAAAGTCACATGCTAACAACCAATTACACATATAGAATGGCTGTTTCTTGGCTATATCAAAGCGTGTACTTTTTGAAGTCGGTCGCTCCCGACTCCCACGCTGATTTGAACCACCGAGTACATCAAGAAAACTCCCGCCTTTGACCTGGTTGATGGCCAATCATAGACTATGATTTTTGGGTGGCACCCGGGGTGGCCAATCAAATCTCCAGGGTGGCCCGTGCCCCCCGAAGCTTCCCCTCTAGCCCCGCCCCTGTGTTGCACTCCTAAATACTATAATATAATATAATAATACAATACTATACTATAATATTATCTAATAATACAATACTACATGCAATGTATTGCGTGAAGTGTTTGAGACCAAAGTTCAGATATACAGTGCAGTCATATGTAAACATAAAATAATTGGGCTCTAGAGCAACTAGGTAAGAGTCAAAGTAGTTCCCTGTCTTGGACAAACTCTATTCATCTCACACTTTTCAGCAGCATATGAACACCTTTTGTTCTAAGAATTAATATCCTTGAAGTAGTATAGTTTTACAGAGACATAGAAATCTACATTTTTAGAGAAACTCACAAAAGCTGAAATTCTAAATAATTTACACTTGATGTTGTCTATTCATAGATCGGAGCCTGCATGTCCCAGAGGAAGTTTGGTTATTCAGAAGGTTAACTTTTTGGGATAGAGCTGATTAGGTCCACCCCCAGTAACTAAATTTAATTCCAGTAAGTAACCAGTATCATGTTCAATTTCTCATGTTTATAACAAACCAAATTTCATGAAAATTGGTTCAGAATTAAGCGAGTTACAGTTGATTTTGTAGAGAAGTCTGCATCTCTCAATACACATTGTATTTGTTTACTAGCGGATCTTGACCGCTCCAATATGGTGGATTGCAGACGCATAGTGGCGACAGACAGCAGCGGCCAATAAGGTATATGTGACTGTCAAGCTCGTGGGAGCAACTTCCGGGTCACAACAAAAAAATCAACGCAAAATTGGGAAAGTCCACACACGTATTTTAATTCCCGATTTCCATTTATAAACGAATCAAAGAAAATCAGATGACGGGTCATTTTTAGTTTTCCGTTTTCTATTATCAAAACAAAAATTGGAAAACAGGTCGTTTCCCTATTTCTAAATGGTAGTCGGGAAACAGGTCGTTTCCCGATTTTGGTTTTCTCATTTCAAAACGAAAATCCATTGGCCGCCAAGTCCACGGACCTTATGGGATGTCTGTCATAGTGACCACACAGAAATTCCATTGGGAATCTTTGGGACCAAATTACATTAGCAGAGCTCTGGGAACATACAAAGGCTCTGGCTTATTTTAAACACCACATGTGCATGTTGGAGTGAGTCCATTATTGAAGCTACAGGGGGTTTAAAGGGGGTCTATTATGTGTGGTGTCATAATCAAGGTTTCAAAGACCAAGGAAGCCTGTTTCAAGGTAGCACTTCTTTTTTACCAGTAATGTATCACCATGATAATGATACCATGATACCTAAATCGATTGCTAACCTGCATGTTCTTTGGGGGCGCTGCCACTGCTATGTGGCTTCCTGTTACATCACCACTGATCCAAGGATTGATTAACCAAGCTCTCTGGACCTGCTGAGACAAAAGCCCCCACCTTCCAACCCTGTAGGAATGAATTGGTTTCATTTTTCCCAGAGGATGAATTCTTGGTACAGGATTGATTTCAGTTCAGATACTATGCTCTGTTCCATAATTACTTTACAAAATTCTCCCCATCAATCTTTATGTTGGCTGTCACTGCAATCTGAGCAGCTGTGTAGACTGTATGATTTCTCTTTATGACCTAATAGTATTAATGTTTCAACTGATGAAAGTTTGCACATAAACCTAAAAATGTCATTTCATTGAATAATCTCTCTGGAATCTTTACAATGCCCATTGCTTTCACTTTTTTATTTTTGTTTTTGCAGATTTAGGGATGTATAAATGATAACAATAATGTAAAAGTGTGGACATATTTCCTCGTTGTTGAGATTCTTTCTTTAACCTGCTTAATCTACTCAAAAGGTTACTATGGCTGATTTTAAAAAAATGTGTTATCTTTGAAAGTTTCTCTCTATCTAGCACTATGTCTGGTAAAGTAGCTTGCAGAATAGCCAAGTGTCTAGCTTGATCAAAATGTTTCAGTATTGTAGGTTTGTAACAATCCCTAGTGTGATTAGGAGCTTTGGGGGTAAGAAGGCCATAGAAACATGTTTTTGTGGTATTGTTGTATTCATACATACACTTGAAATAGTATTTTCCATTTTATGGAATAGTATTTAGAAACTCATTTAAAGTAAATAAGTAAAGTATCAATTTCAAAAAGAAAACTCATATAAAATGTAGTATCTAATAATTGAATGATTAAACACATATTTTACATGATCTGCATATATGTGTCCTCGGCATGAGTCCATCTGTGTTCAGATTCTGTATTGTGATTTATTCAACAAGATCCCTCATGCATTAGTGTTTGCTTGTGCAAAAAAGAACAGCTTTTAATGATGTTTGCTAGACTTGGCATTTGCAAACCTTTATTCCAATCCAGTTTAAGTCCAGCTGTGATGTTTCTGCTGCTGTCAGATGTAATCACATTGGATAGGGGGGTTCTCCCGCCTGCCTGAGAGATTGCCTGCTCCTCTGTCTCAGATGACAGTGCCAGATATTTTGTCTGCACAGCAGCTTTGCCTCAGGACAGACTGACCATATGCACAGTAATGTCGTTCGACAAGATCTGTTAAGCAGGAAAGATAGGGCACTCAACCTTGTGCATTTTTGCTCCAGTGTACACAGCTGCTGTCTCCGTGAAAGAAAAAAAAAACAATCCAGCCAAATGGAATTGTGCAAAGTAATAAAAACGAGTAAAACCATATTTGTGCAAGAGAAATTAATCATTCTTTTTTAATACTTCTGATGATGTTCAGGCATAATTGGGCCATATTTGAGATTTGATTAAGATTCACTCACTTTCTAGCTCAAGTTTTGTCAGCTTGATACATAGAGTTTGATACACAGTGTAATAAATTGTGGGATTTTCACAAAAATAAAATTATAGAGAGTGTTTGTTGTGTATTTGTACAAACTACAAAATTTGAATTTGACAATCAGATATAAAGTGAAATAACAGGAAAGTAGAGAGGTGGAGAAGTCATAATTCTCTTGATAACTGTTAATACTGTACAAACATGTGCTGACATGGTATCAGGTGTATGCACAGCATGAATACATGATTCTGTAGAAAGTGACACTGGTAAGTATTGTTGTACTGATGAATGTGGGTACGTTATTCCTCCATTGAGCAAGGGAGGAAAATGTAGTGGACTCTAGTCACAGAACCTCAAAGGAGAAGGAACCATAGATAGACAACCTAAGAGGAGCACAGACTCCCTGAGCAGCAGTTGGAGCAGATGGATAAGGACTGCTATCAGTAGAGAGTGAGTGGTGATGAAGAGTGGGATATCACTGGATTATCTGAGGACGGAGAGAGCTACGCCATCAGTAGTGTTCTGAAGGATTTGGAGGAGGCTGACAACAGATACAAGCAAGGCCTGCCAAGAAAGAGTAGCAGTGGATGAGGTGGGATAGTTCTGAGGCTCCAACTAGGAGCTGTGCGGAGTATAGTTGCGGTCCTTCAATCGACTTTTACATATGCAGTACCGACAAATAAAGAGTATAAGACAATCATTTTAATGTTATGTGGAGCAGTTGCTCTGCACTACACCAGTCCTGCATTGCTGTCATTTTATAAAATAATGTTACAATAATCGCCTTGTCTCACAGAGATGCCATAATGAAGGGGCCAGCATAATATGATCCATAAAGGTAAGATGGGCTCCAGTTTCGGTCAGTGCCTGAGAATCTCATCTCTGCCAAGTGAGATGATTTGGTGGACAACTGTGTTGGATGTATGAGATAGATTCAGAAGGGTCAGGACAGCAGGAAGGCAGGAAAACTGCTTTTGCTGAAATGAAGTGGAATGCTTGATTAAACACTGCAGCTATAAGAAAGACTGTATTTTCTCTATTTGTCTCTGTCACTGTAGTATATGTATCTGTGTTAATGTAGTAATTTGTTACGCAGAAGTGGTCTTCAAAACAATAGGTTTCTTTATATGAATCAGAAATCACATGTATTTCAATGCAAGACTCCATCAAAGACAAGAACATGTTTTATTTATTTATTTATTTTTTTTAGCATGAATCCTACCTTCAAGGACATACTGCCCTGCATGGCTGTGAAAGGAAGTAGCAGCAGCACGGCAGGGCATGACTTGGCACCCCTAAAGGAGCAGAAGTTAGTGGCAATGGGGAGGAAGCAGGGAAACAGAATTTAAATTACTGAGAAAACTTGGAAATTTAAATTGGTAAGCAAACTTCCACATGCCTGCATTCGTTGTTATTGGCTGCTGGGAAAATGCAAAGATCTCCAGTTGGATTTAGTAAGATTGATTTCTTTTTTCTTTTATTTTTTAGTTTTTCTTTTTTTCATTATAACTGAAATAAGTTCATGAGAATTGCACAAAACTATCACTATCATACTAGATTCAATCAATTTGAAAAGGAGTCAGCTGCTGAGGGGTGAAACTTATCTAAATCTGCATGCATTTGCGTTATTTTTAACTCACAGTGGGATACATTTACAATATATTATTAACTGTACTTGATGTTATAACTATTTTCTATTTGCATTTTCTATTGCTTGCAGGCACATGAATCTACTTTTCCACTAAAATTATTTTGGACATAATAATAAACCCTGCAGACTGTTGCTCTCATCCTGTCAATCTGCATGTTGTAATGGGCAAGATGATTCTTAGAGTGCAACATGTTCCCTCATTCTCAGGCGTGACTTTCAAAGTGCTCATTTAAGTAAATAAATTAATCAATACCCCAAACTAAATAGCAAGTGAAAGCACACTTTCAGATAATATTTTGGTACTCTAGCCATGAACACTGTCAATCGTCCTTGATATGAAAGCGTGAGAATACTGTTGGACTAAAAATCACTTTGGTGACGTACTCCAATTTCAGTAAAATGCCTTATGCCATTTAACTATACTGAGCTGGCGAGATGGGGACTGTGACCTTGTGACAGGGAGCAATTTAAACAAATGACCTGTTTGTTTCCTAGAGAGGTTGTTCTAGTCACCATGAGGACCCCTGACTTGGCAGGCTGATGTGTCGCTTCTCTCCGCGTATTATCTGCCTAATCGCTGATTAGTCACCGTCAGCAAAGAGAATGTCCTCTCCACTTAAGGAAACCGCAGACGTCAGTGAGTCACGTCGTTTGCATGCCTGCATATTTATAGCCTCATGTTTTGGAATGAGCCATGGTGAGTTTTTTTTTTTTTTATTGTCTTTGTGTCTCACATTGTCACCTGTATTGAAATACCATTCACTGCATTATCGTCACGTTGATCTGTTGGATGATAGAGGTCAAACATTGGCATGGGAACAATGTGTTTGCTCCATGTGTTTAAGTAACTTTTTAATGATCAACAGAGGAGAAGTGTGACTATTTGCTTGTTAAACAAATGTGACCTGTGAAGAACCCACAAGTAGCAAAGGATAGAGAGATGGAGTACTTTTTGTTTACCCTCCCTTTGTCTGGGAAGTAGAGAGCAGAAGAGCACTACCACAACCCATCATCCTCGTCTTTTTATCCCATTGCTCCCACAATGCAGACATTGACTTCTGACTGTATTGCTCCCTCTTATGAAGACGACATGAATCTAAGCAGAAAACAAAAATAAATTAATATCTTGCTAAATATCAAGTTAAGTCCCACAAAGGGCTTGCAGATGCACTGTATAGTTTAGAGAAGGTGGTTCTAAACAGATGTAAACCACAGTCATAACCAGCTGGCTGGATAAATTATTAGCTAGCAACACTAAAATAGCTTTACTTAATTGGGTACAAGACACTGTAGTGGCACCGAAGGCAGCCTGAGACTTAGTCAGTGATTCTACCATGCACTATGAATGTTGTCTGTTTGAAAGAAATGGATAGACAATATCACTTAATTAGGAGTAGAAAGCAAAAAAGTCACTTGTATGCAGTATGGTTATATACCAGTAGTGACATTGTACCAGATGGGATTGGTTAATATTATATGTTACACTGGTGAATCATCTTCAGATAGAAAGCTGGTCTCATGGGTATGACATCTTGAACTGAAGTGAACAAAATAAATAAATAAATGAACAGCTTAACACTTATTTCCCCTCTCAGTAACAGGAGAGCTGTTGTCATTCCCTTACCTTGAGGAATAAGTTTGACACAGAGTCAACCTTTTTTATAGTGATGTTCCCAAACAGCACACAAAGAGTTGTTTTGTGTTCAACATTAACCTATACCACCACTATCCTCTCTATGTTCTTCCTTCTCACTTAACGTTTACCTATTCTGGCAAAGATAATTTCAACAACAAGGGTGGCAGAGATTCACAATTTCACACAGCAAAAGGCTGGAATCTGCCAAATGCCTTATTTATTGGATGTCAGACAGCTGGTCTGGACATGGCTCAAGGATTTTGTGAAGCAATGCAGCAATACAGTGCCTAACATGAGGGCACTTGAGAGGATATTTAAGATTAAGGAACCATTTGCCAGAAGAAGGACTGGTAGAGATTTATATTCTTACTACCTGCTTTACCTGCAACTTTTTTTCAATCCAGTTGAGGAAGGTAAGCAGGACTGGGCTTTGTTAGCACCTTTGGGGAGCTCCAGGTTCATCCAGTGGGGGCTCTTTTTTTGTCAGTGAATTTAATAAATGTCAGTTGTAGTTGTAATAACATCCAGTATTTCAGAGATTTTGTGCTTGTCTCACTTGGCCCCCTTTTTTGTGTAAAAGGGAACTGCATGTTGATTAGCATCATAGCTCTCAAGCTTCTAATGACACAAACTTACTTATAATATACTTATAACGGAGGCTAAATGGCAAAAACAAATGGCAAAAGAGCACAATAATTATCAGTTAACTTCAATGAATAGCGATCTCTCTCACAGAAGAAAAGGGGGATTGCACAGCAAATGGAATTTATAGAGTCAGAAATGTGCATGCAGAGATTGAGAAAAAAGACCTGCCATCCTCAGTTGTACATGTGACAGGAAATCCTTTTTTGGACTTGTAAAGTTCAAGCAGCTCCATGTTCCCTGTTTTTGGGTTTCACCTCATTTGTTAGTGCTTCGCACAACAGTGTTACATATGTGATCAAAATGTATTATTCAATAGTTTCACATCTAGTGGTGATTTGAGTTCAATCACTTATCCCTGTATAATAGTGCAACTTGAAATCAGCAATTCATGTTTAATAAAGCTGCTTCTGGCTTTAACTGTTGAAAAACAATACACAACACAATAGTATGCATTACAATGGTGATTTGTTTGGCATTGCTGTCACCTTTAAAATTAACATGAAATATAAACATATAATATTAACTGATAATGAAGTACCTGTTTCTTCAAGTTCCTTTCAATGTATGAGAGTTCCAGGTTTTGTTTTTCTCATGCAATTTGAAAACAAGCTTGGAATATGCATATACAAATGTCATTACAAAAGGAGCTCTCTTTCTGACATCTGATTAAACATTCATCATGTTTAAGAGCCAGAAATAAGGACACCATTTTCATAAACTGAAATACCAGTCAGATATTTAGTTGTCTTGCCTACTATTAGTCCAATTATGCCATTTTGTGAATAGATAATCACATTTGCAGTGCCCAAGAGAAGATGTTATTGTCACAATTAACTGTGAAATCCCCTCTGTGTGACTCGATTGAATTCAATACCCAGCTCCAAAAAGAAAAGTTATCCAAACCCAATGGGGAGATGGTTACAAATTACCCGCTGAATGTATTTAACATAATAACACATTTTAGCACACTGAGATAATGAAACAAAAAGTCACTTTGAATGTTCTGAACATTCTGGGAATCATACACTTTCTAGGGTTTTAGCAGGCTTTTCCCTAAATCACAATTAATCACCTATTCTTATACAACTGTAAATACAGACCATCAACTGCTCAGGCAGAGAGAACAGTTTTGGCATTCAGTAAAGTACACCTTCACTCAACAAAAATCCTGCTGCAGTTAAAAAGGTGATACTGTGGTGTAAACTTTGACAACATACTGCCCATTGGAAATGGTGACATCAATAGTCCACAAGCTTCAGGAAGGTTACCATGGAGAGTCTGTGACCTTACCGTCTTTGATAAGATCATAAGCAAGGGCCAATCCAGCGAGCATGTAGCTCTACAAAGCCATCAATCTGCCAGCAGGGTCCCTGCGTCACTCTCCAGGATGCTGGCTATGCCTCCTTCTCCCTGCTGGCTCTGTTCAAGGCCTCCCATCTCTCAGGCAGTTTGCTCCAGGCTGCAGATGAATGAGGATCAGACTCGTAATTAAGCTCCTTGGTGATAGGCGCTCTTGGCGAGTTTAAATTGATATTCTGTGGAGACCGTGACCTTTGCAAAGGTGCCTTCATGTCTTTTCAGAAGGAAAAAAGAAAGACAGAGCAAAGGGGGAAATAAAAGAGAAAAGAGAGTGGAGATCTCATAAAACAGGAAAAAAATGGAACAGTTTTGAAAATGGGCCTTGTAACATGGGAGAATCATTAAACAAACACAAGAGTCTGTTGTAGAGAAGACAGGCAGGCTGTAGAAACGAGCTGTCAATGAGGGAATGGAGAAAAGGACTCTGTAAGAGCACAATGGAATAATTAGACGGAACTTTACCTAGAGCCAAACAGAAGTTTGTTTTGAAGAAATATTCCCTTCCATTTCTCACCAGTAATTTTCACTTGAGGGAATAAATGGTCTTCATGTAGGAAGTGCATCTTTAATTGACTGCTTTACATTTTACAACTGATTGCTAGACAAGCAGGATGGAATTTTAGAGTATGTGCACTACACTTCAAACACTGCACTTCAGTTTTCAAAAAAAAAAAAACACTTTATAATCTGAACAAATGAGTTTATTGCCAAGCTTAAAAAGACCAATTGAAGATACAAAGCACTCAGTTAGGAAGAAGTGAGAATATTCATTTCAAAACTGAAGAAAATTGCAGTACATACCAAACGTGTTGCAAAAACCCTCAGCTGAGCAGAATGTGCTCTAACAAGCTCCACTGCTTTTACCCTTCCCTCAGCAAGAGGGTTGTAATATTATGTGGTCCAGATCTCAAGCTACCTAGTAAAGTGGTACACGACACTTTCTGGCTGTGCTGGGGTAACTGTGCCAGCTATTTCACAGTAGTATGCTCTGCGTGGCACTAGGTAGTAACTGTAGCAACTTTTGGGATTGTAGTTGTCAAATGGTTGACCGAATCATCATGTCAATCTGCCCTTTAAACCAACAGCATTAAAATACAAGTGTTAAACTAAGAATTTCTTTTAGTATGGGCTACCTCACTTTACTGGACACACACACACACACACACACACACACATATATGTCTATGTACATTTTTTTATCAGATGTAAAATTAAATATCTATGAAATAGAAACTGGATAATCTCTTTGTATTTAGATAGCATGTTAACCTGCCTAACTAAGAACAATGCTTTTATACATGCCTGCCACTGTGCTGCATTATTTATTCTACCTTAGAGTGAAAAATCACTGCAAAGAGAACTAATATAGGTGTTAGGTCAGAATGCACATATGTTGTAAATAAATGTGAGACACCTTCATTTCAGGAAAAATGCCCATTTCCTCCAATAGACAAACTCCAAACAGGGCAGATATCCTCCACATGGGAACTTAAGTTGCCCATATCTCAATTTGCTTAGTAGTACTAGTGGGGGCACAGCTACTGGGGAACATGGAAGCAGGATAAAATCATGTGTATCTCAAGTTGGTATCAGCCCCTGGGCTGATGAAGGCATGAGGGATTTTTGGTGGCAAATAACTGTAAATTGATTTATCTATAATTGTAGATGACACACAGTGGCTCTAAAAATACTTTTCTTAGTAATGAATCACTGTTAATGTCTCCATTCTGTCAAATAATTTCATGATTTTTTTACACCTGAAGCAACTGCTTACTATGATTGTTAATTAAATAGACTTGTTGCATTTATGTCTGTTTATTTTTTTTCCCTTAATAAATCAGCTCTGTATCACATTATGTATTTCAGAGTATTTTAGATAAATTCCATCTTTACATAAATTTTAACACATGAAATTGTGCATTTCTGGTTTTACTTCCTGGCTGATGTTTCTTCCGTGGGTTTGATAATAAGTTTCAGTGACCTTGACCTACCATGATCAGCAGACTGTGGTGTGACAGCCATGATAAAATGGATGTGGCTGACTCACTTTGCCCAGTGGTGTCTGACTAAAGTCCTGCTTTTATCCTTTTCCCTACATCTTCACACTGGCAACCCAATGTGTATTATTAAATACATTTCCTAAGTAGATCTTAAACTTTTCTGAACTAAAAAAATCCATATTCATGTGACCTTGAGCAGGCTCCAAAAAACAGTTTTGACAAGCTTGACACATTTAACATTTTCTGTTATTTCGTAAAAGATGTTCTTCCTTCCCATCTGTAATGACTTTGGTGCAGGAGCAGTCACTCCTGACAGTGTGTTTTATGGCTACGATGAAAATCCGAGGAAAAAACAGCTTGAACATTAAACAGCGGCAAAGGAATGTGTTTACAGCAGTGTCATTTCTTGACCAGGGGCTGGATGTGATGGATGAGTGTTTTTCATGGCCACTTGAATAATCTCAGTATATCTCTTGGAGTAATCAACTGGAGGTCATTCTATAGATAATAGAAGTGTATCAGAGTGTGCCGCACATATGATATCTGAGAAGGAAAATACAAATTGATAATGAAAAAATAAACTGCCAGACTCAGATATTGAGGAAGTGTGTCTCACTACAGTCTAAAATACCACATGACTAATCAAAACAATTGTAATAATGTACCATCACACAAAGGCAAAAGTTAAGATTTCCAAAGACACCAGTAGCAGTTAAAGTAAAGAAAGGTAATTGTTTTTTGATACCAGCATGTTGTTCAAGCCTGTGTTCACTGAATCTCCCATGGGGACTACTCTAGCCTCTCTAATAGCTTTCTTCCTTGGTCCATCACTTTCTTCCACAGTGACTCCTGTCTGATTTCTTGTTTCCTTTGTCACTTTTGATATCCTTTGCCAACTCCCATGAGGGTACACTCATTTGCACTGTTCCTCCCAACCTCTTTTAATTTCTTCAAGTGACAGAGGTGATCTGCACATCATCACATCTATTTACATGTTCAAATCAAGCATTTAATGATCATTTAAATATATGGTTTGGAAGAGGGAAAAACTTGATTACACATCTTTTTTGATTGCCTCTTCTAAACCTGGTGAAGACAAAAAGATTCTTCAGTCAGTAAGTAAGTGAGTATTGTATGGTATTACACTGCACATGATGAAAGACAAGGTTGGCTGGGCTTGATTCCTTGATTCATTGTCCTTGTGGTTAAAGTGTATTCCCTGACTCCAGAATATTTGGCATTAAACCCACAAACACCTTTGCTAAACAACAAACACAATGCTAAGCAACTTAAAACATACAAAACATAATAGCTAAAAGCTAGGGAAAGGAAAATGACAGCTTTAATGCTAAAAAGACAGTTATAAATGATCTTACATTGACTTTGGTTTTATAGAGGGAATGGACAAAATCCAACCAGAGTGTGTTATCTGTGGTGAGAAATTTGCAAATGAAAGCCTAAAACTAAGCAAGCTAAAGAGACACCAGAATACCAAACATCCTTGTGGCAGTGGGTAAGCCCCAAGAATTTTTCCTTAGGAAGAAATAACTTGCAATTTCAAACAGACCTAAGGACATTAGGGATGCTTTTGCTAGGGCTAGAAGAATTCTCCAGAAAACCACTGAAGCATCTTTTGAGTGTTCGCTTTTGATTGCAAAAATAAGAGACCACACAATATCAGGAAAAGGCTCATCAAACTCACTTGTGTTAAAATGGCAAAACCAAAAAAAAAGTTGGAAACTAAATGGAAACTATACTGCTCTCCAACAATACAGTGAAAGATAGAATTGAAAAAATGGCTCACAACATGGAGAAAATATTGATGACGAAACTAAAAAACGGCCCCTTCTCTCTGCACTGGATGAAACCACTACTGTGGAAATGTGGCTATGCTCATTTTGTATGTCCGGTACATTTACGAAACAGAGTTGACAACCACACAAGGAGAAGATATTTTTTGTGCTGTAGATTCATATTTCAACAGCCTTTTGAAAAAAATGGCTTCCCAGGGTGCACTGCATGATATACACCAATCGTATAAATACAATACGAATAATAAAATTCACCACTTTGTTTCTACTGTGTGTGCGTGTGTGTGTGTTTGTGTGTGTTTGTTTTGTGGGGAGATGGGGGAAAAGTTTGGAAACCCCTGCCTTGAACCTGGACTCCATATAGTACACCCAAATGCGATTGCAATTCTACATTGTACAAGTCATATTGTGTGAGCATGAGTGTTGTTTACCAGTTGTTTCCTATATGTACAGCTAATATATTCATTTAGGATTTTAGCAGTCTCCGTCTGCACCAAGCAAGGAGAAAGCGGTGGCACAGCTCTCTACTTCCTCAACACACCACTGACAATTGTTTCAACACAGTTATGTATTGAGTTATGTATGGAGTTATTAATTGAAAAGTGGATTAGAGATGTTAAATATGAGACAATATTCATACTGACTTTTGAGATAATTTGCTTCATTTGCATTTACATAGATATTGCTGCAAAATTTCTTTTCATCTCTTCTCTTAAGTTGAACATATTGGAATACATGACTTGTTCAATGCATTTTCTCAACCTAGAGGCAAATATATTCAGATTAGCTGCAAGACTCAAGTCTAAAATAAATGCTCAGAAAACATTGATCAGCAAAAATCAAATGCATTGTACTTTTACCACATGTGTGTATGTGTAAGAGAGAGAGGTCTTTTGGGCTTTCAAACCTCTTTGTGAGCGGGGATAAATACAAGTCAATTAGAAAAAAAACAAATTATTATTATTATTTTTTTATAATTTATTTTGCTTTCTTTGCTTTCTTTTTTCTCCTCTATTTACATAAATGAGGGAATGAAACATTGGTGAAATTGCATTCTCTGTCCACTGTTCTGTAAGATGTGCATATGTTATTACATGCTTGTTCTATTGGGACATGGCTTAGTGACATAAAAATATTGGATTCAAGGGACTGTAATATGCATAAGAGCTGTCAGTGCTGTACTCTTGCTGTACTCTTTCAACATACCAGTGCTTTTTGATATCGGAAACTTGTTTCATACTTGCAAAGAAAACCTTCTTTATACTTGAGCACAGGATAAAAATAATCCCACCTACGTTCCATACTATTAGATTGACACTGTAGAACACTAATGAGATGAAGGGAATTGGAACTCGTGTTATAATGTAGCTGAAAATAAAGATATCTCTGGTCCATTACACCTTACACAGTTTTAATGTACTGTAGGTACATCTAAGGTAGGTACATCTTTTTTGTTGTTTAATACTAATAAGATCCCTTTTCTGAAAATGGTTATGAAATGGATACATACTTCAAAAGAAGTGTAATGATGAATTAAGTTTTACTGGGTATTTATAGTATACCTCATCCATCTTTTGTCGAGATGCATTTTATTTAAATTTATCTACGCTTAGCAAATTGTTGACAATATCCAGAGACAAGGTCAGGTGAAAATTATGTAAATGTGTGGACTGGACCAGAACCACTTAATGCATTTAATCCTTTAATTGATGTATTTATGAGCTCAAAGGCATGATTAGCAGTATTCAAAACAAAACAGCGCTGCATGCTGGTTGTTATGCAAAAAAAAAAGCAGGGGGGCAGAAAAGAGATTGGGCTGTAAATCAAAATGACTGTACCATTATGCCCCAAACTGTCCTGTTGAAGGACTTGCAGAGCAATGACCTGCATATTATCCTACGCCCATACATTAGTTAGGCTATAATTAAGGATATCATTAGCAAGATGAGTCATTTGAAGGAAGGTAATGGACATCCTCCCCTCTGTTGCTGCCACTGGTATTCCATTTTATGTGTTTTCTCCTTTCCTGATAGGTAATAGAGTATACAGGAGCAAAATCTATTAAAAAAAGGAGGAATGGAAAAACTAAGAGATCTTTATGGGTTCAAAGCTGATGAAGTAACCAAAGCCCGTCCCATCCTAAATAGTATTATATTGTTTCTTTACATTGAATTGAGATGTTTATTTTTTAATTATTATTTTTTTTCAGTTAATATTATTCCTGTCATGTATTTAACTCTGAATATCACTGAAACACCAAAAGGGCACCAGTAATTCTGTTGTGGATAAACTTTGTTAATTTATTTACATTACATTACATTACTTACCTACCTGCTTACTTACTTATTTTTTTTCCTGTTTTCTTATGCTTCTAATTACTGACAGTCAATTACTGTAGTAAAAACTGGTATTGTATAGATACAGCTATTTCAAGGAACAGCAGCAGGGACTGTTAATCCCTTAGAATTTCAAGCTTCTGAAAAATAAATTTGAAATTAAAACAATTCAATGCTTACTTTAACACAGGGAGGGGAAATGTCATCAAATTCAATGTTTTAGGGGAATAAAAAATTCCATTAAATTCCATTAAATATGCTTTTTGAGTATGTTGAAATTAAACAACTTTAGCCAGACATAAAAAAAAAAAAAAAATAAAAATAAAAAAAAAATCCTCATCTGGCTGACAAAAGTAAAGCAACACAAAATCAATGAGAGCAAATAATAAATGTGAAGTTTGCATGATAAGCCTTGGATACAGGGGGCTAAACATTCTGAAAGTTTTTCCTTGAGTTTATAGGACACTCCTTTTGAGCCTCTTTTTTACTTTCTGATCCTATGGATCAAACATATGGGCACAAAGATTGGAAAAATACTCCAAGGGGTAAGGGGTCCTGGGTCAAATAGTTGGATGATCCTGGTGTAAACAATCCCTTCCATGTGACATTAAAATGTGATAACCTCACTTAGGACTAATGTATATTAAACATGACTTAAAAACCAAGAAAATGGGCCACAGCATGAAAAAAAAAAAAACAGCTTTCAAGTCCTTACAATAAGATTTTATGTAAAAGTAGCTTTCAAGGAATTTTTTTTTACCCATTCAGAGTCCTTTGAAGTGCCCCACATTTAGGAGAAATCTGACACCAAGTTTGAACCAAACCCAACAACGCAAGGCTGCAGTCGACTTGTGTTACCACTCTCAATATTAAAATGATTCATGATTAATAAACTGACTTAAAATGCTTTTGCCTGCGGCCTCCAGTTGTCTCTTGCACCAGGTGTATGACTAAATCAGTACACTCTTTGCGAAGCATGTTGCAGCCATTCATCTCAGAGGAGACAGTTCTGTTTTTTAAGTTAATCAGGCAGAACAAGCCTCTGATTGCCTCCCAATCAATCTGTTATCATTTGCAGTGTTGACCCAAAGCCTTCAGCGGAGCACAGGGGGATGCAGATGGTCCCTCCAAACAGGGCTCTCACTCCTGCTCTACTCTAATCATATTTACATGGTGTGCAATGGAGTGAAGATGTCTGTTCTGCTTTGATTGCTTAATTTGCAGGTCTGTCTTCTGAGTGTTGTGGCTGCCACTGGTAACAGAGATGATACAATGAAACAGAAAAACATGAAGTAGTGCAATTTACTTTAGATGATGATTTTGTGGCTCTGAGCAAAAAAAAAAAACACAAAAATTTGCCACTGTTTTTGGCCTACACATATATCATGGGCACATGGATTAAACAGTTCATTATAGGTTACATACAATGCACAACACAACGCCAAAGCAAAATCAAGCATTTTGTGACTCCTGTCTAAACAACCTTGGAATGTTTTCTGATAATTGGTTCTGTTGTTTACCATGGGTGCTGTGAAAGCCTTGAGGATAATGAATATGTACTATGTCTCTGTTCACTCACACTAACAATAGGGCATTTCTCACTTCCTTCTGTCTGTCATTTAGTGGTGAGTAATATTGATTCCTTGCTTGTTTGCATTCCAACTTTTTGGATACTGATATATGAGTAATTGAGCAATGAGCAATTGAAAGATGAGGGGAGCTATTTACATGTATGTAAATGTGGGACAGGGGTACCCAGAGTATCAGTCAACACTGCAGGCGCTTTCTTATATGAACACGCATTTTGCATCTCTGTGCAGTTGTGTGTGCAGTACTTTAAAAGTAGTCACAGTAGAGTAACATTGACATAATTACAGAATAATTTAGAGAATAATTTTACAAAATGTGGTCTATTTTAAAAACAGTCAATGAATGTAATATAAATTTGTGACGAAAGTCTATAAAGTCTGGCTATATGCCATACATATTAATCTTTTGAACTTTCTCTTATTTCTCTCTTCCCCTTGATTTCATACCTTCTGAGTATGGGTTGTATTCACAGTAATTTTCCAAATGGTAACTACATACAGGTCTCAATCTCATCTACTTCTGTGAAACATACTGGCATTTAGAAATTCAAAACAGACTACAATCATGTCTCATGTTTTAGTAAAGCTGAATATTTAAGGTAAACCCAGTCAAAAAAACAATCAAAGCATTTTTACTGAATCTTTTGTCCTGTAAGTAAAACTTAATATGCTCTATGACTTAATCGGTAACTACATCAAGCATGAAAAGGAAAAGCAGAACAGCCCATCTTTATCAATACTTTTCAGTTTATTTTTCAGATTCTTAATCATATATTAAGAAGATGAAGGAACCAGCTTATGACAATGACGCTGATCAACCCACAACATCATTCCGTGAAAGAACATGTTATTCTGTGCTGTGTAGAGCAGATTGTTGTTTGGCAGAACATACCAGTATATCACACCACTTAACACACATTGTAGCTAACAAGTTTAGTGGCATAGGCTAAATATTTTAGGATCCAGACAGCACACCGCATGGTATTTATGATACCTGCCCACACGTGCAAGGTGTTGCATTTCACCATTAGCTGGGACTGATTGACAGTAGAGTGCTGAATATTGCTGAATATTATATATTAGCCTAATAATTGTAATAATTTAATTTTGTTGTCAGTGCATGTTTCTGTCTGTAGAAAAAAATTGCATAGCTCAAATAAAAACATGAAATCAGAACACATATTTTTCTTGTTGCCAGTCATTTGAATGATGAAAACTCAAAGCTCTCAAAGCCAAGCCCTTTCAAAAACTCAAAAAAGCTCTTACTCAAAAAATTCAGTTCATGATACTATCCATTCCTGCCATATCCATCTTGCTGCACATCAAAGATTTGACAGTGATTACAGAAAGCTTATTGGATATTGAGGATATGTATTGTAGATGATGATGAATTTGAGGAACTTAGGGATGGAAATCATATCGTTTTTAGAGGTTTGGCTAGATTCTGAATCCTGGACATTATTATTATTATTACTATAGACTCACCAACTTTTCATGGTAGATCCCTCTGGATTCTAGTGACACTTGAGACCATATTTTTTAATCATTTGGCTTTTATGTGCCCAACAATAGGCAAAACACAGAAACACACTGCCTGGCTCTTTTCCCTTCTGTGTATGTGCTGGCTTACTGGATTCATAGGCTGGGTATGGTGGCCGTAGGAAGACACTGTTGGAGATGATCTTCCTCTGGGCTAATTTCAGTCTCAGCTGACCTGTCCCAGCAGGTGAGAGCACCAGTGGAAGGAGCACACAAACAGCGTGGCAGCAGTGCCACCATGGTAGGTTTACCTAACCCCACAGACACGCACAGGAAGGTTGTAAATCAGTCATAAAGTTCCATGTACCTCCTTCAGGCCAAGGCAGAAAATGTGTCCAATTCGGAATTGACACAGATGTGATGTGGAAGAATTAAAACAAACAAAGAAAACACACACACACACACACACACACACATTGTGTGTAATATTCTGACATAAAGAGGTGTCATGCAAGAATATCAGAATGTTTATGATAATTTCTGTGCTTTAATGGAAAACAAGTAGTTAAATGAACCTCTATCATGTCATAACAAACTGCTACAAATTTCACAGATGGAAGTCACTCTATTTGTAATAATAACAATTCTAAAAAGTATACAGCTCAACAACAGGGTATTTGCTACTGCCAAATCCTGGATATTCAGATGAAAATAAGCCAAAAACATTTTTTTTTACCTGCTGCAGTGTCTATAGTGAATTACAGAATAAAATTACACACTTGCTCTAAAGTGGCTCTGTGGTCAGAATTTTATTTTCAGGCAATTAGACTGAATATTAAACTTCGCTGAAGGTTATGGGTATTCTGTAAAAAGAAAAAAAAAAGAGACACATTCATAGATAGCCCCCTAACACTTGCTATCCGGAGACATTGGAAACTCAAACTGAGCAGGACAATTAAAAAGACATGCTTCAGTACCCCTTCCATGAATCGCAAATGTGTAAAGCAATGTTCTTTTTTTTCAACTACTGGAAAGAGATCGAAACCCTGCCATTTACTTTCAATTAGTCACTTCTCATTCAGTTATGGGAGACAGGAGGGATTATACACTGTGCAGTCAATTTGTATTAAAATGTTAACTATCTTTCACTGCAGCTCTACAAACGTTTCCAAAATATGCTGCAGAAAGGCATTTTATAATATTACTCAATGTGATTAAAAGAGAACAATAAATATAACACCTTTTTAATGCTATGTAATCTATGTCAAATTTGTGAGAGTATTATGTCAAGCCTGCCAAAAAGCTTTCAGAGAATTGGTTTACTGACCAAGAAAATAATAATTTGTACAATGTTGCCACCAACTATCAGACTTTATCCTCAAATCATCAAAAGCATACTTTTCATATTGGCAAGCAGGGATGAGAATCTTGTGGAGTTTTAATAAAATAATAATATTGACTCCTGTGATTTTTCTTCTTTTTCAAGCCATATTAATTAATTAATTACTTAAATTTGCCAAATAAAAATGAAGAAATACACCAAATATAATGAATAGACAGAACTACACAAAATGCACAAACAAATTAAATGCCTATGCTGTGGAACTCCTGTGAGAAAACATAGATGTTTGCAAGTGTAATCTATGGTTCTAGCTTCATTACACAGGTGAGGACAGAGGAACTGCACCCCTCTGTGAAGAACTACTGGCTCTCATTTTCCCTGCATTATTTTGTTGATGATAATGTTATAATATTTTGTTGATAATAATGAAGTTATCTAAGCTTTGTTTATATTCTGAGGGAGATAGATCTTTAAAGTATTGATGAAAGCACAAATATTTTGTTCTTTAATTTTCTTTCCTCTGTAATATGAAAAATCAAATGTAAATGGAAATCAGCCATCTTGGCTGGTTCACTGTTCCTTGCAATTATGTGTCACGTGCATGGTAATTTAGATTCCGTCCTTGTTCTTTTGATTAAGGTGGATGCAACCAAATTATGTACTGTGACATGGTACAGAGGTACCTGAGTTTGGGCAAAAGGCATCAATGGGGACAATTGTTCAGACAATGCTTCTTACAAGCCATCATGACGTGTAAGCAAATTACACTCTTTCTCTGAGCATGCACTGAGTCCAGTTGAGAAACACTGGAATAGAACAGGGACAGAACAGTGAATCAATATCAGCACAATTGGATACAATAATCTCATCATTATCACCGTCATCATCACTACCACAACACCATCCTTTCTCTGTAATGGTTGCAATAGCCCTGAACTGCAACACGGTTTGGGTGTTACCATTACAACCTGTCAAAATAATATTGGAAAACAATCTTTGCCCACGGCCGTCAAATGAAAAGAACTGTTTATTTGATATCTGAAATCTATAAGAAATAAAAACTCATTTTATTTTCCTTTTTTTTTTTACTTGGGTTTCTTAGGTTAATCATGAACCCATGCTGAAACCTAGAAGTGTGAATACCAACAACAACCTCATTTAATATGTTTTTTTTTTTCTATATTAAATGAGCTTACAAATAAACTAAAACATTAGGTATAAATTCAAACCCCCACAGTGATGAAAAGAAAAGAAACATGCCATAGGAAAAGGGCTTGTTAAAAATACCTCTTAGAAAGAACCAACCCAGCAGAGAATTGTTCCTTGTTAGGAAACAGCCAACTGCATACCTAGAGACTAATGTTGTCAGTCTGCCATGCTTAGGCTTAATGCCACCATGAGCCTCCCACTGTAACAGGATCATCACTGTTTTCATCCCCTCACAAAGTGAGCTGCCTTCAGTTATGTTACACAATATGGTGCACCTTGAAAAATGAATGAAAGCATGCCTTCTTGAGAATGTGATTCCTAACATTATTTATGTATGTCTGCCTTGATATGTGAATAAAAGCCTTATGTTTTATTGTGAAAATGTGCCTCACTTGGCGCATCTTTGTGTCATCTTTGTTTATTTAAGGAAAAAATGCACATCTTTGTTTAATCTTTGTTTATTTAAAGACAAAAAGGAACAAATCTACTTTCAGCTACTTATTAATTGTATTTTCAATTTATCAGAGCAATTGGGATAACTATTCAGACACTGAATTATACTAACATGGTCTTCTTCACTAATGGCCACTGTTCATGGTAACACAATTTTCTTCACTGCTGACCACACTTTTAAGACCTCTATCCAGAAAAAACAACGTATTGCAGCAAATATGGGATGGAATATTTCTGCACAGCACTGTGTCCTAGATGCTTTCCAGGAGCCACTGCAGGTATGCTAATATCTGTATTTCAGAAGGCGCCAGATGCATCCACCAGGAGGCCTATTACAGATTGTGACAGTGCTTTGCTCAAAGGGAGATTTTCGTGAGCTACAGACAAAATTTGCAGTGTTTTGCTAAATGGAAATTACATCTGTGCCCTGCGTCTAGGGCTTTTTGGGTTCTGTGTTGAGACTGTCACCCTTGATAATCAACTGCCCTGATTATGAGTACAACACTGCCAAGCCTAGAAGCAAACAGTCTATGACAACGGTGGAGGATGAGTTTGAAATCCATTTTAGCCTGTCACCAGGAGGGAAACTAGAAGAATACCGATTTTTTTTTTTTTCCCCAGAGAAACCTGGAACAAGGTAAAGATTATTCCTCATAGTTTGTAAGTTGTCAAAGAGGTTATGATCCCACTTGGGCCCCTTGCTGATTTTAATCTGAAAAAAAGAAACACAAACATCTTATTTTCTGGACTGTGCTGATGTCTAAGCCTCTGGTGTACACAGCAGAGACCTCACTGCAGAACTGCACACATAAAACAATATTCTGACAAAGACTGGACATACATCTGTGTACTTTTATTTATTTTTGTTTATGTGTCAATCTGTTGCAACAAAGGATTTTGTATGAGTCAGATATGAATGCCAGTTGCATTAAAACAAAATTTCAAACTGCAGTAAGGTCATATGAAACTAACATAATCAGAATGAAGCAGTTGGATAGAATACAGTTTCCATTTACTTGGAAACTGAGCTACTCACTTTATGTGTATATGTTATTAGTTAAAATATGACTCATACTGTAAATGACATATCCTGTACAGTATACAAGCAGCCTAATACAAGCAGCCTAATGCAAACATCAGTTTGCAGAAAAAAATGTGATAGAAACAGCATAAGAGCTACCAGGAGCTGAAATGTCAAAGGTCCACGTATCTTTAGCTCATGGAGGCAATACATTTTAACTGGTTCTCTTGCCATTACTGTCAAAATGCAACAATCTTTACATATAAAACAAATATAAAAAGATAAACGGCTCAGATTTTTTTTTTTTCCACCAAGAGAAACTAAGGCCTTTATTTACCTTACCTTTTTAGTACCACAAACCCAATCCTAAGAACATGTTTTCATCAGATTGTGTCTATATTTTCTATTGAACAGATATTAAATTCGCTCATCAGAACTTATCAGGCTTCACACATGCGCAGTCATATGACAATTGCTGCATGTTTATGCTAATTTATTGCATGTCTAAAAAAAGGTGAGGAGTTAGTACATCATAGGAGATAATTGAATTGCTCGCCCAGGGCAATTTTTACACATGGGTCTTTCTCTAGCACTTTTCAAAACTACATGTATACTTGTCAGAGGACTATCCTGGGATCTGAAACTTAGCTGTTGGGCTGCTGGCTGAATATTAATCAATATTTCTCATTCATAAATAAAAGGTCTACTGTATATCTCAATAAAAATATGTAGACGTAGATGTAGATGGAAAGAAATTCTTTCAACAATAAACGTGTATGCATGTTGCCATTTATTTATTTATTTATTTGTTTGTTTGTTTGTTTGTTTGTTAGTTTATTTATTATTTACAAAGTCACAAAGCACAATATGTAAATCAATTGAAAGCTTTTTCTGGTGAAATTCACTGGTGAAAACAAGGCAAAATGTTTGATAATGTGAAATGCATGCTTAAACCTTACTAATTTTGTACAGGAACAGAATTCCATTCACACTCTAGTAAATACTGTACAAATTCCAAATTATTAGCATGTGCAATCTCAGCTGCAATGCACTGCCATTTATGATTACATGAACAAATGACCCCCTAAAACATATTAACTTACTTACTTACCGAGGGCAAAGTGAAACCGAGTCCTACTACTACATCAGTTAGTAAATGTGGTTCAGGATTTCATTAATGTGCATCTTCACAGATTATTTTAATATTATTTATTATTATTTAGATTATTATTTTTTTATACTTATGTTTTTGTTCATGTGAAATCCTTTAAAGATTTCAGATATTTTAATTGCGGATCTCCTTCTATGTATTATTGAAACTTAATTAAAATGTGAGGATATGAAAACAAATAAGCTGTGGCAGGCAGTTACCCTCCTGCTGGTGACTCTGCCAGGGTAATTAAGTTTACTCTGTGAGTTAGTGAACATGGTGCAGGAGCAGCTGTGCTATGTACCAGGCTGGGAGATGGGGAGCAGGGGCGGGTCACATTTGTTGGCATGGTTGTGTCTGACAGTGACCTTGTATGCTTTATTAAAGAAGTCAGTGGACACATCCACATTATTTCCCTGCCTCCCTGCCAGCCAACACCATTTGCTGAAAGTTATTTCCTTCATTTTCTCCTGCAAAAATGTATATCCACTTCATTTGAATCACGATTTTCTGAAGAAGTTCAGGGATCTGAAAGAGAAAATATACTGAAAACGAATCAACTAATCAACCACTCTAGAGCTTAACTGTGTTAAGCATGGGTGTGTGTTTTTCATTTTTAAGGAGCTCTCAAGGTCGGTTTACATCAAGCCAGTAAGTCCCAAAGGGACTCTTGTCAAGACCTGTCCAGCCTGTGTGTACTGGTAGTTGATAGTGAATGGAAAATGTTTCATGAGCAAAATAATTATTTGAATGTTTCATAAGCAAAGAATAATTTGAAAATAATAATAAAGTGTACCTGGTGTACCTGACTGAACCCACCATATCAAGCCTATCATGTGTCAGACTAAGCTCACACAGGTGAGTATTTCTTAGGAATAGGAAGTACAAAATTGCCTGCTCTGAATAAATTTATTTAAAAGGACCTGTCACTCTGCCTTCTCAAACATGGCAGTGTTAAAATATAATGTATTATAACAAGCAGCATGTTTTTTTTTTTAATTTATTACCAAGCTAGCCAGTTACTGCATTACTGAGAGCTGACTGTTTTAACCCTCACTTCCCAACCATGGGTAACGTACGGTCTCACTGTTAAGATCATATAAAAATGTACAATGTGGAAATGTTAAAATGCTTGAGGGACAGAGGCCAGCATGTGCAGCATACCAAGAGAACTGACACACCACTAGGAAAGTGTGCCAGACCAGTTTGAGTTCCCAACCACTGGACAACTGGTCCAGACAATGTTCTAGCTACATGGTTAACAAACTTTCTAAGTATTTCAAACTAGCAGCCTGAGGGCTAAGAACCATGAGCATAATCTCCTATATGTATACTGAGGACCAAAAGCAGAACAATTGTAACTTCTAAAAAGCAGTTAAAACTATTGCAGCACAGCTGATACAGTGACCAGAATGTCTCTCATACGTTTAACTAGTGTAGAGAAGTAGAAAACTGTGTAGCTAGATAATCATAGCAAGCTAGTGAAACAAAAATATATTTTACAAAAATGATATAAACAAAATAATGATATAAAATAGTGATACAAAAATCACAGATTATACAGATGATATACTTTTCAACATAATTTTTGTCTCAATGTCAATTAATGTATGTTAATGTAATGTATGTTATGTCAATTATGTACATATGCAAGTCATTTTAAAGTAACCAATGATAAGTCAACATCCAAACACATTGTTTTTGACATATTTGATTCTAGTTTACTATCCAGGATCTTTACATTAAATATGTTTGATGTCTCCTTCACAAGTGAAATGCTGATCTACTCACACTTAAAATGTGATCAGGCTGAACTGTGCACTGATGCTTAATCTTGGTTTAAATGTTGTTGACAGCTTTCAGTTCTGACAGACTGACTTCAGATGGGCAGCCAGAGAATGAAGAGTCATATAGTGTCATATCCTTAAACATGAAATACAATTGGACATTATCCATTATCTATTTGAATCCCAATTAAAGGCAGGATAAAAATGATATAAAAGTAGCTATACAGTGAAGATGATGGGAATGGGTGGGAACAGTGATTGACAGAAATAAAATAGGCATTACTAAACTTGGCAGCAAGTATTGTGAATATCATTTGTCATGACATGAAGAGCACCTATCATCTAGTCATTCAGACTGCGACAGACATGTCAGTGAGATTGAAAACATCCTGTCAGTGGCATTGGTGAAAACCATTAACATCATATTCTGACATGTCATATTTACATCAGGACTGCTGACATGATACTGTGCCGATTACAGATGAAAACTTCACGTAGATTTCAAACTTGACAGTGCAATTAACATAAGAGACTGTCGTGCAGCTCTCAGGGGTAAACAGACTAGCCAGTGAATTCATTTATGAACTGTGTGCATCCAATTTTAATTCTATTTGAGACACACAAGTTTGACGGCTTCAATGTAAAGTCAGTACTTGAAGAACCGCTATCAAACGCGATGAGCAAAATGTCAGACACATTTAACACCACGGTTCCTGTCGATAGGGAGCACAATTCAAAGCCTTGGAAATGTCTAAGTCTGATTGTCAGAAACACACACACACACACACACAAAACCTAATAGCTCTGCAGGGGATGGGGGGAAAAGTATTCCTTCCGCTGTTCATTCTGTCAGAGAAGACTCCAGATCAGCTGAGAGAGCAGGCCCTGCAGGTGGCTTTGATTCCTCCAACTTTCTTTCTGAGGGCAACTGGCGCATCTCACAGGGGAGCCCTGGCCTTCTTTCTCCCTGAACCGTAAGCAAACAAGACCTGTGCTCTTGCCAAGAGCAATCCTGTCACAGTATGCAGTCAACAGTGCAGACATGCAAACAGAAGAGTGCCTGTGCCCACACTGTTAATAATGATAAATGTATTACACACTGTAACCTCACCACCAGCAAGCAGGCTACCTTCACCGCTGCGTTGTCGCATTACTGTTTTCCCCATGAACAAATTAACGCATTCCAAAACTGCAATTTTAATCAATGGGAAATTTTATTGTATTTTAAGAAGTCTGTAAAAATTGTTTTTTTGGAAAGAACACACTCTCTTTCACACAACATCATCTGCAAATTCAGGTGACAAGAAGTACATACTAAACTGTGATGCTGTGTTCACTGTACGTTTTAAAGAACAAATTGAATGTAATGCTGCATGAAACTATTGCAACATAATTTAAACAGCATTAGTTTATTATACTTTCATACCTGTGGATTTTGATAATCATTTTATTATGAAATGAAACTACAGTATTATCTCCTCAAACAGAAGAGCTGATGACCTTAGGCTATTCACTGTTGTTGAATGGAACCATTTAAAACAGTCTTTCCCTTATGAAGCCCAACAGTTGTGTCACAGAAAGAAAGACACAGTATCTACTTTCCTAAATATCTGAAGAACCTGATCATGTGTAAAAAGGTAATCCTATCCATCACAATGACAGTTCAGTGCAGTATTTGCACTGCAGAACATTATTAGGCAGGACTATTGTTTTGCAACTAGGACATAGACTATTTCGCTTTCACCACAAATGCAATAAACCTCCAATAAGTACTGACCCACTACTGCAGAGTACTCAGTCATGAGGATTTGACAATGGAAAGCTTGTACAGGACAGAGAGAGAGTAAGTGCAGTGTGTCTGAAGAGAGTGCACTGAACTGTGAAATGTGAACTTGGAGATAAAAGCCTAGCGGTTGGAAGTGCCGACAGAAACAAAAGGCCTTCATGATGATAAGAGGAGGGACAATTTGACCGCAGAGGGGGAACAAAGCAAGAAACCTACCACTGACTGAAAGAAGGAGAAACTGAGGGAAATGGGACAGAGAGGATGATTCACCAATATCAGCAAGCACTGCAAGGTACACCTGTTAAGGTAACATAATTGGCAAGATATATAAGACAGGCCACCCATGCAGTGATCGGTCCAATCTTTCTTTTTTTTCTGCAACTGCAATGACAAGAGTCTGTCATCATCTTTTTGTGCACATACATTGTGAATAGGTAAATACGCTTGTTTTTGTCATTTCAATTCTGTATAAGCCAAAAGCTATCATTTTTTAATTTGTCTGAATAACACAAGGGGTTTGCGGGGTCCGCTTGTGTGCTATGGCCATGCTGACAGTCTGTTTACTTGTAAACGTATGATATAGTTCCATTTTATTTGTCTGCTATATCTAGGAGTCAAATGGTCAATGATAAAAAAGAGCCAAAAATGCCCAGCAGTGAAATATTCCTGTTCAACATCCTGCTCCTGACTACTCCATACTCGTATCAGGGGAGATTAATCAACAAAAGTAGAAAAAAAAATAAATAAATAAAACATAAATAAATCGATAAAACAGATTATACCAGACAATAAGTGTAACTTATATTTCAGCATAGTAAGCTGCTTTCAGGTTATCACTTAGAAAACAGGAATGATTAATCACTTATTTTTGTTTTCCCCTTCACAGGGTGTTAATTACTGATTAATGCCTTAATGCAGATGAGGATAATGGCGTTCCATTTCATGTTGCTTTGCTCTTTCATTGCTTGATACTTGAAACCACTCAAATGTTATACGGTAATGTGAGAATCTTGCATGAGGCAGGCTAGGCATAGGAAGCTCTGAGCTATGGAGGAAAGTAGCAAGGTAGCTTTTCACCGTCAGAATGACAGCCATCCAGAGTCACATTCCACCTCAGGAGATATTCATATGTACACATCAGGAAGAATATTGCTTGTCAAAATGAAATATGTGCTGTTACAAGCCAATGAAAGTATGAATTGACACCTTGTCATCTGGGTTTCATTCAATTCATCACTTCTGCAATACAGCCATGTGTAAAATATGCAAATTAATAACAATTCACTTTTATTTCTTTCACAAGTAGAGTCTGATATAATGGGCTTTCACATTTTTTGCCCTTCATGATAGAATATTCCAGAACATTGTGAAAAGAAAGTGTGTTTAAATTAAGCACCCTTTGTCTTTTCTCTCATTTTCATCAACTATGGTCAAAATTAAAACTGAAACTGTTTCACACAACTGTCTATTTATTTATTTATTTTCTAATAAAGGGAGGGTCTAATCCTTTTGTTGTAAGTGGCTCTCAGGACAAAACAATTTGGGATCCCTGCTATGTAATGCTAATATTAGGACCATCCACCCCATTTATTTATTTCACCAGCAGTTCCTAGCCTCATCAATACTGTATTCTTCACCAAATAGTAGATGGCCCAATGAAACTTTCTTTTGCCTCATCTTCACAATGTAGAAAAATGCAAAAGTGCTTGACTGTGGTCCTCTCCATTTCTTTCCATGGTTTCATTTAGAAACACAAGCTTCATTTAAAAAGTGTCCTTTGCTCTGAATATTTAACTCCAGCACCAAGGTTATAATGACCTTGTATAAAGTCATCAAGGCTTTATGAAAGACTAGATGTTTCTTTCATCTTTTGTTGACAACACACTAAACAAAATCATGGATTGGCAGTGTAGTATAGTGGTCAGGAGCAGAAGTCATAACTGAAAGGTTGCCAGTTGGATTCACTGCTGGGGCACTGCTGTTGTACCCTTGGGCAAGGTACTTAACCCAGAATTGCCACAGTAAATATCCAGTGGTACAAATGGGTAACATGTTACAAACTGTAACCCATGAAAGTCTGCTAAATGCCAATAATGCAATGTAAAATCAAAAACTAAATAAATAAAAGATAAATCGGCCCTGCCCCCACCACCCCCCCGCCCCTATTTTCATATTTAATTTTCACCCTCATACCACTGTGTTAGTAAAATTAGAAGTCAGTGACTTGCTTAACGTCTCTTGCAACAGTTTTATATCAACCAAAGCTGTGAATATCTCACTATAATCAGTTATCCACATGCATGTGTTATCAATGAAAAAAACACCTGACACATGTTCTGTAACTCAGTATTCATTTCCCCAAGTGAAATGAAAAGCTGAAGTTGAAGTCTGCCACTGCATGATAGGGAAAGAAACCAGTAATGGCCAAGAAAACAGATTCAATCCAGCAGATATCTGGAGAAAAGAGGCATTGGCAAAAATTTCTGTTATTGTTATTGTTGATGTTATTTTCCTACATGACTGCACAATTTATTTCTGCACAACCAATTTGGATTTTCTCTATTCTTTGAACTAGAAAATGTGTTACATATAACATTGACTCATTGTACTTAACCTGTAAGGAGTTACTTGATCGTGGTTATGCAAAACAAACAGCCTGATCCACGAAGAATGAAGCCACCTCAAAGCTGGGTGTTGCTAAAAAACATTTTAATAAAGTGAGATTAAATGTTCACCCTTCAACTTTAACTGGACAGTCAGTGCTGAGATTGTGGACAGTCTGCCCAGTGTGATCCGAATGAATGGCCCAGTTGCTCTGTAGTTCCCTGATTATAACATAACAGCTTTCAATTAATCCCATCACTGGCGCCACCTGATTTACATTACCAGCGTGAACACTCCCAGATTCACGCATCAGTCATTGTACCCTCTGACTTCATATGCGGAGCATCACAGCTTGGTTTCTTTACCCATCACTGAAGACACAGTCTGTTATCGTTTTAAAAATTCACCTTCATAAGCAGAGTTACAGAAATAGGTTATTATTCCTAACTCTCAAAACTCAGTGTTGTTTTTCAAAACTTGTGTTAAGTTCAGCTTGGGAATCTTGTACTCTGTGTTTTGTTACCCTGTCAGGCATAGCCTACTTTTATCTTTGAATGTAGAGAGTGTTTTTTTTTTTTTATAACATGAACCTGTGTATGAACAACCATTTTCTATGATACATTCCTTCTGCTTCTGAGTGTAAATTGCCAATGTGCTGAAAGTATGACATAGTTTTGTACTGACTAAACTGACTAGGTTCTTTTGACACTTGCTTTACTTGCTGCAAAGTTTCGGAAAGCAGCGGTTGAAATCTTAGATCTGGCATCAGGCATTTGTGTCATGCGACAAATGGCATAAAGTAAACCGTTGCGCTGTGAAATAGATTTGAGTGCTGAACTAAAAACGATTCACCCATTAAAAAGACAGTGGTTACCATCTTGTGCTTAACCATGTTCTTACTGCAAGCTCCATTAATGCGTTCTTGGTATCGCATTCTTTTCTGGGAAGGTTTTGTAAAAATTGCTCATATAACAGCATATGTGTAACATATTTTTGCTGTTCTTCTAATACAAACAGATGATCCCTCAGTTTTTTAATCGCTCCCCATGTGTGCCCATATGCCTTCCAGTTTGACTCCAATGTGACAGTCACAAACTGGCAGCAATAAACCCAGGATGAATCAACATGTAAATCAAAATCTACATGATTTGTTGAAATGTTCAATGATAGGACACACAGATGCCTTACAGTTATGCAATGGGACATGCATATGATAGCACATGATGGATGGGATACATTTCCTGGTCAATGGACTGTGATCGGTGGCTACAATTATTAATGCATGCCAACAGGCTTAACAGTGGCTCTGTGGGGAGGGAGACAACTGAAGCACAACATTTCAAATGCTTTTCAGGGCCTTTCAGCCATAGCTGAATCAGATGACCCTTCCCTTGTGCACACACTGTCAGGTAAAAAAAAAAAAAACATGAATTAAGTTATGCATACAAAAGAGTTAACATGCAGCTCTACTTTAAAGTACCGTCTCAAACTCCAACAAAGAAAATCAACTCTGACAACCCCCTCTATTGCTGCAGCGAGGAGGGGAAATTGAACAATGGGAGAAATCATGAGCAATTAATCGACCTTAATAAGCACATAATTCTCCTGTGACCACAACTGCTGGATGTTTCAAACGATCCATAAGCCCCCATTTCATTGCTCAGAATAAAGAACATATTAGTCCTCTTGTAAAACCAACCATGGGATACCCTGCTGTGCCGTTTTGGATGCTCGTGCCAAGAAAACACACACACACACACACACACCTCATAAACAGCGACGGGTCTAACGTTTTTCAGCTCATTATGAGAGGTTAGGTTCCTCCAGGTATCCAATAACAGTGATCTCTGAACACACTACAGCTCCATTAATCTTTCAGCCTTGAACAGACACAGTGCCAGAACAAAGTAATAGAGCCCTAACATGGCAGTGATGCTAATTTCAACATGCAGAACCCACAAGAGGTTGACAGGGTCACATCAAAAAGAATTGATGACTGTGGGTACATGGATTCCTTTCATCATGCACTACCTGTAATCACAGCCAAATGCTATTCGTAAATCTCCATCTCCAGCGAGGCAACATAAATCAGAGAATGATGGATGACAAAAATGTAAATGTTACAATAAATGTTACATGTTTTTCATGGTATGAGAGCCGATTGCCTCATCAATAAACAAATGTGAACAATTCCCCTGTGATGGGCCAGTTGATTGAGTGGATGTTTTCAGACCCAATTTAGACCCATCAAACATACCTACTGTCATCTTCCTGAGTTTGGCACTGTCTCTGGACTATACTGGCTTCTCCTATGAGCCTCTCCACACTTTGGAAGGGTTGTCTTTCTTATGGCCACCTTTGTTTTTCCCTGCCTGTGTGTACTTATTCTGCTGTGGTTGAGGCTGTTCTTTTCAGAATGCATTCATAAGTGCTATGTCTTAAGTTACAAATCTTGAGGGATTTGTAGTTCTAAATAAAGAGCAAATATCATTCTCTTCTGTTGGTCTTACTGTCCTTACTGCTAGAATTGTTGCACTACATGCAGCAGGTCATGGAAGGTAATCTAACTTGTTCATTGTCACTGCCCTCTCATAAATATGTTTTCAAGGATGTTGTGAGCAAGCTTGATTGCTAACTGAAGGAAGTATCATTTCTCTGTCATTAACAAATGCTCTACAATGAGTAGCTAATTAGGAGCTGGTCAGTGACTGCTGGCTAGCTAGCTGCTTTTGTTTTAGACCACAGGTCTCCACAACTGGGACCAAAATGATATATTTTTGAAGTCACAGAAAAAAGGAAAGAGGAGCATACATGAAGAACAGTGATGGCCCTGCTAGATAGCTGTAGCTGTTATTTTTTGTCATGCCTAGTACATTTATTTCATAAATGTGTTCTTAACTTGTACATTTCGTCCAAATAAAAACAAGATAAGGTGGGAAAACACCTTATCATTACAGTCTAAGTGAATGCTCTGTGGCAACCAAGCCTAAGAACCAGTCATCCCTCCAAATCAAGACAAACTATCAGATGTAATGCAAAACTTGTGGGAAATTCACAAAAAAAGCAACTGTGTGCCTTTCACAGCAGCAATTTAAAATTGAATCCGAACGCTGTTGAGTTGCATTGTGAAACTGATAATCATTTCACTTTATGAATTACACTGGCAACAATACATATATGTGGCTTCACTGTGTCCTCACAGTAATTCAAATAAATAGGAAATATTTACATTTCTTTCTTTCCTTCTTTCTTTCTTTCTTTCTTTCTTTCTTTCTTTCTTTCTATATGTCTTAAATCAAATGCCTTGTCCCGTTTAGTGACATTCAGCTGAATAAAATGTTGCTTTCTTCCAGAAAGCAGCACAACACTCTTTGCCTTATGATAGAAAATCAACAATTTTGCGTAACTCCCCACAACCAACCCATCACCCCCCTTACCAACCCCACCCTGTTTAAATAACATAAACAGGCCACTGCCTCAGGGGCTCCATGTCACTTCCTGTTTGTGTCACATCTATGCATCACTGTGCTGTCTCCACTCTCAGGAGAGCAGGAATCCGACAGAGCCATCAAATCTATTACAGCAGCTTGCCATTGTCTTGCACAGGAGAACTGTGATTGATAGCAAAGTCTGCCTACCCTTAGCCTTCATTTAAGGGCAGCAAAACAGGGTTGGGCCCCTGCTTTTACTGACGTTTATCATAAATCAGGTGCACTTTCAGCAGCTGGAGAGGGGCTGTCAGTCTTCTCTTTCACTTTACACATAAAAGTTTTACTGCTGAACTGTCAGTGCTCCGCCCCCTGGCTGTGTGTTTGTGTTCTTCCCCTGTCCATGTGCTTTTGTTTTCCTTGTGTTCCGGCCTGCCCCGCTCTCCGCCCTGTCTCCGCCCACCTGATCATCTTCGCCCGCCTGCCTGCACACCTGCTTCCCATCACCTCATCAGCCCTACCCTATATTTACCCTGCTTTTCTCTGTCTTGTTGCCAGTTAGGTTTCGTCCTTGCCTTCTGTTTCTCGGTTTTTCCACGGTCTTCTGTCTCCCGCCCTGGGTCTCTGTGTTTGCCCGCTGTTCTGTCAAGTTCTGTTAGTCTGTTTTCTGTTTCGTCCTGTCTTTGTGTATCCCTGTTTGTGCGAGTCTGCTCCCGCCTGCTGTTCTGCCTCCGCTCCTGTTGCCGGCCTGCCCGGTTCTGCCCCTGTCCAGACCCTGTTTCCCGCCTGCTCAGCCCCGGTCCAGCCTGCCGTTCTGCTTCGGCTGCCTGGGTTGCCCGTGGTTCTGCCCCAGCTCCCTGTTGCCGGTCTCCCTGGTTCTGCTCCTTCCCAGACTTCACTCCCCGCTTCTCGTCTGCCCTGCTCCGGACCTGCCTGCCCAGTTTGTGACCCCTGCCTGGCCTTTGGATCTCGTCTCTGCCTGCCGCTCTGTTCTGGTTGCCCCGCTGCCTGCCTGCCCGTTGCCGACCCTCGCCTGTCCAGACCACGTGCTTGCTCTCTGTTTGTTTTTGGACTGACTTCCCTGGTTTTGACCCTGCCTGTCTCTGACCCTGTCTTCGTCTGCTCCTGTTTTGGGGCTTTATTAAAGTCACTCTGCCATTCACCTCCGGGTCTGCGTGTGAGTCCTCACCCCGCATCCCTGATATGAACACATTACACTGTTCTTGTATTCTTCCTGCCAAAAAAGCAATCAACACATTCACAACATAAAGGCCATATAGATTTCAAAAAAGTACCAGTATTCATCAATCAGGTGTGTTAGCTCCATGATACATCAAGCACTTTCCCTGGTTTTATGTATTGTGTAAGTATATGTACTATATATACTATGTGAAATGATTATAAATATGTATTTAATCCTGGGTGCCCTTTAATGATGCTATAACAAAGGTGATTACTTGTTAGTAATAAATAAATAATAAATAACTGTTTTAAATCAAACAGCTGTCTGCTTCCTTATACAATCATTTAGTGTAGCAGCCACTTCAGTCTGAGATCAAAGTGGTACTTCTTAGAATAGAATGAGATTGTTGGTTTGTCAGTTTGAAACTTGTCGAGTGTTGAGTGTTCAAAGCCATACCTCTAACAAATAAAGCTTTGCTTACATAACAGACCTGAATGATGAATGCCTTGTACGTTCAACTGAACTTACAGCTCCTTCAGGAGATGTAATTTGTTTTCCCATATATATATATATATATATATATATATATATATATCTTGGTGGGGGGGACTACGACAGGATTGGTGAAAAAGAAGTGTGAAATGTACTGAAAGGAAGCTGGCAAGCTTCCAAGCATTTTCACCACATACTTTAATATGCACATGAAAAACGGGGTCTTCAATTTAAGTATTTCATTATTTTGTTCTTGCACCGGCAGGAAAAGATGAGAGAAACAAGTTTCTCTATGATCTGTTTTGGGTACACATCATCTTCCCTTTAAAAAATTAAAGACATGTAATTTTCCTTTAAACTAGCTGCAATGAAAAGGCCAGTATTTTGTCCATTTTCCCATATGGTGGCAATAGTCCTAAATAGGACTATTGCCACCATTTTTTTTTTTTTTTTTAATGTGAGTATTGAAGCTATGTTTGACCAGTTATGTCATTAGATTTTCAAGTCCTACTGTCGTACTTAACGATATAAAGAAAGCACTTAATACAATGGCCTCCATCTTCATGACCCAAAGAAACCCACCCCGCTGAATCTGCAATGTACTGCCTCCAGACCCTCACAACAGCTCAGTGCGACTACCACCTGCTAGTTGCCTTCTCCCGCGGCCAGCTCTCACCACACCCTCTGGAGCACTCCACTATGAATAGCTGTGCTAGACCACAAGGACCACAGCCTCCAGATAGTAGAGGACAGCTCTACTGTCCTCCCATTCAGACCTTCTCCCACTTTCTAGCCGACTAATCACCCTCATCAGGTTAAGGCCATTCCTCTGTAACTTCTATGTCCCCTCTCCAGCTGAATCTGGGGACTTTTCCCTAGTGAAAATGGAGAAGACAGGCATCACTATGGAGGCAAACTTGTTTTACGTGGTATGATTCTCCACACAAAGAACACATAACTCACTGGTTGTCTGTAGCCCTTCTGCGGGTTGAGTGGTGAGTGACTGTGGCTGCAGACGGTGACTCAAGGGCTGCTGGAGGACTGGAAAGTTCTACTTGCTGGATATGGGGTGCTGGCCTGCTCTCATCAAACACCTCCTCAATCATTAGTGCACTCTCTAGGGTCTTTGCCAGCATCTAAGGATGAGTGAGCTACATCTGGCTTCAGATGTCTGGGGTAAGGCCCTAGATAAATGCATCAGTCACAAGCTCTGTGTGTACATCATCAGGGAATTTATCATATCCACAGCAGGTAAGCTGCCAGACATCTGCTGCAAATACTCACATGCTTCTCTGTGAATATAATGGTTTGGTTCGGTAGCTGCTGCCATGCAACTACAGCAGACATGGTTTCCCCAAAATGTCACTCTCTGGCCCTAGCAATTGCTTTCGTGTCCTTTAACACTGCAGTGGTTGAGTCCAGTAGCATTTTCTTGGCTTCACTTAATAGTGCTGCCACTAGCTGTGTACTGTAGGCCCTGTATATGCCTCTCATTAGCTTGTCTATAATACAACAGCTTTCTGCCTTCACAGCAAAAGAGCTAAACACAATTCCTAAATTTCTAAAGGTCCTAAAAGTCCCTGGCTTTGGTCAGCACTGTGCCCATGTTGGGGCACATTTTCCTTGGTAAAGCTACTGATTGCACTGCTATCCAGCCAATTTACTGCATCACAGCAGGCTCCTCTGCAGTTTCATTAGCTTTTCTTATTCACTATCATCCACATTTGCTTGGTCCTTCTGTAATTCATGTTAAATGAAATGCCATCCAGCTTTCCCCCTCTTGTAGCATGCTGGGCACTGCTACCCTGCATCCTGCCAGGTGGCAACTGTCTGGTTTCTACTCTCAAGTGTTAAGTAAGTTAAAGTAAATAAAAGTAAATAAAACAATATACAAACAAATAGTAAAAACGATCAAGACAAAGCAAACAGAAAACAAGACGGCAATGATCACATGACTTTCAAAATAAATTGTCAAAATTGCATTTGCACTCAGGTTAAAACAACTATTTCAAAGATGAAGCTATTGCCATTTAGCAGTTGTTCATATCCAGGGCAACCTACATAGGTTACAATTTTCACATGAAAATTGAAATGAATAATCCTGAAGGAATGAACTGATGAGTTTTTGTGGCTAGGTTCAAATCGGACTGCATAGTATCCCAGTTGGGGAGACATCCTATCCAATCAAGCTCTCTTTCCCATTCTCACTAGTTTGCATGAATATTCAAGTATTTTACTGTAAAGATGAGTCTCTGTGCCTTGAGAGCACCCTGTATGGTCAATTCAATCAAAGGATGAAAAGGCAAGGCCACCCTGCAGCCTAGTGTACTGCAGTACGAACAAAACTGATTCTAGACAGTAATTTTGAAGGCAGGTGTATTTTTTCAAGTGTGTCTAATGATTTACTGAATATGTACTTAGAACTTGTGAATAACTAGGCAGTATTGTAGACTGAAAGTGTTTATTGTGTTGAGCATATATACCACAAATTAATATTCTGCTAAATTACTCCTAAATCCTTAAAAAAGCAGGAAAATGCAACCCAACCACCCATTGTACGATTTCTGTGATGGATTTCTTACATTTGGACAATGTTAGAATATAATCCCTACCTCTTTCCCTACAATGTTATTGTTCATGCCACTGATGGCAGTGCCGGATTTAGAGGGATTAACCGCAAGGGAGCTTAATAACTTTTCCACTTCTATTACAGGGATTTTACCTCGGATTCATTTATTCTTCATGAACAAAAGCAACTCTAAACTATGAAATGTCCGATAATCCGCAAGATAGAATGCCACATTAATGGAATGCTTTTATCTAAAGAGGTGTCATAAGATTAATAATCTGCAGTCTAGCTCTCAGGATGAGGTGTCCAGTAATATGGAAACACATATTCTCCCTCCTTTTCTCCAGCCTCCTGTGCTTTAGACTAGATATCTATTTGTTTATTGTCAAAGCATGTAAAATAAAATTAAAATATCTCAAACAAGTTTTACATTGTTAGTGCATTTCATGGTGTCACGGTGTTTGATTTGATAATGATTTATTACTGAAAAATAACCATTTAAAAAATAACCATAACCAAGCATATTTATTTAAGAATTGCCTTGACATATTGTCAAGATCCAATTTTTCTATATCATTCAACACATAATTAGGGTTCTATCTTCTCATCAGTTTTGTTTACTGGGGACTAATATACACAAATGTGTATATATGACTCATATGTTAACCTTGCCTACATATGGGTGATATTAATGCCAACATTGTTATTATTATTATTATTATTGGCATTACTAGTTTCTTCAGTGGGTTGGGTGTTGATTCCATGGTAGCAGGAGCTAATTGTTTTTGCAGTGTTTTGCTTTCCAGCATGAACTGTATTACTGAGATAGAAATTCAAAAAATAAAACATAATTAAAAAAAAAAAAAAAACTAAATAAAAAATTCTCTAGGTGCACTTCTGTGGATTGTGGGCTGTTTTAACAGACCTGTTGCTAAAAGTGAGAGATAAATCTTTTGCATTTTGAGATTCCATTACAAAAAAGTAGCTTCTTAAGAGGCCACAATATTCAGTGCTGGGTAAATTTTCATTACTGCTGTTTCATTAGAAGTCATACAGACACACAAAGAAAAACAAGAAGGAACCTGAAGTGTTCTAATGCCAGCTTAAATTGAAATAATGGCTTTACAATGCAGTTCTAAGGGAGCGTGGTCAGCAATCTATCTAACCCCTTAACTAATGAACTGAAGTACGCCCCTTTAGTTACCTTGCTTCATATTTCTAAGGTCTCCTTTCCAGGCACCGATAGATTTAAGTAATCATAGGGGATTAATATTTCAGCTGTGCCCCAGTGTGGGTAATTTGTTACAAGATAATACAGCCTGGCTTGTTATTTTATACCTCAGTGGGCTTAATTACAGTTTGATCCAACCCAATGAACCTCTTCGCCTGGGGCAACACCTAACGCAGAGAGCTCACTGTCTGCCTTCCCTGATGCTCGGACACAATGCCGGGGATAAGAGGAACACTTGTAGAGATCTGACTGAAATTTGTCTCCGAGGGATGTGCTGTCAAATTAATCTTGCCTTTGCCTGGCCTGCCTCCGCCACAGGTGTGTCAGCAGCCACCTGCTTCTTCCAGAGTCCCAGATCAACAGTTGTCATCTGCGCTGTGTGAACACCGATGGCTACTGCAGTCTCTTCCTGGAGAGAAGCAGGAGATGCTGTCAGGGACACAGTCATTTTGTCAGTCCTGCCTTGGCCACAGACAGGAAAGAGGGGGTGGGGGGGGGGGTTGACATTTGTGGTTCTCAGCATATCTTCCCTTTTTTCCCTAAGATATTTCAGCTTCATAGCCTTTACTGTGAAAGTAAATATACCTGGCTCAGATAAAGTGAGGGATAAGGCATATGGGTCAAGCAATGAAAAGTCAGGTTAGCTTTTTGTTTGCAATATAATGTGATGCATAATGCACTGAAAGTTCCCACTTCTTGTCAAATCAATAGTATCCTGAAGGCCACAAGGCACGGACTTGTACTTTTCATGAAGTGGTCATCAGGGTCAGCTCAGGCCACTCAACATTTCATGGAAAGAATGGCCCCAATTGTTTCATCACACATGTAAGCATTACTGGAATGTTGTGCAAATCAAAAGATGTGGGGCTAGTGCATTTGCAGTATTTAGGCAGTGCAAAAAAGCAAAAGTCAGCATAAGTGTGGACCACTTTTTAATGTTTAAAATTGTATGCATGAGGGAGGTGTAAACCATGTACATGACCATGTACAAGACCATGACCATATGTGACCATGGCCTCAGAACATAGCCATACTGTTTACCTTTTGCATATTTTGACAATCAGCGTGTGTCAGCTGACATTGAATGTTTTGGGCTTAGTGTTGGTGAGTGGTTGAGGGTATTGAATGAAGAGGCACACTCAGTCCTGTTAGTGAAAAGAAAGAAAAAAAAAAAAAAACTTTGTTTCTGGTCTACCCAAGACAGTGTCTCATAAGATTTTCATCTTACTTTATCAGTATTATTTTTATTTTTGTTTCCTTCCTTTCTTTTTAGTTTGGTTCCTTCAACCACAAAGTTGATGGTTTGATACTGCAGTTTATTGCCTCAGGGTTTTGCCAGCATCAGACTGTCAAAATGTACAATGGCATTCTACCAAAAATGGATTTTAGCATCAACACAAAGAAGAGAGCAGCATATATATTTGAGAAAGAACAATCATTATTGAATATCTTGGATACTCAAAGGAATGAACCAATGATTGTAAAGTTTTGGCTTGTATGGAATGACTCATATGTTTTTATATCGGCGTACAATTGTTATCTGGGTTATAGCATGATTGGTATGGAGAGATGTAACGTGTACAGTATGAATGAAGTCATGACTACCTTGCAGTGCAAATGCCCTATAAACAGGATGAGTAGCAGAGATCCTTTTTAAATAATAACCAAAACTCATTTGATGTTATTGCAGGTATGATTTGCCTTAAATTCATTAGTTTGTAATGAAAATAAGACAAGCCAAAAAAAAAAAATCATTGTATACAGCTTAAGGTTCAGTTTTACAGTAATGTGGTTGTTTCATTAAGCAATCTTTTAATTATTAGCAGAAATGTTATTTGGGTCTCGCAGGCTACGACAGCTGCCATATCCTACCTCCTGGCACATTCATTACAGAGTAGACCTCCCAACCAACCCTCTTTAATTCCGCAAACTGGTCTTGTCCGCTTTGACAAAATCCACATCCCACTGTTCCATGCCAAGCCTCCATGCTGTGTTCAGACTATGCAGACAAGTCTCTCCATCAGACACCCGCTGCATTAAAAACTGTGTTAAGAAAAATGTCAGATTACTCATGTTGTGTGCTTTATGGAGAAGGTATGAAGATTGTTCAGTTATCAGTGATTATTCTGTTATGTGTCTGTCAAGCATATCAATCATACTATATATCTAGTGCTTGTTGGAGTAAAGGAGATGGCAAGTGATGAAATGCTGTATCATGCTATTTTTAACACAATATAGACCATTTTAATTTGTATAGTTAGTTTGTATGGCACTGGGAGTAGAGAATCACTTAATTTTGCATTTATTATTAATTAACTTGATCACGGTTTTGTCAGTTTTCCAAAAAATGATTTTGATCAAAATGAGGACCACACAGGAACTTCACAGGGTTAGAACAAGACATCTTAAATGTTGTATACACATATCGAAACATTCTATTTCCTTGTATTAAAGAAATGGAGGTATTGCTCCACTTCACTTTGGGTGGCACTGAAGAAAAAATGGGGTGATTATTGTTTTAAAAATGTTTTTTGTAATCATAGAAATGTGATCGTTGTGCAGATTACTGGGGTAAAAGGTAACACTGTATTTTTCAGTCCGCAACAAGCTTTAAAGCCACATAAAGTAAACAGGTAATGATTGAATATATATCTTGAATATATCTACATGAAAGATATCATTAGTTTGCAGTGCAGTTATTCAACTATTCTTGGTATATATTTTCAGCATATTATTTCACATTAGGAGGTAGTTACTATCTGTATTAACTTAGCTACTATCTGTTATTACAGTGTCCATGTTAACACATCTGTAATTTCTACGCTCTCCATCCACACTCCCCCATGTAAAATGTCCTCAGACTTCAGATGAAAGAACTTTCAGTTTAATTTTACTGCCCCCTGTTTACAGCTATCTATGTTTGTCTTACATTGCCCAAGCTAGCTAGTGAACTAAACATCAGTAATGTTGACAGTAAATAAAGTGTCTAGTTAATTAGCTAGTTACCTGGTGAACTACGACGAACTTTTAGCATTGTGAAGTTAGAGGGTCAGTGTGATAATCAATATGTTCACTTTTATTGTTTGCCGATGGAAGGGTCTCCTGTATAAAAACCATGACTTGCATTAGATTCCTTTGAAAAACTTCCTTGATAGGTCTGCATTATAATTGCAAAATTATTATCTGCTTTGACTGATAATGACTCAAATGACAGTATGTACATTCTTTAAGGTGGGAAAAAATGAGTAGATTTTTTCACACAAAAGTCTACCATTACCTGAATTATTTACTTACTTATTTTTATTTTATAAGTATACATCGCTTTTGATCACACATTATTTCAGGGTGTGGCATGTAGTTTTGTGTGGCATGTAGTTTTGAGCTGAGGCCGTATGATCTGCTTCAATAATAGTCCAGACCAGTCATACATAGCATACAAGTTAGGTTACAGTGTCGTGTCTTTGTTTTCATTGAGTGGTGTCAAAAATTCTTCTTCTTCTTTTAATATTCTTCATTCTTTGAAAGGGTAGTTAGCATAGATCAGGTCAAGATCAAAGAGCCACTTCACGAGTCAGAGCAGGGAGTGAGAGGTGATGGATAGATAAGATAATCTTGTCTCACTTTTGATTTGCAGGCAAGTCAAGATTATAAAAAATGTCCTTACAACTGCTATTGCTGTCTATCCAAAACATGTTTAATATTGTGCATGAGCTGTGTAATAATCGTGATATAGTTGTGAAACTTAACAATTTGTCTGCTGTTTAAATCATGCATGCTAGAGTGGTGGTGGAGGAAGACCACTGTATTGTGGAAAAAAAAAAAAAAATCCTTCCCTTAACGAAACCAGAATACACCAATCCACCACCTAAACACAACAGAAGAGGCCAGATGTTTAAATTTCATTTTAAAACAGACTTTGATGCCTCCATTAATTCAAAGATTTTAGAAATAACAGGGTGAACTGATTTATACAGAGATGTAAACTTAGCAGATGGTTACAGTGATGTGTTAATCTAAAGAGACAGGGAGTGCAGCACAACAATATCTTATCAATTATTTGTAGTACAATGTGATGAACTTGAACAAAGCACACAACAAAAGCTATGACCATTTATGCCTACATTTCATGTCTCCCACTAAATGTGTGTGCTTCTGTACATCCATTAATGCCTCTCTGTGATTATACAGTATGCAATGAAAAAAAATATATTCCAAGATAGCTAAGGCTATATAATTACCTAACTACACTAACATAGCTATCTTGGTCAATGCAATGTAGTGTTAAGTAGGTGACACAGCACAGCATAATGAAATCAGTCAGCTAGTTGATTGCTTGAAATTACTGTTGGCAGAAAAAGGTGAAAATATATATATATATATATATATATATATATATATATATATATATATATATTTCATTTACATACAAAGCAAGGTCAGCTTTCACCGTTAATTCAACTTTCACTGTTCGGTCATGGTATTTGGCTCATTCCTACGTATTGTAAGCATCTGCCCACCTGCATCAAGAAAAATGCCAATGCAAAAACAATATTATCTTGATGTTTCTTGATGATCTTGATGTCTCCCAAGAAAAAAAAAAAAAAATCAAGTAATGTCTGTAGTGAAGCCCTGCAACCTGACCTGACCTGATGAGACCTGAAAAAAACATGTGAGGTTTGGGATGATTCAAGCCAAAAACTGTGTGTTATCACACTTGAGTTCTGTGCAGGTCATGCTTACCATTTCTGCATGTCAGGTTTGAATGCATAGCCATCTAAAATCTGGGCTAAAATCTCATTTCAAAGTAATGACATATGTACAAGGAAAATAAATTTTAAGGCTATTTAATATATTGATTTTGAATGGAGGATTTATTTATTTTCTTATATATTTAGACAGGAAGAATTTATTTTTGCCTGAGTGTTCTCTGTTTTCCCAAAACAGACTATTTGTTTTATTGAACTGTTGAGATATGTTTCCCCATTTTAATTTGTTTATTTTCACAAACTTTCCTTACCGTTTACTGCACTTTTTTCCCAACTATGTTCATTTGTTAAGGTGCTTGACATTACAGACTGTGGGACTTTTCTTCTTTTAACCCTCGTGTTGTCTTCAGGGTCAAAAATGACCCGAGACCATGTTTAAGGGCACATAAAACCCCCAAATCATCTTTTTTCATCTTGAAATTTGATGACTTTCCTCCAGTGACCCAAACATTAGAAAAAGTGAAAGATTGCCTTTGTTCATATTTCCATGACAGCTGTACACAAAAAGGGTCCAAAGATTGTCCTAGGGGTCATTTTTGACCCGGTAGTTATACAGTCATTTACACACCACAAAAAACACAAAAGCACACACAGACACACACATACACATACACATACACACACACACAATGAGAAGTTGAGATTATGTGTGCTACTGACTGAACTCAGACAAAACTATAACTTTCTTGCGCATGTGCAGCATCTCCCCTCCAATGACCCCATACATGACTCCAGTTCACAGACAAAACAAAACAATTTCAGACAAAACAAACATTTCTTGAAATTTTCTAATTTTCCAACAAACATTTCTAATTGCTTACTAAGATAAGATAAGATTGAACTTTTTAGCCAAATTTTTGTTGTAAAAATTACATTTTTGTTTTGTATTTATTATCTTATTTTCTTCTTATTTATTGTTATTGTTTGTACACTTTGTGGGTGGGGGAGTGGTTAAAAATGAGAAAAGTATTCTGTGTTTTTTTAGTATCACTGTGTTGCCAAAACGGTTATTGTTCACCTTCAATAAAATACATTCATAAGTACTTTCTGCACATTTCTGCTACTTTCTTAGGCTATATAAGTGCCATCTCTTGCTGCAAAATTAATGTTTACACCTATGCAGTACCTTTAGCAAGAATAATAGTAATAATAATTAACCTGTACTTATTATGACAGGTGTGTTATAATAAAAACGAATGGTGTCCACTGATTAAATGCAGTCTTTCTGCAGTGTGAAGAGGCAAAACCCAGATATTCACAAAGTTTGTGGTGAATGACAGGTTGTTTCATCATGCAAAATAGATTTGAGACTTAAAATTCAATTAAGCTGCTGTATTTTAGGGGTTTAGTGAAGGCGGGTCATTTTTGACCCTGAGGACATGGGGAGTATACAGAAAGTGAAGACAGCACGAGGGTTAAAGGAACCCTTGAATTAACCCTGCTTTTGTTTTTGGTTTAGTTTCATGGCAGAATTCAAGAGCAAAGGCTTACAGGACACACAAATAATTTTTAACCAGTTTGTCAGGTCCTCTACCTGAGGTCCTCCTGTTCTATGTGTTTCCCCCTGTCTGTCTTTGTGGGTGTGTCTTTGTTTCTGTTTTTGATGTAATGTGCTCCATCATCCCACCTCCTGTCCTGTCGGTCTGCCATCCTGCTACACCCACAACGTGAAGCTCATTTCTACTCACCTGTTTCTTGTTTTGTCATTATTAGTCTGTGTATTTAAACCTCCCTGCCTTCCCAATTCTTTGTCAGATTGACTCAGTGTTTTTGCTGGTTTTGTTCTAACCTTCTGTCTGCCTATCTGATCCCCTGTTGATGAACTCCACCTGCACCAGGATTCTGATTTTGCCTCATGTTTTTTGGATTGATTGTGTGTGTTCTGACCCTCTTGGCTTTTAACCTTGGACTGTTTGCGACCTTGATTTTGGCTCTGAACTGTCATTAAACACAAACTTTTCACTAGTCTGGTCTGCGTCTCAGATCCCTGACACAATTTAATTATTAGCATTTTTGCATCAGCTAGAGAACTTTGACAGGCTGAAGGATACTGTGTAAATATAATTACTATTAATATGTATATAATAGGTACATATGTAATTTACATATTTTATATAATGCATGAAGACCTGTAGTAAAGCTTTGTAATGTTTTCAACAAACAACAAACTTACAACAGACATCTTAGATTTGACCCAGTACTACATTTTCAAATCACTTTGACGCAGCAGCAATCTTTGTGATATGTCCTTTGGTTTGCAATGGCAAGTCACACATGCATTAATGATCACTGAAAAAATCTAAAATCCATCAAAGAGTGACAAGGAAACAAAACCAAAAAATAAATGCATTATATGTCAAGACAAGCATTACAGAAAAATAAATAAATAAATAAATACAAATCATGTAAATTCACCAGCTATTCCTCAAAGTAAAGTTCGATATTGGTTTTCCTCTGCTCCACATTCTTGTCACTTTCTGGTCCCTCGGGTTATGATTCAATTAAAGTGATGTTTACCATATTGAAATCAATATCTGCAGCACCCTCCCATTAGTTTAGATTATAGCAGCTGGGATGCAGAGTGAAGATGAGTGATCATTGCACAAAATCCAGTCCACAGGTGTCAGGTCATCTGTATTACTCATAGTCAAGAAAAGGGAGAGAGGGAACACAGCCATTGTATAAACAGACTGCAGTACGGTAGACTACCGTGCTGGCATGCAGAACAGAGATAAGTCAAGCATAAAATTCAATTAATGCTAAGGCGAGGCAAGTTGTTAATTTTTGGGCAAAGAAACCCCAGCAACACTGACTTGATTTACTTTTTTCCCAGAATAAATCAGATCCTGACTCATCTGTGTACTGCTTCGACAATTATCCCCATCTGCATCTTTAAAGTCTTCAAGAGAAAGAGATCCGCTACTTCAAATGTGTCTTTTTTCCCCTCATAAAATCTCTGCACCATCCTCGAGTTGCTCCCTTTTCATGGTGCTGTGCCAGTTCCATGAAATCACCATGGGTTTTAGCAATGAAGCCTCTCATTTCTCAGTCCACACTGCAGGTATTTTATATCCCTCTGTGGAGGCATACAGCTATTAAATAGAGAATCGCAAGGGCTCCGTAGTGCAGAAGGCTGAGCAGTCACAGATTAGCTGTCCACCTGCAGTTGGACAGTCTGCGAGGAGACTGATTATGCTCCCCACTCCCACCTTTCATTTTCACCACAAGCAGCTTTTATTACGGACGCATGGCCACTTTGCTCCTTGTAATCCATATAAGAGCGCGTATCAGCTCGCGGTGATCTGCCCCGGTGTTGTGGCATTGGTATTTGTCATTTTGTGTGCATGTTTTACAGATTGTAAAACCAAGCCCTTTTCAAAGAAGTACATACTTTTTTTCCAACTAATGGGCCGTTAATGAGTGTATTTAATTTAATTCATTTAAAAAAGGAAATGTAAAACAAAAATAAATTTGTCAACACAAGCGAAGATCTTGTCACATAGAAAAAAAAAAGCTCTGCACAATAGCTTGCTTTGCTACCTGCTCTGCAGTTTGTAATGACACATTGCTCTGTGCTTTGTGAATTCGCAGTTGGAAGACTGGGTTTAGAAAAATCTCATCCTAACTGGCAATCCCTCAATCCGTGGATGATCTCTGCCACTTATCCAGTTGAGGATTTGAGGGGGCTGTAGAGACCCACCTATGAGTGACAGATCCATCTGCAAAAAGTAGTTCCTTTGGGGAGAAAGCGGCAAGAGAAAGCTGGAAACTATATTATAGTAAGCGATCAGATCCTCTCCAGGAGAGTCATGATTTGTATTACTCTTAATAGTGGATTGCAAACACTGCACTGTCACATTCTATGTGCTGTCAATGAAGACAGAAGGAAATGAATTCAAAATGCAAAGCCATGATAATAACCCTGCAGGAGTGAAAGATTCCACACATGCCAGGACAGTTTTCCCTAGCAAGTACGGGGCTTTTACCATTGAGGTGATAATGGAAGTTGTCCATTCATGGTAGTAAATATGATCATTCATATGTGGTTCAAATGATTTGCAAACAATGCCTTTATGGTGATGATATTGCTTGTTTTCTTCTCAGCTGTCTTCCTAATGAATGAATGAAAATAATAATTAATGCCATTCCATGGCTGTACTCAGCCTTTGGTTTTATCTTCAAAATATGTCTCCCATTCAGTCCACAGAAGCACCATAGAGCCTACAAGAGGATAGAAGGTGAGTTTCAGGAAGTGACTCCAAACTGCAGTGGTTGTGGAGTGGAGGTGAGTGAATATAAGAGAAATTATAAGAGACTATATATGTGCCTAATAGTGCCAAAATTGTTCATCTGCTGCAGAAATTATGCACAAATCCAGGATGGCTTTTTAAAGCATTGGAGTCCCTGAAAATAATCAACTATCTCAAATCTCAAAAAAGGCCAATTCCCACATCTCAAAAAATAATGGAGAGCCCATCTATGAGTATTGTACTAAGCTGTGAAGACATCATATGGTTTGGAGTTAATGATCTTATTTGGAAGACACTCTTATCCAACAGTAGCATAGACACAGAATAGCCAGTAATACAGTGATTGATAAGCTGAAAACATAAAATACATACCTTCATTACATAGTAAACATTAAATAGCAATTATTTTAGTTCACCTATTGTCTGACAGTTATTGTTAAGAACAACGTATCTGCATAATATCAATGTGTGCATACGGCCTACAAATATAATAGCCTTTGGAGAGATTAGATACTGAATGCTTGAATTAGGATAGGTCTGGGCTGTGGAAAGCGGTGGGAGTTCAGTCAGCATCAGAAGAGAATATGTTACAGTTCTGATGGTTGCAGGCAGCTCATTCTGCCACAGGGCCAGTGAAGAAAACAAGCTGGGCTTTTGCAGTGCAGCTGTAGAGGGGAGGAATTTCCAGCCATCCAGAGGTTGCTGGGTGAGGGCTCATGCAGAGGCACATCTGATGATGGATTGAATGTAGGCGGGAGCCATGCTCTTGACTGCCTGGTAGGCCAGCACCAGAGTTTCAAATTATATTGGGGGTTGCATTCACAGCAACTGCAAGGGGACAAGGTAAAGTGGTCTGCTGGCACAGGCAAGAGGGCCAGCTATTACCAAAGCTACATTTGATGACTTTAGCCATCCTTCAATTGTGGAGTCCCTCACACTGCCTGAGCGGCCCATTGTGGGATCTCACCATTGTGAAGCTGAAAGACACTAATGTTCTCACACCATAAAACCTTATTTATTTATTTTAGTTATTGAACATACCTTAATTGTATGTACATTTCACAAAAGGCATCTGATACTGGCAGTATTCAAAATGAGCAAAACAGTATAAATGCATGTACTATACACATTCCTCATAGCGCATCTCACATTTGACAATTATAAATTTCATCATCATGTTCCAGCAAAGTTGGGATTTTGCAAAGGACAATATCAGGAAGTCACTGACCCTCTCATACTGACCAACTCAAGACATGCCAATCCTGGGCTGCAACATCAAGACCTTATCTTTATATTGAAAAAAAAAATGGCAGTACAGGATTTGATAAGATGTAGTGGGAGCCAGACTGAGCAGTGTAAGCTCTGGACAGATGATTCTGTTTGTGTTGAGGTACAGCCAGCAGAATTGGATCATTGTAATGGCATTCATTGTGAAGGATTTGAGACATGAAAGAATACCAGCTGTCTTAAAGGGAAAGGACATTATATTAACCACATGTATTTCCATTGGGATACCTAGCAAAATGTATTTGAATTTATTATAACTGACCAAATTATCAATTCAGCTATTGAAATGCAAGATGTAGTAATGGTATTGCAACTTGTTAGAATTGAATGCATGAGTTGAATTGACCTGAATGTTTGAATGGAAAGAATGTTAAATTAATGAATTCTATCATTTTTGTTTGTATCGTACCTAACAGATGGCTGCAGAGATACACACAAATTAACTGTGTGCATACTTGCGCCCGTGAAGGAAAGCTTTGTCCTGTCCCCCAAAACTGTTGAGGTTTTATGCATTTCATTAATTGTTAATAATATTTAAATTCTTAAATGTGTGTTTAAATGAGGATCCTCTGTTCTCCAATCTACATATTACTGAATAATGGATCTATATTTATCTCCTTCATTTAAAACAAGTTTATCCATGTCTATGTAATTGTGTTTGATTGAAGTCACACCTGCCCTAATAAGCCTGCTTTATCCATGTATGTGGCTGAAGAGCAAGGGTCATACATTTTGAGCAGTCTAGCTGTAGCTCCACTTTGGCTGTTTTTGTGATTTCTGCTTTAAATATTTTGATTTTTTTTTTTATTTAAAAACTTTTTTTTTTTTCTTCCTTTTTGTGAAAAGCAGTGGCCAGCTTCTCTGTACCACCCATAGGCATGAAACCTGAAGCTGTCATTTTGAGTTTTGTTTCCTCATTGGAATGGAATCTTCCATCCAACAAATAACTGATTGTGAGGTTGTACCTATATAGAAATAAAAATAGCATTAACTCACAGACTTCAAAGAGTACAATCACTAAGGATATACACATGATGTCCTTTGGGCCAAAAAAGTTTCTCAAAAAATTACATGACTGCTGTTCTTTTTGTATATTATGGAGTTTAGCGCAAGAATGCATTATGTGGTATGGTACTACATTAAAATGTAAGCCCCCTAATCTTCAGCAGTAAAAACTGAACAAGTCTTACCCTTCACCTCCCTCCATTTCATATAATGGAACAGTGAACGACTAAATCCAGAGGTCAGAGTAACAAGCTTCCACCATACAACACAAACCATTAACACTGGAATTACAATCAACACAGAAAAAAGCCTGTGTGAAGACTACATTTATAGATTTCTTTTGCATTTTTGTTCCATTCCATTCCATACAACCATTACCTTAGGTTTTCTAAGGCTACGTTGAGAGTGTTTGCTCTTTTCAACTGACTTACAAATACCTTAGACAAAGTCTCTAAAGGCTGCCTTTTTTCAAATGTTATTTATAAGATCACTGGTACCTGAACAAAACACAACAGACCTCATTGAAATCATGTGGGGTTATAGAACTGGTGGTTCATTTGGCACTACAAGAAATGCTACTTCTTTGCAATGGCTTGACCTCCCTTGCTGTGGTCTATTCTGTGGCTGTCTTGTTGTCAACAGAGTACTGTAGTAAGGGGCAGCAACAACTGAGTGAAAGAGTACACATTTTGTGGAGCAACAAAGTCATTTTTAATGTAGACAAATCTGCCAAAATAACATATTTCAAATACAGTGTAGTCTAAAAATCAGTATACCCCCTGAGCCTTATCCCACTCCTGGCAAACTGCTTTAGTTTATCCTATGGATAGAGCTGGTCACAGTTAAAAGCTTTAAGGTTATTTAAGAAGAGGCTAAGGTATCACTGTGTGAATGGATATATGCATTCTGTCTCAATCCAATGGGTGTACTTTTGGGGTTTCGCCCAGTTAAGACTTTATGTCACAACCTGGGCTCACACAGACACAAAGAAACATTCAGTCTTTAAGGAGGAAATCCAAAACAGTGGAACTTACATGGAAGTTGCTGTGTTGAATTTAAGAGATAACTGTTGGAACACAACAGGTTTGTGTAAGCTTCCCTGGTAGCTAAATTTCACAGAGTATAAGCATAAATTCAATGTGGGCCATTCCTAAAGTATTAATCTGAAATTCAGTAATTTTGCTGTTAATACTTATATTTTCTTCTAAATAGAATGTTTTTCTTTTTTTTTCATTTTAAGTCTGCTTTAATAATGCATCGAACTTCCAAGATTAATAACTGAAGGTAATGTATTTATACAGGTCATATGTACACCTCTTCAATAAAAGTGTGACCATGAGTTACTACATTTAAGAATGTACACAACACAAATATTTCTTGTAGCATGATAACTCGGACAATTATATCTCACAAGTGCACTAGACATGACCCCTTTGGTGAACCAGTCACGTGGATATAGCCATGCCCTATAAAACATATCCCTCCCAATTTTGATTAATGCAGGAACTCTGTGTTCCTCCTTCAATTATACTAGTTACTTTGTGGTTGCGGAGTGGAGGTGAGTGAATATAAGAGAAATTATGAGACTATATATGTGCCTAATAGTGCCAAAATTGTTCATCTGCTGCAGCTAAATTGCAAAAACAATCACAATCAGAAAATATTCCTCAAATAGGAACCATCTTCATTTTTGGTCTTGGGTTAAAATAATATGTACTAAAATAATACTGAAGCAATATCATATTTATGAGGCCCTGAATAATAATTTAAACCTTACATGTTAAATTAATCTTGACTGCAATACAAGTTTATGACAGAACAGTCAAATTATTTCTGCAAAAGAAAAAGAAGCTCTCAGTGCCATAGGTACATTGATTTTGCACATTGGTATGGCGTCCATATTCTGCTGTACATGTTGGCGCTGGGCTACAGGGGGGAATTGTAATTCTTTCCTATCTGATGATAATGCACACAGGCAATTGCTGTCACTTCTGGGGTTATTTGAATTTCTGTTGCAGAATGGAGTCAAAGAGAGAAAATATTAACCACCTTTCAGTGGAATCATTTGAAAGAGGTGTGAGGCCTCTGAGTGAGCAATCACTTCAAGAGAATAAAGAGCATGCAATGGGGGCCATGGTGCTGTGGAGTGGTTAGGAACATCGAGTTTGCCTGGTACAAAAGTAACTGCTAATCAAATACTCAATTCAGTCTTTTGTACCAATGATTTCAGAGAACATGAATAAAACTATGAGGCCTTTAAGGGTTTAAGGGTGCACAAAACATGCTTTGGGTCATTTATTTACAAGTATATAGGCGTACAATTTATATACGCTTATTCTGTTTTGAACTGGGGCTTGGCTGTACATCTGTAATCAAGGGAGAAAAACACAGCATGAAGCATGTAAACACCTCTTTTCTCCACTTCTATCAAGGACCCCACCTCATCACAATGCTTGTGTTATTGTAGGACTGGAGTCCATTCGGTGATTGAATAAAACATTGACCTCCCTGGGGACATGGAGACATTCATCTTAAATGTAATTCCATTCATGGGGAGCCAGACGAGATCGGCTGTGCATTCCTCATTCACGTCACTCCAATCTCGGTAAAGCAACCTCTCTCCATCAACTCACAAACTGCTACTGACATCAGCCAAGTGGAATAAACATCTCTGTGACATTTGTCATAATAAAGAAAAGATTAAACTTGCCCCCAAACACACACACAAACACACACAGACACACACAAACACACATACACTTTTGTTTTAAGCCTCTGCAGCACATGACTTGGATATTACTTGGGAACAGAAAATTAAAAATAAAAAATAAAACATGTAAAAATATATGCCTCTGTATGAGAAAGAAGTGAGAAGGAGACTCACCTCCTGGCCTGGATGCTCTCTTGTTATGGTCCCTGAAGGCATCAATAGACAGCAGGGCCTCAAGCAACCTAATGTACAGTGAGACAGAGAGAAATAAAGTTTTTTTAGGGGTGTCACAGCAAGGTATTAAACTGTGGGCACTTCACCAGGACTGACACCATGCATATGAACACCACACATGCCTTTAATTTTCTAATAAATTAGAGCTAATCTGTTTTAGTGGTAACCAGTAATACTGACTAAAATCAGATTAACCTCAGTCTTTTTACAATTGACTGTGTCACCTGTCATCAGCATCCAGTCAACATCCAGTGTATACTGCAAAATTCACGGGCCGCACTCCAAAATTCAGGAGGGGGCCCTTTGGTGGTTGAACTTTTAGTTTTTCCAACTATGTAGATTGGTCCTTAACGCGATTCACACTTAAGGGAAGCAGAACAGACATGGTCATGGGCACTTCAAAATAATTGTCTTTCTCCTTCCAACAGACTAAAACGTGGTAAAGGGTAATTAGAAAAGTCTCACCTGCCGGGATTAAAATGTTCAGTTTTCCATTTTTCCTCGCAGGGATTTTTGATACCAGTGAGATGCTACTGCACCGTACACTCTTGATAGAGAAGCGCTGTGGCGACATTCTATCCACATTACAAAGTTTACAGCCCAGCTGCTCAGAGCAGCACATTGCACAGTATTATTGATGTGCATGTGATCGGTTTGCTATCAAAAGATCTGGGCCTCTTCAGAGAAGAGCTGGGGCTACAGCCTTGGAGGGCCAGTGCTAATAACACCACTGGCTGTAGCAGTGCCCCCCCCCACCCCCACACACACACACACACACACACACACACACACACACACACACCCACATCCCCTGGGTGCCTATCTCGTATGCCACTGTCAGCATCTTTGTACTGGTATGTGTAAAAGGTGTGATAGGTTCACCCTAGAGAATTGTGTATAAATGCATGGCTATTAAATTGAAAGGCACTGCTTTAAGCATTTATATAAAAAAAAAAATAATAATAAATAAATAAAAAAAACTTTTCTTGTTTAACCTTTTATCTTGTACAGCTTGCATATTTGATTCTAATCAAATATTCATTAACATTGGTTAAGACCTGGGCCTTGATGTGAAACAGTGATATCAACTTCACGAGAGATCAGCACACACTGGTAAATTATTAAACCGCAGCAATGACAGAATTACCTTTAACAATAGCTTCACATGCCTTTGGCATGCTGCTGAGCAACATCTGAAGGCATTTTCTTGGTAATGCATCCCACATGCTGTTTACAGTTGTCTAGATTTCTACAAGTTTGCTGGATTCTGCTCCTGTACCTCGGTTACATCACAAAGGTTCTCACTTCCATTTAAATAATCTGTCTGTGACTCAGTCGCTTTCTTCTCAAACTACACCTTCACATTGTGGGTAGAGTGACAAGTAGCATTATCCTGTTATCCTAAGCCCATAAAATGTGATTTCTGCTACACTAATCAGGGAGGGCTTGTTGAAGACCAGTTGAGTTGTTCAGTTCAAATATCATTGCTTCATATAAGTATGTATTCTTGTATGTATCAAATATTGTTTATTTCACTGTATTTCACATGCACATTCTTGCATGTGTGTCACATCATAATATAATGAATTTGGCATTTTCGTTTTCATGACTTTCTTTTCTCAATCTTAAGTCCAAACAGCATACCTTGATTTTATTTGGTTTATTTTGTTTTCCTTCCATTGCCATATACTGCAAATTATCAGTCGGAAAACGCATAAGGGCCACAACAGTGTCTTTCAAATGCAGCTGTTCACACCAGTTTAAACACAATGTTAAAAGCTAACATCCTCTGTCAAAATCTACAGATAAAACAGACATTTTTAACATTACATATTGTTATATTGTCAGGAGAGGTGTGGAGGTGTGTGTGTGTGTGGGGGGGGGGATCTACAACTAAAGCATCCAGAGGACTGTTTTTTTGTATATACAATTGCATGTTTCACCTTAAGACTACACATATGCAAAACCTGGACTGATGCCAAAAACATTGGTGATATCAAAAACAGCAGTGGGCACGCTCGAACCAGCAACCTGACTGTATTGGCTATCACTTCCAGAAGAACCAAAGAACTAAAAATTGTCAAGCCAAGCAGTGTGCATTAGTTAATCCGCAGGATAAAATGTAACTGTGGTGGCACTGCTGTGATTTGGCTACTGAATGAATGCTTGTTTGATGTCAAGGGTAGTATGTGTAGTCTATTGAATAATTTGTATAGCTATTTTATATGCTTTTGAATGATAGAGATACATTAGTCATGATCAGACTGCATCCTCTCTGTCTTTAGTAAGCCTATGTATGTATTTATTTATTTATCTAATACAATAATTAACAATTAATAATTAATAACGATAACTATTTAATCAAAAAGTATTGGATAATTAATTAAATTGATTTATTTTCAAAATTCAGTAGCAACTAATAATTCAGCCACCCCATAGCAGCCCCAGTCTTGTAGGTCTGAAGTCACTGCTGATTTGTTACATTAGCCGAAAGTGAGCAGACTAATTAGTATAGACCTCTGTCCACCAAGCAAAGTAATTACTTACAGCCCTGATTATTTTCCTGAACTAAATATACATATTCAGTTGTTACTGTGCCATCTTTAATGCTGTCACTGTAAGCTGTGTGACTCAAATGGCACACAGTAATATTTCTGAAATCAGGGTGTGACATTCACTCAAAGATGCATTAAAATCAGGACAAAGGTCAGTGCAGGAGCACTTATGAGACCCACATAAAATTGAAGTGTTATCCCCTTTCATGTTACAGATATGACCTTATCACTAAAAACTAAAAAGGATGCTCTGAAGTTTTGTTCTCATACACAATTAAAATTGGAAATGTCATACAGAATGTTTTTGAATGCTTGTGCAATATAGTTTTTGCATTTCCTTGAATAACAGCCCCTTGCCCACATCATATCGTAAGTCATATCCCAGAAATTAAATGAGATGTTGCTGTGCAAATGCAATTTTCTGAAAAGCATTAAAAAATCAAGCTTCTCAAAAAACCTAACTAGTAGTATTATATGCACACCTGGCAGAAGCCTAGGTATGACACCAAACTAAAACTCTACATATGAGGCAGAGACAAAATAAAAGCCTCTTGAATTGGAAGAGGGCAAATTAGAACTACCTCAGCAAACCCTATCTTTCTTCACTCTTTACTCCAGGTGTAGAAATTATTGTCCCATCTTTGGAGCAAATCAGAGCATAACCCTGACAAAGTGGACTTGATTTCACACTGAACAGCACCTGGTGATTGAGCTGCTGTTAGGACCGTGGAAAGCTGTCCAGCTCATGAACCCCCCAGAGCAAGTAGGAGGAAAACAAGGGAATTTCATTGTGTGCAGCATGCATTATTGCTCCACACTTTCTATTTAACACTATTATTTGCTTCGTATTTACATGTGTAGCCTGGTGGTAAGGAGCAGGGCTTGTAACTGAAAGGTTGCTGGTTCAATTACCCACTGGGGCACTGGGGCTGTACCCTTGGGCATGGTACCTAACCCAGAATTGCCTTGGTAAATATCCAGCGATATTAGTGGAAAACATGTACAAATTGTAACCTGTAAATCACTCTGGATATGAGTGACTCCTAAATGACAATAATGTAATGTAATGCAATTTCACATATGTCCTCATCCAGTGTGATATAAAGAGTTTAATACCACACAATACAAATAAACATTAGCAAGCACAAGCGCAACCTCAGGTGTAATTAATAGTCAAGCACTGTGCTTGGATCAAATGTTGGATGATTGCGGCCAACAGCTAAAATGTGCCAGCTGAAAAACACACTTTTTGCCCTTGCCAGTTAACAGATAGCTGCAATGTTACCTCTGAAGTAAGTGACATGAAACAGCTGTTGACAGGATGCTCTTCCATTACTTGACACTGCTTTGGTGGGTGTTCAATGAGATGCTGTTGCAGGGCAAAAGGGGAGAGCTGGAGTTTAATCACAGGCTGCTGACTGCCACCTCTCCTGCCACATTATGTGTAGCAGGAGACAGCTTGAGACCAGTGGGGGAGAGATACTTCTTAACACCTGCATTACTGAGGAGGCGATTCAGGGTGAGGCTATAAAATCACATTTCTTGGAATAACTTGCCTAAAATGGTGATCCCCTCCGTCTGCAGTCTTTTCTCCTGATTTATTTGAAATAAGGACACTGATTGTTGTGTTGGTACCCCCTGCACCAGCGATGGGAGTGATGAGGTGCAGAGCACTTAATAAACCGGGATCCAATGGTAACAGCTGGAGTGATGGGACTCTGAAGTTCCAGAATTGACTGTCTGCCTACCTAGAGACCGTTTAGACTCACTAACACATTTTTCTTAAAGGGTGAAATAATGTAGGAGGAAAAAAAGACAAAAAAATAAAGTCAAATCACAGACGGTATTCAGATTCAATAATCAAGCAAAATCATCTAAACTGATTTCACTCTAATATCTGGCAAGGCTGTAAACATCAAACGCGAGTGCCTTAAGCATTAAAACATTGAATAGTCATTTACACATCTGACACAGTTCAATTTAAACAGTTTTCTAGATGTGATCTGCATGTCACAATTTTGACCTCACGGCTAAGACCAAGGTAATGTATTTCAGTATTTGCCATAAGGCACATGAGCAGCATCACAAGGTAAAGCGGACCATTAAGACTCATGCCCACAGCCGTCTGGAATGTCATGCATTTGCAGAGAAGATGGGGGGAAAATAATGGCATTATCACCTTAGCCGCTGTGTCTGTGTGATAGCTGACCTTTCCTTTTACTTTGCATCTGCTCTAAATCATGACAGTGAAAAAATACAAAGAGGAAATATACATTCAGTTTTGTTCCGCATCACTTCTGCAAAATGCCAACAATCAATCGCAGATGAAGGCTGCAAATTATAAAGCCAATGCTATTTTTTTAGGAGCTTTAGGATAACAGCATTCAAACATTTTGCAACATTATACTGTATTTTATCAAAAAACTTTCCAATGAAACAGAGGTAAGTAAATTTATATTTGATTAATATACTATACATTATTTATTTTCTTAGCAATGAACCCTCACCAAGGGTGTTTCCAAGCTTCAGTTTCTTATGTATAATCGGTTTATAATCAGTTTATTATCAGTTTATGCAACCAGGTATCTGCATAACATACCAATATTTTTAGCTGTGCTGGCATGTATACCCGTGTATTTGGATATTTTGAACATTATTTGATTGACGTATAAAGAGTGGAATTTCTCTGACTGTTTAGAACATGATGTTTACAATAGTAATTTTGCTGTGACTTTATGTGGGCCATTAATTTACAGACTGGAATGACAGATGTACTGGTGCTGTAAACTGGAGTCTGTCAGAAGTTGTTACATTAGCTGAATTTTCACTTCAGCTGTGGAAAAACAACTGAACAACTGTGCAGAGTTACACATGGTAAATTCATTATACACAACCTGAATCAATGTTTGTATTTGAAAAACAGTGAGATAGTTATATCCGCCATATTCCACTTGAAAAACGGGCAACCATTGTGCACTTGGTGATAGCATGATCACAAAGAGAGACACATTTTCCACTGTCTTTTAAAACAATATGGCTACTTTAGTTTTTATAATTACCATGCAAGGGGTAACTTTACCAACACTATAAATGACTCTCCAGTTCTTGGCTTGCAAACAAGATAGATCGAACTTGTTTTCATGGTCTTTGATTTTTGAAATGTGATTTGGTTTGTGAGTGCCTTGAGGTCACATGGACTTGCTGATCCCATTGTGAATATACACATCAATACAGGTGTGTGTGCGTGGGTGTGTGTGCATGTGTGTGTGCATGTATGCATGCATGACTGTGTGCGTGTGTGCACATATATGTATTAAAAACAAGGATGAGAAAACAAAATTCATGAAGGTTAATTCCTTTGCAGGCTATGAAGAAATCATGTGCGATACAATCTTTTGATACTGACAGTAACACCTCTGTTGTCTTGTTTGGAATACTAAGACTCAGATGTGTGATTTGTCGCTTTACAAACACATCCTCCTCCCAGTCTACCCTGGGAGTTAGTACAACGAATTTGTCATCCAGAAACTGCCAGGCTGTACAAAAAATCCCCTCTCAATCTGAATTCCAATATATGTAGGATATGCCAATATTATATTCTTCTCTTTTTTTCCCCAGTGACTGTGAAATAAACAGCATGGAGCAGTGGATGTTTCATTGTACAGGAGGTAAAATCCAGTTACACAGTGGCAGTGACAGCAGATAGTAAAAAAATAAATAAATAAATACAAGAGAGGTAAAAAGAGGTAAAAAGCATTCTATACTTCTCATTTTGACATTTGATATTAATGATATTTGATGAAATATGTTCCAAAAATAAACCTAATTATGATTCTATCATGTCAAATTTGAATAAATGTAATTACTCCTTGTAATTAGCAGTTGCAGTTTTATATACTTTTGTTACCACAAAATAAATGGAGAGATCAGAATGTGAGATCAGTGTCTATGTCTTATTCAGATTAGGCTCTTACACCAATGCTAGCAAGCTGTAGTGCAAGTGAATAAAAAATTGCACAATGCTGTTTTTATTATGGCAGGTTATCATTATTTACATCAAAATACATCAGAGGAATATTATGTACTGTTGTAACTGTGATACATGTACTGTTATAATTGTGATTACTCAAAGCAAAAAAAATATTTTGCTGTAGTTTAACTAAGGGGGTTGACATCATGGACAAAATGGCAAGATGGTGAAGAACAAAGAATAGTTTAACTTTTTTTTTTAGTAGGCCAGGGAGGCCTATTGCAGTATTCCATTAAATTTTAAATTTGGCTGGAATGCATTTGTTAAAAGTCCTTCACTTTTTTTTTCCTGCATTGGAGCTACTAATGGATGTCAGGGCTGGACCACAGCCAGGAACACGGCCTGCATTCATTTCTTTTCACACAGTGATAGAAAAAAGAAAATAATGTCAGGTTGTGAAATGTGATTGGGAGGAAAAAAGAAAAAAAAAAAAAAAAAAAAAAAAAACAGGGTGAACAGGGTGTGGAAAATGCAGTCGTTAAGAAGTCAAGCTCTTTTTTTTGTAATGTCTTTTTTTACACATGTGTAAATTGCCTCTTGATTGCATTTGTTGCGTTGAGTGCATATAATACAGCAAACATTATATTATGTGTCTATTTTAAGAATGATAAGAACTATCTTTAATGAAAACATGTAGCATGTTGTTATTAATGTTTAATCCAATAATATATTCTGTTGAGGAAAAAATTAAGCAAATTGACCCGCTTGGATGAGGAGAGGCCAGCGCTGTATGATATAACAGAGAAACTGTACAGCAACAAAACTATGAAATCCAATCTCTGGCTGGGGATTGAGGACCACCTACATAGCATTGTTTTACTGACTTCAAGGTATTTGTGTCATGAAAAGATAGAAGATTACATTATTTAGCTAAACAGTAAATGGACAGAGATAACACTATTGTTTCTGAGGGAGAAGGTAGCTGGTGGTGGCTGTTAAATAGCAAAGAAGAGGTTGCAGACACTGTTGCCCTCCTGGTTTGTTTTTCAAGCAGAAATTTAGAGCATATTTGAATATGAGTGGTCAGCCACAGTGTGAGTTGTGTGCACAAGCATGTCTTTATTGTTGGTATACCGTGACCAACGATACCATCAGAGCACCTCGCCAGACCAGAGGGTGTGTTTGTCCCCAGCCTGAACCTGCATTTAGAGAAAGTGCATTTACCAACTGATCCATTCAAAATCCCATGCAGTATTTTTGTCAACGGGCTCCAGTTAGCAAAGTTATGTTTTAAACTGTCAAACTGAAGGTTAAAAATAGTTATTTTGCTATGTATGATTCCTTTGATTATTTGAACGGGGGATTTATGGGTATCAAATAGCAAGTCAAAGGTTTCAATTATTACATTAAAATTTAAATTATTACTTTTAACTTTCAAAGTCACCTATAAGTTAAAAGGTAGATTTTTTTTTGATCATGTCCCCTTCAGAGACCTGTGGTTCAAAGCTCAAATGCAACTACAAAATATGCTAGTTGAACATGCCCTGGCATATTTTAACTGACTTGGATACTTTAACTGTATGTTCTCACTGCTTAGTTTACAGATCGCATAGCTCAGCACACTCTCTCGTGCTGAGCTTTCAAAGTTCATTTTTTGTGGTTTTTACTACTGTAAGATTTTAGGTAGATATGGACCAAATTCAATCTCTCTGTAGAGGCCCAAGTCGTCCTTACTGACACCACATTTCTCATCTTGATTAGATTCTCCTTGCTTGATTAGTCTTGGGTCCAACAGCTTGCTCACAAGGGAGAATATGTGTATCAGCTGAGACCCAGCCATCTATGATTCATCAGTTTCACGGGCAAAGACCTATGTCAGATGTTTTCAGATTGAAATACAACTAAAGCACATGTTACAATGTATCAGGTAAAAATGATTGAAGCAAAAAAAGAAACCTAGATTCAGATTGATTAACTGATTTTGGATCAGTTGTTTTTCCTTCCACAACAAATGATTTAGCAATCTAGCCTTTACCTCCAGTGTAAGTAAAGCACCAATTCTTCTTCTTTCTTTTTTTTTTTCCTTTCTATCCGGTTAATAATAATGCCCACCAGCATTTGGTTTAGAGAAAACTCTTGAGGGGCTTGAATATGTTAATGCTAATCACTGATTCTCTGCAGCCATTTTTTTTCTCTCTCTCTTGCTTTTATGGGCAGCTTAAATCCTGATTACCACACAGAGCTCTCTGAATCATGAGCAAATATTACTGTGCCAAAGGCTCTATACTCAAACACAAGTGGTAAATACCTCTCCCTCACTCTGGGTCACCCCCAATTTATGCAGCTCATCACCACTATGGGAGTTCAGCCACACAGATGTGCCATGATTCAATGACTCTTAGCCAGTGGTCTTTGTCCACTTGAAAACACAGGACTAATGTGTACACTTCAACAGTACAATGAAACTCGGTGCACTACAAAATCTAAGCTTTGTGAAACAGCATTAACTATCAGGGCTCGGAACAATTTACTAGTCATCAGGATCAGCCAATCAAAGGTTTCCTGCACGCTGCTGCCTGATTTGAGCTTCTTTGTCTCAGTCTCCCGCCTGTCTGCCGGCATTGATTCAAGTAAACAAGAGCTACAAATCATTCCTCTGCAGTGGAGGAAAGTGAAGCATGTCTCCTAAATAGAGTAGTGGTACAGAGGGAGAACTTAATCTATCTTAGTTTGCTGTAATGTTTTGTACTTATTGGTTTGGTACAGTACAACCCCCCCTGCCTGAAACACCAGTAGGGGGTGATGAAAAGTTGTGCTTGTAAGAAATGGCAATGCTTTTGTTGAGACAGATGACATCTATCGCTTATGGTTACAGTATATGAAGAGAATTTTTCATATGTATTAGCATCTAGGTATTAATTTACTTGAAAAAAGATTTCATTACTTTTGTACATTAGCTGACCTATCTGCGTTTCTACATTTCTTAGGTTTGTTGATACATTTTTGATGAATTATGTACATTGCGAATGCAAAATATACAACCATGAAGATGAGTATGTCAAATAAACTGGCAACGTAACTACCCTGCCCTGCCCCACCCCCTTTCTACTCTCTATTCAAATGATGCTTTATACAATACGGAAATGTAGCAAAAATCAGACATAATATTACAGCTAGACAGCAAGAATATTGTGTTTGTCAATATTTGCCTTCTAACTTTGAACTTATGAAACTTTGTCCTGTGGCCAGCCTAGCCATGTGTATATATTGGCTATCAATCTTAGCTATAGCTAATCTGGCCAACGCACCACAGTCAAGCAGGACTTTGAGCTCTCAAGCCTTTAGCTTGCATAGTTACTTGTTGAGGCATCACTGTTCAATAAGTCCAAGCCTGTTGTCCAAGGTCCAAAAACTTTCTGTCTCAGGATTGCCTTGATGGACCAGTTACATTAGGAAGAACTAGTGGATGCCAGAAACTACCTATAATGTAAAAATGAGACTGAGGTCATTCCCAACACACAAGCTGTGTACCAGCTATTGGATCCTCTCACATCTCCATCATTGAAAAAGACTGCCAAAGCTGTACTAACAATACCAGTGAGCAGCTGTAATTGTGATTCCTGTTTGAGTTCTCCGAGGCACCTCCACACATGGTTATGCCATGGGCCAGACAAGTCTAAAGAAGTTAGCTGTCTTCTCAATTAAAAAATGTGCTCAAAAACATAGATGAAGGTGTCATCAACTGCTATACAAATCTGCATCAAAGATGCTTCCCCTTGTCCCAGGCCTGTGCTAGACCTATAATATAAAGTAGGATAGTTTCTTGTGATATTAAGCTGGCTAGGAACATGGAAATTGATTTTTTATGCACTACAGTAAAACATGTTTGTGCTAATTTATGTATGACAAGGAAGCGGGGGGCAGAGAACTCAGTTATGTTCAGCAACATTTAGGCCACTGTCACCTCAAGAACAATGATGCACATGAATTTCTTCAGTTCAATGAAAATAAGGAGAAAACTCAATCAAACATCCTGTAGTACTTTTTACATTCCTTTAATGCTGTCACAAGTGCTTTATAATGAAATTCTCATAACTATATAGCTATGGTATTTGCATTATTTACATTGAACATGGTAATGCGAATTTATCATACCTGCAAAGTCATTGGGGATGTAAAAAAAATGTCATTTAATGTGGTTACTCATTTATAATAAAAAGTGCATTCACTACTGAAAACCCCTACTTAATTAGTCAGTAGCCATACAGGAGACCTTAAAGCCTCAGTGAGCAAAGGATACAGGCTGAGCCCTATAGCGCAGATGTCACTAGTCAGACTCTACACTGTAGGTCGGCAGTAGCAGGGCTGAATTGGCTAGGGTGGACTGAAGCTGGCAAGGTTTCCTTTTTCGTCTCCTGGTGCCTCCTGGTGACTCCCTGAGCAGACTGTTGGAGAACATATTAGCATTTTACTTCAACACAGCCCATTCATTTCTTGTCTGTAATTTCAGGAAAGAAGTGTGTCCTTAGATCTTCAAGTCTTTAGGTCTAAGACATCTTAAAAATAGCTTCTAGTGACTTACAGACATGCAGTGGTGTAAATTTAAGCAACTTGCAATGTTCCATATAATGATGGTACAGAGACTTGACCTGTTTAGTGGCCTTGTTAGGCATCATTAACATAACATAAAAAGAATTCTGAATTTTGCCCTGCATTCTAATTGGCTTCAGAAACAGAGGACTGTCCCAAGAGGATTTGGTGGCCTTTGGCTTTGAGTCTCAGTTGTAGTACAAAGAAAAGGAAATTCCAGTGCATGCTGCAGCGCCAGAATAGTAGATTGTAAAAGGTGCACAGGCACCTTGTCTGTATGTTACTCTGTCTGCATTGTTGACTTGTACACCTTGGAGATTGTTTTCATCAATTATGTCTACAACTTGCACCTGTTTGCAATTAAAATATCACTAGAATTCTACCTCTGCTTCCATCTGTTCAAGGTGTCCTGCTGACAGATTATCCATGTTATCTTTTTTCACTCACAGAAAATGAGCTCTGATATGTTGAAGCTGTGTGTATTGAGAGCTCAGTTTGAGTTTCCAGGGAAACGATGTCACTTATATATGTTGTCAAGGCATGGTCTCTTTGGATCTAAGTTTCTCTGCTTGCAAGGCAAATAGAGAACTTTACAGGGATATATCATACTATGCCATATTGTGACAAGGCATAAAACAAAAATTGAAGAGGGATGCATTACACAAAAAATTCTGCTCAGAAACTGCAATGCCAGGTGGATAGCAGCAATACTCTAAGAACACTAATGTCTCCAAAAATGAAACTGCATCACTGAATTTCAGCCCCAATTGAATATATTTACTAGTCCGTTTGCATTACCATTGAATATTGTGATCAAATTGAAACTTACTGTGTGCAAATTGAAATTAGTAAGGCAAAAAAGGAACAGGACTTTAAATTGCTAGAAGACTCTAATATATTCACAACAACAACCCCCCCACAATTCAACATCTGGTGTTTCAGAATATTTTACCCAGAATCTAATGGCATAGTGCAAAACAAATCCTTATAATGAAGGATAACACAGGTATCTGACTCTAACTGCAACTATAACTTGATGCTCCTGTTTTATTGTGTCCACATAATAATCTCCAGATTAGATTAACAGATTAGCATAGTGCGGCCGCTAAAATGGAGAGCTTGAATCATTGGCACTACCGTCAACAATATCTAAACAGATCAAATCACTACGAATGCACATATCCATGTTCTACATGTCACTTCATGACTTCAAACGGTGATTAATTTCTACATTACTTATTGCAACATTATAATTTGAAACAGCTCAAGTTTCTCCGAGGCTTTGTACGTCCAGTGTTCTTGTGCCACATAAGTAGTTATTACTGTATCAAAACTGCTCATTAGCAAATTGCTTCTGGTCGTGTATAAAGAAGGTTTATTTTGTCATGAAACAATGGATTGCAGATGAATGACATGAGTGTTATTTTAATTATAACCAAATGCCAAATTAAAAGGAGACTGCTTCCTCTAAACATTATATTAACATAAAGTAATGTAACAAACATCAATGCACACATTTTATTCAACTACATTCATGATTATGTACAGCATTGAGCTGCACTGCTTCATGATGTACTGTTTAGCAGATCTGAAAAGGGCAGTTGATGATCCAACTATGCCTGCTGTTTAGAGGGAATGTTATACATTCAATGTGGACTGGGTGGCAACATGGGTCAAATATTTTCCTCCTCGGTGCCCATTCGGAATATCTCCATCAGAACGGAACACTGATAATGTACAAAACTGCCACAGACAATCTGTCTAAAGTTCTAATTGGAGCTCCTCGTACAGCAGTTAACTCAACACATTGGATAGCTGTGAATCTGTCTGATGTTCAGAAACAAACAGATGAAATGTAGGCTCCTCAATAAATACGCCTTAGCTTTAAAGATCTGCATGGCTACCTCACCTATACCAATTTTATTCAGATGCTTTGAAAGGCAGTTGTCATATCTTCCATTTAGTATTGATTTCAACATACTAAAAACCAGTCCTCTTTTATGTATTAGCGGGTAAAGGAAAAGCCAGTACTAAAAAATACTCTGCAAAGAATGTCTTCTAATGAGAAAGGATTAAATGTAATATGTTTAGAATCAGACACATGATGGATATTCAATATACAATTAGACAAAATCCTCTAGCTCTTTCACACCAGGCAGTTTTCTCATTAAGAAGTCAACCTCAATTTCAGCACACATTTGAACTTAATTACTATGTTTAGACAAATCTTAAGCTGATTTGGACAAATCTTATCACCCCCTCTACACCAGGCAATTGAGTAAGATATGGAATTGATTAATTTTTCACTTTTAATTGTTTTACTGCTTAAGTAAAATTCCTGTTTACCTCTAGAATTTCACCAATGGTTATTGCTAGTGAAAATAAGATAACAGATCAAAGGCATGGATTTTGTAATGAATTTTTAAACTTTCAGTCCTGAGAGGCTTTTGCATTATGCTGTACCAATACCTGTAGTGGTACCTATACCACTAACAAATGACTCTGCATATAATATATATATGTCAAATTGATTAATCAGGATTGAAAGTTTGAAAATTTGTAAACTTTTAAAAGTTTGAAAAATGTATGTATGTGCCTGTATGTTCATAACTACAGTGTTCATAATAAGACATTTGTCATTTCTGGAACATTTTGGCATTATACACTATTTTCTGATGTGCTTTAGACATCATCCTTTAAAAATCTTAACATTGCACCTTCAAAACTTATATTCTTCAGGCATTGAATGGACATATACAAATAAATAAATAAAAAATACTGTCATATATTTGTGATATACCTCCTGCCACAGGGACAGCATCGATATCTGAAATTCTTCAAAGGAGCATAGGTGACATTGTAGTCATGGCACAACTGACTTCCACATCATATTCATGGTAGTCATGGCACAACTGACTTCCACATTGTATTCATTGTATTCATCTCTGATTTCCTTTAGTTGTAACACTATAATACCTTTCTTTATTCCAGCCATGACAAGAAACACTCCATTCAATGGATTTCAGAGCACAATCTACTCATCAAAATCAGTTTGCATTACTGTGTCAGCTTTGATTTGAATAAGTTGATACAATTACACAAATATTTTATTTTCTATATTTGCTCATGAACTGAACACTAACCACTAAATCTTGAATATGAACAAAAAAAAAAACTTTGCTTTCTTGTGTACAAGCCTCCACTCTTCTTTAGTAATAACAGGCTAAGGAAAAAAAAAAATCCTGCCCTTAGTGTTTCCTGCGGGTGAGATTATGGGAAATGACCTGGATACAAGCAGTCTCAGATGCACCTCAAGTGAGTGCACCTCCAGGCCAAACAGCAGGGCCACTCTGCCTAACATGTTCACTAGGAAGTGATGGAATGGGAGGCAAAAATAGGATGACAGACAGACAAGTTGAAGATGGGGAACCATAGGACTTAGCACTTCTCCAAAAGATATTGAGTGAACTCTTCTACAGACCATCCCTTGGGTGTTCACCAATTACCAGGCAGTTCACCTTTCAGATCAAACTGCAAATAAAAAGGCCATTTGAGATGACAAAACTAAGGCAGTAGAAATGAGATGTGGTCAGCTTTGCAGATTTAGTAGTAAGTTCAAACCTGGGATGGGACTTTGTTGCTATGGCCTTTTTAGCCAGATATTTAGGTATTTACATTACATAAAGAAAAATTGTGCTAAACATTGTGATTAAAATTCCCAAACTATGATTCATTTCAACATTAAGACCGCTGTTTATGTAATGCAGGACCTACAGTAATTCCCCCTGACACTGTTAGACTAGTTGAGAAGCAGCTATACTGTAACTGGCATGTTACACATGATATCAGTTAGGGAGTATAAACATTGTGGTAAAAGCTGAATATGGTGTCATACAGTTATGGTATATGTACAAACCAGTAAAAATACATTATGAGGGTTCTTCTTTATTCAAGTATAATTCCCCTCTCTAAAACTAATAAATAAATAAAATAATAAAAAAGGTATTTTAAAACCTAAATACAGTTGCAATATTGTGGAGTCAATACATCAGGTTGAGTGCTGATTTGGTTGCAATCATAGAACCACAACCAAAAAATGAATTCACGTATTTCACAATAAAAATAACAGAATATTTTCCTTTATACATGGCATCACACAGGGAGGTTGCCCTGAATCTGAAAGCTGCAAATTGCAGCCATAGGAACTTATCCCATTCTCTGCTGAATAATCTTTGATTTTCCATGTAGAAAAATGTGTTTTTTTTTTTTTGTTTGTTTGTTTGTTTTTTTTTTTCAATGTGTTAAATATATCAGTTCAGGCAAAGTTGGCTCTGCAGTAGTGGTAAAAAGTCTACATATCTTTTTGCATCACCAGTGGATCTCATGTTTATTCAAAACAAATTCAGTTTCCATTCAATATCTCAGTCATTTCAGAACATAGGAATGTTGTCTTTTTGCTGTAGTCTAATATAATGTTCAATTAGACTTCAGTAAACAAGAGGACTGAATATGACAAGGTAGTCTCCACCTATTGATAGCTGCAGTATGTTCAGATGCATGTATCTCTCAGCTCTGATGATAATACAGATAACAAAACCCATAATATATTAATAATATAGTAATATAATACTAATATAGTAATATCAATAATATAACTGAATAACTGAATTATTATTATTATATATTTGATTACAATCACTTAAAATGCATATAGTTATTTATCCTTATTTTGTAACAATTGTACATCATTATTTATGGAAATATTTATTGTTGCAATTTATAGCTGTATTACATTTTGACAGCATTTATTTAAACAGTTATTGTTCGCAGTGTTTAAAAATAAATAAATAAACAAATAAATAAATAACAGACAATGCCTTTACCTCACTTTCCACTCTAAAACACTCAACTATTGCTTTTTCACATCATAAAGCAATGGAATATCCATCTGACAAAGTGCTTTGTATGTATACAATCCAGAAAATCTATACCATCAGTCTCTGTAGAGATAACTGAGTTGACACATTTGATTTAAAAAGACATTGAAGTAAACACTTCAATAAGTGAAAATTATTTTACCCCATATAAAAGGGCATATCAAATTACTCATATCAGAGCCAGGGCATCTGATAGCATTTTCTAATGTGACAAATTAGTTCTGAACAAAACGATATATGGCATGTGTGAATACCTATTACAAATGTCAAGAAACATCAAAAAATAGGGCACGGTTCATAGGGTTAATCATGTTGGATAAAAATAATACAATCTGAATATGGACTTGTAAAATTTTATCAATTATCACATGACTACAACTGAGTTCTTCAATATAATCTGTAATCACAATCAAGGTTACAGCCTCCAGTATACCTGCTTGTAGAGAGGTCACTCAGATGTCACTGTAAGTACTTTGCAGTCTGCTCAGGTGAACTAGGGCTCGGGTGCAATACTTGCCTCACTGTGTGCAGGGCAGATCTGAGAACCTAGACAGGATATGCCAATGACAATGACACTGTCTGAGAAACACATCACTGTCATTCCAGGGGAGCATGACAGTTCTTACGATTTGGAAGTAAAGTCACAGCCTGTGCAGAAAATTGTCTAGGAAGATCTGTTTGTGAATAGGATGCAACTGGAACAACCTGCACTAACATTGATTTTATGTGCACTTCCATGAAGGAAGATGGCCTGTTGGGATAACCTCTCCCCCAGCTGATCCACACATGCTGGATTTGAGGAAGAAAGTGGAGGGAGATTAAACAAACCCTATGTATATATATATATTTTTTTTATACATGATGACAATTTTTAGCGTTTTCATTTAATACTTTAATGAAAAAAATATGTGACACATGCTGGTGACTGTGCATTTATTCTTCATAAAAGACAAGAATGCAGAGGGTCACAAAGTAGCACAAAATTAGCACACTGTTCGTCCTCATTTTGAAAACAATTATTTTAACCCATTTAAAATAACAAAGGGAGTGATTTTTTCATGTGTTTTCAGTCTGGTGGAAAATAACATTGCACTAATGTGCATTAAAAATATTGCAAACATCCACTCAAAGTACATTTGTTTTGTAAGATTTTGAGAGGAACATTTTGTATAGAAATGTAAAGAATACAGGAACATACAGTGTCCTGAAAAAAAAAACTTTAACTTTATAAAAAATAAAGCAGCTAAACAGACGGTAAAATACAATTGGATAGCTTGCTTGAAAATCTGTCACTCAAGTACTGGATTGTAATTCATGACTGCTAATTAGTTTGTGTTATCTTTCACACCAGTTTGGGCTGCAACTAATACAACCCATTAAATGTATGAGGCTGCAAAGTTCAAGCACATCCCTGCAAGATATTTAAAAAGGCTTTAGGCCTTTCTTTGGCCTACTTTTTTCTGAAATACACATAGGCTGCGGCCATTGGCCAGTGGAGTCAGTTGAGAAGAGAGGAGGTACAAAAGTTGGTGGGAAAATGCAAAGCTAGCCAGCTTAATGGTAGTGCTGGTAGAAAACGTAACCCAGGAGAAGTCACAGGTTTTCCTATAGTTTCTCTTTGGACATAACTGGCAAAACAGTTCATGACAGATTTATTACATATATATTCACTAATTATAAAATCAACTTTCCTTCCATGAAATCCACATTCATTTATTGGTGTGCCTATGTCTGCTTCATTTCCCACTGTAGCAAATTATCATTGATCGATTCTGCACATAACATAATTTTCCTTGTTTTAACTCATATTAATTTCTACTTTATGTGCTGTAAGGCTATAAGTTATCCATTGGTACTAGAATGAAAAAAAACATGCCATGGTGTCTTATTATTTGTGTGTGGGTCTTTGCAACAGTTTATTTATTTACTTATTTATTTATTTTTAATCATCACTGTGAGTATGAAGGACGTAAACCCAGTCTGTAAGACTTTTTATGGTTCAATGCGAGGTGGAGTCTGGGTGGAGCATATAAATCTGGGATTGCTCATTTAGGGGGTGTCTGTTCATGAAAAAGGTGGACAAGTAACACGTTTCCTCAGATTTTTGTTGGAAAAAGCATTTGCTTATGTTTTGAATGCCCTCAATTACAGGCCTGGCGCTATAGGGGTGCATTGCACCACCACACAGAACCCCAGTGCAGACCAGACAGACCCCAGCTGTCTCCTTATATCCCAATGTTGACATAGCATTTATGACTTTTTGTGCACCGCCGTGGATTGCAATTGCACCCCTCTGTATTTTCTCCTGGCGCTGACCCTGCTCAATTATTTTAAGGACATGTATATATTTTCAGAACTTCACCACATTTTCCTTGCTTTGCAAGCTTTTTTTATGTCGGTTAACATAATCAAAATTGTACTAAATGACAGTGAAAATGATAAATGACAGATCATCATATAAACTCGCCTAATACAAAACTATTATCCGCACTTAATCTGCTTTTGTAAAAAAGCACAATATTCCCTTTACGAATAACCAGTTGTTGTTACTGGTGAACAAGCATAAAAATTTCACCTAAACATTTAAAGACCTTGCTCAAATTAGAAATTATTCACAGCCAAAGGTAGAGAACACTGAACGTACACTAAGTAGCCACTTTATTAGGTACACCTACTGAATAGCAAGACCAGGTGATGTTTTTTCAATCCTCCATATTGTCCAGTGTTTGTGTTCCTTACCCCACTGCAACTGCACCTTCTTCTTTGTCGCTGAGAGGAGTGGAGCTCAGTTTGGTTGTCAGCGCCATACCCCATTTGTGACAAGGTACAATGAGTTGTACGCTCTGATGCGCCTCTTTTGGCACCAATGTTGTACCCAGCTGTTAGTTAACTGAATGTAGCATATTTGTTACTCTGCCATCGTTGGACTCAAAATTTCATCAACAGTCTGTCCTACCACAGAACCACCATTGACGGGATGTTTCTTGGGGTGTGAACAATTCTCAATACACCCATCATACCGTCATTTGTGAAAATCCCTGAAGGGTTGCTTTTTCTGATATGATATTTAATTTGCTGCACGTGTACTGCATTAAGGTGAGTACCTGCCCATAGCCTCACCCACCTTAACTTGTTCCCCACTCTGCATCCCACAGTTATTGACAGAAACACTCACCATGTGGTGAGGGCTGGGTCCCTTAGTAGACTTAATGTGAGGAGACATCTTCAACCACTCTAAAAATGTGCAGCCAATATTATACCACTTTTCAGAGGCAAAACTGAAGTTGAAGTTACTGTTACCCAATCCCAAGCCAATGGACACTCATCACAAGGTTCAGTAATGTCCTAGTTTTATGACCTTTTGCTTCAGAAAATGCATACAAAAAGAAGGAGAATTCTTCCTATCTCTCTGATGCTGTGGACAGTGAAATAGTTGAGCTCAGAAAAAATACATTCACAACATTGCTACACAAAATTTTGTTAACGTTAATTAAACATTAAAAACAGGGGAAAAACAGTAAAATTAATTCACACTGCATGAAGATAACTGACACACAACTTTAAGGTACAATGCATTAATTCCCATTCTTTTAACTGTCATCCACAATCAAGAGTGTGCAATGAAATTGTAAAATTGAAACTAATGAAAGAAATGCATGCATCACTATTGGTACATCTGTAAAACACCTACAACTGAAAGTCTGTTGGTCTGGTGGAAAGCACCTTTTGAAATGATGTATTTAGATGTTTATTTTTATTATTATTCATTATTATTATGTTGTGAAACAGTTAAGTGTTTTGAGTTAAGTGTTTTGTTTCGGAAACGATTACAGTTAGTGAGCACAGTTCTGTTTCCAAAGTATGGTAACTACTTTAGTGCTGAAAAAACTTCCACAGCGTAAAATTAACCTGACTGAATACTAAATAGAATCACTAAACGTAATGTAATCCCTCATATTTAAATAAAAAGATTGCCATATTGAATTGACTCAATCTATGTTTAACTAATGACATCTTATTTGTCCATCTGTTACCCATCTGATGGCATTGTGCAAGCAAGGAAATGAGAAGTGGGAAAAAGAGACCTCAGTGTAAATATTGTATTAGCATCAGTCTTAAGCATTAGCAAGGGTCTTAATCAGATCATATCTCTCAAGTGCCATAGAAATGCTTATTTTGGATTCATAAATAAACCATCAGCTTCACAGCTCCAAGCAAAAGATCCTATTAATACCAAATCCCTGGATTTTATATTTTGTTTAATCTCATTGCATATTTACATTAATCTACTATTTTACGAAACACTGAAGAAAGAGGGAAGTTAAAGATGTCTTTGCATAAACATGAGGGGTGTCTATTAAGGTAAGCCTTCTGGTGCAATTAAAACTGTTTTGAAAAAGCATTATGTTGCATTTAAAATGCACAGTTTTCTGGACAGAATTCAGTTTGATGACAAATGCAGTGACTGATTTTATCTTTCATTATACTGTGCTACTATTTATGAAGCCATTTGTAGGCATTCCTTTACAGTTTTATATCACAAAAATAGCAGCCTATTTCATCAAATTACTTCTTCATTTATTTTTTCAACATCAACTCATGCTGATATTAGCTTTATGAAAATTTTAGGAGGAGGAAACGTGAATCATTCATGACTTGCAGACCTAGTGCTATTCATTTTTCTTCCCTTTCAGATACAAATATTCTTAGAGCAATGGTACAATTTTAATGAGACTCAAACTCACTATACATTAATTGCCATGAAATTTTAAAAAGTTTAAAATTAAGAGTTTTCTATTCACTCCTAAAAAATGGTCCCAAATCCAGAGAAACTGCTGGTTAATCCCTTTCACTACAATAGAGTCAGAATTGTTATAGTTACCACAATGACAATTTCTACATATAGATGGGTGAATTTGGATTTATTAATACCCAGACTGCCACTCAAAAACATCTGCTACTCTTTGATTTATTTCTGAAAAGACAATTCATCAACATCTTCATTCAAACATTCCATAGAATGGATTATAATAAATACTGTGGTTTAATCAGGACTATATGAACTAACGTCTCTGGAAACCATACCACTCTAAAGTTGTTCTTCACAGCTAAACTCACAGTCACAGACATCCAGATAGACCTGCAAATTGCAGTGTATATACTGTATGTCCTAATGTGTAGAAACACTGTATATAACTATTACAATGGAATGTCAAAAAAGGTTTGCTAATGCATAATTACACTTAGCACCATCTTTGAGAACAAGATGCTGTTGGTCTATCATAGTTATTGTCCATTGTGATAACACTTTTCACGCACAGTACTGGGAGGTGATAATAATGGTATTGAGACGTGTAGCACACAGTTGCCATCTTTATGCTTGTTTTTGTTTAGAATCATGTATACTTTAATCACTGTGGCAACAGCCATCTCTGGGTCCAGGGTCCCTGGACCAAACCCTCTGAAATAGTCCAGATATTGACTTAGAAGCATTACAGATGTTTCAAAGACAAGTGGAAGCAACTGCATTTTGGGAAGGTGAATGTTGACTGAATAGGTTTGTAATTTATATTTATAATGGCAATGAACTTGGTATGGGCATTTGAATACTCAGTTCTTAAAGTCTTCACTACTGCTTGTTCATGCAGCAGATGGCAACCGCATGTCTATGTCACAGAAGTGAATGCTTCTATTTAAATACATCCGATGGGAAAGATGTCTCCAATTTCAGTGAATCCCTGCAATGATAACTGCAGGAGCCATTCCATGTTGTTACACTGAACCAAGACAAAATTCTAAAAATAGACCCTGCAATAACATAAGTGGATTAGTATGATTAACTACCTACTGTATAGCTATGGGCCTTTAAAGATACAGGGCCTACAGGTTTTACGAGGCCAGTGCTTTCCATCATATTTCCCATTGTTTTATCTCTGTGATTTTAATCCTGAAGTCTTAATCCTAAACATCCGAGCAAGCCAGAAAAAAAAAAAAAAATGTTGCTAGAAGCTACTCATGTTTACATGACTCATGATTTACATTGTATTACATGTTTATTTTAAGATTTTACCCATTTCGATTTCATAGTTTTTAACTTCATACCCTACTTGAATTCTTGGGTTTGTATGTATATATTTCTATATTATTAAATGGTGTACACCTGTTTGAGGTAACTAATTTCCCAACATCCTATAGATACCACCTTAAAAAATAGGAAACTTTAATCCTCGCTAGGAGGTCAACATGCCCATTCGAAGAGATTAGATTGGAACCCACAATCATGTTACATTAACTTAATTAATGATCCGGATCAGGAAGAGGATAACAGTGCTGTGACTTTTTTGTGAAGCTGTGCTGTGCACTCATCATAGATTAAGGTCTGGCATAGGAAGTGACAAGGTGGAATGTACTTACAGGGTATGCACTACAACTACAATTGATGGAGCTGTTTGCAGGGAGCCATTCAACTGCTGATCCTAATTGTTCTCAGTAATGCTGCTCCTAGTTTGACTTTTCAGTACAGCACAAACTGTACAGAATACCTACAGTGTAATCTGTCAGTGTCAAGAGCAAACATGATATATTACTGTATCTCTCACGTCGTCATTCATGTCATTACTCCTTTATTTGCCAGATGTCCTTAACACAGGCTTCCTTTGGACAGTAAATGTGTTACGCTGTTCTTCATTTTATTTCTAATATGCAGCCCACATTTTCATAGGAAGCTGAAGCTCAAGGACTGCAAAAAACTAAAGGGATCTCTGCTCTCTGCTGTTGCAAACCATGTGAAGCCAAACAGGGCACAGTCTGAATAAGCACTGCCAATAGAACCCAAAATGTCTGCAAGGCGCACTACAACCTTCCAGTATGTGAGGTACATATGTTGACATGTGACCGATGTGTAGTGCTGTTCTTTTTTCTAAGGCAAGGCAAATTATCCACTATCAGTAACCTGGACTGTGCACTCCCACAGAAAGTCATTATGATGTTGTGCACAGCTACACCATCAGACCATCACTATTTATAATGGATAAAAAAAGCATACATACACACATACAACAAATAAAATACAGAATTGATACTACAGGCTGTATGTCTCCATTGATATGTTGGTGATTTTTCTCTTTCTGTTGATAACAGCACCTGCTAGATGTCAAAAATGCACATGTAATGTTAAATGTACTCATATCTTGTATCTCACTGTGTCTACTGTGTGACAAAATGGAAATTTAAATGTAAGGTCATTTGAGGGCAATGTCAAAGACACTGGTTTCATTTTGTATATGTTTCAAAACAAAACTGCACAGACTCATTTTCGATTTAGATGAAACTGTCAACTTTTTAGCATGTAAAGATATACCATTGTGTCCATTGTCAAACAGTTTATGGCAAGTAGGGACACCCAGGTATTTTTGGAATTCACATCTCAATATTATGTAAACACTGCCAATAATGACACTTTTTCTTTTTGTCTTAATATTATGAGAAGCAGCAGCAAACATGTTAAAGACTATGTGCAAATGTGTGATGAACAATGCTTGTGAAGAAATAATTGTAATAAGCTGGACAAACTCAACTGCAACTTATACAGTTTGAAAGAGAACAAGCCAAAGTGGCACAAATAAAATTGCTAGTTGGAACTCGCTTTTCTACTCTCTATTCAGATTCATGTTTTGCATGAAAAAATAGAAGATTGTCCAGCTAATGCCTTTGAAACAGGTAACATCAAGCTATCTTAGCTATATTATCATATAGTTTTATGAAAGCTCATTGTGGTGAGAAGTTGTGGCTATGTTCGTGGTTGCCAGATAGCTCACTCAGGATTTCTGAAAATAGCATGTGTGCATGCTTGTGTATATTTGTTTCTAAAACAGGTTTTTTCTAGCTAACAAGGAGTACTTGAAATTTATTGGAGCCAGTTTACTAGCTAGCTAAGATTTGTGTCCTAGCTATAGGTGGCTACAGTTATCAAGAATGACACAGCGGGCTAACAAGACAGTTTGATAACATTGTTAATCATTCTAACTGGTGAAAATTGTGCTTTTGTTATGCTTTTTGATTGAATTATGTCAAAGCCTAGCTAGCCAACATCATCTGTGAAGCTAGCTAAGTATATTGCCAATTAACCATGAAACAAGCAAGTCACAACAAGTGACCAGTCAATCAACTGTTGACTGGCTAACACTCAACAATTACCAGCATTAAATGACAGCCAGCATTATATAATACTTCATGATTATAATACATAATGTTTGAAAACAGTGTCTTAATGAACTTCATGATGTTAGCCTACTAGTATATGCACCCTTATCTATTGCTTTTTCTTTCAGTAAGAAGGGGATAGCTACATTAAAAATTGAAGTACTAAAGCTTTCCCCAGTATACATTGCATACTGATGTCCTTTTTCCTGAATATTTAGTTATTTGTGTGTAATCCAAATAAAAAGAAATGTTAGGTTTGCCTTTCCAAGATGCTTACTTCCATGCCAGGTGTTGCGTAACATTAAGTCTAATTGGCTTGGTGGTGTAAATCAGTGGGGAACAACAGAAGATAGAGCTCACTGCCTGCTCACTTAGCTACATACAGTAGCTCCTCTCTTAGAAAGAAAAAAAAAAAATGTTTGAATTTTGAGACTAAAATAGAGATAGCTATCTAGATAAGGGAAAACAGGTCTTCAACTGCAGAGCAGAACATTCTTTTAAGCATGTTCAATAACAACAACAAAACACGCCTCTCCCACAGTCAGTTTTTGTTCCTTGTTGTTTAGAACATATGGATCAAAGACCTGAAGTAAGATAGAAGGAACTCAGGCCTGCATACTCATATTGGAAAATAATTTGTGAGAATAGCAAATCCAGCAGTCCAGCCACAGAGAAACAAAGTAATTGCTTTTCTTTCTCTCCATGAAATGTAATATTCTGGGGAACTCGGAGGATCCTGCAGATCCCTTAATGAACACAGAACCTGAACATGTGAGAAATGTTGACTAGGAGCATACAGAATGTACAACATGAATAATTAGGTCAATTACCTGTACTCAAAATGTTTTTTTTTTAATTTTTTTTTTTATTTTAATTTTTAATCAATGAAACTACTCTGAAAATGAAGAGTTTTAGATTTACCTAATATGCACTCCCCATAAAATTGGAAGAGATATACCAGGATAGACAATTACATAAATTGATGTACTGCATATTAATTTTCCACTAGAAAACCAGGCAAAATAAATGGTCAAAAGTTAAGACGACCAAATTCTCTGCACACCTCAGACTCTGCCAGACTCCATTTGTAGGCTGTGGTGGGTCTCTGCATTCCCCAAAGGAGTTCATGAAGTCTGAATATTGGGCGTGCATGGAAATATATTTTTGCATTGCACTGCATGCTAATAAGAACAAAATAAATACAAAATCATCTGTGTAGTTGTAATTGTTCATATGCAAGACAAGTCCTCAGAAAATTCTGAAAAGTGGAAACTTTACAGTAGAGAATGGTTTATGTAAATGAACATTTACATTGTCAATACAAAACTCTAAATGTGCATTAAAAACTCTTGTCATCATCCACATTTGATGCCTGCAAAATACAGGTTTATGGAAACCAGTGAACATCAGCGCGAGGAAGACACCTGGAAATTATAGCTCCGGCACTGCAGAGCAACAATGCAGTAAATAGACACTAAATGACATGTTTTTTCCTACGATCACTTCTTTTTGCATTGGCGGCACTATATTCCATACACAAGTGCCATTCTTTGTGTAATAAGTAATCAGGGATAAAAGTAATCTCTGTACAAGATAAGCAACTATATTGACTTTTAGTTCTAATTATTGACCTAACAAACATTGAAAATACATACAATATCTGGAGAAGATGATGAGCGAAGATTAAACTAATCACTCTGCAAACTTTGGACTGTAATGCAATCTGAAATTGAAAGGTCAGAACATCACAAGGCAAAGATAACTCACACAGAATATCAAAGAAAAAGTGGTGTCATTTTAGAGCCCCCCTACAGGGTTCATACAACAGCCTTCACATAGAAAATGGGCCTTGCACAACAGCCCAGCATGAAAGAAAGCATTTGTGTGATTATGAATGGTGAAAATAATAGGAAGAAAAAATATTGAATGCAATAATGATTGGAATAAAATTACCTAAAAGCAAACCTACAGGTCATTACTCTTTTGTGAGCCAAAGGCTTTAATGAAGAAACTATGGAAGATCTGTCATTTGAAGCTTGTTAGACACACTAAAAGAATTGTTGATGCCTTGTAAAATAAGAATGATACATACCATAACATACTGCTGGATTTTGAATCTCCTGAAGTGAGCTGTGCTTGTCTTATATGCTGGACTATATGCATTGTTTAAGTTCTAATCTGTTGTTCAGGCTTTGTTCTGGATGTATGGTAGATATTGAATTACTGGGGATTCACAATACAAATAAAGATTACCTTTTCTTCTGGTATCCCAGCACAATATGTGATTTAATTGTGAATGATCTTTGTCTGCCGAAATAGTGGGCAAATAGGTGTACCATGACCAGATGACAAGACACAGTTATAACATGATATGAGAAAAAAAAAAAAACATAAACTGAAAATTGCTTAAAGTGGAAGTAAGGCTTCCAGACAGAAAAAAAAAAAAACATGTCTTTTTCTACAGTGTATCCTGTAAATTTAATCCCATCATCTGAAAAGTGAAAAGAATATAAGAAAATACATTGAACACAGAAGCTTTTGATAACTCCAGTCCACCCTGCAGAGAGTGGCATCTAACTGGTATTAACATGCCAGTTTACCTGTTCCTTATGCAACATATTTACACAAGACTATGTCTCTCCTATGAAACTGCTTTCTTTTCAGGTGGAAAATAAAACATTGTGACAGACTTCATACCCACCTTCTGCCCAAGGGTGATGCTGGAGGCTATGTGACCACGTACAGTATGACCACACTGAACATACATGAATGGTGAATTCCTATGTCACTCATGTCAACATAAACGTGCTTTTGTGAAAGTCATTCCAAAGAGGGAATTAATTATTGGGATGTTAATGTAAGCACATCCTGGTCCACAAAACTAGATGTTCACAAATATCTGTTGTGTAATGAGACAATAAAGTAAAATTAAACTTCACCCTGCTATTCTTACAGAAAGTGTTTGCTGATCTCTCTCCATCTATCAAATTATATATGAAAAGGTTTGTGCAAAAACATAATACATGCCTATTTTTCACATAGTTGCTTACAGGAAGTATTATGTATACATATAGAACATATTTCTGTCCTTTGCCTTTTAAATAATGCATTTTAGGTGTGCTTTAAACTGTGTTTTTTGTTTTGTTTATGTCAAAATGTAATATTTTTAATACAAGTAATATTGTAAATTAATAATGTAACTGAAATATAAACTGATTTATTATGACATATATTTGATTGCAACCACTTACAATGTATATAGTTGTTGTTTTGTATTGCTTTTATGTCATTGTGTATGCAAATAGTTATTGTTGTGATATATAGCTGTTTTGCTATTATTCTATATCAGTATTTATGTAAATAGTCACTTATTGTTTGCAGTGTGTTAAAAATAAAACACAGCACTTATTGTCTAACTTACAGATATCTGATTCATATGGAATGCCCCACTGATACAGAACACAGCTGCACGTCTGGTTTTCAACCAACCAAAAAGGGCTCATGTTACACCTCTCTCACCAGTGTCACTCCACTGGCTCCCTGTAGCTGCCCGCATCATGTTCAAGGCCCTGATGCTCGCGTACAGGGTGACCAAAACTGCACCTAAGTACCTGAACTCACTGCTGCAACCCTATGTTCCCTACTGACTGGTACGCTCTGCCACCAAACGGCGCCTGGTGGTTCCGTCGCATCGTGGCGTTAAATCACTATCTAGGACTTTCTCTGCCGTTGTCCCCTGATGGTAGAATGAACTTCCACACATCATCTGTTCTGCTGAGTCCCTCTCTGTCTTCAAGAAACATCTGAAGACACAGCTCTTCTGCTCTCACCTGAGCACCTGAAACACTTTTCCCCTATCTCCTACTAAACTATATTTTAAAAAATGTAATGGTTTGTCTGTAATAGTTTAACATAATGGTTTGGTTGTAATGGTTTGGTCATAACGATTTGGTAGTAATGGTTTAACACACTCGCTAGCTTTACCTGCCTTGCCTGGCCAACCTTTGGAACTTTGTCATGCAGTACTTCTAATAATGTTGACTCTGTATGGTTTTTCACTTGTGTTGTATTGTACCTCACTTGTAAGTCGTTTTGGATGAAAGCATCTGCCAAATTCATAAATGTAAATGTAAATGTATACAATCCACACAGTCTTCACTGTAGGGGGTACCTGAGCTGTTTGCTTTTGGAGCAGCACTCAAGTAAACACATTTTTTTTCAACAAGCCGACATTATAAAAGGGCATACCCCGGTGCCATTTTCCATTCATCTTTGTAGAATGTCTGGACTTGAAATCATGCACTACTTATGTAAGATTTCTCATGTATTCAATATCATCTGCTTCTCCCAGAATCAAATTCTGTCTAGCACTGGTTTAACAAATTAAAACAAAGGGAGAGTACAACATTTGTGGCAGTAAAGACACTTTGACAAGAACAACCCGAACCTTCCCAGTGTTTGATGCTTGCAAACATGCAGTGCCTTTGAGACATACTGTGACTGCCGCCATCAAATCCACAGGTGTCTCCATTTGGCTGCAGTCATAAAATGTGCCAATCTACGTCTCAGTTAAAATGCGTTACCATGGAGACAAGGTTTTCTCAGAATGTTTCTCCTTGAATATCATTTTGGTTGCCCATAGTGTACAGTGTATAATCTCACATTGGCAAGGTAAAGATTTTTTTTTTTTTTTTTGAGAGTATGTAGAGTGAGAAGAGATTAAAATCATAATAATTAATTATGTGATATGGAAAATATTATTCCAGTCATTTCCTTTTCATAATAAAGACAACGATCAAAGCAGAAAAACACTTTTTTTCTGTAAAGTGGCCTGAGTAACACTGGGAAATTAACCTGGAAAATAACATTATTTTTAATCTGCACAGGTGGAGCATAGATTTGATGTGCACTTGGATGGTACTATCCAAGGATTTACAATTCATAGCACATAGAAACCCATATACATCAAGTGTTCCTTGTTGTTATTAGAGTCACTATGAAAGTTGTGAGATCAGAATGATTTCTACTTATACTTCCTCAATCAATTTAATTGTTTTCCCTTAGCTTTTCATGAAATGAAAGTATATTGCATTCTGATGAATGGGCCCACATTTTTGGGGAAAATTATGGTTTGCTGTCCAATAATGGTTCATGTGGCACTGGCATGCTTGCTGTATTCTTATATGAGAGCATGTAGTTCATACCCCTTTCTAGAATTTAAAAGTACTTAGGCGTAAATGTATGGATTAACCTAAAACAGAATTAAATGAAAATGGCTTTTCCAATTCTGTGTACAGGGCGGCAGGAGGTCCATTTTATAAAGCAATAGTAACCCGATACGTACAGTATGTGGTTATTTTCTTTATTCCACTGAGGACTATACATTTCATTGTTTGAGATAAAGTCTGAGTCTTCAGCAATCTGACCAGTGGTGAGTACATGCTGTGTGACATAAGCTAATATTCTCATGGTGGGTCACCACTGCAAGAAAATGACAAGATGAGTAGTCGGGCAACAAAAAAATGGTGGTCAAAAACTATAAATTGGTTTCCTCACACAAATAGCCAACAGTTAATGTAGAGCCCTCATTTAAAGAAAAAATGGAGTGAAGCCAGACTTGTTTTTGAGCAGTTGGTATTGTAGTTGCTGGCTATTTCTTTGCATGCTGTTTTACTGTATAATAATCCAAAAAAAAACAATAAAAAAAAAAAAAAACTTATCCACATAGCTCAAACATGTCATCAAGAGTTAAAGATTTAAAGAATGAGACAACAAAGAAATACAATCAAGCACAGATCCAGTCTTGGGTTTGTATGCTTTCATACAAAGAGACTCCTGTCTTTGCATAGTAAAATGTTGTTCTTAAAGCTTGCTGATATTTTATATACAGGAAAGATCATTCTATAATAATTGACCATTATGTCTTCAATTTGATCAGCAGAGCAGAATAACAACCATTTGAGGTATACTTGGCATTTTCTTAGAAAAAACATCTACATATTTATTTTGTCCTGCATATAAAAAGCATCATTCTTTTGTGGCAGCAAAGGCGATATCTTATGGAAGATGTCATTGGCAGACTGCTTTATATTTGACGAGGTAATTCCATACTACACTCTGTAACTGCTGCCAGACTGGAAAAGCAGAATGTTTTCATTGTGAATTATAATTACCATCCTGCAATTTCAGTGCAGTCTTTTCAGTTGACAGTTGCTGTTTTGAAAGGGTTGAAATAGGACACAAATGCATTTGAATGAAAGAGATTATACAGACATTAAATTCTCCAAGGAAAATTTATTTGAATTGAATATCTGATTGCCTGATATTCCATGCATCAAACAAAATTACTTCAAAGAGAAAAGTATACATGTGTACTTAAAGTGAAAAAAGTATCAGAATGAACTCAAATCATAAAAAAGTCATGACTGTTCAAAAGCAAAATCACATAAATACTTGAAAGAGATGCTTGAAATTCATCATACAATATTTTCAGCAGCAAAGCAAACATGACAAACATGGTAAGGTGGCGAAAATATAAATAACTATACAAAAGATTGGAACACCAATGCTGAGTTAAAACGGTTGTCACTGCTGCTAGAGGAACAGTGGGTGGGCTTGTTCCGGACCTCGCATTTAATGGGCTCTAGAGCAATAGTACACTTCTAAAGTGCTGCACTCCTGGAGTAAGTATATGTGATGGTATGATCAATAGTGTCAAAAACTGAGCTTACATCTAATAGCACAAGTATAGAGACACAACCATTGTCAGTAGAATGGAGTAGGTCATTAACCACTTTGATTAGGGCTGTTTCAGCGCTGTGATGCATTCATAGCCTGACTGAAAAACTTGTAAATTGTTGCTGGAGTGCGGTAATGAGTGAAGTTGCTGACTAACAGCTTTCTCCAATACTTTGGAGAGGAATGGGAGTTTCAGATGAGCCTGCATTTAGATAATTCAGCGGGTCGAGGTTGGGCTTCTTGAGGAGTAGTTCAGTTATGGCTACTTTGCAGGACTGATGTATGTATCCTGATGTTAGGGCTATGTTAATTACATTTAGTATTGGTAAATCAGATTGAGCCACTAGTCACTAGTAGCAGTCACTTGTAGCAGTTCCTTCGACAAGCTTTGCAGGTACAGGATCTAATAAACAAGTAGATGGTTTAGAAGTAGTAATAGTAAATTAGTAAAAATAGTAAATTCACTAAACTCAATTGGGATAAAGGAGTTTTGACCTGAAGCCAGTTTTCGGGATGTGTCACCATCCATTTGTTCTGAGACTGATATGGGAACAAATTGTCTTCGTTCCGCAGGTGGAGATATTGGGGAGGGCAGGTTGGCGAACAACAATGTGCTCTCTGTTGCTCATCAGCATCCGCCCCGCATCACATATACAGTATTTGTGGAAAGCATGTGCTTGGCTGTGCCCTCCCATATTGACATTGAGTGTTGCAGTAACACTAAGGACTGCATGTTGAAGGACATAGTAGGAACTGGGCATTCATAATTGGGAGAGAAATTGAGCATTCAAAATAAAATAATAAAAAAATAGTGTTATTGTGGTAGTGCGTGAGTCCACTTATATTTTGAGCAAAGCCAATGGAGTCAAGGATAGATGAAAATATTAGTCAAAGACAATCACTTTTGTTGTCCATGTGAATATTAAAAACTCCTGCTATTGCCATCTTGTCCATACTCACAGCCAAGTTAGAAAGACAGTGTGTAGGAGAGCCTTCACCACCTCTTCCTTGAACCAAATGCTAATTGTAAATTGTCAGTTGTGTGTCAATCACTTGTAATTATGTGCACACGTTGGCAGTTTGTTTGGGGAACCAACCTATTGGGTAATGAGTCACTGACTAAGTAACCTAGAAAGGTGATTAAATACAGGTGTGGCTTGAGTGCAGGGGGAAGGCTCACCTTCTGCTTGCTGTTGGCTTGCATAGGCTGGCTTCTTTGTCTGTTTGGATTTTAAAATAAATTATTGGCTTTTAACCTTTTGTTTTTGGCTCATTTATTAGAAAAGTGGCAGCCAGCTTCTCTATAGACAGTCTGCAAACTCAGACAGGAAGTCAGTACATGACCCTGGTGGCCTGTAACTAGTCACAAAGCTTTTCTGTCATGCTGTCTTTTCCTTACTTTTGCACACCCCATCTTTTTGGATATGCAGAACTAAATGAAATAAATTATAGCCAGGTTTTGGGGTTGCACACAGTTTAGAGTCATGTGTAGCAGAAACTCCTCTTCCTCTGCTAGCCAGGCAAGGGGCTTGATTATTACTGCAGCTTGGAGAGGTGGATTTATTTGGTCTTAACCAGGTTTCAGTCAAACACAGGATATCTAAATGGTGGATAAGTAATTGCCTTATCCACAAGTGCTGCCATAGCAGTCGGTGATCTTAGGTTGATTTCTCCAATGTCGAGATCCCATCAGCTGCATGTATTAAATACGGATATATTTGGTATAATTTTTATTTTAAAAATATTGAAAAATGCCTCTGTTGGATGGCTTTCAGAATTGTTTTTGGAGGATGGGGAAACAGACACTCTCAATTGAGTGAAACTCGGGTAGTAGTTAAAAGGAACCAGTAGATGTGTGTAGGACACTAAGTCTGCTCCTAGAACTACAGAAAACTCTCAACTGAGAAGTGAATGCTGACAAGTGATTCTGAGGTGTACTAGCTTTCTGTTTCAGCATCTGATAACATGTAAGAGTTGATATGAACAGAGTTAGTAGAGCTGAAATGCAGGGTGGATATACCTGTAAACTATTCTATCTCAGAAAAGAAAGAAAGAAGAAAAAAAAACATTATTTTGATGAAGCAGTGACATTTTATTTCCAAATGATATTCATGAGTTACAGATGAACCTGGTGAAAATGTCATTTTCAGACTCCCACAATGAGTATCATCCAAATTTTATATGACTAGTTTGAGCTAAAGCTCACATATTGTGGCTATATATAAATATATTATCGATATCAGTTATTACTTACCCTTTTGGTGATTGTTTAATTGTTAGGTATTAAATTAATAAGTACAGCAGTGTACTTCATATTCCACTTGTTAACTACTCCACCAACTATATTAAAGCTATTGTGTGTTACAAGCAAGGCTAGGAAAACATGCATATTGGTTTCTCACAGAGAACAATTTCATTTTCTGGCTTAAAGATGGGTTGGTTTGGCAAATGAATGTACATGAAGCCACCACCCGCCCACACAAATTAACTTGATGATGACATAAAGCTTAATTCATTAGAAGAACCTGTAACAATTGCCTAAATGTGCACTTTGATTGATGGAAATCAATTTCACTTAATGAGAAAAAACACAGTTCTTACAACCCCCCGTATACGTTTCAGCCTCCAACCAGAAAACATTATACTAATGTACCTGAAACAGATGGTGAAAGCTGTTTATTTTATTTATTTTTTTCACGTAATGATCAAGGACGCAAATTGATATTTGAATCTGGATATTCAAAAATGAACAGGGCTTAATAAGAATTAAAAATATGGTTGTTACTGTGGAAACAGTATTGAAGCTGCTCTGCAGTAACTCAATTACCAGTCTCATGTCTGCATTTGGAAACCAAACTTTTTCAACCTATTCTCTGAAAATGAAATTGATCACTGTAAAATTTTTATATGGTTTATTAAAAAAAAAAGAAATAAGAAAAACTGTGTTATCTGTCTCAATGGTTTGTTATATCCCTGATGGACTTTGAAAAATGATTTAAAAGAGGGAAAATAAATAAAGAAATGAAACAGAATTATACTTGTTGAGTTGGGTCAGGGGATGTCTCAGTGTAGTGTCACAGTGAGTAGTGGGCATTTCCCAGTTCTCCCAAAAGGGTGGAGACTCTGGGGATTGACAGTCCTTATATGCAGTCTTCCTGATCTGTGTGAAACTTTTTTTTTTTTTCATTCATGTAGTTCATAAGAACTTGAAATGCTAACATGTCACCGAGCTTAGTAAATCATTTTTCACAGTCATCTTCCTCACTTTTTTTTTAAAGACCAGATATATTCTAGAGCTTCAGACAATTCCTCCCTTTGTAAAAATATGAAAGGGAGTATAATAAGAGGCATACTTTCACCCTACAGCATTTTCTAAAAGTGGGTTATCATGCTTTTTGTTGAAAAAAAAAGTCTTAAAATTTTATGATGCATGGAACAAATTCTGAATTCCTTCACAGAGAAATTCTGTTTGTGTTACATGCTGGTATAGTCAATATCCACAAAGGGTCAATAGATGAACTAATGCCAGTACTTGTAACATGCTTGTAATAATAACTTGTGCTCACATCAGAAAACTGGATGGCTGCTTATTCATAGTTACAGAGAATTTCAGCAGAAACAGAAGCATAAATACAAAACAGCACCAAAAAAACATATTGTTGCAATTTTACTTAACAATAAAAATGAACTAAATTATGTTTGTAGCTAATGAAGGGATGTCTGCAAACTGTATAATGTTTGCTGCCTAGTAACTTAGACAACATAAAAAATGAAAGCTATCAACCATTACCTACATTTGAAATGTGTTTGATAGGAGTGTAATCAAATCTATAAGCCCTCCTTCCTTGATTATTTAATATAATATAATATATTAATACATCCCTCCAGCTGGTAGGCTTGCAATAAAAAAATAAAAAAATTAAAAAATAAATAAAAATAAAGAAAAATATCATATCATGGAATTTTTTGTGCCATGGATTGGCACACCCCTAATATGTGGACTTAAGGTTTTCCACAACAGTGAAGCACATATGCAACAGTATCAATCCAATTTATCTCAAAGAGAAAAAGGGAAAACAAAATTACTTTGATACTTCTGAAGCTTTGATACCTGCAGATATATACCCACCATTCCTTTGCTTGGTACCTCCAAATGAAAGGAAATACTTTCAAACAAAAGCATTTCATCAAGTGGACACTTTAGATGATGCGCTTTATAAGGCCCATTGCTGGGAGTCAAGGACGCATGAAAGAGCAGGACATCAATGGAAGGAGCTGAAACACAGAAGCATCAATGACACATGACTGATAAGCAATCCTGAAATGAAGCTTCCCTCTTGGTGGCCTCACTGATGATGATCACACTTTCAGTGCAATTTACAATAGAAGCTATTTTTACCTGCCATTCACAATTATATTGAGCATCAGTGTGAATACGCTGAAATATTTTACAGTCATTGATAAAATTGAAACAAATGCAATATTTACTGTAGGCTTACTGAGTTCAGCCCCAGGCAAATTATTTTCTAGCTTTTCTAGGAAACTGTGTTTCAAATAAAATTTGCCAGAAAAACAATACAGCCTTTGCTTGCTGATTCAGACCTGAGTTTGGATACCAATCTCTATGAGCTTTTTTTTTTATTTTTTCTTTCAGGCAGAAATGGCTTTGGCTATTCCTAATTGAGTTGAATTGTTTTCTTACTTGTTTATACAATTTCAAATTCAAATTCAAATTCATTTTACTTGAATGTATGTGAACTGGAAGTGGTTAATTCACCTTGAATGCATCTTTGCCAAAGACTATTGGAATGCAACATAAACACCCTGAAGAACGGGATTAGATTTTTTAAAATCACACTGGAAACCAGTTTGACATTTATCCTGCCATTAGAACAAATACATAACTACAATATTTATAGTCATCATTGATGGTGATACAAGCTTATGCAAAGACTTAACTTATACATGTTAGTCTCTCAAAACTGAGAGACTAACATGTATAAGGTTTCCAGAGAATCTGAGCAGAGGTAATGATTATTAGACCTTTTAATGAATTTATATCCCAGTATTCAAGTGTATTCCAGCTCAGCAAATATAGTGCCCTAATATTCATACAATATTCATACTCTGGAATGAATGGGAGCAAACACATTATAAAATAAAGAAATGTATACACTGTATTTATGTGTGCTATACTTAAATCATAACATCACCACTGAGGGAAGTCATATTATTCTCATATAATACATGTAAATCATGAAGGCCACAGTAAATGTGTTTTGCTTTACATTGGAATCATTATGGTGCAGTATTTCTGTACATGTACAGAAAAATGAAAGAAAGAATTAAAAACAGAATATTTCAAGCATACACTGCCACTCAAGATGACATGTTGCCATGGCAGCATGACATTAAACTGGGCTCTATTCTTCGGTGGGCTTGTCTTTGAACAAGGGGGTGTAGGCATGCATGGTTAGATTTCTCTGTTACCGTTTTTCATACTTTCTAAAGTTAGAAGATAGAATAAAATGTGTAGGAAAGCAACAGTTAGGGAGTGATGTGAAACAGAAATTCTGTGAAAAGATACAAAAAAAATATTTTGCCATTTTGAAACAATTTTACCATGTTTTCATGATAAAATTTAATTTTTATAACACATTTTTACAAATCTTTTCTTACAACATGCTGGACAGAGAAGGTGTAAAGGATTGAAAAAGGAAGAAGTAAAAAAAAAAATCATCAAACCAAGGCCAATGTAAATGAAAAGTGAAACACATGGAGGCTTATGAATAAATACATCCATCAGCTCTTTAAATAAATGCCAACACAATGCCAGCAGATGGCTGGATGGATGGATGTCAATGGGAGATGTCAGGATATGGGCTATGGGTCATCTCCAAAGTTCACCTAGGCATCTTGTCCAATGATGTGCAGTGTCACAATGATGGAGATTGAATGTTGTTCATGTTCATGTTGCTTGGCTTGGGACTGGGCTGAAGGTAGATGTAATGTTTGGATGACATAAGGGAGAGAAAGACATGGACAAAACAGCTTTGGTGACTGCACCATTGTTGATGTTAAACCACTGTGTTGAAAGCATGTCCATACGTGTTTTAACATTATCAGCATACATACACGATTATGTGAAACATTACCACATTTTATACCAGATAAAGAACCAGGCAAAAGAAAAACCAAAAAGACAGAAATAGGGCACGGACAAAATATGTAATTTATGCATATAAATACGCAGCCCACTTGTAATGAGCATTCCCTTTTGAATGTCAACTTGAATATAATCCTTTCTGAAACAGACGTCCATTCAATGGCCAACAAATATAAAGCTTGGAAAGGATTAGCTCAGAACCATCTGAGTCAAAAAAGGTCACACAGTGTGACATGAGCTCAACATTGGTATGACTGTCTCAGATTTGCCTGAAATAATTCAATATTATTATTACTTTGTGCTGATAATTTGCACATTCTAACAGAAACTTTTCTTCCAGGATGGAGAGAAAGGCAGTGAAACATCCCAAGATGTGTACGATTATTCACCTTTGCCTGCAGAGCAAATTAATGCAAAACTGACATACCCAGTATAAAGTCAAAGTGTACTTTATTGTCATTTCAACCATACAACAAGTAGTGTACAGCAGAACGAAACTGCGTTTCTCCGAGCCCAATGCTCAATGTGCTCAATGTGCAAGTGATGAAAAACTGGAGTTAGTGTAATTAAATACAACTTCTGTTGCTATTTGGTTTTTAAAGGCTGCTCACATACCATCATTGAGTTTGGAATGTGGCCAAGCCTATTTAAATCTAGCATTGACTGCAAAATGCCAAAAATTCAACACTTCACCATGGAGTTGGTAAAGAAGGACAACAAATTAAGATTGATTGCACATGCCACAATCCATGTGTGAAATTATTATAAAAAAGCTACTTGCATTGATGTAACAGCTCATGTCAGAGAGATAGCTCTGAATTGGACTCATGTCTGGGCAGTGAGAGGCAGCTCAATGTCAACAAACAATACCTCATGCATTCAAATTGATTTGGTCAATCACATTCACACACAGACAAACTTTCCTTTTTCATTGATTGTTGATATGTGGCAGTAGCTCCTTTTCTCATAAAATGAATGTTGCTCTGTCACAGATTTGCATCAATTCCCCCTCTCTGACATACACACATGCCCACACACAGTGGAAAGTCTACACATTCTTTGAAATGAAGGCCCATTAAATCAGATTTCTTTCCACTTTCATTTAGACATGGTAACTGACAACATGAAAGAAAATGTACCACATTTCTGAATAATAATTTAAAACAGAAAAACTAAAACATCTTGGTTGTCTATGTTTACACACCCTTTTTAATGGGAGGTGTAACTGTGCTCAGGTCTAACCAGTTACCATACAAACCATGTCCAAAGCTAACTGACTTCACCTGTGACAAACTAAAGCAATTTCGATTAGTTCAGGATAAAATCAGCTCCTCCTGTCAGTTTTCTCAGCAGGGTTCTTTGTTTCTGAGAGGAAGGAGACTATGGGCAACAAGGTGCTAGCAAAATATCTCCGGAATCAAATTGTTGAAGGGGACAGATCAGAAGAGGGTTATACAAAGATATCAAAGGTCTTAAATATATCATAGAACTGTAATCAAGAAATGGATTAAATATGACACCACCCGGACCTTGCCTAGACCAGACTCTCCCTCCAGGATGGATGACCATGCAAGGAGAAAACTCATCAGTGAGGCCACCAAGAGGCCAACAGGAACATTAAAAGAGCCACAGGACTTCATGACAGGGACTAGATACCATATGCACATAGCAACAATTTCATGTGTTCTCCACAGTTCTGAGCTGTGGGCTAGGGTGGCAAGACAGAAGTCACTTCTCAAAGACAAACACCCAGTCTCATCTGAAACATGCAAAAATATACTCTAGATCTCCTGTTGCCTTGTGGAAAAAAGGTTTTGTGGTCTGATGAGACTAAAGTAGAACTTTATGGCCTTAATTTCCAAAAGATATGTTTGGCACAAAGCCAGCACAGCCCATCAGCCTAAGAACATAGTCTCTCATCATGCTAGGGGGTTGTTTCTCTTTCCTCTTCAGCATGCACAGGAGAGGATAGAAGGGAAGATGAATGAAAGAAAAACCTGCTACTGTCTGCAAAAAAAAAAAAAAAAAGCATGACAATTACCAATTACCCAAAGCACACAGCAAAATCCACAGTGGAAAGGGTGAGAAAAGGAATATCAATGTTCTGGAATGGCCTGGACCTCAATCCCATTGAAAATCTCTGGACTCACCTGAAGAGAGCTACTCATGACAGCCCCCTCACAACTCACAAAAGTGAACTAGAATTCTATTGAAAAGAAGAAGGGAAGAAAATAGCAAAATGTGGATGTGAGAAGTTGTTAGAGACTTGTCCAAATGGACTCACTGCAGTTATCAAAGCAAAAGTTGCTTCTACCAAGTGTTAATTTAAGGGTGTGTCAGGAGTTTCTCCTGACAGCGGTAATTGTTCGTGCCGTACTCCCTGGGAGAGTGAGGGAGCTCAGGCGTGCGGCAGGTTCAATTTAATGATTGAATTATTGGGATGTGGACGGGATTCACTGCCTGGTGCATGCTCCGCACCTGCTGCCTATCTAGTTAAGCGGGCACCAGGACTATTTAGGCAGGTGAGTGGGAGCAGCATGAGAGAGACACTGGGACAGCACAGGTTTTAATGTGGGAATTTTCATTTGGATTATTTTTTTGTTAAACGTGCTGGCATGTGAATTTGAGTTGGTTAAGTTTTGGTTTGTTTCGTTCGTTTTGTATTTGGTTTGAGCCCCGGGAGTCACGACCCAGGGTGGATATTTTGGAGTTATTTTGGTTTAATTTCTTTTTCCCTTTCTTTTGTTGTGCAGAAGTGAAAGGTTGTCCGTGTGTCTGTGTTTTAGGCGGTTCCAGGGAAAAGCGGCGACCAGAAAAGTACCGCGGCGAGTCCCTGAGGGAGAAGGAAGCCGGGCACGGTGGCGCGAGGCCAGGCATGGTGGCGTTAGCCGAGCTATGTCCCTTATGCTCATTTCCTTTTTGTTCTGCGTGGGTCCGCATGGTGTGTGCGCGTGTGCGTGCATGTGTGGAGCCTCCCCTGCGGCCGTAGGACTTCCCCCTGGCATAGAGCAGAGCGGTTCTCTCTCTCTCCCTGTGCCCGGGTGGCGGGGGCGCCAGATCAGAGTGTATTGCAGTGGGGCACGTGTGTGGAAGGAAAGTGTGTGGTGTGTGGGGTTGCGCACCTGCTATCTGGGTCCGGGGAGGGAGGACAGGAGTGGATAGCAGGGCGGGGAAAGGAAAACAGCTGCTGGCGGGAACTGTAATGGTGTCTCTTTGTTTTCATGAATTTGTGTAATTACAATTATTTTTTTCAATTTCGTAAAAGAGAGAGTGTTATCCTACTCACCTTGGTCCTGGTGTCCTTGTGGCGGGCGAATCCCTAGAAGGGAACAAACTGGTCGGGGCGGGGCTGGACATACTGTCCACTCCCGACAGGTGTACAGAATTATGCAAGCAAGAAATTCAGTTTCATTTTTAATGCTTTTTTGAAAACCTGAGGCATTTGACTTTCACTTAGATATTGTTGGTTACAATAAATAAAACTAAAAAAGTCTGACTTGTCATTTGTCTTGATCTTAGCCTTTAAGATTCCAAAACCAGAAGCTTTGAAAGGGTGCGTACACTTTCTATATCTACTGTGTGTGTGTCTGTGTCAGTGTCTGTGAGACAGCTCAATGACATCAGACCAGTCTAAAATATATTAGTCACTGTAAAAGACATAGGCACTGTCAGAATTAAAACTGTAGACAGTCTTAGAAACTTGACTGAGGGAGAAATCTGGTTGGAGGATATAATAGAATATTGGACCAGAACCCATCTATGTTCCTACAAGTTCATACAATGTTCCTCCACCATGGAGAAAAAAATCAAAGTGGCACTTCAGAGAGCATTTACTCTGATTTGGAAACGGTGATTGTAGCCAGCAAGACCTAGAAATTGGGTGCCTGTCAGGTATTTTTGCAATGGCACAGTAACAGGCAAGGCCTGTGAAAGGTCCTAGGACTTTTTCCCCTCCACCTGCTTGCAATGCTAGTTGTGCTGTGTTGGATTTTCTTATAATTTTAAAAGTAAATGAACCGGACCAAAAGCGCACTTGGAGAAAAGCTTTATTTGGTGGAGATGGAATCCGGCAGCATTTCAGACAATAGATTTACAATGTTGCAGCATCAACCTATGCTCCCAATGCAAATCAGAATCTTTTGATGCTAAAGACCCCTTTGTCTGGTGGTGGTCACCAATAGCCCACTCCCTGTTGTATTCTGCAATTGATGCCTGTCGCTTGCCTTAATCAATTGCTCTCGGCTGCAACTGTAACGTGGTGCCTGAGGTGTGGAGCTTTCATTGTAACTATGATAATAAGGCCGTCAGGTTCAACAGCTGTCAAGTGTGAGCAATAATTTGGCAGTGTCATGTGTATATAGGAGCTCCTGCCCGTTGCACTTAGTATTGTAACTGTCAATTATGTTTTTAGTCTGCTTACATCAAGGTGTGCATTGTTATACATACAACCTCTTTTCTGTTAACAAAATAAAATATTTCTCTTTGTTACATCCCTGACTTTGTTCTCAAGACAAGTTGATATTTTTGTAATATGTAAATATATTAATGAATGTATAAGGATAATGACATTCATAAAATATATGTAATGATCACTATAAATAATGATACATGAATTTAAAATCAGCCTGGTGTCCTATTGCTACTCTTTTCCTCACCGTGGTAATATACCACAGAATGTGGGTTTGGATTGGATTGTCTTTACAATGTTTAAGTCATATTGACCGCTTTGTAATCAAGGAGAGATCTCCTGAGGAAGAGAGGACCTTGACATGATTAGACAATAAGATGTTTTGTTATTAGTTTCAAGTATTGCTGCCAACAACTGCTGTGTATTAGCATGTTAAGAGGATCAGTACCTACTACATTTTAAAATATTCATTGTATACCTTGCAAATACACACACAAATATGCTGTGGTGTCACAGAGCCAAGCTACTCTAAAACAAGTGCCTAAGAGCTTTAGAGATTGTAAAGGAATTAGTATAAAGTAGTGGATCCTTCCAAACATATTGAGTGATGCATGTCATAGCACTGTTTCAGGAATAAGAGACATTTGGAGACTATAAGCTAGTAACACACTAACAATGCAATACCAGAGCTGTTTTCAGTGTGAACAGAGCTTAGCTCTCGGGGGGGGCAACATCACCTCGTCCATCCAGGTGGATCCCAATGGTTCCTGTCTGAGCTGTCAGTCACAACTGACACTGAGGTGCTGCCACTTGTGCTGGCACTGGCAAGGTCAAACGTCATTAGCGGTTTGTTCAGGAATATGGTAGTGTCAAACAAATGGTCATAGGTTCTAACACATTCATAGAGCTACAGCTGTCTCAGATTAAACAGATTCATTATTTATCCACTGGGTCCCATTCTGGATTGCACTGGCAGCAAAACACTGTTTGGCACAGAAACCTCAAAGATAATCTTTGAAGTAGTATATACACTACTTTAGTATCACATAATAGCTCAAGAAACATAATAGTATGTTGATTTCTCATTCTGTGTCTAACAGGATCCATACATTTTGGTAATAATACTATCAAAATTAGAAAAATGAAATGGCTCTCCAGTCATTTTGATTATAGGAATTGCCTTGTATTCTTTTCTCTTTTTTTCCTCTTTCTGATAGCACTGTTGTAATTGTGTTAGGTAGCAGTGATTCAGGCATGTGATTGCTTTTACACATATTCAGTGAAATCTCCTGCAAGGTATGGATACAGTATAAAATTGTAATCCATAATTTCAATATTAGATTTAGGGCCATCTATTGAAAGCTATCTAAATGATAAAACTAGAGACAATATGGTTGCAGGCTTTATCATTGATGATTTGAATAACTAATTACTCATGCTTGATTTTTTTCATAGAATTGAATCAACTGTATGTTTGCGGTTGTACACTTATATCAAATAGTTCTGGGAGTAACCCTTTGATGTGACAGAGCAACCAGGACAAGGAGACAAATACAGAGAAATTGCAGTTTAACAATATTAATTTAAAAAAGTCAGAGAGAGAGAGACAGAGAGAGAGAAAGAAAGAAAAAGAAAGACAAAGAGAGACAAAAATCCAGTGATGGAGACAACCATTAATTTGAGAAAAGAGCAAGAGGTTTTTTCGAATAGCTCTCAGCAGGTTTTCCCTTTCACGCAGCTGCCTGTAACTGGGGAATGAGTCACAGCTGTGTCCACATTCAGTACCAGCACAGCTGTCAGTGCTGTGATGTCCACCTGTGTATGTCCATGCTGTGTTTGTCAGTGTGTGTGTTGAGGCCCTGCTGAAGCAGTAGCTGGCTGTCACCCCAGTAGGCCAGTCACTGATATGCCAGAGTTTACAGGTAGGTTTTAAATATTTTTAAGTAGTTCAAAGCAGGACAATGGTTGAAACTAAGTCATATATTTGGTTAATACAATTTGGTTGAATGGTTTCATACAGATGAATTTGAGACAGTTGTATGACTTTATCACGTGTGTGAATTATCAATCTGATCACCACAGGTGATCAGTGCTACTCTCCTTTAAGGTTCTGAAACAGCTTTATCTGCTTTTTAATTAGTGATTTTTTTCAGAGATTACAGCTTTCTTTTGTGACTCACAATGAGAAATTCCATTCAAGCAGTTAAATTAATATCATACACTACTGCACATGTTCAAAATATAATATATAAATTTTAAACATTCTGTACATAATGGCTGTATATTTGTGAACTATATATAAAACATTGTAATTATCAGCTTGGCATATATGCAAACATTGCAATTATCAGTTTGAAATGATGAATGCTTTGCTTTAAAAAATAGCATTACTGACATTTACAATAGCAAATGTTTCACATTTCAAGTTTTTGTGCTAAACCATACTGCATTTAGATGATAGGATGTAATAATTGCTGGTTCAGTATTATCTGGTATCATGAATGTGAGCAGATGTTATACCTTCATACATTTAGGTGAGTAAGAGTAGCACACAAAATACCAATATTCTATCAAATACATGCAGCAAAGAACGTTACACCAGTCAACCCTACTCCTGGCGGCACCCTGTCCTGCATATCTTCTATCTATCCTTGCTGCTTGATTAAATCAGGTGTGCTCAGCCAATAAAATGTGCCACTGATGAGTTCAGTCAGGTAGTAGAGCAAAGATGGATAGAAGATATGCAGGACAGGGTGCTGCCAGGAGTAGGGTTGAGAAACACTGTGTTACACCCTGGTTTTCCCCAAAGCACAGTTAGTTATATTCCGTAAGTGCATCCCCCTGACCCACTTCTGTCACCATTGTTCATTTATAACATGAAATTATTTTTAATGCTCTTTCCTCCTTTATACAACCCCGTTTTGGAATCACTCACTGTATACAATTGTAGGCTTGTCTCACTGCAACAACCTCTGTGCTCACAGGAGCTCTGAAGTGAAAGGAATGCTATTCTCCAATACACTTGCTTGCAGCCAGCTATTGTTTTTCACACTGTAAATCACACAGTGCATTTTAGTGGAGTAGTCGCTAACTGGACGATATGCGCTACTCCACTGACGTCCAAGCAACTCCCAGGTGCCTGATGAATCACAGGGTTCCTGTCAGCAGTGAGACGAGCAGCCCATCTCAACACACCGACCCCCCGAACCAATTCAATTTGTTCTGCTGTTGTGGGTCCCTAGATCCTTATTGGACAATGACACAGCTTGGATTGAACCTGGGCCGTTGAGCTCAGTTAACACTCAAGGCGAGCGCCTTAGTCACCTCATGAAGTTCTTACCAGTGGTTACTGTTATACATTAATTTTGGAGCAAAATATTTTTACAGCAAATCCCTTAGACATATCATTGTTACATAAGTCACACTGGGTAACATATTACCATCTCTCATGATGTCATATTGAGTGTTGTTTAATGAAATGTTTGCACAATCATAATTATATATTTCAACTGCAATTTAATGCTGTAGGCCCCTGTGTGAGGGAGAGTGTATATATTCTCTCCTTTTATGTATGATGTACAGTCACAGTCACCATGGGAAGGGGTTGGTTTGACCTTTTAGTTTTGCACTCCTTTCTGAGTTTGACAGATGCAATAAAGGCAATGTACAGCTGCCTGTACATTCCTTTTGTTTACAAACAAACTGAAATGTTCAGCTTAATTAAAACGATAGATAGAATACAAGTCTATGCTTGCTCAGAAATCCACACATAAAACCACATGATAAAGACTTCAGCTGTGTTCAAGCACCAAGTCTATCTAATTGAACAGAAGACACCAAAATATCCTGTAGTGCAAGGGTTTTACTACATGCTGTTTTTAGCCTCCAGACAATGGTCCAAACACAGACATCATCTGCTGACCCAGCATCTCTTTTTTTAATCAGGTTAGACTCAAAGGTTGTCTCATTTAGATTTCAAAGGGATGGTAATGCGATGAGACCCATTGAAATGGTGCAGGTATCATGTTAATGGCTGAAACTGTTCAAAACTGGAGAGATGACAAGGTCTTCTTCAATGGCTTACTGCCTTGAGTCTTCCATCACAGATGTGAATTCCCAATCAAAATTGTGTAAAGTCATTGATTTTTATGACAGCTGATGCAAATGTTTTTGTACATACGTGTAGTATTGTGATGTATTTTGGATTGTGTTCTAGTGACTGATGTACCGTAGTATAATTATAGTATGCTTCCATTGCCTAGTCAGGTTGCACAAATTAACTTGTATGAAGTACAAGTTAGCTTGAATGAAGTTATGCTCAAACCCACTGATCTGGGAGTGTTGTTAGCCTAGCCTGACACTTGCTCATTTAACTTTAATGGATACACTTTATGTTCTATTGATGCTGGAAGTTACTCTGGATAAGAGCATCTACTAAATGCCTGTAGTGTGATGTAATATAAATGTTGTCGTTAATGATCCTCAGGACAACCATCACCAGTGTGAATTTCACAGTTTACATATCAGTTTACACAACTGGATATTTACTGAACTTCACTCAGTTTTAGTACCTTGTTCAGGGGTACAACGACAGTGAACAACTAGAGCACTGAACTGGCCACCTTTGGGTTAAAACTCCTGTCCCTGATTGAATGCATTGATGGGGAAACTTTTTTATAGGGGATGCCATATTACAAGTGAGACCTTAAACTGTGGTTCTGGTTCACTGTGCTCCACCCAGCTGATGCGCTGTGAGTATTCCAGTGGAAAGTGTCTGAATGCTGAATTCTGTGCTTTTAACTTTTAAAAGCAAGTCATTTCTCGTGAATGATGGAAGAAATCCCATTTAGAATCCTTCTGAGAAATTGCAAGAAATCAGTGGAGAATACAGTATATGTACAGGATATGTTCCAAGACCTCCAGCGGATGCCTGAAACCACGGATAGCACCAAACCCTATATATAGTATGTTTTTTCCTATACATACATACAGGTAGTGGGTAGCGTATACAGCATGAATACGCTGGACAATGGGATGAAATCACGTCCCGGACAATGGTGCGAGATTTCATCACAATATTCAGAACGGCGCGCAATTTAATATTTTCGGACCATGGTTGATCATGGGTAACTAAAACCACGGAAAGCGAAACCGAACAGACAACAAACAGAGAATGCAAATAATGAGCAGATACGGATACAGTTCCTTGAAGCTGAGAGAACTACCTTTATTTGCAGGATCTGAACTGATGTTGATGGAAGATATCATGTAAGATAACATGTAAATCATGATAGTAAGACATAAAAAACTGTAACTATGTCTCTGTAAAATTTCCTTTAATATAATCACAGATGTATTCTAGTCAGGTACCCCTAAAACCACAAACAACCTGTATGTCAAATCTACAAGAGAATAAACCTCAGCAGGTACAAACATTGGCATCATTAGACAGTACTTGCTGTGGTTCAGAGCTGTGCAGTAATTGCCCATCAGGTGATCTTGCAGTGTTACAGGCTTTTTTTCTTTGGTGTGATTCATCACTTTAGACTGTTATTCCTCATTTTGTTTTAATACATGACAGAAAATGTAGCATGTTGCCTTGATGAAAAAAATGAACAACATGGATTGGTATATGCTGAAGTGTTCTTAGAAGCTTGTTCCTCATTCCACTTCATGAAACTTTAATGGTCATTTTAAATAGGTGTGTGTATGTGTGGGTGCAGACAGATTCCTCAGTATATTGATTGTATTTGCCAGTGCCTGTCTTGCTCATTGGTTTTGTTCTGTCTAGTTCTCCATGACTGAACTGTATTCCTCCATTGGGGGAAGGGATAAAGCAAGGAAGAGCTACTCTCATATATTGATGGGCGGTCCAATACTTTTTACTGCATTAATTAAAAACTCAGTTCACTTTGGAGAGCCTATTAATGATTTGTTCATTTAGATCAGCCACAGTCATCAGACTTAGTGAATCAAATGACCAATTCACCCCATTACCTCTATGTGAATGCTCTAGCCAAATGGTTGTTTCAGTTCATAGTGTATAGAAGAAATAATATGAAAAATCTTGGAACAAGACTAATAACCTTGCTATCCATAATAGTTAAAACATGTATTCATCGTTAAGATGCTCCAAAGGTGATTTCAATGAGAACAGCACCCAGAGAAATTGTTTGAATGAAATGTAGTATTTATTTATAATTTTGGATTAACTTGGTGTTGGTTGTGTGCATGCAGCTGAAGTCATTTCCATATACATCCACATTTTTCCAGGTACCTTCAAAGTTCATACTCTGCATGGAGTAACAAGCTTTATTTAAACAAGTTTCAGTGAAAAATTAAACACAAGCTAGTTTTTCTCCATTACTTCCATTTCTACATGCTCCCTGCCACTGATGATGCCACCCCTTGAATGAGAAACACCTCTTCCCACAGCTTCTTTTTAGACTCACACACCTGTAGATGTTTTGCATACATCACACTTGCCCACAATCAGTGCACCCCCATAAGAATAACTTTTCACAGAAAGCTGAGCAGTATGACATGGCGGTACTGTGACTGTTAGCTTTTATAGCTCACCATAGAAGCCAACACCCATGCAGAAACACAGTATTTTTTTGAGAGTTGAAAGAGGAGGGACTTGCAATGGAGCATTGAGAGAAAGGCTAGTTTAGAGTTGGGTGATTTGGTTTGATTTGACACCTTTACTTAAATAGTTATCCATTAGCAGTATAGAGATACATTTTTTTTTTTTTTGCCCTGGGCTAACCCAATAATGCCACATCACATTACAACCCTGAACAGTAAATGTTAAATTTAGCAAACTATGATATAGCTGAATAGTACAATTATACATTTCCTTGCACATTGTTTCATTCAATGTTCATTTAATACTTTGAAAATTCCAAGTGCATTATCAAGAATAATAGCAATTATTTACTTTTTTCTGTGGTAAAACTTCAGATTTTTTTCTTCTTTCATAATCATTACAGCAACACACCAGTAATTGGGAAATTAATGAGAAATGTTCCTCCCTAGACTGTGTTTGCTACAAAGTGTGTTTGAAAATCTGCCTCCGGTCAAATGCTTCTGATTCATTTATCCCAGTATCTACACTTTGACTGACAACAGATGTACATTTGAATGTCGTAGGTGTGTGTGAAATCTTGCACAGGTTTGAAGTTCCTCTGGATCCAAGAATATGTTATTTGGTTCCCTTCCTCAAGCACTAAGGTGTCTGTCTCCCAAGCTGCCAAGGTGACATTTGACAACAAACTCACCTTCAAGGGGCACACAGTGTCACTCAGCAGGGCCTACAGATTCTGCAGATATATTGCAGTTTATGGGACTTCAGTATTTTCCCTTTTGCACCTTTACATTGTTTGTCTTGATATGAGCATCTATCAAGTGACTGAATGAGAACATAAATAATTCTCTTGATAAATCTACTTAAGTTCTTCTACTGGCATCAAAATTAATCATGCCTTTGCAAATATTAATACCTGAGAAATCTTGAACCAATGTGCTGTTGTTCATTAACTGAGCAATAACTTGTGTAAATAGACCATTGGTCTGAAATGACTGACATCTTATTTAATACTATTAAATCTGAAGCACAGAGTCGATGGTCATTGAAAGTGAAATAAAGCCAAGATGGGACCAGACAGAGGGACTGTAATGAATACAAATTCATATTAATTACAGGGGAAAAGGGTACCTACTACATATATCAAAAGCAAATTACTATTACTATTATTATTATTATTATTATTATTATTATTATTATTATTAATTTATTTATTTTTTTCCCAGCAGCCCTCTTTTGACTAAACTTAACACAGATTTAAGTAAGTGAAATGCATCTGCTTCCTTGCTCTTTCTTTCAAATGACAAATGACATTAAAAAAGTACACTGTTCAGTGAAGAAATGCAATGATATTTTGATAGCATTTACATTTAATTATGAAAATGTGCTGATGAAAATTATGAAAAACAAGGTGCAATACACTGATGTCAATCAAAATTGGGGAAACATGTTTGCTGAGAATGATCACATCACCTCCAACAGATTTACAAAAATACCAAATGCACCAAAACATGTTTGCCTTTCTGTAGAGATCTTCATGTATATATAAACTGCATTTAAACAACAGAGGAAAGGGCGTGAGGGATAGATAATAAGAGAAAAGGCCAACTTATTATCCTTACAAGTGACAGTGCACAGCTTTAAATGAGTATGCTATGTTGCATTTTGCCAAGATGTAATTGGTGTTAATTAGCATTTAAGTTTTATATTTTTCATTATATTTTTGCTGTTAATCACTGTCACAGCATATTGGCATGTATTAACTGGCAAACTGTCTAATTGTATTTCTAACTGGTTTTGAGGATGACTGGGTGCTAAATATGTGAAAAGAAGAGATGATACCTCACAGGGTTAAAATGAGTCATGTTTTCTATATACCTCAGAGACAGTGTAAGAGGTTGTTGCTGGATATCTGGTATGCTCTGTTTAAGGAGGCTCTAAGTCCCAGATGGTGATAATCCATGCAATATTATGTGACAATTACAATGTCACAAAAGATGGAGACCCTGACCTCTGAAAACTTAAATCAGAGACCATGTCCTTCTCTGTTTTCCTGGTACACAATAGCAGAAAGAGAATGATTTTAGTGCAGCCTTTCAGACAACAGATTATGGGAACAACATGTACATTCCCAGAGGAGGATGGGCAATTTCACTAATAATTATTCTTTGCCAGACACCATAGGGAAATGATGAGTAAATCAAGGAAGAAAAAAAAAAAAACAAAAGATTCATGGATTGTATGAAAACCCTTCCTTTTCCTTCCTTTTTGGCCTTGTCTTAAAACAGTACACTGGAAACAATATATAATATATTACTGGGACTGAAACTACGCACAAAGGATACATAGATGTAAGCAAGCAAGTGATGTCGCTAAGGGCAGTGACACATGAAACCACACTGTATATGGGTGGTCAAACTATACATCATTGGGGCGGACCCCATTTCTTTGGGATGATGACTTGTCCGTCACCTACAGGGTCACATTTATAATTTGGCATGTAAGCTAATGATGATGTAAGCCTACTGATTAGATTATTTAGTATAGTTTTTTTTTTTTTTTGCTTTTTGCTTTTATGTTTGCACACTGTTGCAGAATGCCAAAAAATGTTATCTCGATGGAATTTGTGTGCTTGCATATGTGGTATGACTGGTCTGGAGCTGATGTGAAATTCATCCACATGTAGGAACAAATTCCAGATAAGAAGAAATTGAACTCCAAAATACACACAAACATACATGCAAAAATATTTGTATGCATGAATACTGAACCTTGCCCCAGATCATTCATTGCATTCAATAACATGAAGCAAATCTACTTTTGCATTTCACATTGCTATTCAGGAAAAAATAGCAAAATACACATCTGGACATGGGTGAACATGAGAACCCTAGCAGTACAATTTTAAAGAAAATGGGCACATGTACATCGGCACATCTACATTGGGTCGCATTATCATTTTAAGATAATTATGGCAAATTGCCCAATTGAGCAAATACATCCTGGTGACTAAATGCAAGAAAGATTCAGAAAGCTTAAAGATGGAAGATAGACGGATGACGTGGTTGTTGTATAAACTGAGCTTTTATTACAGGGCTTGCAGGCTCAGTTGAGCAAAAGTACATAAACTACAGTAAATAAACTACAGTATCTGGCATAAATGAATAGCCTGCTATGGGAAAATAAAATCTGTTCAGGAAATTGTTCAGGAAATGAATAATGTAAACATAATCATAAGGGAAGGACTAAGATGCACCTCATCTTAGTCCTTCCCTTATGATTATGTTTACATTATTCATTTAGCCAAATGTGAACCCCTCAGACTCATATCATAGTCATATATTTATGCCTAAAATGGTGAGTGGCTCAGGAAAGAAAAGAGTGTTGTAAATGGATGTGTTGTAACTGAAAGACAGTTAGCTCATGCAGAGCCAGTCTGACAGCAGGGAAGAATTCATAACAAAAATATAAAGGTCAAGTGCAAGTGCTGTGGAGCAAAAACGAAGACACATAAAAGTACAGAGCAGCACTGTTAATTGATAAAACCTATACCTCTTTTATTTTCTGCATATTTTGTACTTCCGTAGAAAGGACATTCTTACATATTGCGTTGAAAAGGCTGCACTTGCAGACAGTGCATTCAAATGCAGATTTTCATCAAAACGGATATTCACCTTTAAAGTGAATAAGCAAAAGGTTAAGATATGCAGTATCGATCCATGTCTGACTTATTTCCATAGCAACACAACAGACTCACAGCAGATACATTATTTACATAAAAATGTGGGATTGCATACTTTAAAAAGTTTTCTTTAGATAAGATACATGTGCACATCTATCATGAAGGATAGTGCTTGTCAGCCCTGTTCCAAGAGGTACAGTGAGTTTGCAGTTTTTGTGTTCATGATGCATTAATGCATTAATATATGATTTGCCATTTGTCTAAGGGGCAGAAAGGAACAAAATGAATGAACAAAATTATCTTTTTACTAACAAACATCTCAAGCAATATGCATTTCTCTGAGGACTTACTGAAACTGCCAAAGGAAAGGTGGATCTGCCAGCAGTGCTGTAAAGGAAGCAATACTATCAAGCTTGATAACTGATTATGAGTTGAGATGGGTATGCTGGGACCAAGTTTAAAACACACTGATTTAAGGGAGAGAAATATTGTGGTACCATCTATAATACTGAGAATTTAGCTAACCAGATGATGCATGTTGCCAAAATCGGATCACCAAACATAGGTACTCAATTCAGAGATTATATAATTCATCAGTTCTTTTCAATCAACTTCATTTTACTGCACTTAGCCCCATACCCAATGACATGTGAAGGAAAATACAATACAATACAAAAATGCAAAAATGATCACTGAGAACATTAAGGTATAGCTGGCATCATTCACTTACATCATAATGAATGAGTCATGATTACAGGCAGTCCAGTAAATCAGTTATATAGCTGTTTTTCCCCTGCAAGTAATTATTTTAGCTAGATGAGAGAAAAAAGGAGGATGCTCAAGTGATTTCAGATACAAACTGCAGACAACATGAACAAGTTGTTTGGTCAGGTGGTTATCAGCTAATTAAATCAAACTGTTGTTCTTCACAGACTGCCTTTTTGGGATGTGAAGCATTCATTATGCTGCAGTCAATTAATTGTCTTGTGCTAGGGTTCATTAGTTAATCAATCCCAGCGTGCACCCAGTGCTTTTATCGCTGCAAACATCACGGTAAGGGAATGTGGAAGCCAGTTGATATCTTACACCATGAGTTGAAATTTGACTCAGGTGTCTGTGAACCAGGAAATGAATCCCACTTGGTATGCAGCGCAGATATCCACTACCAAACAAGGAAGCCCAAGCAGTGTTGGACTGTCACTGCACATCAGACCAGATTGCATTTAATCAACAGACTAGATGCATTAGCACCTGATGAAATCTAGGGTTTCTCACAGGGTAGTGTATTTGGATTCAAAATCTCTCTATTCTTATCATACACTCACTTCCACAAGAAAATTAGTCATGCTAAATGGCTGTGGTCTCACCATGTGTAATGATCTGTCACAGTTAAAATATTTAAGGTAAAATGACCAATTCTGGATTGTGAATGCTAATTTTCAAGCTTTAAAATGATTCTAGATATTCCATGTCATACTATACATACTTTTAGGTTATGCTTTTTCTTCTCAGCAGAGAATATGCCACAGGCATTTAAACATATAGATGATGTATGACGATGTGTTATCAATGGTATACTGTACTGTATACTGTACTGAGCTGATCCTAGTTGGAGCAGCATATCGTTCACATTCAGGTAAGACCACACTCATACATAGAACATATCAAGAACTGATTGAAAATTCAGCAAGGTCTTCTCATGAATCCATAATTACATTACAGGGGCAGAATTTAGCAAATATCATTGAGGACATAAAAGCAGATCGTATCTCACAACAGCGTGAGTTCATCATAAAAGCAATTTTATTCTTAAAATCCAGAGAAAGGGTATGGGTAGACATGGGTAAATAAAAGCATGTTTAATGCAAGTGATGGATTTGAGAGGAAGGACGAAAGCAACATGGGACAAATCTCATCAGCTGTCCTCTTAAACCCCTACACAAGAGGCATGCATCAGTTTGATCAACAACATCAAAGACGTGTCGTCGTACGGACTGAAGCTTGAAAAACAAAAAAGGTAAGTCAGACATATAAATACAGTGCATACAACACCTTCATTTTATGACAACTGCATTTTCATACTCTTTGATTGTAAAACAGACAATAAATAAATTAATAAATTAAATAAATAAATAAATAAACAAGCTAGCATGCAAGGTACTTAAATATTAAAGTACTTTGAGAACCATAGTGGTAGGTGATGTTATCTGCATCACAGACTCAGTCCAGCAACATGCTGAGGGCAGAGGAATGGCTGTCTGGATGAATGTGGAATATTAGTTCATTTTTGTGTTCCTTTTTTTTTCCCCACAAATATTGACAACGAGCAATCGTGGTCTAATCATCTCACTGATCAATGAGATGGCATGTGTACGCAACAGTCAACACCACTCTGGTGTGTCACTGTCAATCAGGAATGATGAATTTGTCAAACAGACTTAAGAAAATATTTAATAAACATCACAAATCATTACACTTAATTTTCATACATAAATACAGAAGTTTCTTGTACAGTATAAGTATATTGTATAGTATAGTTTATTGTATTTTATAGTATTAAAATCATTATCTCTCTGTATAGCAGTTGCCTGAGTGCTGTAGTAGTACTTCAGTTCATAAGCTGTCCTTCCTCACAAATCAAAAAGATGACTGTGTTACCACCTAAAGGTTAACTTTATTTCTGGCACCTTTTAATAATTTCAGATATCTGTAACACTTATTAGTGCGTATAAGGTTTCACCGCTGAAGGGTAAAAAAGTTGTTGAAATAAGATTAACTTCCACAGCAGATTTGCGTTCCCCTAGTAGGATTTTGAAACTCATTAATTAGCATGCTCAGTAAATTCCATGACACCTAATTATATGTCTGACTTATTATGCAAACCTTGAAGCTCTGTGACACAGAGCAGCAACAGAGCATATATTGACTCCTGGCCTCTTCTGCTGCAATGAAGTCACAAATCAGACATATTATGATCTACCATACACATTCAGATTCTCCATTTAATGGTAAAAATATGTGGCCCCTGCCCCTAACTCTCAGAGCCAAATATATAAATGGTAAACAGAACTGAAGACAGACCTGAGTAGATAATCCAAAATAAAGGTTAATCAAAACAAATGGATTCTATGCTGCAATCAAAGCGTTTTTACCCCCTTTTCCCTCTGAATAGTGCAATCAGAACCCAGACAATTGCTTTCTGTTGTTTTGCCTCCATCAAAATGTGTTTGTTTCATTCCAGCATGGTTGCTCTCAAGAGCACAAACAACTCTGAATGACACTGCAAGTTTTGTTAGTACATAATAAAAGAAAAAAAAGAGAGCACTGGGGATGTGAACCCAATGAGGGAAAATCAAAGCAGTGCATCGTTTTTAATGGCCAATTAAGGCAATCATGGCGGCAAGTCACAAATCATTGTTATTGCAGGGGATTATTACCACGGGGGTGTTAAAAGCATGGCTAGAATGGGAGTTGGGTGATTGATTTTTACTCTGCATCTCCTCCAGCTCAGAGCGAAGAGATGTTTCTGAACTCCGCTCAACACTGTGCTTGTGTGCCCTTCCAGCCTGTGTCACCATCCTCTGTGATATCATGCAAGTTCTCATAGTTGGGCTTTGATTGACTCTTGTTACTGTGTGTCAGCACTTCGCACCAGCAAAGTAGTCCGAGTCCAGGTCCTGTTGCAGGTAGCACGTGTCAGCGATGACAATCCAGTTCTTCACATCACTCAGAACATATACCCCGGTGACATTGTCCTCCACAGGCAATGTGTCCTGTTTGTGTCAATTTGCTGCTAGGATTGAATAATTCCAGTAAAACTAGGCAAGCCTTGGGTACATCTTTGATAGCTGCTCATTTTAAATATTTAATCCTCCCTGTCAATCCAGAAGTCTAAGACCATGAAAGACAATCCTGCAAATCAAAAAACAACATAATTATTATCAAATTTAGTGATAACCATGCCATGCCGTTCATGGCATGCAAAGATGCATATGGATTTGAAATTCGGAATAAAGCAATGAAAATCTGTACAACTTTGTCCCTTTAATGATGAGGCAGCAGAGAGGGATGATCAAAGACAGAACCAAGAGGGCTGTGTTGATAGAAATCCTAGACTTCTCAAACAGATTCCACATTACACTTTTACAAGGTTCTCATAATTCCATTTAAAAAGTCATGCTCAAAAAGGCTGCAATACTCTTAACATTTGCTTTTTTCTTTGCAATACTAATATTTACAAAATATGGAAGGCAATGAAAGAAATTTAAAAAAGAGAGAAAAGGACAAAAATTATGGAGTAGAGGGGTCATTTGTAGTACATATCCTGCAAATGTGTATGTACTGTATAATTTTCTAAAAATTTTTTTCATCATTTTTTCCAGTTGTAATGAGGAAAAACTGGAAATAGGATCTTAAGAAACCACAGTCTCTGTCTCTAAATAACTGAATTCAAGATTATTTAAAAAAAAATAATATATTCATCTTTTAAATATTTTATTTTGTTGTTGTATCCTTTCAAAGTGAAATTCAGCCCCTGGCAAAATAAAGGACAGCTATATGTGCACACAGTACATGTAAAAGTACAATGACAACAACATTTACAAAGTAGTTACTCATATTAAAATAATACCATTGGTGTACAGCATTAGACAGCTGCTTCCTTCCACAGGAAAACACAACAGTAGAGGAACTTGTGGTTTCATGGGAAATGTTTCGGCAGATGGATTGACTGAAATGTTGAATTTCAATTTGAAATTTCTGACACAGACAAACACTTTGTTCAGTTACAACGCAACAAAAAAACACCAGTGAGAGTATGGGCTGATTTTAATCGCCATGACAGCAACAATGGACCAAGATTCCATTAAACAGTGAAACATCAGTAAGTAATTATAAGAAGACAATATATATCGACTGATCTACAGCTTCTTTCAAGTTCAGGGCATGAGGACAAAAATCCATAGATAATCAACTGCACTTTGATATTAAAAATGAACAACAGATTCCTATACCTGGGATTTCTCTGTCAACTCTAATTATGGAAAAGACTAAACATTCATTTGTGACAGACAATTAAGAATTGATTCAGTTTTGCATTGTTAACTAAATCAAAGAGAGGTGAGTCTTCAGCAGAACAGTAAAGATAACCATACATTTTGGTTCAATTTTAGAATGAACCCAACATAAACAATATTGCCAAGCACTTACATGACCCCCCCACTCTTAAAAATACATTACATTTGTGATGTGATAGAGTATTTGCAATAGTGAATTGCATGACTGTTTTCACCAAAATGTTGCAGGTTTGAATTTTTGGTGATTGTTATTGTTCCAAATAGCAAGGACATCAACCTGAAACGCTTTGTTAAAAGGACTGCCACCAAGCAAATACATAATGAAATGTATCATCTCTATCATAAATATGTATATTGTGGACAAGTTAAAGTGACCCTGAATTCTCATTTTGGTCAATCTGTACACATGTATTTAATGTGATAGTATCGTCTAAAGTATCTAGCTAAACAGATGTTGAGGATAATCGTGGCATGCCACATTGTACCTAAACGCATTAAGATATTTCATGTTTCTACAAATAATGTTGTTTTTTTCTGCCATTACTGATCTTCCACTAAATACCTATCCATATCATAAAGCCCAGACCTCCAGTGGCTTGTCATATTGTGGCTTATAGTGTGCACAGTTTGTGTGACTGTGTGGGAAGAACAAGTTCAACAGAGAACTGCCTTGGCATAGGCCTTGAGTCCCTGTCACAGATGTGTCATGAGTAAGCAATGCCCCAAACCATAATTTCAATGTCCCTCTTACATTCCTTGCTGTGGACACTGTATTTATCAGCTCAATGTAATAACCTCTCCCTGGCACTGAATCTATTCAACCATATGAGTCACACAGCACTGAGAATAATAAAACCTTTGATAATCAATGTCCTTTAGGCACTGACCTTGCCCAAGCAATGATATCACAAGGAATCCTCTGTTGTTATATTGAGTTTTGTGATTGACAGATATTCCATTGTTCCAAGTCCCAAGTTTTCCATATGATAGCCTGTTCTTTGTTCTTCATGATTATGATAAAACCAAAGCCTTCAGTCTTTTCTTTACTTCACTTTTTTTCATCAAAACCGAACACACAAGGGAGAAAGGAAAAATATCAATGTCAATTCATCACTGGGAAAAAAAGCTTAAAAGACAAATTATTATTGGAAAATAAAGTCGCTGCAGCAAATGCAGTTTGGGATATTACGTTGCTGATTTTGAAGCCTGTAAGAAAAAAACTTAAAGTGTGTCACTTCTGTTATTTGGAGAGAACTGCAGTAACAGTGAGGAGTGTTTCCCACTAGAGACCCCATGACCTAAAGGGGGCATGTGCTGCAGCATCAGTTTCACACTCATCTCTCAGTGTGTCAACATTTTATCCTACCAAAGTAGTGCTATTATGTGCGATAAACCAACCCACAGCTGGATTACTGCTGATTTCTGCACTTACCGCCAACATCTTCTCACTTGCTCTGACCTCCAAGTCAATTGTCGATATTCTAATTATGAACAATTAAAACATCATTTGTATGTACAATAACAGACGCTGAACTGTGTTTATTGTGAGGGATTGACATTAATGTTACCACTAACCTTATTAGTTCCTTGTCTGTTAAATCAACACTTTAACACATCTCTTACTTTTTTGGGCATGGTTGCCAAGGTAATTTGATGGACTTTCCATATTAGTATTTACTGACTGTTTCCATAGCAGAACATTTGTAGAGAAAATAGAAGTTAGGGTGGAGAAAGATCCGCACACTGAAGCTGTGATTGTTGCTAGCCTGAAATCCTATTGTTATCGTCAGATACTGCTGTGCAATTAGATTAAAAGCTTTAGAGGTCATTTCTCAGACTAATTTTACCTTGAGCCTTAATGACAACACCTGCAGAGTCTGGATTGGCGAGAGCTACTTCCTGCTCCTGATTGACTCTGACAGCTATGCAAATGGTAGCATGCAAAGACAAATTGTCCATCAGACTTGCTTTTTCTTTTCATGAAAAAACAAAACAAAAACATTGCCGGTGAGAGCTCTATATGTCTGCTATTTAGATGGATAGCTGGATAGATTAGTTGTTCAGTCCTTTCATTAATGCAATACAAAGCCAAGAGAAGCAAGTCAATATCGCAGCTGGGCTGCCTGTGTTTGTTTCAGGATTACACCATGCTGTGCACTGTATACTGTGAGCCAGGTGTTAATCCTATCATTCAAAAGAGTGGACTGCCAGATTATCAATATGAACCATGAAAGAAACACAGGGACATCTGCTTTTTTTCTACCCAACCCTGTTCTTTATACAGTTGGTGTCATATTGTGAGTGTGGCTTAGCGTATAATGCAGATGCAAACAAGAGCTGCATAGCAGGTATGGACCTGGATCTAGTGTCTTAAGAAGAGATAAATCTCAGACTGTTTTTTTTGTTTGTTTGTTTTTTTTTGTTTTTCAATGCTTGTATTTCATTCAATTAATTTACAGCTTTCAGAAAATGCATTGTTTGTACACGTCACCTAAGAATTCCATTTATTAATTTTACTAAAACAGAAAAGAAAGAAAGAAACAGGCCTATGCCTTGAAAGCCTAATAATGATGAGACTTCAAAATAAAACATACAATGGAAGCTCATTGATTTAATGTATGTGCACATGTCAAATGTGTTTCACTCTTTCACTCTTAAGATTTTTTTGGGGTTTTGAAAAACCTGTCTCTTGGATCCTGATATGTCTTTGCACTGCATTCACAATACCATAAAAGCCTATGTCATTGACATTGGGAAATAGCATGTTGGGAGTCTGTAGTTATGTGATGTCATTGAAACACAGAGTTACTGCAGATGTTGTTAAAGGAATTTGGAATTGTTGGCTGCATGTTCTAAAGACTGTGAAGAGAATGAATTTCTGAAATGGTGACAGTACATATGAATTCCTAGAGTGATAGACTTCACTCTGGTCTTGAATATCGTCGTCTGTACACTAGCTGTACACTTTCTCCCTTGGTGTATGTGGTACTTCTGACATGCAAGGAAGGAAGACACTAATATTTATTAGATTTTTTTCCCATGCCTTGGCGGGAAACATATCCTTAAACTGAGTGTAAAGCACTTTTATGTGCAGTAAATCTATTTGCATGCAGCTGTCTTTCATAGTTCTCAATCTGACATTTCGTCAGCTTTTAAGACTTGGAAGTATTAATAGGAAAATTTACCTTTATGTGAGAGCATTTTTGTTCCTTGATCATTTTCCTTTGTTACACTCTGCTTTTCCATCATAAGAAGCTGCTATTTATGTAAATCTGGCTAATTATATTTTAAAATGCCATTAAAATATAAAAAAAGCTCTCTTTCCCTTGTTTGTTTTAATATGTTTCATTGATCTGAAGCCGCAGATTAGTTCACAAGATCGAAGTAATGCTGCCTGTTGTCAGTAACAAATCTTATGCCTCAAAGAGTCATGCTGTGAAAACAAGAGAAATATATGTGTATCTATATAAAGTCTCATGTAGTGTCGGTTGTTGTTCTATTTTGTTTTGTTCTGGGCACAGCTGCTTTTGAGGGGAAAAAAATATATTAGCAGATGTCTGTGTCATAAGGAAAAATGCCAAACTGTTTTGTGATCTTTGAGATTTTCTTCTAATTGGATGTTATTCATTATGATCCACATGTTGCAGGATTTTTAAAGGCCAGCCTCTCAATTTAGATGGTCCTTTACAGCACTGGGGATCTATCTATTGAACTATTGGCCATCTCCCTTTCCGGAGTATTAGATGAATATCTATGCAGTCTCCATGGTATCGCTCTTTATTCAAACCTCATCTGGTATGGCATTCTACCCTATGAAGGTCAGATTTCCGTTTGAGGAAAGCAGGATAAGCCATTGAGACTGCTGACCCTGTGCGGTAATGATTTTCCAGCTCTAATATCAAACGCTTTACATTCATTTCATGCAGTATTTGACTGACTGCAGAATGACTACATGGAAGTGTTTCAATTCAGGCTCTTGGGAGAGATGGCTTTCCATTGATTTAAGCTTACATTTGAGTAGCATATTAGTGAAGAATTACTGTGTGTTGTCTGCTTCTCACAGCTCCAGTTACAGAGCAGTGCCTCTCAGACAGTGACAGAATGCAGCTGGTATGCACTTGTGTTGGGGTCTCACTTTGGGTTTCCAAATGAGAATACATTTTATTTTACCCAGTTTTTTTTTTTTTCTTTTCCTTTCAGGTTTTCATTGCGCTGAATTTGGCATTCATGAAATCAGGTTCTGGGTAGGCTGGCAGCTGATCCTGCAGGTGGAAACAGATTCATTACAAGGTAATGTACAAATAAATGCAATGCACTTCCATCAGGACCTTAGCCTTAGCAATCAGCACTTTTTTTTTTTTTTTCAAAATAAAACAGACCTTTGGGCTGAAGTTGAAGCAGTCACACCTGGGTAGCACATTCATTCAAAATAAAATATATTAAAAAAAAAAGCATGGAAAGTGTAAAGGGTATGAAAGCCCTCAACGTGAGGAATAAAACAAACTACACAGTGGTGTTTTTATGGGTGGTTTGTGTCTTAGCTCTGAATGGAAATGTATTGAAATGTATTTCGTTATCACTGTGGATTTATGCTGTAGCCTGATGCTCCCTGATGAAGTCCCCTGATGCTCCTGGGAACAAATGAATGCTTCTTCCTCTTTCTTGTTATTCTTTCAGACAGACTTCCTCCTAACTGTAGCTACTGCAAATGCTACCTTTAGGTTAGCATTCTTCATGATAAATAGCTGTGAATAAACAGTATGTCCTGTTAAGACTGCAAGAATATACGTTATTCAGTTAATAGAGTATGATTCATGTGCCACTACAATCATACTGTAAACCATTATCTTGATGTACACAAATATAAGCTCATCTTTTACAACAAAAAGATGACTTGCACTTTATAATAGTTTTAAGTATTGTTGTTTTAAATTAGTAACAATCTTGATAATCTGTAGTCAGTAAGGGGGAAATTCAGACTGGAGATACACATATGTAAATGCCACTTATGTGCTTCCACTGAGAGTTGCACACTTCTGTTATTACTAAGTAGTTTGTCCAAAATAAGGGTGTTTTGCTAAAAATGAGGGTGTGTCTCATTAATTTCCAAGATACAGGCTTTCTGACCTGACATTTAAGACTGTGTTCTGTCTCCAGCTGAAACGTACATAAAACAGGCCAATAAGTTGTGTGCGACTGTGGTGACCATGTGTAACAATTTTTGGTAAATAGCAAGGCAAAGTACAGTTAAAATACATGCACAAAAACATTCAATGTTTTAAAAATATTGCATTTTTAGCAATTTATAGAATTATTAATAAAACTGTGAATATTTACTTGCATAATATTCTGTCTGAGATCTGAAAAGTGGAGGCACAGAAAGAAACCGGAATGCACTTCCAACATACACTCTGAACATATGATTATTCCATTGACCAGTGTAATAAAAGAATTTACATACCTTAATGTTTTCATTGGTCATACATACATGCAAGCTTACTTGCAAATAATGTCCCCTGTCATATGTTGAACAAATCATCATGTGTTCCAGCTACTAGGTGCTTCCATATTCCCGAGATAAGTGAAAACAATCACTGAAAACAATAGTTGCTAACAAGGCAAAAATGCAGGCATAGTTATAACAGATGTAAAGTGTAACCTCTGCCAGCTAGACACTTAGCTAGCTAGAGGTCTGGAAAGCAAAATATGACAGTCTTCTCTCTGATGCAATGTAAAAGGCAGGGGAGTCCTGGCATGGGGTTGACAGAGAGTACCCACTGTTTTTGGATGGACAAAAGAGCAATTTATGATGCCAGTGTTTTTGTAACAGTGAATTTCACCAAGGTTTATAGTTTGTTGTGTAATACAAGGAATTAAGAAAACTGCCAGTAGTTTTGGGTAAAATGTATTTTTGTTTTATATGTTATCTAACTAAATTTCTGCTAGCTACCTAGCTAACTGCTAGTTTCTGCAACTCTGAGTTTAGCCAACTCTTGTGCCAACTCAGGCGTGTGCTTTTCCTAAGAAACAGCTAGTTAAATAGTAGCCTGTGGACAAAAATTATCTGGAGAGCAAAACAACTGGAAAATGCAAATACAAATAGGACTCATTTATTTTAAAATGTTTCGTTTGTATGCTCTTGTGTTTGAAAGGGGGCAGAGACTTGTTGATTCAGTGGCAGCAAAACTGACTGTGATTAAAACAGAGGCCATTAGTTGGCTAGCTTGGCTGCATTAAAGAGTCTACATTTTGTAGGCAGCATAACAGGACCATTGTGTACACAGTTACAACCAAAAATGTCTGATGGACATTGCACAGTGCCATGACAGACACATAATTGTCTCAGAAAAAGTCATAGATTGGGTAGGACCACTTTGAAAGCTAGCTAGTGGTCCTCTCCATCAGTGTCCATGTGCTTCAACCAGTTCCTATATGGAATGCTAGAGCACACAGATGCCTTCCTAAAGATCCTAAAGATCAGTTTTCAATTGACCTCAAGGACAGTACACTGAAATGTTGTAATAAACAATATTTGATACTGGCCATGTTACCACTGTACCATTTTCAGCAAAATTATTGAAAAACCTTATCTTTGTTCCAGAACCATATTATTTTCTCAGCAGTACCTTTTCAGCTTTCATAATCAAATTTGCAAGTGTCTTGTGGCTGCATTCGGCAATGAGGATTAATAACTCTGTGAGAAAATCTATCAGCCACCATGCTCCAGACACAGAGGTCTTTCAGGGCAATTTACATTTATTCTCTGCGGGAAATTTTGTAAAGTCCAGGTAGAGATACACTGGTGCATACATTAAGTCAATGCCAAAAACTCAGTACTGTAACAGTTCAGACATGATCAGGTGTTCAATTTTAATGGTAAAACCATGGTGATGTTCTTTTACGTATCACTTCAATCACATTCAAATCAGGAAAAAAGCAATTCTAGTCCATTTCACCATCTTTAATGGGAAATGTCGTACCAGCTGCAAAACCTCCCTACAGTCACATTTATGGATAACTAAAAGGGTACTGGTGTTTATTTTTCATAACATATTTTATACATATACCCTGTAATGATTATATCAATTATTCCCTTAGAAACATATTATCCCATTATCAACAAAGCTACAGCATGAAGGCATCCATTTATATAATTAAATTATGTAATTTCAATTATGTTATGTAATATAGAATATTGACTATTCAATTATATAATTATGATACATGTAGGTATGCAGTGATACTCGTGAAACACATGAACAGTAAGAGCAGGACATAACTTTACGCCTCACATTGCAAAAAAAAAAAAAAAAAAAAAACCTTGTGATCCCGTAGTTAACACTAATATCTGAGTGCATGGATATAACAGGATGATTGAAATGAACTGCATTTTCTCTATACTCTGACTAATTTCATAAGCATTTGCAATGGTTGAAAACATTCAATTAAAATTGACAAGAACCATTAAGCCATAACTGTTGCAATAGTATGCACAGAATATTTTGGAAGAAAATGGTCTAAATGTGTATCATCAGCTGAGTAAAATAAATCAAATGTAAAACAGTAAAATGTGAAATGTGAAAATATACTGAGAATCTATAGCCTCTTGAAACACATTCTTGTAGCAGCAAAATAGTTTAATCTTGTCAATGAAAGAAGATCTGGGATTTCCATAACATGCAGGGGGAGTTTGTGTGGCAAATGGTAATACCTTTCAGGGTAATTTATGAGTATTGTTTTTGTGATTCTATTGAAATACCCTTTCTAGCCTGCCAAGAGGGAGAGAGGCAGCCACAGGGTCAGGCTGAGTGCTATTTGTAAGGGCCCTAAGATTCCAGTATATTTTAGTACTAGTATAATAGTAATAGTGTAATACACTATATAATATGCAAAGTTCCATGCTCAGCACAATACCCAAAGAACTTGTCAAAGTTTGCTGCAAGCAATATGACTGCAATCTTCAATTAGTTTCTCTCCTGTTCTGAATACAGCACAGCAACTTTACAAACATGGCCTGAGGGATTAAATTATGCATTAGAGCTACTATCATCTATACTACTACTGCTACTGCTACTACTATTATAATTAATAAAAATAATAATAAGAAGAAGAAGAAGAAGAAGAACTATAATAACAATAATAACAATAATAATAATAATATCTGGCCGTGGCATCCTAGAGAGAATGGTGTCTTCAAAAGGGTGGTATACCTTTTTATGCTAATTCTGTTTTTCTTTTTACTTGACAGGAACTGAACTTGTAAATGCCAAAAATTGCACAAAAATTGGAACATGTCAGTTTCTTGTTTTTTTCTTGTTTTGTTGAGAGTGGAAAGTATAGCATATGAGTTGACTGCAGGTGCCAATAAGAAACCTTTCCATATTCAACAAAATTAGCAAAGGTACATTATTTCATTCTCATGAACTAATAATTCTGTGAATTACCAATGCTATTATGCTATTGTCATTTTGCACACTGCCAGGTCTTTTCTTCATTCAGTTAAAGCGCACATGGAACAATGACTCTTGTCACTTGTCATTCCAGCTTCAAACCTTTGCACATGAAATATTCATATTTCCAATTCCAAGGGTCTCAGTAAGTCTACATTTTGTTTCCCAAAGGACTGAAACCATGTCTGTCACAGAAAGCGCAGAAAATATAGGTGCTCCTGTTGTATCTGCTTAACCTTAATCAACAGACCGTCATGCACTTTCATTACACACCCCCGTTTTACCAGTGGACATGACACAGCTTGTAAATGGACTGTGGCATTCCTCTAATGGATTCAGACAGTAGCTGGACAGGCCCAGAATAGAGATGAACCTTCATATGGATGACGGTGTGTGTCCAGGCAAATTAATGAGTCCTGCGCCATCCCTGCTGCCTCCCCATCTCTGTTACAAATCTGAACATGGCATGTGATTGAGCACTGTTATATCTGCCTGTCTCTTTTTATTGTTTTAATATGTAACTAAAAATTCAGCCTATGTTCTTAAACCAGAGTATAATTAAGGGAGTTTGAAGATACAAAACAGGGCACAACCTACAGCCAACATGATTATATACCTCTTCTGACCCAACCAGGGGGAATTGCTGCTGCAGAAGCACATTCGATGAGCCAAAGGAAAAGCAAATGAACATCCCATTCAATAGCATTCAATTTAAAGGCTATGTTGACAATGGTGAGAACCCCTAAACCCCCTTTGCTAGAAATCTATCTTGGTGGTGCCATCTAATAAACAATTCCATTACTCTGTTTCCCTAGGTGAAATTAAATGTCATACTAACCTGGGACATCCGTTGCAGGAAACCACCCCACTCGTGTGCATGCTAGCACCTGCACAGAATTCATAGGACCATCTGTGCTTATAGCACACATGTATATTAAAAAGGTCCAAGAGACTGAAAAATGCCCTCTATTAGAAACAAACAAACCAAGATCTAGTAAGTATTCACCCAAGGAAAACAAAATGTTACCTAAAAAGACAGAAACTGTCAGAAACTACTGACAGAATTTATATTTCCCGTAGCTGCCTCCACCATAATGTTTGGCTCTGGGGACAAATACATAGTGCATAAACACTGTCATTTCCATTAGTAAGCTATTTCACTCAACTAACTTGGCTCCTCTGATATTTTCCTTGCTGCTTATTGCTTAAGTTTGAACTTTGTATCACTGGAACGTCTGGCTAAATTCCAGTTTTTTCTGAATAACCTGGAACAATCTTAATTTAATCTTTCAAGTCCATGAGATAAAATTCGCACAAAAAATAACTGGGATTTGATGATTAAAAAAAAAAAAACTGATAGCAGTTCAAAGCCACAACAAAGTCGCACAACCTAGAAGCCCATCAGCCACAAAATGTGGAAACTGCCTTTGCTCCTACCTAATGGCATTTTCAGCAAGGATGATATAAAAAGCTCATGGCAATCATATTGTCAGCAATCTTCTATACAGAACGCAAAAGACATTTTTAGCTCATTTTCTGACTACATAGGAAGGAATTTTAAAGGTAAGAACAATATTTTAAAATTTAAATGGGCAGGGAATCTAAGAGGTGAAAATTGCTGAGACTTGTGATCAGAAGCTCTGGATGCAACAGGTAAATCCTCCTGCAATGATGCTCTACCCACAATGGCAGGATAGTAAACCAGCCCATTTATCATGGCTAGCAGCTATGAAAGGAAACTGAAACTATGCTCAGCCATTTCTTCAAGCTGGCCTCCATTAAAATATTCCCCTTTCACAGACTTTTACTGAGAGGGATAGTGACAAGCAAGTCCATTGTCCACATATCAAAGTATAGTCACCAGCTGCTACAGTCATTCATCTGAGAACCAAAGTAACTGACAATGGAGTAAATTTAAAGATGATGACAGTGAAAAAAGCAAGCAACAAATTTGACATTGTTAAGAGTATTAAAAATAAGACTTAAAAATAATGGAGAAAACTTACAGCAGCATCCACTCAAATAGCTGACATATAAACTACTGTGCAACCTTTATGACTAGCAGTCAAAAATAAGTACCCATCTGAAATAAGACTTGACCATTAAAAACCTGATACTTTATACAATGTAGAACATCTTGTACAATACTTTCAGAATGTTCTGCCTACAGATTATTTCTAAAGAAAGGTTTCAAATAATACATAATGGATGGTTTGTTTGTGTTTTATTTATTTATTTATTTTTATTTCTTTCCATAGAAACTGTTTACCTTTCTCCAGTTTTGCCATTTTCACTGTTTTCTCCTAATGAAACGAATAAATAAAGAAGATTGGCTTATGCAGTATGACTGGAATAAACCATTTAATGAATGTATTTTCCCCACTCTTTTGTCTCCAATATTGTTGGAGTATGATATGCAGTGACTATTCTCATGATGCCATAAAGAGTTGGAAGGCAAGATGTATCGATAATCGTGAAATAGTTATACATAGATCAAATGCTTCAACTTTAAACAACAGGATTGCCCATTTGATGTGAGCATGTGAGAGTATTCCAGACAGATGGAATTTTATAGATACATATTTCAGGGATTTTTTCCCAATGCTATTTTTCTTTGCATTATTTATTTTATTTTATTGCATTTTAGACATTGCTATTAATGAGCACATCATTTTGTACTCTGCTGTACTGTAATTCAGTCTCTGAGTAAAATGATTAGCTTTCAAACAAGGCAGGCTTTCTAATGTCTTCAAACAATCCCTTCTCCCCTTCCCTATGACACATTTTCGTATTCAGATGAGTAACGGGGCAGACAAACACATTTGTTTTTTCTTTTACCAGTTTATGTTTTTATCCCTCTAGATTTGCAGCATCTCTCTGTGGGTGTGCCTGTTGATAGTAGTGGTTGCTTTCTCCCCTCTATGTGTAAGGGGTATAGAGTTTATTATACAGAAATTCCTTACAGGAGGGGTACCACCAGGCCCGGTGCCAGGAGAAAATACAGAAGAGGAAAAAACAGTGCAAGTGCAATCCATGGGGGAGTCATATCTGATAAAAATGTAAGAAATACTATGTAGTCACCAGGATATAAGCAGACAACTGGGGGCGCACTGAGGTCTGTCTGGGGGTGCATGTATACAGCTCAAAAATATTTTTACTATCATACATTAGTGGCTTAATCAAAGAAGTTTTTGTTTGAGTGAATTTTGCTTCCTCACAAGATGGCATTACCTCATTTACTGTAACCAAGCCAGAACTGAAAAGTAAAATAAAAAATACAGTAGGTCTGTCTTTGCTCTGAACTACATTTTTCTAAGTATGCCTTTTAGTTCTTAGCCAGTTCTTCTATTAGTTCTTGCCTATGAGCTACTAGACTATTTTTGAACCTCCCAGAAAGCCCTTGTCTAAATGTCTGTCTTTATTTATTGACACAAATTATATGTAATAGGCTCTCTACAGACAAGGCTGTCTACAGACTGAGTAGGATTGCTTTAGTTACAGTTGTGCTGACTTTTTATATTTATTTTATTTTAACCTCCATCCATCCTCCAAATGGTCTATTTTTAATGACACAGACTTTCACTTTCATTCTATCACATCACCACTAACAAGAGACAGCCTAGTATCTGTCCCACATTTATCATCTTCCTCTCCAACTGTAAATTGAGTGGTAAATTGAACAGTGCCCTCTGAAATTAACCTGTTGACATCTTTCATCTCCACTCCAAGCCTATCTAAATCCTGCTACACATAGAAAACAGATATATCTATACAATCCATTACCCTACAGAATTATTGATCTGAGTCATCCTTTAAAACACAGACATTCTGCAAATTGATAATACCATGGTCCCCCACTGTTTGTAGACAAGGTGGAAAGCATATGCTGGATCTTTGGTCTCCAGTCCTATTTTCTATCTGATTGAAAAACAAATTGTTGTTCATCACATCACAGTTCACAGGGAACTGTGCCAGAAGTTGCAGACACCTCAGCTGAGATCTAAATTTGTCTTATGAGTAATGCTGTTCATCTCTTTGAAATTGTTTCCCCTTCACATCAGAGGTGCTTGAGCAACAGGAGGAGGCCACCCCTCAGTCATCGATAAGATGAAAAAGAGCCATTATGAATTAAACACGGGGGCCTCGCTGAGCAGTCTTTTTTTTTTTCTGGGAACATACATGGAAAAGGATGGTTACAGCTGATAAACATATTAAGAAATATATATGGCAATATATACCATGAATATTAGGATTGTCTATTATTGCTGCTATATTGCAGACTGTATTTTGTGATCATGCAAAATATTTTATGCAATAAGTGCATGGCATTGTATATATGAAGTTATGACTGGTTTATATATTATGTTATTATCCAGTCCTTGATATTGAAGTCAAGAAACCTTATCACAGAGTATCTATATGGCTGTTTGAGAGAATGCTTGAAACCTGCCCAGTCATAAGGGCATGTAGTTTGAAGCACAACAGACCAACATAGCATAGAGCTGTGCATACAGTCCTGTGGCAGGTGTCAAAGCAGAATCTGCTGGAAAGCCATGTCAGTGCACAGGTCAAGTTAACAGCAAAGCTGTTCCTGTCAATTTCCTGTCTATCTTGGCTTTTTCCAACTCTTAACTTTGACTTAAAACACTGTTTGGAATTTCTCTATAAAGACATTCACCCTCCAGTTCTTCATGTTGCTCACCTTGTACTTTTACTGTATCCATTCCATTCCAGTGTAGTCAGCTCCTTCCTGGCAAGCCCCCTATCAGATCCCTCCATACTGAGAACCACACCAGTAATCTCCCACAGCACCAGCTATTATGCCACCAATTACAATCTCAGTCTCTCATGGGAAACCAACAGGCCTGCAAAGTCTTAAACTCCACTGTGTAAAAGACATATTTATTTTAGCTGTGCAGTGACATGCTGCTAATTGATTTTGATCTATGCTTGTTCAAATTAATTATGTTGCATTATCAGTAAGTTACAAAAGGGTCTGTAAACACATCTGTCCTTACCACTATTTCTTGATAATGAATGTATAAACTGGAATTCCCTGTGGTAGTTGGTAAAAAATGTTATCTTGCATTTTTATTGCCTAGATGTTGTATCACTGGTGAGAAGTCCAGTAAAATGTGCATTTGCTGTCTGATAGTACTGAGTTCATACCAGCACTGCTTAGCAAACAAATCAACATATTTATAAATATTAACAAAAAAGCTGAGTTCTTTATATTCAAGTTTAATGTTGAGAAAAGCCTCATTAAACCCAACCTATGGACTGCTAAGTTTTTGGGGTTTTTTTTTAGCATACTGATTTGATACATGCTATGGTACTATAGCTACATTGGATTACTTTACACAACATGTACTCAGCAGTGGGCAGATTATTGAAGACTCTCTCAAAAACTTAAACAGCAAATTATGTTGTCTTCAGTAGAATCGTGTAAGTATTTGGTTACTATATACACATACTGTATACTATATGCACATCAACATTAGTTGCTACATAAAATTTATCAATCATGCGCATTACCACTGCAAGTAACTGCAAGTGACAGGTATGTACAGCCCCTATGATTAGTCAGTTCTGAAAAGGCATTGGCAAGGGGCATGGTACAAATTATAAGAAATTTTAAGAGTAAACTGTTCAGTAAATCATTCAGTATTTGAGAGCAAAATGCTATCATCAATTAACTAAGCTGCAGTTATATTGAATCACAAGCCAGGAACTAGATAGTTTTATTCACATTATTATTTTTAATGACAAGTGTTTGCATTGTAACTGTTCTTTAAGCATAAAGAATATAATAGACAATAATGTATTTGAAACATATGGACAGCCATGGTATAATTATTTAATGTGCTGACACTGAACATTTTAAACCACCTCTTAGCCTTAATAGGCTATCCTAGAAAAGCATACATACTATACTATACCATAGTAAACTACCCATCTACTATCACCCATCTACTTGTGCAACCATCACACAACTATACACTTAATTTGCAAGTTGCTCTGAACAAAATCATCTGCTAAGTGCCTAAATGTAATGTACACATGTTGTCTGTTTTTTTTTTTTTCTTTTCAGTTTGTATGCTACACAATACACTGTTACTTTGGTTTATTAGATTATTGATACAGTATCATTATGTATACCACATTATCATTCCTGTAAAAAACTTTCATTGCTATGTAAACAATATTTCTTCTTTTGTATTCTTTGATTTTGATAGTGTTTCTCATTAGCAATGCTCATCTGTAGTGCTAAGGTATGTGTCATCTTATCATAGTAATAGAACACCAACATGGTATTTTGGTAAAGCACAAACATTTCAGTGAGAAAATAATATCATAAAAACATCCATATGCTGTAGATGGATGTTAACATAACAGTGAAAAACTCAAGGACTAACCTGGGCATAAATGGCTTTACAAAGCACAGAGAAGTTTAATATCCCCAGACACCGCTCAGCCTCAACTTCTGTCATGAAAACTCAGTCTAAGACTATTTCTGTTCAGTTTCCTAAAGGATGTTAACAAAGCTGTTTAATTTCCATCTTACTCCAATTAGATTCTAATGCAGCTTGAAATTAATTGGTTACTTGTGCTAAGTCATCCATGGTGACCTGTGAAATGTTCAATCTCAACTATGATCTGTGTTTTACAAAATGTTCTTGTTTTATCGCCTGTCAGTCAAGGGTCATAGGCATTTCAATTCTCTTTCTCCATCCATCCATCCATCCATCCATCCACAACTGCTGAAATGGATGTAATTATGAACCTGACTCAGCATTCATTAAGAGATGCACCTCATTTACTAGATTTAGGATAAATTGAGATATAGTATTATTGCAATCTACAGTGTTCTGTTCTTTGGATAATCATCAATAAACATGTAGTGAGGGACTGCAAAAACAAGTTGCCCAATTCAACAGTATGGATGACATTTACTGCCCAGTAACTGTGCTTACATCTCACTGGGTCTGAATCTGCATTTAGTCACTGTGTGAAATGTGCTCTGTTTTACTGTAGCACAAGCTTGGATATCAAAGCAATGGCAAGTTTTCACAACACACATCCATTCCCTTTGATCTACACACGAGCCATATCAGCAGCATTACAGACTATGCAGCCTACTCTCCTCTTTGCATTTGTGCCAAACTGATATGTGTGCTGGTGTGTGTGTGTGTGTGTGTGTGTGTGTGTGTGTGTGTGTGTGTGTGTGTGTGTTTTTTTTAGTCAATAAATACATCCTTCAACGTAGGGTGTTTCCCTATGACTAGCACTTCAATAAGGCTGATGAAATCTTTACTGCTATATAAACTTGAAATAATATTTTTTATTTATGTAGAATCAGAGTTCCTCTGATACCACGAAAACATATTGAGGGTTTGACAGAGAAATGCATATTTATACTGGGACTAAGCTCAAGGGACATTATAAAGGTCAGTATAGAAAAGTCTCATAGTTCCAGTTCAATTTGTCGCAGCTTTAGCCTTTATAATGTAAGCCTGCTTTTAGCTGAGTGACAGCCCAGACAAAATCACATTAAAATTCTACAAAAATATGTCATCAATTCAACTCATGTATATTCTCCTAATATGGCAAGATTTCTCTTGAGACCTCTTTAATTCTTGCATGCCATTCTGCACTGGTGTAGAAAGCACTAACCATCAGGGAAAGAATAAAAGCATTTTAAAAAGTAGAGGCATGTGTGAGGACACATCAGGCCATACAGAAGCACATGAATTGCAAAAGGCGTGAAAATTTGTAGGGCTGACCTATTTTTGTAGTTTTCAGAAATTGATAATTGAAACGGACATTTTAAACTAACTTTTGCATATGTGACTTTTTGTTCAATGAAAACATTTTTTGTAAATTAAATACATGCAATATAGTGCCTACATGAGATAGCTACTTGTCTGTCTATGGATGAAAATAGTACTAAAAACCCATTAAATTGCATAACTGACCATGCAGGCGCAGCAACCTAATATTCTATTCCCTGATCTCTTCCCTGATGGGAATGGGGGAATGGTGCCACGCAGGGATGGGGGTGCAAAGCAGAGGTGATCTCAGATGCATGATTTCAATGCTACTCATGCTACTTTCATGCTACTCTGGATGTATAGAAAAGAAATCTATAGAGATGACTTAAAAAGATGAACTCTTAGCTGTGGATAGTGGCATTACCATCTACTGAGGCAGAAGACCCCCAACTGTAAGGAAATGTGATAAACCCATTCCTATCCTGTGGACTTTCTCAGGCAGGAAGATACCGCCACACCTGCACTATGATGGCATGAAAGAGTCTAATTAAATTGGAAACCTCCAGGGGCTGGATTAAAGAGAGTTCATGGAGTCCTGCTCCAGCATCATTAGCTTGCAGTTAATTCAAGATTACAATGACAACCCACGGCTAAGTTAAAATTATTAACTCAAGATAACCTGTGCCTGGCAACACACCTGTAAGTCATAAAATTAATGGCGTCTTAAAAGTTCACTAAACTCCATTTGATTTGATCACAAGCAGACTTATGCAAGAGCCAGAAGAGTTTCACTGCAATGAGAATAAGAATTACTTTAATGCCCTGATTTCGTTCACTTTAAATGAAGAGTTTTGCAAGGAGCACACAATGTAATGCACTCCTGAGCTGTGTTCCTCGTTATGGCTTTCCCACTGTAGTTTCCCTGGAGTGGGAGAAAATTTCAAATGTTGGTGGATGTGGAAAATCAAACGATACTGAACGGTGAAAATTACGGGATAGACTCATGCGAGCATGAAAAGAAGATATCGAGTGTGTTGGCTATGCACCCCAAGCTCTTCCTCCACATATAGAAAGCTCATGCGGCAGGCCCACCAGCTCAGCTATGCCAGTCACAGGGGCACCATTACATAACGCAGTGCAATAAAATGTGTCTGCTTTTTCCTGCTAAGTGTTTTTATACAATATGTTTTATTTTATTTTCTTCCAGGGAGAGTATGTCGCATTGACTTTTTAAAATTTTTTTAAGTCTGTCTGTCTCCAGAGGGACATTTCATGCTGCACACTCAATTTGGCCAAAAAGAGAAATAATGTTGGAGGAAAAAGAAAATGTGAGAAGTCACTTAAAACATTTAAATCATTTAAAACATCTTATGAAATCATGAACCTGGTGGGCCCATTTTCTCAGAATGGGATTAATCAGTTTTCATAGACATTATTTTGTAAACTAATTTAATAAGCTTACATCAAGTTGTCAGGAGTATTTTAAACAATATTATGTCCAGTTTTTATGAGTAAGCTTGCTGTTTTAACCCTTGGGAAAAACAAGGCTGGCTTGTGAAAAATGTGTGCAATTTTTGAAGGATTGTAAAGTTTGGGTTATTACCATTTATTTCTTTTGTCATTTGTCTGTCTGTTTTACAGAAACCATTGAATTATATATCATTCAGTCTAAAATATCAAAATTCTTGGGTTATATTTGAACTTAAGAGAAAATGAGTTCATAAAATATAAACTGATTTAGAAAACATTAGAAAATCTAATGTGACCTTTATGTTGAATTTGACTTTGTGTGATATTATCAGCACAAATGCATAGGGATATGTATGACACGAAGTACACCATGAGTAGTATAGATTCAGCACATAATAACATCACATGCATAAATAGAAATTGTAGTTGTCGTCCAAATAATCTGTACTCACTGCAATATGAAGGAGAAACTGGCTAACTGGTATACTTCAACTTCTCCATTTTTCCCTTTCTATATCAAAAAATAAGCCATTTAGAGTAGTCACGTACAGAAATGACATGTTAGCAGATAAGTGAATTTACAATGCTAATGCTACAATGCTTCCATTTGTCTTTGGATAATTTTCTATGACTTGTCATAGAAATGTGACACAACGAAAGAGAAGAGTAAGGAGGGGGTAATACCCTGTTTGATGAACTCCGATGGAGTCACAGACAACTGCTGTGTCTGCTGTGACACAAGCGAGTAAAGCACTCAGACAGGTAAAAATAAAAGTCTCAGCTCAGCAGGGCCATAGCTCGGTCTCTTTAATGGGACTGTAGGGACTGGCTTAGAGGACTGCCACAGGGAGAGCAGCCAGCCAATAATGGCCTCAACATGAAGCAATGGGTTAGTATTTGGGTTGAGGAGCCCCACGAGACAGAAAGGCAGGACATGCGGGGACGCAAGTAGGACAGGGAGTGTTTGCTGCAGTGGTTGAACAATTAGGGAACCCAAGACTCTTGACAGAGTGTGACCTCCTGGCACAAATGCACTAGAAGGCAGGCAAAAGATTTTTATTCTCCTGGATCCTTGCAGGGATCAAGGGGTCAGCATTTCACTTATTCTGTCTATCCAGCGCTGTGCCAGAGGGCACCCTATACATGTCAGAGGAACACTCCATCTACCCCCTGCCCACCTCCTTCTGACAGCGTGCCTCTAACAGCCTGAGGTTAGAAGCTTCATTCTGCTGTATTGTATCAGATGTAGATGGGTAATACCACAAGACTTCAGAGTGACTTTTTGGAAATTGCCTGTTCTTAAAGAATGTTGATTTGCCATGTGAACTGTATGCTGGGGTTGTCTGAGTATGCACTGCTTAATGTCTGGAATCTAGAATGTCTGTACTTGTTGTTTGAAACCACTGAAAGTGCGGAGTGAACCAAGACATTTGGTATACAGCAGATTCTCTTTCTCTTGCTTTCACAGAAGATGCAGAGACTTTGATTATATGCAATCGCCCCAGGTCTTCCAGTTCCCAGGTCTCTCTATTAACTGAAAGTCACTAGATAAGACAAAGTAGGATCATTAAACCACAATCACCAACCAACAGAGATGTGGTATGATTTATAGAATTTAACCAAATGGACTTGCTGCTTCTGTGAGATGGCTTGCTTTGTAGTGTAACACTGTTGTCCTACCCAACCCTGTTTGTATGTACTACATCAAATGTTTTTGGGGAGAAGAAGTTGAGAAGCTGTCTGACATATTTATTTCACAAACCCAGATGCCCTGTATGAAGTTGCTGGTTCTGTGTGTCTTCTTTCAGAAAAAAATTACTATGAGCTGCCACCTCTCATTGCTGCTGATGTACGCCACAAACATGTGACAAAGAAAAGATCTCTGTGCTCTGTACAGTTCCCTTCTCACATTCAAGACCAATCAAGTGCAGAATGGCTTGACAGAACATCACAGTTAACGATTTGGAAAGAGTGCATTTGATTGTAATTGGTTTGGAAGTTGGAAATGAGCAACCTTTCCCAGAGCTACATAAAACTGTATATGAAGGAGACATATTGATTTACTGTGCGGGCTGCAATCATGATTTGAGAAGCACACTATTCTTTATTTCTCATATAGGAGATGGGTAAATGCACAATCTTGCTTCACTTCCCAACCACACAAAGAGAAGAATGGTACTGGTAATTTCAGTTGTAGTATTTAATACATCAGTTGGTAGAGAGTGTTAATTGGTAATATCAGTCCTACTCTGGCCATCCATGTGTATAGTGGACTACACTAAGGGCAGGATGCTGAGTCACTTGACAATACATTTAAGATATCTATTCTGAGAGTCCATGTATGTAAATCCATTACTTTCAGAAAGCCATTAAAAAAATGTAAAATATATTTGGGACTGGAATTTATTTTTGACTCATGTATATATGATTGAGAATACATATGACAAGTAATTCCATCGCTATGTTTAATGACAGTAAATGGCTTTGAACACCATGGATGGCAACTATATAAAAAGGATCTGTTACAGTTTTGAGTAGAACCTACTAGTAGGCCATTCAATGACATGAATAAAAATGTTCAATTTCCATAACAGAAGCTCCACAGATTAATGGAATGCTGGCAGATGAGACAACTTTCAGCCTCACATGGCAGGTTGTAATCACTCAAGTTTTCACTGAATCAGTTATTTCAATTCCTCAGCAAATGTCCGTAGAACAGTGGTTTGTGCTCTACTGAATATCACGTCATCCCGAAATGAGGTCGTATTATTCATTGCTGAGTATCTGCAGATTTCAAATAATGATCAAATTTACTATCACACAGACTGTTAATATTGTGATTTTATACTGGGGCACTCTCAAGCAACTAACAGGCCTAAATGAAGCCAGTGCTGACACATGAAGTATTTTCTCTATCTCTGATTTCAGACTGGCTGCTCATTTGCAACAGTGAGATGTTTTTTTTTTTTTTTGAGGTCCAATGAATGTGACTGTACATGACAAGCAGTGTCTGTTAGACAGGCAGGCATCTAATACGGGAGTCAGGGCCTATAGGAAGCATACATGCTTTCACAGTTATCTGTTCCTTTATCTAACATGTAGACCTGGGTGGCAATACTACTCTGTTCACCTGAAGATGGACAAATAATTCACTATTAGTCATTTCACTTCAGCATCAAATTCAGTTGACCTTAAGGAGAGATTTTGTACTCTGTAGTCTGGGGAGAAGGTGCATTTCCTATTCTGCAAGATTTTCTCAGAATGAAATATTGAATATTGTTTAACACACTATTTCACAGCACCCTAATTCTCAAGCATGTCTATCAGAGGGAAAAACTGTCAGAGAATCATGCACCTGTTCCAGTATACCCACAGGTATCAACATTTGGACTGCTCAATGCTTATATAACATACCAGCCTAAGGACATACACGAAGTGTCAACATTGAATTTAATTCTAAATGCAATAGCAACAACAATGATATAAATAACATCTATACTACTAGTAGCTGTATCTACCTCACTGCCTGAGACATTTTGAGTTGTCCATTATAAATAAAATGCTGTCTTTCACTTCCAACCAAATCGGGCACACAAGACTTTCCAGGGTTATGCCAACAGTATTTTTTATGATTTTCCATGGAGGTATTTGTGGATTGCATCTCTAAGCTAAAGAGAAGGTGAGGCAGAGGTAGCAGAATTTGGAGTGGTAATTGTTCTGAGAGGCTCCATGACACAGGCTTGGTGGCTGTTTCTGTCTTTCCCGCTGGGTCTGTTCACATCAGAGAAGCCCTCTTTGGGGAAAATAATATTGGTAGTTAACTGCAGGAAACAGCTGTGAGTTCACACCTTCTTACTCTGGAGGCCAAAATAGACATCAGCTCAAAGGAGAAGGTAAGTGAAATGAATTATCTTTGCTGTGGTGTGGTAAACACCTTTCTGTCTCTCTGAGAAGATGGTATTCTTATTTTTAAACTAAGAGTTTTGACTTGATTGTCCGTGATATAGAAAGTATTCAAATGGTTTAAAACGAATGAGGAAAAAAAAACAACACAGTGAGTGACATAGAGAGTCTATGTAATTAGAACAGCCACAGATATGCCTTTAATCAACTGTGTGCTTTATCCGTCCTGAGAATTCATGTTAAATGAATTGCATTAACAGTCTTTCAGGGTAGTTTATGAGAGAATAAGATTTGTTTCATTTGGCAAACTTGGTGACACAAGTCAATATTCATAGTCATGGTCCTTTTAATGAAAACAAGTGCCAAATCACCGCTTTCTGGTACAGTTAAATAAATCCAATACCAGGTACTCATATTTGGAAAAGAACCTCCATGTCATTGGCAATTAAGAAAGGGGGATCTAACTTGTGAAAGGTTCACTTTCGTCAGGGAGCAGCTTTGTAAATGACTCAAACAAAGCATAATCCATCAGCCAGGTGTCAGCTGCCAAATTACAGGAGTAGTATTGTGCCAAGTAATTAATATTATCCTACAAATTATATGAAAAAAATGCTTATGGTTCAGAATCACACATCTTAGCCATTTCTCTAAAACTACTTTCCTCAAACAGCTTCAAAGACCTGTTTTTCTGCGGTGTTTCCTTTTTTCTTCTTTGGCTTGTTTGCCCCCCTTGAAATATAGCTGATGAATTGGAGGTAGCTTGACTATGGTAAATATTGCAGTTAAAGAAAATGGTTTTGTTCATGAATTAATCGTAATGGAAATGACAAACTGTTATTGGATTGCTCCTGTAGTTCTGCCATAATGGGAGCCACACCAGCAAAAGGGAGAAGGAGCACCAAAGTTAGCATGCAGGTTCATAGCCGGGGCGCCACGGTCTATGTTCCGTATATGTGCTAACTACGCGCATTATTACAAATAATATGACTTGGTGAAGTAAAGCAAGTGACTGAAACATTGGTTAAATCTGTGAGAATATTTTGGAAAAATGTGCACAGCTAAATTAATTTTGTAAATATTATATAAAGGTGATATAACTAACCCATTGTTTGGCAGATTTGGGGTGGCATTGGCTCAAATGTAGGGGGACAATAACGATATTATATCGACCTGTAAAATGTTACAGTGCAATTTCTGATTGTATTCTTGGAGCAATGTGGTTAAAATTGTTGTTAATGATAAAATTCATGTAAATATTGTAATTGACGATGATTATTGATTTTCCCATAGTTGGTATGTTCTGGGGGAACATAGATAAAGCTGGTCCCAATGTTCAAGGTTTTGAGCTAAAGAGATGGAGTAGTATTGTGCTCATTGAAAAGTAAAGTAGTTGTTTGTGTTTGTGTTTGTGTTTCATCATTTGTAAATAGTTCTGCTGGCATTATGTTTCTTGCATTTCTTGGCAAAAATACATCTCTTACCAGTGGTGTGCACTACAACTCTTGTGTTGTGTTCATTACTGCTCCCACTGTTCAGTCATCCCGTCACACACCTGTATTCTCTACAATCCAATGGATGGGATCTGCAGTTGTAGTAAGGCTCTGCAGTCCTGCAATTGGAGTATGTTTACTCAATACCCACTCGACATCTGAAAACCACACAACCACACAATTCAGAATTTTTTGTCTCCCACTAATGTATGGCTTAACAGACTTAGGGGCAGTATTGTAATCCATTTCCAGAGTCCTGAAAAATATGTATCGTGCTGCATCACTAAGAATTTAATATGAATTATGTGGAGAGCTGTGAGCAGAAAGTTCTCATGAACCACAAGTGTCCTTTGCTCTTGTTTTCAACCCTGTGCTTTGACCTTGCTCTATCATTGCCCTTTTGTGCAACTGACATTGAGCCCTAGTTCATGGGTGAATGTATGCATTAAGAAATTATAAAACACCTCTGCACAGCTGCTACATAACCCATTTATGGATTTTATGGAATATTCAACAATATTCAGCCAGTCCTAGTGACACACATCAATACACATCATGAAACCTGATCAATTCCAGGGTTGTCAACTGTAGAACCAACAACTACTAGAAAATACTTGGCAGCTTTAATCCCTTCAGTTATATATAAGGGAGTTATTCTCTATAACCTCTGAATGCTTTCACTAAAATAGAATAGCACTGATCAGCCTTTTCAAGAGTTTCAAATTTCTTCCCATGTTTACTGTTGGATTTGGTAATCCTAAGACATACAGAAAGTATTCACTGCTTTCACTGGTCTTTTATTTATTTATTTATTTATTTATTTATTTATTTATTTATTTATGTTTCTAATTTGTCATTTCAAAAAGAGTATGGGTGGAATCAGCATGTGCTTGGAAGTCAGTTTTTATTTGTCAAAATCCAGCAGTGAATTTTGCCGAATAAACAACACAGAATCTACACTGCAGGTATTACTCACTGCAAGTTTTTACACGGACAGATTCTTGTTGATGGTGATGGTGGTATGGAAAGTCTGAAAAATCTTTTAGACCAACTGGACAAACTGGATTAAAGTTCTTACTGTTGGAGGCATGGCTTATGTAAAGAAAAGGATCTGTCCCAAAAGAGTCTGCTAAGTGGTATGACTCTTGTGTGTTCAATTTGAACATACAGCCTGAATAATTTGGGTAACTAAAATGGGTTTCCATGTATTCAGCTGTCACCATCATTAATTTCAAACAGAGCCTCATTAGCCTGTTGCTGTCTCTCTAGGAGGGTAGAGGCATGAGGCGACCCGTCACTGTCAGCGTGTCCATGGAGTACATGGAGTTAGTACAGTCGCAGTCAGATCCTGGGGTGCTGATATTCTTGAAAAAGAATAGTCTAGGGGAATTTTGGATGATTCCAAAGCAAGTGATCTTTAGTTTTTTTGTACTTTTCAGTGCCTTATTTCACCATTCTGTAATCATAGTTGATAATAATGGATGACCTGCTTTAGACGTGACATATCATGCATCCATTATTTTGTAGACAAAATCACAAAATTGAATAAAAACGTCTAAGCTATACATGTCACAACTTACATAGGTATCTATTGAAGGGATAAAGCTTACAATGTAGTTTTGCAGTTGTAAAACAACCATAAACAATTATCACAGAATGATCATTGAAGGGAAAACTGCTCAATTGTCTAGAAACAGAGAATGTATTATGAACAAAATAGATTTAAGATAACATACACAGGAGGTAACATCAGGGGCCCCTAGCAGTCAGTTCTATGCACTAAAGGGTACTAAACCATCCACATCATGCACACCAGCCCTGCTATTGTCTGACCTGCTGGCCTCACCTTTTTTGTGCAGTTAACTCAAGCACTCTGTGCGGATATAAAAACACAACCTCTTAACAGGGAAAAAATCCTTATGCGTGACATCTACTAAGCCACATGACAATGAATGTTATGTGCACATATCCTTTCAGGTGATCAGGGTTATCCCTTAAAAACAAGTGCCACCATACAAAGGGAATTGAAGGCTTGTTTATGTATGCACACAATTACAGTCATTTGTCTTTTATAAAAGAAACACATGTATGTGTGTTTTGCACAATTGTATTCATGCATATCTGGCAAGAAAAGCATTCCCTTATTTCCTGAATGCATCATAATATAAAAATTTAGCATGAAATCTCCATAAATTATGCATGATACCCCTGTATTTACAGTTTCTCTTTTCTGCTGCAAGAGATACATAATTGAATCAAAGCACAGTTACTCTTTACATGGTACAAGCTGTCAAAGAACATCTGAGGTCTGCACAGAATGATCTGTTCTGACAAAAGATTACAGATTGTGTTACTTCTCTTAACTAGAGCAGTTGGAACAAGTGCTTTGACAGTTTGGTTCTATTGTAAAAGCATCTTTTTTTTTTTTTTTGTTTTTTTTTACCAACTAGGTCTGCTGTAATTACATGCAGTTTTGGTAAGTTGGCTCTATGGTACAAGAGCAGTCTATTTCCAATGTTGGTTCTATGTCAAGAAGATATAGTATACTGATGTTTTATATGTTGGGAAAAAGGTGGTGTTTTACTTAATATATTGGTTGGAGTTGCATGAAAAATACACTTTGTTGTATTGGTTAAATGGTAAAACAGTGGGCTTTTTATAAGATGGTTCATCTATAAATCATCTTGAATCTTATCAGACAGGGAGACAGTGTGAAACTGTTGCTATTGAATTCAGCTAGTGCTCTTAAGAACCCAAAGGCTCTTGTTAGTGAAGCAGCCATTAATAGGGCAGCTCTCTCACGTTGCTCTCTTAACACCCTACATTCTGAAACTGCACTCAAGCTAGGGGATATCTTGCATGCTATGTCATCATCCCAGGGTAGTTAGTATGTGGACGCCATATCTTTCTTTGCCACCTCTGGAAACTTCATTAATAGTGGTAATTCAAACCCACCACAGAACCAGAAACAACAAAAAAAATCTTTCCATGTATTGCGGCAGAATGTGAAGGAAGCAGATGACATACTGTGATCATTCAAGTGGCTGGTTTGTGCTGAAAAGCAAGGCTTCATTAACTTCAGGAAAAGAGTAGAAAGTGGGTAAGGATGGGTGTCAAGCTGCTGTGACCTGGGAAACTTTGCGTCTCGGCGATGAAGAAATCCATGGCACTGCAAAGACCTTGCACGGCTGCAGGAAACACATTTTAATGAGGGGCTTCAATCCACAGATGACCCTTAAGGAATTTTGATGAGACGCTTGTCCAGCTGACTCAGGATCAGAGATTTGTGGAGATTTATGGTGTCTGGGTTGCCATCAGAGACACACACTGCTAAAAAGAGCAAAGCACAGAATGAGTAGAACAAATGAGCAGTGGATACGTCCTGCTCCAGTGCTGTCCAACCAACTAACCAGCTATGAAATGAAGCACTGAATCACCTTCGGTGGTACTGTTCCTGCAATCACAGTGATTCTTCTTCTTCTTCTTCTTCTTCTTCTTATTATTATTATTATTACTACTACTATTACTACTACTACTACTACAAATACTACTACAATTATTATTATTACTATCCTTATAGGGAAAAAATCAAGTCATTCAATAGACAATGAACAAAAGTCATACATGGCAAAAGGTCACCTCCAGTTAATTAATCAAATCCCCTCGCAAGAGAGATTTAGAATGTCTCAGAGGCTTGCCAGCCATTGACCCATTCTAACATCCGACGGGGGCCGGGGCCATGTTCCCGCCACGTTTCATCAGAAATCCACCTGCACGCAGGCACGGGAGAAACGTCAGTCTGAGGCCGAGCTGGGAGTGGGATTGCCAGTCTAAAGAAAGTAACGGCTCCTGCAGGGTGACTGCACGCCTCCAGCCTGCAGGGCACAGCGGTTCTCCAGACCTTCAGGGCTCCGATGCCTGAAGCAGATGTAGGGGGAAAAGGCGTCAGCTTCCTGTTCCCCCACTGTGAGTTTGGGGCTCCACCTGTTTTTATTGACCATGGATGCTGAGATGGATACTTCAAAAGAGGGACATCGATGGAATGAAGAGCCTGTATACAGTTTCTGCCCATTATTGATTTCTGGCTTCCTCAAACAGCTCTGTGGTGAACTTAGTATAAATTTGTAGCACATCAGAAATATACTACGTCTCAGACGTTACAATTCTGATATTGTTGGGTAGTAAGTATGGCACTATAGTAGGGTTATCGTAATGACACATACAAAAAGCATGTTGAATGTATTTCCTATATCGCTGAGACATTTTGAAAACAGATTGTGTTCAAAACTATTATGTTTTAAAATAATGATGGATTTTTTTTTTTTTTTCTCAGTATCAATAGGACACTTGCTCAAGCTGAATAATGGTTGTGTATGGAAGTTTTTATTCCACAACAGTTCAAAAAACGTATTGAAATAAAAAGTAATATCAATAATAAGCATGTACTTATGTACATCACCTAGAGATTTTTGACATACAATGTAAAAACATTTGTCCATTTCTTTCAATCAACCAGTTATTTTCAAAATGCATATTGTTCTTCATAAATTCAGAAATTTATGGAATATCACAAAGAACGTCAACATTTTCCATCTGTCTGTGTTCAGTAGATGTTTCAATTTATGTTGCAAAAGCTAATGAGACTGTCAGCATATCTTACTAAGGGCTTAACTGCTATCTTCGCATCAGTGAGATTTTGTTGGCTGTTGTCTTAGTGCCATACCAGGCATCTGGGAGAAACAGATTTTGCAGTCCAGATGTTGCAGTCCTGCAGGCTGAAACACATGTGTACTGTCTCTTTCAATCATTGTGCAACTCAAATGTTCATCAGGTTACTTCACACCCAACTCATGACACATGAAGAAACCCAGAAAGTGAAAAGGAATTGCCCACCAAGAGAAAGCGAACAGTATGCCTGTCAGATGTCTGGCACCAATATGTGGTGCCTATAGTGCATCTACTGTTTAGTACTGACAATGTTTTTTTAAAGGAATAATTCTTCCTAGCCTTATAACATTTCCAGTATAAGGCTCCAATTCTAAAATAAACAATACAGAAATACAATCTTATAATATAAGTTTGTTAGAGGAATGTAATTTCTTGACATATAGTGTACCAACAGCCCTTTATCAAATTCTACTTTTACCACTGAATAGGTGGGGCTTCAATGTCTGGTGCTTGAATTAAACCTTGAATATACTCACACACACACACACACACATACATGTATCCTGTGTACCATGACCAATTCCCAAATAGGGTTTCAGGGGAAAAGGCATACAAATACAAATAATAACAAATAAAGAAGCCTCTTTTTCAGATTCCTCATTAAGTAGAGTATACCTTTAATTTGATTGACAGAGGCACTGAGCCACCTTGTGGTTGGTAAATGAAGTGGATGAACTGAACAAAAAGAGCAAACTGAAGTGAGTGAATAAATCAGTGAGCTGGGTCTTTAAACTGAACGGAAACAAATGAATCAACAGAGTGAAAAGAGCCTACTTGTTCACCATTATCCACTTAAAGGAAAAGGAGAAGCAAGATTAATCAAAGATTAGATCTTTTAAGCATGATTTATCAATGGACTAAAATTAATAATTTAATATAGTTAATAGTACCAGTTTTATTATAGTTAATAGTTTATCAATAGTTTAATGTGTTAAGTACCAGAAATCTAAAAGTTTAAATCTTTATAGGCAAAAGTGACAAAAATGTAGTCACTCTGTATCTCTGAATAGTGAAAAAAATAATTCCGGCAGCTCATCTTACAAGCTGGACCTTCTTCAGCCAGTATTAGACTCTGTGCTTTATTGCATCTGTATATGACATTTAAAGTATATACATAATTCAACAGTCATTTAACCTTTGCAGTACAGGCATTTAAACATGCATGTGCTGCACTGAGTTGTGAGAGGTAGGTAATACCTGGATGAATAATTTAAAAATAAGTAAGTGACAGTCATATACAGCTAAAAAACATATGCAGCATGAATAAAATAACATTGTAATGTTAACAGAGCACCAGTCTCAGTGTGTTTAACCTTTTTATTGTGGGATGGTACATGTTTACATTATTTATCATAAAGGCTTGTTACCATACAGAGACATTTGCTCCTCTTATACCAGACTTTGACTATTAAGTCTACCCATAACCTGTCCAGCAAGAGACCCTGCAGTTGCATTCACTTTGAAATAAGTTTGATTCATATAATAACACTACACTGAAAATCTGAAACATCTGGGTACAGACATATGAATGTCCACAACTGTGAGGTAATATGTTTTTCAGCTAAATACACATTTACCTATGCACCTGATGTCACTTATGTCACTTATAATATCTCTCTGTCTTGCTCTTTCATCCTCTCTTTCTCTGTCTAGCATGACATATTTTGCCAGAATATGGTGACACTGAAAAACGGTGACTCCTTTGTGTCCAACCGGTGGTGACCATGGGTGTGGTAAAATGCCCTCTCTGCCATTTTACAAAAGCTGATATCACCACGCTAGGTTCATGTCTGATTTTGATGAAGTAGAACAGTACATATGGCTGCCATCATTCAAAGCTGTGGTATTGTACTGCACACCTATTGTGAGGGAAGAGGAAGCTCCAGGCGCACTCCTTCTGCCGTGCCACTAATCAGCAGCTGGCGGAATGCAGCAGCATATCACTGTTCCATCTTTGTGCTTTTATGACGTCAGATATCCATGATTGGTCTGAGCTTAAATTGCTCGTATTCTTTCCTGCATGCATAACTACACCGTATTCACAATCCCTTTAGTGGCTGGGTGGCCCAGAGCTTAGTTTTTTTTGTTCAGGGGTGATCTTTCTGAGCATTGCTCTCTCTTTCTTATTTATACTATTATTTGAAACATTTAAAGGTATAATACAAACAAGAGAGAAAAGAATGCTAAACAATGCACTTTCTGTGGACTGAAAATTCAATTTTGGCTATTAAGAACAGCTGTGCTTTGAATACTCTAAAGGTTTAGCATAAAACACAAAAGATCTGACTAGATGGTACTTTTTAACTTCCCATTTTTGCACTTCACCATATAATGTATATTATAACCTTAAAAATCCCCACCTGGCAGCTTGAAGAGATAAGGTCAGCGGACCTTGAGTTACCCCTTATGGAACATATAAGCGTTGACCTGTCGCTTGTTATCTTGTAAGTGCATGACATTATGCACCCTGGCATACCATGTGTTGAAACAATTTCAAACCTAGCTGTAAATAATGGCAACTGTTGCCATCTCACTAAGCTATTACTGTAAACTTGGCCAGGGAAAAGAGAAAGTGAGTCTTTTCAGGTAAAGTGCATGGCTTCAAGGTTAATGGCATGGATACCAGCCTGATCTTTTTAGGTTTCCTTAGTTGTAATTCTTCATTCTTAGAAGGGTTTTTTTTTTTTTTTGTCTGCACCACCATATACATGTGTACATGAAGTGCTTAGAATCTTGAAGTTAACAGACATTTTCAATGGAGACACTCAAGGAAACTTTCTCTCACATTAAATGGCATCACTCCTGTTTCGTGCCTGTGAGGAAGATACACATACCTTTCACTTCTGGTGAAAACAATACCCATCCCAAGGAACCATTTCACTTCATCTGGATTACATGACTTCTCGGAGAGTAGTGTGTGTGTTCATTTTTTAGCAGTGTACTTACAAATGTTCATTAACAAAATTTTGTATGAAGTATTTACCAGAGATGTAAAAAAAAAATCTGACTGCAGAACAAATCACCTGTAACAATTTGGTGTTGTCAAAACTGATCAACAAAAAAGCCTATAAATATGAAAGTAATAGTATGCTTTAGTGAAATTCTTAAATGAATACATATTAATTTCTTTTTCCAGTAAAGCAGGAGATGATTTCAATCCATAGATAAACATGTTTCAAAGTCAAATTTATAAATATTTCAAACAAAATGTAGCAATGTGAGGCTAATGTGATTACACAGTAGCAGAATTTGTGCACTGTTATGAACAGTAGTTGAAGCACTTTGCTGGCAGAAGAGAGACAAAGAAAACTATATAGACAAGTGTTTAAGGTATTTAGTGAAGTGCAAGAGTGATTGCTGAGTGTGTGAACACTCTGTTATACTCAGTTAGGAGTATTCTAACAGAGCACTAAAATGACATACTCCATGTTTGGTGCATGTGTGCATACATGTATATGTGCATACTTATGCATGAGAACTTGGTGTACAAATATTTCACAAGACTTGGTGTTTTGTATTAAGAAGAAAGCTCTGAATGAATGAAACTGAATGAAACTTTCAATAAAATAAATGCAGCGAAGGAAATCGTGACACTGCTTTCCTGGGTGGTGAAATGGATTTGGGCATCAGACCATTGCATTACTTTCATTCAGATTTGCTTGAAGAAATTTAATTAAAATGTATTTTAAGAAGATATTTACAAAATAAACAGTGGTTTCCAATGTATGAAATAATAACAAATTGTGAACTCCAGTTTTTTTTTTTCCTTTGTCATATTAAAAAACTTTGTGGCAATATGAGCTTACATCATAATGCAATTATGTTAAAAGTGACACTGTCTATATCCAACCAGGCTAAAATTTGAAAAGTATAAAAAAATAAAACCCAGGGTTAATTAATTAAATATGAATACTCCATATGTATTCAGAGCACATTTTTATACAAACAGTGACTGATAAGACGTGCAGACACTACAATGAGATATTGAAAGTGTGACAGGGCTATTGCTAATGTCATGTCGTTGTACCTTTAACTTTGGTTTAACCGGCATCATTGAAGCCTAATTACTTCCAGATCACCGCAACGGTTACTGTGTGTATATATAGGCTCCGTAGTAATACGGGTGATCAAGCCAGCGTATGGTATCTGGGTGATATTGGTGCGTCTTCTTTCCCCTTCCCTACTCCAGAGTATAGGTGTGGGTTTCCCTAAGCGGTGATACGTACTGCATACTCCTATCCCAGATCTCGGACTGAGTTCCATGGTGGGTGGTGGAGTGCTGTTGCGGGAGGAAACCGAACAGTCGCTGCTGTTTTTGCCCTGCTAGTGTGTCGAACGCGTATTTAGTGCAGTTCGTGTTGGGTTAGCCAGCTGACTTTGTGTGCCTTGGAGGGTGATTAACGTGGGCTTTCGCTCCACTAGCGATAACACCTGGTTTGGGTTTCTTGGCGTTGCAATTCGCTTGTCCTCTGACTGGGGGTTTCAGTATACTAGGCCCACCTCAGTCAGGGATCTGTAGAATTTTACTTGTTAAATTAATGAATATATGCATGAATGTATGTAATTTAATGAATGTATATATATTGCCTCCCTTTTTTTTGGTCACTGACTCTTGTGTGTATTTTAGCTTTCCCTTTTTTTGTAGATTGCTTCTGGAGCAAAGTGGCCATTCTGCAAGGGGCGGGGTTTGCCAGTACAGGTTTCCCATTTCTCTTGCACTTACATGTGGTTAAGGTTGCATTGCACTTAATAACTTTTCTCTAGTCGGCCTATCCTGTGTATTGTCCAGTGCTGCAGTAGCTTTGTGTAGATTTTATTCGTCTACTGTTTTTATCCCAGCATTTTTGTAATTTTGGTAATGTAATAAAGCTTGACATCCTTATTTTGCATTTTCTCTTTGGTCGGTCCTTCCAGGATTTTTGTTTTCAATAAATTGTTTTTTACCATTTTCTAAACTTGAAGCCACGTCTCCGTTCCTTCTTTTTACAAACTTACCTGAGGGAGTCCCTTGCACAACATATCTGTCTCCTTGGGTGGAGTCTCAAGGTGGCATAGTCTAGGTACTTAGCCTAGGGGGCTTGGCCTCAAAAGCATATTCATTAACTGCAACAAACTGGAAAAGAAAAGAAAATATCTAAAGTCAGAATCATTGTGTAGGAGTTTATCTTAAGTGTAGAACAGCATTAGAGATTATATCAACTTGCACCATAACTAATTAGTATTCCCTCCATTCATGCATATTACACAATCCACTAAATGAACAAGATAAAACAGGAACAACATGTTGATGGGAGGAGGACCCATCAATGTTTTCTCCTTTGGCTGGTGAAGATAATATTAATGCACCATCAACATGCATTCACACACCATCACTTTGGACATGTTTCTTCATTATGTAAATTTAATCTGACTCTGGCAATTATTCACTGAAGTACAATGAGCTTTGTCTAAAACTTGAAAGTATTACTTTTCTGCATATTACTAAGTGAAATGAAAAATGTTGCACAAGAAACATCCAAACAAAATTAAAAAAAGCTCAGCCTTTGATTGAATGTGTTACTTGTGAATAGATTAGAATTACTTGTGGTTAGAAGATTGAACAAAAACAGCTATCGTCATGACCTCAAGAATGAACTGGGCTGGGTACAGAAACAGATAAATGATGATAGGGCTTTTAGCAGCAAAAATCTCCCAGAGAAATGTGAAGGCTTTGCAGGGGCTCTATTGTACAAACAAAATACCTCTCCTATGATTTATCAGAAGAGTGCAGCATTATCGAGACAGAAACTTACCTTAGTTCTTAGAAATGGAAGTATTGGCAATCTTGGCAAGCAGGTCAGGTCTCTCATTTGTCTTCATTTGAAAAAAAGAAAAAAACACAGCTCTCTGACATCTCCTGGAGTTGAATCGGAAAATAGAGAAGATACTGGCAGAGAATGAGGGAGGAAGTCAGCATGATTTCAGATGAAGAGCAAAAGACATTGGAATGGGAGTAAAACTAGGGCATTACTAGTGCAATCAGAGACCTTGAAGTCACATTTCTCCCTTCTCAAAAGCAGAGAAAGCAGACTGAAGTGTTCTTTGGAGAATCTGGATTTTGAGCAACAAAAAAGATGAAGAAGAAAATATCTAAGGTGTACAATATTGTGGATTTGTGTTTGGATTTCATCCATAATTTCCTTTGTAATTGTTCATGATTCCACTTAAAAATGTCATTGTTTTCCATTGCACATTAAATCATAATGAGTGAGCATAGTGAATGTAATGGGGATCTGCTCACCAACTGTACAGGATTTGGATGTTAACATGTCTGTTAACAAATAACAGATAAAACATTCATCACTCATTGAAATTTCTTTGGCGGTGCTGATTTAAATGATTAAACTGTGTCCTTACCTTCCTCGTAGCAGTTGAAATGAGTTTCTCTTTGAGAATCGGATAATTATTGCACCACAACCACTGAAGCCCCAGTCCTATGCTGTGTAACCTGACATAATATACCATACTATTGGTCTTTGCTACAAAAAGAGCAAGGGTGAGAAATGGGAATCATCAAAGGTAATGGAAAAAGGTGATCAATTTGATGATGCTGTTTCTAAGAAAAAAAAATGACCAGCAGAGACAGAGAATCTGATCAATACAGCTTGCTTTTCCTTGTGCAACCTCACTCACTGGCAATTGAACACTGCCCACAACAGAGGTAAATAAACCACCAATGGTCCGGTTCAATTGCTGCAGAATCATTTGCACAACAAACAGCAAAAAATTGCCATTTTGTATGTGCCCCATAAATACAGGTAAACTGTATTGCTGTACTACATGATGCAGCACGACAGGCAAGGTGTGTGTCATAGTCCATTTCATGCTCACAAAATGGCAGGTAATTGTTCCTCTGCAATATTTGATTAAATGTTCTCTATTGTAGTTCCTTAAAGTACCTTACTATTTGCTCAGTGGCTCATGTATGAAGATAAAGAATGCCCTCCACTTTGAAGAGCAGTAATTCATTCATCTCATTTTTCTCTCAATGAGATGTCCACAGGACAGATCATGATCATTTTCCACCTGTCCGCAGAGGCCATGGCTACCCATCCGCATGGTGTCATTTGTCACAGAGAGGAGGCATCAGGCATAGTGTCGTCCTTACAGGGCTGTCAAAATGGTTGATCCAATGGGCTGAATATTACACTGCTGTTCTGAATACCAAATACTATGTTGGACTCTTAACACTGTAAATCTTATATGCATAATGGATTTTATCTTTAGTTTGGGCTATTTTAATCAACTTGTTGATCTTGCTCAACTTTTAAAAACCATTAAAACGCTTAAATGATTATTCAACCTGATGATTACAAAAAAATGGTTGATGCCTTTGAAATTAATAACTGTCTGTGTCAAAACAGTAAAGTCAGCAGTATGCCTGATTGTCTCATTTTGTGTTTAAGATGCACCCTATTTTCTGAAATAAATGATTTTGGGCTTGAAAAGAAAATTGGGGCTTGCCCATTTTCCTTAATTTGGAGTAACAAATGTACACAAGAATCCACAAACAGTGTAGTCTTTAATCAATTTCAGGAAAAAAGCAAGCAACAACAACCCCATAACACAAAACCAAAATCTGCTCATGAATCAAAGTACTGGATTAAGTATGTCTGCGTAAAGGATTAAGTATGTCTAAATGACAAGAATGTAAAGTATGGTCTTCCTGGATTGAATAGAGGCAACCACTCCAGAGGTTACAATAATCACACACCCTTCACCCTTACAGGGCTGAAAACCCCACATGTACATACCAACTGGTTCCCTGAGGCATTATTCCTATTTGCAATGTTTGCACCTCCTCTTGCTTCCATTTTTGGATGTAAGGAGTGATGCTTCGAGACCAATGAGCCGAGCCCCTCTGCAACTGAGAATTCTGGGAACAGACATGCTGATGAATGGGCTCTGGGTGGGTGCAATCAGCACACTGGCCCACATCCATTTCAGAGGTAGAGCCAGCTAGCAGTCAGCCAGTGCGTGACGACAATAGTGATAGCAACAACGCACAAACTGTGCTGAGAGCTTTCAGGTCACGCATAGCGCTGACAGTCTGAGTTATAGGCATGCCGGCTGTGCCATCATAACTCACAAGCGTTTTAACCTTGAACTGTCTGTGTACCCGCAGAGAAAGGCGCTCCATGTAATGAAGGCTGGCTCGTCATAACATTTGAATATTGGCTCCAAAGAGGAGGTTGCTGGGTATGAAAGGCCATATTTTTCAGGCAGCAATCTCTGAGGACTGAGGAAAAGGGGTAGTTCTGTTATCCTCAAAAATGGATTTCCTCTGTCTGCAAGGCCATTTCAGGCTGTCCTTCAAACAAAGAGAATGTAAATTTTGAGTCAAAGTTTAAATAATGCTTTGTGTGCAGTGTAATATGCCTTTTCAACATGAAAAAAAATGGAAAGAATCAGGTGAACCAGGCTCAGCTCTACATTTGTACAATGAATTTAAAAGCTCTGTGACGCAGCCTTGTCTTTCATTGTAGCAGGTGAAAAAGACTGTTCTCTGTCACATCATGGTAGTCCTGAACGTGCTTAATGCCGATGTCTTAAGTGATCGCACTCATTTTGACTTCATTTCATTTTTTCAAAGATAGAATCCAACATTGTAACCAGGGCAACAAAGCTCCACAAATTGTGTAGTACAGAGCAAAATGGCTTATTGATCTGTGCAACAGTTTTAAATTACAAACTCACAAAAGGTCAGCAGGTGCCCAAGAGGTATAAAACCTGTATTGATTTTATGAGAGCACTCATGGCAAGACTGATCCAGAAATGTACAGGATACTTACATTGTTAGAGAAGCAACCTATAATTTTCCAATTGTTACAAAATAAAACAAAATAACGGAGGGAGGTGTAAAGCCAGGTGTAACATGAAAGATCCTGTTGCATTCAAAGAAAAGCAAACATCCCGGTACCTTTGAAAGTATAACACAGGAAGCTGGGCTTGGAGGCTATAGTTTTGTAACCCAAGTGGAACACCTTGGTACATTGTGGAGTTGTGGTTAAGGAACCAGGGGTGTAATCAGAGGGCTGCAGGGTGAAAACCAAAGTAGAGCATAGCTATTGAGCATTTAAAGAATGTTCTTACTGTAAACTTTCATAAATATTCCACTATATAGGTAACTTAGGTGATATGTAAATATGTAATCCTACAAGCTGTTATGAATGAAGGTATCTCCTAAGGTAGCAAGAATTAAGTAGTTGTAGACTGCATACCAGTACATAGGTAAGGTTTCAGTATTTTTCCCAGTGTTAATCCTTTTTGTGTCTTGATCCAATGAGCAAGAAAGAAATTTCACAAAAAAACAAATAAAAGGGAAGTGAAGCCTTAGCATCTGCATGCTGAATGTTTTTGTGTTTAATGCAGCTCTGTAATCTTCCTTTATGCTGTTTGGGCATTCTTTGAACATGTTTACTTTGTGAAATTGAAAAATTATCAGAAAAAAAGTTCTCATTCCCTGAGCAGTTATCTTCTGAGGCAGGCCTGCTCTTGCTGGAGGTGAGGCCACATAAATCGTTTTAAGGACAATTTCATTCCAGGATAAAGATCAGTGATTAGAAACAGATGTAAGAAGTGAACTGTATGGATCGCTTCCTGCTTAATTACATTAAAAATGTATCTTTTGATGCAGACAAACATAAACAGCTTTAAAAATGCCACATTCTGAGTAAACGTTGACACTTTTCAACAATGTAGCAATTAGTGAAAAAAAAAATACAAAACCAAAAAACAGTTATAGAGGACACAATTTGTTTAAAAAAATTAAATTAACACAAATGCTGTTAAAGATATACAACACAGTCAACATTTTGGTGCCCTACTGAGAAAAGACAATGAGACAAAAACATAACAAATATGATCCCTCACCGTGGGATTTTAAAGCCTCCAGCTCCAGATTCAAGCCCATTGATTTTCTCTTCGTTTTCCAGCAGTGGCATAGTGGTATAGGCTCAGGCCACTTACATACACATAAATTCTTCATTAAACTGAAAGGCAGAACTGCATAACTTCATTCCCACACAAAGACACGATATTATCAAGAGGTGAGAAGAGGAAGCTGCAGTTCAGCACTTTTACCCTCACGTCTGTGCATTAAGGGTGGGTTCCTGAGACCTTATTGATTATACTGCAAATGTAGAGCGTCACACCATGCAGTGTGAGACAGTTTCATTCAAGTCGAAAAATGTTTTCTAGTAAAAGAATGAACCCCTCAGTACAAGATCAGTGCTCTGTGTCCTCCTACAGCTCACCTTATTGTTACTGTGCTATATATCTCACTAGTGCAAAGAAGAGCTCTGGTACTACTCTGAGGAGTATTGAGGATGACAATGGGGCTGTAGTTTGGTGGTAATGCAACAAAATGAAGAGAAAGAAAGAAGTGTAACAGATGCAATAAGATTCTGAAAAATATTGACTTGTCTTGTCTGCCACATACAGTATCCAAATATGTGGCAAAGTATGAATGACATAGCTGCAAAAAAATAATAAATGAAAATAAATCATTATAATAAAATGAAAGTTTAGCACGGGGACTGCGGTGTAAAAAGAAATAGTGGCTGGCATCACATGTTTTGAATAAGGACAGGAAAATGTTTCAGAGGAGAACCTGTGCTTTTCTGTGCTATTCCAGATGGTTAACATGGATTGAAGCCATGAGTGGCGTCTTTGATTATTATTATTGGCATTTTAGCAGATGCTCTTATCCAGAGATACTCATATAGGTTTCAATTTTTTATTCATTTTTTACCCATTTATACAGCAGAATATTTACTGAGGCATGTCTGGGTTAACAACTTTGTCCAATTTTACAACAGTAGTGCCGCAGCAGGGAATCAAACTAGTGTCACATGCAATTTTTCCCAGCGTATATTTTTTCCTGGGCATTTCTGGTTCCGTCGCATAACATCCAACCAGTTGAGTGTCATCTAATCAGAAAAAAACTCCCCGGTAGGAATTTCCATTTCCTATACAACGCATTGTTACAAGTAACACTTACTACAGGTCCATTAAATCTACGTTTTAAATGGTCTATAATTACATAGAAATCTAACTAAATTTTGTAACTACCCAAGGACGAGGTCAACAGATAGTGACAGTATGAACTGTCATGTACAAAACTGGCTAACTGGCTTAAAATACATTAGCCAACTAGCCAGCTAACGTTGGCTAGCCAGCTACAAAGTCAACAATATTATTAACATTTTATTAAATGTGCACAAGCATGAAATATAGGACAAAACGGACTTTTTTTTTTTTTTTTAAACAACAGATGTCCAATAACTTTTGAACCATACAGCTTCAATACTTTTTGCAGTTAGCTAGAATGCCTCTTAGCTAGCTAGCTAGCTAGCTAACTATAAAAAGTATTGAAGTATTGAAGTAAAAGTATTGAAGCTGTATGCGTTAGCACTCGGATAAGGTTAATCATAGCTAGCTAGCGGCTATGATGCTATCCAGTTGGCAAAGTAAGCAATTGATATAGAACTTTAAGTATTTTTAAATATACGCAAGCATTGAATATATGCCAACACAGACAAAACAGACACCGGTTTATTTTAATAATGTTTATTCACATGTTAATTATACAAAAAAAAAAATTATACACTGGGAAGAACTGTATGTGACACCGGCAACCTTTCAATTACAAGTCCTGCTCCTGACCACTGTGCTACACTGCTGCCCCTTTGATACAAATTGGAAATCCAGACCAGGAGAAAAACAGGAAAAATCATCAGCATTACAAATTTATTAGAAAGAAAAATTAAAAATGCTTTACAACTGCAAGTGACAAACACCAGCTGTCATAGGTGTGCAGTGCCCACCTGGGTGATGCACCGCAGCCTTATGTGCCCAAAAATTCCTACCCCATTCAAGCTGATGCTGAAAGGAAGTGGGATGATGTCCTCCAACAGCTGGTCCTCAACAGGGTGTCCCTGTGAGAGACCAAGCAGTAAAACCCCTTTGGGAAGGTCAAACATGGCCGCTCTCAATTTGCCTTTGCATCATGCTCCTGTCATGTAGCGGTGTAACTTCATTTTCTCTCAAATAAAACTGTCTCTGTTATCCCACAATTTCACAGCAAAATGCAACAATTCTGTAGGTGTAATTCTGGCTTCTCTGTCCTTGTTACTGTTCTTGTTGCTTATGTGATCAGAGCTCAATGTATTATGCATATTAGCTTTGTACGGTGCTCTGTTTATAAACGTACAGTGAATATAACAAGTCTACACACCCTTCCAAATATTTTTGTTTTTATTGCCTTGGGGCCTGAAATAAAGCCCCATGAAATCATATATATATTTTTTTCAACTTTCATAGATATAGTAACCTACAACATCAAAGTAAAAAGAAAAAGCAATACATTTCTGAATACTAATTTAAAATAGAAAAACTAAAATGCTTTGACTGCAAAGGTTTACACACCCTTATAATGGGAGTTGTAATTGTGCTCAGGTCTAACTATTCACCATCCAAATCATGCTCAAAGCTGACTTCACCTGTGACCAATTGAAGTGATTCTAATTTATTCAGGATACAATCAGCTGCTCCTGTAGGTTTTCTCAGCAGGTTTCCTTGTTTCTTTGTGCATGCCAGTGTGAGAAAACAACTATAGGCAACTGCCAAAACATTGCTGGGACCCAAATGTTGAAGGGTACAGATTGGGAGAGGGTTATAAAAGATATCAAAAGCCTTTAATATATCATGGAACACAGCAAAAACCATAATCAAGAAATGGATTAAATATGGCACTGCCAGGACCTTGTCTAGATCAGGCTGTCCCTCCTAGAAGGATGACTGTGAAGGAGGAAACTCATCAGGGAGGCCACCAAGAGGCCAACAGTTCTCCAACACAGCTGATTCAAATGATCAACTCGTTATGAACTCCTGAAGCTGCTTAACAACAAACTGATCATTTGAATCAGCTGTGTTGGAGCAGGGAGAGATCTAAAACTTGCAGGACAAGTGGTACTCCAGGAGAGGTTTGAGAAACGCTGCTCTATAGAGTTACTGCTGTAAATGGTATCCTCAGCAGTCAGGAGGCAGCCATGAAAATACACTCAAGGGGTGGAACTGTGTGTGTGTGAATTGGGGTGGTCTTAAGGGAGGACTGTTTTGATCTATTTAAACTTCAATGAAGTCAATTTTTGCATGTGATTGCACAGGATTGTTCAGAAAAATCAATTTATCTTTTCAATTTTAGGACACTGTTAATTACAAATGACTGTTTGAATAATCTCTTGATTGTTCTTTAATGAACTAAAGTTAAATGGTGCATTCTAGATTAGTCTGTCTAATAAAAAGCTGTTTTTCACACAATACATCCTGATACAGGGCAGAGAAACAGTAGTACTGGCCTTCTATGTTAGTCTGAGACTTCTTTTATTTTTCAATCCATGCTTCAACCACACACAAGCCCACTGCCACCTCTAACCAATCAAGCGACTTTGAGAGGATTGCTTTTTCCCCTTTACAAGCTCGTCTCACTGCATCTTGATATAGGTGCACGCAGCCAACAGCAATTTTTGCGCTAAAAGTTGCACAGCACACTACAGCGGAGTGGTCACTCATTGTGGGCTCTTCTCCGCGAATGTCATCCAAGCAACTCGTAGGTGCCTGAAGAACTGTAGGGTCCCTGAGAGCTGTGATGCAGCAACCCCTACTTACATACCCACCCCTGTCTGTGGCAGAACCAAGCCAATTTGTTCTGTCATTGTGGGCTCCTGGTCTTTGTCGGCTGTTGACTTGGCTGGGGTTGAACCTGGGCTATAGAGATAAGGTTGCACTACCAAGCTACTCGGGAGCAACATTATTCATTATTCACTGATTAAATACAGTAAGGGGTCAGTGGTTGTAAACAAATTAGCATCATGACAGCTGTACTCGGAGCAATGCTGGCTAGCCAGCCGCTGAGCTACTCAGGAGCCTCCAAGGTTTCAAAATGACCTTTATTCATTACTCAGTGTGACTATAGTATGTTAATCTAGTGTAATGTGTACAAAAAACAAGTATTGACTATCACTGTTAAAGCAAAATATTTTTAATCTACAGCTTATTCAATACTTCAGTTTGCACTTGCCTCTCCTGTTCACACATGAATTGTCTATTAGATTCCTCTCTGCTCAGTCAAGACATTATACGTGAGATGAGTGATTTACAAGCATTCTTGGAATCCTGATAAGATACAGAGATCAATGTCACTGCCTCAACAGTTAACTCTAAGACAAATTACACTTGTACCACAGCTTGAAGATTAACTTTGCATTGCACTGTTCCACTGCCAGAATCAAATTAACATGCATTTTCTTCCTCTTTGTGTAATGATTTCCGCCCCAGAGTGCCAACGTTCCTTTTAATGTGCCCAATTATGCCCAGGGGGTCATGATGTAGAGCTTGAAAGGACATGGATTTTAGATAAGAATTTAACAAGACTCACCACAGCTTATAGTAGTACAGCAGAATTTATGATGCCCAGAAAAAAAAAAAAAAAATCAATAAAGGATGCTGCCTGCCTAATGTGGGATGCAAAGGAGTCCAAGACTGCAGCACAGCTCCTGCTTGCAGCATTCACATCTTCCTCGTCAAGCATAGATCAGGGAGTGCAGTGTTTGGGATAACAGGTACAACATCTGATAAATTACTGGTTGGCAGAGTATACTCCACATGTATAGCACCCTGCTACTGGGGTGGCAGTGTAGCATAGTGGTAAGGAGCAGGACTTGTAACCAAAAGGTTGCTGGGTCGGTTCCCCGCTGGGACACTACTGCTGTACCCTACTTAACCCAGAGTTGCCTCAGTAAATATCCAGCTGCATAAATGGATAACATGTAAAAACTGTAACCTATGCGTGTCACTTTCGATAAGAGTGTCTGCTAAATGCCAATAATGTAATGTACACAGCACAGAGAGGGCGGCCAGGTTTGTGTATAGTTTCCTACATAAATAATCACAATGACTCTAGCGGTCTGAATCCTGCAAACATTGACTTCTGTATCTGTAACCTTTGTAACTATTTAATACACACAATTTGGAAAGTTTCACACAGTCTCACAAAAAAAACACCCATTCTAGCACCGTTATGCACTTGTTATATTGTCTTCCTTATCTTCTTCTACTTCTTTTCCATCTTAATTTTCCTGAAACATTATACCATCATCAATTCTCCAAGAATTAATTAGCTGTACTCAGTTACCCCTAATTATGTCTCACCATGGTCCCTCCTGTATTAAACCAATATCAACATATGCTCATTGTAGCCAACTGCAAGCCTCAGACAACATTAAAACTCTTGTCTCCAAATATTATCAAGTGTATCACCAATATGGTACAGATCTGATGCTATTTTAACATAAAGGGCAAATAAAACAGCTATTTAAGTAAACTAATGACCAAAATACTAGTCCATATGCAAAAATAGCATGGTCTCATGGTGAACAAAATGACTTTCAAAATATATTTCCTATCATTATGCTCTTGGTGGGTGTAGAGAAACTACACAAAATGCATCAGGATGAAATACTTCTGCAAGTTGGAAGGGATCCCATGATATGCTGATTTGGAGATGTGCTACATGTGAAGCACAGTACTGATAAAAACACAGCAAACCTACAAACCTCAAAAATTAGAGAATTGGGGAGATTTGACATTACTGTATAGGACCTGGCTTGTAGTGTTAAATGGCTGTACAATGTAATTCACTCTTTGAGGTTTAATTTGTTGATTAAAGGAAAGTATGTGAATTTTATCTCTGCATCAGCAAATGCAAAACACCATCAGTGCCTGTAAAAAACTCGTTCAGCTGCAGAAATAAATATTGGAAAGGGTTTCAATGTGAAGAAAAAGATTAAGTCAAAAACTTGCTCAAACTGCAAGGGCCAAATTGGAATACATGTGTCTAGCCATGCCCAAAATTCATTACACCTCTCACCAGTGGAATAAAGTGTAAGGGATGTTATTCCTGTGACAGAGGACGTCATTAAGCTTCAAAAGTTATTGGAAACATCTGAAAAAAAAAAAAAAGACTTGAAAAATCCAACTCCTCAGTGTGAAAGACACTGAAAGAAATTCTTCCATCTGAAATCATCCTTTGAATTTGAAGAAGAGAGGGAGAAGCTGTTAAAATAGTTGACACACACACAAACAGGAGCAGAGCACCATTCAATGCATATGTGCATGAAAGTCTTGCAAACCTGAAGCAACATTGCCCGTGTAAATAATTGAACGTATGACTGCATTGCTGGAGTTCCTTGTCTGAGCAAAATCATGTACAGTAGAGGCACCAGAAGACAAACATTATGTTTTCAAGGCTGGAAACAACAATCCACATCAGAGGGTCAGGTTGTCTGAGTAGATTTGCAGTTACTAGTGGAGTTAAAAATCCTGAAAATGTCATATAAGCTAAAGACACAATGAACAATGAACTAGAAGACAATGAACTAAATAAAGTGATAAAGTTCAAGAAGCATGAGTCCACAGAGAGAACTAGACTCAAAATACATTACGGCAAACATCAGCTAGTTATTTCTTGTTATGTAAAAAAGAACCACTGCAGGGAAGCCTTTACAAGAAATTGACTTTTCTCCTCCTAGTTTCAAGTTTAGAATAAAAGTAATACCATTTGGTAGTGAACTACACTAGTACTATACATATTTTGTACTCTGCATCATATTATGAATAAAAATAGATTGTTTTCCTTGTAGAATCTCTCAGTATATGTCAATATCTTGGCATTGGTTTTAAAAACTATGCCTGACATACTGCATATTCTTTAGATTAGATATCCATCTTTTGATCAGCCTCAGGTTTAACCCATATCCAGCTGTGATAAAAACCCAACATGAAAAGCTCTTTGAGAGTAGCTTAACAAACTCAATGATTACAGCTTCAGATAGCAAGAAGATTAAAGCAGCTGCATTCTCTTTGTTGGTCAATGTCATTCATAGGTTTAAGAGTGTGAGTTGAGCAATTAATTCACAGCACTCTACAGTTCTGCACCTCAGACTGCATTTGCAAATTCCACTTTGAGAAGAGGGTGTATTCACTTTAGATGATCCCATTTAGTGTGTATTCAATCAAATTACACATGGATAGCAGAAGTGAGATCCTGTTGGTTGCACCATTGTGTATTTCAGTTTCAGTTAACACTCTCTCTAACAGGTTTACATTGTACTGCTAAGAATAGCTGAGAAATAAGTTGCTGATAAGTCATAGCTGAGAAATGAGAATAACCTAACTTCTGACTTATTTCGTAAAGTCTTTGTGGGGCATATGGACTCCATCCATTTGGTAAGAGGGGGTGCTCTGTATGACCTCTCTCCCTTATCAGATCATTAAACAGCACTGAGGCCTTTTGAAACGGAATTGTATTTGCACTGTGTTCCTTCAAAAAGCACATCCTGGTGCCTGTCCCTCGTCACACAACATCTACCCTGGTTGCCATTATTCAGTCAGATTGTGTGGCAATTGAAGGGGTCAGTTTTCAACCAGTGACCAAACCATGTTCCCTCACAGGGTACCTGACCTTTGATATTCTGCAGTATAGGTAAAGTGGGAACAGATGAACTCTGCCTTGAAATGTGGGGGACCCTCTTCACTACCACAGGAGTACCTTGTTTGATTTCAATCAATATGGAAGGGGATCTTTCCTGGTTGTGAAAGAGGGGAACCTCCCCAATAACAGATACAATCACATTCCATTCTCACCACAAGCTCCAAAAGGCAAAGCTCTCACCAATAACAGACGTGTCTATATTATGACTTCACCGTCGCAGTTATGCAAACTGCTGGTCACCCCCTGAACGACCGACCGCCTCACCTAATTACCGAGACATAACAGGACTCCAGCAAGCCACAAACTGCTGCAGCTACCAGGCAACCCGCCTCCCAGCTAGTTCGTCTCACGTGTTCTGTGAGATTTCTGATGCGCCTCGTCAACAAAAACAACATCAAAAGCATTTCAGTGTATGAATGGATTTGCAAAGCTGTCCAAAGAGTTGAAATCAAATTACATTTGATACTGCTCTGTCTGGAACCAAAACCAATGGATGATTTTTCATCTGAATAATAAATCTGACTGCTACCCCAACACACACACACACGCACACACACACACACACACACACACACACACACACACACACACACAAAGGCCAGATATTAATTTATTTCATTGTTTTTTTTTTTTTTTTTAATTGTTGACAACATATAATTGGATTAAATATGACACCGCCTGGAAAAAGACACTTTTAGTGCCCATTCTATTTTTGTCGCTTGTATTGATTTAGATGTGTGACCTCTCCTCCAGAATTTATAAATTATTCGGAGAGGCATTTCATAGTATTTCACTCATTTAAATATTAATACACAGAGAGTCTACGGGGCGCTTACTGGCGATATCTCTTTCAGACCACAGCACACAAATTCATTTCTGATGTGTAGCCTGAGGTCTGACCCATCAGGAGATGTAACAACAGCACTGATGAGCTGTGCATAAGGAGTCAACAGATACATTTCCTGTGTGTGTGTTTCTTTTTCAACTGCATGCAGATGGCATCAAAGCATGCCTAAGGTATGTTTACTTTTAATGTTACAAACCCAAGAGTTAAACTTCGTTATTTATGTAATGAACAGTAATCTAACATTCAGTATGAGGAGGTTTGAATGCTTTGATTTGTTATATGCATTATATGTGTGCACCTTGATAGATTGGACTTTCAGGTATCTAAACACTACTTCTTGGAAAAATACTAGTTTGTTACTTTACCTTCCACAAAGTATAAAATGGTAATAAATGAAGTAGAGTGAAATGTTTTGTGTTGAAGAAACAGTTTTATTAGCCATGTATGTTCTGTTGTGTAAGGTAGATTAGGTCAGCAGGTCCGGTAGCATGATTATTAAAGATCTTTTGTGTTAACTGTAATGCAAAATTAAATTGCAAATAATAACTATATTAGTTCACTTCTCTTGAAAAGTCTATGAACAGAATCAGTATTTCTTTTGCTTTGACTGTACATATGCTAAAGGATGAAGGGAAAGTGCCATGGTCCCTTAAGTGTTTAAGATCACAGTTAAACAACTTAACTTTAAACAACAGCTTAGAATGACTTATCTTAAAAGGGAGATTCTTAACAATATCTCTAGCATATCTGGTGGAAGCAGCTTGGATGCAAATTTTCTGGAAAATGTCAATAAGTAGGAAAGCATAAAACAATTGAGTCAATGGCCTTTCCAAGGGTTTCTACATGAAACTGTACATCACACCTTCTCTGTGATTTATTTTCTTGTAGAGCAACCCTGTGTGGCTTTTGAGTTAAAGATGGCAAATACTCACTCAGGTCCATCATAATATGCCCAGGTACACATCAAGAAAATAATGGGATGGGGGGTTAATCAAGCAGTAATGGAAAGAATGGCCCTTACAATCCACAAAACAAAGTCCCTACCTGCCACAGTATTCTCACAGTATTCCTATACTTATGATTCAATTCAAAGGTATGATGTACAGTTTACAATATCAATAAATGCAAAGGCAAAGGTTCTCAGAGATGAACAGTTAGCTGGTTCTTTTGTAGTTACATTCACTGAGCTGCAGCATGCAACAGAACATATGCATGAAGTCTAGATCGGTTTTGCAAACTCATTAATACACCACTTGGATGACCTGTGTGTCATGTGGATGATCGTGTGTTTTCTTTTCTATGATTATTTGCTGTAATTTTAGCAGGATGGCCCATGCTGGGCTCTACAGGTATCTTTGTGTTGGTGTGTGTACAATGTGTATAATGCAGTAAATAACTTTCAAATGCTGAGAAAACACCCCAACACACAGCTCTGAGTGGGAACTGAGTGGGATGTTTATCTAAGCATTCAATAAAGGTCAAATCCCAAACTTGGTTAATTTAAATTTAGGGAGCAGCAAAGTTTACTATTGCATATCCAGTGGGTGAAATGGATGGTGTCAATCATTCAGGAAAAAAAAAAAAAAAAAAAACATTTGCAGTAAAGGTAGTGGATCTGCCAGTCCATTTTTGTTTAATTGACTTGCAGTCCATTTCTTGATTGAATCTTGACTTTGGTCTTAAAGGAATTTCCCCTTCTACTGTTTCCTTGGCAATTAAAGGTGGAAGCCTCAGCATTGTAAGGCAAACACAATGACAGATATTGTGCAGCACTATCATAAGTACAGGACTCTATTAATAAGGGTTCTGTTACTTTTAGGGAATGGCTCTGCAGACCAAATCAAGCCAGCTTGTACATTATCACCCCCTACATTGGGCCCCTGGGATAGATGTAAAAAGCATTTCACTACACTTCTGGTACCCAGTTGCTTTTTTTGTATTTTCATTTTTTGAGAAAATAAAATTGGCTTTAGGGAAAACAGCCATGTTTGTTTGGTCACTATCCTATGTACATTCTACAAAAACCTTGAAATTGACTACAGTACACCACCTTCAGCGATGAACACAATCCATTACATTATATTACATTTATCCATTTGGCAGACACTTTTATCCAAAGTGACTTACAAGTGAGGTACAATACAACACAAGCAAAAAAAAACATACAGAGTCAACAATATTAGAAGCACTGCTTGACCAGGTTTCAAGGTTAGCCAGGCAAGGTACAAACTATCAGGTAAAGCAAACTAGCAGGTAAACCTAACAATCCATGCATTGTTAGTTAAACGTATAACTTGCTGTTACCGTGGTGCTAAAAAGACTGCTAATAAAATACAAAAATCACACCTTTATACAAATTGTAATATAGTATGGTCCCAATGTTTTCTAGAGTTTATATTACCAGAAACTGCTATATTGCCTTCAGTGACATGGAGCACAAGAGTTATTCTGCACCCTGAACTTCCAGTGTGGAGGAAATGTGGAGGAAAACAAAGACATAAAGGAAAACAAAGACATAATCAATTCCAAAGATTCAATCAAAACTACCAAGAGATCTGCAGGAAAAAAATGTATTTCAATCACACAAATACAAACCATCCCAGATTAATTTGGAATGTTATTTTAAGTATATTCATCACATTCCCCTTAATCTTAAGGAGAAATCAGTCTATTTTAGAAATTAATTTTTAAGCAAAAAAAGATTCTATTTGCATGAATATTCAACCCCTGTGCTCTGGAAGTTTACACTGATGACAACAATTGCCTTGAAGAGGACACAGTTACCGTTGGCCTCTGCCTGTGAACCATTAAAGTAATTTTCACATTTTCTGGATAAAAATCCCACTCAGGGAAATGATTGTAAGCTGTGAATCTTAAGGAAAGGTGTGAAAATAAAGACTAAAGAGCATTCTGCAGACATTAGAGATAAAGTAATGTAAATGCATAAATTAGGAAAAGGTTACAAAATAATATACAAGTGGATTAATAATCAGGAAGTGGAAGCTGAATCACACCACCCTAGAAAAGTCCATCCCTCAAAACTTAGAATCCAAGAAAGAAGGAGACTTGTGAGAGAAGCCACGGAGAGTCAAACACTTTGAAGGAGGTACAGAGCTCAGTGGTTGAGAGTGGAGTAAAGGTGCACCACTTAACAATACCGAGAGCTTTGCATAAAACTCACCTGTATGGGAGGGTGGCAAGAGGGAAGCCATTACTTAAATAGAACCATCTCAAAGCATGTCAGGAGTTTGCCAGAAAGCATGACAGTGACCCAGCTAAGATGTGGGAAAATGTTTTGCAGTCAGATGAGACCAAGATAGAGCCTTTTGGCTAAAATTCAAAGTGCCATGTGTGGCACAAACCTAACAATGCCCATGCCTCAAGAAACACCATTCCTACAGTGAAGTATGGTGGTGGTAGCATCATGCTGTGGGGGTGCTTTTCATCAGCAGAGCCTGGGGATCTTTGTTAAAAGTGGAGGAAGAATGGATGGAGCAAAATAGAGGGGAATGCTGCAAAAGAACCTGTTTCAGTCTGCTAAAAAATGTTACCCTGAACTGTTATCTTGAATTTTTAGTAGATATAAACAAATTCTAACATTGGTTTGCATCATGTTGTAAAGTAACATGTTTATGATATATACAGTATGTGTAAATTGTTGGCTAGCTGGACCCCTTAAAAGACTATACCAACATCACGTCATAGTATTTTAAAGGTACAAAAGGGTACTGTGCATAGCAAATTTCCCTTCTACTCCAGCAAACTGCCATCATCAGTCTCACTTACCTCAAACTCAATTCTCTGGAATAAGAGCACAAAGCAAAATCAGTAGCTTCATTTAAAGAAATAGTTGCAGGTTTCTTGTAAGGGATCCAGGTAAGCAAATGCTTTTTTGTGGTTCTATGCAACTGTTTTTTTTTCTCCTTTTATTTACTGAGTGTCTTCAGAACCAATGCATTCAGAAATAGTTATGATTGATATTTCATCCAGACAGCAGCAAATTTTTCCTCTCAGACAAAAAGCATGAGTGTTCAATTTCAGCAGTCACAGCTATTCTTGTAACTAACTACCTTGGAGTGATTGAAGGTACCTTCACCAATAAGGCTGAACTTGTCCTCTTTTTCTTTGACCTACACACATTTTTTTTTTATTTCTGAGGAATGTTTTAGTGAATCTATATCTTATCATGATTCATTATCATCATCACGAGTACTGTTCAATGATGAGGGTGCTCAGTGGACACTAGCAAGAACATGCATGTTCTTTTCACCCTCAGTGCAGATGGCTGACAGCAGCTTCACCACACAGGTCATCATGGCAGGCTTACATGACTCATTGACTGTGGCCAGCTGGGTTGAGCTCCTCTCATACACTAGGATTTGCTCCAGTTTATACCAGCATCACAACAGCACAGCCACATCAGTCTGCGACAAGACACATTCCATGGAAGAAAAAAAAAATATAGCTCAATTTCAGTGATATTGTGTCAGTATGATAATGTCATGGGTTTATTATGTGGGTTAAGCTTAGTTATGCAATGAAGGTTTGGACACTAAAGTTCTCATATGCCTTCATAGTAAAAAATAATTGGAAACAAAGGAGTGATATCATGATATGATGACTGAGGGACATTTTAATGGCTGCAGCACATTTAACATTATCTTGGTTTGACAGTTATGCATTGATGTCCATGTGCTTGGGGGCATTGCTCTAGTTTATATATTAATGCAAAAATACTAACTGTGTGATAGCTTTATGTTGCACTGGCCTAGACATAATGAGCACAAGTCATTTCCTGAGATGTAAATGAGTGAGTTGCCAAGGTGCATACACAGGAATCAAAGTGATTGTTTTTTTGGGGGCCAAACCTACATAGGTCATGTGCAGATGCAATGATCTTCATAGAAAGTTGATCAGGTGTAATGTTTTGTTCAACAGGATAAGCTATTCATGTAATTTACATATCAGTGATCACTAACTTCCTGTTCTCATTGTATGGTTCAAAGGAAGAGATCCTTCATTTATCCTATAATACTCTGGGAAACAATTGAGTGCTGTAGTTTGATTTTAATTGGATTTTAGCATGTCACCAGCATTGTTTTCTTACTAGGAGGAGCATTTTATAGATGTTAGGTAAGTTTAAAGGTAACAGGCTAAGGCCATATATATATATGGGATTGGATTTGGGAGTGATGACATGCATTCCCCTGCGCTGAAACCTTACTGTAGGCAGCAGCTGAACCATCTCCTGCACCAGAGGAGGCCACACTCAAAATGACTGCTCAGGCTGGGAGGCATTTCACATGAAAACATCAGATCACAGGGCTAACTTCTGAAACCCACTCTAACAAGCATAGCAAGTCATTTAAAGCACCCAAGACCCCCTGTACATCAGGTGCGGGAACCCCTAACGTTCACAGAAGCACAGAGGCCTGTTTTTAATCTGACATTTTGTCTGATGTTCTCACAGCTTCCCCTTCAGACAAAATCTTCAGCTTCCAGTGGGAAACCCTTTGAAAATACTGAAATGCACATATAATGAGAACTGTTTGCCATGTTGTGGCCAAATGAAACTGAAAATACCATTATCCGAGTGTCATCCAATCATTCTCCTAATTTGCATGATCTTTTTTTTTTTTCATTAAATCAGTGTGCCATTGCATAGCAGTAGGGCATTATTAATGTTATCTACCCAGAAGAAATGATTGCACTCCTTTTTAAATAATACCCAAGTTGTATAGTAAAAATATTTACAAAATGTTTGTTTCCTGTATGCTGCACAAAATTTTACAAATCATTCCATACTAGCATAGCATCATTAAGTCAAAGTAACTCCCTCCCTCAGTGATGTAGTGAAGTCCATAAGGCTTTGTTCAGTTGTTTCTAACTGAAGAATACCTCCAGGTTCTATGGACACATTCCCTGCTGTATCCAAATACTCTGTACCCAGGATGGGTTGTGTTTCTTTTACATGTATTTGCAATACACATTTGTATTTTTTTTTTAATTTGCATTTGATGGACATGGAAAAATCCCAATGTAATTTGTATCATGATGTTTGGGAGGAATTTTTGTATTTTCAAGATATTCAATTTACTTTCCAGTCTCCCTCTCATTCCCCCCATCACAGATCTATCATTTTTCTATGAAGTGTCTTTTATGTTCAAGTACACACAAGTAAGGCCCCGTGAGGTTGGACACATTTCCCCCTCCTTCTTCTTCATCTCTGTTCACCTGATAGGTTCCTCCACTTGTGTTTTGTAATCCAGTAATGTGATTTGTTCACCCTCTTGTCATTTTTTTTTAACCAGAAATGCTGTACTTCTCCCAGAAGGTCAATGTTTTATGTTGTGTGATGTGCAGCGGTTGTGAGCGAGGTTGTGAATCTATCAAGGTGGGATGTGTAGTTAGTTAGCAAATTAATGTTGATTTTCTACCATTAAAGTCGTAAAAATAAAGCAATTTAAGAATTGCAGCATGTTGTTAACGTTTAACATTGAGCATTTCATGAGCTCAGTACTTATAATCCCACACTTCTGTTATCTGATAAACAGGTAACATAATCACTTGAAATAAGTTGATCACTTGAAAACGATGTTGGTCTCGTCTATAGGTGGCTAAGTAGCTGTTGCTGCTGGGAGTTATCTGGGAAATTTGAAGTTTACTCCCTATACATTTGAGTTAAATATAAACATACATTTGACACTTGCTGGGAAATGTATTTTTGTATTTTCTAGATTTTTTTTTTTTTTTATACCAGTATCTTGTAGTTTGTTTTGATACATTTACCATAAGGGTATTTTGCATTTTGTATTAAAATATAGTTGACCCTCCCACATCGTGGCTTTCTGCATTGCTGCTTCAATTTTTCGCGGGTCGGCAGCAAACAAGGGATTTTTTTGGAGCTTTGATGCCTTGTGTGGGAAACCGCGTGCCACTGCAGGCGATGCGCTTGGCAGACGAAAAGTAAAGAAACCATAAAAAAGTTTAGTAAGTCATAAATGCATTAAATATATGTTTAATATTAATGTATTTTATTATTTAATACCATAAATATACACACACATATACATACATGGGTTGGCGCTGAGCCCCTAACCCTCACGATGTGGGAGGGTAAACTGTACATTATGATGTATTTTTGCCAATCTCTGTTTACAGCTTGCCACTTCACAAGGCAAATATCTTCACAGGGTGATATACCTGTTTTCACATGCACATTTCACATGTTTCTCCTTTTTAAATACATTATATCACTCTGAGTCAGCTATCATGGAGCTGTTGTTTAATATATGCTTTATACAGTAGTAATACTACTGTTATGATTTATGTATGCCGTATTAAAGTTTTTTGAGGTTAAATTTAATACAAGATGTGACTGAAACCTAAATAGTAGTGGTTTGGATGTGACCAGAATTTGAAAATGCTTCATCCATGCCTTAATCTCTTTGATGCATTTGGGGACTAATACATCATAATTAATTACCGTGTGGAAATACTAAAGGTAAAAGATGAGTTTTGCAAGTAGCAACAATTGTCTTAGTGGTATTGCAAACCAGGGTACCAGCTCTGTGCACTGCTGTAAAAGGCACAGTGAATTATAAACCCGTGAAATGATCCATTCAATCTCTGTACCAAGGCCATCAAGCACCCTTCAGTCTTACTTTTGATGACTGTATAAACTTTTACATGTAGAGTGCATTGTGCTTTAGGTTCAGCACTACGGTCAGGGTAAAGTTATAGTGTCATTACTACAGTACTCATTTCAGGTTATAGTAGTTTTTTCTCCAAAGTGCTCAGAAGTAGTAGCAGTTATTATGCACTTGCTGTGAGAAATGCACAGCAAATACAGTATATATTGCTATTGTGATTTTAAGTACATATTCATACAGCTCTGGACCTGAAAATAAATATATAGTCATGTTTATTATCCTATATGAAGCCCAATCAGTAAAAAGTAAATTGATTAGTTTTCTTTGTGTGTTGTGCTATGTAATGGCCAATACATTCTTTTACAGATGTGTTTAGACTGTCCATTGTTCAATGCAGTATCAGGCAATCAAATCAGTGATCAGTGTTAGCACTGTGCATTCCCAGATGCAGGTTGCACAGTCAAACAGTGCACATAAGACAGGGAGGCAGTCTACAAAGGGGGCACTGTAACAGCAAATCTTCTGGATGGTGATTTCCATCTCCTTTTGATGTCCTGTTCTGCTACACCATCAAACCACCAAACTATTTAGGAAAAATCCTTTTGAGAGCCTTGGATTTTAAACTTTGCATAAAATATTTTGTTCTACAGATTCTCTCAACTCTCTCTTGAATACCAGTGTTTGCACACTTTCTGTTACTGGTGCACATTCCCTTGCTTACCTAATCAGTAGGTTACTATGTTTAGTACATAAATGTATCACATAACATTGTAAAAACATGAAAGTCAATAAACTTTAACAGTTCAGATTGGTATATACTTTAAACATCAAAAATTTCAATATCATTTCTTCTCATCTTCTTCTTCTGTAATGATGATGTTTATTATTATTAATTTAGACACAATCACATTAATAGCTCCAAAACTTTGCTTTTGAACTGATTGAGTGATCTTGTGGTCACTGGACACATCAAGTAGCCAGGTCAAGTCAAGTAGAGTGCCCAAATTATGAAATGATTATTTTTAACAAAAATCACAAACAAATCAAACAAAAGGCCTCTACTGGGTTGGGCACAGGGCAAACAACCAGACACAAGGTATTCTAAGTCCCCGCCCCCAGAATAAAAATGTTATATGCCTGCTCATATTCAGGTCAGTGCATCTATTTTTCACTCTAGGGTCCAACAATGGAGTAGAATTATAGCTTCTGCTGACAAACATGAATAAACAATAAACATAATTATTCAATTAACATCATACTGTCTAGAACAGACAACTGTTAAACCATACCGTGAATTCTGTTATTCACCATTTTAGATTGACAGTGATTACACTACCCCACTATAGGTTATGCAGCACACCATACAAGATAACCATACGTTTTCATCACAGCCACGCTCCCTTAAAGTGATGGCATACCTACACTTGGCATCCTCCCCAATAAGCTTATTCATTTTTAGTACCGCCTTGCACACACAATTCACAGTAGAAGATATAGAAAAACTATGACATTACACATCAAGAAAAAAGCAAAGATCTAGATGTTTTTGAACAGTGACATGTCTGAATAACAGCTGGCATGTTGTTTAGGATACAATCATTACTCTGTCCATTTACAGCAAACATCCACAACTCACATGGAATCTCCTAATAAAACCCATTACTTGAAAAGGTAAGTGATTCATAATCATTTAACATTTCCATAACACTTTATTAAAAGGAACAAGTAATGTTATGAGGCAGTACAATTTTACATTAAAGTCAACACATATATTGCAATTGAATGTATCAGCCTGTATCATGTGATGAAAGAGGGCAACTAAACTTCACCACATGTACATTTATTTTTGAAGAGAGAAGAAAAGAGAGACAGCAGAGGAATGGTTACAGACTTCACTGTCAGTGCCCCGGCCCCCTAGCTGTGTGTTTGTTTTCTTCCCCTGTCCATGTGCTTTTGTTTTCCTTGTGTTCTAGCCCCGCCCCTTTCCCCGCCGGTCCCCGCCTGCCTCGTTGCTTCATCGCCGCCACCTGCCTGCCAGCTCACCTGTTCCCCATCACCTCGTCTGCTCTGCCCTATTTATGCCCTGCCTGTTCCTGTCTCGTTGCTAGTTTGTAGCAGTGTTGTTCCTGACCTGTTTTGTCCCCACCGCTTGTTGTTTCCTTGTTGCCTTGAAAAATTTCTGTTGTTTTTGTTTCTCACCTGTTTCCCCTTGTTGCCTTGCTGTTTTTTTGATCTCACCTGTGCCCCGTTTTTTCTGCCCTGCCCTGTTTGCCTGTGCGCCTGCCTGCCCTGTTCCTGACTCATCTTCTGCCCGACTTCGCTCCCGGAATTGCCCTCGGACTGTCTACCTGTTCCTGACTCTGCCTGTTCCTGACTTCACCCCGGATTTGCCCACGGACTGCTTACCTGTTGCCGACCCTGCCTGTTCCTGGCTCACGATCTCTGCCTGCCGTATTCAAAAAAGACGCACTTAACCCTGATCGTGCGTGGTCTGCTCTTGGGTCCCTCGTCTGTGTCGTAACATTCACAGATAATAACATTCTACAGTTTTAAACATTACCACCATCACAAAATGATCACAGATAATAACAATCTGAGGTATAAAACAATGCCACCAGCATCATAAAATTATTTATCCTTAGTAATAACATTTCTTTTCATTTCAGATGTCACCCACATGTAAATGTTCTGCAGAAAATAATTTATGTGATAATGTATGATGGATGAGATATTTTCCTTATACATTCATTCCAGAAGAAAGACTCCACATGTATTAAGACAACATGACCTTGTTCATGATCTACAACTGTGACATCCATGCCTACAGAGAGGTGAAACACATTTTTCAGAATGTTTAAATATTGAACATTTTCAGAACACTTTTCAGAATGTTTGCTAATGGGTAGCCCTATTAGCATATATACATGACATATTCACAATTAGTGGATAAATAATAAAAAAAAGCTTATGTATAAAAGGCGTTAAACATTATGTTCAATGTTTCAAGCCATCTGCATCACAGAACACTTTAACAAGGAATATATTATCACAATGGTCTCACCTGTAAATTTCTGAAATGTTTCCCCCAAACATGCCCAAATGATCTCCATTGAATATGCACTATTGAAAACAATGATTAATTTGCAGAATGAGTGTCAAGAAACACAGGTGTTCTTCAAAGGCAGAATTACAATTTAAATAAACAAGTAGGAACAAGACCACATGAAAAGACCACGTGATGAGAACAAAACAGAGGGACACAGCTTGTGTCCTAAAGGAGCTGTAGTAGGTGAAGAAAAAAAAACTGCAGATTCAAAAACATCACCTAATGTGCCATTAGTATGGATTGATAGCATGCTATAATGTGATTTTCATTAAAATAGACCTTCAAAATGCCCTCATCTGTTTCAAACAGTCCTGATTCCAGTCCAGGTGAGAAAACGTGGAAAGAGGTGAGAATGGGTTTTCTAAAAAAAAAAAAAAAAAAGAAAAGAAATTGTGGATATAATAAGACTTCCAGTGTGAGGTTTCATTGAATCGAGGTGAGTAGCAGAATAGTTCCGTCACTGTGTTGATATTGTTGCTATTTTTTGGTACTGTTGTTTCTTACACATAATTATTAGCATGGATCAAAAGGTTCAAGGAAAAAAAAAATCTAGGCAACCACTTGCACAATTTTCTGAACCTGAAACATTTTTCTGTATTGGTTTAAAAATGGCACCTACTCCTTTTGTTGATGGTGTCATATTCCAGATTTGTCTACTGCAAGTCTCTGTCCTCCATTTCTTAGGAATCTTCTGTCCTTTACCTCCAATGACAAAGGGTGGGAGGTCAGGATACCTACACCACACCAGCCTGGGTGCAGGTGGATGTGACGGGGACAGAACAGGGCACTGTCACTGGTCATCAGAGCAGGACAAGCCTGGAACTTTACAGACAAGGGCTGAGGGACCAGGGAATGGGGCAGAAACCTGCTGAGGAAATGCTCTGACACTCTGGCTATGGTCCTGTGTTGCATTGTGCTCAGTAATTATTACCTCCTGTATATTTTGCATTTTCCCCACAATTTTCTCCCAAGTATGCCCCTATCCTGTCTTTCATGCTACATTCTGCCAGCATCTGTGCCCAGTAGAGTCTTGTGTCTTCAGTGCTGGCCGTTTCCCTCTCCATAGTGAAAATGGTTAGACTCTCTGCCTTATATGACATTCCAGGCTGTTGTTCTGAACACAATGGGGCAAATGCATAAAACTCTACGGCATCCAGCTGCCAAGTTGTCATTTTCAGTCACTTTGAAAATGAGCGATGCATAAAAATTATTCACTGGTCTTGCTGTGAAATATTGTGTTTCATCCAGTAATGCATATTCATTATGTAAATGATATTACACCATTAACAAACCAGTTCTAAGCAGGAACTAGGAAGATCCACTAATCTTTCTTTTGAATGAATGTGTCACTGTAATGGTTGGTGTATCAGCCTATGCAGATGATATAAAGAACAGAGGATCAGCACAGCATCTGATAATAACTGGTGAGCATGAACAGCATCACCCATCTACCAATGCCGCTTGCAGCAACTCTAGTTAAGGATGTTTGACTCCCAGACGTTTTGGAATCGAATTACCAGAAAAGAAAATGCATATACAGTGTTTATACATTTATATACATATACCGTGTACACCATACATGCTATACATACATAGTGTATGTAGCCGGTAATTTACTTTTCCAAATGCAAGTTTTCAAAAGTCAACCCATGTTTTATTCTTGTGAAGAAATTCACAGAGGAACATCCATATTTAAGTGGTAAATCAATTATTTGTAACCCTCTGTTATGAAATCATTGTGCTTGTTGCATTGAGACATATTTGCATTTAAGCAATACTTGTACAATGTGTTAAGCTGAGCACCAGTCCACTGTGTACAGCCATATCCCTGCCCTTTCATGATCACCTGAATTATGCCATTTGCATCTCCTAAGAGGACTCAATTACTTCCTATTTCCTCTTGCTCTGTGCATTTGCAGCCTGACCTGATCATGCTTGAGTCCAATTGTCATAAGGAGACCTATCCCTGGCACCTACTCATTGAGCACTGGAATGGGAATTTGTTCATTTATGACAATTTCATATTCTCCCCTACTGATTTCCAACTGTTCACTGACGACACGCCATCTGTTGGGTTTGGTGGGTTTTGCAGAGGACATTGGTTTGCAGCCCTGAGGCCTATGGAGTTTTCTTCCATCTGTCCAAGTGCCGGGTTGTCTGCGTTAAGATTTACTCAGTGGTCACTCCTGCTGTTAATTTTTGCTTCAGAATGGCAACATAAGACCATCCACAGCCTCTTCAACAACTCCACAGTTGTATACATAATGAATAAAGACCACCCACGCTCACCCTTTATTGTGCCATTCCACTGACTACTCACAAGAGTAGAGTGTCAAGATATATGCAATCATGATATATGAGACTCAGAATTCTGGTCACTTCAATGCCATTGCTGACTGTTTCCTTTTCTCCTGTATGTCCCCTGAGCAAGTCAAAAACCTCATCTTTATGGTTAAGTGTGATCCCTTCTTTAGACTCCAAAACAGTTTGCAGGGTATACATAAATATCTTTTTTTTAATTGTTAAATTCTGAAATGACTAAATGAGTTAAGTTCTCAACATCACCTCCTTGCAATTCCGGGTAGCAAAAAGATTACCTGATTTTTAGAGGTAAGCAGCTATTGCAGGCAAATCTTATTCCTTTCCACTCTGTATACCTGTGTAGATTGTTCAGTGCTCAACCACAAAGTCAAGGTCCAAAAAGTACTGGGAGACAGTCTACTCCAGGAATGGTCAGTTTTTAAAGAAAAAATCAGAAGGGCAAGCCACATTCTCCTTTCTGATTTTGATAATGTGTGTACCAAATTGTCACAATTCCATGTGAATCATGAAAATAAGAAAAAAACAAATATTCTGCAGCCAGAAAATGGATTCAAAGAAATTTCTAAATGAGTATTTTTATAGGGGTCCCAGACATATCACATTCACACATCACTTTTTTATTATTATTATTTTGCATTGTTTCTTTGGCATGTGCTGCTGTTGTCAGTACACAGCTAGAGGTAGCCTCCTTTCAGGTAAACATAAAAATGTGGACATCTGACAGGAAGGTGTGGAGAGAAAGCCCATGGCGGTAAACATGAATTGGACAGAGACATTATAGATGGACTAGATATTGATGCAATTTCTATTGGTTTGCCAATGGAGTGTGGATATTACTCTTGTAGTGTAGACAGCATTGTTTGGGCCCATAAGGCTAGGTTGTTTTGTTTAGAGTCTGTTTTCACAGGGACTCATAGCCAGCATTTTTGGAATCACACGTCCCCACCAGTTCCCTGAAGCCAGGAGTTGAACTGTTGTCTTTGTACCATCATTTTAAAATAAAGATAACCTAAACTAAATGTCAAACCCATCGCTGTGGCTTTGGTGGCTGGGAGCTAGGAAAACACAGCTAGCCTGAGAGGAGCTAGCAAATTCACCTTAGCTATCTTGGATTTGGAGGTCTACCTTGTGCCAGGGTTTTTTTAGTACACAAACTCAGTCACTGACTTAGATAAAGAACTACCTTCCTTTTACAGTTGGTTACTGTCATTTTTTTCCAGCCAGGGAAATAGTAACAAAAAGGAACTCCCATTCTATATCAGAGACAAATGGTTCTAAAAAATATAAAAGATGGATACAACTCTATTTGTTATATAATATTTCTTTCTGCCTCCTTTGCAGGAAAAAAAGGAAGTAAAAGAAGAGTCTAACCATTTCTTGAACTAAGGCAAGCAGATAAGGAACATCATCCTTTTGAAAGCAATGGATCTGTACAGTAACAAATTTATATGTATGAAGCCAGTGACATTTCATGATTGTGTATTGAGGCAATTTTGGTGCACTGATAGATATCAATAAGAGACAGTCTCAAAGGTGTTCCAGAAAAGAAAGATGAGAGAGTTGAGACTGTCCTATATGATGTCATGCTAAATGTGTTAACAAAGCCCACCAAACAGGTGAATACAGTTACTACAGAAAGAGTGCATACAATGGGGACGAGGAATATCATCTGTGAATAACCCTTTGCCATAGAAGAAACACAAATGCCTCAACAGATGTGTCTGATAGTGGACAAGTTGAAGGCAAACTTGACACACCTGGCTTGAGCACTGTCCAAAGGACTACTTTCAATTGTAAAAACATTCATTTCTTTGTCTCGTGTTGATGTGGAATCACATCATACATTGAGGGTTCAGCTCTGTATGTCTCCGTTGTATCTGTGTGCAATAAATTCTAGTGAAAGTCTCTTCTGGTGTAACACTTGAGAATCTAAGGTGGAAATGACACAGAGTTGAAGATATAACTCCTTGGTTATTTTAATGTATATCTGGCAAAAACAGAGTTTATGAGTATATGGGTAAAATATATATAGCACACTCGCAGATCCAGTATTCCTATACAAACACGTATGGATAAGGGGAGATAGTTGAAAGCTGTTACATGGAATGTTAAATCAACCAACAATCAAGTTTAACACGGAAAATTATCAACACATTTAAAGAGGTACCAACACATTTAAAGTACCACATTTAAGCCAATTACAGTTTTTCTTCAAGATACCCTCGTGAAAATTGATTCTATTCATTACCTCTGTAGCAAAGAGTTAGGAAAGGCAGTTGGAGCTGACATTTCATCTAAAAGGTATGACATGGCGATATTTTTTCATAAAAATGTTAACTTTACCATTCATATTGAATTCATTACATTACATTAATGTCATTTAGCAGATGCACTTATACAGAGTGACTTGCATAGTGTATAATTTTTACATTTTATCAATTCAGTTGAATATTTACTTGCTATTTGCTATTGTGGGTTAAGTGTCTTGCTGAAGGATACAACAGCTGTTCCTCAACAGGAAACCAAACCAGCAACCTTTCGGTAAGCCCTGTTCCATACCACTGTGCTACACTGCCTCCCAAATCAACAACAAAGGTATGTGTCCTGTAGTCAGAGGTAAAAGGGAGGAAAACAATGCAACAATCTTTAAAATTTATGCACCAAATACAGACCACCCCACATACCACCCCACCCCGCAAAGATTGAACAACTTTTAGGGAATTATACATCAAAGGAGAATAACTCACTCAAAAGATATGTCAGCAGTACAAACACACTGCAGCTGGCATTAGTGTGAATTTGTGAGAGAGAGTGTGAGTGAGAGTGTGAGTGTGTGTGAGTGAGAAAAAAAATGCAGGGAAAAAAAAAAAGTTTGCTTTTTAATCTATTTCAGTGTTGACAGAGACAGCTTTGGGAGAATTGTTTTTGTGTGTGAGCAGGGAGAGTTTTATATCAGTCTAGCTTACCTGGAGGCAGATACAGTGGCCATGGCAGCCCCTGGGAGAAGACAGTACAGCTGATATAGCAGCAAGGCAAGGACTCTTTCTTTGAGTTTTTTTTTTTTTTTTTTTTTTGAATTCTGGGATGTAGAGCGGCATAGTTGTCCGGGCTTATGCTACACCCCCCAGCCTTATTCTTTTGTGTTGAGTCTGTCTGGTGTGTATGTGTGAATGGCCCAGTGTGCCCCCCCAACAAGTTGGAACAAGTGGGGGGTCCACACCTGAGACAAGGTGCCTGTGGAGGCAAGCTGCTAGTAGTGTGCTGCAGTGTGGCATGGCGTGCTGTGTGGTGTGGGGTTTTTTTCCCCACTGTGTAGTGGCAGCTTGCTTGTTTACCAGCCCCTGTTGGAATGGGGTGCTGCGGCTTACCTGTGCAGGCTCCTTAGATAGGGAGAGCTCCAGACAGGGTGGGAGAGGGGACTCCAGGTTACTGAATGTTTCATGCCTTGTATAAATTATTCAATAAAGTTTGTATTCTCCCTGCTACTTACCTTATCCTGTGTGCTGCTGGAGGGCTTGGTGGCTGTAATTGGGAAGAAAACGGTAACAGTTAGAGGTACGGGGTGGGTGGAGGTTGACTCCCTGACAGACATAGACTACTCTTTTTATTCACAGCACAAGGTGTTCTCCAGAGCTGATTACATATTTGCAAGCCCAGTGCAGATATCGTTTCATTTATAGCAAACTATTGAAAAGATAAAGACTTGGAAATTAATTCAATACTCAAAGCTGAAAACAAATCTAAGCTGAACAGACTCACAATGAATTATAAATAAACAAGAGAATGGCAGAAAATATCAGTACAGAATGGTAAACACTTAAGTGTTGATTTAGAGGTGAAATTAAGATGGTCAGCTAGAACTTAATAATTAAGAAGCCAAGATAGCACTACTAAATCTTTAAATAACAACTCTTCTGGGGAACCTTACAATTCACTATGACAACTTAGATTGGTCATCTGTGAGTGTGATGAACTGTTGAAAGGGAAAGTGGAGTAAATGTAAGTGCAAATCTCATATACATTAAAGAAGGAGGAGAAAGGGGTGGAAGACTGTTAGCAGCAAGGCTTAAGAAAAGGATGACAAGAAATTATCACCAGTATAAAATAGACTCAAATAGCCTTAAAACCAAAGAAGACATAAAAGGACTAAATGCAACCATTGTTGCAAAACTTTATACATCAGAATCTGAGTATTGTTCAGAAAACATTTGAAGACATTTTTAACAAAGTATCTTACCTTAAGAAGAAAGAAACTCATTAGAATCACTTCCAATCACTACCAATACAGGAAGCTCACAAAGTAATAGATTAATTTTCCTGAAATAACTCTCCTGGATCAGATGGCTATACAGTAGAATATAAAACTTTAAGTCAATGCTCTCACCAATCCTCTTACAAATAATATATGGTCAAAAGTGAATTCAACCCTGTCATTCAAGAAGCTATAACTTCACTTAAATACAAAAGGATCATCTACTATATGAAAGGACCCTACCAGATACCCTCTCCAACTATGACAATAAGATTCTTGCCAAAATACTTGGATCACATTTAACCAGTGTACTTCCCAAATTAATTCATTAAGACCAAACTAGCATCACAAAAATTTGATTCTCATCCAACAACACAAGAAAACTATTCAATCTACCACATCATACTTTTGAATGCAGAAAATAGTGTCACTCCAAAGTTCTAACACTTTAGTAGTCAAACCACATGAAACTTCTGAATGCTTAAATCACCTATGTGTAGCCAATACCTATGTTTACAAGGTTCAGAGCTCAAAGGTCTTGGCTAGAAATGTTTATGATGTTTTTTTTACAATATCTCAGTACCTCTGAAAATAGGTTTTTGAAAGGTGTATGTTTACAGTTGATTTTTGATGCATGCTCTGCTTTTGTCTTCCGCGTTTTCCACAGTACACTCAAGCACTGAAACGTCTCAAACCAATAATCTACAGCGTCAACCACTGGTCGGAGGATGCAAATGCGGAGCTGCAGAGGTCACATGCCTGTACAGACTGGAGTGTTTTTGAGGATGAGCTAAACACTAAAGTCGAGGTAATCACGGATTACATCAAGTTCTGCATGGCAAATTCCATCCCAGCCAAAACCATGAAAAAATACCCCAACTCCAGACCATGGATGACAGCTCAAATAAAACTCATGCTCAGGGAAAAACATCAGGCTTTCCACCGCAAGGACTGGCTTTTACTCAGGAACATAAACTGCTCTGTGAAAAATGAAATCAAGAAGGCAAAACTTGCATATAAGGACAAATTAGAGCAGGATTTTAGTAGCATGAATGCCAGGCAGGCCTTTCAGAAGATGAAAACACTCACTGGCTCCACTACAAATCCCTGCACATCACCCACTGATCCCGTCTCATTCACTACAGACCTGAACAACTTCTTCGCCAGGTTCGACAGCACCGACTTCTCTGCCGAGTGTGAAAGACTGCTCAGGGACCTACCAGCTCCTGAACAGCCATACTCTGTCCCCTTCACAGAAAGGGATGTCTACCACCAGCTCAGGAGCTGCAGAACACTGATGGGATCACTGGGAGGCTGATCAAAAGCTGCGCCCTGGAGCTTTCACCTGTCATTTTCTCCCTCTTCTGCATTCCTAACTGATGTTCCCACCCTCTGGAAAACATCTATTATCATCCCTGTTCAAGAAACCCCGCCCCTCTGAACCGAACCACTACAGACCAGTGGCGCTTACTTCCATCCTTGCAAAATGTCTTGAGAAACTGATACTGAATGCCATTCTCCCATTTTTCAGTTCACAGCTAGACCCACTTCAGTTTGCTTACAGGGCTAAGAGGGAGACAGAGGATGCAGTGGCATGCCTCCTCCACATTCTCCTCCAACATCTGGATACCCCTGGCCACTATGCCAGGGTCAATTTCATAGACTTCAGTTCGGCATTCAATACTATTCAACGACATTTGGTCATCAGTAAACTCAAAAATTTCCACATTCCATCTCCTCTCATCCGATTAATATACAATTTCCTCAGTAACAGATACCAGGCTGTCAGATCAGGTACCACCACATCCCCCCTCATTATCATAAATACTGGTGCACCACAAGGCTGTGTTCTGAGTCCATTTCTGTACACACTCTACACCAATGACTGTCTTAGTCTATCTCCCATCACAAAGTACTTCAAATACTCAGATGACACAGCCATACTCGCTCTTCTTACAGAAAAGGACTCATTCACAGCCCACCAACAATCTGTTGCTCACTTCTTCCAGTGATGCACAGACAATTACCTCCTCCTCAACGTCACAAAAACAAAGGAACTCATATTTGATACCCACAAGAATACCACCCAACATGACCCCATAGACATCAACAGCCAACCAGTAGAGATAGCGGACAGTTTCAGATACCTTGGTGTCACTCTGGACAATAAACTGAAATTCAACCAACACACTACAGACATCCATAAACGTTGTCAGCAGAGACTCCATGTTATCCGTACACTCAGGTCCCTCTCAGTCAAATCCCACCTGTTACTCCTTCTGTATCGCAGCATCATCGAGTCCATCCTTCTGTACTGTGCCACTTGTTACTTCACTATGCTCCCCATCAACAATAGGAATAAGTTCATAAAAATCACTCACACATGTTCCAAAATAATCAGCCTTCCCACTCCCAATCTATCAGCCGTCATTGACACTGCCATTATTCGCAAAGCACAAATCATAGCACAGGACCCCTGACATCCTTTAAATACGTGCTTCTCACTCCTCCCCTCTGGTATCAGATACAAACAGATAACTTATAAAAAGATAAAATTTGGAAAAAGTTTCATCCCATCTGCCATAACTGCTTTGAATAACTTGTGCAGAAGATAACAGTGTTGTTGTAGTTGCTGTAAATCTGTGTTAACTGTTAGGATGTTGAATGTTTCTTATGTTGAATGTTTCTTGTTAAAGAGTGGTACAGACTGTGAAAACAAATTTCCCTATGAGACAATAAAGAATGAATCTGAATCTGAATCTGATTTAAACAAAAAAAAAAAAAGATTAATGACATTCTTACTGCTCTCAGTACTGCTGGTGCTGAGTTTGCTGAATATAAGCATATGTAGCACTTTGGGACCAATGTTTTTTAGATAGGTGAAATATATAAAAATGTCAAGGCATGTCAAACTACCTCGAAAGTGGCTGACAGACCTCAGCCTCCAGAGGGTTAAAGGGAATTAGCACCAATTTCCAAATGGATAAGAATGCTGTATGCAGATTCCTGGTTCTCACCAATGGAATTCTTTCAAATCCTTCTCTCAAATCTACTATTTGTTCTGTTGCTGAAACCATTGGCATGCAAAATTAGAAATTCTCCTGAAGAAAAAAGAAAAAAAAAAAACTATTCTAATTTATCAAAACCAATATAAATGCTCCTGCTAAGCAGATGATATGTTTTATATTTCAGAAGTACCACACTCAGTTCCAGCAGTAATAAAAATAACTGATTTTTTTTTTTTTTTTTTTTTTTTGAGAACTCTCAGGACACAAAATCAATTTTGACAAAATCTGAAGTCTCAATTGGATTTAAATCTTCCTCCCAATGTAGCCTGTAAAACCAACCATACCAACTTCTGTGAGGTAGCATAGTAGGTGCAAGAGGAAGTTTGAGGATTTAGCGATTGTATTTATATAGTATGAATGATCAAACTAAGAGGTTAGCTGAACCACAAAGCAGTTTAATTTCTAGAAGGTGGTTGACTTGATTCTGATTCTCTCCACTAACATCTCTGCTAATATCCTTTATTCTTTCTCTTTACTCCCTCTCTTTTACAGTCTAACACAAAGTAGTTTGTAATATATTTGTGCTGGGAATAAAGTGTGTTGAGTGAGAGGCATGAGGGAGGGTAAACAACACTGGACAGGGGAATGGGCTGGGAGGGAGGATGATGTTGAATTAATTGGGACTGTTTTAACACTCAGATAATGGATATGACCAAAACAAGGTTAACTCCGACATAGGGGTGGACTTCTGCATAAACACTCGATTCAGTTTGTGCGTACAAACCTTCTATAAATGAGGCCCTAGGTTTTTAATAACAAAGTCTGTGATTTTTAGGGTATGGCCTCAATCTCAATCACAATCTACAGTAGTTACACAAGGGCAAGAGTAATTGTATGAATACCCCCAAAATATAATTTATTAAGCCTTATCGCAACAGAGTGTTAGATCAGTACCTTTACAGCATTTTTCTTGCAAGAGACCATATCACAAAATACACAATAACAATATGCAAATTTGAGGAAACCATTCCTGTCAACCCATGTGTATTCTTTAATGGTCATTGTTTAAAAGGTATTGATTGGTAACTCTATGTCCATGTTTAACAGGAGGCAGTCTCTTACAGGAGTAAATAAAATCCTGCACTATCTGTTAATGTGGAACCAGAATGAGACGATGTGGGCATATTAAAGGAGCAGAGGGCGGCACAGTGATCAGAATGCAGCAGTCAAGCATTTCTAATAAGCAAGTCGCATGCCCTCCAGCATCTAGTAATCAAATCCAAGCATGTACATCACTGTGAATTTTCAAAACGAAGAGGCTCTACCTGAATTGAATTTGTAAGAAAGAAACAAAAGTTGCATGTCCATCCATTGCAAATGCATTTACTGATAAAATTTTGACTAGGAAAAAAAAATGAATTGTGTAAGTTAATACTCAGAGGAATGGGGAGGAAAATGTACAACACAATACTTTAATCAATGGTATATGAATGCAATTTTAAATACACAGGAGATATTACACAATACAGAAAATGTACTTCATTATGCCAGAGATTATCAACAGCTCTGTGGTATTTCATACTGGCGCTGCAAGACTTATTGTTCTGTTTTATACTACATCTATGTACTGCAGAATAAATGTTATTTTGCAAAAGCAGGTCAAAGTAATTGATAATAAAGACTGCTGGCCTCAAAAACAAGAGTAATTAGTCCCTTGAACAAGACAAGATGTTCCCAGTGCAAGACATTCACTAAAAAAATAGACTTTCACTAAAGCAGGGCATTGGATTGCATGCCACTATGCAATTACTGCTATAATGACAGGTGCACGCATTCTTCTATCATATCATACTGTTAAAGTTTGCTTACTGTTAAAAATTGCTTTTTGATAAAGTGGCATTCATCTATTGCAACCACTTAACAGTTTCTACCAACAATATGTCCTCATGGTTCACAGATCTAAACAAAATAAAAACCGCACAGCTGAATCTCAAAAAGCAAGAACTGACGTGTGCCTGCACCCTCCTGTTTAGTTTTATTTTGCTTGCATTTATATTCAACACAACTGCAAAGGAAATATATATTTATAGAGGACGATATGGAGGGCTTTGCGGTTGTGTCAATGAGGTTGCAGCAGGGGAATGAGGCTTCCACAGCAGAGAGAAAATTCAATTTAGTCCCTGCTCACTGCGAGGATATAGCCTCAGCCAGAAGTGATATAGAGTGGGCAGGTCCGAGGTCCTGACAGAGCTTCATTGAAATGCATAGCTAGCCACCAAGGAGCGATATTTTTTCATCATCAGAGGGTGAAGCAAAGTGCAACAGGGAAATAATCAGCCGATCTATGAGGAATTATTTTGCAGAAAACTAATGGGCCTCCATTAGGCCCTCTCTTTCTGTCCCAAGAATATGTCAGACACTGGACTGGAACCACAAAACAGGAGATTTTATGTGTCCAATGATCCCTCTCCCAAAACATGACCCCAAGACCAAGGCCAAAGTTTAACTTAATCACAGAGAGCTTTGAATATTCTAATTAAGGAAGAAATTGTTAAAGACAACCACTTTCATATTTTCCACAACAGTTTTTGTTTGTTTCAATGACCACTACTCTCTATGTTGAGTAAACAAGAGAAATATTTGAGCTTAATTTAATTATTAAAAGTTGAGTGCATTCAGCCACAGTAAAATCAGAGCAGAAGTGACACCGTTAGCATCAAAATAGGAAGACCAGTTTGTCCTCAAGATAGTTATGCAGTATTTTTAGATTTTATTTTTGTTTTAAAAATCTGTAAGCTCACTTTTAATCGTGGTGTCATTTACTCTGACTACCATGTCCATAATTTGTAGTGGCACAACCACTTTTAACCGAATGTAGTACAAAACAATACATGTGTGCTTTATACTATTGTTTTATATAACAGTGTAAAACTTTTTTGTCTCATTTCAGTGACTGCTGAGCTCAAAATGATGTGTAAGAACATAAAATAGGAAACCTACTTGCTTGATGTTTTTATTCAAATACAATGACAGGTGTCACAGCAGATGCATGAGAATGTGTGCCATGACACTTTGTGGGGTAATTCCAGAGATATGATATACCATACTTTACACCATCACCAGAAGGGACTATTGACCAAGAAATCAGATTATGCCTTTGTATTCTTCTGCCTCAGTGTCTGTCAACCAGTGTACCACCATAGTCAACCAGGTGTGCCAGGGAAGTTTTCCAATAGATATATATAGTTTCCAATTCTGAATCTGTGTGTGTAGGCTGTTTTAGTCTATCAATATAGATCCACAATGGGCTCTGCCAAAGTTCTACAAAGGATTCACAATGAAGTAGGTGGTATTTATATAGCCCTAACAATGAGCAATGAGGGGGTATGTTTTGGTTGTTGGAAGAGATAGTGGTGTACCACAAGCTTTTGTAACTTATGGACAGTGTGCCATTGCAGAAAAATAGCTTGAGAAACACTTCATCAAAACACTAAAAACAGCTCTCTCATTCTGTTACAGAGGGAGAGGTGGGATATTGATGATTATAATGGATTATAACAGGCATGGATCCAAGTTGTTAAAGTCAGGCAAGCCTGTCAAGTGTTATTTCCTGTGGAAAATAACTACCTGAAAAACTTTCATTTTTGGAGAGCCTCTCAAAAAAGCACAAAAGTAAACAGCAGGGATGATTTTTCTCTCTTCTACTTACTTTAGCCTTCTTGGGTATCATCAGGTTCCTGTCTGTGAGAGGGGTTTTCTCTTTATAATACCCTCAACATTTACGAATCATCAAAACACACAATATAAAGCAGCAAGAGTGGTTTAAAGATTCAGACACAAGATATTGAATAAGATCATATCCTGACTTAGCTTTTTGATGATGACATGAAGGAACACTGATGATGCTTCAGATGCTAATGATGGGTTTCCATGCTTTCTGCTATGTATAATTAGTCTTTTCTGGCTGCCCTTAACTTTCATTAGTAATGTCTAAGTGTTCCAGCACATTCTCTAATGAGCTGTTTCGAATAAATAAAGAGGAAGTCTCCACCAACTGGAAAACACACAATCGGTGAGAGACACAAACATTTTGCAAAGCCCGCAGTGCTACTCTGGAGGGTGCCATCAATGTATTGATTAAAAAAGGCCTTAAAATGGCAAATGTGTCGTGAACACTCATTTCATATGTGTCGAGTCTTTTCAAAATATTGCAATATGCTGCATGTCATGCCAACATGAAGCATATTTCAGCCGCTTGGGAAATATCATCAAACTGTGTAGTTTGTAATCATTTTCACTGTTTGGGAATATGTGTCTTTCAGGCTGAAATTGTCATCTGTGCAATCTTTGCAATCTGTGAACGATCACTGTCTTGTTAGAGTGAGGAAGAGTAGGGACATGCTTGCCACCAAGCGTAAAGAGCAGAGAATACCGATTCATCATTCCTCTCCCTGGAAACAAAATCAGCCATAAATCAAAGAGAAAAATGAGGTGCCTTATCTGGCTAACTTCACGGCTAAGGTAGCTTGACTTCCCTCTCCCTATTGCTCAAGGCTACATGGGTATAAGAGCTATAGAATGAAAATAAAACATTAAACCTCAGTACACAGGTCTATTTCTGTTTATCTGGGTGAGGCAGGGGTGGGTACCCCATATCATTAAAATCCTTTGTTTTAATTCTCCTTTTTTCCATTTATGCTCATCTACACGAACACGAAATCAAATAAATGGTACCTATTTTTTGGCATGTGGTAATGCTGTTGATTGGGGTATGGGGTATGGGGTATGTATCACTAGTGAAAATTAGTTTCTTAACCTTAAGGGTAAAGTGTATTGCAGATATTTGAACAGAGGTGTGAGACATCATACCAAGACTTAACTTCACAGATATTAGGTAGGAAAACATTAGGTTGAAATATCACATGAACAGCCTGCTCTTTCAGAGGAAAATGTTAATGAGTGTACTGATTGTGACTTTATTCTCACTGAGAATTCATTTAGTCTTGGAGGAAACAGTTTTGTCCAGAAAATATGCAGAAAGCAAAGGGAGGAAGCTAATCTCGTAATCTTCCCAAATGATCAGACACTTATGCTATGAATTAAAGTACATTTAATCAATAGTGTATGCTGATGCCAGCACAAGACTGTTTGTCAATAATCCCTCATTTGAATGGAGAAAGGACTCCTGCTTATTCTTGCCAATAACAAAAGGCTTTCAAATATGTGTCTAAAAGTCCATACTGCTACAAACTACAGTATCAAATCCTGTTCAGCTAGACACTGCATTTCATAAAAATATTTACAACATTAACACACAAACCAGAACCCATACAACTGAATAAAATTGTATACTTGCATATTTCTGTTATATATAGATGTTTATCACTATCCAGACCACACAAAAATTATATATAGAGCATTGTAAAGGTATCTATTTGAAGAAAACATTTCAGTAAGAGTTACTGCCTTTGGCTGCCGTTTGAAATCAAAGGAGGAAAAAAAATCTGTACCACATGGGAAGTCTAACCCTTGCTTAAATGCCTTGTTCAAGTTTAAAGGACATTGGAGATTGAGTCAGGGCCTAAGACTGCATGAAGTTAAAAAAGAGCCTTTCACAGTATTTGAGTGCTTAACCCATTCCCTTTCTTCTCAGCTCCCCCTCTTCCAGGCAAAAAGAGCAGAAGCAAGAAAGCCAAGGGCACTACCATCCGGGAAAGCCTCATGTCATGCGGAAGAAAAGCTTTAAGGATGACCTGGTGTGCAGGAGCTGTCTGCTACCAGCACCGCAGCGAGTGTCCCCCAGTCCCCCCACTGTCGTTAGAAACAGTCCTGAAAAATTAATTAGACATTTCACCCCAAAGGCCTGGAACCTGCACACACACCACTCTGAGCTGCAAAGCATTTGCACAAAAAGATGGATTCTGACATTCCAGTTCATGCTCACACTCGTAAGTCAAGCTATCCCTTTTTCTGCAGCTTGAGGAGTCTCTGCCCTTCCAAATGTTCACATCTCTTTTTTTTCTGAGCTACATTCCAATGCAAGTGCTTCACCTGTCTGTGTGGTCCATTGACACATCTGTCAAGTCAACTACCACGTTGCTGCTGATTGCTTCTTCATATCCACTATGTAAGATGGAAAAAAACGTAGACAATAATCAAATAGTATAAAACCATTTAAACATTATATTACCATTTTGATGATCAATTCTGAATTTTTTGACATGAATGCTTGTCCGTAAAACAGAAAAAAGACACATCCAAGGAGAAGCCATGCACCATACAAAATACATAATTTAATATACATGGAGTACTTCTAATAAGTCCTTTGTCAAGCAAGAAGGACATGTGCTTATCGAACAACAAGGACATCTCATTGAATAGCAAGGACAGTGGGAAGGATAAGATGAATGGAGAATTTGGCAGGAGTAGAGAAGCAGAACTGTTGTAGCATGCCATCTTTTCCAATTAGTTGAGGGCATCTTTTTCAATGTCATTACTGATGAGTTTGTATTTTTAGCAATCACAGAATCGAGCCAAAATAATGAGATACTTAGTGTCAGGAAAAGCCAGAGCTTGGCAACAAATCTTTGAGGCCAGAACATGCATTAATCTGAACCCATGGTTTAATGACTTGTATCCTCAATTAACCAATCCGTGCCCACAGTTTAATAAGCTGTGCCCTCAATTTGGCAGTAATTGATAAACTGAGGATATGAATTACAAATGGAAGTTTTATTTTTTGATTGTGTCCTCTAATGGGCTTGGTAGAAATAAGCAAACTGTGAAGTGAAATCAAACTATGGTAGATGAAATGATAGATCAAATATTTTGACAGCAGGTATGCCACCCAGCCAAGTTGGGTTCCTGGGGCATTTCCCATACTTACTTTATACTACTCTAAGAGTAAGCACTTTTCAAAAATATGTTGTCCAAAATGAGTATTCTGTTATGACACATGACATGAGGCTTTTTGTCACCTGTCTAAATTTTGCCAGAAACATTTAGAAGGTGACATAACCCGTTATGTGAGTGTGTTCCCTAATGCCTATCACAGCATACATTATGCCAATGTTAGGCACAGGTGATAACTAAGTTCCCAGGAGTGCTGGATATGTTTCCTGTTTTGTTCCATTTGTGTTCTTATCACATAATTGGATTTATCTCATAATCAATTAATGTATGTGGTCATATGCTTACTGCATGGGAATCAACATTTCACTATTCAGCTTTAGTTTTTGCAAAACAAGTATGGTAACCCATGTCATTAAGAGTAAGTGACTTCACAGTAGTTTCTCACCATCCACTGGGTTTTTAGATGTCATATCATTTATGAATTGTATTCAGTTTCATCAAAAATGTCGATGAGATGTATGGCATCACAGCAGGCAAAACGCAGTTGGCAGCTATGACAACTTTCAGACTGAGACCTGATGAAATTAAACTGGTAATGTTCAAAACTGTAAAACTCAGTCTGTAAAAAGCATTTATATTCCCATTCCTCAGAACGTGGACAAGAAGTTTACATCAGCAAAAATTGTTAGGGAACAACCATATGCATGTTCACAAGCATCACAAGCATTGTGCAAATTGAGGCTGATAGTGGACACAGACTATTAGATTTCTGTATCAATGTAATATGAAGATCAGTGGATCTCCTCTAAAGTGATGCAGATTGTATTAGACAAGGACAGGTTGTGAGGGGCATCGCTGGGACAGCTCTGCTGTTGAGTACTGATGTTTATTGTAGTGTTATGTACAGTTCTGAACTTCAGTATGTCCATTTATGTTGTGCCTTCAGACTAGAGGTTCTGGTGGTGATATATATATTGTTTCCCATTTGAAGCTTGACTCCTTGATTTTGCTTACTACTGAAACACGAGTGATTTCTGACACTCTTCATTTTTCCTCCCTCTAATCAACAGTTCATACAAATTAGGTTGTGATACTTTCACAAAACACAGTGTTCCATTGTCATTACTAACACAAAGACAAATTATAGTGTATCCACCCATAAATGTGTCATTTATGGGTAATATTCAGTATATTTTTGTTAATTTGTAACTCTTTTAATATAGAAAAAAACACTGAATTCCATCTAACTTGTAGAGTATTAACCATGAGACATTACTTATAAATTTAGTAAATTTCCACAACAGGGTGAGAGCAGGCCACTCGGTCTTAAAAATAAAAGCTTGTATTTGTTCATATGGCACTCTGCCTTCAGCATTGGCCAATATGTAAATAACCTTGAGACAATAATCCTAAAAGTTGTGTTTCCCCTTTCTGTCCATTATCAAAATTACTCCATTTATAGGGCTGAATTCATTTCAATTCCTGTCTGACAAGAATAATTGCTTCCAATGGAAAACATCTTGTGGAAATGAAAGATCCAGGATCTGTAATTAAATCTCTTAGATATGACTACTGCAAGCCCATATCTGCACTTTGTATTGAACAAATTAAGTCACTCATACTGTTGATATAGGCTTTTATTTTTTTTTTTTCAGAACAGGGCTAAGACATCACAAATAAGACCAAGGTGGCATAAAAAAGTGTGTTTATGAGGAAAGACCCAATCATTTAGCTACCTGAGCAAAGTCCATTATTTACCATTAGGGGTGAAAAAAACAGATCAGATTCTTTCACGTCAGAGACAGATTACAGCTCTTATACACAACAAGGTCATGGCATGCAGTCTTAGCTTTTGTCTATATAAATGTGATACCTGTATATTCTGTTTGGAGGTAAAACATGCTGGTACATTTCGAGAGTCTATGTTTGGTTGTATTTTTATTTATATGTTTACTCTATTACCTCGGCTTGAATGAGTAAACCTAAGAGAAGCTACAGAGAGAAAGTTAAATCTGCACAATCAATTGCTCTACTCAGCAGTATGTGGTTGCCAGAATGCATTTATTTTTACCGCTGTCCTCAGTGTATTAAATTGATTATAAGTTAACTAGACATATGTTAGGCACAAGAGCTGCATCACAGTGCAGTCTTGTTTTATTCACTATGTGCACAACACATGGTCCAGTTTGGCATTTCTGTCTATTAAGCCAGTGTTAAAGCTTGCTATTGCATATCTGACAAAATAACAAATCTGGAGTCTTAAACCTGAAGGTCAGTTTTAATATAATATCAAAAACCAATTTCCCCTTGTTTGTCAGATCCATTTATCACACCCATTTAATACAATTACAGCATATATTCAGCCTATCAGTTCCAGCAAAGCTGTGGCTTCCAGTTGGACTCGGGAGCAGAGGGTGATTAACTCAAGCAGAACAGAGGGAAGGGCCATTGGGACTGGCACTGAAACTGTGAACCTAGAGAGAGGATTAATTTCCCAACTGCCCACACTGAAGGGAGACTTAATAATGGATGTAAACCTGCAAGCCTCCAAAGACAGCAATCCATTGAAGACAAGTGCTGTGGGACCTGCACAGTGAGATCCACCTGGTCAAGCAGGAAAAAAAAAGAAGGTACTAAAAACAATTCTAATATTAACACCGCCGTGACACTAACCAGATAAATTATGAACTATTACAAGGTTGATTTAAGGGGTGAGGACATGCATTCATCCACCAGTTTAAATCATAAAGCTATGATCAAAGACAGTAATCCAAGAACCTACACTTAATATCCTCTGAAGCAGGCTACCACGGTCATAGCAATTCATTCAGCATTTTAATAAAGTAGACTCTTCACCAGTGTGACACAGTAAAGTTTGAATGATATTCCTCCAGTTTATGGAAGAAAGTGCACAAAATAATTAGCTAACAAACCCAAATTTGGTGAACCGTCTCACATTTATTTACAAACAACTCATACGCAGTATTAGAAAAGTTAAACTCAAATGATGCTTCAGGTCAGCAGCACCTGAGCTGCTTGAAATGCAAAACCAACCTGGTCTCCAGGCAAAACCACATCCAAAATTCTCTGTAATGGTCATGTAAATAGCACTCTGCCATGCTGCCTCTACTTTGTCTTGTCCACTAGCATGCCACCTTTCCTTTTTGGTCCACACGTCCTTTCTTTTGTTACAATCTCCTTGGAAAACAATGGGAAATTTGGCACTACCTACTTTATTCTTGAAAAACTCTGATAACTAGCTAGTTGCATTTGCACACGTTATAGGTCATTAGATAGATTGCTTAAATTCTGCATAAACTCTCATGAATCTCATGAAAGGTGAGAACAACGCAGCTTGTAACTACCTGTATGTGAGAGTCAATGAGATGAGAGAGGCAAGTACAGTTTCAGTAATGTTTTTTTATACCACCTGGTTGTATTTCTCTCCTTTCATTCTCTCATCTCTGATTGTGACATGAGAAACAACTGGCTATCATTGGGAACAAACAGTAGTTGTCTCTATGGTTCAGCACTGGACAGCTCCAGTACCAGTGAGCTGTGGGTTCCTCTCCTGTTCCTTAACAGTCTCCCCAGGGGAGCAGTCATGCTGTCAGCTGGGCTACCCCTTGGTTAGCCAGTGTCACAATAAACTTATGCCCATTCCTTTTTGTGCATTCTAGTAGCATATGCTGAATAGATGAATATTACATTGTTTCTTGGGCAGGGTCTTCCACTGCTCCCTGAGAGGACTTGGTTGTTTGCAATCACCTCATCCAACCATCTTATCCTATATGTGTATCCACATCTTCCCCTTTAAATGTCAACAGTGTCATCAGTGTGGCTAATTTCCTATCTCCATAATGTCTGTAGAGCCATAATACTGCTCATGGATGGAGACCACAATAGAGTATAATGTTTTATTGAAAAGTAAATACAATAACTGGCCATTAAAACTCAGTAAGAATTTCATGTTCAGCAATATGTGAAACACAGTAAGGACTATACATATCACTGTAGAGTTTACATTTATTTATTTAGTTCTCGAATATGAATACAAATAGAAGAAAAAAAAAAAACTTATCTGCAACTCTTCCGCCAATAATTTATCTAGACCTAATTTTATTTTAGAGATGGACTTGGTAAGTGTGCTCAGTACTGAGTCTTCAGCTTAGGTGGGCATTTTGTCTGTGTTACTAAAAAATCTGTCTGCATTTGTTTTATGTGTTCATTCTCTCTGCTTGGACAAAATCTGATGTGATGTGAAAGGCAAAATGATACTTTTTTCACCTCCCCCAAGGCTAGAACATCCCCATCACCCCTTTGAGGGAACCATGGGAGCTGTGACTGTGATGCATAGAGACAGCTCACTCTCTGGTGTGCACACTCCCAGCAAAATGGAATGCACAGAATTCAGGAACTCCAGCAGACAGCTTCCCTTTTAACAATACTTTTCTTCAATACATACCTGTTACAAAGTGTTCAGAATAAAAGTTGATTGAATACATAATATTGGTGTGCACAACATACTAGTATCAATTCATTCAGTGTATTTCTCTGTATTTGATATTAACACTTCAGATTAATAATAATAACTTCACTGTTCAATTATGAATGATAATAAGAAGAGTAAAGACATAATTAAAAAGGGAGGCTGGCAGAATTCAGGAAATAAAAATGAAAGGTTTTAAAGCTCAGGTCATGTTTATTAGTTTGTGATGAGTAGCACTGTTATCTTGATTCTGAGAAAACTAACCAAATCCAAGAAAAATAAGCATGAATGTATTTCTAATGAGGGAGACGATAGTCATAAAAATGAAATGTCCATTTTTCAATTCTTTGATTCAGGTGCATGCAGATTCATCTTCTACTATTTAACCCACTTCACTCTTGGCATATTAAACACCCAGCATATAGCACAGGGAAATTGTGTAGCAGGGCCTCGTTATATTACATATAGACCTCTGTAGTAATCAGGCACAGACAAAGGCTAGGATCTGGCATACACTGGGATTTAAGACCGAGTGGCCTTCTCTCACCCTGTTGTGGAAATTATTTTAAAAATTACAGTCTGAATTAGACTTGGGACTACATGTGATTGGCTACAACTTTTTGTCTTAACTTTTAAAAAACAAACTGAAGTGGTCACTGATATTGACAGAAATGGGTGTGCAAACAGCAAACCCTATCTCCGGGTATCCAATGTAAAGAATTCCCTACTTTCTGGTAAAAGATGTCACTGACAAAACCACATTCCCATTTGGACAGCGAAAACAGCTCTTTATAAACGATTTGTTTTAATTGAACAATGGAGGATATGAGAATGTCACTGGCCACTTTAATGTCATTTACCCATTTGTTTTTTTTTTTTTTTTTTTAATTAAAGGACAAGAAGGGAATTGATTAGCTAAATTTTTTGACTCCAACAGTCAATTTTCTCTGTTGAAATCATTGTGAATGAATTGGAGATTCACAGTCTGTTTTGTTAGCCCATGGCTTTCCTTTGGGAGATGTCAGTGCTGCTGAGTACCCCCCTATTAAACTCCTCAGACCAACTTAGAGAGGGAAGCATAATGGCTGTGCATTCTCTCTACTGTCTTCGACTGTCACTGAGTGACTACCTACATCTGCCCGACCTAGCGTGGTCAATCTGATTTAAGTGTGGAGTCGATTTTTCAGCTGCCCTCCCGCCTCGGGCTTAAAATTGGTGTTCCACTGCCTTTCCATCCCATCAAGTGTCCAAGACCATTTTCCAAGCCACAAAGAAAAAACTGAAGGCTTTTATGGTGGTTGGTGGGGGGTGTGGGTGTGAGAAAAATTATCATGAAATTTCTCATCTGTAGACTTTCACTTCCAAGAAATACCCAAAGGATTTCTCTGAGACAGTTATAGTTATGATTGGACCCTTGGGAAATTACCAGCCTCACGTTGCGTCACAGCTTTCTGTGAGGCAGAATGCATCTGTTGTGAATTTTGACAAGAGGATAGAGAAGAGCAGCAATAAGAAAATGCTGTGGTTTGCACAGAAGCTTAACTGCTCTGTGCAAAGCAGTGCCAACTGTATGCTTTGACACTCTTTGAGACTGCTTTTTGTATAGTTTTTTTTGCATTTGCTTATTTATTCTTTATTCATTTTAGTCCATATTAACTCAGTGTAAGTGTATTTTTTATTATAATCTCTGTCCCAAAATAGCAATATTGTGCTTGCATTTGATCACTGCTTTTTTGCGACCCATACAGGGTTAACCCTTACAATATCATTACGTCTGAGAGAGCATTAGAAATCCTGAGATATTAGATCATTCCTGTTGTTCCAACTGATTTCACAGATCTCAAGTCCCAGGTTTAATTTTTGAGCAAGAGTAACACATCATTTGCACATTGTTCATTGATATAGATGTACTGAGGAAGGGTAACATATGGTATTTTTTTAGAGCCAAGGAAAATTTCAAAAGCTTAAGAATTGAAAGTCCTCCACAACATAAAACTGATCTTTGATAAAGATCAATGTCCTACTAATTCAGCAGTCCAAAATGACCACATTTATATGTTCAAAAGATAATTGCTCCCCTCAACTCTCTAAATTCTCTCATTTAACATTCAAAGAAGGAAAACTACACATATTGAATGCCGAAACAGGTGTCTCCATATCCATTTTACATTCCACACTGGATCAAAGGAATGATCTCCTGAACCACAAAAAGAATCAATGTCATTCAGGGCAGGGAGTCAAGTGATTGAAATATCAGTCACCATTCCAATTAGATGACTGCAAGCCAATCAGATCACTGAGAGCAAAGGGCATGAGAATGAATTTGGCTTTTTAAGCAGGTGCCACTTGGGTACAAAGCAATCACAGCAAGTGAAAGATGAGGCAGAGAATTTGAATTCAAGGCATTAAGGATAATTAATAGAATGTTATATCATACCTTTTGTCACTAGTTTACAATGTATTTTGACAATTATTGGAGTTGTGTATATATGTAGAAATGTTTGTTTTAATTCATGTTTGTGTTAATTGACACAATTAAATAGTAAACAAAGAGTAGGGATAAGTAGGAGAAACAACTGTTTACTGTGTTCATCAGTATAATACATAACAATTATATTCTTTGGATACTGAGCAGCAGTATGGAATAGGGATGAGGCCAGGAAGTTGTAACTAGATGTCAATATACTCTAATTTGAGCTATAGAGGCTGAACTGGTCTTACAATCAGCTGAAATGGTATACATACAGTGAAAAGTACATACTATATGGAATTGTATTTTGTTGTAAATGAGGACATATACTACTTACATTAACAATGATCATTTTACAGACACTCTCAATTTGATGAGGCAGTTATCCACCCATCCTTATGGTCATTTGCAGTCTGTTTTTGTATGGTTGAAGTAAGGCAATGACAGTTCACTTGAACACACCACAGGAAAATCATGCCAGCTTTAGACAGCTGTCACTCATCAACTGAATTATTTCACATCAGATTCTAAATTAGCAACTAATTTTCAAAGCGACTGAATAATAGATCTGTATGTGGATTTCAAAGTTATATTTATCTGCAGCATATGGACAGAGGAGGAAAACACAGTTGATAAAAACAGATGAGGAAAACCTCTGACCCTAAGCCTCTTGCAGCATTACACAAATGGATACTGTTAAAGGAAATGAACGCAACGTCTTCCACATTGCACTCAAAGTGAGAAAACGGGAGTGGTGGTAGCATGGTCCCAAGCGTTGGCTGACTGCCAAAGTGGCCCTCTGAACCAAAGCCAGGGCTCTCATAGCTTGCCAACTAGCTTCATTCATTTCCTCAATCCTTTCCCTGCACACCAAGGGGCAGCAATTAACTCCTGACACCTAGAGACCACAGCCCCACCCACATGCCTCACATGTAAAATGACTGAAGGCATTACTGCATAACAAGGAGAGAATCAAAAAGGGTGTTAAAATATGTTATATTTTTATTTGTATATTTCTTTTTGACTGAGTAAAATGGAACAAGGTTTCAGCATTACTATGTGCGACAGTAATCTATGAATTATTTTGTGTTAGTTGCTTTTAAGCAAAGTCATGATAGATGTACAGATTTCTCCAGCTGCCCCCAGAATTAACACACTGCTTTACTAGCTACATCACACAGCTAGCTAGCTGGCTATTCATCTAGTTGCCTAATGATGTATGAGCCACATATTTGATAGCTACCTATAATACACAGGTAGGTAGATGGTAATAGCTCTCTAGCAATATTATAGTAATGAGCTAGTTTGACTGGACATCTTTGACACACTGTCTGCTGTAACCTACTTCACTTAGTTAGTGGTGCACAATTTAGCCAAGATAAACTTTGCTTGCAAGCTAAGAAGCTATCACTTTGCAAAAGTTAGGTAGATAATAGATTAGAAAATAGAAAAACGTTCATAGAAATGTTCATGACATGATCTTTGGCAGCAGGTAGGCAGCCTGTACCATAGCATTCCCCAGAGTCCACAAGGTACACGGTAGGAGGGAGAGGGCAATGCTGTTCATGGTTCAGGGGGGTACCTCCCCTAAGAATATAATGGATGATTTTATCCATCTCCCAAAATCCTCTTCATGGATCCCAAGTACCCCCACATCTGGCAGCCCCGACCTGGCAGACACTGAAGGTAAGTGTACCCGGCTGGACTTCCCGAACACCTCCTCCCAGCACTGCTTCAGGTCTGTATTTCCGGTTTCAGACAGTCATCATGGACAAGAATCACACCCTTCTGTGGCTCCCGCACCCAGCCCACCACAAAGCCCAAGACGGCATGTCTGTTGTGAGGGATCTGCAAACCATTCACCACCTTGAGGGTGAGCCTGATCTAAGCCAACCATGTCCCATTCCTGCTCACCCTGAAACCAGTGCTGGAAAAAGGCAAGGTTAAAAAAGGATACTTGGTTACACCCTGTGCTCAGAATGCATGACACACACACACCCCGCTCACCTCCGCCTCAATCCATGGGCAAGACCCCAGCAGAACAGACCGTCATGCCTTCTCTACTGGAGCCCTAAGCTTCACCACTGAACATCACCACCAGGTGTACTGGCGCTGGATGTGACCCACCTCCCCACAGACAAGACATATAGGCCTCCCCTGGGAGTCCCACTGGAAGGAGACTATGGAGTAGGGAAGTGATGTTGTTTCTGCACCTGCTTCCAACCCCAGGGGCTCCCCATGCAGGGGGCTGGGCCTGAAGCTCCTTTGACACCTGCCCCTCAATCAGTGACTTCTAAGAGATGGCCATCTGGTCCAATAAGTCGCACCGCAGCTCCATGCAGCAACACTTCCTTCCACTGTTCCAGGTCACCAGTTGTCACAAGGGGCCTGGTCACTGAATGCAGGGAAAGGAACGGAGACACAGAAAGTCAGCCACACCCCCCCCATTTGCTGTCCAACTTCTTAGCTTCAATTCTAACCTCCCTGTGCACCTGTCGCTGTAACTTGCACGTAACAGGTCCTGCACAGACTCCCAACAGAGACTGATTTTGCAGCATCCGATCAATACGCTGGGTCACTGGATTCCCGCTTGCGCCACTTGGATTACAGCTCCAGGATCTTCTACAAGTAGCTGTCCACCGACTCACTGGACTCCTGGCAGCATTGGAAAAAACCTTATTCAAGCAACTGAAAGAGGACTGGGCCTCCCAAACAGGTCCCCCAGCACTGCCCACCGGGATGGAACTGCATTAGTCCATTAAAATGAGGAAGACCTTCCACTTTGCACGTCTTTCCAAGGCCCCCAATAGTAAATTCACATTTTGCTCTACCATCAGACCCTGGGCCCACAGCATCGCCTGTACCTGGGCCCGTCAAACGCCATTGACCTCCTCCACAGTAAACCTAAGCACCTTTGGATTACACATTAACTATAGTATGATGACACCTCTGGTCCCCCCAGGAGCAGGGACCCCACAGCTTGCCTCACTACCATGTATAATATTACTTTAAAATGTCTCTCAGGCAATGCTGAATACATGGGGTGTTCCTGCCAACTGCACTACAGATTTTTGCACCAAACTGCACCACCTTTTTCAGCGAGGGTGATGGCCAGCTATTTCTTTATTGCCACCAGTTCATTCCAGCACTTACAGACACATCCCAAGCGGGTGACAATATGGACTTGTGTCCTTTACGTCATTGGCTGCATTTGTGTAGTTTCAGGCACTGTCACTGAACAGTGTCGATTCTATTAATGTCCAGGTGGCACATGATGCAAACTGCCAGAGAATACGTGTGTTTGCCAAGTGCCCTGGGTTTACCCATGAATCCTAGAAAAAAAGTTGCTTCCCCACTGCCTGTCAGGGGAATGACCATCTGAATACAGTGGACACATGTGGAATCATGTCAGGACTATGTGTGCTGGTGGCACAGAATGAAGAGGCTGTATCAATAGCACAAGAGACAAGGGATTGACTAGCTGAGTAACTGTTTCCTTCATGATGAGTACCTTCAACACAAGTTCATGGAACCTTATTGCATATAAGTATGAACCTTGAATTGTATGTCAGCGTGGATAAAAGGATGAATGAAAACGAATAAACAAAAATAACAGTAAGCATGCAAGTGACAATAAAACTCAAATAAAGACATACTGTACATACTGTACTGTACTGTATTTGGGAAGAAATAGTTTTACCACTATTTCTGCCCCCTGTGTCATCAGCTGGGCGGAGATTCTGCCACTCTTAGCTTATATGGACAGTCTTTCCCTTCTGTGATGTACTGTGACAAACTGCTTTTTTGCAGGACCTGCCCCCAATCCAGCAAACCTCCAATGATGACCAAAATGTATGCAGTCATACATTTTATTTATTAAAAAATAAAATGTATGAGTGCACACTCAGTCTTGTCACTTTAACGCCATATTTAGTGTGCACAACTCATTCAGCTTTAGGGTACACATTAATAAATATTTAGAAGTACTCTAAATGGAATTCATCTCACATTCTACCAAGACTCTATCTTCTACAGAGGTAATGCCTACATGAATAACTACACCACACTCTCTGGAAGTTTACCTTGGGATCAATCCCAGACAAAACGGCACTGACCCAGACTCCTTCAGGAGCTGTTGAAGGTGTTATATATGGCAGTGCAACAGGTGTTAATTGGGTAACTGTCCATTTTCTTCTGAAAGCCTTCTAAGTCTCTCCTAATCTGTGCTGTGTCCCATTATTGTGTAAATAATACACCATGCTACTGGCACACTCTTTTAAAAGTAGTTTGGCTGGCACTTTGACTGACTGATACATACCAGTTAAATACCACAAATTGATTCAGACATGCAGATCATTAGACCTTTTCATCTGTACTTGAATGCTACATTTCCACTGAACTAAATCAGGCCAGATATATTTATAATTGCTGTCATTTGTCATAAGTGGATGAATTAATTGCTTACTTTGATGCAGAATAAAAGCTAAAAATTCACACTACATGTACACTACACCACTACATCTTTAACTCTTTAATGTACACCTTAAAGAGTTAAATATGTGTGTTTGTAACTTCAGACATAATCCAAAGACAGCAGAAGGACACCAGACAAAATGAAATCACATAAAAATAACTAATATTAAATCTAATTATAATACAGAAAAAAATATTATAATTAACATTGTTTCTGATATATTTTTGTAGCCTCCTTGTATAAGAACTGGCATAAAAAATATGAATTGTTACATGAAGGTATACTCTGTTGTCAAGGTTCTCATTTTCTAACAAATATTCATGCCTACCTCCTCCTTGTTTTCCATGTCATGGTTATTATGCCAAAGCAGAGCAACAGCAGGCTAATTGTGATGATACTTTAGGCATCAAACAATTAAAAGTGTGCCTGCGAATAACCGCACATATAACCAGAATAAATATTAATGAAGCCCAGCATGTGGCTTACTATATGCCAACACCAGGGGACTCACAAGGAGGGACAGGATGGAATAAAGCACCGCCAATGAAGATTGCAGTGGTTTGCTGGTGGGGAGAAAGGTATTCAGGCCATGCCAGGCCAGGGGCTGTCTGCCTGATAGGGGTGCTGGTCAAGTGGGCCTTAAAATGAGTCCAGACAGGCAAAGAGTCTCTCATTAGCCATGGCCAGCTCAGCTCAGCCTGGAGCTCCAGCACAGGGACCCTCTAGCTGCTTTTCAGGCTGTTGTACCTGCAGCCTGCATGAGCAAATCTCCACCACAGTGGCTCTTAACAGGCCAGAGAATCAATACTGCTGCTCATTCAGAAGGAAAGAAAATCTCCCTGACTTAAGTGCTCGAGCAGCATTGGCACACATTTTCACGTCATATTTGGAGGATTACAATATAAAATGTTAATTTTGGATATTATCAATGAGCATCCACTCAATCTGGCCCTCATCACTTCATGAAAAACCATCAGATTTATTGCTTTATTCTGACTTCCTTATTCCACAGTTGATCTAGAGGGTAACTGAATGCCATACGTGAAGACAGGTAAAAACACGTTAATTTCTCAGCCTGACTGTGGATCAAACCAGCCAATCAGTAGGCTTACAAAGAAATAGAAGACACATATCATTTGTGAATACCTTGGTACATATACAGTCGGCAGTATGACTGATCACAAACACCATGAGTATAAGACAAAACTGAACATGCAAATATTCATAGGAATTCATTAATCTATTATAAACAAAAGCTTTACTTTGTTCATCATATTTTTCCCATTGCATCCCTTTAATCATAAATTCAGAAGTCTTACAGAACATATGTTATAGTTCCGTTCAGATAGCATATGCACAGAATGCATATTCAGCATTGATTTGTTGTTGTGAGAGGTCAGACCACACAAGCACCTTGCTTACATTCTTCATTATTAAATCTAGACACACACAGGATCTGCTCTCTAATGAGAAAATTGATTATGCATGATTTGTACAAGTAAATATTCTGAGAATTAGTTTATCTCAGGGCACAGTGAAGCGCAATAAATTGCTTTCATTTTTGTTTCATAAAAGGATTACTTTTTTTTTCCAAAATAAAATCACTCAACCCTGTGACATCATGCGCAGTGCTGAGGAGAAGTCTGACAATTCTCACTTTATCACAGGTGTTTCATGGAAGAGAAAGAAAGGGGTCCTTGCAATATCGGTGAGGAAAAAACCTTAGGGCAAACTAAAAATACCAAGGGTGGAGGGAAAAAGTGTGAGATCTTGCTCTGGGGAGAGCTCCTATGGGGTGAATTCTAATGAAAATCTGAAGCAAACTCCAGATGTCCTCTCATTTGAAACACTCAGCTAGGGGCAAGAAAAGAGGGGGTAGGTGTATGGAGATGACAGAAGCGATAGAGATGGGGGTAGGCACATCACGGTCCCACCATCTGTCAGGAGACAATTAAGAGTTTTATTTATTACCTTTGAGCAGAGTGAACTCTTTTCATGTGAGCGGGGACAGCACAAGTAGTAAAGGTCCAGAAAGAGAAGGGAAAACAATATAAAAATGAATAAATAGACAAGAGACAGCATTATATTCAAATCAAACTAATTTTATTTGGTGTAGCAAAGGAGAGTTAAGGTGCTCCAACTAAAATCAGCTGGAGTGATAGTGGAATAAACTGAGGTATGATCAAATTATGCTCAACCCAAGATGGATAAATTATTGCAATGAAATATCTTAGTGTTACACACACCAAAATATCATATAAATAATTCATTGGAGAGAGAGATAAAAAACAAACATACCTAAAAAGACATCATACATTAATGAAGAAAAAATGGAAAATTCCACCTCCGTGCAACGGCAAAAGTTTGTCTGATGCAGTTTAGAAAACTAATTGCAAATCCATTGTGTCCATTTTGGTAGTTTACAAAACTGAGCTACCTTTAAAAGAAACTAAGCTGCAAGTATTATCACAGTATTATCACATATTAAGAGCTGAAGCAGAGGAGTACAGGGTCTCTGTGTTGATTAGTTGCCTTGGGAAGAATCAGAGTAAAATCTGTGTTGGTTCTCCACAGAAACCAGGTGGGGGCTCAGTGAAAGACAAAAAGGAAAAGGAAGCCCACAAGATAGAAGTGATAAAAGAACAAAGAATAAAGGCCTGAGTGATTCTTTGATGACCTGTGAGACTTGTAAATTGAGAGTGACAAGCAGATCTCAGATCTCTCTTCAGTTATCTGCTTCAGTTATTTGCTGTTTCTTAAATATATTTTAACACATTTGCCTGGATTTTTTTCTTTTAATTAGGGATAATAACTATGCTTTCTGTGGACACTGGTGAACTGAGTAGGTCACTTTGTTAGCATGCAGAGACTCCAGAGTTTGACCAATAAAATCACTTCAGTGTCGTCTTATATAGAAAAAGAAAACAAAGGTTTGTATGGAATCTGGTCAAAACAGAGGACATCCCTGAAGGACAGTTCTCTTTCTGTCTTTAGAAAACATGACTTACAATCATGGTACAAAATATGAGGGGTCTCGGGGGGTCCAAGACCCCTTGATTGACACGTGAGACTCCCTGAAAGCCTCAACAGCAAAATTTTGGGGGGCCTCTGGAAAAATCTTTAAAAAATTATTTGTCACTTGCAATTGTCACTAAAAATATCTTTAAAGCCCGACAGACGCAGCCTGTGTCCAAATTATCCACATCCCTTCTTCTCGGTTGAATTGCTCACGAAGTAGCCTGTGCATCACTAATGATGCTAGTTGCTTGTTTACGCGATGAAGTGTGGGCAAGAAAAATAATTTTGAATTTACATCAAATTTAATCAGTTACAATCTGCATACAGCTCTGCGTCTATCTCCACACCCATTACTCTTGTTTGAATTACTCATGAACTCGTCATTGCATAGATGTGGAACACATATCACAAGAAAGAGCGGAACCGGAGCTTTGCAATGATGCTAATGACATTTTTGTGAAGTAATCACGTTATGAAGACAGGTCAAACTTCTGCAAAGTAATATCTTTACTAATTTCTTCACCCATTTTCACATTCCGCTTCTCGCTTGAATAAGTCACGAAGTCCACAAAGTACTGCATATCAACATAAACAGAACTTACCCTTTCCGATGATACTAGTTGTTTCTCTGTGCGACAAAGCGTTGTTGAGTAATCCAGTTTTGAAATCACAGCAAATTTCTGCATTGTCTCCAACATAGGGCTGACATTACACCCCACTTTATATGAAAAATAAACACAAAATAGCATATTTGGTTTTCATTGCAATGATTCAAAAGTTGTGGTCAAAAAACGTGCACAGGTTTTCATAAAATAAAGCACATTCTTCATGCAAAGATTCAGTGACAAGACTTCAGTGAAGAAAACAATGACATTTATTTTCATTAGGCACTAAGCACATATTTTTTTCAAATTGCTAAGTCAGAGAGTATCCAACCATCATGGTTCTGATATTGCCAGATTATTTACTATCCAAACCCCCCACCGCCCCCGAAAAAACTTCCCGTATTTTGAATTGTAAATGTTGGCAGTTATGGGTAGGGGGACCCCGACTGCCACCAGGTATTTCACACACTGCTTACAATTACAGGTTTTAGAAGTCTTCAAGAACTCATGGCCCCAGAATACATTCATCAATGGTTCAAAAAATGTTTCATAAATTTATTTTATTAATCTCCCAAGACAAGGCACGATAACTGCTTCAAAACAATATTTTTCAGTTGCCTCCCTGATTTGCCCTTGTCAGAAAGATGAGTTTATTGCCTTATGTATTAAAATGTGTCTTCTCGGTTGGTGAACACAAAGACAATTTAATTTCCATACAAGACAGCAACACTGTTTCAGGTTTGATGGCAGAGCTTGGAATTTAAGATAAGAAAATATCTGCCCAAAAAAATTAAGGATAATGGGAAATGATGACTTTGCTGTGTTTAGGCAGGAAGCATTTAGGAAACGACAGTGGCAGCTTTGAAGAATTTGCTCAGAGTCAAAATAACTATCTATCTGGTGGATGGTTACAGCTAACCTATAGAGCTAGAAACCTAAAAGAAATGGGCAAATGGGCATTGGTGTATATCCACTGAAAGCAGTCAATTGGCTGTTTCATGTCACATCCAAATGAGAGATTGTTTTTTTTTTTGTATGCTAAATAGATTCAATATTTTCATCAACACTGCGGTAGCTAGGAGAAAATATAAGAAAGGATGAATTAAAATACATGAACCCAAACCTGCATGTCAGCACAAGTGAGCACAATTTTAAAGCACAAACAAACTGCTAACTTCATGTGACAACAATGTGGGAGGAGAGGGGATGTTTGCTGCAAACAAGGGCCTGGTCCAGCAAAAACTGATATTTCTTGCCAGCTTTGTGCTTTTGGCATAATGCCCTCAACAGCTACCTCTTAGTGCAAGCGTAACATTTCAAAGCAAAAATAACAGTGTGCAAATGCACAGACAAGACGATTCACCTTGAAGGTCATCTTATTACTCCTAAAGACTGAATGTGTGTTTGGAAGAAATTTGCAGCAAATTTTACTCTAAAGGAAGCCATCTTGTTTCCATGGAAGCACATTGATGAGATCCATCATTACAAGGGGTTACTCTCTCAGAGGGCTTTGATTGACCTGCCTAATGTACTCAGTAATACATAATGTAAATAAATAAATAATAAATAAATTATTTAAAATTTTCAGATTCTTGCCTATGCTTAATATCTCATGCCGATGGGGTGGCTGATGTTTCACAATTAGTAAACATGACTGAAGAGCCACTGTGCATGAATTGTACATAGTGTGTGACTGTGTGTGCATGTATATATATATATATATATCACCACCCTGGCAGTCAGAATGGCAATTATACACTTTATTACATTGTACAATGGTAATTACAAACAGTCTGTATTTATCATGTATCCTCAGGGATGTTTGGCACTTACAGTGTTAAGGCTATACCAAAAGCTATGAACACATTATGCAGAGGAGTCAGCTACTTCAGCTAGGGACATATCCATGCCATTTGTTGGCCTGTTTTCCTGAATGTGGAAGGAAAAAAAAAAACAGATCAAAGAAACAGTGCTGCATGACCCTCTTTAAACATAACAACACTGGGAAGTATTCATACAAGTACTCATACATGTTTACTAAGAGACCTTCCAAAGTTTTGAAGGCAGCAGTGGTAAGGAACAGGACACAACCAAAAGGTTTTCTGGCTCAGTTCCCTGCTAGGGCTCTGCTTGTTGTACCCTTGGACAAGGTACTTTACCTAGAATTGCCTCAGTAAATATCCAGTTGTATAAATGGAAAATAAATGTAATCTAAGTATGCTGTTCTGGATGAGAGCATCTGGTAAATGACAATGATGTAATATAATTCTATTAAGGTAAAAGTATCTACTACCAATCAACCACTCATCTCTCAAAAAGAAGACAGGAGGCAAATACATCATGAGGTAATATACTAGAAACAATTGCATTCATGGTATCATGTATTCCGTTCACGTACAGTGACAATTCCATTGATACAGATTTTTATATAATACAGATAGGGAACAGATGCAAAAATGTCAGCCTTGTTCAGAAAGAAATGTCTACTTTGTCTTAGAACATTCATAATGTTAAGGTCAGGGCAACACACACACTCCGTACGCACGCACACTCTTCTGTTTTGCTATTTGGCACGTGCTGCAGTGCCATTATGCAACTTGATGCAGTCTCCTTTCCAGGTACATAGAAAAAGGTCAATTGCTGACTAGAAAAGGAGGGTAGAGAAAAACTGTAGCAGCAATATCTAACATGATGGAGGTGTCAGTGTCTGTACTTTGTCATGCAGTCTCGATGGGGAGACCAGTACAAAATTTGTTGGGGGCTTATACGATTTAGACTGTTTGTTTAACACTGTTTGTTTTAGCTGGGATGCCAGTATGAAAAAAAAACTAGTGCTACTGCAAGCTTAAATAAAAATCATGATAGACTATATTAAATTCAATTGCCTGACTCCTGTATTTTAAGTGAATTGTTTATAACTGGCATAATAAAAATGGCTACACTCCCCCTGAACTGAGCAATAGCCATACTCAAAGTTCAGATTTTAAAATAGGATTGGTATGAAGACATGTATGAGTGTGTATGCCTGTGTGCTGTGCACCTGTGTACAAATTTGCTTTGAACATTGTGAGTTAAACTTGTCAGATGAAGCAGGCATACTTGAACACTTTATCAAGGCTTCTGAATACTTCCGAAGATTAAGGTAAAACTTGCGTATGAATACAATCTAGGGACCATAAAGGTCAGGTAATGTAAATTAAATTTACAGTTGGCACAGGTTCTTCTGTTAGATTTAGGAGATTATACTGAGATCTCAACTTAGTTTCATAAGCCTGCAATGGACTGTATTTAATACCTATTGGAATTTGCACAGGTTTAACAGAGACAAATCGAGTGTTGGAATATTTCACACATTAAGAAATCCTAATGGGCCAGGCATTTGAGCTAAGACTTTTAATGACGATTTTTCATGCAAACAAGAACAGAACATAATATATTGCCCTATGTGTCATAAATGTCACTACATGTTCTGAGCTCCTATGCGAGGTAGTGCTCTAGGATAATTAGCAAGTTATAGTTTTAGATGAATTTCAAAAGATAATGAAAGATAGGCCTTAGGGCAAATAAAGACATTTTAGCACAAATGTAACCCTGGTTCCTTGAAATAAGCAGGATGGAGGGAACAGTTCTTAATAGCCTTGGTATGACGTTGCAAGAAGGATATAACTTACATTGGAAAGAACTGATGGGGAATTTATAAAAATTTCTCTGAAATGAACAAACTTCTAAAATTGTAGGAATCTGAAAAAAAAAAAAACTCTGAAATACTAGTACATTGCTGAGTTGCATATGAAATTGCAATGAATTACACTACATTTGCAGTGTAAATATTTCACCCCAGATCCTCATCTACTTAATTTACTTACCTTTCCTACTGCTCAAGGAAGACAAAAAAAACAACAAAAACAAAGCAAACCAATTGGTGATTCAATATCTACTGATAAACAGAAGTTAGGCATATAGCTAGAGTGTGTGTATTGCTGTGTAACTTGATAAATATTTGAAAAGGCATGTTAATGCTTTAGTGAAACGAGGGAGAGAAGACAGAAAGAAAAGATACAGAAACACATGGAAGAAAATTTTGGATAGAACACATTTAAGATAAGGTACACATTTAGGTAAAATTAAATCACCAGAACTGCTTTAATTCAGCCAGCCACTTCTGTAACTGTGTGTAATGGCTCAGATCAACTTGGGCTTGGCTGATAGAGAATCGTTGTAATCAAGGGAATCAATCAATGCACACAACTCCTCTTGCCCACTAGTTCAGCTAGCTTGTTTTGTGGCTAGTGGTTATAATGGTTCCATTTATAGCTATGGGCACACTCTGGTGCTAAAATCTAGTTATAATAAAATGAAAATCATTAACAAATCTAAGATGGTGAAAAGGCACTACTCTGTCCCCATATATAACTAATAATATTTTGTCATATTCATCAATCACATAAAAAGTTGCATGCCCAGGTTTGTATCCAGGGTAAGACACCAGTTTATACAAAATGCTCATGTAAACTATCCCTCCAGACACATTTAATAAACATGAGTGATTTATATTAAAAAAGCTAAGAGCAACCCCCAATTACCTTAATCTGTTTTGCCCCCTTTAAAGACATGGGGAGTGGAGGTACATGTACCTTTCCCTTCAACAAATTAGATTTAAATATACATTATCACCATCCTGTTTTATCTATTTTAACACTGTAAAATCATTCAGAATTAAATGAAAGATTCATTTACAGTGTGTAAAGCTGCTGTGTGTCTGGGCATAATATATAAATCAAAGGAAATAACTAAATTACCTGGCATATATCTCAATTCAGTTTAAAAGTTTACTCAAAACAGTGATCTCTCTTTTTTAGACTTTCAAGATATTAAAGGGGAGGACAGTTACTAAAAATTGTACAAAAACTTAGCTGGCTTCCTAGTAGCCAAAACAATGGTGCCCTGGCTGTTTTTTTCCCAGATTCTTGGCTGTATCCGATTGTCGGCTTACTTTTTTTTTTCCCAAGGAAACTGGTTTAGGAGACACCTTGCAGGATTAAGTGTGAGAGCGTTGACAAAAGTAAATGTGATTTTGATTACTTGGCACAATCCTGCCATGACCTTTCAATACACCGCTGCTTTTGGAGAATTACTCCGAGGAGTGAAGACAAGCCTCCGCAGGAGTTTAATGAATAAGGTTATTGCGATGACAAATAACAGAGATCCTGGTGCTAATGCTTCCATTTCACTTGTTGAGGATACGAAACAATCACTGAGCTACAAATGTGCAAGAAATGAATGCTCCTTTTTTTATGTCAATGACCAGAAGAACAAGACTTTTCAAGTGATGCTAACATTTTCAACATATAAACCTCGAGCTAGGGGAAATTACAAGATAAACTTAAGTAACACACATTTTCACCTGATTTGAAAAGATAGAATATGATATTACAAAGATAAAAACCTATTCTTTTGATGTGATATTAAGGCTCCTAACCTAAGATGTTGTTCCCTAAGTGTTGAGTAGATTATCAAGGAGCAGCCATGATGTTTCAGTGCTGTCTCTTTTAACCCATCATAACTGCAGTTTAAATCTCCTGTAGGCAGGAAGCAAGGGTTCATTTCAGATTAAAAGTTTCACAAAGGAGAAGGAATCGATCTCTTGAGAGCTGCTAATCGGCTTAAAGACCTACAGTGGTGTACCTGCAAGAACTGTTACCAGATGTGGTTGAAACAGCAAGACAAGAGAGAGAGGGAAAGAGATAATGCCATTGCACTTGCCTTTTGCAAGTACAGGTAAACAGTAATTGCTTGACAATAGCCATATACAATATCTGAGTTTATTATAATGAAACAGCTAATTATAGCCAGCTGGCATAACATAACATATCTTGGCTGCTTGTTTACAGGCTAACAACATCCACCTAACTTGGTCTTCAGCAAGTCACCAAAAGTAGGTATCGAACTAAAATGGCAGTTATATCCATATTTATTCATTCCCCTGATTAGATAGGAAAATATGTAATTAACAGCAACATTTTTTTCTCCACAGCATTGCAGAGATTCCTTTCATGTTGAACTTTCTGTGGACCTTTGCTTTATGAATAGTTGGAACAAACATCAGATTCCTTTCTCCTTGAATAAAACCGTGACATACCTTAAAGGAAGTGAGTTTTTAATATTAAACAAGAAGATAAACCATTACAGGACATCAAGCCAGTATCAGCAACTTGGTAAATAATGATTGTTTGTTGTACTGTGAAATGTGCTAATGAATGCATTCATAAAACTTATACTGAAAAGTATGCTAATTAATGCATTCATGTAAATCAAAAAAATCAGGCAGTGCTAAGAACACTCTTGACACAGGTGTATTTATACAATGCAAAAATACAATGTTTATATAATTTGCATTATTTGTTTGCATTGCTTAAATGCAAACAGCTATAATGCAAGTTCTTCTTCATATGATTTATTTGTTAATGACAGCATGAAGCACCCATCCAGCATCTGATATATTCACCAGCATTTTAATATTTTTAATAGATGAGAAAACTTTCCTAAAAATAAGTATTTTCTTCTGCTTTTAGAGTTTGGGTATACAACACATTTACTGTGTTGCTTCTCCCTGCCATCCTTCCTGTAACTTTTTAAAGTAAAAGTTATTGTAATCCTGCAATAAATCTGGCTATTTCTTTTTTGGGAACAATGATTTCATTTTTAAAGAGCATGCAGACCTTGAAACTATTACAGAAATGATCTCTCACAGTAAAAACTGAGACACCCCCACACTCCAAAAAAGGGGAAAACTCCCAGACCTATCCTCCCATGATGGTGGAGTCAAATGAAAACTAAACATGCATGCAAGCAGAAGAACCAGAGGTACAGAATCATAGTATGGGTTGTGTATGCATAGATATTTCAATTTGATTGAAAGTAGAAACAAATAAATCAACCTCCTGTATTATTTTAGATTTGGATCTTTCACAGTGTCACTCAAAGTGATTGGAGAGTTGTACTTTCATGGGGAAAAAAAAAAAAAAGTATTGTCATATGTTAATAAAAATTTGACAAGTAATAAGTCCAGTCTGGATTTAACATGGTAGCACACAACATGGGACCTAGTAAAATAAGATGCTTTATGTTACATTCTGGATTAGCAGTGCAGGATTGTGGAATAGCACACACAATGCTGTTGTCCTCAGCACTGCCTTTTCTTTTAGTATACTAGGCACACTAGGTCACATGTCACTTGGAACAGCTGCCTGCATCATCTCAAACCCAAAGCTGTCCTGTCTATTAAATTTCACACAAGAGTAAGGCTCCATTTTAAAAGATAGGTACATGAATTACAACAGCTGAAGACAGAAAATGACTAGAAAATGCATATCATTGTGGTGGAAGGACATACCCCAGCACATTTTTTTTTAATTATTTAAAAATTATCACTATTAATTTTGTTATACCCAAGTGTGAGAGTAACTCATAAAAAACAATACCATTAGGCATTAGGTGTAATGATCAAACCTTAATCCTCTTTGACATCTATATCTTTTATCCCTGGATATCAACAGGTTGGTCACTGCTCAGCACAAAGTTACGTTGTCAAACACTTTGTGACATTCGCAAACTAGCTGGATATCAAACTGGCACGTTGCACTCTGCACACAGAGACATGCAAATGAGGATGCAATAGAAGATATGCGCCTCTGAATCTGCCAACTGAGGTACATGTAAATGAACTTGATAATGTAAATCAATGGAAAAATCCAGCCCATCCATAGGATTGTAACATGTTTTACATTATGCTTAGGGGTGAAAGTTGTTGATATCGAGTGCTGTGGATTGCACATGAGTAACACTCAACACCAACAACCATTAACAAGGTGCTTTGTCTTCTCAATAGCTGTCTGGATGTCAAGTGCCCCTGATAGCAACCCTTCTGTGCTGGGGTGCAACAGCGATGTGGTCGATAACAGCATTACACTTGTTGATTACAAGGTTGTCCTAATTGAATGTGGTATATCTCCTTTGGATATCAACAGTTTAAGCTTCATTTGGAGATATTTTCAGTACGGTGAGACAAGTTACATAAAATGAGTTATGCTTTAGTTTTGCATCAAAAATGAATTGATTAAATGTTTCTTGTTGACATGCAGAGGCAACATGCTGCAATCAGTAAGGACAATGATGCCATCAATGCGTGTAATGCTGTCATTAACAATGCAGCCTCATACAGAAAGCTTGATGTCACGACCAATAAACCTTGATACCGAGAAAAGCAATCGAGGAGACCAAGCATCCACCATCGTTAATGGTTGTTGGTATTGAATGTTACTCGTGTGCAATCCCCACAGCTCGATATCGATGACTTTCACGACCGAACATAACGCAAAACTGGTCTCCTAACCAAGGCTGCATGATGTGAAACAACACAAGAGGAGACGCATGCAAATAAGGTTTCAAGAAGAGACACATGTAGTTTAAGTAGTAATACATGCAATTAAGGTTGCAAATGAGCCCCACACAAATTAAATCGCAAGAGGAGACATGCAATGTACATGTTACATGGAAATGGGATTGCAAGGAGACATGCTATTGATGTAATTGTGTAGTGCAATTGATTTGTAATACAAAAAAATTGATCAGCTGGTGTGTAATGGAATGTAAAAGGAATGCAAGTGTCTCCTCTTGTGATCATATTGGCATGTGCCTCCTCTTGCAACCTCAATTGCATGTATCACTACATACATTGCAAGTCTCATGTATTGCAATCTCATTTGCATGCATCTCCACTTACAAGCTAAGTAACCTGCTTGTTTGATATCCAGCTAGTCTGCAAACATGAGGAGTGTTTGTAAACATTACATTACATTCATTTAGCAGGCGCTCTTATCCAGAGCAACTTCCAGAACAAGACAACAAAAGTGTGTCCATTCAAGTTGAATGAGCAACAGTGTCAGATGAGGCTAACAACACTCCCAGACCAGTGACTGTAAGCACAACACCATTCAAGCCCTACCACAAGCTTGTGCTAACCTGAGTAGACAGCCTAGAAACTAAGGGAAGCCAAGTACACACACTACTATACATCACAGTCACTAGATCACAGACTCGACAACATATTACTTATACATAAAATAAACAGCAAGTAACACAAGGAGCAAGTGTTAAGGGGTGAGGGTTGAGGTGGAACCAAGATGCAGTCTGAGGTTGGTCTTCAGTCTGCGTCGAAAGATAACCAGTGATTCCACTGTCCTGACCCCCTTGGGAGGTTCATTCTACCACTGAGGGACCAGTACATACAGACATTGTGTCTGACAGGAGTGAGCTCGTTGGGAAGGGACAGCCAGTTCCCTCATGGTTGCAGGGCATAGTGATCTGGGTGGTACATATGGTTTGAAGACTGACTGCAGGTATGAGGGGGCTTTCTCATTCTCATTTCTCTCACCAAGGTTTTGAACTTGATGTGAATCATAACAGGAGGTCAATGAAGTAAGGTGAAGAAGGGTGTGACTGGACTATGTTTAGAGAGATTGCAGCTCCACAACTTCTGGATTAGTTGTAGGGGTTTGACTGTACAGGCGTGGAAGGCAAGCAAAGAGGGAGTTACAGTAGTCCAGGCATTAGAGGACCAGGGCCTGAACTAGGAGCTGTGTAGAGTATGCAGTGAAGTAGGGGTGGATCCTTCAGATGTTGTACAAAGAGAATCTTCATGCCTGACCCACCACTGCAACCTGAGAGGAGAAGGAAATTTAGTTATCAGGCATCACCCCAAGGCTTTTGACAGTAGCAGTGCTATTGGTGAAAAAGCTTTTAGAGTCTAGGCTGAGGGATCGGTCTCAAAACAGGGAGGACCTGGGGGATACAAAGCATCTTAGTCTTAGCCAGGTTAAAGTTTAGGAGGTGGTCCACAAAAAAAAAAAAAACAACAGGAAGCCACTGCATGGTCAAGTGTTGTAGAGGGAAAGGGAAGGAAAGAGATCCATTGATTAATTCTGGACAAAAGATGGGTCCAAAGTCCTTTTCTTCAGCAGGGGTGTGACTTGCGCCTCCTTAAAGGTTGGAGGGACACAGTCTGTGGAGAGTGACAAATTCATCAGAGCAGAGGTGGCTGGTAGAAGACTGGGAACGATGGAGGCAACTGTGTTAGGGTGAAGTCAAAGGAGTGGTGCGAGGGGAGGAATCCAGAAGCTTGAGGTTGGAGATGGAGCGAGACCGGGGAGGACAGTGACGACGAGTGCATCTTCTGAAGGAGATGGTGAGAGGAATTGGGAGACGCAGATACCCTCCCTGGTCTTTTTCCAAGCAAGTCTTGGTCTGACTGAGGCTGCCCCCACTGCTGCCACTGAACCATCATCCCTGCTACTTAAATAATAATAAATTAAATCAATTAAAATGCAGCTATGGAGATGCTCTTCTATTCAACTGCCACCAAAACATCCCCAGAAACAATATTGATTATGAAGCAACTGGTGTTGCTTTTAAACCAAGTTGTCAAGCGATCAACTAGAAACAAGTTTCATTTAATCACTCACATGGTGAATTCCACAAGCCTGTTGGTAAGATTGCGAGATGAGGATTAAATGGTGAAATGGCTTGCCATTCATAAGATGCATACAAACACTGCTCATACAGACTTATACCGTTGCATTCAGATATCAAGGCATATACAGACTCCCCTGAAATCTTCAGACTGGTCCATGCATGTCCACAGGCTTTTCCACAACATCTGCCCAGTGATATACATTACATTACATTATTGGCATTTAGCAGATGCTCTTATGCAGAGCAACTTACATAGGTTACAGGTTTTTTTGCAATGTTATCCATTTATACAGGTGGATATTTACTGAGACAATTGTGGGTTAAGGACCTTGCCCAAGAGTACAGCAGCAGTGCCCCAGCGGGGAACTGAACCAGCATCCTTTCAGTTATAAGTCCTGCTCCTTAACCACTATGCAACACTGCCGCCCCCATATATACATTTCCCCACACATCCGCTTGCACACTCTCATACACATATCCTGAAACACCCACACGCATATGCCCAAATTAATATACCCTCTCGCAAACTTGCACTCATTAACCCTCAGATAGCAGCATGTAAATGATGTAACTCCAGTACAAGCTTAGTGAGTGTCTTTCAAAAAGAGATACGAGGGAGCTGGAAAATGCATGATTATCCACAACATGAAACTGACAAAGGAAAAAATGCAAAAGTTCATTTTGGGCAAGAGCTCATGGCTTACAGCAGAAACTAATACACATACAATTAAGATGATAGTCAATTCTGAATGGTGATAACATGAATAGTGACCAGAATCCTGTTTATATTTTCCATGATAACGAAATAACAAAACTAAACAAAAGGTCAAATGAAAAAATAACAAAAATAAACACAAGGTGGAAAGCAGTAAAGATGAGAAACAGAGAGTAAGTTTACAGATGCCCTAAAGCATGCTAGAGGACATACAATGGAAAAGAGGCAAATCTCAGCCTGTAACGACAAATATGTTTCTCCTCTAATTGAAGGCACTCATAGCCATAAAATGTGCATGGAATGTTTCTGAAGATAACAAACCTGGAGGGATCCTTAGGAGTACAGAAAACTTGAGGAATGCAGACATGAAACCTGAGAATAACTGAATAACTGAAAGGACACATTATGCATCTTCTCTATTGAAGACTTGCTGATTTTAAATTTAACTTTCCTATGCAACTGTCCTATGCATTCTGCATTCAGCTGCAGTGTCAAGTTATGAATTCAGTATGCCAAACTGAATAAAAAAGAAAAACAATGAAATAAATAAATAAAATTTAAAAATCGAAAATAACCCTTTGGCATTTTGTTATTTGTTTTGGAATGGCAGCAAAAGTAAACAGAGACACAGCTTTCCCCTCTTCATCAGATATGTTAAATAGGCATTTCTGAGTAAAATCTTCCCAAAACAGATGTTTGACTAATTAGCAAGTAATCATCTGTATGTGTCAGGCCTAATTAGTACAGTTTATGAATAAGTAAACTGACTAAATGTGGGTAGTGACATCAGTGGAGAAGATGGGCTCAGAACCTTATTTCTATAGCCATGAGGAAACGGAGGCTTCATTTCTATTTCGAGTCTGCATTTACAGACAAGTTACACGAATGCTGACGAAAAATGTTACTGTGGCTGTGGTATTTTGAATAATTTGACGGATGGCAGAAAGTTATTTAGAACATTTGAAAAGTTCTCAAAAAACAATCTAAGGTACTACTCTCATAGGCAGTTCACTGAACATGACAAAGATTTCTGTTACATAAATAACATCAAAGCAATGCTTGCACAGCTGACTGATGCTAGCAGATCCCTACATGGCTGATATACAATTGCAATCAAGTTTGTACCTTGATTGTGCATTCTTCTTTATTGATTATGGGTTGAGCTAAAATTAATGAACTGAAGAGCAAATGAATGAATAAGCCTTCTTCTCTAAGAGAGTTATTTTGTTCAGCTCTGTGATTTACAACTGTATACCCACTTAACCCTATGCACCCTCCCGTATTTGTGAATGTTTTGGACTCCCCTTAGTTGTAGGCATATTACTCAGTCTTTGTACTAGTTATCCACACGTGCCGGATATCATTTTGTTCAGAATTTGTCTCATGGAAACACCACTAGGAGCCCAGCCCATGACTTGAGGAATCTGTGATGCCCTTTTATATGAGATAAATTAATTCTTGCTTGTTGGAAGTATGTTTAAATCAAATTCAAATTCTGTCATCATGGGTATCTTTACAGAGACTGATAGTATATATTGTCTGCATTGCATACATATAAAAACCATGTCAGAAGGAGGTTTCATTGCTTTGTATTGTTAAGAAGTATCAGCTGAATGCCAGGTGAAAATATGCTAAAAAAGCTGAAAGACATGGGAGCTGCTGGCCCGTTACGGAATGTTTCTGTAATTGGGACAATAAAGAAATAAGGCCGTACATGACTCTAACTTACCCATTTATTATACAAAAACATTTCGCAGAATTAGGGCGCAAGTTTGTTAGTTTGCAACTGAGCGCACCACGCACATTTAAAAAACAAAGTTTTAAATTACTGTCAGGCAACACTGTTGTTCTTAGGGTAGCCAACTAACATGGCAGTGAAGCTACATGCTATTGAAAAACTTAGCTAAACAGTTTTAACTTTGTTTTAAATGTTTTATGGTGCTGTGAGAGTGGGCTAGCAAGCAAACGCCTTGCCGCGTATCTGTCTCTGTGTTCAGTTCGCATCCACTGTTTCCGGGTCATCAGGGAACAAAAGGGTGGTACATTGCGCTAGGACTGTATTTATAATTTAATATACATCGGGTGGTATGGTCCAGCTAACGCCAGTTTTCATATGCATTTATTTTCTGAACCTGGTAGATCAGAAACTGCTGGAAATGTGTTATAATTGACATGCTATTTGTAGAGTAAATTATTTTGGTGATTTTTTACAGTATTAACAGTCTGGGATTGAAAAGCATTAAAATTGTTTTGGATCATCCCAGCTGGCCTGGAGGGTATATAAGGCAGTCCTTGCCCTCATTATGGGTTGGTTGGTTGAATGAGAGGAAGACTGGTCAGAGTCTGTGCAGGTACAGTTAGTGGGGAATTATTGAAAACCCCTGTAAATAGTTTTGTTTACCTGTTGTTATTTTATTTTTTTGTCTTTTCTTTGCATTTTTGTCACTTAAGTTCTGTTTTTGTTTATTTTGATACTTTATTGCTACCTGCACTGTACATAGCTGTCACCTTCACCTGCATGCCTGGGAACCAATAAAAACACCCTTGCCACTTCATTGGTTGTTTGGCTCCATTTTGGAATCTTTTTGCCTGACTGCTGCGGTCATCCCATCACAGACATATAAATATCATCTTGCCATCTGTGTGGCCAGTTTAGCTGAGAAAAACACACATCTCAATACACCGAAGCTATCAAAAGATGGAGATAGCATCTTTTTTGTAGACAATCTTGTTTGCTGACAACTGGCTGCACATCATGTAAGATCCATGTTTTTGGTACACAGTGACAAAGAGAAAATATTTCTACATTCACATCTACAGAGATTTTAAATGAAGTTGAATTTATTTCTTCCTCTGCATGCCAAAAGAAATGTGATGATTAGAAAAAAAAGCAGAATTGTCATATTTGCATTAGATCCATGCAAACATTATGCTTCAGAAATTAATGCACTGGATTTTTTTTTTTTCAGATGCCAGGCCCCATCCTTGAATAAGCATACTGTTGCTGGTAAGGCAAGGGTAAAACATTTCAAATACTGATAAGTAATAGCACTCAAAGTGCAAGAGAGTTCCCACGCTAGTAGTGAGGTGAACAGTGAAACAAAAGTACATATGCAGACATATACAAAAATAGGGTTTGTAGGGTTGTAATACCCAATGTTGCTACGTACAACCCGTATTAGTCAAATCAACGGATATCTCTCTGCCCAGATCACCATTAATGCTCCTTAATTCCATGCTGTTCCACTACCTCAAGAAATTCCGATACTCACAAGACGGCCATGGCTCAGGTGGAGACAGTAGATCACACACCCTCCACCTCAGTACTGTCTGTACTGGTCCCTCAGTGGTGGAATGAACTCCCCACGGGGTCAGGACAGCGGAATCCCTGGAAATGTCCCGTCACAGACTGAAGACCCACCTCCCATGACTGCATCTCGGTTCCACATCAGTCCCCCATCCCTTAACACCTGCTACCTCTAGAACTGATGTTTATTTTACGTGCAGTAGTGTGATGCATTTTGGATTCTGTGTTCTAGTCCACTTGGGTTCCATTGCCTAGTCAGGTTAGCACAATTTAACTCGTGTTAGGGTTTGAATAGTGTTATGCTCATACACACTGGCCTGGGAGTGTGGTTAGCTTGGTCTGACACTATGACTCATGTAACTTGAATGGATACACATGTTCTATTGTGCTGGAAGTCGCTCTGTATATGAGCATCTGCTAAATGCATGTAATGTAATGCAACATAATGTATCTGTGTGCTTGGTTCTGGTAAGATCATCTCAGTTCTTATACAATCTTAACACAAATGTTGTTAAAGGTAACATGTGAGTCACAACATAACCAGCTAAACCAGAGGTCAAGCTTGATAGTTTGCACTTATTAATAGCAACACAGAAAGCCAAACACAGTTAATGGTATAGCCAAGCTATGAGTGAACACAAGATCATAGCACAATTGCTTTTCATTATAGCATAACCGAGAGGCACTAGAGCTAGAAGAAAAATATTTATATGTGTGTGGGAAACTTGTTATGACCCTGTAAAATCTCTTCTGTGATGAAAAAAATGTATTCATTAATAAGAGTGCAAACACTTTGCCCTGCAATTTATATTAATCTCTGAAATGCACAGTATCAAAACCAGCACATGTCATAAAAAAGCCACACTGCAAGGGAAGGAGAAGTATGGGAGGACTTAAAAAAAAAAAAAAACCTCATTTACACAGATCACACTGTGAGGTTAAAATAGTCCCTCCAAATCTCTGTGCAATCTACTTAAGCAGTAATGGATATTAAAGACCAAGGTAAATTAATGAATCCGGGAGAGCTTGCACCTGTGCAACAGGGTCGGGACTCTAACGATCTTGGGCACTCATGGTTTTCTTTCAACCAAAAACAATGGCAAAGAGAGCACATTATCAGAGAACCCTGAAAATAATAGTCCGTGTTTCTTTAAGACAGACTGAATTGCACTGTTGATCTTATGTCTTAAATCTCTCATCTAAAGCACAAAGAAGGAACCAGTGCCATCTGCTGTTCATTCACTGTTTCCCTTCTCATTTAATCTACATCTGAAGAGGTTTAGGTGACCTGCATAGAATCATGGCTCTACCTCAACAAGTAAACAACGTAAAGAGCAGAAATTCCACGTAGAAACATAATGGCAATACAGGAAAAAAATATATGCATAATACTACATTCTTTACATTTCCCGCTTTTTGCTCAGAACTGCAGGACTCTTCCCATAAATTGTTCCTCAGGATAACAATTACACAGTCCACCTCTACATGGTGAGTCAGACTGATTCAGTGCTTTAGGACTTCGCTCAGGAGCAGATAACATTTCCCCCAGGCTAATCCAAGAGCTGGCTTCACATTAAAGTGAAACTCAGGGCTGCGTTTCCACAGATCCGCCTTCATGACAACGCAGTTGCATCCTGTTGCCCCAAGGAAAGGGAGGGAGGCAGACACTGCCATATTATGGCTTAACGTTGTCTCATTTTGGTTCTCTATACTCATTGGGCAAGACACAGTAGATCTAGAGTATATCTCATATATATATATATATATATATATATATATATATATATTTTTTTTTTTTTTATATATTTAAGCCTTTATACATAAATAATGGACTTGTCTTGTTTGTTCATAGACTGCATTGTGTAAATCTGGGTAGCTTGTCTGAAATTTGCCAGAAAACATGTTTCATTCTCCTGGGTAAAGCTGTGAAATGAGAAGGGGTATTATACAACAGCACAAACTGTTTGGGTTGTTTTTAATGATGTACTGTGATGCTGTACATCTCTCTCTGATTGCCTGAGTGACAGTTTCACATACAGTTATAGAAAGAATAAATTGAATATTGCCATTCATTTGACCTTTAAATATCAGTTTGAGAAGATAAACTAATGACTTTGTATCAGCCCTTTTGATACTCATAAGTTATGCAACATATTTATTTTACATTTAGTAGATTTAGAGAGGCAGAAGTTTTAGAGCAATTCATAAGCATTCTTGTGTTTTTGACAGGAAGCATCCTGGTTAAGTACCTTGCTCCAGGGCACAGCTGCAGCTCTCCTCTGGGGATTTGAATTCACAAACGAGTCTAATGTAGAGCCATAAAACAACTCCATTTTCCTGGCTACTTAGGCATATTTTTATCCTATAATTCCACATTGGTATTCTGTGTATATTTTCTGATTTATTGCCATGTCAGTCTTAAACAGCCTGTTTATTCAAAGCTTATACATTATTTGAAACTTTCTGTTGAGCACTCATATTAGCTTGTCATCTTTTACAGCTTTCATTAAAGGAGAAGCCACATACTATTGTTTTGCTTTTCTTTGTATATGAAAGACATAGTGGAGTGAAATACTTATTTTGGTCATGTGACTGTGACTATCAAATTGTTAATGAATGAGGGACCACTCATAACTTACATAATGTGATGTCCTATATATAACAGTGTGAGCTTGTCTGTACACTTATAGACAATATAACTGAAATTTTGCATCTGTTATTCAATATTCTAAGCATTGATATGGGGAAGCAGTATAGCATTGTGGTAAGGAGCAGGCTTCATAACTGAAAGGTTGCTGGTTCAATTCCCTGCTGGGGCACTGCTGTTGTATCCTTGGGCAAGACACTTAACCCAGAATTGCCTCAGTAAACATCCAGCTGTATAAATGGGTTTCATGTTTGGAAAAAATAATAATAATAAATAAAATAACCTATATATAAGTTGGTATGGGTAAGAGCATCTACTTAATACAACTAATGTAATGCTATGTCTCCATACATTACCATTTTCATCAGTGCAAACATTGCTCTCAAATACCAAATAATTTACTGAACAGTTTACTCTTCAAATTTCAAACAATTTGTACTCAGAAAAAAAGCTGCATCTTTAACTAATTGAATAATGGTAGGCACTAAAAGGAAGCTGCAGGACTTGAAGCAGCCAATATGGCTACGAGTGCAGCAGAGCTCATCCATTTCCCATCGACTGCAATGCAGAAATTGATAGCATTTTCTACTAAATTAATAAATTCACAGTACATTTTCTGCCTGATTTTATTCACAATAAATACAATATGGGACATGTGTCTTTTTTCCTGACACGACTTAGCACAAAGGCAGCAGACCATAGTGGTAGGCGTAGGGCTCGTAACAGAAGGGTTACTGGTTCGATTCCCTGCTGAGATCTGCCCTCTCTGTCTGACGCTGACCCCCACCTTCCCCCACCATCTTGCTTGGCTGCAGTACCCCACCCCACACTATCAGCCACTTGTGGCACCAGTGCCAGACTCCCTCGCCCTGGATTGCCCCTGCCCACATCACCACTTCTTCCCAGGCAGCTCACAGTTAAGCCCTCTTCCAAGCGTTCTCCCATGTACCCAGGCAATGCAGCAAGGGCCAACTGATTACACCCGTGGACCATGAGCCAACAGGTCCCCCCCAATTTAAAGTCTTGATTCATAAATATGTAAGAGTAAAGAAGATTCATGTATGATGTCTTTAATTAGTGTGCACGTCAACATAGTAACTTAATACTGATATGGTTACTTCCTTTATTCCACTGATGACTATATATTTTGCTGTGTGAGATAAAGTTTGAGACTTCAGCAATGAATCTGTCCAGTGGTGAGTACATGTTGTCTGAAGCAACCCGCTGTAGCTGAAGTTTCTTAGCATGTATCAAATCAACGCACTGAAAAGTCTTAGCAGTACATAGGCCAAGTTTAATGCAGATTGCAGGTAATGCAGGTAATTGGTCTTTTGGACTTTTGTGGATTTTGCCAGCATGAAACTTGAACATGAACATAGCATAAACATTTTTTGATTATATATTACACACACGTGTGCACACACAGGCACGCGCACACACGCACGCACATGCACACACTTCAAAGTGTGCAGAAAATATATGGTGCCATTACATGCTCTGAAACAAGACATTCAAAATACACATTGAGAATGTGGGCTTCATGCCATATGCAGCTTGAATTAAAGCAATCTTACCAGGATCTTTTGTGCAGAAGTCATTTAATGAACTGAGCTAAAAGGTAAGCCCACTAGACCCAAATGTATTACTGTCTGTAGGTCAGTAAATATACAGCACATGGTGTGTATTGTAATACAGTATGGCATCCATTATTTTTTGACTTGGTATAACTAAAAATTGACAACATCCTCTCTCATCCAGTTTTAACCCTATCAGACTAGATTCTTCCTAGCCACACACAGAATCCCCATACTGCCAGGTATCACTACCAAAAACCTAGTCTTCATTTTGTCATATAAAACAAATCAAAAGACAATTAAATATTAGTTTACTTTTAATAATTACAGTTATAATCAGGTGTTATGATGAAAACATCAGGAAGTCTGGTAGTGAAACCGAGTTCAAAGAAATGAGTACATTTCTACAAATTGGGCAAAGGTTAAAGGCACCGGGAAGTTCTTTAATCAGGAACTGCGTTTAATCAGGAATCAGAAGAATAAGAATACTGTCAGTGGCACCAAAGCAAAGTAGCTTTAGAAGAAAAAAAAATCTCATAATCCTCTTTTTTGCTTCTGCCTCCAGTTTGCTCTCAATCCTGGCGATTAACACATAACTAACATAAGTGTATTGGGGGGCAAATTATGAGCCTATTTAGACTATACTGCCTTTTTAGAGGTCAGGCGCTCCTCAGATAACCCAACACACAAAATAGCCTACTGTACCTAGGGTGGGACATAGGGTTGGACAAATACCTTTAGAAACCTTTAGAAAAACAGCTTTTATTTTCAGTGGAAATATGGATTCAGGTCTTAGTTCAGTTTAAAAGTTGCCTATGATCTACTGAGTTGCACTTCATATTTAAAATGATTCCCAATCCCTAAAAATACACATAAAACTGAATCTGCTTGCAAGTTCAAGATGCCTAAAGAACTTAATCAAGCAAATGCATTACAGAAATCCTTGGGAGTCTGACCTTGGGAATATGGGGCAAAGAACTATGAATTTAGCAATCTGCCACTGGAGGGAAAAAAAGTAACATGACTGTATTTGTTTTCGGACTGCTCCAATAACTCCATTTCATCAGATCTGGTTCATCCTTTCCTTCTTGATATCAGTGAGGTAGTGGGCACCCAAGGAAAAATAGCAGGATTTGAGCCAATGCCAACACCAGTGCCCACATGACCTTAAGAAAAGCACCGCTCTCAAGCACTCAGATCCTCTCAGTGATGGGCCATGGTGATAATCAGGAATGCCACCTTAAAGGAGAACCATTTCAGGCTGAAAGGGTGCCTAATTTGCTGTAGTGCACTGCACAACTAGTGCTGTGCAAAAAACAAAAAGCTGTTGGCTGAGCACAAACGTATCAGAGAATTGTCTGAACTGTAGAAACTGTCATGGTGAGACAAGCCTTAGAGTACATTCACCTGGAGATTCCAAAAAGGCTTCAACAAAGGGAAAATGCACAAAAATACAGTTAAAGGTATGATAACCAGGTGGACACTGTCATTTTATCTTTGAGTAAGGTACCTAAATATCTAGTTGCACAATTATATAAACAAAAACAACTTAAAAACCTACAACAGTGTTAGTTTCAAGACATTTTCCAAATGATTTATGAACAAATATGAAAAAAAAACATACAAGGTTTCAAACTGGTATTTGTCACAGCAAGTAGGCAATGTTCTTGCCTTTCAGTGACTGCAGGTTAATGAATAGCTGTTCCCTCTGAATCAGCAAAAATAAAGGTTACCACCCACAACAGGTCTAAATAAAAGTTTAAGAGCATTTTTGGTGGATGCTCAAATGTTAAATGTACAATTATAGCAGTCAAACACATTTTTATGAACCAGAGCAGGCAGATTATGTAATAGCTTTAAAGAACTGGCACTGTTCAAAAGTTCATTCCGGTATGCTGCCCACAGATGTGGTGAACAGAATTCATACACCATTCTTTCCTTCTGAGAGGCCACACACTTTGCTTCCAAAAGCTCCCCCTCTTCTTTGTCTGGTCAAAAACCTTACCACCACTTAGACAGTCATCAACATAAGCCACCTTGGTGTGTCGGTATTTAAGTGAATAGGGTTACAGTACCTCATCTGAATTCTTCAGTTTTCAGAAGTTGAATTAAACTTTGCCACAAAACACCTTCAAGTAGTGTGACATGTGTAATGAATAATGCATAAGAAAGTGAGCTCAAGAATGATTCCACCCCTCTTTTAAAGTGAATCTGTAGATCAGTCAAAGGCCTCAGTGCTTACATTTTATGCAACTTGCAAGCTGTGGTACTATTGGGATGAAAGGAGTCAAGGTAGGTGCAGGATGTTCAAATCCTGAGAACTGTCAGTCAATACTCTCTCTCTACACTGGCAACAAGAGTGCAAAATTTACATCGCTACATCACCTGGCTGTGTGATCATATATTTATTCTGAATCAGTAGTCTGAATCAAGTAACACAATGCTAAGATCAAGACAGCAATCACTAATTTTAAGATGTTTTTAGTCTTCCACAAACTACAAATCCATATCTTGATAATCAATTATTGCATTATTTTATTTTGTCTCTTGCTTCCTTACCATTATTGGCATTCAGCTCACAACATTAAGCCTTTTTTTTTTTTCCTTGAGCAAAACTAATCTTGTGTTATAATGCTAAACATGATCATGTCTGTGTCCTCCTCCATGGTTCACTTGACCTCCTGCTGTGGTCAGTTCGCAAAGTATCAGAGGATACACACCACTTACAAGCATCACTTAGCAGTTATCTTTCCATTCTATTAAACTTAATGTAATTTTAATTCAGGGAATATTATTTGGCAAGCGGGTGAATGGAGCGTGCCAGCGTGGCTTCAATTGATTTTGGCCTGTGATTTTGGATTTCATCAGCATGAATCTATTCAGAGCCATAGTAAGGGATTTAGTCACAGTTAAGACTGATTTTCATAGACAACAGTAAAAAAAATACATTAAAAAAAAAACAGACTCATTGTTTCTTTTGTTCCATGTCTTCACAGCAGGCCAGAACGATTGGTCCAGAGTGTGCAGCTGTTTGATGTTGCAGCATAGATGCAGTAGCAGCACTGCAAATTAAATGTAATCATGATTAGAAAAACTGCTCATGAAAAGTATTGTAATTTCTCTTCTACTTAAGCCATTTTTGCCTGCAAAGATTCAGTTTGGCATTATGACTGCTGGAAATTTGTATTGGTTTGCGTTACCTCTTCCACTGAAACCCTGCAACAATAGCAATGAGCACAGCTCCTCCATTGTAACCAGATGGGAGAGGTGATTGTTTTCCTCAAGACAATACACTCTGGAGAACAGATAAGAATATCAGGAACAATTTGAACACCTGCTCTTGTTATTTTATCTCATTTGGTGAATTAATCTGACATTTAGTTGCCCTCTTGGGTTTGATCTTGATCACATTTTTATGAAATAAAGCAGAGACAATGTTAGCATGGCAACCTGTGTTTATTGTTTTTTTCTTCTTATTCTTTTTCTAAAAGACATCATTTTAGACTTGCTTTTAAGTATTAGTGTTACTATTAGTATTTTGCAGTACTGAAATACTGTGCCTGTCACACTAAACAGTCTCTCACCAGGTGCAAACAAAGCTGGTATGGCCAAGTACTTGCAAGATTTATTTTTTATTTCAGTAACATTTTACAACCAAATAAAGTCTTAAAAGATAGGCCCTGACCTGGGAGACCACTAGTCACAAGTTACACATCCCTAAGATTTGGAATTATGCTCAGATCTTTGTGATCTTTTACAATAAAATTCTGTTGATGCTTTACACACATACATAAGTGCTTTTAGGAAACTGAAACATGTCTAACATGTTTGGGTCAAAACATTCTGTTCTGTACTGTGAATATTTTGCTGTTCTTAAACTGCGGCAAATAAATTCTGATGTCCTGCATATACTGTGTCTTTTCTGTCTACTAAAGTCTGGCTGTCTATACAACAGACAGATCAAGCCATAGACAGGAGAAAACATCTATACAATCTGAAAACAAATACTTGCAACTTGTGACAGTGGAATGAAGTATAACCTGAGCTGTAAAAATGCAAAGGATTTATTTTTTTTTCCTGTAAGGGATTTTTACTTCCTGCAATTCAGCAAATGTTCTGTGCGATTTGGACCACTGATCAAGCCTGTTAGGCCTCAAGATGACAACACTTTTTTTGTTCATAACAACGGTATGCCGAAAGCATACAATTAAAAAATGCCATTGGGTCATAGTGCTTCATGAACAATAGTGTGAGCTGAGCCTGTTTGAATAAGAAGATGCATTAAGGCGTATTTGGTTATGGATGTCATATGATCTTTACATCATCACTCATAAAAGAATGAGAGATAGTACAGTACTCATTAATTTGTAAATAAATTGCACTGTGATTTTGTCAGATAAATTTGATCTTATTTGTCATTGAAAAGATAAATTCAGAACACATTACATTTGAGGAGATAATTTAGTGAGAAAAAAAAAGTTTTGAAGCTAAAGTTTCTTCCTCCATTGAACTGTCATTCCCTCTGACAGCACAGCAGCATGGTTAAGTGAGACAGATTGCAGGGAATCTCTTTCCTCCATGTGCTTTAATCACTGGGGGCTACATTCCAGCATCAAAACAGACTGCTTTTTATCCTGTCAGTCTGAGGTGGGGACCAACCCTGACAACAGTCCCTTTCCTTTTCGGTGTCTTTATTTCAGAGTGGACTACAGACTGTGACAAATGGTATGTGACTTGGTAGCAGCCCATTGCTTCCGCCGCACTAAAGTATCCAGTCATCACCCACAAGACTGTGCCATTTCTTTCCTTTCTATTCCAAGCAAGCTATACAAAAGCTATCGACTTTTAAACTGGTTAAAAGGAAAATGGGGAGAGAGCCGTAGAGAGACATGAACATTCTCATTTTCATAAAATGTGTATGTGCAACAATTTCATAACTTCTAATGTACACTGAATGGTTCATGACAGAATCTTGTTTTCATGGGTAAGGAGCCTGTCAGTGCTTTGTCTATGGAGTGGGTACTCATTATAGCCATTACACAAAACTGGCAAATGCAGTTTTTTGAGTAATTAAAACCGTTCATGATATAAAAATTTGGGACAGCAAAATGCTGGAAGAAATATCCTTTCATGTTTTGAGAAAGGAATGTTTTCTTCTACAGGGACTGTAACAGACATCAGTACTTCCAAAACATCATTTCTATAATGCTTTGCCACTTTGAAGGATATACTCTGATCATAATTCAGAAAGATGGAGCTAACACAAAATAAGGCTTTTATAAAGCAGGGCTGTGAGATCAAAAAAAAGTAACAGTAAGATTGTTCTACCACCATTATTTTATGGTTAGTCAGCGCCACCTATTGGAAATCAACGGAAAATTGCCGTTAAACCACTGTTTCACGTCCTACTGTTCCTTCCCATCATTTTTGATGTAGTAAAACTGAAAGTTATAATTATTCTTGCATTTCAGTTGTAATTCTGTATCTGTAACTTCACAATTACAGATAAGACACATTTATAGTACAATAATAAGGAATGCACTGGACATTATAAGAACAAAAATGCATAAAAGCATCACTTTTATGTGAATAAAAGTAGAATAACAATGTGTACTGATCACCGTTTATTATCATTTTGTATGTATTGTTTTTTGTTTTCCTTTTTTCCTGTTACAATAGTATATAATGTTTGGTAGCATCTTGCTAGCATTTAATGAACCTTGTAAACATACAAAAAAAAAAAAAAACTCATTTATTATTAGAACTACACAAAAGAATGGCTCCAAGCAGACATTCAAGAAATCCTAATTAACCCATGGCTTACCAGAGATCAAAAGTCTGAATGGGAATATCTGTATTGACTGAAAATCTTCTGTCACCTTAAGGGCTTAAATACATTTCCTTTCCTGCAACAATGCCTATTTCCTCTCCATTTTGTCATTTAAACAAAAATTTTATTCTGATCAAATGACATCATCAACTGATAACTGATGCTTTTCACATTAGACACACAAACTTGTATTTACGCAGTATCAGTGTTCTTAAAGTAATGTGTATGTGAACAGAATGCATAAAAATGGAATTTGTGTGACACTTAAGCAATCACATGATCGGTCGTTAAGCAACCAATAAAGCCCTCCTGAAATGGGCACACTGCAGTCTTGAGCACAGACAGGATGTGCTTAGACTCCGCAGGCTTCATTGATCATCAGCACTGCCAACTGTTCCTCCTGCTGACACTCAGTGCAGGTCTGATGTTCCCCAGAGAATTATCATTACTGAGTGAGAGGAGTAACAGCTTGTTCTGGAGGGCCTATAATTGTTTAAGACAGGCCTATGCACAGAGAGGTCAGACAGATGCATGCTATGGTTGAAAGATGAAAGCAGAACTAGTAGTGCTGGGCGGTATACCGGTTCATATATATATATGTATATATATATATATATATATATATATATATATATATATATATATACTGCTGACTTTTCCTATGGTAGCTACGACTAGGACTACCAACCTCCATATTCAGTTCTGAATGTGACTGTATTCGAAATCACTTTCAATATAGTGGCTACGTTCACGAAAGCTGATTTTTATTAGCATTCATTCAACAGAGCATTGTGTTTTTGCCATCAATGTGTACACTAAAGCTCGCTTCGCGGAAAATCCCTCTCCGGGTTTTCCTTGCAACTTCATCATGTGTCACACTCTACCCAGTCTGTACCTTGAACAACAAGAAAAGTAAAGTCCGAGGTAGGCTATATTCATCCATGTCTAATGTAGGCTATTGTTGACTGTACACTGAGGTCAAAGAGGTCGAACCTTCTGATTTTTAGTGTTCTCCTTTTTAAGTGATTTCGAATACAGTCACATTCAGAACTGAATATGGAGGTTGGTAGTCCTAGTCGTAGCTACCATAGGAAAATTCAGCAGAATATATATATATATTTCTCTTCTTGTCTCTTCTTTTTTAAGACAATGTGACTCGTCATGTTGCTTTTAGTCATCAAAAACTGCAATATTGTCGCGAGTCAATCAGAGGGGGTGCATTTCACGGCAGGGGTGCAGAACGCGGCACGACACCTGTAAGCTAATGCAGGTGCATAGCATCTTATACCACAGAAGAAGAAGCCAATCGGTTCGCTATTTGACCTTACAATCATGGCGTTTTTCAGCTTCAATGCTGACGTTTCTAGTTAATGACCTTTCCACTCTGAACTTTGGTGCGTGCGTGAGCGGGGTCCATGTTTTGGCTGTTCTTCTGTTGTTTTAAGCTAATCGCGCTGTTTTCATAGTAATTTATAGCAAAGAAAACTTCTTGAAGTCACAGCTTTTTAAAGTCGATAGTGGAAATCATAAGAATGAATTATTTGACTTTTGCAATGTGGAGTTAAGTGGCTATTAACCAATATTTCAAACTCGTTTGGGAAGAAAAATGGCTGATATCAGCTCAGCCCTAACCAAAGAAGGCTGGTGGGTAGCACGCTCTGTCGCTACTTCTCATAAAACATATGCCTTTTGTTTTCTATGATGACTGCAATATGATGTGATGATACTGTATCTGTACGAAAGCGTTGCGGACAGACAACGACTTATCTACTAAGTGGCTAGGTAGGCCTTGCCTCCCAACGGCATAGTTAGACGGTGCTATCCGAGTCCTTGCCGGTACAGTTAAACTGCGCAAGTGCAGTTTCCAGTGTTCAGCAAAAAGTGTCTGCCTAGTTAGCTTTATCAGCTACCCAGTTACGGTCATTTGTCTTTAACTGGTTCGTTATTCTCTCCCCTGCGTTATCCAGCCGGTACTACAGAGGAGCAATGTAGCTAGCTGGCCAGTTGATGCCTTTGCTTCGCCGTACACTCAGATTCGCCATTGGCTGCGTTAACTATTCTGACGTTGTTAGTTAAGTTAGCTTTCCTAAACGGCTGTGGTTCTGTCCCTTAAAACGTAACTCACCATTTCTCCCAACTGCAGTAGCATGATAGCATTTACCAACGTAACTAATATCGTGAAACGTCGCGAAAGAATCTGATTTATCAAACTGCTTGTCGTTACTATAGCCAGCTAGCGTGCTTGGTAACAATCTCGCTGCCTAAGGTAACAGCAGCCCATTCAGGAAGTGAAAACTGGTTGTAGCAAAGCAAATGGGTAACTAGCTTGCAAGTGGATGGCGTGTTACAAATTTGCCTCTGACAACTTCGAGGATCCTAGCTAATGTTAGATAATGTGTCACCCGTCCTTGTGCTGTCTGTGGTGGAAATTATAATTTTCGTCGTGCTGCTACTGGACTTAGTCATAGGCATTTGTGATCATGTTAGTAAGGTATGGCATAAACTCTTGTAAACATTTTAGACATTATTATAATTATAAAGAAAGTGTTAGGCTGTATCAATTATAAATGTATAGATTAAAATGTTGCCATTGGTAAAGGGATATCAGATTGTTTTATTACGTCATACGTTAGCACTAGCTTTGTCTAAATCCTTACAACCGTATATACAGCCATGGATTTCACTTTCCACGAAAAGCTTCAGTCGGTCAGAATTTTTGAATCGTACTTTTACAAGTTAGTTCAGGACATTGTGATGCATGGCGTTACATACATTGGCACCTGTTTACCACTAGGTGATGCTATTTTGTAACCCATTGACTGCTTAAATGTTTTATCTCAGGTTTTGCATGCTGACAGTTCTTCTCTCAGTGCAGTTTTAGGTGTTTTAATTCCCTTTATAAATATATGTCAGAACGATGCAAGAGTAATTATGCGGAGGCTTTGTTTATTAGCGTATGTTAAGTGCAGTGAAATATCCACAATATAGTCTATTAAAATGTAATATGGTATTTGAGTGTGGCATGCAATGTCAAAAACAGAAAAAGTATAACAGTGTTTGTTTTTGAAATAATATTTCTTCAACTCAGGTACCTTTCCGAGGAGGGAATAGAGCTTTGCAGAAGCTCATTGGAGACAGCTTCTGTGAATGACATCATCCGCATTGCACTTAATGTAGGTTTGCTTTATATGCTGCAGTCTGACTTCACTTGCCGTCTTTCTGATACACTGTTGACTGAGATGTTTCTCAGTCATATACCTAATGCCTCCATTGTTTCAGATGATATTAGGGCGATGAGAAGTAGATATAGTTCATACAGCATTAACAGTGACATTTACCTGTATTCCCGCATATATTAATCGGGAGTCCCTGAATTATATTGTTTTTGCCACAACTGCCGTTATTAGTTTGTTAATGAGCTGGGTTAGGACATTATTATTGTTACATTTTGTAAATGACATATCACCTATTCAGATTATGCATGTACTCTTTGTAAGAATAGATGCAGTAAGAGCCATTGTAGACACAGCACTTGGGGAGCTGAGACAAACATCCCTGAATTGTAGCATCAGCCCAGTTTTGGTGTGGAAAGTTGTATTTTATTCTGGAAATAGCAGGAACAAGTTAAATCTTTTTTAAATGTTTTAAATGTTTACATAAAAACATTTTTTTTTCCAAATTTGAAGATTTTTGTTCAAATTTCACATTGTTTTGCAATTCCAAGTATTTGAGTGAACACATTTGTACCATTATCCCCTCATATTTGTAAAGTATTTCAGAGGCATCTGGATAAACTGTTGATAACTGATAGCTCTTTCTAGGTATGGTTTCATTTTCATGAAAAGCCAGTTTGTCCCATATCTATTTTGGTTGGAACTTTTAGAACTGACACAGAAACATGTACCATATAACAGCCTGTTTAATCTTTCTACAGAGTGACCTGAGACCTATTGGGAAGAAATTTCTGCCCAGTGAAATAAACAGTGGAAGAGTGGAGAAAGTAAGCCATGATTGTCTTGTCAGAAAATTATGTTGTTGAAAGTATGACCTGATGACCTGTACATATACATCAGTGAAGAGTGCAGCCAGATGACTTACTGTTAGCCTGTTTTCATCACCATCCTTCCTCTGTTGCTCTAACATGGTGTAACTAGCCTATTTTAAGGATCTGTATAATCAAAACCAGAAGATACACAATGTAACGTTCTGCCAAATCAGGAAGTTGACTTATTCTGTTCATAAAATGTGCAGATTAATTCAGTACCCTAATTTGTATTTTTCTACAATTTTCCCTCGTGATCTACAATTTATCTTAATTTGTTAGATAGCTCTGTCAGATAAAACCTTGCTAGCTCCATACAAGTCAAAATCTCCTGTTTGCTATGAGCTCGGTACTTAGAACTGTCGTCAGTACTGCTGATATGGTTCATGTGTGGATAATAGGGAGTGAGCAAGTGCTATGAGAATTTTTCAATACTTGAATATGACTTTGAAACAGTAGCAGTGCAGGTTTGCTTACACCTTGTCTCTAATGTCACAGAAACCTGAAATCTTAAAGGATGTACGCTACTCTACGTTGAAAACCCAGTGTTAGTCCAGGTGATGCAGCTGTAGTGTGCCTGCATATCTCCTCAGATAGAAGGGCCATGTGTTCTCCAAGTTCAGAAGATCAGGAATGTGGCAGCTCCAAAAGACCACGAAGAGTCCCATGCAGCCCCCAGAATGCTACGGCTACAGATGACAGACGGGCATACTAACTGTGTCGGCATTGAGTTCAAACACTTGTCCAAAATTAGGTGAGGCCAATCAGTTTTTTACCTGGTTATTGTTGTGGCATTGGGTAAACTTTGATCCCATTGAAAATGACAAGACACCTGAGGTGACATAGGTATGTTGTTTACATATTGGAACTACTATGAGATGCATTCATAAAGCAGATTTGCTTTCTTTTTGAATCTAGCAGTTTATGTTTGTGGAAATGGGTTACTGATAAACAGTAGTTACCACAATGTGATGTATGTTTCATTATATATTTTCACCCCATCAATTATTACTGTCGTTTTTTTTTTTTTTTTTTTTTTTTGCATCATTTACATTCAGTTTGGCACACAAGATTGCCAACAAGTGTATGGACTGTTTTATACACAGTTGGCAAACATTTCTATTGGCTAAAATCCTGGGCAGAGGGTTCCCTATAGAGGGATTATTTGCATCATCTCCAAGCAGTTGAAGTTTATTCTCTGCATGATAATGGCTGCATATATTTCTAGATGTTTATTTCTGGATGTAGTTTCAGTTCTGATGTAATGCACAAGGCCATTTATTTTTTTTGGTTTTGACCGGCTGTCCCGTTAAGTATCCATCTGTCCCTGCCAGTGAACTTCAACTTGTGACCACTGTTCCTCTTTTCTGATACAGTTTTTCCTTTCCTTGGGATATGCCATTGAGACTTTTAACACCTTTCCTGTTGACATATTAAATAATGTTGTCATTTCTGCAACTGGCACACCTGCAATTCAGGCACCAACTATGTAACCTCTTAAAATCTGTTAAGTCTCTCATGTTGCTTTAGAAACTCACATATTCAAGTGTTGATTTCAAAACATGTCTTAAAGCAGAAACACGCTGGTAAATAGTATTGGCATTTATATGAAGTATGTGTGTACTGTAGACAGCATGAAGTGAGATATAGCCAAGGTTGATTATCTCAGTGATGAACTGTTTGTGGGGAAGGAGCCCATGTGGTGCATTTGCTGTGCTAATGTGTTCCTTTTTTTACAGTTTGAACACCCCTCCTGGAACTAAAGTCAAGCTCCTTGGCACAGTGCTAGTGAAGAACGGATTCTTGCTACTGGATGACTCAAAAATTCTCTTACTTGGTGGGGAAGTGGATCACATGATTGAGAAATGGGAACTGCAAAGGGTGAGAATGCTGCAAAGGACACAGTCATGTTTTCCATTGAAATCCAAAATCTTTGTTATATCAAGGAAAGCATGTTTGTGTGTGTTGTGAACATGAGCTAAGTTTAACCTGATCATTGTCATTTTAGGGCCTTCAAGCTAAACATATTAAGCACACACCATAATACCACATATAGAAGAAATGAAGTGGATTCAAAGATAAGATTACGTTTTGACCATTGACAGGTTTTAGCAAGAGCTTTTTGCTCAGTCAACTATTTCAAGATGAATAAAATACGTAAATTTGAGTAATATAGACATTACTCTGCATGTCTACATAGCATCTGGGAGACTACTGTAAATTATGTTTACTAACAGTCAGACGTCTCTTTACTCTTATTTCCTTCCTTCAGTTTCAAAAAGTGAGGATTCAATGTAAAATGTATTTCCATGCACAAACTATGCCCAGATCCTACATTAGGAAGCAACTGTTTAGCCAGTTTTTACACAACAGATAATATAATGCTGTTTGTCTTTTCCTCTTCAGAGTCTGGCCAAGCACAGCAGAAGTAACATTGGTGCAGAAGGAGGGCCACCTCCCTTTGTTCCATTTGGACAGGTATGGACAGATTTTTATGGGAAGATTTTTTTTTCCTAAAACAGTTAAATTATTATTCTTATGGTGTAATTTTTTTGGCTTGTAGTTTGCAAAATAGCATGATATTCTAATTAATTGTTGTTGTCAGTGTGTTAGACTTGCTTAACCTTGTTATTGGTCCTATTAGTGGTGATGCTAGCCCACTGGAGTAAGAACAAAATGAGTTTCTTTCCTCAGGGTTTCACATACATCATGTATTATTGTATTCCTCCTCTCAGAAATGTGTGACAAAAGAACAGGTGGACAGTAAAGATCTGGACCAGAGAAAGACGCTTCAGGTCACCAACGCTGTGAAAAATGCTGATGAAAATGATGAGTTTGAAAAGCAAAGAATAGCTGCCATTGCAGAAATTGCAAAGAGCAAAGAGGTGGGCTGTTCACACTTTGTTTACCTTTATTATAACAACAGCTTTATTACGGGCAGTGATCCTTAAATGACTGGAATCATTGTTTTGAATTACTGCATATTTTTGTACATTTGTTCTGCTTGCATAGTTGTTACATCCGTTAACCATCACTGCAATCATTTTGTGCATGCAGATAGTGTTAGTTATCGATTGGTCCTGCACATTTGACCTTATGCAGTTAGATATTTCAGTAAACCATCCCTCAGAATAAACACTGATAAAACCTCAGTGTATAGTAGTGAATCATTTATGCAGTACTGGCTTGCAGTTGTAATACACTACAGTATCAGCTCCATGGGTACATTGAGGACTTCACGTAAAGAGTAACCCCTCATGTAACTGTAATCCTTTTATTTTTCAACTGATGTTGAAAGACTCGAACATTTGGTGGAGGAGGAAACGCAGGCAGTAATCTCACCAATCCTGGCTCCACTAACAAAAACCGAGACACCTATCAGAAAAAGCGAGAGGAGAAGCCTGTTTGGAGTGAAAGCCGATCAGAAGGAGTGTACCGAGAACTGGTGAGCCTATTTATCCATGATTCCTGCAGTCTCACTGATACTCTTATTTGAATGTTTTTCACATAGCTTGATTGAACAAGTTTTTTTCATGAAGTTTCATTTTCTGGTTGAATTTGTCCATTTAATTATGTATTATAATCATAATCATAATTACATATTGTAATTGATTTGCTGGAAAATAGTATAAAAAATTGAGTACTACAAGCCTCCTTGGGTGGGTGGGTATGTATGTATGAATGTATTATTTATTTATTCCTTCATTCATTCCAGCTTTATTCTTGGTGTTTTCTTCCTCAGTAGGACTTGGATGTAATTTTGTCCAGTGCTGCAGGGGGATAACTTGGGGTTATGGCATATAGATAATTAACCTTTGGCAAAGGCAAACCTTTGACATGGTAGTTGTAACTACTGTTATACAGCCTATCAAAGACATTGAAAGATGGAGTCATCTCTTGATGTCTTATTTTCAAGAGAGGAGTGAGTTTGAGCCTGTAAAGGTCCTGAGTTTAGTGATATTATAGTACCAAAATATTTAACATAGTTGGTAAATCATTTAAAAGGTAGAGAAATAGCAATCAGACTTTTTCAGAGGGATAATCTCTGGCATCCTCCATTTAAAAGAATAGTCAGAGACCATGCTGTGACCACCAAGTCCTTTGTGAGATTTATTACAGCAGGTGAAGTTACTGAGGGACACCCACACAATTTAAGTGATCCATTCTTAAATTATAACAGGGAAGCCCATGATCCATGGCAAGTGATTTTTTTTCCAGTTTGATGGCTCAGATATTAAGCAAAAAAATTATTAACCCATTTCATGTGTACGAGAACACGGTGGTGATTTTACTGTAAGACCTTCAGTTACTGCATATGTATACTTCATTGTTTTCACCTGTTGTCCAGGTGGATGAAAGGGCTTTGAGAGACATCATGGAAATGGGGTTCAACAAAGAAGCTGCGAGGCAGGCCCTCATGGACAACAACAACAACTTAGAGGTGGCTCTCAATTTTCTGCTTACCAGTGACAAACCCAAAGCTGCACCTGCTGACCACAGCAGACCACCACCAAGAGGTACAGCAGACCCTGCCGAAACACCTTCAGTTGTTCATGAGAGCAGATAGAAAGTAAATGTTAAACAAGGCCTAAGGACATTCTAGCACAAAGGAAATGAAATCAAAACCTGAGCCCAGAATTTATGTCTGGTGACTTTCACAGTGCCCTTGTAAGTGTCTGTCCAGAGCCATGCTCATATTTGCTGATATTTCACAGCAAAGGGAAGGGGTCGAGGAAGAGCCAGGATGGAGGAAGATGAGGAGGCGGCAGGAGGAAGACCCTCTGGCCCCAGCACACTGTTTGATTTCCTGGAATCAAAGATGGGGGTCTTTTCTATAGATGGTAGTTTTTAAATCAATATTTGCATATTATTCCTCAGTCCTTATTTGTGAAGCTTTCTTTGAACCACTGAATTCTGAACAGAACTAAATTTAGTAAACTCAGATTTTACTGTTTGACATTGTGTTCAAGAATTCATTTTTTATTTGTGTACTGTTTAAATACTGTAATTTGTATAGATTGTACATCTGTTAAATGAGGGATTGCCCAGAATATCTCTGAAATTGTTTTGCTTGATATATTATTACTGTTTTTTTTTTTTCAGAGTCAAAGAACCAGTCTGCTCAAAAACATCAGGAGCAGAGCAAGGCTGTTTTCCAGAACGCCGACCACCTCTTCAAAGACCAGACGCAAAATAGTTATCCCTCACGCAATGAAGCAAGGCAGCAGAGAAATGATAAACCCCCACGCTTCCAAAGGGATAGTGAGGTCCTGAAGCCAGGTCTGGATGCTTCTGCCTCCAGCCAGCGTTGGAGGGGACCTGAGAACACGGGCGGGGGTGGCCCAGACAAATGGCAGGATGAGGGAAAGAGAGGTGGACGGGTGTTTCGTGGTAATCCACGGTCACGAGAACACACTGGCCCTGCAGGTTTGCCACAAGGAGCAAGGGATCATGCAGGTTCCAGTGGATTCCAGCAAGGATCACGAGATCATGTAGGCTCCGGTGGATTCCAGCAAGGATCCAAAGATCATTTAGGCTCTGGAGGATTTCATCAAGGATCTAGAGATCATGCAAACTATGGTGGAATCCACCAAGGAGTTAGGGATCATGCAGGTTCAGGTGGATTCCAGCAAGGATCTGACCTGCCTTTTAAAAGAGGTGCAAAAGACAGTGGCGTACAATCAAAATCTCTGGAGGCCAATCACCTGTCAGACTTTAAAGGCAGCTCTCGGCCTGACAACAAACTTGAGGTAAATAATAAGAAGAAAGGGACATTTGACAGGCATAACTCAGAAACTTCTTTTAGAAAATCAGATGCTGTCAGTTCTGTGAATTCCTCCGACTCATGGGGGAATAAGGATGCCATTGTGACGCAACACCCAAATGCAGTTGGGACAGGTGGAAATGCGAATATTCAGAATGGGTATTCAGAGCACAGACGAACTGGACCTATTAAACAGCAGCTGGGCGTAACCTCTGGCGATGAATTCTCCAACAGAAATGCTTCTCAAAACTCTGCACCCAAGAAACGGTCAGGACCGATAAAAAATCAAAAAGGTGTGGAATCGGTTGCATCAGAACACAGTTCTCATGGGCTGAATAACTGGAAACCAGGAGACCACTGCCTTGCACTCTACTGGGAGGACAATAAGGTGAGTACAAATGATACTAATTATATTCACATTTATTGCATGTTGAGTTCTGAAACAGAAAATCTCATGAATTATTTGTGTGTAACATTATCAATGCATAATTCTCTCATGTGCTTCGCAGGGAGGTAAAATATACTTTTGTTCCTTACACAACAATTTGCCAGACTTCATTCCATCTGAAAACAACTCACATGTACTCCTCACTTGTTGATTTTAATGGAAATTTCTATGTGGGTAGGAACATTTCATTGGGATTGCAAGTCCAGAATTTTAGTGGTTTCATACAAAACAGCATTCATTCGTAAGTAGCAGAGTCAAAGTTTCAAGGCGTGTGCTGATCTGTTAGTTGAAGGTCAGGTAAATGTTCCAGGTAAATAAGCACAAGGCAGGCAGTAGATCCCTGTACTGCGTTTTAAACGGTTTGTCCTCTTCCTGTGTCCTATAGTTTTATCGCGCCAGAATTGACGCTGTGCATCCGTCTGGATCAACAGCTGTTGTTGTGTTCAGCGATTATGGAAACTGTGAAGAGGTCCTTCTGCATAACATCAAACCTGTTCATATGGATTCTTGGGTAAGGACCTGAAAGTGTGGTGGAGTATGGGAACAAAAAAGCAGCTATAACAACCATAAACTAAGAGCTGTTTAACTTGGACTCCATGGCAGATGGTTAATATAGGATGGTAAGAAATCATAAGCTCAGAAATGTGGCATTCTACAGCATTCTACAGAAAAATTTCCAAAGACGAGAGCTTCATGAGCAAAGGAGATTGGGAACACAAACTGACATTTGTGACAATTCATATATTTCATACTTTTTTTTCCATGTTGTCTGCCCATTCCATGTAAAAATGTTAGCTAATTAAGAGAATGCGCTCAGTTAGCTAGGTAGTGTGCTGGTTGTTTGTCATTCATTTTTTCATTTTTTTAGAAATTGTCAGATCTGCTACAAAATATGTTTGGTAGGCACTGAGTTCACAGGCATTCTGGTGGAACATTGAAATATTTCACCCTCTTTGTTTTACGCTGATGCTAGATGGTGCATTTGTTGTACTCAGTTCAGTGTGGTCATGTTATTACAGCAAGCCTCTGCATGCTGCATCTCCAACAGTGGGATTAAGTGTCTCAGACTGGAGTTCTCGTTTTGGAAAGACAGTGGAGAGTCAACAGCGCTTATGGTTTTTAGGCTTTTGTGTTTCTTGCAGGCCATTAGCTCTACTGTAGTTCCTGGGAGATCCAGTTCCAGTAATGGAAAAGGGACTAATTTAGTTACAAATTACCAACCATTCTTTATTACTAGTTTTTTTTTTTCTGCAAATGGAGTTTTTGTTCCTCCATGAGAAGAACATTAAAATGATAAACATTGTAATATTAGAAATGGAACTTAAAGAATGCCTGTATGGGAGGAAGATAGTCAAATTTTTACTTAAATCCATTAGGTTTAAGTCCAACATTAAAGCCAGGCTTTGCTCCTTTTAATTTATACCTCAGAGAAAATGCGTTATTACCCTAAGTGCTGGCATTTAAGGTCCATAATAAAGACATCTGCTAAGTGCCAGCTGGCTTACTTGAGAGGTTGAGAGAACCCTCATCTTGAACAGCAAAAGGTCTATTACCAAGGGACAGCTCTCTCCTGTTGCTCTTTCATCTTATGTAACCTCTGTCATGTGAGGGCAGTGTCTTTGTGTGACCTGATTAGATCTCACGAGGTGCTGGCCTGATACAGAACCCAATGCAAGGCTGCTCTCACTGTTCAATCTTGCTCTTCAGCCAGCATTCGCTTTCACAGACCCTAGCCGCCTTTATGCAAGCCTAGTGTGTTTAGACAGTGTGCATATGGCAGTGGTGGAGGCAGGTTTATCAACTGCAACATATAGTTAAAGTAAATGAAACTCAGCAAGTTTAGCCACCTGTTTGTATGGAAAGATATCAGTCAGAAAAGGGAATTCCCTTTTTAGACAGTTTGGGCTAGTTAAAGTGCCAGACAGGCTGTGTCTATCCTCAGTTAGTCACCCCTCAAAAGATTTATTTTAACTTCCATATAGTCATGCCTTGTGTCCAAGGAGGGGTACAGCTGTTGTAATCTTGGGAAGGTACATAACCTAAATTGAATCTGTAAATATCCAGCAATTGATCAATTTAAATATGCAAGATACGTAACAAACTGGACAAGGGTATCTATTAAGCAAATTAAAAATGGCTAATTATATGAGACTCTTAAGACTGATACACTTGTCTTTAAATTAATTAAGGACTATAGTTCAATTTCTTAAAAAAAAAAAAAAAAAACAAAGTGCATTTGTTCTTCACGTGCTCTGTGCTAGTGTCGTGTGAACTGTTTGTTTGCTCACAGGATGAAGATGTTTATTACGAGAACTCTCTAGAGTACCGCCGAGGAGGAGATGGGCAGCCCAGACGCACACGACCCACACAGCAGTATTACCAACCACCCAGAGCCAGAGACTGATGTAAAACAGTGTGGCGTAGTGGTTTTCTGAAGTGACCTGCATATTGTCCGGAGAATGTAACGCAGCACGAACACTGACGTCAGTGAAGACTGGGTGGAATGTGCACATGAACTGAAAACTGGTTCTCTCTTTTCTAGGCTGATTTGTCAAGGAACTGCAGATAGCAGCTCAGCTGAAATCTGAAAATGTGACTTTGGCTGATTATTTCTTCCACAAACAAAAACATCTTCTTTCTTCCATATTTATGCTTTCATGTCAATAAGTGCAAAATTCTAAAAGGGCTTTCACAGTTGCTGCAAAAAAACAATGTTGAAATGAAAGACTTTGTAATGCACAAAGATTGGTGTACATGGAAAGAATTTGTAAAATACTTAAATAAAAACAATAAGTAGCACGTGTCGGTGAATACATAAATTAATGGTGTACTGTTCATAATTTAAGTGACATAGGACATTAATGGATCATTCTGTATGAAGTCATTCTGTTGCACTGGCATGAAGATAAAACAGCACAAATGTGCCAAGAGTAGGTTTGACTCATGAGATCAGGTTTTTCCTCCATAAGAAATGGATTTTGAAAGCTTATTGTGCACTGGCCACTATCCATACAGTGTGGAAAGTGGGCCTGCAAGGAGTCTTTTTCATGGTGTGTTTCAAACACTACATTGTGCTTATCCAGAAATTAGGTTTGGTTAGGAATTTAGCCTTGCTGTCAAAAGTGAAAGGATGGTTCATTTCTTTTCTGTGGGCAAATGAAACCACATTTTACCACTGAAAAAGAACTTTTGAAAAGTGTATAGTATAGTGTAACAACTTGCATGGCCTTGTTACCTGGTACAACTTTTTTTATTGAAATTCATGGATTTATTTTTGGTGCATGGTACAAATGGAAAAGTATTTGAAAGTTGTCTTTAATAGTTTCAAGCTGTCGCCTTCCTTTTTGTACATAAACACTGATACATTCAGAATCACTGCACTTCCATTTTCACCTGCAGATATTCACTCTGCTAATAAGATACATGCTAATAATCTACATGATGTAGTTAGGTCTTTTTCTCATGATACAATGCAAATTTTATATACAGTATAAATGAGTTATGTGAGGTCTGTAAACAGTATTTACTAATGTTTTATGGCGTACATTAGTTGTAGCAATATTGCAAAAGTGAAAACATTGGGCTGGATGTATTCTGGTATTTAGAGGCAAGTTCTTTTAAAATGCCTTGCATTTACAGTTTTCAGGTCTCATTAGGGATCGGTTGTTATTTCACAACTAAATGGCATTGTAGAATGATAGTTGTATTCTGCACGGGAAATATGCTGAGCAAATCTCCTCGGGTTGTAAAAAGCAATATTTTAAAAGGTCTTACCACAAAGTAGGCTCATAGACCTGGATTTCCAAAAACTCTTGACAACTACTGAATAAGTGACTCCTTAAATTGGATTCTAGGAATTAAATGGAGTTCTCTTGTGATAGAAGTCAGCCTCAGTACAGCATACAAACAGCAATGATAAGAGGACACCTTGCTGGACAGGATAGTGAGAGATCTGGCATCCTGTAAGTATGCAATCCAAATTTCATTTGTGCTTGCATTAGACACTAGTGCTTCTTCTCACAGAAGTGTGTGAACAGCATGTCTGAAGCGGACTCTAGCGGACAAAGCTGAGTTGGTCTTCTTGTAATTTCTTATATTCAAATAATATTTTATTTCAAATTTCATGGTTAGAAGTATACGTGTTTGTATGCATATATTGTTCTCTATTCGCTACAGAAAATATGAAACATTTAAAAAAAGCAACCTGTTTCACCAAATTCCTTTGCCATTTTTATTTTCAAAGTGTGACAGAAACAAATGTAAGAGGATTATTTTCATAATTAAAGACAAAAGAACAGGAAAGCAAATATAATTAATGTTATTTGTCAAATTAGTTATAACATGTATTAAAAAACTGGTAGAAAATCAGTCCCACCTCATTGCCAAGATTTAATTGTATCAGACATCTTAGCAATGGTATCAATTAGCATGCTCTGTCAATGACTGCCTCCTGCTTCTCCATAATAGACTAACAGACCCCAAAAAGCTATGTGGGAAAAGTCATACAGATGGAATTTGGTTATTAAGTGCCCTTTCAAGATGACTTTGATGTTCTCAATTCCTGCCAGCTTGCCAGCACAACTTTTTCATTAAGCTCTGAGACATTTTCCGCCTTCAAAAGATTCAGCCAATGAGTGTGGTTTTTACTCATTGGCAGTCATTAACTATATTTTGAAATTGTGAAATTACCAGGATGAAATTACCAGGATACTAACAGGGCCTTTTAAATTATGTCTCACTTCAATTTTTCCAGCTTCTTGATCTTACTTGTCACATCACTTCCTAAATACCAGAGATGACATCTGATAATTAAAAGTGAGACTAATTAAATGTCAAAATGACAAGATAATTTCCAATATCACCAAAAATATGTGGTTTATAGCAGGTTCCAGAATTCTTTGTCTTGCCTAAACACCATTTGAAGAAGTTTCTTGTGACAACTTGACAAGCCTATGCGTAAACAGTATGATGCAGTAATTTGTATATGAAAAACAGAATAATATCCCCTTCTCACACACACAGACGAACATCAATCTTTTCAATTGATACATAAAAAAAAAAAAAATTTTGTCATTTGGCAACATGGTCTAAAGAAAAAAAAATGTGACTTATGAGGATTCTTCCAACAGAAAATAAGAAAAAATATCTATCTATATCACCAAGGATATTTACATAATCCTTACTCTCTGACTCATTTGTGGACAACATAGCTTTCATATCACCAGGTGAATGATAGGGTACTGCACTTACAAGTAATGATAATACTACTGTTGCATGTTGGTGGCCATCAAATTAAGGTATTCAAAATAGATTATTTGATTGGTCAAACAAAGTAACAAACATTTTTGTTTGAATGTGGCCCTGATGATGTGTTTGACACAGAAGGTGATATAAGTGGAGATGATATAAAATAAACTAGTTACTTAATCTGAAAGGGATCACAGCCTAGGATCGAATCATGTCCACTGCCATTACAGGCCTCTAAAACCTATTCAAGCAAAGGCAAAAATTTCCATAAGCAAATCATGAAATGCATCATTTAGGTGGAAAACAAGATGAGCAATAAGGTGTGTTGGTATTATAAACAGGGCACAGACCTGATCATATTTTCAGAACAATGTAACCCAACCTGTCTCTTTATTGGGTCTGCCATTTCTTTGAATTCAACGCATGGTCAGAACAATGAAGCCAATCTGGAAATGTGATCAGTCTGTGACTGTTAGCAATTACTTGCTGACTACATAATTAATAATTAAATGTATCTTCAGATCCCAAAGCTTGGACGTGCTCTCTGACCTTGCATCTATTGTTTGGGTATAGACAAGAAAGATGACGGGGGGGGTCATTGTCAAAAAATGGTGCAGGATAGATACCCTTTTACTGTGGACATAGTTTATCACAGCATAAATATGATATCACAGGGTCAAGGGCATAAATATGTGATAATTGTGTTCCTTTTGTTGTATTCCCATACATTGTGACATTGATGAGAGATTCTGTAAAATGTGGGCAGCAGTCATTTACATTCATTATGAGGGTTTTCAGGGTAGCTGTGCCTAAGAGTGGTGGAGTCCCCCATCCTCGCCAGTGAGGTTTGTTATGTATTCACTCTTAGTTTCTCTGTCAAGGGAGCCAATTATTAGCAAGACTGATGTCAACTCCCCCTTTTCATTTTGCTCTACATCCAAAGTGAAAACCTCAAAATCATTAACCAGCCAGTAGGGCTGCACTCCATAAATCCCTGTGTCTGGGTTGTTGGTAGTCTGCTCAATTGCAAATCTGGAGTTGATCTGTACATTCTCTGGAACAAACAACTGGATCACATCTGTGGAGAAGCTGGGCTTATTCTCACTGATATCATACATGATGAGTTTGACTTTCACTAGCTGAAAGTATGGTGGAGGCAAAATTAAAATATCAAACGACAAGGAGCAGTCCTGGCCATTGGAGTTCTCTGAGCTGGTACTGTATGAGACTCAGGGATGTAGATTTACTAAGCGACATAATTGGGATTTTCAGTCGTTTCTTTGTTGTCGTCCTTCTTCTCATGTGGTTTATGTCTATTTTTAAGAATATTCATAGATTCTTTATGAATATATGCCTTGTTTCCTTGAAATAACTGCACATTTAATACCCTCACTGTATACACTATGTACAAGTGGTATACATAAATATATGTGAAGACATTGAAACCATTTATCTGCATAGTAAAGGAGATGTGAATGAGAGGCAGGACATTCAGCAGTCATTATTTAATAAATTTAAACCTAACAAAGTACCTGTGGCAGTTTGATACAGAGGCGTTTATTCTTAGAATAAACATGAATTACATAATATAATGCACACAGGGAGGGACTATATGGGAGCAACAAACCTTGCTCATTTAATCTGAGTGGAAACTATATTCTACTGTGCAGACATTGGAAAGTACCTTGCATTTTCTGTATTATATAATCAGTCTGTTGCCATTCATGTTTGTTTATGTGTAAAATCGAACATGCTGTGATGTTAGATAAACACCCACTAGAGTTCTGCAGACCATGTGGAGTCAGACTCCACTACATTTCCTCACAGATGTGGCATTTCTAAATTGTAATTTCCACATCAAAGCCAAAATCTGTTGTATTAAGGTGACCTGCAACAACTACATGAAGGTAAGGCATTAAAACAAGTGTTTTAGTCTGTCCTGGGTGCCTCTTTATTAATGTCTACTTCTACATATGCAATGTAGGTCAATATTTTGCAATGTGTGTGTCAAAAGCAATAAAAACTGCATTGCAGATAATATATACAAGAGCTTTTTGTCATAATTGGTTTGACTTGGATCTAATACATTCATTCATTTGTGATCCTGCTGCTACTGAAGAACAAAAACATATTTAATGTAGTCATTACTAATATGGCAGTGTTAATGAGTTATTGTTATAATTAACTCAAATATTGTGCTGAATACTTGCAACCAAATTAACTTGTGTGTAATTGGGAAATGTGAGATCTAATAAAAATAACTATTTGAAAGGATTATATAAAATATTGAAGCATTTTGTTATCACAAAATGATGTGATAACAAAATGATATGATTTAATTGTACAAAGCAGTACCAAAATTATATAAACAAATTCAGCTGCTTCTCCTACAGTTCTGAGACATGACAATATATTATTTGTTTGGTGTTCAAAGTCATTTAGTTTGCTCAATGCCAACTCAATGCCAAAAAAGAAGTAATTCTGTAGACTCAACCAATTATTTTGAGTGCATGGTGCCCTCTCTTGGTCAAAACTGGTATTATTCTTAATGCTTGGAAAAGTAAATGTTTGCCCATTCAATGCAGCCTTTGTCCTCACTTCATCCTGCTGGTTTCCCAGTGCTGTAAACCTATTAAACTCCATTTCAGAAAAGGATTCAAATCCAATAAAAAATCAATAATATCTGAATGATATTAAATTCAAATAAAGTTACAAAGAATATAGAATACATGAAATATGAATAAGTAATTGTTATATAATTGTTATTTTTAGTTAACACCAGTATGACTGCATGCGAATGCGCACACACACACACACACACACACACACACACACACACACCTACACGCATACATATTTTACAGGCTGAAAGTGCTATTTAGATCTGTGTGCAACCAATTAGCTACGAATAATGTATCCTTCTGTGCAAATTGTAAAAGCACAAAAACCTTGAGTGAACCACCGAATTAATTAACTTATAATTGTTATGCCATATTTTAACTAAAGAAACATTGGTTTAATTTTCCTAAGTGATGATTTACTAACATTCCTTAGCTCAAATTCACACACGAGATTGACACCTTGCCTTGACTGATAGGAAGACAACCATGTAGCACAAAGCATCCCCTCCACTTTCTTCAAAATAAAATGACTAAAGATGCAGTCCAACAACAAAGGGGCACTCCAATAGCAGCTTGTCAGTGGAGTTCTGCAGCGGCATGAAAGGTTGTCCTCCTGCAGCAGTCAAGCAATGATGAGACCTGAGCCACTGAGGGGTTTAAAAGCAGAGCAGTGGCCAGAAAGGCACAGGGATGGAGCAGAAGAGGTCTGACGACTTGCACGGCAGATGGGTATTCTCTGTCCAGGCCATGAAACATTCTGACAGGCCAGGTTGTTGCCTGAGGCAACCATGGTGCCAACGGACTATTGCCACTACACGACATGCCAAACGGGCAGTTGTGGCCTGCTCCTCGTTTTCAATGTGGCTCTGGTCTGGGCCACGTGCCAGTCCTTCCCTTCACCAAGGACATCTCCTTTCTCATCTGGCCAGCCGGTGGCGAAGCTATAATCCTGAAGGTCAATGAAAAATGAAGTGTTTGGCTCACCCAAGCATATGGATAGGACAGGACAGTTCCATATCCCTGCGCCCTTTCAGAGTCACTGCGCCTTTAGGTTATCGGAGAATGCATGCATCATGAGAATTTCTTTATGGGTGAAGTAACTCTTTCAAACAAAGACTGTCAAGAAAGTCGTCGGAGTGTGTGAATTCCATGCTGCCAGACGGAGGACTAAATGGCCGACATTTGGACATGACATTAGAAGGGCACAAATGAAACAGAATAGGAGAATAATTTCAAATCCTACACCACACTGAATAAGCAGTAATTGAAGTAGAGCCATGACTCAGATGGCACAAATTCCAATTCGTGGTAATGTGGATGTTTGTCATGTGGAAGTAGAATTATGCATTAGGCTAGGCAGTGAAGCATGGAAACACATAATCACCTTTGTGCTATTTCCAATGACAGATTAGGGAGATGCACGCTGGTCTGATAGTATATCTGTAATACAGAGATTGGATATTTTGTCACATGAAACTACGCCCATTGGTGATATCTTGATTTCTCACCGTAGAAGACGTCATGCTCATTCTAGCATTACAGCAGAAACAACGTGGAAATGCAGAAACTTGATGTTTGCCGCAAACTATCTAATCATTTCTTGTGCTGTCTGCTACAGCATGAACAGCCTACTGCAGCCTAAATTGATTGACTGCACTGAGATTACTTCAGAAATTCCCAACCCATTGTGCTCTGGAATGCATTGTTGCTTTGGTTATCTGTTATTACGAGCTGGTTGGATGAAACTGAATTATGTGAATAGTTTCTCAGTCATAAGACTCTGCCATCTTATTGAATATTACCATGAGGCTTAACCTTGAGAGAATGAATTTGAAAAAAAAGATTCAATTTCAGCAGAACAGAGATCTTCCTAAATAGCAGACATACATATCAACAGTAAATGACCTCTCTGTGTTCTTGATATGACACTTAATGTTTCAGATCATGTAACAACCATACACAAAGCTTCCCATCATCATGGGTACATTTATGTATGATTAAGGTACATTTTTACTCCATACTGAAGTTTCTTTAACAGAAAAACAGCCAAAACAATTCTGAAACAGCTTGAAATATTTTTTGGAAATATACAGTATTTTCTATTAGGTGGTAGGGAATGTAAGAAAGATTTGTGATTAACAATCATTTCATGTAAAGGTTTCAATTAAAATGAGGCATTATTTGTTCCAGAATGTCTTCAGGGCAAGGAGGTATCTGCATCTGAAATGCAGCATTGATACTGGGTGTAATGGTGACCCTCTCAGGGGACAGAGATATTTAGAGACTAGAAATGGAGGGAGAAGAAAGAGCTAAGAAAGGTGATGCCTGTATCAGTTGTGAATTCACAAGAGAACCACTGAAAACGTAGATACTGGAGAAGAGCTCAGCAAGAAAGCTGGTTTGTGGAGGCAGTGGTAACCCCACCCCTGAGTGCTGACAATGATCCACAGCCAGAGACATCAAGGTCAAATGAGTCATTTACAAACAGTATAACCCAAAACAAAAAGGTTTTTTATATCTCCATATTTACAACAGTAGGTTTAAGGCAAGGTAACAGTACTGTGTCGGGCGGGTAAAAGGGAGCAGACTAAGCAAGTTAGAATCAGGTGCAAGTCACGGTAGTTTATTTAAAAGCTTCCAGTAGGTAGAAATGGACACGCTGGCATGCAATACTTAGAAAACTGATGTTTGAGTCAAGTAAACTGTTCTGGGAAAAAAGAGAATAATTTGAATGATACAAAACGTACCATAGAATGGGCCTACAGAAAAAAAAAAAAATAGTGATGTGTTTATGTAGCCAGAAAGCTATCTAGAGACCTACTTTCAAAGCAGGAGCAATGGAACAAAGGTGAAAATGAATAAGCTCGCTAACAATACTTCCTTTTACAAGGACTTTGAGAAATAAGCTATCTAATCAGTTAAAGTGGCTAGTTTGCAATCTGTATGGATCATGCATCACAAGCCCTCCCCTCTTTTTTCCTCTTGATTCACACAGCCAGGAACAGCTTCCCAACAGCTGACAGTGACTAGTGTGATAATTAACTAGCTAATTGCTCATTGTCTTCCCATGATATGCTAATAGTTGGTAAAATTGAAAAGCACATTCTTGTGTATGTATCACTTAGAAGTTTTAAGGGTTTGTTAATCAGATGACATTATTTTGCTGTATTATCACATTTCAAGTTGTATTCAAAAATATATGGCCTGCACATGCTATAATGCTATGTTAGCATTACCATGAGCAATAAATACTGTTCAAGTCCATGTGCAGAAGACCAGCATTGGATTAGTCGTCTGTTACACATTTTATATTGAATATTTAAAGAGCGGAAACGTAAAGAAACAATATCAACCAATACTTTCCTATGCATGCTGAATAATCAGTTACCTGACATTGCAAAGTAGATGGTCACACATTCTCTTTAGGTCTTCCTCTCCCTATTAGGACCCCAATTTGTGTGAATTGTCTGGGTGATATGCCTGCAGAGAATTCAAGAATCGACCTGTTGTCCGACCATTTGTCCAAACAACCTGTAGTTTGTTTTGATTTCATGTGGATCAAAATTCTTATCTGTTGCTCTTGTCAGTTCCAATGTTGCACAGCCAAATCAAGTGAAATATGTAACAGTATCGGGAGGCTTGCACTTCATTGATTTGTTGTTGAGTTGCTCTTTACTGTATAGCATTTATTTGCCTTTAACTGTAATAAACACACCCTGCTATTATACCAGCTGCTGGAGCTTTGGGATGCCAGATGTTTCTTAAACCCAACTGTGAATACTTCACTTTAATCCTGCAGATCTGATTGTAAGTGTTAATTAAGTAATACATGAAAGTACTGCTGTTGCAAGTTGAAAATTGAAATTTGTAAAAACATTAAAAATGCTGTCTTCTCAAGAGACTTATCTTTTAAACAGTTTCAAGAAAGAGAAGTGAGAAGTCTTGGGGAATTTAGAGAAGCATATGAACAACAGATAAATGTATAAGGCAATATTGTAATTCCTGCCTATCTGGGCAGATATATAAAATGGTTTAGATATGTGATGGCTATACAATCTTGTAATATCAATAAATGGAGATCAGAACACTGTCAATAAAATCCATTTCACTATTAATTTCATAGTTCTACCATGAAGACTATAGTGAGCATTTATTTATGTGCTGCATAGTTATCAAGCATTATAAATGACATTTCAACTCCTTTCTTATAACTTGCAACCTCAATTTATGGGTCAGCGCTCTGCCATCCTACAAGCCTATGTTTTTTAATAGCTAATCACCACTTCATCTAAGTAATTTTCCCCATTTAATAAACATAAAATTCTTCCCTTCCTTGGGAAATTAAAATAAGGATCAAAGGTTGTTTCTTTAATCCAGGAGAGTCTTGTAAGAAGTGTCATTTTGGCAGGAGATAATTAGAAAGAACACCTCTGGGATAATGGTGGCTATATCAGTGTGGACGGTAATACCAAGCAGGAAATTCATTTGTTCCCATTTTCCTCTGGAGTCATGGTCCCGCTGATGGTGATAAACAGAGAGAGAGAGAGAGAGAGAGACAGTGGGGGTGATGGAAAATGCTGCTGTGTAATGACTGCACAGGGACTGAAAGGGAGGCGGAGAGGGAGTGCAACATTTTCCCCCTTATCCTGAGGGAAAATTGCTCCTGAAACCTGTCTGTTTGATGGTCTCTGATGGAGCGGATCACACAAGCCTCTGTGTCCCCTTTAATCAAAGGGAGAGAACAAGACTTGAAAAGACCACTCCGAAATAATTGCTGCAGAACAAACAACGAGTTGTGGCTTTTGCTCGTCTTTGAATTTGGGAACGCGTTCCCATTTGCATAACACATCTTGAGTCAAATAAATACAATTAAAGCCAGAGAGTTTGTGTTCCCAATAAGGCCACTAATTTGCTTTACCATTATAGGCATGCTCTTATAGATATTCAGCATGTTAGCAGTCTCTTAATAAGGGTGGCCCTTAAATAATATATTCAGCTGGAACAAATATTTTTCAGCAACACATTGTGCCTTTCAAGCTTTTGTGACACTATCACTTTCCTTTTCTCAGCTTAAACTAAAGCAAAATTTAATATTTATATATTCATTTATTGACCTACTCTCAAGTCACTGAGTGGCCCTGGGTATGGTGTCCTCTCTCATCATAGCTCATACTGCACAAATTTTAATTCATGTCATAATGAAGAAGAGATTCTCCTGATCTGTAACAAATACCTTCCATAAATAAATGGCAGTCAGTTAATTTAATCCATAACAAGGGCAGAGGAATGTTGCATAGTTTTCTAGGGCAGCTTGCTCAATCCATATTGATGTTCCCATGTAAACTAGGCACATCTATTTGGCACACAGGATGCTTAGGCTACATTTGGTTTAATCCCACAAAACCAAACAGGAAATGTATTTAAACATAGTTACAGGAAATGGACCAATAAACATACAGAGAATGCATAATTAAATAAAAATAAAAACATCACAGCCTCTTTGGCAGCGTAAAGCCTTACATCTGGCTAAGGGAAAGTGATTTTTCCAACCCCTGTGGACAGCTTGAAGTGGAGACCTACAGCAAGGATACGGATGAGGGATATAGAAAACATCTGCCACTGAGGCAACAGGAGGGCACTTGGTAACCTTTATATGTCTTGGGAATTCTGGATGCGCCATCTTGCGATTTAAACTCTATTTGGTGACATACAGTAAACCAGCGAAACAGCAGAATCACATGTTCAGCACAATGTTTCAATGGATTCCATGCATATCAAAATACTGGTGTAGGCAGGCACATAAGCCAAGTGAAATTAACAGGTGCTTTTTTTAAAGAGCGGTGAGCACAGATGGACAGTGACTGTTCTTTTGAAGTCTGCTAATGCCCAAGGACAGTGAAATCTGCCGGATAGGGTTAGGGTTAATCAAAGCAGTAAACAAACGGAGAGTGGAGCTGCACTACTACTCTCTAAAATATGGCACTAATTACATTTACTGCCTCCTCTAAATTCAGTGTGTGCCTGTGTGTGGGTAGGGGGGCAGGGTCAGCTGCTCTGAGGTCAGCTGGACCTGCTTTACAATTTGAAGTGTGTTCCTCTATTAAAACAGCATGAAAGCCAATCCATTTTTCTAATTAAAACCTGACAGCCACCCAAAAAGAGTTCCTGTCAAACTGGGCTTTTGATGTTTGGTTGAAATATGGGAACAATACTAAGTTCACACACTTTTTCATGATTATGTAACAATACACCACCAACCTGATTTTATTTTATTTGACAGAATAAAGTTTACATTTTGATTCTTTGGTACTTTTTTGCAAGTAAAGTAGTAAAGATTGGGAAGTGTGGACAAAGGAGATAAAAATGGAGTCAAGCATGCAGAACTAGCCTAGCCAAATAATGGGACAAATTGTAATAGGACTTTTGCATGCATGCATGCATGTGTGCATGCAAAAAAATTACAGCTCGTGGATAACATTTCCTCACTGGCAGGCCTTCTCTGCCTCTAATTGGACTGTAACGTCTGAAGAAATCCTTATCAGCCCATTAAGGCTGTACAGTAAATAAAAAAAAAAAAACTTTTTTTTTTTTTTTTTTTACAAGAGGGTGAAGAAATAGAGAAAAGAGAAAAAAAAAAACAAAAACAGAAAACATTATAGTAACTACCTTTCCCCTTATTAACCTGTCTGTATCATCATCATACAGCATGAATCTAAAACCTCACACTTCTACAGTGAAGGTTGCAGTAGTAATCTGCATCATAGATCACACCACGTTTCCCAGTGCATTTTCTCTCCCTTGGCACAGCTACTGTCATATATGCAGCATATAAATGACCCGTCAGGGGCAGCTTTAATTGTCCAGTGCACACATTCATTCAAGTATTCCTATAAAAGACAAAAACATGGAATATGACAAAAAGAACTTCCTGAGGGACAAAGAGAACTGCTCATTCTTTTCCATAATCTAGACCATAGCTAACTTAACCATACAGAGTGCAGTAATATTCCGCATGTGCCCATATGCCCAAGTGATATCGGTGTGGGCTCAACCCTTAAGGAGCACTTACGAGTTGAAGGGCACATTAGGTCTGATTCTCAGGGAGGTGACAGGACTGATGAAAGGTCGTCAGGGTGAATAAATAAAAAAATCATGTTCTTGAGGTCGCTATATACCGTGCATGTGAAGCAGCACAGTGTGTTCAAATTGCTGATTGAGTTACTCATTTGTATTCAGGTAACCTTCTGCAATAAGGACCTACCTTTTCCCATCTCTCTGCCCTCCTGTTGCACTTGAAGGTGTGTGTGTGTGTGTGTGTGTGTGTGTGTGTGTGTGTGTGTGTGTGTGTGTGTGTGTGTGTGTACTTCTTCACACGGTACAGCCATTTCTCATCGTGCCTTCACTGATATATGTCCTGGTCACCCTAGAAAGAGAGAGAGGGGGAAGGAGAGAGTTATGACCAGGACAGGTGGCACATGAATACAAATTCTCATTTGTTCTCTCAGTGGTGTATTCATGGTATAATTGTGACATTAAAGTGGAAGGAAACAGACCTGAGGAAGCAGAGGTTGTGGTACATGCATGTGCTCTTTTCTCATCTCACTCCCTCTTGACAAAATGACTTGCCCATGACTTGCATGTCGTACTCACTCTCTTGAGAAAACCACTTTCAAAGTATTCTTGTGGAATATTGCACATTATAAAAACATTGATCTTTTTTTTGGCATTCTTTATTTGAATTAACTTTCTATTAAGCTTCTATAATCATTCTAGAACACCAGCTGGCAGTCATTGCTACATGATCAAAAACATGAGTCTGTCAGAAAAGAGCCCTCATTTGGGTCATAGATAGTGCTTAAATATCTTTTAATCAATCTGTAGGCATATATCCAGCAGTCTACCTCCTTACTAATGTATTAATACAAACTGTAGATGAATGTGTCCTCTGTGGGTCCCCTGGCATGCCTGTCACGATCATTTACACCTTCTATATTTCCTCACTTTGCTAATTTACCCGCAACGTGACAGAGTTGCACTGGAGGCTGCTACAGCTTTCTCTCTCCAGATGCTGGGACCACCTGTCCTATTATTTCACGGAGAGACTTACTTATTGCACCCCCCCTTTTCTGCTCTCTCTCTTTATTTCTCTTTCTCTCCCGCTCTCTTCTCCCTCTCGGTCCACCACACAGCCAACTGTCTTGAAAGTAATAAGCCATATTAACAGTTGCAATCCATCTCACTTACAGGGAAGTCAAGCGGAAAGCGCAAGTTTACCCACTGTATCACCTTGCATTCTCCCATCCATTAACATACCAGACGACATACAATGCCCTTACACTGAATAATTTACTACATTTTACAAAGGGAGTGTCAAGGCTGTGAAGTGGAACCGCATCCTAACACATGGCAAATTTGAGAATTTGGGTAAAAATAACAGTCACACTTATCTCATCAGCAAAAAAAAAAAAAAAAAAAAATTGTATTTCAGTTGAACTCCCATGCTAGGGGTGTGCATAACATTTGGTATACTTATTACTTATATGTACTGACACTAGGTGGCACTGATGTACTTTTTAGTGTTTAAGCATTTTGAATCTTCCTCTCATCACATTCTGCTTGAATACCGTGCAATACAAAGACACAGTTTCAACTGCAGTACAATTTACATTGCTTTTGGATCCCAACCTATATTGCCCAGAATATTGTGATATAATATTAACTGTGAAGGAGGATTGTGCAAGGAAGATACTGCTGTTATGTGTTGACTGTCACACATTTAATTATTGCTATTTGGCATCCATGAGTGAATTTCATTCTACCACCTCTTCTTGTTCTTTGTTCATATTGTACACACTGACATGAGTGAGACGGACTTGACATTCTGAAAAACATTCCCTCATACTTCCTGCTGGCACCTGCCTTTCACTGCTCTTATGTAGAGCGATACAATATATGGCTATGGAATCCTGAGGCCTCTGAGGCACATTGGATCCTCTTTCCTCTATAAACAATTCATATTTGTAATACTGTGTTGCATCTTAATGTGAAAATCTAGCAACATCTTCAAAGAGTTCCTTTGCCTCCTGCATCAATGCTTTTCTTTGTATCCTTTTGTTTCAGCATGTTGCAGAGAAATAGCCTTAAAGCTTTTCTTTTGTATCAGCTAATTCAAGAAATGAATTTAAGGCAGGATTCATCTTTAGCCATTACCCCAGTTTCCCACCTAGCTACCTCCAGTTTCCCTCACATCAGCTTTGCTCTTGATGTAACTTTGCAGATGGTGCGGAAAGTACATTTGTTTGTAGGTTATAATCAATAACCTTTGAACTGTGTACTCTGTGTATGTAATATAAGCTGACAGCATCCTAGCATAGTTAGGATTTAATAACATTTAAGAATATCCTTGTCAAGATGTGAACCGCATGTATCCCCAGCTGTCTCAAGATGCTTTTGGTTCCCCTGATCCTGACTTGATCACTGACATCAGCCCTGATTAAGGTATGTTATTAAAAGCAGTAAGACTGGTAAATATAAAACACCCACCACTGAGTGGGTGAATTATCCTATTGGAAAACAGGTGCAAATGTGTAGATGAAATAAACGTAAATAATGTAATTTCATAATTATCCATCATAACAGATTTAAAATCACATTTAATTGGCACTAGCTTTCCAAACCAAAAATTCAATTTATGGAATTTGTGAATCTCAGATCTCTGAACTGTTTCAGCACAAGCTACTTCTATAATGGCTGGTTGCCAGAAAACTGCAAGCCCATCCTACTGTGGTGTACAGACAGGACTGACTTAATACAGTATCCATTTGTCTCCACATCGATGATTCAGGGGCCACCTTATTACACTATTGAATATCAATAGTCATTCACACGTTTCCAGCTTAATGGTTTGCAGGCATCTTTTCCACTTCCCTACCAAAGATTTAGTAACATTTATACCACCCACACTATCTCCCTCTCAGTACTGCGACCATTCTCCAGGGTATGTCACCACGTTTGCTGCTCGCTATAAGATCAGCAGTTGTCATGGTGGTAAAAATGAGGAGACATTTACCAGAATAATGAGCCCATTAAGCAAAATGGGAATTTACAGCACAAAGGTTTCACCAATCGACTCAATCTGATAATTGCTGTTGCCATCTAGAGCCAGACAGCAAGGAGAAAGATGCCCACTGTGAAAAGTATGAGATGCAAAGCAATCACAGGAAAGCAAATGTTGCAGACACTTGAGGCAAGATGTGCAACATTGTTATTTGTAGTACTGCTGTCCTTATGGAGCTAGCTCGAGGTCACTGCGGAGTGCATCTCACTGTTCACCTGCATGCTGACACTGAAACCACTCCCCCACCACGCGCGCACACACACACACACTTACTTTACTTCTCCTAACACCCTGTTTTGCTCATGCTGCTGTGTTATTTATACCACATCTGCCATAACGTGGCCTATCACCCGTTGCTGGCCTTGCTCTGACCACTCACATCCTATGTTTATCAAAACAACTTGGCCAAATCTGTGCAGAAAATTACCCGAGACCCAGAGCCAGACTTTGTAGATTGGTGCTTAGGGGCAAACCGTTAGGTAGCTCCTATTAGTTAATTCACTGCTTAGTGAGCGTATGGTGAGATAAATCTTTTGATGTGTTACTCCAGACGGTCCATCCCCTGTTACATCTACACACTTAGGGAACTGAATCAAGATAAATCTTCTGTTTATTCAGTGTTCAACCACCCTGACACAAATGATGTCTCTAAGTGCTATTGCTAATGATGTGAGTGGGCTGGAAATGTTTGCAAAGCCAGACTATATAACTAGCCACAGATACACACACACACACACACACACACACACACAGGATATAAAATGTGGCAGTATGAATCTCACATGCAGTGTGTGTAACTTTGGGTGGTTAGAAGTTTTACAGAAACTGTATATCTGTGTAAATAAAGAACAGTTCAATCTCCCTGGAAAATACACATAATTCCCAACAGTCGGTTAATACATTTGAAAATTAATAAGATACCTTTTAAATTTTCACAAGGCTTTCATCTAAAATATCATCATGAATTTATGAAAAAATATCAGAAATTTCATCAACCTAAATGTCAGGTTAAGCAGCATCCTGATCATACACAGATCTTTTCTTTTTGGAGAAGCAGAGCTCAGATATTGTTAAAAACGTAAGTATTAAAAACAATTTGATGTAAGGTTAAAATGTAATAGACAGTATTCTCATGTTGCCTTGTTTGCCTTTTTTTGTGGGTCCCAAAACCATATCACAACCACCACTGATTTGACTGAAACCTAAGATAAACAAGTAGATGGGCTAGTACTAAAAGGCGAGGCCCCATATTATTACCATGATTATGTTTCTGTGGTCTAAAGATAATTGGTGAAATCAGGTGTGAATATAGTTGCAGTGAAGGCTGCAATGTAGTTTAAAAACAAACTTGCTCTGTAGATTCATAATGTCCACCAACCCGCTGAAAATCAGCGTTTAGGTCTCCATTTTTTTCCCAAATACATAAAAGTTGTAAGCTTTTTCTTTTTTTTTTTTTCGATGGGTCTAGCATATAAACTCTTGCCCTTTTCAAAAATCCCTGCTCAGTGTAAGAGAGCTACACATTTCCTTAAACTTTATTTTTCTTCAACATCCACTTGCCTCACATGGGGTCGTCTGAGTCAATCAAAGTGTGGATTTGAATGCAAGCTGAGAGCTGGACTTTCATGTTCTTTCCTTTTTGGTTATCTCTAGTACAGCTCCCTGGCAATATTAATTATCTTGTGGAAAAGTCATGTTGTACTATTGAATCATATTTACAATAATAACTCTCAAGAGCTGACACTGAAAGAAGAAAAACAAACTCCATTTTGAAACTGTATAAGGTAATGAGAAAGCTATATCTCCCCAGGGAGGACAACTGGGCTTTAAGTGCAAGGGATTACAAAACACCAAGGGAAAAATATTTCCTTTCCTCTTTCAAATCACACCCTCATTGTACATATTAATAATCATAAATTGCTGCATGCAAATTAAATTCCAAGAGGCACATGGGAATGGTTTAGGAAGCCGTCTGGTGGCCAGTGAGATTTAGGGACTACAAAAATAGAGACGTGCTAATTTAAACCTTTTACACAGGGTAGGTGATTAAAAAGTCTAAAACAAAAACAGCAAATGGGACAATGGGATACAGAAATGCATTTGTCCTTCATCAAGACATTTAAAAACCTACAGCAGGGGTTCTAAAACTTTTTTTCTAGTCCACTCTTTTAGGGTAGTCTCATCTCTGAGGACATTCCTCACCTTCTCATCACCACCATCACCACTTTCCCCCCCTCATCATCATTCAGTTTAGTCCATGGAGGCAATACTTTGAATTTTTGAAATAACTGCAGTGAAGACAGGGTATAAATGAAGAGTGAAAACAACATGGTGAAATCTTGTGTCAGCTCAATCCATTTGATTTTGCTCACATGTCAAACAGACAAGACTCAAGCTTTGCTTTGTAGCAAACTATCTATGATAGTAGTAAAGACTACTGGTCTTTACTACTTGCCCTGATGGGCAATGGCATTTTTTAGTTTAAGTTAGTTAAGGTCACAGTTTAAAGTCACTTACTTAAAAAAAGGGCACTGTATCACAACAATTGTTATTTCATAAATTCCCAAAGTTCATAAGTTTCTCACAGTAGCACACAGCACATCTTTTCCATAGTATTTGGAAAAGTGATTGCAGCAGCTGCAGCTCTTCAGCTATGGGACAGTAGAACCTGTCCATTACAATGACTTGCTGTTGATTGTTTTGTCTGGTGCAGGTTCCCACATTATTACAGTGTAGGCTGCAGGTATTGTTCTTCTTGGGGAAAGTGAATCCCTCATACTGTGAAAGGCATGTCAATAATTTTTGTATGTAACCTTCAAGTAGGTCAATATAAACCAGCCCTGGCATTTTTATGAATCTTTACTGCACTGTAATCACAGACTCCAACTCCTATAACACCCTCCTAACTAATCTGTCACACCCTACTTTTCTGCCAGTGTGAGATTAGTTTCTGGACATCCACACAGTCTGAATACTTCTGCTTTAGTACAATTAATTAAAATTATCTAATTAACCTGTTGATTCCCAACTATTTAAAATGGGTGTCTATCTGAACAAGTTAAATTCACTGTTTTTTTTTCCATCTTCATAAAGAAACCTCTGTCCTTTCCCTTGTAACACTGGCATCTCAGGTTACACTGAGGATAAACTGAGGCTATATTTCATAATGGGGATGAAGTATATACATTTAATAATATTGTACAAATTCTTGCTGAAAGAGTATTCTCCCTCAGTAGCGAGCTAATTAACAAAGAACCTCCAAAGCTAGGTGGCTACCTGGCTAGGAAATGCTTTAGATGCTGGGTGACTACCATATATTTGAACCCAAAACAGCTTGCAAGGTATGCTGTTTTGTTTTATAACTATCATTTATGGATGTATATGACCATTTAAGACATTAATAATACATATTAAAGCTGACAAGCTGCATCCTGCATGTGATTTGTGGCATATCGAAGAAAAAACATCTAACATATTTACTATATTTGAAATATAGAGAGAGGATGATGATTAGGCAAGATATCTACAATGTTGTAATTTGTACATATGAATCATTTTGTACCATTGACAAGTTAATTTCTGTCATGACAAAATTGTCATAATTTCCACAGTTTCCTCAGAAAACAATGTATCTAAAAGTAACAATTGTGCTCTTTGAGGAGTATGTCAGAACAGAGCTAATATTTTGATCCATGGGATGTAGATTACTGTGCAGTAAGGTTAATTGTCTGGAAGTCAACAGAGAAGGGAATTTAATGAAGAACACTTTGGAGACAGAACTCACTTAGGTCTGCCTCCAGAGTATAAACCACAGATTGTATAGTTCACCAGAAAACATATATGTGCCACAATACATGAACAACTTGCTGATTACATGGCAAAGTTATAAAAAGAATGTTTCCAGACAAGAGTCTACAAACAATATGCCCACCAAATGGCACTCGAAAAACCATTCACGAAACGATACTTTGACCTTAAAGAAATGGCAAGCTGTAAATATATGCCTCATCTCCACTGGTAATGTTACTGTATTTTCATTTCCAAATGTATTAGCTTAAACTTGCATGACAGTCAAGGAGCCATGCCCACTCTTAGTATGTCATAAATGACCCATCCCTCTGGACAGGTTTGTTTGAGGAAGTGCAAGCTGTCCATGCCAGCAATGTTACAGACAAGTTCAGACAGGTTTGGGTAACAATGGAGACACTCACAATCTGTGAGCTAGTCTAGACTCAGTCTGCATCCTGACCAGGGGAGATGAGGCAATAGAGTTATCAAAGTTACACCCAGTACCATGCACATATTACATGTTTATGAAGCAGAAGCAGTTCACAGAGTGTAAATCCCTGAAATACTAGTGCTAGTCATGCTTCTTTATGAAATGCTACAAGATTATTTCTAACTTGTACGTGTTCATAACATTCTGTTTAAATGTACAGCTATAGTGATCAAGAAACATCTCTCTTTCCCTCCTCAGATAATTAGTATCTACAGGATGTCTAGATTAACAAATTGATCTTGAGTTAGCTGGATTAATCTTAACCAGTTATCATAAAGCTGAATAAGCACGATTCTGCAGTAAGGAATATGATGCACATGTGCGCAGCATCAGATTGTATGAAGGAGGTAAACCTTCCGAGGATGTAAAGGCATTTGTCAGGAACAGGAAAAAGATCAAGAAAGCTTGACAGGAGAATGGATCTGTAAAAAAAAAAAAAAAAATCTGTGGATGCAGAGAGGAGTTGTCTCACTGGTGGAAGCTGAAGTAAAGCAGTATTGAGAAGAGGGAGAGCAAGCAGCGGGCTACTCCGCTCAAGCTTCTTGAAGAGGATGAGATGCATGAGGACAGGGTGTTAAATTTGAAAAGATGAGAGATCAAGGGTGGGCCCCCTGGAATATGCTGTAATTGACTCCTGCTTAAGAGTGGGATGAAAACAGTCTGCGCTGTGAACGATTTATTAGGAGCGAAGAGATTACGATGAGTGAAATATCTGCCTGGAGCAAACAGAGCATTAATAGTGTCCTGGGAGCACACACGTTAGGTCCTCCATCCATCAGTTAAATCCAAAATCAAGCAAAAAATAGTATCATTGGCTAAAAACAACCAAAGCAAGGTGAACATTGTGCCACATGTAATTTATTGTCGAGTTCAGAAGGGCTTACTGAATCATCAAAAAAGCATCTTATGCTGGTATGTTTTTTAACAGAGAATAATTAATGAACTTCTTTGCTTGAGGGTCTCATTGTTAAGGAGAACATTAACATATTCTTTTTTAACTTTTAACAAGGTTCAGTTACAAAACCAAATTGTCAATATTTTGTGAAGGAATGACTCATGTCATCATTTTAAATATTTTATAAGCTTGTACTACAGCTTGAAACAATATTCATTTATTCTGTGAACTGTTGACAATGTCTGTTAATGTCATCCTGAACATTTAATAGATTAGGTGCACACAGAATACAGATGTATATGTGTTTAACATAGTTATCCTCAGGAATGTATGTAATTATCTCTTCCTATAGAATCTTGTTATTTTGATAAATTGTGATTCATTATACATTGCACTATGGGTACTTGGACATATGCATGAAAAAAAAAAATGTTGACTACCTTGGAAACATAGATAAATTACCCAAAGTATAGCACCTCATATTCAATTTAACCTCCTTGTTGTAATATTAGCATATGTGCTTATGTTTCAACCTTGGGCAATTTCTTCCTTCCTTTTACCTGAGAAGATACCATTAATCTTCATCGCTCATTGATTATTAAGGTTGATTGTTAATATATTACCCCTTTGAGTTATTATGTAATGGCTACTACCTGTCCTTCTTCATTGCTGCTCTATGGAAGAGGAACTCAGCTTAGTGATAAGTTACTGTCGAGGGATCATTCCCATGATGGCCCTGTGGAAGTGTAATGGAGTGCATATCCGTTCCATGGACCTTTTTAAAATGAACAAGAATAACCTGTCCAAACATACACAGACTCCCAAGTTGGAGGAAAAGACATTTTATTTCACCAACTCCTTTGTTTTCCTCCTCCCAAACACACCCACACCATGGACACTACAAACTAACAAGGAAACAGGCGGAAATATCTTAACATGCAGGGTGGTCAACTGGATGTTTAAGAATTTCTAAATCTTGGAATTTTTTGTCAATATGCACCTTTTTAATAGCTAAAGCATATTCTTTTTTGTGATTTGGGGGAACATGGCTTACCTGTTCATTCAATGGCACTAGCAGGACAGACTCCATCAGCCAAAGCGCAAAGTGGGGGGAGTTTCCTGTGTTTGCTTTTAAATCTTTTATAATTGATTTGTATTGTGTTTGAAAGAGGCAAAATACATATGAAACATTTTAAATATGGTAGAGAGGTGCCTGTATGCTAATATCTATTGGTTTACTGCCTTTAGAATAGAATAGAATAGAATATAGAATCTTTATTGTCCACCAGGGTGGAAATTTGTCTTTGGCTCACCAAAACACAACAGCAACAACTTAAGAAACAGACAGGCAGTTAATAAAAGAAATACGTAGACAAGGTCACATTACACATTAAGATTGAATAAATAAATAAATAAATGAATAAAAACAGTTCATGTCAGTGTCTGTTGCTTGAATTTTGTCAGTCACTTGCAGAGTTAAGAATTTTGATGGCTTTGGGATGAAGGACTTCTTAAATATGTTTTTATTTGCCAGAGGGACTCTATAGCACCTCCCAGATTTCAAAGTCTCAAACTGGCTGAAGAGAGGATTGGAGCGAGAGAGGATGTGCTAGGATACTCCTTGCCTTCTTCCCCGCCTTTTTGGTAAAAAAGGCGATTCAGTTCAGTTAATTGATTCATTTGATGCTTCTTAGTTTATTCTAAAATGGCTGACATCCTTTATAAGAAGCAACATTTAGTTAGTCGGAGGAGAGCTGGCTTACGAGTGCAGGGGTGCCTAGAGCAGCTGTATAATTGATGTATTCTCTTTTTACCTGCCTTCAGCAATTATTGTTTGTATTTTGTTTGTTTTGCCTCATTTTTGTTCGCACTAGTTGTACTAGTTAGTTTAGTATTATTTTTGTTACTTTCACCTGTCACAGGTTTAGGTGAATAAAACACCATCACGGCATCACCAAACCTTTTGTCTCATCAGTTTTTTTTTTTTGTTTTTGTTTTTTCCATCGCCTCCTGGCTATTCTACAACAGGAAGTAGAGTGAAAGTACAAAATTATCTGACGTAGGATATACTTAAAGTACCAAAAGACATTCAAAAAAACATAAAAATAGACAAATCTGCTATGCCCTAACCATAATAGCTCATTTCAATGAGGGTGAATTGTTTATTTCTCACACACAGTATAATGTACATTAAGTTTGATAATTATGGAACAAATGACTTACTAACACATCTGGAATAACATTTATTGCTAACAACAAAAAAAAAAGCGGTCATTTTAGGACTACTTTAGGAGCCTGCTTGATGGTAGACAAATGATAAACTATGGTATGATAATGGCATGTCACTAGTTCACTGAAGTGCCATTGTAACCAGCCAGAAGTAGGCTTTGCCTTCTGTTTGGGTTACTTGTGCCTTCTTAGCCACCGTAGTTACTTCCTGGCTGACACACGATCAGCTGATTGGACGGCAGCATATTTAAACCCCCAAGGTAGCGTCCCTAGGCAGCACACTCACGGTTGGTTTGCTTGGTTCTGACTGGAGACTACTTTGCTGTGGAAAGACTGACACTGTTTCAGATGGTGACTCCCCTTCCTTCATATACTGCATGAGGTGGATACACATACACCAGTATAACATGCACTTTCACTTTGATCACTGATTGCTGTGTGGGGTGTGTGTGATTCTAGGCACTGGGAGCACAGACGTGTGAATTTGGTGTGTCAGCCCGCCCCCCCCCATTCCAGTAACCACTCCATATGGTTGGTGTACTCCATCTGTATGTATTCATTCCCTTGTTGACGGCCAGTACCCTATCCCATTCTATTCCGCTGTTTTTTTTTTTGTTGGTCCTGTTTTTATGGTAGCTTTTAATGATTGGTTATTTAAATAAAGTGACTGTTTTTACTGCTTCATCCACTTTTTAAGCTTTTAAAGATTTATCAATAAAATTGCCCATCTAACTGGAATGCACGTCTCTGTCATTTATTACAGCACCTACCTGTGTATTGGGAGCCCCTTTAAGCCGTTCAGCCTGTTATTGGTTTGGTTGGGTTGTATCAGATTCTTAACGTGCAAGTCCTTAGATGGCATAGTCTGGCAAGTAAGTGTTAACATTGCATGTACAACCATTTACTCAGAGCCCAAGGGCACACTATGATGTTAGTGTGAGTAGGAGTATGAAAGTGAGTGTGTGTGTGAGTCTGTCCTCTGTTTGAAATAATCCCGAAAGTAACACAGAGTGAACAAGTGAAGCAGCTCAATCATTAAGCAACACAAATCACCACATCTTTCACTCTTCAAAGCTGTGGAACCTTCTGTTCAACTTTAGAAGAAACTGATTCTCAAAATTGCTGGAGACCAAGCTTGCTGCTCCAAGACTGAATAGAAGCTCCACAACACTGCTACTTTTTAGACACTTCAGATGCTGGCTCGAGCGTGTTGAACTTGACAGATATCATATTAATGGAGGAGAATGTGTCAAGATCTGTGGGATGCCCCAGTGACCACCCTGACCACTCCTCTTACAGGTATCAACTATCAGCCCAGCGAGAAGTTTACCGACAAAGAGGAAGGTAACACCTCAACAATCTAGTACAAGTCCATCAGTTGTACCAAATACTGAACAAGCACAGGTGTTTGCTGACCCCTTATCTGGATGGGCCACCAGTGTGAAAAGTAGTTTTGCCACCCTTTCTGTCCTCTCTGTTCAGTCACTGCCGCTGCTCTGCCAGTCTTGGGTATGAACATGCCAGGTCCCTCTGACCTGTCAGCATCTTCTCTGTCTGGCAGCTGGCCTCCTCACTCCTTCATGTGGTAAAACACAAAACATTAACATGCGGACATGCTTGACAATACTTACAAAATAGCTAATTAGGGAAAAGAATCAAATCCCCAGCTGCAGAGAGTCAGCTATATCTAACAACACTGTGTTCTTATCCATTTTCCTTTCAGCTACAGTATGCTTAAATACCTGGAATCCTCCCATCTCTCAATGGTTTGCATTAATTTATTATGAAATGTCACCACATATCTATATACAATTCTTAAAAAAAAAAAAAAAAAAAAGTTCAGAGAAGAATGTTTTGCCTTATCCTTTCAAGGGACTGTTTTGTCTTTGGTCCATCACTTCTTACATTTTGGCAACAAGACGGCCGCTGTGATGAGTTTCAGGTCTACAAACATTTGGTTAAAGTGGTTCTTCACCCTATATTTAATTGCTTCATCCATCAGTATGCAGAACTTTAGGGCTGGCTTCATCTGGTTCAGTTTTGCAGTGAGCTTGTGCAAATGTTATCAGAACCATATATTGCTGTCAGCTAGCTAACTAGCTAATGACAGACTAAGCTGTTAACTGTTTATTTATCAAGCTGGTGCTATATTAGCTTTCCAACAATTTGCCTATAATGAATGGCTAAAACAAGAAATGTCCTGTACCAGCAGCATGCACAGTAGACACTTCACCTTGAAAGAGTCTCCTTTAGAACATGTTGTATGAGTATGCCCATTGAAGGTTCAGTGCTGCTGCTGTTATTGTGATGGTGGTAGCAAGATGCACATGCAAGCTCTAGCCTGTTTGGAGGTTGGTTGCATGTTTTAGCTGGTGTGCTCTTTCCGAGAATATCCTTTTATTTCAGGGGCTTGCTGATTGATTAGACCTAGGGTGATTGGGTAAATCTGACTTTGCCATTGCTGAAGATTTGCCAATGTAAAGTGTAACAGGGCTTTCTGGAAGACACTTTTAAATGGAATACATATTTTCATTGAAATTGTTGTGGAGCAAGAGTTAGACACAAATAATTTTATACTTTGTTACTTTCCACCACTGAGTATGGCAAGGATTTATACACATCATAATGTCCATGTAATAAATGAACATTTGCTTAAGCAACATGTAAACATGATAAAACAGTGTAGGTGATGTAAATCCTTGGAAACAGGCAGTAATGAGAAAAAAAATAAAATCATGAACAAGAAAACACTTTTTTTTTTTATCCACTCAAAAATGTAAATTCTTCTTTGTTGGGTTCAGGATCTAAGGAGAGTCATGGTACATTTGGGATTTGTATACACATATGGAATTTTGTATGCAAATAACATGTTACAAGTTAATGCACAATAGAATGTATCAAGAGGCTGGTTTGTATTGTTGAAGGGCTGATGATTATAGTGTTGATGAACTGATTACATGCACATCGATATCTGTATCTGTTTGCAGTTTCATACTCCACACTACAGCACATCAACCTATGAGCTGCAGACAGGGTACTGTCACCCATATTCACTTTGTGTATTCTCATGAGGATGTGTTTAATTCACTTGCATGCAAAATAATTAAAATTAACTGATGCAGGACTGTACTGGTATAGCTCAGAGGTCCATACATATGCATGAATCCATTGAGAAGACAGCTCGGCACCATGCTCAGTAAATTTCATTCCATGCACACTTAATACATTCATCTTCTTATACAGTGGATGATCCTCTCATATTATCTTTATGCACGCAGGAATTAGGATTATTTTGATATGATAGCTAGCCGAATTTGGAGGCACTCATCATAGCATTTTATAGTGTAAAATTGATGCTGGCTTAGAAAGACATGCAGTGTTTTCCAAAGTGACTGACTTTGATTACTACATTATCAGTCTCCGACAGAATACAACTGCACTTCCCTAGATTTTCTGATGCTGTGCAGACTTAAGTAAAGATGTTCCTGCTCACTTGTGTTGGTCATAATGTTGCTTTACATTACTGTATAGTGAAGAACAATCAGGAAAAGAAATCACTGCCTATACAGTCCTGATCACCTGAGCACATTCAGACATTGTAACATCATTACAACATGGTTGTAGCAATGGAATTGTAAAAAAAAAATGTGAGGAAAAAATACATTTACTGTGGATTTCTTAAATTATCTCAACACTAGCATGTAAATCTCAACAAGCAATAACCAATAAATCAGTCTGAGTGACATGCAGTTGATATAATGGATTAACATATTGGGCTTGTTAGTTATAATGGTATTCTCAGTAGTAATATATTAGTTATTAATTATTTGTGGGTGGGTTAAGCCAAAAATTATGCATCTGGTGGGTGTGAAAATGCAGGAGAATTATAATTACCTGGCATATACTAGGGCTAAAAAAAAACTGAATGACCCTGGCCTGGAACAGTTGATCAAACAGACAACTTTGATGTTCCACTCTAATCTTCCAGGCCCAGCTGGGTAGGATAAGGAAGAATTTTTAATTTCTGTATTTGTCTGTGAGTAATTGTCTTCTTATGGAACTTATAAAAATCTATTATGGTTTCAGCTGAATTGGTGGCAAGTGAAAAGAGGGAATATGAAGCTGTCTTTGTTTCAAATAAAAAGAAGTAATTAACAACCTTAGTAACTGGGTGCAAATCTGCTGAAGTCTCTAATTACCTTTTGAAAATGAGACTCTTTGCCGATGTAACACATCCCTCTTAGTGTTTTACTTGGATTATGCTTTTCCATGTTTGTCTTCTCAGCAGTTAGTTCATTGATTAGTTTTCAAAGATTTATATACTGGTAGATTTATAGAAGCAAATACTTTCATTGCTGAATATAAATGTTTATTTTTATTAAAGTGAATCAACTTTTAATTTGGATGGTCAGTTGTCACTCATGCAATTGCTAGAGATGTGCCCCCCCACATTGGATTTATTTTCTGTAGGCTACTTGCATTTCATACTTACTCCCTAATGCTGGGTACTTTTCAAGGCTGAAAGAGTTGTTTTTATCCAACCTGATCTCATGGAAAAGTAGTCAGATTATGTTATTTGTCCATGGTCCTTCATAACCATCATACATATTAATGCTATGGTATTAGATATACGTGTTATTAATACCTCTGTCTCAAGCTTTGAATTCTCTTATGCAATTTTGATAACAGCAGTTTTTTTTTTCCACTTGCTCCTTCAAAGAACAGGGTCTTTCACAACATTAATCACGTTTGCCTTGACACAGTTTAACCTTGTGTCAGCATTTCAAGTCAGACAACATAAAACTACTAAGCTATGTTGCCATTTGTAAATGCAGCAAATAATGAATCAAATATGACTACAGTCTGTTTGCCTTGCAAAATCTGTTTAGGGATTATCTTGATTGATTCAGTTTTATTCATAAAAAGAATATTCATTTTCAGAGAAATATTGGGTTTTTCCTGTCTTGCATCTAGCTTGTAGTGGAATGCAACAATTCCAGTTTTTTCAGGTGGAGCGCAATGCAGTGTAATAAGATCATACTTGGAATACAATGCATATCATACCAGAGGACCACTGGAATCATCTGGCAGTTGCCATGTCAACTATGAAGACAGGATTTAGACACTACATGATGGAAAGAACATCTGTGTGTCCTTGGGAGTCACACAGATGGTATTATGTTACTGTCAGCATATTTGCATAATGGAATATATAAGGAAATAATTTGTTTACAGTTATATTCACCAAAGCTTTGCAGTACATCTTGTGCAGTATTTTTGTAAGATGAATGATAAAGAGGACATAGCTAATTAAAGTATCTCTGTGTGAAATGAGACCCATTTTAACATGACCCTGTCAGATTTCTCTGAAAGCTGGGACATTCATTTCTGTTTTTGAAGTAAGACAATGACTGAGGCAGACAAGACTTTTGATCAATACATGATGCGGACACAATCACGGTCTGGTTCTGGAACTCCAGTTTTCATTGGGTTTTCCTGCAAGATGTACTCAAGAGGTATTGTGACGATGCTGCTTAGCATCGGAATCACACTTTGTTTTACCACCATGTTTGAAAATTTGTGAAGACAAAATGAAAAATGAGTGAAGAGTGTTCAATAAAAAGTATATGATAATGTGCCTCTCTCAAGGTGTGAACTGGTATGATGATGACAATATAGAGTATATCTCCACTTCCTCACTTGGACCTTGCTATAAATAAACAACAGCCTTTCCACTTGTATTCTGTGTATTCTTTTCCTAGCTAGCCTTGACTACATTACATCTTTACAGGTAAAATTCAATGAGAACACCAATGTCATCATATATGTCTGTGTATCTCTGCAAAGTTTTAATAATGCTGATTTGTTTAGTGGGTTAAGCAAATGAATGAAATTATGGATTTAAGTGTAGTTCAGAATATTTGTTCTTTCAGTATTTTAATTTTAAAATCTGTTTTTTTTATTATTTATTTATTTATTTTTATCTTGGAACATATTTTGTGTCATTCAGATGATATTTTGTGTCAATCAGTTCTAAATTATAAAGAGATTTCTGTTTCTAGGACACTGGTGGAAATGAGGCTCTGGTCTCAGTAGGATACTCCAAAGTATCTTGTTTTAATTTATTGTCAATGCTAAAGCAGAAAATAATAGACATGAGGGGAACTGAAAAATTGGGGAATTGAAAACCCCACCAATGCACAATACAGTGTAACAAGGAATCAAACTAAGACATATAAATATTTTATTAAAAAAAAAAAAGATCACTTTTTGTGGACTGCTTCTCATTCCAATTCTCTCATCTGGAATAAGCATATTACAAGATACAATATTTCATTTGTTCATATGCTAATGAGGATGGCAGGTACAATATTTGCCATGTTATAAACAAAAATACATTCAGTATCCAAAAAAAAGCATAGGCCAAGCTCAGCAAAAGAGTGGAGAAAACACTCAGTAGGTTTGGGAGTAGAAGAAGAATGTGCTTCAACAACAGACATTATTATTCGTTGATGAGGGCCAGGCCCAAATGTCATTGATCCAATGATAGTCAAAAGAGAACAAATAAAGATGAAAATGATATATTACCTACATTATAATTTATGTTGATGTCTACTTTATTGGGGCAGCAGTGCAGCACAGTGGTAGGGAGCAGGGCTCATAACGGAAAGGACGCTGGTTCAATTTCCTGCAGGGGCGCTGCTGCAGTACCCTTGGGCAGGGTACTTAACCCACAATTTCCTTAGTAAATATCCAGCTATATAAATGGAAGCAAGTGGAGCAACGCACAGAGTCAGTGCCCAGCACTGCACCTGGTGAGACGGAGGAGGAGCAGTGCCCGGAGTCACCCCACAGTGTCCAGAACCTCCAATCTCCACTAGCAGATGATCTGAACATCCCCGGGTCTTGTGGCCTGCCGCACACAATGAGACTGAGTGGCGCCAGTTTGATGAGGATGTTGATGCTGCCCTCGAAGCATCATCAAGGGGGGAAGTGGATCAGCGACTCCGGTTGATGTGCACCCTGATCATCAGCATCGGCGCTGAGAGATTTGGCATCAAACAACCAAAAGCAAATAACAACATAGCTAGACCGAATCGGTGTGAGGTCAAGATCACCCAGCTCAGGAAAGAGCTGAAGTCTCTCAAACACCAGTACAGGAAGGTGAGAGAGGAGGACAGACCAGCCCTCGCAGAGCTTTGGGACATCCTAAGACGGAAGCTCATCTCCCTCCGATGCGCTGAGTGGCATAGGAGAAGGGACAGAGAGAGGGCCCGCAAGCGCACTGCCTTTATAGCAAATCCCTTTTGATTCACTAAAGACCTGCTCGGGCAGAAGCGGAGTGGGACCCTGGCATGACCGGAAGAAGACATTAACCAACATCTCAGTGACACTTACAGTGACAGTAGGAGGGAGGAAGACCTTGCCCACTGCAAAGAGTTAATTACACCACCTGAACCATCCATCCTGTTTTACATCAAGGAGCCCACCCTGGCAGAAGTCAGGAATACAGTTAGAGCAGCGCGGACTAGCTCAGCTCCAGGGCCGAGTGGAGTGTAAAGCATTGCCCAAGACTCCTGGAGAGACTGTGGAGACTCATCAGGGGAGTATGGCGGAGGGGGAAGGTAGCCAAGCAGTGGAGACATGCACAAGGTGTCTGGATACCAAAGGAGGAGAACGCAAGTGACATCACGCAGTTTCGCACTGTCAGGAGAGTACCATGCATTTTATGGCTATGTGCCCTGGTCTGGGTTTTCTAGGATTCCTTTCCCTACTCAGGACCAGATCAAGCGCAGATAAGATAAGTCAACAAATACACACACATAGCAGGCAAGAGGGCAAACGGTCTACCACCATAAATACCCCAAAATCAGTGACCACAGCTGCAGGGGGTTGCCTTCTCTCCCCCCTTCTCCCCTTCCTGAGCACAATCAGCGTGTGTGTGTGTTTTCTTTGTGTGTACCTATACGTTCGGATCATTTACCCTTTTGTACCCTACAGTAATTGTACTCTCATGCCATGAAAAATGTGGAAAACCCAATGTTGTGTGATAACACATGTATTTCTCAATATAGCAGCAAAACCACCATTTTACCAGTTTCTCCCAGCTAACTCTCTCCTCTCAGCCCATGCCTATTAATGTTTGGTGTCATTGCGATGCTCATGAAGAGCTGAATGCAAAGATGAGAGTCTTGAAAATATATCTGGTATTTCCAGATGTTTGGACCGAAAGGACAAATTAAGTCCTGGAGAAACTTCCAGGCACTCCCCAACCATAAAATTAATCATGCGTGGGTCAGGGAGGTGGAGAGAGCTTCTTCTTAAGTCAGGCCTAGAACAGGCCTCCCAGCTCAGTTTCGCTTTGGCTCAGTCTTTGGTCGTTGATCAGTTTTTGCCACAGCTCAGTTCCTTGCCTACGCTCAGTCATCCGTTCAGTCATCCAGTCCGTGGCTCAGTTTATCTTGCAACTTTTTGCATTTTGTTTTTTTGGAGTTTTGCTGCTATCGTGAGTGGTTCCTGTGTTCTTCCTTGGGAGAGGTAAACAATTGGCTTGGGTAATTTTCTCTGCCCGCATTCATTCACCCATTCTGTGATCCATCCATGTTCTTGTTTTGTTAATGTCTGTATGTAATTTAGTATCTGTTATGGTAGTGGACCAGGTCTGTAGCCCAGACTTTGAATTTTGTCTTGTCTTAGTGTAACTGCTTAATAAACCTTTTTAATTTACTCCAGTTGTGGCTCTATATTTCTGGCAAAGGTTGATCCACCAGACTGCTCATCTCCTATCAACGAATTCGGTGATTTAATTGGTAATTAATATCTTTGATAATAATTATTAAATTAAATCATTTTTATTATTATTTTACATGTTGGTTAAGTGAGAAGTTTTAGTAATTAGCGTCATTTGTGTTCGGTATTCAGAGTGCCGGACGATAAACAAGGGCATTAATTTCTAAGACCGCTGGGTTCAGACCATTGAATTTTTATTAAATCCTCACTTCCCCGACAGCACCATCTCCCTGCTCAGTGTGGAAGGCAAAATCTTTTTCAAGATCCTTGCTAACCGCCTAACAGTGTATCTCCTGAGGAATTCCTACATTGACACTGCAGTGCAGAAGGGAGGAGTCCCAGGCATGCCGGGCTGTATAGAGCACACAGGAGTGGTTACCCAGTTGATCCGCGAGGCAAGGGAAAATAGAGGAGACCTGGCAGTCGTTTGGCTAGACCTTGCCAATGCCTATGGATCCATTCCACACAAACTTGTGGCAACAACACTGACAAGATACCATGTTCCAGAGAGGATCAAAGACCTCATACTGGATTACTACAATAGTTTCAGTTTGAGGTTCACCTCTGGGACAACAACATCTGCATGGCATCGCCTAGAGACAGGCATCATCACTGGGTGCACCATCTCAGTGTCCTTGTTTGCCTTGGCAATGAACATGCTGGTCAAGTCAGCAGAAGTGGAATGTATTTCATACTTACTCCCTGTCCAGATCTGGCACACGTCAACCTCCAATCAGAGCCTTCATGGACGACCTGATTGTCACAGCAACATCAGTGCCAGGATGCCGATGGCAATGGTCACTCTGGATAAGAGTCTGTTAAATGGTAATAATGTAATATGGAGGCACATATCCAAACACTACTGTCTTTCAGCTATCCAGCCTTCATCAGAGCATAAAAAAGACATTTGAGGTCAGAGTTACTATTCACAAGGAAGCTGAGGAACAGACATGTGGAAAACCAATCACAATCACACAGTAATCATTAGAGAACTATTCCCAACAATCCAACAGGTACATCATTAGATCATGCTTGCTTTCAATCTTTTTTTTTTTCCTCCCAAATTTTTTAAGTGTATTAGATCATCACATTAACTCATCATGTTAGGTAAACCATACAGATAAGTTACATATTGAATTGTTTGTGGTCTGTGATGCACAGTTTAAAACATATCAAAAGGGAAATGACATGTTGTGTAGCAATTTATGTACTGTTAGATAGTGACCTTATGACCAGTCTGAGGGTGGTTACATGATTTGGCATTCAGTGTTGTGGCAACGTGTGCATGCGCCTACAGTGGAACATTCCAGTGGTTTTGTCTTGTGGGGTACGAGTCTGCATTACCGTGTCCTTTATACAGTAGGTAATTTTGCTTTGGAAAACTGCTTGTCCAGTTTCTGTGGGATTAGGTCACCAAAATTGGTGCAGTAATTTTATTTACATGGATATCAATTATTTGAATATTTTTGTAATGTGTTAGTAACTTAATATTTGGGGTGGGGGAAATAATTTTTTAATGAATCAGAGTGGCTTTTTCTGAAACAATGTGGGATTTATTGTGACTACTTCATACTTCACACCTAACATATGGTTGAATTCCTTACATTTGCAAATTAATCAAAACAATACTGTTTCATTTCATTCACTTTTTGAAGTGATTAAAAGGGCAGTAAGAATCTCCAGGCCAAGCAGAAATTAATCCTCTGAAATTAATTTTGTTTGGTTAAAAGACATAAAAATTCAATCCGTGTCCCTTATGACCATTAAAGATGTTCAGTGCAAATATTTTTCCCTTCCATTCACACTACAAAAGGTTCTGCTGTATATATATCTTCTTAGACTTGAACAATCACAGCATCAATATAGAGGATGCCTGGACCCTGCAGTTTCAGTATCGACAATTGTTTCAATAGGTAGTGATTTTTTAACATTGTGAAGGAGTTGCTATTTGGACTCTGGAGGAATCATTTTTCATGTATGAATTTCTCCAAAAGGACCTGCTAGGCCATGTGTAAATAGTGGTAGGTGTGGATGTTTGATCTGGGTGTTTGCCAAAGGTAATGCAATTGAGTGGTTGCCTTGGATTTCATGGCTCAAAAGGACACATCCACCTTAGTCTTAGTGGATGTGCCTCTGAAGCTGCGGCTCAGAACAACCTCTCATACACATTTAATCGTGATGATGACTTTTCACATGCTTTGGCTAAATTGTAAATGTATGTTGTGAGTTTTTGACTTTTGACTTCAGAATGTAGCTGCAAACTGTGACTAGGAAAAGGTTTCAAAGCAAAGCTAATCACAGGGGAGTGAGGAAGAGGGAGTTAAGAAGAAGCACTATAGCTGCTGAAGAATAACAAGCCAGGTGAACCTGACAGGGTAATCAAAGAATACTAAGAGAAGGCAATGTGAGGCACACTTGAAAAGCCTTTGGTCAGTTCTCAGCAGAAAAAAAATTAGCCTAGTGAATTTACAAGTCAAATGTGAAAGCCCTGCTAATGGACAATGGAAAAAAGGCATATCTGAAACAAAACTGAAAACAAGAAATTAAAAGCCATGAAGAGGCCAGTTTGACAGTGGCAAGGAAAAAAAAACACCCACCAATGATGAAGGAAGACTGTAACAAAGATTTCAACTCTTCATCTGAACTATTTCAGTCTCAGAATTTAATAACCATTAAAAGTGTTTACCATTTAAGGACAGTGCAGCTATCTGAAGTTCCCTATGTCCTGCTCTGTATATGGAGTAAATGTCTGTCTCACACTCCTGTGCATTGAATTGAATGCTGTCCCCTCATTGCAAACTACCTGCTGTCAATGAAAAACAAATCTGGCATATGAGGCATGAAAACAAATCAAAGTCAAATAATGCATTCACAAAAGTAAACACTGATTAACCACCATGACCATCCAAAATGTGGGCAATGTCAGTTGTTTCATGCAAAAAAGGAGCTGTGATAACTTCTGCCTCTCTAGCAGTCCAGCAAAATGCAATTGGATCATTCTTGGTTGTTTTTTATACACTGGAAAATACAGCTGCTCAGCCAGAACTTCACCAGACCAGGTAATTTCTTTGACCAACTTCTTGTAGTTGCCCTTATTGTAACAATCTTTGCCCTCATTGTACCCTCTAAAAGCCAATCCTCTGACCTCAGCAATGAGGATGCATCGATGAAATGTTACGTTGCTAACGAAAATAGCTACAGGAGCTAGCTAGAAGTAAGTGAATCCAGCAGTTCAGTTTGGTAGGTAAATACAACTGTAATTATATGCTACTTATTTTTCATCATAATGTTTGTTTCCAGTCAGAGCCAGTTTCTCACTGGCTTCAGTTGGAATCCATTTTTCTAATGAATATTGAAACCTATTCAGACTACACCTGGGCCATACTCTAACACCTCCATCCCTTAACAATAATTTGAGCCAGTAATTCAAACATAAAATCCTGGTGGCACCTCAGGCTTTTGCAGAAGCTCAAGGTCAATTGCAAATGTGTTATGGTGACACAAATCTGTCATCTGTCATCACTCAAACCTGTGTTTAAGGTTGCATGGTTTAAACTTAAAGTTGTACACCCTTTGACACTGTGGCAAAGTTTCCCACACGGCTCTACATTATAAGGATTGTGCTAATATTTTAGCATCTGTGCAACTAATTGCCTAACCCCATTGGATGCAGTTTTGTAAGTAGCTCTAGATGAGAACATCTGCCAAATGGCTAAAGGTAAATGTACTTTCCAGCTGCACATCTAACATATGACCTCTCCTCATGAAGCAGTGCTTTTACAAAAAAAAAAAAAAAAAACATCCTTATACTTCTTTTGAGATGTTCTGCTCTGAACTTCAAATCACAGAGGTGGTTAGTGATGTCTGAGTTTGTAAAACTCTTTATTTTACCAATTTTCTTTTTTTTCTTCACATCTGCATCTTATTCACATCATAGTGTAGGGTACTGTGAAGATTAACTGTGTTCTGAAAGTTCTGGCTGAAGAATATTGAAGATGTTGGCTGAGGAATTTCTATATTGTTTTCATTTATTCAAATATCATTTGGCTTCACATTTGGGTAAGGCCCACTGTACTTTTGGATTATCAAGTAGACCAGCAACTCCAGATCTGAGGGAATGTTTGGGCTGGTAGCTTTCTAAAATGTTGTATTCTGGTACTGAGTCATTATTTGCTTTAAAAACAAGCAATAGAATCTTAAAATCAATTATAACACTCAGAGGCAACCACTGTAATCACTTGAGTACTGGAGTAATGTGTTTTCTTATTTGGGTCTGGTTAAAACCCATACTGCTATGTTGTTTTTCAGGGAGACCTTAAAAGACAGAATTACAGTAGTCAAGTCTACTCATAATAAAAGCATGCATTAGTCCTCTGCCTCTGGCCATTTGAGAAATGGGCATACTTTGACAATGTTTTGAGGATGATGGTTCCATTCTGAGTCTGAAAGCTCAAAGTAGCATCTAAATTAGCACTTTCTTAACTTCAGGTCTGATGTTGGCAACCAGCATTTTTTTAAATAACACCTATTTGATCACAATCACTTAAATGTATATAGTTACATTAGATTGTTGTCATTTAGCAATTTTCTGATGATGACTATTGATGAAACAAAGAAATGCCCCCAAATTTCTTGTTTATGAACAAGTTTAGATGGGTTTATGTGTTTCCCCTTTTTCACCCAACAGGACATTTAGTTTGTCTTATCACAACTTCTGCACTCACATGGGAGTGCAGGATGTGTCAAAAACAATCCTCTGGTAACATACCACCACATTTATTTTTCACACCAGAAGTCCCACAGTGCACCAGGAAGCAGAGGCCATTTGGTCCAGCACATCTCCCTGGTGTCATCTGAGTAACTCCGAGGCACCTGAACCAAGTTATAGGATCCAGACAGTGGAGCAATGTGGAGGACTACCTACCCACCCCAGTTCCTGCAGGACGAAGCTCATTCTTTCTGCTGTTCTGGGCTCCCTGTCTTTTTCGAAAAATGACACGGCCTGGTTTGTAACCCAGGACATACCGTTCAACCAGTGTTTGCCATCAGCACCTTAACCTGCTGAGCCTCTCAGGAGCCACAATGTAAGCATGGTTTTGTGAAACCAAAAAGTTAGTATTTCAAGATATTTACAAATGTTAGACAGCTAACTCTTTAATGCCACTTTGTGGAAAAAATATGGGTGTTTTTATGCAGCCAGGTGAAAATAAATCCCTCCAACATTTAAACACAAACAATCCAACATTTATACACAAAGTTTCAACTTTTGTATTGCACATTACACACTGGAGTTTTCATTCACACTGTCTTCCCATACTATCCTTTTTCAAATGTTAATACAAACCCCTCCACTGCCACAATTTCTGAAAAGTGTCAAGTTAAGTGCTTTTGTCCACAATCATTTTTGACTTGAGAGGATAAGTGAAGCAGATTTAGGATAAATGGCTATGATGTGCAATCATATGTCTACAGGTTGTATTGTAAATGGAAAATGGTAAAAAGTGTTCATTACTTTTTCTCAAAAATAATGAAGGTCACCTAATGAAAAATTAGAAAATGGAAAATGCAGAAATACCTCTCTTGATTAAACCCTTGTAAAATCACTGCATGCTGTCATCATATTCTATAATTTCCAATGAAGAATAGAGGCCTTAAGTGCTTGTCAAAAACTAGTGACACAGATGGTTTCAGTGCTGGCTGAATGTAGTAGCACCACTTGAATTTCAAGCCATCCAATTTTGAAAACAGTAATTGTATGATTATTGAACATTTTGTCATGATATATTAAGAAACATTTAAGTATTTGATATCGACAACATTGCAGTCTGGTGACATAAAAATGTGCTTAGGATTCAAACTGTTACTGTCACAAGATAATACAGATGTGGTGCTGGATAGTTTTATTTATTCATGTAATTACTGCTAAATATTATTTACCTTGTTTTTATATACCTCTATCAATTAAAGGGAGACATCCTTAGCATGAAAATATCTGAGATATAGATTGTTCATGTATTTCTCCCCACATGGTGATGCTAGCAGCCTATTGAGCACAAAACTGCTTTCTCCCCTTTCTCTTCCATAATGTGAGATGACAGGACCTGTTAAGGTAAATTAAATGGAATTAAGAGAAAAATAGCTTCATTCACCTCTGTCATTTGTGATATCTCAGCCTGGCTCCTGATGGGCCATTCTCCAAATCTGCTGAGATGGGTCTCCCGGTCAGCTGGACCTGGGGGATGATTAGAGTACTGGGCACAGCTCCTCCATCACCGCCTCCACAGTCCTAAAATCTGACACTTGAGTATTTCCTCATATATATTTACACAGATTAAGCCAATGCAAAATCAATTCCTTTTGCCCAGAATACAATGGGTGTGAACTGAAGCTATGCACAGTTGCATGCAATGTAAAAGGTGAATAAATTGCTCATGATATATCAATTACCTGTTCACGTCTTTTATTTTTAGATGTTTTCACTATTAACAAAGTGATATCAGAGATATCACTGTGTTAATATCTTTGAATTAAGTTTTGCATTGTGTGGTAGGACCCTGTCAATACAAGCCAGGCAAGGCCAGAGAACATTTCAAGTCCAATATGAGGGAGAGTGATGATACAATGCAAGCAGTTGTCTGCCTACTGGCAGTAGGAGGAAGTAAAAAGAAAGCATAACTGAACATGATACATCATATTCAGTGGGACTGTAGATTGTATTATGTGTTTTCACCAGGCCTTAAAAGCTAGGGATTCTGGTGCAGGATTTTGGTAATATGAAACTATGGGCTGTTTGGCTAGATATTGTATTCCAGCACCTCTAAATACTTGCACTGTACAAAAATGGCAAGTTTCTTAAGCATGCCAAGAACATAATCTCTATATGTCAGTAGTACACAGGAATGATGACAGTGGTTGAGTACATACAGAATGTCATAAATTAAAGCATTTTTAGAATGCTGTGGATGAACTTGCTACAGGTAGTCTCAAAGACTAAAGCAGTTGATTCAAATGTCCTTTTTCCAGTTATTTTTGGAGCAGTCACTTATACGTTTCAAAGTTTAGTATTTGTGCTGTATATAGGTCAAAAAACTCAGATGTTGTTATATGTGTGAACTGACAACTAAGCATTCACTGAAAGACAGATGACTGCCAATCATAAAAAATAAATAAAATAAATAAATAAATGTCAAGGAAATGACTGGAAATGGAAAGGTAATATTTCAAATTCAGCCACGTTTGAGAATTTATCTCACCAACTAGGTATTTGTCAGAATTGCTTTTCTCTTGAAGTATAAACTAACAGTTGTACAGGAATAAACAGTAAAAGCTATGGTCCTCACTTTGCTCCTATCCATTAATTATATTGTAAATTCTTTATGAAAAGACACATACATTAACATGATTCTGTATTCATCCTTTATCTATGCTTCCATACATGAGAACCGGTTATAAACCACAACAATCAGGTCAGAATGTCAACCAAAACATGTATGTGTTTTGCAGGAGAAAGGGCATAGGTCTGGAAAATTCAGTAATATGTCCGAAGGTAGTCTGGCATTTGTATTCATGGGGGCAAGCACCCTGTCCATGTTTGCAAGGAATCTTTTCATTGTAGACATCAGAGTCTTGCTCTAAGGCATCACGGAGTGTGAAATTCTAACCCTTACAGTGCGTGAATCAACTGATATGGTGGGAATAGTGAATCGGATGAGCCATCAGGATGGTGTAAAGATCAGTGAATCAGAATTTTGTGAAAACATCACACCCTCAAACACAACCATGTTCTGCTTTCCACTGTGAAGAGGTGAAGAGGTTGAACTTTTGAAAGATTTACAAAGAGCTGTTTTTCCCCCTTCTATAGAAAGTACTGCACACCTCTCTTCTTATCCCCTCATAAAAACTATATCCAATTTTGCAGTCTGTTTACAGACAGAAAATATGATTATTTTCAATGTTTTAGCAAGTTCAAAACATAAAGCTGTTGCTGTATTTTGTGCTGATGAGTATAGCTGTAAACTTCACTAACCCTGAGATCTCAGAAGTACAACAATGTATTTGCATTTTTTATGAAAAATCAAAATACAGCAGATTGCATACTGTAGGAAAACCACAAATGGAATTTCGATGTAAAAACAGATGTGTGGAGCTGCTTGATAAACTGTGTACTCAGAAGTCCAATCTAAGGAAAATAAATTGTGCATTTCCTGTTTTGTTTGAATTTATAGCCTTGTTTACATGAACAGTAAGCTTCATTAGAGCTTTGTCTTTAGAAGCAGAATAATTCTGTCTTTAGAAAGGCTGCACTCATTCTTTAAACATTTGACAATCAGATGGAGGATAATATAACAGACACATAGAGATATTTTTTGTTTTGAGAGAGTGTACCTTATTTGAGCCCTGAAGGTGGTCTGAGTGGTGGAGGTTTGTAAGGAAGTGACTCCTCCGTTCCTTAAGACAACACATTCTAATAGCGCATACGGTTTTTGTTGTTGTAAAAACGCGACAATATGTGGTTGAAGAAAACGATTCTATTTGTGACTGCACTGTGAATGGAAATGAAGTGTTATGGGATTGCTCCTGTAGTTCTGCCATAATGGTAGGCAGGCCAAAGAAACCAGCACGAAAGTTAACATGCCGGTTCATAGCCAGGGTGTCTGCAAGTGTGCAATGTGCATCTTCACAAATATGATTGGATGAATTAAAGCCAGTGATTTGAACATTGGTTGAATGTACATGAGAATATTTAGGAAAATGTGCACAGTGAAATTTGTGAAAAACACAGTGAAAACAAGTGAATTTTGTGAAAATAATATGAAGATGATATAACTTACCTATTGTCTGGTGGATTTGAGGCAGCATTGGCAGCATCAGGTGATGGAAAAGATGGGACAGTGTCTTCTGCAAGATGTATAAATCTAGTGGAGCCTGACAAAAGTCAAACTAATGTGGGGGAGAATAACGATGAAATTACCTGTAAAGTGTTGCAGTGTGATTATTGGTTTTATTTTCAGAGCAATGTGAGTATTATTGTTCTTAATGATAAACTTTGTGTAAATATTGTAAATAATATAATTGATGACGGTAACTGATTTTTCCTTAGTTGGTCTCCCGGCTCCACTGACTATATGGTCTGTGGCAAATTGTGTGCGACCATCTTGGTAGGTCTCAAAAATGTCTATATTAAATTGGACTACCTGTACAAATAAAATAAAAGGAAAATAAAGCAGTAGCATCTACAAAACAATACTTTTGATTATTTTAAGCACATGGGGAAAACCTCCTATAAGAATGAGCATAGAGATGCTTGAGGGAACATTTGAAATCTTAGCAACCTTTCCAACAATGACTACATATTGTTAAGTATAGTGGATCAATTTAGCAACACCATACCACAGCATGAAGCAAAGCAGTGTGTGGTCTGCTGGAATGTATTGTCAGTGCATAGGTTAAGTTATGGGCTATGCTGTTGATTTGAAATTTCTGTCTTATTCAGCTTTTGTTTCACCTTACACTTAGACTATTATAGGGTCACCACTGTACAGCTGGAATTGAAAAGAAAGTATAAGTGGTCCAAATTATATGGATAATGTAAGTTGTATATTCTGTATATTCTGTTTCCTACTCAAAAAGCTATTGTTTTGTACTGCCCTGGCACCAAGATCACCTGGTGCCAAATTAATGCAGACCTCCAAGAGGACAGTTTGCACATCTTACATCCAATTCACTTAACCTTTCTGTCTCCCCAATGATAAATAAAAAAAAAAAAATAAATAAATAAAAAAACTTCATCCCATCTGTTGAGAAGAAGTTTGTTGTTTTTTACCCAAAAGCTTCCCACTCCCCAGATAGTTTTTTTTTTAATCATTGTGCCCGAGGCTTTGCCACCGATTATCTTTTTGCCCTCCATCTGTAGTGATTAATGTCCTCTTTACGCAGCTGATGACTCATTTCAGCTGGATCTTCAGTTGGCTAAAATACTTTTAAAAATATGCTATTACAGATTGCAGGTCCATTCACATTAAGTACACTGTGAGTTGCTGGATTTCTATCTGTAATCACTAGAATAACTGTGAATTTCATCTGGACATAAACATACAGAGACTTAATTTGATTTATTTGATGAGAGGTTACTGTATTTAGTAGTGATAGTGGTAATGATTGGGTTGTCATTTCATGGGATGTCAGCAGTGCAATTCCTAATGCCATGGTCCCTCAGACATTGCTACATCCAATTTGTAAATTTATTTAATGGTAATAAAGGATGAAAACACTCAATAAGCTAAATGCATCAGACTTAATAATAGTGGTTTAAGGTGAGAGATTGTGCTATAAAAATTTGTACGCCAGCTGTCATCTGATAAACATGCTCTTTATATTATATATGGAATCTTACTCTTTTCCTGAACTTTTTAAAATAAATTTGTGTTGGCAGTGTAGAGATAAGAGTACACCTCCTGTGTCTGTGTCCTAACGGGGAGAATGTTTAAATATTTAAACATCGCATGTGATCAATACAAAGGTGGTGTGATTAATGATTAATGATGCATGGTTTGCTGTTTGGGAGGGGAAAAAAATTTGGTTTTCTTCTTTATTTATCCATTGATCAACAGGGACAATGTGTTTCACCCAAGGACATCTTTTTGAGAGACTCTCTCCACATAAATTTTATACTTTACCTTTTTTAAATGAAAATGTGTATTTGCCAGTCTCTTTGCATAATCACTCTCAAAATGCATTGAGTTTCTACAATTTTGCCATTTCCTTGTTTTCTTGTCTCTCAGGACTAAATTCAGTCAGAAATATGCCAATTTCATTATTACAACAGGATAGGTTAGACACAACTAAAACACAAAGGAAGTAAAAAGGAGTAAGAACAGAAGGGGCTAGTAGAGGGATGGGTAACCATAGACAGATGAGGGAGTTGACTACAATTATCGATCAGTGTACCTGTTATAAACAATGTTAGACAATGTTATGGATATTCATAGACCTACCAACAACATACAAGCTAAGGAGGTGAGTATGGGATGGTTGCATCAGTTCTAGACAGAAAAGTGGCCCAGAGAGGCTTCTGTCTTGAAGGGATTTTGTTTGTCTGACTTGGGTAAAGTGTGCAGTCCTGGTTAATAAGTCAGTGTTTTATTTAATGTACAAATGCAGTTTTTTTTTTTTTTTTTTTTTCGTCAACACCCTTACTCAAACCCAAAGTTACTACATATGTTTTAACCATGGTGGCCAATCTGAAGCATTGCTTTCTGATTTTAATGTAAACACAGACCTAATAATAAAATTCCACTCAACACCACTCTTGTTAAATTGTACTCCTCTTTCAGAAATGCACATAAAACAAGGAATCTGAGGCAAACATAGACAGCCAAACTTGAACAGCCAATGCTTCCTCTTCTTCTTAAGCACTATTTAACCTGCAATTTAATGTATGTTATCTCAATATTGTAGGTATAATACACTTTATAGGGGTAGCATAATACAGTTGTCAGTAACCCACTCAGAGGGGCATCCCGTTGCAAGGCTGCAGGAATGACAGTTGAGCCAAGATCACGGGCAGACCCTGGAAATTAGCTAGCAGGTGTCACCCTACAGTTTGCATTGCAAGCCACTTCGATATTAATTCAGTGATCCCCTTCATGGTTCACATATAACACCATTGAATGGCGGTGCTTGTAACTGTACATGAAAATGATAAACTAGGACTGTAGGGAATCCACATGCATTGAAGAAGACTTCCTTTGTTCTCTGCTGACTTGCATGTGTTAATGGAAAACAAATTAAACCACACTTGGTTGTGAGACCCTGTCAGTAATGCCAGGGTATGCTGGAATGACCCTGTGCCATAGAAAATAAGGGTAATGGTGACCATAAGGCCACAAAGAGAGTGGAGTAACCCACCATTGTTAGAGCTTCATTGCAGGCACACTTTGACCATCACCACTCTAGAGCAGTGTTTCTCAACCCTACTCCTGGCGGCACCCTGTCCTGCATATCTTCTATCTATCCTTGCTCTACCTACCTGACTGAACTCATCAGTGGCACATTTTATTAGATGAGCACACCTGATTTAATTAAGCAGCAAGGATAGATAGAAGATATACAGGACAGGGTGTTGTCAGGAGTAAGGTTGAGAAACACTGCTCTAGAGAACCCTAAGTTTCTTATGCATTGCTTTTCGGAGAGATTGAGGAATGTTTTACTCTGCCTGACCATTCTTTGCCTATATCGCATATATGTCTCATGATATAGTGGGCTAAAATCTGTTCTGTTTTGCAAATCTGTGAGGGCAGAGATTGGTAATCAAACTGTATTCAAATTAAATTAAATATACATTTGTAGAGGTTGTACATTTAAAGCATGCTGATGTGCTTTAAATAGTTTGTTGGGTGCCAAAAAGTACTGTAAACAAAAATGGGCAGAATTTAATTATGCTCCTGATTACATGGGTGTGCTCTACGGAAACAAGAGTTTATACTGTAAACTCTCTAAATTATTTTCTGCTATTGTATACAAGGGTCTTATTTGAGGCTTGTGAATGAACATTAGGTTTTTCAATCTGACATGTACTTGGTTTTTTTGGCAATGCCCTGAGTTTTAAATCATGCTCTTTAAAATATATATGTGCAATTATGTCTTTTTTTCTTTCAATACCAATGCCACACAAAAAGATTCTTCAGGAAAGATGAAGTTCACTTTCTTATATCCAATCTATCTGAGTGGATATTATATGGTTGCACTGTGACCATTTATAGTCAGTATTTTCTTCCTTGAATTTAGTAATCCGGCTGCTCACAATGCCATGCTATTCAGGAAATACTTCATTCTGTCTTCCAAGGCAAGGCTCATTCATCATTGAAATTGTCAAACAGCGGTGGTAGTGATATATTAATACTGTAGGAAAGCCAGTTGAAATTACCGATGAGGTTGCGGTTAGACAGTCTCATGCCCAGCACCGGGTAGAAATTCAGGTCTTAGTATTTGTCCTTCGTAGTTCAGCTTGATAAGAGTAATAGGCGCTACCTGACAGAGAACAAAGACGAGATGCACAGAAGTTCAAACTCAACAATACATCTTGTTTTGCCATTGTGCACTGAAAATACACTGACAGACATGACAGTCCAGCTCTGAGTAATTGGCTGATTGATTTGTGTTGTATGCTTTGCTCTCTTTCCTCTACATGATTTGTTCTGGAAATGCAGGAGAATAGAGTATCTCTTTTCTACCCCCCACCCCCTTTGATAAAAACACATAAAACACACACTCACACACATACACACAATGCTCATTCACATCATGTTTTTGGAATTCTACCACAGGTTTTTTTTATGGTCGTTTCAACATTCATTCATTAAAGATGCACCCAGTAAAATGCTGCTGTAGTAAACCTTTCCCATGGCCTCATAAACCTTTCTGTGGCCTTAAACCAGTGGAACACAGCGTGACCTTTTCTGAACAATGGTAAGCCACTGTGATTGAGTCCCCTCTGACAGGACCTACAAATGTGTGTCTGTTCCGTAACTTCACAACATGGTGGGATAAATGTCAGATGTTCATTAATTATTTTCAGTCATTTATATGCATTGGAAATAGCGATCATCCTGGATGACAACCAGATTGGTTCATGAGTACCGAGCCTTTCTGAGTATAAAATTCAATAAAACAAAGCAGCCAGAACATAATCAGAAAATATTAAGAAGGCCATTACATATAGTAATGTGCAGCATTAAAAGGAAATTACTTTTTGCTATAGTGTCCCATTTTCATATTAACACACACATGCACTCAGAAGTTAAAACTACAAAAAGTATACCCAGAACAGATTCAATGTATCTGGCAATGCAATAATATGGTGAGAACAACACTCAGTTGTTATTGACAGAAAACTATGGGCACACTTGGCTGATGTCCCTACAAAATGGCTTGTGTTAACAGGAATAATTAGTACCTGTCTCTTGGCTATGGAACAGCTGCCTTATTCACTAAATTGAAACATTCTGGCTGAGAATGGAAAATACCACTTTGTTTGAGTCCATTCTAATTTTGACTGCTGAGCCTAGATTTGATATCAGTTCTTCAATTCCAAACATTTTACTGTATGCAGGCCATCCCTGCTTTTACAACATTGAGCATTCCTGGAAACTCTGCTGTAAACTGGATGATTGCCAATCAAATCTTATTTTCCCCACAGGCCAAGAGTGTTATAAAACATATCACTCTACCTGTTTACAGGAATCAGGTTAGAGCAGATGCTTATCTGCTTATCTTTACAATAGTGCATTTACATAATGTGATCATCTGTGTCCACCATCAGGCCATCTTTATGATGTACAGACCTGTTGATCTGTGCATACCTATGAACACGCAAAAAGTCCTCACACAGACATTTACTGACAGGGTGAGCAAAACCCTGAGATTATTATTATTATCATTATTATTATTATTATTATTATTTTTTTTTTTATTATAAATGCAGTTCTGTAAAGTGTAAACAATCAAATCAAATCCTTATGGAATTAAATCAACATATCATAAATGTACTAAGCAATTTTGTCTAGAAGGTTTGCCCATTAAACCCTTGAATAAAACAGCTACAGTTGTATTGCTACAGTTCCTTAATGTAATTCAATGAGACACAAAGTTGGTGAAAATGGATCATTGAAACTCAAGGAATGTATCACTATGCCAACTCTTTATATTCAGCTGAATGAAGTGGATAAATGAAACGAGCCAAACTGCCTGCCACCAAAGATAAGTTGTGACTCTACCCATTGTTCTAATTGTTTGGACTGAAGCCTTCTCTGGTGCAGGTGCTCTTACAGTTGGTTGAAAAATCAATAAATGTCATGAGGTAGGCTATCCTATTATGATGGTGTATTCCAAATTTGAAATAGAGATGTATTCATTTAGAAAAAGATATTTAGTTTTTTTTTTTTTTTTTAATGCTGCATAAGTTTCAACACAGGCATTACCAGAAAGGATTTATCATTTACCTGGGACTAGCCTGAACCCCATAGACAGCCAGCCATTTACATTTATTTTGTACCCAGTCCAAAATGGAAGAAACAGAATGTCTTTGAAGAAAAAGAAAGCAAATAAAAATAAATGTAATAAAACATTTAATTTCTTATGTACTCCATTTGAAATGATTACTCATTATGGCACTTTAAAATTTTCAATCAGTCACTTAGTGTATGTTCCAGTCTATGTCTTAAACCTTGTGATTGGCTTTTTTTCTTTTCTTTTTTTTTTTTTTTTAACCCAATTCTTCACCTTATTTCTGTTGTGCAGTTTAGTAAAAGGGTAACTTGTCCATTCTGCCTGAAGGATCCCAAGAAACAAATCACCTCTCTAACCTCATCTCTTACTGTCTTACAAAGCTGTGACAGTGATTAAGTATGGCTTTGCTAGACAGCGCAGATGATCAAGGTGTCCACTCTGGCAATTCATCATATTATCAAAGTGTATTTTTTTTTGATAAAGTTGTTTTTCTGCTGAATCCATGGCCATCATTTCCATGGTGAAACCTTGCTTTGTTACCCATGGCAACTTCTCTGAAAGAGGTTGTTTTCTCCCTACATCAATCTGGACATGTGAGTCCTGGGCAGGCCAGATATAGCTGGCCTGATGAAATAAACACAGCCAGTAAGAGAAAATGACAGCGTTTCTTAGGGTGAAAACAGGTAAAAGGATAGAGGAGACAATAGAGTTTTTACTTTTTGGCACTGTTAAATTCAGAGTCAGTTTGTGATTCAGTGTGCTGTGCTCTAAATTGAGCGCTTTTTATGCTCTATGGATCGTGAAAAATAAAAAAAAAAAAACCTTGAAAGCAGACATAACCTGCTTCAACATTAGCATTATGTATCATTTCCATCTGGTCTTACACCACTTTGCATCACAGAGAAATATGTCAACATGGACAGTTACTGGTTGGTTAGATCCATGAACAGTTAAGGCTTGGTTATTGTGATGATTTTATCCCTTTGATTCTTCTATTTGTTAATTTTTCGAGAACAGCTTATACCATGACATATGCTTGTACTTGAGGCTGAGTGTAAGGTCACAAGTGGTGTTTAGGATAAGCTTTTCATTTCTTAGTCACTGTTCTTCAATTAAAAAGGATTTCACTTCATTTCATTGTAATTTCATCGTAACTAAGGTACTGAGGTTCCACATAATAATCCTATGAACATACCAGAGTCTGAAGCATTTCATCCTATTTTAATGTACTCAAATAGAGTTATTTTTTTCAGTTTCACATTATTATTTATTTTATTTTACATCAACTGAGGCTTTTCTATCTGTAACACATGCTTCATACAATGTCATTATTCAATTCAAACATTGGCTTTACACTGTTGTCATTGTAACAGACAATCCAGTGCAACTTACATAGGTTGAAATTTTATCCATTTATACAGCTGAATATTTACTCAGGCAACTGTGGGTTACGTGTCTTGCCCAAGGGTACAAGAGCAGTGCCCCAGTGGGGAATTGACCCAGCAACCTTTTGGTTAGTAACCCTGATCCCTACCATTACACCATGCTGCTGCCCCTGAGTGTGTCTGAGTAAATTGGGGTAATCCCGTTCTTTGTCTTTGCTGTGCTGGTAGCACAGGCCAATGTCCAACTTCATTGGTGTCAGTTCCAAAGAGGCCTGTAATGATTCTGATTCCTCATGCTGCCACCCCCACTCCCACAGGAATCAACAGTGCATCTGCTGCTTTGTTGAGGGGCTGCCAGTTGTTACCAGTCAGGTGACTCAGCAGTCCTTACCATTACAGAGGTGCCTGGAAAGAGGAAAAACACATTAAAAAAAGATAAAAATGTAGACCTAGCAACGTAACCTTGTTCTCTGAGTGAATGGCAGCCATTAAACCATTCAACAAAGGGTACAACTGCTGCCTGAAGGACACAGAATGAGATTTTCTTTTTCTCTGTTAAGACAGAGTACCATGCATGCCTGTGCTCATGAATGACTCCATGGCAAGCATCCAATAAAGGACTCAACATACACCTTTTCCTCAATTCGTCAGATGAAACTATTTGAAGAGGCGAGAGAGACCCATGGCCATTATTCACTGGGCCCTGACTTTTCTTTCAAAGAGAGACAGACAGTGGGCTGCATAACAAAGCGCAATACTCTTTATGAAAAGAACTTGTCAGCACAGTGTCACCGCAGCTGCAGAATTTCAGCTGCTATCAAAGAATGTGTTGAATCAAATTACAGAAAACAAAACAAAAAAACCCTTGAATCCTCTGTCCCATTGAGTTTTGCTCCTGACTTGTCATGGGTTAAAGGCATCAATAAAAAGAAACCCGGCACTACAATATTGTCAATATTTATGCTGTTATCTTTATCTTTACAAATGACTAGCCAGACTTTTTAATTTTCTGCTCATCCTTTAAACTCTGAGGAGATTTGGCTGAGGGCTGGGAACAGCCAAGGCTTGATGAGCTCTATCATCCTCTGGAGATGTTGACACGATATAAAGCCATAGTCACAAGCCCATACTTGAATGTTGAACCCTAGGGAAATCTTTCAGCTCTGCCATGCAGTGGTTTACTGCAGGAGGCAGGTGTCCATATCGGTGAACCAAACAACAATTTGATATATTTAGCATCAAAAATGTATACAGACTACTGCTCCTCACCACTAGGGAATGCATTGTGAGATGAAAAATTTGTCTTCTCCATCCCTGGAGAAGAAAAATTTGTTAATTCACTGACAGGATGAAGTACATTTTCATGACAGGTGTGGGCTTAGCCAGGTGCTTTTTCTCGATACAGCATCAGAATTTATGTCCTTTTTTTTCTCACAGCAAGAACCAGCAAAGCAGCTGCAGCAGCCTTGTTTGGAGAGCCATGAGTGATTTTAATTAGAAGTAAGTGTTCCATTAATTACCTGTAGGAACAGTTTGCCACATTCTCACATCACAGCATGAGTTTCCTGTTACCTTCAACCCCCTAGCCTTCTCTTTCATTGATGCAAATTTAACAGCTCCTTTGAAAGAGATTCATATACCAGAGTTCAATGGACTTCCCCAAACTTTGATTGGTTCTGGCCCAAAGTGTATACTTAACTTGAGCATTTGGAGTAAATGAAAGCGCCATTAGTAGATGTAGAGAGGATTTTGCATGAAATTATTAGCTTTAATGTTTCAATTAAGTCAGATCCTTGAATAAGATACCTTTTTTATGGAGATGGGGAGTGATTTGGCATGATTTATCTCACGCAAGATGTTAGTAGTGTTGGCAACATGAAAAAATGAACACAAAATAAATTTTCGTCAATTTGTCAAACCAATCCGTCTAGTTCTCTTCAATTAAAGTCAAATTCTTTGTTCTGCAGGCATATTTTTGTGAATTAATCTGTTTCCCTGCACATCAGTTAAGACAAACCATGTGAATTTGAATAATACATCCATACATATGTTAATGATTGATTAAATTACATTGTTTTTGCTGCACTCATTCAATTTCTGCACAAAAACATACTCCACCATTACAAATCCCTAATGGATATAGGATGTCGATATGTAAACAACATCATTGCCAACAACAAGAACAACAAAAAGTTCAACTCAGATTTTTTTTTTCCTTCTGCAGTTTTGAATATTTGTGCTAAGCCCCCCTTGCTCTCAGTTTCACCTTCTGGTCTTTGGCCAACTTATCTTCTCTTACATTTATTTGGCATCTTACATCCATTTATAACAATATTACATAGTTTCTTTGTAATGTCAGTTAAATCTGAATTAGCTTTTCTATTTTAAAATACATTTTAATTGTCTTTTACATTTTAATTGGAGATAAAGTGAAAATTACTCTTCATTGTATTTCATATTGTGCTGTGTTATCAAAGATAAAACAGAAAGCAATGACATTATCTACACTGATACTCTAATTCTCTAATTCTTACCTTCAACTCACATGTTTAACTCATTTCCCTCCAGATTCAGCTTTGCTCAGAATTAATTTTACAAAATACTGCTTTACTGTAATGGTCTTGGAGAGAAAAAAACTAAAATCTACATTCAGGATTCAAATCCTGTATGACTCCTTTTGAGTGACTGGCATGTTAAGAATGGAGTTGTTTAAAGGTGAATTTGAAACTTCATTTTTGTGACATTTCTGTGTGAGATCTTTTACAAACTTTACAAAAAATATCTTATCAGAGGGAACAACCTGCAAATGTTAGTATTCTGATTAATTGAATACACCTCAATGAGTATTTTATTTTTGTCATGCTGTGATCTCTGGACATAGCATCAGTAAGTGTATGCCATTGGCTTGAAATTCATTTTAATCAGTCATTGATGGCAAGATGTACAGTAATATCATTGATGCAGTTCTGAGCATACTTTTCCTCATTTCCTCTGCCTGTTCTTAAATCATATGTAGAATGGCACCTTCAATAAAACCTTCCTGGGACCCTGCTGATTTCCAAAATTGGACGATTATAGCAAAAATGAGTAAGAGGCAGTTGACTGCAGCAAAATTACATTATTTGTAATGGTACCTATTCAACAACAAAGAACAATCTTTTCACTTGTTCATGCACAGAACAGCCTGCCACCACTCATACAGTATGCTTTACTATGACATTTATTCAGGCTACAGTTGTTTAACAGAAACAGAAGTCTATTAGCCTGAAAAAAGAAGGCTGTGAGCTGACGGAACCCAACCTTCACGCAGAGAGGATTTTATTTTGGTCTCAGCTGAGTGCCTTGTTTTCATTATCAGGCCTCTTTGTGAGGCAGTAAAATTCAGGTTTTGAGGGAGAGAAAGCTCCCAGCATGACACTGGTAGCAGGTGTATGATGCCAGCAAAGGGTCGTTTTTCCCAGTATTGGCTATGAATTGCTTATATTTGCCACAGCGCTTTTTCAAAATTGCAATCAGGTCACACTGCAGGTAGCTCTTTGTCAGACTGTGCTCTATAGACAATTTGTTGCAATGTAATGCAACATTGATGGAAGTTGTGTAAAGTCGTTACTTTTTAATTGATGGTGCAAAACTGAAAGCTTCATCTTCATGTGGGGAAAAATGTTGAGGAAAAAAAAAAACTGAAAATGGAAATGAGTATTAGCTATTGAGTCTAAATTTGAAGCAAATATTAGAACAGTTTTTTTCCTTACAATATTTACACACCTATTGCGATAGTTGAAAACTGGGTGTAATTTGTATCCTTTATAATTAACAAAACAAATGGACTCAATCAGATTTGTTTTAGATTAATCAAGCTAGCTTGCAAGCTTATTGGCAGTCATAGCCTGGTATTGACAGCTGGCTTTAATAGTGAGCTAAAGATTACATTATATGTAATTGTCAGGAGTGACACAATGCCCAGTTGGTTCGCCCTCCTAGGGATCCGCCCGCCACAAGAACGCCAAGACAAGGTGAGTAGGATCAGCACACTTTATTTTCTTTTCTTTTTAAAAACACAATTTTAACAAAATTCATAAAACTCCAGAGACACCAGTCAACCTACTCGCAGCTAAGCCCTTCCCCCTGCCCTTCTGTCCACTCCTGTCCTCCCCTCCCTGGTTACAAACAGGCAGGTACGCTACCCCACCACACAAAACAAAAAAAGGAATCCCCACACACCACACACACACCCTTCACCCTTAGGCCTCACTGCAAACGCCCCATGATCTGGTGTCCCCGCCCACCTGGGCACAGGGAGAGAGAGGACCGCTCTGTTTCACTACCAGGGGGAGGGCTGCCACTGCGGGGGAGGCTCCTCACACGCACACCACACAAGATGAACAAAACGAAAACGAAACTATAAGGGGGGACGTAGCTCGGCTCGCGCCACGATGCCGGGCCTCGCCTACGTCCCAAAAAAAAAAAAAAAAAAAAAAATAAATAAACTCCAGACAAGACCCCCGCGTCACTCCTGGCGGCTCCGGCGGCGACGCACGTCTTCTTCCCGGTAATAACTTCGCCGGCTCCACGGGATCGCACTGAGGGAGACACAGTTCAGCAGCCGGTCAGCCCTCCCTCTCCACCCCGTGCCGCTGACTCACGCATTCAGTTGATGTTTCGCGGTGTAACCTCCCTTCTATCTAGGGGATCCACCTCCCCAGCACGCACTTCCACGGGGGGGGGCTCTCTTCGACCCCGGCTGCGTCCGGAACCAGGTGGTGTTTTCTCCCCCTCCCTCAGGGACTTGCCGCTTGAGCCCTTTTCGGTCGCCGCTCTTTTGGAAGCCGCCTAAAACACACACACACACACAGACACCCACACACACCCAGCACACCAAAGCAAAAAAAGGAAAAAAAAAAAAAAATTAACCAAACCAAATTCAAATTCCGCTCCGGGTCGCGACTCCCAGAGCTCAAACCAAACAAAAAAAGAAAAAAACAGCAAACCAAATAAACTCTAAACTCGACCGTGCCGGCACGTTCAAAAGAAAAAAAGAAAATCAAAAACCTAACTCCACACTAAAACTCCGTGTGTTCACCTCCGTCAGCGTCCCTGTTGCTGCTCCTACCCACCTGCCTATAAAGCCCCGGCATCCCTTACAGCAGATAGGCAACAGGTGCGGAACACGCACCAGGCAGCGAATACCGTCATTAGCCAATCATTCAATCAATTCAGCCCTGCTGCATGCCCGAGCCCCCTCCCTCTCCCAGAGAGTGCAGCGCGATCAATTGCCACTGTCAGGAGAAACTCCTGACATAATCAAGCAATAGCTAATGGATGAGGTTAATACTGTATTTGTTACTTTGTTAGCTATTACACAGCCAAGATTTAGACCACCTTTTGCGAAGTAGCATTTGCTGTATAATTCTGCATAAATGCACCTCTATAACAATATCACTACCTAAGGAAGCCCTGTAATTATGACTATGATAACCTGGCTTCTCCAAAATGACTTTAGAAGGAAACTGAGTTAGTTACCTGGCTATCAGCAAGCTAGCTCATGAAGTGGCTAATTGTTACATTTGATAACATTTTCTGATTATACTTTAAGTGATTCACACAGGAATTAGAATTAAATCTAAATCATCTTAATGTAAATTAAATTAAATCTGAGTCAAATTAAATCATGTCATTCAAATATTTCAACCGACTTTTAGATAGCAAGCTAGCTGTGGTTGCATTTTACTGTCTATTTATTGATTGTACACTTCAGATGTGTACATGTATGTATACTTAAAAAATTTCAGGCAGGAGTTGCAATTAGTTTCACAAAAATCAAATCTGATATTGCATCTAGATTCACTATACTTGGAAAGCACTGGTTAACTATACAACTTCTCTAGATAGCTATTTAGCTAGTTAGACTATATCATGCTCTCCAAATCATGCAAATGTTTAGCTAGCAAGCTTGCTGTCATTTCAGTTTGCTATCTACTTGTTGGTAGTACAAAAGAAACTGTACACTTTGAATATCTGTCATAAATTGTAAGTTACATAAAAATACACAAAGTTTCAGTTATGTCCATGTAACTAGGTAGACTAGCTAGACTAGTTGGTTAAAAGTTCAATAATTAAAGAACACCTAAATCAGCTCAGATGGGTCAAAGGGGGCTCACAGCTTACAGGAATAAAAAGAACAAAAATCCTTGTCATATTTTGGAATGGATCGGCAATGTGAGGGGAAAAAAAAAAACAAAAACATGTGGACGGGGATGTCCAATTGACATACATAGAGAATGAACTACAGCAGGCATTACCATAGAATGATTTTGTGCATGCCTGTCATGTGAAAGGGGAATGGGACTCATTCTGAGTATAAAAAACACTGTGAAAGTAAACTTAAATAAAATGGAAATTAACTGAAAAGGCTTTGTGTAGTTACTGACCATTACTGTCATGCTTGCTCATGCCTAACAAGATTGTATAGACCAAGAAATGACTTTGTGTAGCCTGAGGATTGCTGGGCAGTGGGTGCACAGCCGTGATTTTGCATCTTTGCAGTTTCTCAACTTAACATAAACATTGTAGATATGCTTCTTGTTTGGGTCTACTTGTTGCAGTTAGCTAACTAGGTATGTTTATTGTTTCAGTGTTTTACAAATGTCAGTGAAGACATCTTGTTAAAGAAGAGAGGACATTTATGGTATAAAACAGCACTGCAAATGCTCTCTGTCGTTGGATTACAAACCAGGGAGATCAAGTCCGTGAGTGGCCAAGACAAGACAGTGTTCTATCAGATTGGAAGCCTTCATGGACAGGCTGGAGCAACATGGTAAGGACCTGGACTCGCATTTCAAAAACTGTACCTTTGATGTTAGTGCAAAAATCTATTTGCATAAAAATGAGAAGGGACATAAGTTTGCTGTGCCATTAGCCAGCTGCTGTCAATGAAGTACGAAGTATATAGGGTCGTGATGACCCGGCAATGAGACCAAAGTGAGTCGGCAGCCTACATTAGCTCCCTAGCTAGTTGCATAGGTAGCCTAATGTTGACCTATCTAGTCTTTACAAATTGTTCATGATGTAACAGATGTAACCAGGAATGACATTTAGACTTTGTACTTGGTCTTATTTAAACTAGCCAGGTAGTGTTGTAATGTAATGCTAATGTAGCGGAACAATTTCTTTCACGCAATAAACACATTATTTATTTGATAAAGCTTACAGTAAATTCTGCCTCTCTACCTATATAAGATGTAATTATTTGATGACCATTTGAAATAAGCATGTGAATTTGTCTTGTAAACACAATAATACACTTTGAGAGCACTCAGTGATGCCAGCGACTGCTTCACCGTCCTGCCAATAATTGTAATAATGTACAATGTTATTATTGCTATTATTATTTTAAACCAAACCATCCATAGAATTATGTACAAATAATAAAACAGTATTATGGGTTGTTCTAAATCTCAGCAAATTATTATACCCAGGCATGGCTGTAAGGCTGTACTGTTCCTTCTTGCAAATATATAGCTAGCTAGCATGTCTGTCATTGCTGAATAACTATTATTATTATTATTGTTATTATTATTATTATTATCTTAAAAACAGATGTGAAACAAATTCAATAGCACCTCTATTTGTGAGTTATGCACATCTATAGACAAGATGAATGTTCCCCATGGATGTTTTTGTCACATGGCTAAATCTGACTAATTTTTCATTAGATCAGGTTGGACCTTCAAGCAGTGAGCAAGACTACTGTCTTCAACAGAAATCCTCTACACACTAAGAAAAAAGCTGACCACAAGCTCCAATGACACCATATTCTCGTCCATACTATAGCAACCTTCAGGAGTCCCTCCACAGTCCATGTTATGCCCTGAGGATATTTGTCACACTCTGGCCTTTTCAGGTAGGCACCATCTGATCTTAGCAGTGGTGCTAGCTGTTTCCAGAAAATAGTTTCTGTTGTCGAACGGAAAGCCCTAGTGTTGCTGTCTACCAGGACAGCATTTGGGTGCACAGGACCAATGCTGTCACCCATGGCAAGCACCTGCATAGTGCACTCATGATACCAACCAATTTTAAAGTCACACTCCTCTGTCATTTGGAGCTCTTTATCTAAGTTTATCTACTTATCTAAGTCCTGGACAAAATTTTGGCTGATGGCAAAACAACAGGAGAAAAAAGATATGGAGGGCGTGTTGTATAGTATGAGGTTTACTGCTAGGTGAAATGTGGGGAGCACTGGAAAGAACCCTGAAGCTACTCATACAATGGTTTCAGTAGTGATATTTTTGCAGTATAGTTAATCAAGCAATGTTATTGTCACTGTGTGATGAGATAAAACTGGAACATGATTGTTAATCTACAAAATCGCACGCTCCACCCACGGTCATGTGGCTGCGATGTGTTGGAAGGAGAACAGGTGGTGAGGAACAGGAACACAGACACTCTGGGGAGGCTTTGTGTTGTAACAGGGTGAGTGTTGGTTTTAAGGGGGTATATTGTGAATATGCAAATATTTCTTAAAGTGTATTAAGGCTTTTTCTATTAGGATGTCAGGGCTGACTGAGGATTGCAAGTTTTCGAGAGCATTCAGGGAAGGTTAAAAGTTCCAAAGGAGACATTATTAGGCAGCAAACAGGGCTTTCCTTAAAAAAAAAAAAAAGTATCTCAAGATTATTGCAGTTGCAAGGTCACTAAGTGATACGGTGTCTGATTGCATTTGTCCACCTCAGGCCCCGGCTCAGAAGTTTAATGATAGTTACTTGACACTGGCTGAGCGAGTTTTTAGATTGTTGTCTCAGGTCCTATTTGCTTACTCTGAGCAATTCTAATGTAGCACCCAGAAACATTCAGCTTCATTTCCTGGAGCCGGATTGCCTATTCCCAGTATGACATCTTTCTATCCGTAAGATATGGTGTTCCTGGAAAACTCTATCCTTTACAAGTTTGTTTATTTATTTATTTATAATTTCACATGGAAGGAAGCATCCTGTCAGACTCAGCAGCACATGGTTCATGTTTATTAAACTAAATCACCAGACAATCATTTCTATCACAATCATTCAAATCCTATTTTTGTTTAGACAATTCCATTTTAATCCTGAAGGCAATCATGTCGAAACTCAACTCTGTCCTTCCCTTTGTTCTTTCTGAAATGAAGCTGAACCTTAATGGTGCCTCCTCGAACACATTCTTTGCTTGTTATTCATATCACTGTCGTTGACTGGGTCTTCAGTCCCTGCTCATTTTAATCTCACAGCAATAATGCAGAGTCATTACATTTTTCTGTGGAGCACCCAGACTTGTTGAACCTGCTGGGAATATGAAGTAAGAACATAGCCACACATATACCAGCACACATCACTTGTAAAAGGCTGAAAATATTCCATGGAGAGAATGTTCAAAGTTCCTTTGAGCTAAAGAAAAGGATGTCTTTAATATTCAAATATGACATCGATCATGGACTTGCATGCAAAAACCTGATTAGATGAACCATTTAAACTACAGCATATTTTAGAGAATGAATGACAGAGTGAGGCTGTGCGTGTTGGAAAGATATAGAATCAGGGGCGAATGAGGTGCCTTTGTCTGTTCTGGATGAGGCTTGATAGAAGTTTGTATCAATAATTTGCAAACCTGATTTACCCTCCTTTCACTGTACAAATACTTTGCTTTCCTACCTCCTGAAAATGTGCACTTGAGTTGACCCTGTGAACAAACCACAAATGATGTAACTGCAAAATGAACCAGAAGACTGGAGCTTTATTCCAACAAATGAAGCTGAGTATATGCAGTTGTACACAATGTGACTCCTTGCTAAAATACTGCAATACTACTCGAATAAATCTGGCTGTGCACTGACAGTGCTGTAGTTTCAATGGAAAAGGGCATCTCATCAAAATTCAAAGACCTGTTCATTGCTTGCTGGTTGATGGTAGTCCAGTAGTAGTAGCATTGTTTAAGTTGCAGGAATTGGTTATGAGAAAATTGATTATTGAATGCTACAGTGTGTACCCTGATACACCATTACTTGCAGTTACAGGCTAACTACAGAAAAAACTATTACGTAAAGCTGTGCAGAATGGTATTACTAGAACTGAACAACTAAAAGGAATAAAAACAAGCACAAACTCTGTTCCCTGTAGTCACACATACTGTACTTACAATGAAGGTATTTTAGTATTGACACCTTGACAGCTTGAGTGTGTCATGGAATGTTGTAGATTTTCCTGTGCCAATGGAGAAGTAGGTGGGGTGGTCCACAGCTTGAGACAATTACACAAAAGCTTACAATTGGTTTTGAGGTGAGATTTAGGTTTGTATTTTGAACTTGAACGATTGCTGAGATTTAGATTTGTTTAGTCAGTACAAGGTTTGTTAACATAACCTTTGTAAACCAAACCTTGAAACATGTATTCCATATTAATAACACTGTATCAATATGTAGGTGTGTGACATCACACTGTACATGCAACCCAATTACTTTGAGTAATCACTTATTTAATAAAATTTGTTAATCTGTGCTGAAAGTCAAATGCAACACTGAAAGCCTAAAGTGTTTGACTTTGCCTTATATGCAACCGCACAAAATTCCATGTACTTTAACTAGAAGTCTAGTAATAAAAGCACTGAATACACTGTACACTGTTTAATTTTAATTTTCCTATTCATATTTGGATAGTTCGGCTATTTGACTAACTACACATAATATAACTGTGTTTGTCTGATTCAGTCCTTTTAAAATACTGAGGGAAGGAGAAGAGCTTTACACCTGGTGAAATCAGTCTCCCCTATTTATTTATTTAATATGAGAATATCAAGCTGGAGATTTTGTAGCTTGAGATTTTGCAAGTTTATTTATTTATTTTTAATATTAGTGCTAAGAAGTGTATTTTCTTAAGTCCTTCTTTATTTATTAATAATGTCCCCTGAGTTTTCTTCAGTGGAGTTCTTCAGTCTATATTTAACTTGTTTGCAACACAATTTTAGTTCTGTCTGAAAATCTCTGTCATAAAATTTATAATATGAAATGTTCTGGCCTGAGTAATAAAAATTATAATTATGGTTGTTACTTAAAATGAATTTCACAATAAACAAAAGAGAGAGCCCAAAGCTATGACATCATTACGAAGCCAGCCAAAAGATGAGAACATTCGCGTGAAACACCATTGCAACAACCCCTTGGGCTGCTGTAACATGAACGTATTAACTACAAATCCAACTGCTCAGACACTACTTCCCGGAAGCAAGTGAGTAGGAGTAGCAGAGATGCTTAGAACACAGTGGCCTAAGAAGTTAAGCATGAAAAAAAAATGGATGCGAACTTTGATTGAACAAAACTGGATTATATCAGATACTTGAACAGACTAAAATCAGAGTGAGACCTGGTAGAACAAGATACAATCATAAGTTTGGCAAGGCATTAAAGCACTTTGAGGGAAGAAGGTGAAAGTTAAGCGTGAGGAAGATGCCGCAAATTCATACTACATGCGCTAATCCTTTCTTTGTTCTCTCCTGTCTTGCGGCTGTTGATGGTGTAATGAACGTGTCTCATGATGTCAGGGTCAGGTATGCATGAAATTTAAATCACCTATGATGGTGGGAACAGTGACATGAGCAAGACTTGTGTACCACCTTAGTTGCTAACTTGTTTATTTATTCATTATTTATTTAACTGTCTCGTTGAATGAATCATTCATATGTGTTTAGAGACAATGGCACATATTTTGTTGGTTAATTTTGATTTTTGAATAAAGCAAAGCTGGCAGGCTTTGCTTTAATGCACTCTTTTTCCCACTGATCCCCAGGATACATATTCATTCCCCGCCTTTCTTCATCTTGTTCTCAATATCCTCTGTCGCATTAACATCTCTCACCTCTGTAACTCTCTTACATGACTCTCACCAAACATCCCTGCTGTAATCTACCTAGCATTCCCTGCTTGATGCAGAAATATGTTAAGTGTGAGTACATGTTCTTTCTGAAAGTTTTAGGTGTTTACTATCTTTCTAATTTGCTTGAAACTCCTTGCAGTTTCTTTCAGCTGGATATCACTAAATGATATGAAGTGAAAAAAATACATATTCAGATTCTTGTTCGGTTACTGAGAAATCATTCAATAACATCCACCGCAAATGACTTGCCAACATAGATTTGCCAGCTTGGCAAGGATGATCACTGTTCATTGTTGTTCTTCCTATCATTATAACTTCAGAACAAACCGTAAAACAAAACTGAAAGATCGCCCCAGTCATCATCCAAATGTTACATCATTTAATGTCTCTTCATATGCCACAATGTCCTAAAGCCTCATATGTTCAAGGTCTATACCAAACATTCGGAATTCTGACAAACAGTAGAACACATAGTTTTCTTTCCAAAGTTATTTAAAACATTTATTTGAAAACTATGCATCAGTATTCCAGGCATATGTGAGCATGCCCGAGGACAAGCCCAGTGGGGAAATACAGAAATGTTTTCATCTCAGAAAAAGAATCTGCCTCATATCAATGATTCCTTATGCATGCATGGTCAAGCAGCAGGCAGTCTCGTTCATCTCATTAGTAGCAGAGACAGAAAGAAGTATGATTCCCCTGAAATAGCTCCCTGTGCTCCTACCTGGGGCAAATGAAATGAGAAGTGACCATGTGGAAGCTCTATCTGACTGGTTTTCTGTACAGCTCTCTTGTAAGGTGACTGCAGTTAACAGCATTCCTGATTTGGAGACTATAACAGATTGTAGTGTAAGAATCAAATTAAATGGTCTTTAAGAGCTTGTCATTCCATATGTATGCTTCTTTATTCTCAGCTTTTTGAAGGGGTATGGAAAATATTTCAAACACGTTAGTATTAAGACAATAGATAGGTCAGAACAAGCTTATCAAGATCAAATTATTCATAGACCTTTTTGAAGCATTGATAATATATTTTATTTTACATGCATTGCTTTTATGTCAGCTTGTATTTGTTTCCGTCTGGCAAATTATACTGTATCTATTATATAGTCAGAAGGATGAATATGGGTAATGTATTCAGAAGGAGGTTAAAAATGGTGGACAATCCTGGGACTAGCAAAAATAACGGGCCCTGCTTTCTGAATAACTACTAAACCATTCAAAACATATGGTATTAATAGTTATAATAGTAGTAAAGTAACAAAGGGAACCAGATGATCAAAAAGCCCTCCATAATTTATTTATAAATTGATGTGTTTTATTGCATGTTCATCAGAAAGAGATCATGTACAAAATGCACTAAAGACTACAGAATTACTTTTGTTGCTCAAGATCTTCCTAATCTAGATCCAGCTCCTGGAGTCTAGCACTGACTATCTCACATGATTGTAATACTTTTTCCCTAGTACTGAGGAACACAGCCAGCCTGTTTGAAATACAGTATACAGAAACTTACAGTGCATTTTTAATTAAAATCAAATGTCACATCTCACAACATAAATTACATTTATTACAAACATTACTGATTGCCTAAATTGATTACATGAACTACAAGGCTGCAAAGGAATAAAAATTCTTACCAAAATGTCTTTCATTTTGGAATTCTGTGAATGTTCTATGGGCATGGGTCACATCAGTTTACATGTATGTAAGATTCTTAAGGATAACAACATTTGTAAATTAGTTTTATAGTGCTATATTGGGGCAGCCACTATAGTGGGGCAGGGAAAGTGGAGAATATCAGCCTGCATTATTTCCAAAAAGACACTATAATGGATAAAATTAAGGGAGAAGTAGTTCACTGCCAAAGAGTGATCAGTACATGCGCCCAAGTTATGAAGCAGGATATGCATATGCAGAACAACAGAATGCACATTAAGTGCTATGCAGAGAGAGGTGAGTAAGTTGAAGTATTTGGTACTGTAGCTATAACTCTGAGAGAGCCAAAGATGCTAAAAGTGTCAGCAGTGCCAACAAATTTTGTTGAAAATTAGCAAATGTGTGTAGACTATGCAAGCATAAAGAAGTCCTACTCTGCCAGTGGAAAGCTTTGGTAACTCAAGAGAGAATGTATTTCCTTTTGACTATTTCACTGCCAACTTCAATTTCAGCATTACTGAACAATTTACAGGTTGGGTTTATACATAAATACACATCTATAAACATGCAAGGATTTTTTTGATGTCAGAAACATTCCAACCACCAATACAAGTCTATCTGGAGCCTTCACATCAAGTTAACAACTCTACCTCTTTTAACAGGCTAATGTTTTGAATATTTCAATGTCTGCATTTTTGCATAATTGCAGTATTTTGTATTATATATATTTAACCTGCAATAATGTAGGAATTACTGATTTTATTGGTCATGCATAACTAATATGTGCACCAATTTGTAAACTACACATAAGGAAGCTACATGTTAGGAAACATGCTAACTTAAGACAATTGCAGTTTCCCCAGGGAGATATACAGGGTCAAATGAAACTGCGTTATGCCATCACAAAGTAAAATAATTTTTTTGTTTCAACATAAATTCTATAGAGTTTCTCTGAACATGTTTGAATTTTGCTGGTTATCTACACATGAATCTGTGTGTACGATAATAAGTAATGAACGAACACAAACACACACACACACACACACACACACACACACACACACACACACACACACACACACACACACACAACACTTATCAAACACATGCTAAATAAAACTCAGGGTAAAATCAAAGCTCATAGTGAGCTTAGGCTAAGACCGGTACACAGAGTTCTTATGAAATATAAGTGTTTTCAAAACTAATACCCACATTTGTGTGCAGAGCAAGAGGAGGATAGATGCATACTAATGTGCTATACATGTACTTTAAGGACATTAACTAATATGGAAGTGAATTGGATGTAATTCTGATTTATCTGTATGTTGGCGTTCCATAAATTAAATTTATTACCTTCATTTTATTCCCTTATCAGCCCCAGACAGCTGTAATGCGAGCGGACATAATGATACAGTACCCCCGATTTCCAACACTGGATGGTTCTGTCAATCTAAGACAGATGGCCTTATGAATACTCTAATTATTTTTGTTCCCATTATAATCTTATTATGGATTTCCTGAAAGTAGCATTGGAGTGGATTAGCTGATTGGAAATCTTATTGGATCTGTGCTATGATACTGAAATCATAAAAGTCCAAATGTTTTTTCTCTCGGTATACATCTTCAAAATAATGGTTGAAATGAGGGATGTGACTTCTTTACAATGACTGTTTTCTAAACAGATATTGTAAACTGTTTCAGATTGCTGTTTACGAAGCAACATTGGACATTAACACTAGAATTGTTTACTTTTTTTTCTACTTAACTACCTTTGCTTCTATGCTCTGTGATCCTGTGAGTTGAAACATCCAACTATAACATTATGACTGGAATGCTTAGATTTTGGTTAGCATAACTGGAGGCTTGGGCAGACCATATCTTATGTGGATGGGAAGGTTTATCTATGTAATGTTATTTTATTGTAATTCACCAATTCACTTTTGTCATTGTAAATGTAGCCATATTTTCAGCTCCAAAGATGAATGTTACAATTATGGCAACGACGCAATCTGGTGATGTCATTGAGTGCCAGGTATGGTTATTCTATGGGGGAGAGAGAGGAAGATGAAGGCCATCCTAAGGTGAGCTGGTACTGATGCAGTGGCTGAGGACTTTTATTTTGTACTGAAATGCCACATGCAGAAGCCCATCCTGAAGAAAATTGAAATGTCCATACTCTAAAAATAAGATAAAACAACTGACAACAAACAAAACCACACCAAACAAAAACAAAACACTCCTTATGGCTGTCTCAATATACCATACACCATGCTCACTTCAAAGTCATCAGACTGCTTTATTCAAGTTCATTATGAGGGAAAAAAAAGCAGGAGCCATTTCCATGTCTGTAAGTAGGGCCAGCATTACCCATGATTCTGCAGCACTCTGGTCTGCAGAGACTCCTGGAGTGTTTAACAGACAGCACCTTGAAGGCATAGAGACAGGCCTCTTTCAGGTCCGCTGACATCCAGTCAAGCATCAAAGTTGATATTATTACAAGACAGTTCTTTTATACAGAAAATGACGAGCTGAAGGGCATGAAACTAAGGCAAAGTCAAGAAGATATGTTTTTGATGAAACAGAATGAAATAAACAGATGAATATATGTTAAGATTATTTTGTGGATAACATTGTACACTGACAGATAAATGTTCAAGATACCAAAGGAAAAGGTAAGGCAACAGACATTCAGCTCATTGATGAGACCATTTAGTTTTAAATAATGCAGAATGATAAGTATACAATAGCACTTACAATAAAAGATGCATTCATTGCATGAATAGTAATTGTTAGCTGAAGGCAATAATACTACTATAGTGTGCAGATGTAATCTTCAAAGGCACCTCCAGCCTCTCTGTAGATTTGGAGGGTTTACCCCCAGCTCCATCATCTGAACATATCTCACCTCTTGGGTGTGGTGTGCTGATCTCCATCCCTGATATTTTGAGGCACTGCCATTACATTTATTCATTTGATTTAAATGGTGTCCTTGTCACCATCTTCATAAAGGTATGCCTTGTAATCCTTCTTCATCCTCCTCCCCATCCACTTGAGCTGAGAAGATAATTTCAATAATTTCAAATTTCAGATAAAAGTCAGAAATCAAAAAAGGATACAAAGGGCAGTAGGATACAATATGAGTAAGTCATAATTAAGCTGCAAATAACAAAAACAAATGACAGACAGATAAAGAAAAAAAAAAGATTTAACAATGTAACTGTATGAGATACAGCATGTAATACAAAGTCTGCTGTGCATTACAAGATGCAGATAACTTTATCAAAAGGTTGAGAATGGATCATGTAATAGAAGATCCACAAAGTAAAAGCATTTTTTAAATATTTTATTAGTTTACATGTGAACACATACATAAAAACAGGCTTGTTGACAGCAGATTTAACTAGAGGCATATGGGGCGCCAAATGTAACAGACCTTTTTTCATAGACAGAATGCCTTCTGTGCTACGAAACGCATAAATCCATTACGAAACCATATAGCACCGTAACGCATTTTGTCCACAAAAAACACAAACGCGTTAGCATTGTATCCATGAAATATTGAAGACAGCACATGCTTTCATGCACAAAAAACAAAACGGATGATTTTTGTCGTGCATTGAATTGACGGTTGTCCTTTTCATTTTGTGGACGAAAGGCTGAATGCACTTCGCACTTTGTGGACAAAAGAAACTTATTTTGTAGACAAAAGTAATTCTGTCTACGTAATAGATGTCCTAGGACAGCATTTATGCTGTTGTGGCATGAAATGCAGAATGCACTATACTATCATCATTCCGTGCCATGCCATGGAATGTTCATTTTGTCCACTTAACTGTTTTGCTATATTACTTAAAGTATGATGTGCACGAAAGGGATTTAGCACAATATATTCCGTGACTCCGCAGTTACAGAAGGCATTCCACAAAAGCAAAGGCTGCTTGAACTTTCATAGGCATGAGTGTTTTGCTGAAGTACAAAATTAATTATGTTCATAGGCTATATAACTGCAGGTATGATATGCACGAAATGGCTTTGGTCCAATTCATTCCGTAACTGCTGACTCACGGAATGTATTGGACCAAAGCCCTTTCGTGCATGAAAAGCCCTTTCGTCTACGAAAGTTTGAGCGGCTTTTGCTTTTGTGGATGGAATGCCTTCTGTAACTGCGGAGTCAGGAACATGTTGTGCTAAATCTCTTTCGTGCACATCATACTTTCAGTAATATAGCAAAACAGTTAAGTGGACAAAATGAACATTTGATGGCAGTCTGCATGTGTTAGAGGCACAGAGACACTAAAAACTAGTTCAAGATTATAGTATAACAATATTAAAAGGCCCTTTGGAGTAAGTCCACATTAAATAACCAGGGTAGCAAAACCCTTTGAAGAAGGAACAACTTGAAGCCCCAATAAGCAAGCAGCCAGGGTGATAGCAGATTTAGTGAGTATCTCCTTTATATACCTTTTCCTCTTGGGCTGATAACTGATTCAGGATTTAGATTTCTTTAACGAAATAAACCCGACTGCATCATCTTTGACATAAAGAGAGGACAGTTGGCTTGCAAACATTTATGATCCTCTTCAAACACATAAATGCGTCCAATAGAAACTCACAAAACTCCACACTCATTATAGGAATGCCATGAATTATGAAAGACAAGCAATGTAGAATGTATAAATGTATAATGAAGGCTGCTAGGATACGGTTGCCTTGATGAAAAACTAGTAAAATGTGAGCCTTGATCTGATATTTGCCTATGAGAGCTGCATGTCTGTATGGCTTATATAAAACAATATGCACTTATGGCTTATATATAAAACAATATGCACTTCACTTTTTAACTTCATGTCAAGAGTGTTATGTGTATAAATCCATTACCCAAAGGTGATTCGCTACTCTGATGAAACACATGCAGAGCAGATTACATGTTGGAATAGTCAGACAGACAAGCTGTGGTGTAAGCATGCAGAAATGGATTAAGGGGATATGTTTTAATCTTGTGTGTCAGATAAAAACTTAAATTGCCTTCAGGGAAAAAATAAATAAATAAAAATAACCACTGGGAAACAATATAACAGCCCTCAAAATGAATTGGTTGGGTTGGGAGTATCCATCAATACTCTTCTGTGATTCCCTGCTGCAACAAGCAGAAACAATTTAGAGAGATAATTGACCTTCCTAAGAATCATGCCTGTAGCTGAAATGCAGATGCATAGACCCAAATTCTCTGAGATGTGGAAACTATGCTTCAAAAATGAAACACAGCAGTGAAGGTAAAGTATATACAGTTGGAATTAAAGCTATACATTATAAAATCAAGTAGATATTACATTTCAAGAAATGGCTTATTTACATTAGCCCAGAATCAACAACACCTTAATGTGGATTTTTTTTTTCCTTCACTACCTTGAACTACTCCTGTGATTGTGCCAGGACTAGTCTCTGTGGCTCAACTTCTGACATGACACTGAAAAGGTGGCCCTGTATAAACTGGCCTTTTATTGTTTTTACCTTCTTTTACTTCATCCATTGTGAAATAAGGAATTGGTATGTTTTCATTCACAAATGTCTCCCATAACTGTTTATTTCACAGTTGCTTACATCTGGTAGACGTAAGAAAATGTGAAATAAACAGTGCAGCAAAGAAGTGTTTTTGAATTACATCCAGTTATGTTACTGCAACTGAACATCAGACAACTGAACATCAGACACGGTGCAGTACTGCAGTGTAATGCTGTATGTTGATGCTGGTGCTGGCAAATTACCCAGCATTAAGCCCTTGATTTACTCAAATGAGCAGATTTAAGCAACTAACTCTTTGTTCTGGAAGTGTACTTGATTGCCAGTTTCAAGTGATTTCAGTGCTGCCAGATAGAATTAACAAGAATTTGTGTATGTTATCAGAGCAAAACGCCAGTTAGAAGTTTCTGTAGCAAAATATGTGGATGTGGAATAACCATATTGTCTCCTTCAGTTCCTGTATAAGTATACAAATATAAATATGGATACAATGAGAGGAAGACATCTGCCACTACTGGAAGGATCAAGGGTCATTTGTACCTGCAGGAATTCAACAAAAAATGCAAACAACCATTTTAAACTGTTTATACCTAACACATCACAGGCCAGGTTCACTTGAATTTGACGAGAACATAATATTAATGTCTGTGTATGTAAATTGCAATGTAAAAATATCTTTTTAAAAAAACATTTTTTTGGAGATTATAGGTGAATTTTCCTGTTAATTAAAACTGCATATTTATAGTGTTCTATGCAACAAGCACACAACTAAACAACTGTGCAGCTGTCAAGCTCCATGACTGTCATGTACAAAAATGTGCCATTTATTGATCTAGAAAACCACGTCAACATGTATAAACAAACAAAAATCTCATTCCAGTATCAATACAGGCTCACCCTCCACCAGATTAGTGGTCCATTGTGATCTTCTCACCTTGCTTCATGTTGTCCTGCCCCAACATGTTGTGCTTTTGTCAGACACAATCCACCAATCTAGCATGGTTTTTACAGCAACCCAGACAATCTTTAACCTTACTGGGTATAGAAATCACTCCCTATCTCTTCCTGTACTTTGCACTAGCAGCATAATGTGTGTACATCCACAAAGCAGTTACTATAGACCTCCTTAAGTTCATTGTGGAAGTCAAGAAAAGCCCTCAGTTGTTGTGCAGGGAAAAATAGAATAAAATAAAATAAATAATAATGATAATAATAATGAAATAGATCAGAAGGTTGAATTCAAACTGACTGAGGCAAATTGTCTTTAGATGGAATGAAATAAGTAGGTGTGAGATCATATACCACTGCTGTGTATATTTCCACACAATTGGAATAGTGAAAAAGAGAAAGGTCATAAGACAGATGTGGATCTTATTTTTTTCATTCATTTATTTTTTGTTTTCAAATGCACATCTGTTCCAAATGCCCCTTCCTATGAAGTTGATGTAGTTTAATGACACACCTGGTCTAACCCATAATTGCAGCTTTAGTGACTGCAAGTCTGTTGAATGAAATGCAATTAACAGTTTTACTTGAGGGAGATGGGGGATGGTAGGATGGTGTGATGTTAAAAATAAAGCGCAACATGTGTTTCAATGCTGGACATCTGTCTGCCTGAAAGAAGATTCAGGTGTTATATGTGCATTTTTTTATATTCAGTTTAAAATAAAAAAAGCCTTTAAAAATGCCTACAAATCCACCTGAGAAAGAAGATAATTGCTTTTGGGATGTGAGAGCGAACTGACAAGCTGTTCTGATGAATACATATTTTCCTATTCATGCATTACCATGGAGGCTTTGTGAAGTAGGCATCTTGTTCATTGATGCCACCCTGGGGAATGAGTTATACTACTCTTTACTTGAATCAACCCCTACACCTAAAATTCTGCAAATTACTGGTACTGGAACATTTAAGTATTTGTCATGGAGAAAAACATCTTTCTTGTTACATATTTTTCATGAAGTATAATGACTGGCAAAAAAAAGCATGGCATTCATTTTTAGAGCTTGTGTTCATTAGGTAAAGATAAGGTTCATAGCATGTACATGAAATCAGGTTCTTGGTGCATATGATAGAAAATGAGCTAATGTGAAACTCAGGTGAATCAGAGGAATTTGGAATTCCAGTCCTCTGTTTTTTTTTTTTTCTTGGCATGACATTCTGTAGCCCACACTCCTCACAGTGGGTGGCATGTTATAAGTTGGGATCCAATAAACTCCTTGGTAGAAATGATGTGTCTCTAACAAACTCCAGTGGGTCCACTCTCCCCAGTACCAATGTATTACGCATAAAAACATTAGGCATTAAACAGTGAACATTTCTTACACAAGTTTTCGTGTAAGGAAAATCAGTCACTGTTGGAATTTTTGGTTGTATAATGGAACTAAAGTTTCAGCTTAATAAATGGTTAAATAAAAGTGTATGTTGATATTTGTAGTTATACGCTAATGCATACTTTACAATCAACCAACACTTCTCACTGGCCGCACAGGTTGTAACATTACCTAGCTGCAGTGCAGTGTCCCACATTGTACTTGAAAAAGAGTGTGTGTAGAGCATGATCTGGCTAGGAGTCATTAATGTTATAGTTTATGGTGGTCGCACATCAAAACAAAACGAGTTGACCACTCATAGGAAAAAATATTTCTGAGTGGCCTATTTCCACGACATGGGAACCATGGGAACCATAATTCAATATGGAAACTGTGTCATGTACCGTGAGGGCAGCAAACAGGCACCATTTAACAAGTTTGAAACTGAATAAAATTCTCACACCTTTTTCACACCTGAAAGATACGTCATAAGATGACAGGCTATTTTTTGAATGCCAAACATGAAGGCCTCCGTTTATGGCATCGGGAAACAGCAATACTTAACATTAAGGCACAGGACACAAAATTGCTTATTCCTCCACTCTGTGAGGATCACATTTTGACATTTGTATTCTTACAGAAAAAATTAAAAACACAGAAAATTAATACACAGAGAAACTCCATTAAAACCTTTTAAATTCAGAGAATGTGCCAAAAGTGGTCTGGTCAAAAATGTTGTGAAGTGTTGAAATAGAGAAAAATGTCTGCTTAGATCATTTTCACCATAGACAACAGTGGAATAATAAACTAAGAAGCTGTATTGCTGCTGTGCCACTGCTAATTGGATGATACCGTCAAGTAAAGTAATGAGCCACCTACTGCATAAGCAAACTGCTTCAAACAGCAGCTGAATTTCAGGTTAAGGGACACTAGTTCTCTGTTAAACAGCATGTCTTATTATAGCTCTTTGATGAGATTGCAATGTCACCTCAATGGGGACCAGAGGGGGGTGGGGGTTGGTAGGGCAAAAACGGAAAACAGTTCACAAAAATTTTCTTTGTTTCCTGACCAAAAATAACATTTACCTGAAGCGATTATTAAATTCATTTTTCATTTGTGTGTGATTTTTTTTTGTAATTAAATCTGGAAGCAGTTGATTAGATCAAGTTATCGAGTGAAAAAGAACTTGTAAAAAGTCAAAGTTTGTGATTCAAAAGTGTAGCCTAATGATAAGGTACAGGGCTTGTAACTGAAAGGTTACTGGCTCAATTCCCTGCAGGGGCACTGTACCCTTGGGCAAGATACTTAAACCACAATTGCCTCCAGAAACATCCAGCTGTAATAATGGATAACATGTAGGAGTTGTAACCTATGTATGTCGCTCTGGATAAGAGCCTCTGCTAAATGACAATAACATAATCTCAAATAAGATATGGTATAGGACAGAGTTCGCTAATAACAGTTCAATAATGCTGCATACATGCCACCCACTGTGATGGTAGCTTGATCTATAAAGAATATTAACTTGAGAAGCTGTAGACATGGTGTAAATCAGTATGGAATTCAGGGAAAGGGCCCACACTACCAATCAAACTACCAGCCTTCTTCAGAGAGAAAACAATAAAGCCAGGAAGTGTATTTTGAATCTTAGGAAAAAAGTGGGACTAACCCCAACCCCCACTCCCCATGCTCCCATTTAATGAACACTGAAAGCTTTTTTTTTACTATGTACTTCAATGCACCAAAATGTTGTAAACATTGTTGTTAAAAATGGGCTTTGGCAGGAATAAACCTTCAGTGGATGAATTGCTGTCAAGGTCAAGGGAAATACAGATACAAACACACACATGCACACTGTAGTGATCTACGTTAAGTGCCCAGCTCTGTTTTGTTGCTTTGGCCTTTAACAGAGGACCATCTGCTTCTTTGTATTTAACCCTACTGTTGCTGCAGTATTTTCCGCTGGAATTTGAGCCAAATTAGGGAATTTTGACTTAAATCAGGATGTGTTTGGCAGCCATAATGAGTGTGGCAAATGACCTACAATGACAAAATGTTACACGCATCTAGACACTGAACAACAAATGAAACCAAACTTGAATCCCTTTGCAACAGTACAGGACATGACTGGGCATTGCCAGGAAACACAAGCCATGAAAAGCAGTTTTCACACATATACAGTCCATGCTGAATAAATGTGCCACATGCTTGATGGATGAGTGATTGACATGTGAAAAATTGAATGAACATGGCTTATGACAGAGGGCATAACAATATCTGTGTGCAACCTGAGCCTGTTTAAGAAGTACTGTGTAAATGTATGCAAAAATAATGATCTCCAGTTACTTTCCTTTAAACTCAGTGTTAATACAAAAATAAAATGTCCGCAGAATGATATGCTTGTTTACTTGTAAAGTATAATCCCAGAGATATGAACTTCCATACAAAAGCATAAGGATTGTGTGTGATGTGGTTATAGCGGTGCTACACACACACACACATACACACACACACACACACACACACACACACACACACACACACACACACCCAACCTGTTGTCTATGAATAACTTTATACAATTTAGAGAAGGAAATAGTATGACAAAGTAAGGGACTTTGTCAAGATATCAAATCATTCTAGAGGGCAGTGGGTTCCATCCTTCTCCATTACTGTTAAAGGTGCCATTAAAACTGCACTGACTAGTACCACCTTCTATTTACTGTCCCTGGAGACCAATAAATTTCTCCCATATTGTCACAATGAAATTCTTATCATGCCAAGAAACAGGTGAACAGTGCTCTTGGTGTAAAGCAGCTGTCCAATTAAATTTGTGCCAGGAAAAGTACCCAAGGCAATGAAATGGCATCTCAGGGTGAACTTGCTGTACATGCTACAAATCCAAGGGAAACTGCAACTATCTGTTCTCTCAGTCCAGAGCTTCCTCTCAAGCAGCATGTGAAGTTGTGCATGAGAGCTCTGCACACGGTAAAGTCATCCTGCAAATTGGCAGTCTCCCAGTATTGACAAGTGAAGCGATTACCTGTGACTGTCATTCTGGTGTCTGAGTGGAAATAACTCATTGTATCATTTTCCTATTCATTATTTATGGTAAACCCTATTTTACAGTGCTGTTCACGTGTAACTATAATCAGCGAGATCCTATGAGATTTGACAAAAGCAAGACATGTCTGAGCTCTGTCAGACATAAACTACATTTCAGTAATTATTTATTACAGACCCCAAAAGTGATAACACATTTCTGGAAGATCTGATAAAAGTGCCCGACCACTCCCCTTTTAGGTCTAGTTTCAGAGTGTAACTAGTGCTGTATTGTGTTTCCAAGGTCCTACCACAACTGTATATTCAATCCTTTTACTGTCATGTTCTCATAATAATGTCATGCTCATTTCAGTAAACATCAATGAATGGTTCACTTACCGAGATAAACTACAATGATTAGTTGATGTGATTTTGTTGCAAAAACACAATAGCTGATGTACCTTTAAACTAAACACATTTATTGTTTTACCTTTCCTGAACAATAAGCTTGTGCAAAAACATCCATCATACTTTCTTCATTTGAAGTGCAGCTGAGTGGTTTCAACATAATGCCATTTCAGTCCAGGTGGAAATATAAATAGGATGTTTCAGCCATGCGTCAACATAGTTCGTTAGCTAGCTCAGAAGCTAACTAGACATTTTATACTAACATACTAGCTTATGTTAGTATGTTATAAAGTAGCCTATACTTTGCACAAGATAGACGTGAAAAAATAATTAAAAGAATTAAAAATATTAATAATTTCAATAGCAGCCTGCAAAGCCTTTAGTGCTCCTCCCTAATAAAAAGATCATGGTAACAACAGCCATCCCCACCTCTAGAACGTTTATTCTTTTAGGGCCTATACCTAATTGAAAATATCACTGGTGTGTGAAACAAACAAAAATGAAAACAGAATGCCCCCTGTGTTGTGATCAACACAATACTCAATTTTCATTACAAAGATATTGAAGAACATCCTGGATTTGATGCTGCAGAGTTGAAGCAGTTTCTAGTATCCATTTGCAACTTATGGGGCTGCTGTATAATGTACCATAGTTGTATTTTTGAACGAGAGTAACCTTTTCAGCCCTCCAGAGATCTCTGCTTATTGAGAGAATACAGTGGTAAAAGCAGCAGTGCTTTCACAGACATAGCCCTTTTGAAATATTTCCAGACATGAAAGATAACTAAGCAAGTCTTGTTTCAGTTAATTCCATAATGGAAATTGGTTTGTTCTTTGCAACTCTCACACTTAAGCACCTGTCTTTTTAGAAATTGGGATGGAGGACATGCCATAGCGGAGTATGGATGCTTTCCAGTTGTAATTACCTTGTCCTTGTGGGGTACCTGGCACTTTTCTGAATGACACTGCAAGCTGGCTAGGTAGGTTTTATTTAAAAAGTTTATCTGCCAGATATTTAAAGATTAAGAAATAATGATATTTGCCACACATTCAAGATGGCACCACGATCGGCTGCCTCAGTGCAGTGCTCTCTCGTACTTTATTTGTTTTTGTTTATGTGTCCCACGCTGAAAAATCACTTCAAGTAGAGACAAACAGCTGAACATAAGATTGTCCACACCACCTGTGCTAACACCGGACTTTTTCCTGCCTTAAAGTTTATAAGTGATATGTTAAGCAAAAGAATATAATAACAATAATAATAATAATAATAATAATAATAATAATAATAATAATAGTATGGCATGGAATCTATTCTCCTTGTATGCATTGGGATTTTCAACAGCTTTTGGAGTAGAATCTAACAGGAAAACTATGAGACGATTGGGAACCCGCTGGAGAGAAATGCAATTGACAGAGAGGCATTGAAAGAGAGAGGATATTTGGACAATTGGGTAATTAACTCCTTTCTACTGCTCTTTGCACATCAGAAAACCTATTCTTGTTCTGCTCTGATTGATCAATTCTTTTGCGGATGTGGCAAGTCGACTGGAGGAAAAAAAAAAAAATCCATCCCACATTGAAATTCTGGCTTGCCTGCTTCGCTTTTCTTTGCAGTTGACTTTGACTGCTTCTGATTCAAGTATCATATATAATTTACCATTCCCCTGAGTCACTTTCCTGTCTTCTATTGCTCTAGATGGATCCCTGTCCATTACCTTGCAGTTATTTGTAGTAAAAAAGCATACATGACAATGACATCCTCCGCTGCAAGGGTTTTGTCCAACAGCACTTCTGATGGTAAAATATACAACCATTGACTTGTCAGTAAATGTACAGTTAACATTTCTAGATTAACTTTTGGTGTCATGGTTGTTAATCAGATGAATGCGTTCATTTGAATAGCAATGTAAGCTGTTATAATGGAAATGGATAGAAAGTCTCAAAGAAAATAGTATTTCCTCATTAAACCCCAAACTCAATCATTAAATAAAGCTACATTTAATATGAAAATATATTTATTGATTTGTATTTCCAATGTCAAAATAGACAGTGAGTACAGAAAAGAAGCATAGTTGCCAACCACGCCACCACCTAGGACGCCTACACATATAAAGCTGAACTGGCCAACACACATTATAATTGAGAAATGAGGAGCAATGAACTGAAGGACACACACACAAGTTAGTGACATCTTTTAAAATGGGTAAATTTGGGGAAGGGGAGTCGCCTTGCCATTGGAGCTTGGCTTACACTGTGCGGTGGAGGAAAGTAGCAAACAAAAGGCCCACTGTATGGCAAGGAACCAAGCTCAAAAGAAATGACTGCAATAAGCCAGTTTTCAGGGAAGCATTCCACAACTCTGGCTTTTAGAGAACTCTGCATTTGGTGTGTATTTCATTGCATTCTACTGGCCTGGTCACTACTTCCCAACTTAACTCTGAGGAGAAATTTAAATATACTAATTGAAGTTATTCAGATCTTGTGGTCCCCTCCCTTATTTATAAGAAAACACAACAAGGTCTATCTTTTGTATACATTCACATTATGTATTTGCAACACCAGCCCTTATGTCATCTGTAATGTTCCAGCTCTGGATCTGTGATAATGCATTTCTAGGCTAAATTGCACTCGTGTTCTCATCTTTGTCCAGTTTTCATCTTGCTCAAGAAGTCTGCTCTTAAGGGCTCTTTGCTCTTCGGGGCCTGTGCAGATTCTGCCTACTTTTCTGCCATCACTCAACATTACAGACCTCTTTGTTTCCAGCTCTCCTTGGAACACTGGATCCCTGCAATATAGAGGAGAGCTTAGCACTGAGGAAATCCTTCAGCCAACCTGAATTCCTACATCTCCGCAATCTCACGTGTGGTTAAGTTAATTAGATTGCAGTTGAATTATCGTCAGCTGTGTCTCATTAGCACAATATTCACCCATTTTCCCAAACACAACACAGGGAATTCACCAGGACTGATAATACTCTCATCACCTAATGGCAATACAAGGCATAACCCACCAGTCAGACAGCAGTAAGTATAACTCCAGCAGTTGTTCCACACCTAGTTAACAAAAGAAAAAAGCTCTTCCCCATTAATTATGTAACACCTTACGAATATGCTGGTTTTAAAAAATAATAATAATAAGAAGAAGAGCACTGCATGTAACTCCCTGAGTTCCTTTGGTTCCTTTAGTGTGTTGTGTCTTCTGAGAGCCTTTGTTTTCAAAATGTACAAGGCCTTTAGATGCTCACTCACATGGGACATATTTCTGTCTTCAATTCAGTGAACAAGGGCACAAGTATATTCTTCTCTCCGCAAAAAAGTCTTCTACATTATTTTATCATTACTTGTATAGACAGCAGTCACATTATCTGATCATAATACATAAAGAATGTACAACCCTTGTCCCAAGACATTCAAAGTGAGTGCTAACTTTATTTTATCAAAAACAAAATATCTTTAAAATATTTAGTGTTCTAATGTTTTTAGTACAGACCAATATTATTGACAGAATGGCATGATGGACATCTGTATAGTTATTTTTATATGAAATTGTACTACCTATTAAAATGTTCTAACAGAACAACCCACACTTTATTTTGAAATACGTTTTTTTTTGTTTGTGTGAATGCACTGTGAAAGTGTAGTTACAACTGAGAAACATATTATTAATTTTTAAATATAATTCTTAACAAGGTTAGTAGTTCTGGGTAATAAAGTAGTGTTTCAGCATTGTACTGTGACTTAGATTTTGATCTTCTCAATGCTTGGTTGATAGCTCTTCGAAGAGACAGTGGTGATAAAATGTTGCTGGGACAAGAAAAGGCTCTATGGAAAGCATTCATTTGAATAATGAGTTGAAATCTGATATGAGCAGCTCATACAGTGTGGTACATTCTTTTTGCTGCAAACAACGACAGGAAAAATCCACACCTTCATATTCTCACAATATTGTTGTTCAGTGTGGCATGAATACAACGCCCTCAATCTCATGCTGACAAAAAAATGATTTCAGTAACTCCACATACTGAAGCATTCACAACATTAAAATGTTGCGAAACCAAACTTAGGTTTTTGTATAGGTCACTTTGCTCATTGATTTAAAATCTATTTCAGTGGTTGCAACTGTTCCAAAGATCACTTCAGTAATTACTTCAAAATCTCAGTCATTGCTGCATCTAGTTTTCAGGTATAAATTCCATAAAAGTCATTTTTTTTTATTTTCCATGTGTCCAACTCCCCTTTAAAAATCTGATCCTCTGTAATTGGATAAACTCTTCCACAGGTGTTAACTGGATTGTTTTGCTTGGCTGTCAAGTTCTCACTGCTAACACAGCCGCCGGCCAGCACAAAGGTTATTTAAAAATCAAGACTGGAATCAATACTTCTTGTACAGTCACATGATCTTTGCCAGCTCAAGGAGGCATCCCCAAGGACAAGCCTTCTGAGCAGAATTCTAATAGCTTCTGGACGACTTTTGCTTCACTCTGCTGAAGTATAATCGCATTTAATGTCCCTAATCACCTACTGTATGGAAAGCCTTCCACACCTGATAGATGCAGAAAGGTGATAAACTTAAGTGATGTCTGGACAAGATTAAAAAAAGAAAGAAAAAAAAAAAGTAAAAGCTAAATTATAGCACAAGACAATTAAAGAAAGAAAAAGGCATTCAGCCCAGTAAGGCCCATCATTTTGGTGTGGATATTACATCCAGAGTGAGTCCAGAAGTTAAGCACATCCAGCAATCTGGATGAATCTAATCTAATCTAATCTAATCTAATCTAAAATGACATGAAACTTTACGCAAACAAGGAAACCATCACCCACACATAAACAAAGGTTATTGTCAAACACACAAGGCTGAGGTCACACATGCGAACCTGGCCCAAAAAGCAAGTGCATCACAATATACTCAACAGGAGCGTACCATTCTACCATTCCAATACAATACCAACACATACACCCAGGGCCTCCTTGGGTCAATGTTAGTGTAATGTATGATAATGTAACAAACTGAAAAAAAAAAAAATACTCCCCCAGTGGCTTTCCTATTTGGACTCCCACATATAGACTTCCTTGTCTTTGTACGATGAGGGCAAGACTGTATCCCTTTTATAAACTGAAAAAAATCTAAATCAAATTTCCCCTGACTCTCATTTTGTCTATACTAAAAATTCTCTCCATATTTTACATGTCTGATGCATGGATCCAGGCTTGTTGCCCTTCACTATATTTTTCAAGAGCTTGTTCGACCTTTTTATAATGTGGTGACCACAGCTGGACACAGTACTCCAAATGTTGTTTGACAAGACATTTTAAAGCCTACTTTGATTTGCAAACAATACGTCCTTGCCATTTTACAAGTTCAGAACAATGTCTAGATGCAGATAGATTTACCAAGTCTTTTTCACATTACAGACACTCTAGTTTTGTACATCTGCTAAAATAATTCTGCATTACAATGTTATTGCCCACATTCAGAATTTTACATTTTTCAATTTTGAACTTCATTTGCTAGACGTCTACCCAATTCAAGATTATATTTAAATCTTCTTACTTCACTTTGATAGTTTCCAAACTGTTAGCTTCACCTCCAAGTATGGTGTTAACTATTTTACTTCTCAAGGTATTTATGTGACAAAGAACAGCAAAGGTCCCAACACCAATCACATACCTAGAACTCCTTGTTCAGACAAGATGCCTCATATCATTATTCTTTGTATTCTATGCCGAAGCTAAGTTTTGATCCACTTGAAAAAAGTGACATGATTGCGTTGTTTAAATTTACATTGCCTTACTTTGCCACATTCAAAAGTGTAACATTGATGATCTTCACTATTGCCAAGAGACTGTTTATTTTGAGACTATAATGAGCTAAGGTTAATTGACTGAAGGTTAAAGCCTCCTTTCAGTCGAACAGTTTCAGCGGGAAAAAAAGTCATCTGTGGCACGTAAAGATTTCTTTCATTTAAAAAGTTTTTGCAGTCATGTTGTTTTTCACAGTTCTCTTGTCCAATCACATTACCTTTTTAAACCTCAGATCATACAGATAACCACATTCAGATAACCATTTCAGATAAACATTTGCACATTCCTGTATCATGAAATCAGCCATGCACAGGGATGTATTACCTCTAGTAAATCAGCTAATGAAATGTCTGTATTATTTAATTATAAATATTGTTGTAATACTTTTAGAATTATGGAATCATGATAGGCATTTAAACTGGACTGAAGCCAGAATGAACAGATATACCAGATATGCTTGTAAAGAGTGGGTGAATAATATAAAATCCATCTATGTACATAATGCCATTCAAGATAAAGAAAAAAAAAATCTATTTTAATTAATTGCCTCCATGTTTTCAGTTGTGGCTATGTACCTCTTGGGTAGCACATTTCAGATTTTTTTTTTTCCTAAGTGAATTACATTTTTTTTTCCTTGAATACTGTGTTGCAGTGTGGAGAGGCGGCCAGGGCACAGAATTGTTAACCTGAAAGCCTTGGATTTTAAAGCCCAGTGGGATGCTGCTATTGTTTTGTTGAGCATGGTTGTTTCCCATAAGATAATTGTTTCATACATATGAAGGATTTAGAAATGCAGCTGATGTGAAATGTAGCTTTTTTTGCTCTGTTTCAGAGCATGCTCTAGTAAATACTGTTTATACTGTTATACAATGTATACTGTTAAAAAAATTCGTCAGATACCTTTCAATATGAATGTTTTGTAGAAAGTGACAGTCTTCCTAGAGTATTGAAAGGTTATAAATGTCTGAATGCCTCTTGTTTTCAGTTTAGTTGGTTTCAGTGTGAAAGCATGTGGTGAGAGTTAAAACTACTGCCAAGGAGGCCAGAGTGATGGACAAAGGTGTTTGTGTAGAAAAGCTTTTAGTGAAACCTCCCAAACATATCAGACATACATACGACAATAGTACAGATGTACTGAATTATTCAATACACCCAGCGTACAAGCTGACTAGTAAAAGCTGTAATATTAAGCAATGTCCCCTAAACCTGTCACTTGTTGGTTTTCAAAAAAATGTCTAACCTGAAAGAATTAAATTATAGGATTGTGAGATACAGTTTTGAACATCCTAGGTAGTATAAAGAGGTGAGACTGCAGAAGGCAACAGACGGTGGTAAAACAGAAGGTGGTAAGTGACTCTGCTGTGCTGACAGTGATGAGTGGCTCATTCCACCACTGGGGCAGGAGGGGGCTGGGGGAGGAGGAGGAAGATAAGAATGAGCAGTCCCTTGCCTTGGGGCTTTTGAGGGTAGGGAGAGCAATTAGTGCCAAAATGAAAAAGGAAAGGTAAATTAGGAAAAAAAAAGATAAAAAGAGGCAAAGCAAAAAAAGATCAGTCACTCTGTGGGGTGGAGCTTAGGGGTAATGATTGTGTTAAGGCTCTGGATGTTTTTTGCTTGTTTGTTTCAAGTCTCAGTGCATTGGTCTTACAGGATGTGACATGTGCCATAGTAGCTCTGGGCCAATTAGAGCCAAATGAGTCAATGATTCGCTGACTTAAAGGATACATCTAGCAGTTCAATTTTTTTTTTTTTTTCCCACAGCTTCCGAATGTGTGTGACTGTACAGTATGATGTGACATAAAACATCTGACAGTAAACACAGTGGATCTAGAAAGAATACACACCCTTTTGATTACCCATTTGATTATCACTTAGATTTTGTTTGTTACAGTGTGTAAATAAAGCCAAAAAAGTCTGACTTCACTTGTCTTCATTTCAGCCTTTAAGACACCAAACACAAGAAATTTTGAAGGTGTATAGACTTTCTAAATCCACTGTATTGCTCATAAAATAATATATAGAGTTATTCACTATTCAAAATACAGGAGAAGGTTAAAATAAAAAAATAAATAAATAAAAGTACAATTTGGTTATGTTTTTCTTTCAGGTACTGATGTATAATTTGATTCTTGGCATCTCCTTGTGGTGGTAGTGGATGTGATCCCACTTGCATACCTTCCTGTGTATTTCATAAAGATAAAATTATGTCATGTTTTAGCATATTTATTTGTGAGGTCTCAGGACACCTTGCCTTCTTGGTTCCTTAAATTCTCCTGCAATTCATCAGAATAATTGCTTAAATCACATGCCCTTGTCCTGGATAATTATATTCAGCATCTTTGCCTTGATCTTCCATGATGTGCTGCTGCTTTCTGTCTTCTGAACTCAAAGTCCTTGAGGAATATTATGAAGATAATCGTCCAGTACATTCTCCCCTAAACTCTCTTGAAATCTTTCTTTTGTGTTCTGTTTTCATTCCATTCCCATCCTGTCTTTTTTAAAAGATGTGTTTTCCCAGAATGTGAATAAAAATATCAAAATTTAACAATATATTGAGGAAAAAATGTTCAGTGTGTCAAGTCATTAGGTATTGGTTGGCATACCAGGTTAGCATATAAAATACCTTTATACATCAATATTGAGTGAAAATTGTTACGTATTCAATATTAGCCTTTGAAATGGCTGAGTGTTACTGTGGCATTGCATGTAGTAGTATCTGTGTCTATATTAAATGCAATCTCTTTTCACAGCCATATATACTGAATGTTTATTTCCCCATGTTGGAATCAATTTTGCACACCTGCAAGGCTCAGGTATCAGAAGACCACTTCTAAACCCCAGTCAGAAATGGTGAGGAAATAAACTCTATTTGTAAATATTCTCCAGTTTGTGCTTTTTATATCTACAGAGAACTTTTTTTTTTTTTTCAGTGACATTACACTGAAGATGTAGTCAGTTACTTTAATATCTGTAATACCTGTAATATGACCAATCATCTCCTTATGTTCATAGTGTTTTTTTTTCTAATCCTCAAAACTTTATGGTCCAAATGGGCCCTAGTCACTGGAGAAAGTATCTGTGATTTAGAGGAAAAAAAAAAACACCCACCTGTGCAACTGAGGTATGTGGAGATTTGCTACACAATTAATGGACAGATTCATTTTCAGTATGTGGTACAGTGCTGTGATGGAGGAAGGTGAAGTTTATATATATATATATATATATATATATATATATATATATATATATATATATATATATATATATATATTTATATATATATATATATATATATATATATATATATATGAATCATGAAATTAACCTAAAAACATATCAGTCCTTTCACTATGGATATATACTACAGATTCTCATTCTGGAGTGTGTTTGGGTTAAGAGCTAGACCACTGTGTCTGTTTGATTTATGAGAAGTTGAGCGTTTACACCTTGACTTTTCCTTACTGTCTTCCAAAGTCATTCATCATGAGGGCAACGTAATGAATGTACTCGTACTGTCTTCTGGAGTTAACAAGGTGCTTGGAGTCCAAAGAGTTCAGCAAAATGACATTACAGCTGTGGTCAAGTTAAGAAAGGAGAACAATGCCCCCCTGGGTTTGGCGTGTGTCTCCATGGGAACTGAAAGTGCCATCATTCCATACATTTGCCTCAAACATGTTTCTAAACTTTCTGGCCCATTTCCAGACACAAAAAATAGCCCTCAGTTACTGTACATGATATTTTCTCTCTAGGTTAGTTCAAATATTACAGGATCAGTTGTTTGATAAAACTGGGGAGTCAGGACCCCTATACACACAAGAAATCTAGCAAGAACCATAAATAATAACTGGAAATTGGGACTGCCAGATGGAACAGTTAAAATGGTATACTGCATACTAGGCTTTAACCAAGAAGGCAAAATATTGCTGCCAGTCTCTGGCCCTCTTTCCTAGTGATGAAAATGATGAATGAACCCTACAATGTTTGATTTTTGTACAATTGTCAAACTCATATTGTACAATGAATCTAATTTTTAACACAAAAACAGCCATTTGTTATAATATCTGACATTAAGTTGATAATACTGGTAGGGAGGATATTCATTTTAGGAGGTATTTGTGTGAATTGGTGATGTCCTCCTGTGTCCCTTCAGATAGTGAAATGTATTCAACCTTTTGTACTGTTTTGTACGTGTGAATTTGCAGTAACCTGTCCAGATGGCTTGTTCAGTTGCTTCCTGAACTCTTTGTTGATTGCTCAGTTTCCAACTGGATTTTACAATGTAACTTTGTGCTATAAGTCACCCTTTCTGTGGGTGGCTGTGGAATAAAATAAATAAGCCCCTGCATGTAAATCATAACTAAGTAAATAGTATAGTATATAAATATATAGTTGAAATTTTCTTTTTGAATTTCTGACATTATTGATATTTGGAAAGCACTGAGCAAGGAGAAATTATATGAAAGCTGAAGCTTAAAGAGGGAAAGAACTCAGCTCACCAAGGGTGAGACAGGGATGGTACAAGCATGCAGGGATATCGTCAGAGCCACGGTACCAGCCTGATCCATCATCGTGTATATTGTTATATTGTTTACTCAAAAGCAAATAATGAGGACACAATGTCTGGCCGCAGGTACAGAGCTGAACTCTTTGGTCAATTGAATTACCCTTTGTGAGTGTGGAGGCTGCAGAGGTAATTTGGATAACTGGCAGTTGTCTATGAGCATTATTGTCTGTGAAAGTGTGAATGCATGTAAATATAGAAGTTGTATGCCACATGCTGTCAGTGATGAAGATCAGTGAGGATGAAAAAAACACAAGAAATAAGCTGTTTGCTCAATGATGGCGCAAAAAAAAAAAAAAAAATACTGCAAGCTGGCCACATGCATGGATACATTTGTCCAAGTTTATTTGTTTATTTATTTTTTATTTTTGGAAAATTAATATTTAGGTCCTGTTTTTGGAATCAACCGCACAATTAAAACCTTATCAACATACTGTATGTCTTCAGAAGGATGAGCCTAGTTGAAACTGAGGCTTTGCTGAAAGTGTGGGGGGATGCTTATATACAGGAGCAAATTCATTTTGCTTGTAGATTGTCTATTCTCCATTATGTTTATGTATTCTCCAAGAGACTCAGCTGCAGGTAAACGGCAAGCTAACAATTTCATTGAAAGGTTACCATTCAAAACCATCAGATTCGAAGAGCACCTAACTGCAAAAAGAAAAGATGCTTGTTTGAGAGTGAACAAGAACGTAAATCACAGAAGGAGTACCAGGTTGAAAGCACCCTTGAAGGACACCCTATATAAATATTGAATACCGACAATATCAAAGTTGCAATATGACAAAATCCAAATTAAAAAATCATCATGACTGGACAGGCTGGTAGTATACATCAGTTTAATGAAGCCATAAAAAACCCAATAGCTGAAGACTGTAGGGAACAATGTTGTTCTCAAGATAAAATGATTTTTACAGACAATCACAGATTACCTTCATCTGGTTTAGGAAAAATGAAGCCTGGAGTCAGGAATGCCCTTTCAAGTGAGGGATGCAGGAATTATGCCAAGACAGAGAAATATGAGCTCAGTTTGAGACAGAGAAAGGCATACTGACAAAAGCAGCTCTAAAGAATGACTGGTAGGGTAAGGGAATGATAGAAAATGTTGAGTAAAACAAGAATTGTTTAAAAAATTAGCAGATTCCTGAATTAATACAGCATACCTTTCAAACTACTTCCTGAGAAGGGGTCATCCATGATGATTACTTTCTGATGAGCTTGGGAAGTCGTCCAAAGTTGCTGGATCACAGCATACACAATTAACCTTATCCAAATTCAATTTCTGTTGGTGTAGTGTATCTAATTTACTCTCATCAGAAGAAAGCCCTGTGTCTGCTGTTGGACAAGCTGACATTTGAACACATGCTTATGACTGAAATAGTATTGGGTGGAAATATAAACTATTTTTTTAATTTAGATTGTGCTAAATGTTCTGAATCTAAATCTGTTATTTATTACTGCCTTTCAAAATGATATGAATTGATTTTCTGATATAAATAGCTTTTGGTACCTTATTTGTTTTACCTAGATTTATTTACAGATGTATTTCCCAACATATAGCCAATGCTGTGATTACAGTAGCTAATAACTAATAACAATGTATACTGTAGAAGTATACAAAATATATGTACTAAACATATTGAGATGCCCATTGATTATCAACATGAAGTAGAATCAGTTTGATGTTTGAGGGTACAAGGAAATACTTTTCATGTTCCAATACTAAATGAGAGGCAACAATTTCCAGTATCCAGGTTGTAACAGCAAATGTATAATTTGATGATAATCTGTAGAATGTCTGAATGTTGTTCTTTGGTGAATCTTCTGCAAAATATATGAGGGCTAAATGAAAAAGTGAATAATGCTTCCTTGAGTTAAACAAATTTAATACATAGCCTTCAAAGAGAGTCACTCAGAAGATAGTAGGTAGATGTCTGCAGGTTGTCAATGTAGTTTCATTGTAAATATATCCAAGTCAATGTTAAGGCACGGGGTTGGATTGAAATATTTTAATATGTCACATTATGCTAAGTATTTAATATTCCTAATGGAACATGCCGTAAAAAAACCTTTAAGACCCAAAAGGATGTAATTAGTCCAAAGCCAACAAAGGTCATTGTGACTGGGAAACCCAGGGGATGTGCCAGGTATACCAAAGTGTGAACAGGTTATATGATGCATTTTCCCTAAGAGCCTGTATGGTCTTAACTCATAAAACCCCTAGAGGATCTTCTTTGGTAATGAAATGAAAAAAAAAATAACTATTTGATGAGGCAGTGCTTCAATGAATAACATTTGATGAGGCTTCTCTTCTCTGAGTTCTTCTCTGCAATCCCAGCTACATTTCTTCCTCTCGAATGCATGTTTTGTCCATTTTTATGCACATGAAGTATGGTACAAACTAGATTTAAATTAATAACCTTTTTTCCATAGAGTAATCCAATACAGAATATTTTCAAAAAAGGCAAAACCATACCAGTATTTCTATTAGCCCTTAGTAATGTTTAAATTACTATAGATTGGTATAGAAAAATTGCATTGCTTCATCTATGTTTATCTATTTTAAAAGAAAACTACAATTTTTATTCTTTTGATTTTTCCATTAGTACTGTAGTTTTTCATGAGTAAATAAAATAAAATAAAATGAGTTAATCCCTCTGACAGTTTACCCCATCAATTTTCAATGGCACTTTGTACATCTTTGCCAGCACAAAAGCCACACATAATGCCGGTCAAGTTAGCTGCTTCTGAAAAGTGTCACATGAGAGGTACTGTGATTAATGACACAGCCAAATGTCTGTAGGTAATCAATACACATGTATAAAATGACAGCACATAACTGTAAAATGTTACATCCTTACTTTCAAATGTCAGTGACAGAGATTTTGATTTTGCTATCTTAAAAAAGCCAAATAGTGAATTCAAACAATTAAAGAAAAAAATTACCCATTCATCACCTCTTACTAGATACAGATATCAGGTTTCATACCCTGATGGTGGTGGATAACACTGGCGAAGGAATGCCTCTGTTTCTGTTGTTCCTCGTCTGACCTACAACTGATCGCTCTGCTCGACTACCTCTGGTTACCTTGCTGCATCACCCAGTTGTTGTATCAGCCGGACTTGCCTTTTCTCCACTCTGGCTCCATAATAATGAAATGAGTTGCCAGGGTTGTGGAATCTCCTATGATATTCAGCAAGAGAGTAAAAATCCTCTTCAGGTAGTTCCTTGCACGCCATTAGACTTATCTCCACATCCATCTCTGCACTCCTGTTCGTGTACACAAAACTAAATAACTGATTCACTTTGTCTTGCAACATCCACTTGTATGTGAATTGAGTATTGGCTTGGCATTGAACTTTATTTGTGTTATTTTCCACTCTGTTTTGTTGCCTCTGGTTACCACTTGTTATCTGCACTGGTGCTTGCCAGATATGCTTTGGAATAGTGCTTGCTCTGTCTGAATGCACAATCCAATGCAAGCAAAAATGTTTATGTAAAGTATAATATAGTTATGCACAATACAATTACATTTGCATTCATTCATTTGGCAGATGCAAAGTGACTTACAGGTGAGAACTATTGAATTCAGGAGGGAAATCTAAGTCTCTATGTGTAGTGAAGGTAAGCTATAGATAACTTAATGGCTGACTAGCCATTGCTGCTCTTTTGGGTGGGCAAACAGATCTTACATTATGTGAAGTCACAAAAAAACCAGAGCAAGTCCATTAGAGCGAGTCCTTAACCAGAGTGTTGCTATTAACTTGTCATTGGCAACAATGAATAGATGTGGCTAAGGAGAGACCAATGATGAGAGGTGTTGTCACAGATATCTGAGGATTTCTCATGATGCAATGCAGCAGGACATGATTTAGCAGATTATTATTATTTATGCCCTGCCAGTCCGTAACTTGGTGAATGGTGTACCTGCCATTTCAATTTTTTAAAGTGTAACAAATACAGTGGATTAGAAAGCAGTTGCAGAATTTGATCGAGCAACTTCAGGATAAAATAATTTGTAACGTCATAGAATAGCATTGCTCTATACAGAGTACATTGTCATATGCTATAAAAGAGAGGATTTGCAAAGATGGAGGTTTATCAGTCTGAAAGCTTTGATTGCTTTTAAGGATATTCAACATTTGTATTATATAAAGCAGGGGCCTTGAATGGAGCGTATGCTTCAAATCATGTTCCTCAATAACAAACAATACACAAAAGAAAAATGTGGCAACAATCACACTATTCATATAATCTAATCATTTTATGTGATTATTAGCTCTTTTGTGCATGAGTGAATGTACTAAACACTAAAAATATGTTTGTTCAATATCAGGCACAAATACACAATAGTATTGCATTTACCATATAATAAATACAGTATGTATAAAAATCAACTTCTTCATTAACTTGTGCAAGATCCTACCTCTTATGTAAGTTTCTGCAGTAACAGAAAAAAAAATAGGAATGCAACATACCTTTGCAAGGACATATTTGAGAGCCAAATACAAGACCGTGTTATTCTTTATTTATCACCTAACATGTTTTGAGAAAGCCATGGTTTCCTTATCTCACTACTTTCAGGCACTCTGAGTACCAATCTGCCCCTCCACTTCACTGTGGCGTGCTGTGTGTCCACTAGTTGGAAATGTTCCTCAAATTTTAACATCATCTGAACCAAGTCAAATGTAAGGTAGCTAGCTAGCCAGCTAGTTATAGATAAAATGAACTCAGCAAGATAAATAAAATGAGTTCTCCTTATCCCAGTGCAGACCAACACACTACATCAAAGCAAAATCAAAGCAACCAGTATGGTAGTTTTCTTTGAATGAAATGGATTCAATATGGTAGTATCCAGAAAAAAACTAAAATATGGAGTTAGTAAAGATTTTTTGATCGCTTGATGACAAGACTGAGAACAGCAAGTTAGTCAGCAAAGCAGTGTGTCATTGAAGTATGTGCACCAGTTAAGAGAGGTACACAGCTAAGAGATATGTATCACAGCACTCATCTATTGATTGACATTAGATTAAAATGAAAGTTGAATAAGCTGTTACAACAAGAATTTTGCACATGGGATTCATAAGGTCTTATGAATGGCTTACTTTTTTCGAATGAAAATAAATAGTCAGGTTTTAAGAAGAACATGAGGAGGTAATATTGTACTGTGTTTGCAATGATGGGAAATACTGGTTTATTTAAATACTGCTTTATCTAAAGATAGTTTAGTGTTTTATTTTTCCATATTTTTGATTGCCAAGATGGGCAACCAAGTGACAGGAAATGGTTGCCAAAGCCTTCTGATTGGTGTGGTGTGGTTGCCCTGGGCAAAGTTTATAAGTTAGACCAAGATCAAGCAGTGGAGCGTTCAACAGCTGAAAAAGCTTTTTACATCTTTCCACATCTTTCCAAGTCTATCCGAAACACAAGACATTACATGCAGATAGATGAGCATTTCAAGGTTATGCAAAGAGTCTTCAGGTGGATGAGAGCAAATCAGTTAGATGTAGGCATATTTTGCGTAATAGACAGACACAGCAAGATCTGAACATTTTCAACCAGACCAATCTACACTGTGAGTAGAAATGAATTAGAGTTCATCTTCTACCTGTTAGACATAGAAAAGTTATATTGCACATTGTCCATTTAAATGTTCACGCTGGGATTCAGAGGCATATTTAGGGCCTTTGTGCTGTGGCTTTGGATTCCTTGTGCCATAATCATTACCAGTAACATAGCTGGTCCAAACCTGCCATTGTTTTCTAAATTATTAAGAGTTCAATCAACAACCTAATTATTATATAACCAATAAAAACCAAAAATAACCAATATAAAAATACAAACAAAATTAAACATTAGATATCAGGCTCGGCAGAAAGCACATGGATGCCCATCTCCAAAGTTTAGACACAACATAAATACATCAATTGTACAACTTCCCGTGGCTTTATCTTATCCTATTCCTTTACCCACTTTGAAGATTGTTGTTCACTTGACACAGCTTTATTTGGGGTACCTGGGAAAGTGGTAGAGTATGATAAAGTATGATGTTATTAATACAGAATTAGTGCTGCTATGTTGTCTGATCTGCATCGCAAGTGTGATTTTCAGTGTTAGGTTGGGGTGGGCTGGAGTAAGCTCATTTGTACCATGCCACTGCTGATATTGCAACCTGGTTTCTGAACCATTTCCCTTCTGGTCCAGGGTTGGTGTTACCCTGATACAACTCAGAACTGATTCCAAGAAGACACCACCACCTTTTCTTCTCAGTTTTTGTTTATTTTGGTCTTTTTGTCATTTAACCTCTGTAGAGAAGCTGGCCAACACTTCTCACATAAATGAGCAGAAAAGAAAAGCAAACATTCAAAAATCCAATAATGTATTTAAAAACCCAAAGAGACACAGAAACCAGCCTAAGCAAACAGGAGGAACCAAATGGGCCTATCTCCTGCTCTTCAACCACACCTGTATTTAATACACTTTCAATTAGGCAGGTGTGGATCATTAGCCAATAGGCTGGTTTCAGGCACAAAGGCAATTACACAGACAAACAGTTATACAATTAATAGGCTTTGGATGCTATTGGTAAAATGAGATCTGTTATTGGCCAGTTTGAAATGTATAGATGACAAAGGGCCCTGGAGCATTTAACAAACAATTAACACTCAGTTTCGAGGAGGAGGTGAAGGCTACCATTCACACCATCAATTTCAACTGGTTACTAGGAATGCCTGTAGGCAGACTGCATCTTAGCACCTCTCACACTTTGATTGAGTAGCATCATAGTTAGAAAATGCTGGATATGGGCTCCCGAGCGAGTCAGTCGGTAAAAGCACTCGTTTTGAGTGCAGACTGAACGCTACAGCCTGGGTTTGATCCCAGCCATGTCACTAGCCAACAGTGACCGGGAGTTCTCAGGTGGAATACATTGGCTTCGTTCTGCTGGGGATAGGGGTGGGTACGTTGGCAGGGGCTTTGCTCCCATTAGCAACAGTGACCCCTGCAGGTCGATCGGGCGCCTGTGGTCCACGTGCCAAAGCTGCATATGAAATGTCTTCCTCCGACTCATCTCTGTGCTAGCTTGGCTTTTGGACCGCAGAGCGAAAAGAAGCAGCGGCTGACATCACATGTCTTGGAGGAGGTCACGTGCTTGTCCACGCTCTCCCGGATTGACAGTGGGGGTTGTGCAATGGGACTGAACATCAATGACTAAATGGGCATTCCAAAAATTCAGGGAATTGGCCATTCCAAATTTGGGAAAAATGGAAAAAAAAGAAAATGCTGGATATGTTAGGAATTAGAATGGTTGAATGGTTGGGAGCAACCATTCAAGGAGTGAAATTTGGGAAATTGCACAGTCTAAGCTTGTCAATTGTATTATCTGCCTCATTGTCTCTAAAAATATATTTATACTTTAAAATTTAGGTGACATGCATACCATATCTTTGGGTAGTCTTAGAATAAACCATTGAAGATCCTTCAAAACAGTCTAGACCACTCCATCATTGGGGCTTCCAAGCAATCTATCTGTTGGAAAAAATGGATGCCTTTTAAATATTTAATCTACTTAAAGATAATGTTTAGTTGGACAAAATGTCAGACAACAAATTAAGGAGTTTCTGTTATTTATATGCTGCCTGTTGCAAGCAATTCAGATCAGAGTAGAAACTTCACTTACTGATCCATCAAGGAACAAGAGGCAGTTGGCAGCCCAGAGCATCTCATCTGTTACATTGTTGGGACCACCACAAGGTCAGAGATTCTCCTCAGATTGTGTGTCAGTTAGGGATCTGTCTGCACCACAAATAGATTTCGCCAGCAGTGTTAGGAAATCCTCAAGACAATACAAAACAAATTGCATTTGAGAACACAGGAAAAGACTCAGTTTGTGGATGTGGTTCATGTGTTTGTATAAGGTAGTGCTTTCCATGGACACAGCTCCTTTTTTACTTAGTATGGCTTGTTGTTGACATTATTATTATTATTATTATTATTATTATTATTATAGGCTTCCTTTTATTATAGGCTCCCTTTTGCTTGTTGGATTTGAAGTTCTTTCTAATTACTAGAGTTTAACTGTTTCAGTGAATTTAATTTTCTATTTTGAAGCAGGAGGAAGATTAAAAGGCCTTCCTGTCACAATGGTCACTGTAACCTCAAAATATAGGAAACATAGAAACATAGGGAAGTAGAAATTCTAAATAGATGTCTTTTGTGGAAATTAGTTACCCTTGTTTAACTGGCTGAAATTATGATTAGATTATGGAGAACACTACGACAAAACACTGCTGTTGCGGATGGTCCCTGCAGACACCCTCATCAATTGCCTATACATGACTTAAATGAAACACAAATAAGAAGATTTTGAGAAGAAGTGCCATGATTCCAGAACATCACAGACAAATAAGGAGGTTTGTAAAAGAAGTAATTTTGGTTATTTGTAAAAGGCATACAGTGTACAGCTTGTGCACAACTCCCTCCAGAGTGCAATTAAGCCAATTTGGTTGACTCTCTGTCCATGAATGCTACTGCAATTTATGAAACATTTTCAGCAGTGCTTGTCTGTAGAGAATTATTATCAGAACCACAGAGCAGATCCTGCAATTTTAAGAGTCATTACTCTTAAGGGACTGAACCAGAAACCAGAAACTATGTCCTGAAGGAAGAACATTCGAAAGTGAAACTTCAAGGATCCCAAGTGGCTCGGACGATAAAAGCGCTTCATTCAAGTGTAGGTTGACCCCTACAGCTCAGCTTCAATCCTGGCTGTGTCATCAGGCGGCGATGACCGGAACCCATAGTGGCAGAACAAATTAGCTTTGTTCTGCTGGGGATATAGAGGTGGGTAGGTTGGCCAGGGGTTTGTCTGTCTCGCCGCTCATTAGTGACCCCCACTGGTCATTCAGAGCGCTCACGGTCTGCCTGTATGAAGTGTCTTGCTCCGACTCATGTCTGTGCAGACTTAGCATGGGGACTGCATTCTGTAAAGGAGTGGCACACTGAGCATTTCATGTTTCACGGAACACGTGCAGCACATGTTTATCTGCACTTTCCCAAATTGTCAAGCAGGGGGTTGCAGTGATGGGCGGTTTCATGACACAGTTGGGAATTAAAAATTGGCGAGAACATGGAGAAAAACCATTGCACACTGCAAGGAAAAAAGAAAGTGAGACTTTTACCCAGACAATGGGAGATGCTGGATCTCATAGACAACACATCTTAGTACTATAACTGCCACTTCACCTTCTGTCACAGACTGATAACCCACCTCCTCAGACTGGACCTCAGTCCCCTGCCTTAATGCTATGTCCTTTTCTCCTTCTGTGTAATGTTAAAAGTGATAGTTTTGCTTCATGGTATACAGCAATTCCCTGTTTTGAATGATTTAGTTTTTATATAAAGCATGATTACTTATTTGTTAGGTATTTGTGTTCAACATAGTAGTGGAAACATTGCATTTCACTTAAGTGTTGAACCAAGTATGCATTTGTGATCTCAACACTGTGTTTGGCATCGACACACGTTAGAATGTGGTTATATGTGTGTTACAACATTTCATGCAATATTTATTAGATGTACTTTGCAATGTATTATGACTTTGTAAGTTGTTCTGGATATAAATGTGTGCTAAACAACAAAATGTAAATGCAACTATCAGGGTGGTTATACAGTAGTTAAAGTTATGCATCAGTAATGAAAATTATATTGATCCCAGCATATTTCTTTTCTTTATCTGTTTTTATTGTGTTCTGTATTATCTCTGGATACTTTATTTGAATAGGGTTGCTAAATAGGCCATGAGAGGAACTTTTCAAACTGATATTTACAGCTCTTTGAGCTCTTTCCAAACAAAATCTGTTGTTTTGTTATTTATTTGTACACACTTTTGCTTAACTAAAAAAAAAAAAAAAAATCTGGTCTATCTCTAGTCAAGTTTTAGTCAAGTAAATCAATTTTTATTTTGAAAAGAGAGAAACTGCAGTGTTAAAAGTGGATTTTTTTTTTTTTTTTTGTGCCGGAGAGGTCTCTTCGGATTTTCTGTAAGATATTTTTAAAAAAATTAAAAAATAAATTGCATCCTCAACTGATAGACATTACATTATTAATGGATTGGAATCGGAACTGGAAGAAATGATACTCAGAATAAAAGGAAACAGAATGGTTAACAGAATAGAAAGCAAAAAACACTACATTTGAAGCGAATATGAGTTGTGACAGAGAGTCAATGCAAGGGATGTTAGCATCAAGTGAGAAGTAATAAAAAGAGCGGGTGGAGGGGTCAAGAGCAGAAGAAGAAGGGAGATAGTCTCCAGAGAGGAAAAGGGTAACCAAGGGGCATGAAGGAGAAAGAAAAGAATAAATGGTTGGATTTGCAAAGGCCCAGTTTCACATGGTGGGAAAATTTTCCTGGGGAACATGAGTAATAGTTACATTTAAATCACAGTAAAAATCGGATAATGAGAAGCAAGGAAAAAAAAAATAATAGCACATTGTTCAGAAACTTGATGAGCTGGTGTGAAGGAAAGCTAAATATTCAGTCAATCTGAACATTTTATCTGACGTAAAATATTGCCACTTATGAGATAACATGCATACTCTGAATCTTGTCTGGTTCTACTTTGTGATAAAATGCTATGCCATGTGCAATGACATGTTCAAGACTATTGCCCTACATTAGGCCTGCCATTTGTATATACCAACTCTTTCTGGTCTTCCATCAATATTTAGACATCAATTGTATTGTGAAATTCTGACACATATTCATTTACCACATGCAAGTACACAAAAGAATGCACTTCACATGGTTCAGTACTATATATTCCTGGGAACATCTCTGGTAAATGTACCTGCACTTGCTTAGAACTCCCATTAGTATGTCCAGCCATCCTTGGTAATCAGAGACTGGATTGATGGGATATTAAATTCCTGCATACTTTGACCCACCTGATTCATCCATCCAAAAAAACCCTGGCCTCAATCAAGCTGTTTGAGCTTAAAATCTGTTATGCTTGGCACTGTTGATATTCTGGCAATGGACTTCTTTATCCCCTCAGCCCCTCCAGGGAGAATGCGCCGCTACTATGCTCTCATCTCCTATCTCACTTTATCAACACGGTGCAACGGCATTCTGATTGCAAAGAGCATCAATACATTCCTTCACCCCCCAGCTCATCTTCTCTGGCTGCGGATTGAGATTCAGATCATGCCTGAGTTCTGTTCTCCGCTCACCTAGAAGGGCCCAATAGAACCTCTGTTCTGATGAGCTTCATCTATCTGCTGACTGTTTGCTTTTTTTTATTTTGTTGCGACTCTGACTTGATCGGGGCACAGTGAGGTAAAGACACCACTGCAAGTGACCATTTCTGCAAGTCTCTTGAGATCTAAACTATGATGTAATCTAATAACTGTTTTCAAACTCAGGTATAATTATCTAATTTAAACATTCATTTTACAAAATGAGACTTAGAAATAAATTATTAATAGAAATAATTTTAAAAAGTAATTATTTCTGAAACAAACACACACACGCACAGATGTTTTTTGATGTGTATCCCATACAAGGTCTTACAGGATGTGTTTCACAATAATTGCTACTGATGAAAAGAAATCAGGCAGACACAATGAATAGATGTTTCAAAACAAAAGTGAATAACAGATGCTCAGTACTGGATCCCGGAAAAAAGGCACAAGCAGGTAGCAGGTCCCACTTCACTAAATAAAAAATAGAATTCATTAACTTGTCAAAAATTGCTGGAATTATACACTAAAATTGAGATCTGCAAGTCTTCGTAAAACAGAAGAAACATCCTCTTTATTCCTGTATGCTTTCCAAATAAGGAGCAGTACCTTGAGCTCTATGTATCCTTATTATAACATTAAGGTTGCCCTTGTATGTAAATATATTGTTTTATGGACTGACTTTTTTACATCAACCTGGCCTCTAGTAGTATACCTGCCCTCAGCCACCATTTGCTTTCCTCTCATATTTTATTAGTTAAAAATATGTCCATTTTTCAAAACCAGTGAAGTACACTGGTTTAAAGACAAACCAGGGACACCATGTTTAAAGGGACCCCAATTTGGGACATTGTGTCTTTCCTGAAAAAAGCTGTTAAAAAAGGCAATTCATCCAAAATGGAGAGTCCATTAGTGTCCAAAGCATAGACTCTAAGCTTTCAAACAAGTCCTGATTGGTCCATATAGGCCCAGTGACCTCAGTGAGTTTGACAATGAACTGATTCTTGAATGAGAAGAAGGACTGGCAATTTAAAGGGAGGGCATTACTTTCTGTCAAATGTAAATTAAAAATATTTTCACATGAAATTAACATGTGATTTTCTTCCTTTTTTTGGTTAATTAATTAAACACCAGGGCACACCTATGTTAAATTTTATGGTATAGACATAAACATATATATAGCGCCCAAGCCCATATGTGAAGTATCATACATTAACACCAAGGGTGTCTCCTCCTCATCATACAAAAGCATGTGATCTACCTGCAGAGGTCATTTTGCCCAATTACACTGTGTCTGGTGCTCAGAAGTCCTCCTCCAGTTGTTGACAGATCCATCAACTGATGCAATGGTTCCAGGCCAGTTGTCTTCTTCACAAAATAAATATCTTTTAATGTTCAGGAGCCTCAGCTTGGAGTTCCATCTTGTTGCATAGTGTTAGGACATTCTGAATAGCCGACACCCCCTAATTTGTGGCCCTGATCATCATCCTTATTCCGAAATCAAGGAATTGTCCATCAGTTGCAGTAAAAATGAATTTTCTTCTGCATAAATGTACACCAGTCTGAGCAAAATGGAGCAAAACTTCACAAAGACGCTCATCATGCTGCTCTTCTGTCTGGTCAGACTTGACTGCATCATCTTGATAAGTCTCCATTTCAGAGATTCAAGTGATTTGCAAAAATGACCAGCCAGATGTTCGCCATTTACGGTAGCCCCCAGCTCTCCCAAGTTCAGCTAGCTTCTCCTGAGCTACTGGAAATGACAATAACAATAACAACTTGGCTTTATAAATGCATCCCTGCAGGTATCCAATCCCTGTTCATTGCTGGATTGCTCCCCCCATTGGCTGCCATTTCCCACTGATGCCATCTGTCCAGAATCTTACCAGTTCAGGACTTATGCAATGATCTGAAAGATAGTTTCATTTTCATTTCACTTCATGTCTATTCCACTATTTGTTTTCCAATGTTTGTCGTCCTCTGTTTCTCAAACATTTCCATCTGATAAAATATTCTGTAACAAATTGATTTTTTTTAAGATATGATGTGTTTAAAACATATATTTTCCATACTGCATCACTGTCACCTTCTGAATCATCAGATCAACCATAAGACATAAGTCAGACTGTCTTTGTCACATTGACGCATTCCTACTTTCTCAAGACCTGCAACCCAGTTTCCTCTTTCCTGTTGAGAGGGAACAGGAAACAAAGATGAACAGTCATTACTGTGAGGTCTAAGAAAACAATCAAAATTGCATACTATGACTTACTGCATGTAAAACACCAGCAACTAGAGGGACATTTTTTGAAAGAAGTGGCAAAGATGCTTCTAATAAGCATAGTGTTGAAACAGTGTGGTCAACTGACCTGTTTATACCCTTGTACCACTAAGTAATCACATGCCAATCTATGCATGACCTTGATACAAAAACACTGTCATTGCGATTGTGGCATGGACATTAACTATGAAGACCCAGCTGTTATGAATGCCTTGTCGTGGGTTAATTTGTAAGGTACATGAAGAAACATGCAAACATTTAGAAATTGCATTCCTGCAGTAAACAATATAAATAGAGAGGTCATTTAATCATTATTTCCAAAAACATTCCCCAAAGTCACGGTCGTCTAAGCTATAAAAATGTGTCACATATGAGATTTTTTTGTAGTGCATGTATAGTTTATAGGTTTTGTTTCTGTCTTTAAGATTTTGGGAGGATGTACATTGTGAACTCTTTCTTAAATCCTGTTTTTTTATGTCATGCTTATATTACTTTTTATGACTGCAAAGGGACAACTTTACCTATAATTCTGCATTTGTGTTCTCCAAGATCTGCATTTGTGTTCTCTGCATTTGTCTTCCTCCAAGGGAGGAAGAGCACTCACATGTGTTACTGAAGTCTGTGGAGTCATTCCATTCATTTCCCAAATAAATATTGAATTTTGTGTCAGATATAAGTGAAGTGTTGAATTTCCATCTCACATGTTTAAGATGTGACAAGGGCTTAGGCTTGAAGGATTCTATCTGATATTTTTGCAAGCAATATATTCAACACAATGCTCATTGTATTTCCCTTCTGCTGTACAGTACTCCAGGTGAAACACCTAATTAGTTGTAAAACATATTGATGGAATTTACTATAGTAGTCATAGTGGTAGTGGTACGTTATTGAACCCACAACTGGGAAATTTATTTAGCCCTGTACTCCACAAGTAATACACAAACATGGGTAAATAATAGTGCAGAGGAGAAACACACGTACATTCGACAGCGCTACCTAGAGATCCAAAGCTAGAAAGAGAGTTCCAATATGGCATCTTTACACTTATTCCACAGGTTCATAACAGTGGGTTATCCATTCATCTTCTAGGTAAAGTAAACCTATCACTAAAGCAGCTTTGGTACTGGTACAATGTAAACTGAAGATGATGTGTGTTGTTATCCAGAATCAGGTTTTTCTAACACTGTTATGTTGTATGTGTCCTGGAGTGTGTTCAGTTTGTGTCCAAGGTATTCCTATACTGTGGTGTTTGAAAACTTTTAAGATTGATATCTCATGACTACACATTCTGTGGCTAGAATCTTAACATCCTGATAAAACTCACATGGAAATGAGAGCAGAGTTGAATGAATCAATATGAATCAATGGATGAGAAATACTCTGTCACTCTGAGATTTGTATGGAAAAGGTGTGTGAATGTGATTTATCATGCAAAGAAACATACACTTTCATATGGACATAGCAGGCCCTGTACATCAATCATACCTTGGACAAGGCTACGGATGTGTACAACATGTAGAGTAGGGACCTGAGAATGCCATAAGTTTTCATTATCCAGCTGTTGATGTACTACCATAGATCTAAAACATATGGAACAAACCGAGGTATACTGAGTCATCACAGAAATAATTGCATGAAAAATACAACCATGCCAAACAAACAAGAGAAAACTAAGCTAAGGATTTTGAATTACCCTGCTGACTACTATCCACATGTAGTATACATGTGTTAAAGGTATAGTAATGATAGATAGACAATAATGTTAAAGACGAATGCCATGATCATTCCATTGCTGAGGTTGGGAAACTCTCCATCTCTGAAGTTACAGGGGCAATAATCAGGCCATGTCCACACATACACGGGTATTTTTTAAAACGGGGGTTTTCCTCCTTCATTCCCGTGCACACGAAAAAAATCCCGTCCACACAAGCATTGTTTTAAAAAAATCTCCTTCCACATGAAAATGCAAAAACATGTCCGCCATTGCACAAAATCATGTAAACAAAGCAGATAACAGCGTATACTCTGACATCAAACAAAGGAGATAATGGCGCACACTCTGACGTCACAAGCCAAAAACTCAGTTTTCCCTGTCTACACGTCAACACTGAAAACGGAGTTTCTGAAAATCTTCACCCTGGAAGGCGTTTTGCAAAAGGTCCATTTTCAGTGACCTAAAACGCATAGAAAAAGCTATGTTTTAAAAAATACCCATGTACATGTGGACAGGGCCTCAGTGAGATATTACTTCTTATTTCACTTATCCCACACACCACCCAGACACCCGAGCAATGGGAACATGGCCATTTGGTTTCACTTTTTTTCCTTGTTCAGAAATCAGCAACCCTTTCCAGCTGTATCTAAAATGGAAAAGAACTCTGGAAAAGAAAAAAAAAAAGTAACATTTCCATAATACTACAATGATAAAGTGCTAATAAGTTAACATATAATCATCAATTTAGCAGTTAATAATGCCATATAAAGCATAATAAAGGACTTATTACACATTTTCATGGACATTTTTATATGTCTGTGCTAAGTTAATTATTAGCAAATAAACTTTGGCTAATCATTAACAATGCACAATGTAAGAAATTAGAAGTCAATAAGGTATGTCATGATCAACATATGAAATATTATGTATTTTTTTTTACCTGTTTATTCATTATGTGCTGGGTATAGGCTATACATTTATCACTAGTAAGACAATAATTACTTAACAATAATGACATTTTGACCTCTTATTATAAAGGAGTCTTATCTAACTTTAGTAGATTTATTTACAAAATGTAAAAGTACCAAAATAAATAAATATAGAAAATCATAAAATAAAAAAATAAAATGTCCAAATGTTGAACTCAATTAAAAATATTGTCTTCTAAAATAAAGTGTTACAAAAAAGTGTTATAAAAAGTCAAACTCAAACTATTTAAAATTTGCAGCAATCAGAGAAGAAAGTTATAGTTGCTTGGAAACATTACCTGTTACATGTGTTGTATGTGTTTCTTTCCTTTCCCTTTTTCAATTTTGCTATTTAAAATAAAGATGGAGAACGCATTTTCAGTGGTTTTTTTGTGACAACTGTGTCATTTCATTGATATAGAAGATTGTATGCAGTCAAATGATAGGTAAAAGAAATTGTTTTCATATTTACAGATTTTAAATGTGACATTTTCTCCGCTTTGAAAACATTGAGTATCAGACTCTGAATGATAGAAGTGGTCTGCAGCCTTTTAAACCAGCCTCTTCTAATAGTTCGATTTCACACATCAAATGTTCTTCACATCTTTCTTGCACACATGCTTATCTATACCTTCATGATTGCTTCTTGCTTGCACATACACTTATGCATATCTTCACATAACCTTGAAATTCAAAATCCAATGACTTAGATCCAGTGTTGCAGTTATAACAACATTCTTGTAACCACAGCAACAACATCTGTGATCTTCCACCACTGTGGGATCAACAGTATTGCATCTCTATCTAAAATGAACATATGGCTAATTCTGCAACTGGATGCATGAAGTTGCAATGGACACAATAAATTGCCCTTGTCTTTCCATGTGATGTCTAAATAAGATTATACAAGTACCTTTGTTACTGTGAGTAGCATGTTTGCACTTGAGGTAGCAGTATGGTGATTGAAATTGCAACAAGAGAACCTGTGATCATTGAATGGAGGGGAACAATATGTTGGCACTGAATCTTAGCAGGGAATCATTTACTCATCAGTACCTAAAGAACACAACTAGATAAAGCTAAGGACTAAATAAAGCCCTAAGGCTATATCACATCATTGAACAACGCTACCATTTTTTGAACTGCATCTTTGAAGTTGCAGAATTAGGAAGGATTTAGGTATGTAGCAGCATTCTTGTAGCTATGCTGAATTTCATCATGCAGCAGCATACTTGCTGATGCAGTGATGAATCAACACCCTGCCTTTGAGTGGGCGAGGAAGGATCTCCCCCCCAAGAGTATACTCTGCAAATGAGCTCACACAACAAAAGGCTTGCAAAACCGGCTCCCATGAGCAAAACAAGGTGACAGCATAATGCACAGAAAACAGGTGTGCAGTAAGCAGCCACCACGGAGTCACAAAAATCAATTAGCATTAACCAAATCTATGGGGAGAAGTGCTATAATGAAGAGCATCGTGTGAAAAAAAAAGCACATGCTTTCCTGACACTGGATAAAGAGATGATTAGTGTGACCTTTGAACTAAAGCAGCCTGACAGAACTTGGCTGAAAAAACATCCCATGAAAAAATCAGAGAATAGCAAAAATAGATGGCTCTAAGTAAGGGGCAAATAACCATTTAAAATTCCAGCCTACATTGGTTCTACATGTTAATGAATTTTTTTATGTATATATATAAATGTGTAATGTGTAAAGCAAGCATTCTCTGGCCCCTACAGGTTGAATGGATGACGTCACCATGTGACAGTTGCGGTGCGAGCCACACATGGAGGCTGCATCGCTCTTACTGTTTCACCCCACGTAAGTATATATAAACTTTTCTATATATAAGTTAGTATAAAACTTTCTATGTATAAGTTAGTAAAAGGAAGACACTTTCACCATTGTTTGTTTAGGAACACTTATTTGATCATTGTTGCTGGGTCAGTGCACAGGCCTAGTAAATGTGAATGGTTAAATAGGAATTGTTCCAATTTTACTGGTAAAAGGAAATGTTGGTTACCTGTATTGAGTGATATTGTTGCAGGTGAGTCCAGCGTCAAAAGGAGTGCTGGCAGGAAACAAGACAAATTTATTTGGTTCCTAGGGGGAGGGCCGAGCAAACCAGCTGTTCTTGGCCACGGGGACTGGGGGCAGCAGCTACGGCCGAGCTGTGTTCTTCAAAATGTGCTCTCTTCTTTTATGAATGTGTTTAGTGTTGACTAATGGGTTCTGCATGTTTATAATACTAGTTAAAGTGTATGGTTGATTCCAGGACATGTCTTGTGGGTGTTTGTGTTATTTGTTATATTTGCACCCCCTTTGTATGTTTTATGGTGCTGGACACCTTGATATAGTGTTGTGTCTAATGGAGGTCAGTGTTGTTCAGAATCAGGTGTGATGGGTATTGTCCTGGGTTGTGCTCTGCTGATATTGACCTCTGTACAGTCTTTTTAGAGGCAAGAGCAGATATGATTAAAAAGGGACTTTTTTCCCTTTTGATTGAGTTCTTTATTGATGATTTCAGGCCTCTGTAATAACTTTTTTTTTGTGGAGGTTTTGACTGGCAAGGACTTTGACTTCTTTTGACTTTTTCTTTATTTTTTGTCTTTTTTTTCATTGTTTGGTCCACTTTGGTTTATTTGGGTTTCCAATTTTTTGTTATCACCCTCACTCTGTCCTTGTTTCTTGTGGCCACGACCACCTTCAAAGGGCGACGGTCCATCACACACCAATAGGGCCACAGTCATACTGAACTTCACACTGTGCAAACAGTTGCTGCAATTCTACAGATTCTTTGAATATTGACTGTAGTTTATCTTTTCTTTAACCTGACAAATAGTCTCTCATTCTGTCAGTCAGTTTGAAGATCTGGAGATACCAGGTAGACGTTGAGGCACCAGGTATGTCAGAAGGCTAATCTTTAGATTTTTTGTGTTTTAATCTTCTCCTGTGAAAATGTTCTGTACATTAAAAGCAGGTGACATTGAGAGCTCTCACCTAACTTAACTCATTAATTGGATGGAAAGTATTGAATCCAACTGTGAAGTGTAGCAAGCAAAGGTGTGTATGAATAGAAACATATTGTTATACAACAGGGGGGTATTTGTATATTTCAACAGAATCTCAGATATTTTGAAGAGGACAAACGCTCAGTTTGGACAAAGGCATCTGCACCAGATGTACATATGTACACAGGTTATTATTTATTTATGTGTTAATTAATTAATTCTTTTTTTTTTTTTCTTTTCATTTTAATTTGTTTCATACAGACCTTGGTTCAAGGTCTTAGCTATCAGCAAATTTTAGTGCTGTCATAACAAGAAGCCAAGTTACAAATGCATTCTAATTGTATGGAACAGGGAAATGAGTCAGTTATCACAAGAACTGGCCATAAGACCATAAGATGGATTTAAAAAGAACATCAACATCAAAGCCATTGCAAAAGTGAGCAAGAATGCTTGTATGATCTGACAGGAGTTGTCAAATCAAATCTTTGAATGTTCTTACTTGATGGCCACTCAAACTGCCAGATGCCAGACAGATTACACTGGCAGCTGTCTCTTTCAGAGAAATGAAATATCGCCATGCTTGGCTTTATGCCATCATAAAAAAAAAAAAATAGTTTCAAAATGTGCTGTTAATGAGACTGCATATGAGAGTAGGTATACATTGCCAAGTCAACTGCAGGCTGTCAAAGAAAATGCACGTTTTAAAAATTAGTTCTCTGAACTAAACTCTCCAACTTTAATTATATGCACCAACAAAGCAACTAAGCAATCAAAGAGCCTGATTCAAAAGGGGCAAGCACAAATATCTAACATGATGCACAGGTAAGAATTGAAGGACATGGTACCAGTAGAATTTTGGTTATTTTGCAGCACTAAAAACATGGCACAGACAGCAGCACTAGTGGGCCACGGAACAGTATCTAAATGAGTTTTGATCAAGACGTGACTGTGCCCTGGATCACATTACTCTTAAAAGAGTGTTTGCTCTTTGATTGTGGTGTAACTGCAGTATAGCAACAGTGGATAATAGCTGTAGTGAGCAGAGAAAGACAGCAATATACAAAGAAAGTATGATCCAGTCACTGAAATGTAACTTTTGTGGCAATTTTGTGACTAACACTTAAAAATAGTATTAATGAACATGGGAAAATCATGTTAATTTAAATTGTGACATTATTGGTATGCAGACATACAGACAACTGCCAATATAAAGGAAACCAACATGAAGTATCTTAATGCAGTGTAGAGCCACCAAGAGCCACCAGAATAGCTTCAGTGTGCCTTGGCATAGATTCTACAAGTGTCTGAAATTCAACTGGATGGATGCATCATTCTTCCACAAGAAATCTGTCTTTTGGTGTTTTGTTGATGATGGTGGAAAAAACTTTCTCTGGCGCTACTCTAGAATCTCCCATAAGTGTTCAGCTGGGTTGACATCTGATGACTGAGATGGCCATGGCATCAACCTCAGACTTCCATGCCAATGTCACCTTAGTCACGCTTCCTTGTAAAGCATCATCAAGCTGAGAAGTCTTCATCACTGCCGCAGCTGTTAAATGTGTCCTAACAATCATCCCTCTCCCAAAGGTATTGAGATCTCTTCCTCTAGCCATGGTAGCCAAATTAATGTCAAATGGTGCCTGTCAAGCATTTTTGGTCCAAAGTATGATGGGATGTTTTTTTTAGGTGGCAGTGTAACATAATGGTAAGGTGCAGAGCTTGTAACCAAGACGTTGCTGGTTTAATTCCCTGCTGGGGCGCTGCTGCTGTACATAAGGTACTTAACCTATGATTGTCTCAGTAAATATCCAGCTGTATAAATGGATAATATGTAAAAATTGTAACATATGTAAGTCGCTCTGGATAAGAGCATCTGATAAATGGCAAAAATGTCATGTAACTCAGGAACCATATCTATGTAGAAGCAACTGATTTTAATATACTTTGTATACCTTGTTTATTCAAGTGTTTTCTTTGTTTTGGCAGTTAACTGTATGTATGTTTATAAACACATAATGCTGTTTAGTTCAGGTTTAATGCTGACAAAAGCCTGAGAAGCCACAATTTTTTAAATGTCTTCTGCGTTATACTCAGCCTATGTACTGCTGAGGCTGTACAGCACATTTGATATATGCTGTGTTACTTTAACTGTATTGCACTACTTCACACAACATATACTTCCCACTAGACAAATGGATGAAGACTCAAACTTTATCTCAAACTACAAAAATATAGTCAGCAATTTTTTGTTTTGTTACTATTTTTGCTATTTTGTGACCAATTTTGCATTATGTTACTTTCTAGTAACTGTTTAACTGTCCACTACATGTACACATACTGGGCCAGTTTTGCAAAACCATATTAAGAACTGAAATCATTTTGAATAAAAATCTCCATTCAGAATTGTTTTTAGACAATAATATGTATACATATTTACTTGAAGCAACATTTTACATATAATATATATATATATATATATAAGAGGAAGTGCTTCAGATAATAATTATGTGTTGGGCCGGATTCTGAGCTCCTACAAATGAAAATGGTTCATCTTATGGTCAAATATGGATCCATTTTCTATTCATAGAAAGCACCCTACAAGAAATTATTATTATGTATCAAAAGATTCTCTGATTATGACAATGTCTTATAACACTACTAAGAAGTATTTTTTAATCATTGCAGCCAGATAATGATGTTCCATTTCCAATATGTTCCAAATGTTCCACACCAAGAACACAAGTTTTGCTTCTATTTCACATGAATAATTTAATGAAGCAATTAATCAAATGTTGCGTTATGCACTATAAAAAAATACCAGTGGTCTGCTTTCATCCTGCCATTGTCTGTTTGGACGAGCAGGTGAAAACTGGCCATGTAAAATGAAGGGCACCCCACGTCTGACAAACCTCTCCTGACTGCTGCCGACTGTGGTTCATCATGTGGAATCATGGTGATGGCCTCTGGCATGACCAACTTCAACATGACAGATAGGCTACTCAAATGTTGTTTTCTCTCAGAATGCCTTTATGTGCATTGGTTAAGAGGTGCCCAGCTGAGTGCAAATATGCAGTCACTCATCTTTGTTTTAACGCTGTTGTTGTTCTTCCTTGTTGATGTTATATGCCTCAGATGTTCCAGTTCCTGAATATATTATGCAGCAGTGAAATTAGAAATTGTGATAGACTAGTGAATGTAACGATGGCAGTATTACTTGAAGCTGTGAAGACCTCATTCGTTTCACAGTTGGTGCTCTTTTTTACTTGTGCTCTAAGACCATAGTAATGCAAAGCTATATCCTATGCACTTTGTGATTGAAAATGGCTGGTTGTTGCTTGCTTAAAGTGAACTGAGAAAGAAATTGCTTTGCTGGCTTAATTTAGAGAGAGGGGGAGAAAATGCTATCATTGAGAGCATGTGGATTGTATGTGTGCAATTATCTTTTTGTCTCCACCATTTGAAGTGAGGCAGCCCATTGAATCATATCAGTATTAGGGGAAGGGAAATCACATGTGTGTCTTATTTGTGGCATGAGGTACAAACTCATGACTGCAAACCCATTTGGGATTTCAAGAGGCAGCAAACACTGATTTCTTTTTTAGGAAATCTTAATTATATCCATTGAAATTTCCTTGGAGAACTAATGTGTTCATTGCACTGTGACTTCATTTCAAGGCAACCAATCTTCTAAGAAATTTAAGTATAAAAACATAATACATATTGACAAAGTGGTAAATGAAGACAAAGACATTTTAACAACAAAAACTCATAACATTTTACCACCTACAGACAAATCTGGAGACCAATTTGTGGGGGCCGCCGTCTTGCAGCGCCGCCGTTACCGCGGTGGCAAGCCTGTCTGCTGCTGCCTGCTGACAGCAGCTGACATTGACAGCAGCATGGCTAATTGGATTGACGACGTTAGGCAGTGGCCCCCAGTTACTGATAAAGGTACCTTATATGGATAGCGATCTTAACATCATTCACATTTTACATATTAGTTAGACATGGGTTACAACAATAGCCAGAAATAGAGAAAAAACGAACCACTTGACCATCCGCCACATTTCAAGTGAAGTGTAATATACTGTACTAACATCACTGTTCTAGCTAGCTAGCATAATCATTCACGAGTTGCATTTAACCATTACAGACTAGTTACATTAGTAAAAAAAATATATGAATTTGTTTTTGTAGGTATTCAAGATTATTTCATTAATCATCTGCCATGTGATGTGCAACAAAATGCCAACTACAGATCACTCATAGAAGGTCAAAATTACCTGAGCTCTGGATGGGTTGGCCAAATGGCGCACACTACCAGATGAGGAACACATCATTCTAAAAGGACCTGTCCGATACTAACAGTCCATTAACAACTATCATAATGTTTAATTAACTCTGCAGAGGAAGGATCGCAAAGTTGTAGGTGTGAACTGTGATTGTATGGCCTTGACATTGTTGTCAAATTTGAAAGTAAAAGGTAAAAAATTAGAAAATTGTACCCTACTGCAGACAGCTTGCATTCACACGTGAGCATATTGTAGGGATATAGAGTAATGGCAACTTGTCTACTTCCGGTACTTCGCCGGATTCATCTATAAATTTGACTGCAGTCATTATGAGTTTAGGCCAATATGTTTTCACAGGAGTATGAAGTACAACAGACTGCAGCGATTTGCTTGCTTTGACAGTGATTGCTTTGCTATCAGCTTAATCATCTGTAAGTTAAAACTGTCCTCAGAAATAAACACACACACACACACAAAGTGGAGTGTCAAAAAAATATTTTCAAATAATTTAGACCACACTGATCATTGAGAAGATAATGGACAGAGTATTTGAATGGATCTTTCAGTAGATGAATAGAGTCTACAGGAAATGTGGTTGTATTGTAATAATAATAATAAGAACAAGAAGAAGAAGAAAAAGAAGAAAGTATATTACTGTGGGTATGTTCTCAGTTACAGTTCTATGTGAATATGCAGTTGATATACAGTCCATTAACTAACTGCCTCTAAAATGTGATCCATGATGTGTGACCCCTGTTTCAACATGACTTAATTACATAATGGATCTTGTGCAATGGATTTCTATGACATGATATTCTATGCATTATGCAGTATATATATCTGTATAATAAACCACTGAAATGCTTTGCTATCATTATTAACCTCGCAGGCTAAAATTCATCGTATTTTAAGATAAATGCACTGCCTCCATTTCCTCAGCAAATTCACATTTCACTTGACAATTATCTACAAATGATAAAGCTGTAGCTGATTTTTATATTATATTAATTTGCTGCTGCATGGCTTGGTTTAAATAAAATGGATGAAAGGGGAAATCAGTCTAAATTCCTGTGAATGCAGCCCCTTGATGGCTATTGCTTCATGTTAATCTGTAATCTGGATGTTGACAGTCCCACCCACTCACATTTTTTTTTTTTTTTTTAATTTTATATATTAGTAGTAAGAATAGTAATAGTTGTGGTAGTAGTAGTAACAAGAAAACCTTTCCTGAAGAACTAAAAAAAAAAAAAAAATAATTAAAGCATAAATTAAAAAAAAAAAAAATCCATACAGGTCTTTTTTTTATATCAAACTTGCCATCTTGCATCTTGCCATCTGCTTCTGGTGAAGTATTATTGATAAAATTATATGACAAGTAATGTATAATCTCAAATATTCAAAATGACAGCTCTCTTCCAGTCTGATGAGTTTAGAGGAGGATAAATACTTGTGGCAACAGAGAATAGTGCTTACTTCAATCAAAGGGGCAAAGGATAAAACTTAACTTGACAAACACAATTGCTGTATCTCCTGTTATGTGCATGTGCTGTTGTCAGTTATTCAAAATACAGTTTGATATGTTTTCTTTCTTGACAGTATCGTTTAATGTTATTATAGGTCTTCAGAATGTATGCACATAAAGAAGTAGGGCATTTGATTATTTGACTAAGTCTACAACAGCATCCATTGTGCTTTAATATATCAGAGTGTGATTATATTTTCATCAAGGGTTATAATTTATATTAGAAAAGACATATTCTACTCATATTTGGGTTTCAAGGGTTTACTGAAGCATGTCAACAGCAGGTCTGACAGCAGTTTTAAGAAAAAAAAGAGTGACAATAATTCTAGAAGTTAGAAGTAGAATTATAACTAAACAAGACATAACAAATCTGACAAAACTTCTTAACTTCTTTTTTCACACTGTGTGGCAGAGCTTGTTCTAATAATTAAGAGGCACATTTTTCAACACACTCAGCAGATCCCCTTGATTCAAGTAAATTGAACAGATCTTAACTGAAAGTGAAGCTGTTCTACAGGAGCCAGAGCCATTACATCAAGAGTACAGAGATGCATGTAGGATAGCATATGTCTGCAAAAATAGCAGCCTTTCATTAAGGGTCCTAAGAGCCCATGGCATTGGGAGAAACCTTTCCTGCTAAGCTTTTCTGTCAGTTTTGTGTGTGGATACTGCTATGTGACTAGAAGAAGCTAGTTAGACTAGTCAGAATTGTGACATGATTCCCCTCATCTCTCCCGGTGACTGTCCAGTGGTCATGAGATCCCCTTATAAGTGAAATAACATGTCAGAAATATGAGACACGTTTAGATCAGCAGCACTGACACTCAGAAAGCCGGATACATGGCTGATTTGAAGGAAATGCTGCTGTAAGTGGAAAGACAGAAAATAAGCATTGCTTTACGCTTTGTTATAAAAAAAGACTAAACGATACACTTTCTTAGTGTAATTTGTTAGGTTTCTTATCTAAAATACCTGCTCGGCTGACATGACGTTCTCACACAATGTTCAGAAAGTCAAGGAAAGTAGACCAGCCGGCCTTATTCTTTCTCATTCCTTGACAGGCTGTTCTGCCATCTCCATCCTAATCAGCTGACAGGTGCATGACAGGCAGAATAGAATGCAAGTTGATTTATTGGTTCCTCAGCTCAATAACAACTTCACAGGGATGTGAACCTTATGCCACGAGAGCCTGTCCGCCATTTTTTTGCAATTTCCCTCTGTGTATTCAAAGCACAGCATTTTAGAACATCCTCATTTTGTAAATCCTCATTTGGCTTTTATCTTAAAACAAATTTAATTAAAAACATATTAGTTAGGTTTAAACAGCTCTTATGAAACTTGTACTTCAAAAAAACTTAAGCACAAAATGCATCACTGTTAGACAACACAATATATGGAGTGAATTCATTTGAAGCTGTATCAATAGTAATTACACATACACCTAAATATAAGTGCTGTTAAACAATTTCAAAAATATATAGTAAATGTCTCTTAATTGAGATTAATAGCGTATTTAATCACATGTTGCAGTTAGAATTTTTTTTGAGAAAACATTGGTAGTATCTGCATCACCCCTAAAAGACCCATTTAGGTCAACGTCCTATTAGAATGACATTATTTGTTTTTTGTTTGCATTTCAAGTAAACATTAAGATGAATGCTAATACTATGGAAAAATAGTGCAATTAATGCAATTGTATATATCATTAAATTAGTTCTTTGGAATTAATCTGAAATTAATCTGTTTCTCTTATCAATATTATGCCCTCACATAAGTACAAGAGTCAGAGTATTTTGACCATAGTTTGAAGACAGTAGAGGGAGCAAACAAAGGGGAAGGTCAATCCTCACAAGGGGAGGTAATCTGACTAAAGAACATTCAAATGGGTTGCCCAGATGACCTAATTGATAAAAGCCTCTATCATTAGTCAAGGGTGATCTTGAAAACACAGGAAAACTTTGGCTGAAAGACTGACTCCCCTATCAGTCCCTATCAAATCAAGGTGATGGGAAAGTGTGTTTTTTTTAACCTGCAGCAATAATAATAATAATAATAATAATAATAATAATAATCAAAATTGTCCTGTAAAATAAAACATAACACAGCTATGAAAACCTTATAAAACTTACAAAACTTAAAATAAATTGCAATGATGACAACCTAGTAATACTCTATTGTGTGTCAACCTCATTGTCATTTTCACATGTTATATATCAATGAACATATCATGGCAGTGGGAATTATCTTGATGTCATGTTGCTGCATTGGCTGGCCCATGGGGTATTCCACAATGTGGGTTCTGACACCATTGTTTTCCCAAAGAACACCATTCGCAGAGGAGTGGACCTGTGTCATTGCCACTGTAATCCCTGGAAAATAAGGACCACATTTTTCACCGTTTGTGAAAGACTGCAGTCTTCAGTAAGGCTGTGGGGGCTATTTCCTGCATATCTCCACATACCTACAGAGATACACGGAAAATGTCTCATTACAAAAATCCCCCCCCCCTTTGCGCAGAAAAAACTGAGCTAAAGCTGTCTGCTCCTCAGCTGCCCTGATTCTTGCCTCACCCTTCTCTTCCTGCTTAACACAAAGTCCAGCAGCCAGTCCTCCTCCCTTTTATTTGCCTTGACCTTGGCTGATTCTGTCAGGCCATGGACGTAGCAGATGGAGGAGCCAGTGCCCCAGATGTAGACAAGGAGGTATCCTCAGTGGATGAGGTGACAGGGAATGGAGGACATCTCCAGCAGAGAGCCTCCAACTAATGATCTCATTCACAGGGTCCATGTTCCATGGCCAGGATGTGACCATGTCCTCTCCTATGTCCATCCAGATGTCTGTCAGGGGAGACCTCAGCTCCGAGAACAGGGGTCATACATAGAATGAGAGCATAAAAAAGTGCATGGTGTGCAATGACTAGCATTATAATATAGTTCACTTTATGTCCCTTGTTCCAAACTACCTTTAATTTTTGATTTAATGTGGGTGCAATGCGTTTATGTGGAATGCACAAGGCATATGAAATTACTATATTTGCTATGGTCAAGGGAGAAACAGGCAATTACTGGAGTAATTTTCAGCAATTCCCTGATGTTGTTAAATAAAGTCAACACAAATGTACAGTGCAGTGTCTTATCTTTCGTCCAATTGTTTGCTTCTTGGGCCTCACATACTATCCTGACTAATCCCATCTTTTGATAATTTTTACTTTTAAGAGAGCAATTTACATTTTAGACACTTCCTGTAGAAGCGTTAGAGCAGGTTCTCTCATAGATTGCCATGGCATGACTGAGAATACAGATTGTCCCAAGCTTATTTCTTTAAGAAAAACAAGTTGGTACCATAATAGATGACTTTGAATGTTATTGGTACTCTCATCAGCAAAGGCAATTAACAAAGCCAAAGTTTCAAGGTATACCACTGTAATTATATAGAACTTACAGTCATTAAATCTGTCTTGTGTAACAGCCACAATGTTTAGTGTGTTTAAATTAATTGCTTTGTATCTATAATGCAAATGCACAGGCCACTTAAATAAATAATAAATAATAATGAGTAATAAATAATAAAGTGTGACCTATCTTTTTTTGTTGTTTCTGTGACATTTTTACAGTGTTGTCATTGTTTAAAACTTTGAATACTTACACACTTTTTACTTTACACTTTACACACATTTTTTTTTTTTTAATAATTACTGTTTTTGTACTCGAGAGTATGATCACAACTCGACATTTGATATCTGAATGCTCAATACTACTGCTGTTATTACTACTGCTACTATCCAGTACTATTACTGCGATTTTAAATGATAATGATAAGGACCTCCTGACTGGCTTAGTTAGCAAGGTCCTTGTGTTGAGCACAGGCTGAGCCCTACAGCCCATGTTTAAAACTGTCTCAACCATTTTCTGACAATGACCAGGGATCTGGTCAGTGGAAAAGACTGGCTTTGTTCTTCCAGAGATAGGAGTGGGTGGGTCAGGCAGGGTTTCCTTGTTTCACTGCAATCAGTTGCCCTGCAGTTTGTCAGATGCCTGCAAGTTGCTGGGATGACATTAGTAGAGCAGTGCCATTCCTCTAATTAGTGTCCACTTCACTGTGGTGCACCATGGGACTCACAATACACAAACACAACATTAGAATGTGTGCAAGTGTGTTGGAGAATTGCACACATCTTGCTTCAATGCTTCTGCACAACTACAGCTTATGTTGGAGAAATGATCTGAATGTGCAGCTGTTGATTCTAATATGGACTATTTAAAGAAAAAAAGTGTAAAACATAATCAAAATAAAATAAGGATCTATACAATGTTAAAAATATACAATAACTGGTTCATACAAACAAGATTACACAAACTTGTGCAAGGTCACTAATATCAAAAAGCATACTGGTTGGACTACATTTTGTCCCTACATCTAAATGAATATGTAAGAGTCCTGACTTTTAAAATATGACAGTACGAACAGAATATAATAGAATATAAATCCATCAAAACATCAACAATTATATGTATATCACAATCACATTCTCACGCTTGCAAGTACACACACACACACAGACACACACACACACACACACACACACAGTCACACAAGAAATTTGGCACAGCATGAGATAAATAAACATGAGAACAGCAAGGAGATGACAGAACCCTTGAGTTCTAATTCAGGTGATGGGACATGATTCACAGGAGCTTGTAAAAGTAAAAGGCCTATTTCATAATTGTAATGCACACATCACTGTCTCACAGTGTTGACAGGACGGTGTTCTACTAGCCCTGTTCTTGATGAGTTAAATACTGAGCATTATACTGTGGCACTTGATCATAAACGGACTGTCAACACAATTCTTACAGGTGCTGCAGGACTAATTATTCCAGCTTCCATGTCCAATGAAGTATGCTAGGCAGCTTTCTTCTGTTATTCTTTCACTGATGATGAGTTACATTTCTGTGCACCTAAATTAATCAGGAACTGGAGTTATTTCTACTGGGCCACAACATCAATTAAAGGTAGCCCTTGTCCTGATAAATTGCAAAAGTAAATTACATTAAACTGTAAAGATTTCTGCCACAGAGATCAGTCACATAACTTATTTAGAAAACTTCCTCATGGCATTGGATTGATCTAGACTCTTTAGTTAAAGTGCAGTGCCGTGGATGCTTCCTTGATATTCCATACATATTATATACACATTTAAGCATGTGTAAACCTGTCAGCATAGGGCATTGCTGTTGGAAAACAGTTTCCTTGCAACATAAATGCTGGCATTGCAAAAATATATTGTCATGAAAAAAGACTCTAATTTACAGATTATAAAACCAATTCTGAGCTGTAATGGGCATAGTATTGTAAACTCACCCATGGCCTCAGGTGAAAAGCATTCCCAATAGCATGTAATAAGAAACAGCATGTTAGCAGACTTCCACAACTGAATATTTTCAAGATTTTCTTTGCAACTTTTTCAATCGTTGCAAACAAAAATTCAAATCATAGTGACATTACATTACAGAGGGGGGTCATTGTAGTCAATTCCAAACAAAAAGGAACCAGTTATGTGCAAAGCTATGCTAACATACCTAAAATGGCACAAAAGACACACAAAAAGCACAAGCACAAAAAAACACAAAGAGCACAAAAATCTACAAAAGACATTTGTTGATCTTTTCATGTGTTATGTTGTCAAGACAGTTACCATCAGGCAAAGCTGTTGCAAACTAACTAGTTAAATGCACACACACAGCAATAATTCTTAGCTATGACAGACACAAGCATGCAAAGTGCAGTATATTGTTACTCAAGCTCTTAAATATCCCATTGCTAGTTGCATTAAATGTATGTAATTAATGTTACAAGAATGACATGCTAGCAATAAAGTGATGTGAAATAAGTAGGTACCTAACTACCTAGCTACCTAAGATTGCTCCTAGAAATAATGATAACTGTGACTAGTATGCTACAGAGATGTCACAGTACACAAAACAGCCCAGGCAATTAATCAACATCAAATTAACTCAGAAATGGTAGACTATATAGTGTAGCCAACAGGCCAGAATTAGTTTGCCAGCTAAATAAATCAAATCAGTTTTAGCTACTTGCTTTATGTGGTAGCTAGCAAGCTTCCCATATTTTCTCTTTATTGGTTGTCTATAAACTTATCATTTGATTGTTAATGTCTGTACACATCTGGACAAGTCTAATTACACCAATGTTTTACCCCTACTGGCTGTGAATACCCCAGACATAGACCCTTGAATGCTAACCACACATCAAAGATTCAAACCATACAATTAGTAAGTTATTCATGGTGGACATAATACTTATTAACCACTGCAACCAACTCCAAGCTGAGAGTTTGAATCAATAAGGCTGCGTACAAGGTCTAATAACTTTTTGAGGTTTGGCAGTGCTGAGTATGACATGAGGTTTGTACAGACTTCCTCCTGCCTGCACGGGAAACCTGTGCACGTCACCTTGAATCTGACTGTGAGGCCGCACATCTTAGAGGGAACAGGTGAATGGACATATTTCAGTTTCTACATAGCCACTCAATCTGCCTCCAGCCACCAGACACATAAACAGCACAAACACTTTTTCATATTATGCACATATAGCTGGTTTTACATCAAGTTTTGGTAAAATTAGCAAAACTGTCCAGTATATAGCTTCCTAATCTCTTTGACTAATGGTGTGTCTTTATGGATTATTTAGAGAGTTTATGAATTGTATTGATGAGTTCTGCAAAAACACTTTTCAGGGTATTCATCAAGGATCAAGGCAGATGTACTTCTTGTTATACATATGGTTTCTATTAAACAAATGCGGTATCATAATGATCCAGACATTGTTGCAGGATGTTGATTGTCTTAAGTATATAATGAAATAATCAAATCAAAATGAAAATTTAAACATACCAAAAAAAAAAACAAACTCAGTACATATTTCAATAAGGACTCAAAGTCAAATAAAACATGCAAATGATAATCTGCATTACTTTCTTTCATAACAAGATAAACAGTTGAATATCTGATACAAATTGTTGTGTAGTATGCATATTATTTTGGACACAAAGGGCAGGGATGAGGGATAATGAAGTGCAATGAGTCATGGGTACTTTGTGACAGCAAGCCAGGCAACACTGTTTTCCACAATATAAACACGATCCTCTCTGGAGATAGAGATGCAGAATAATCACAGATTCTCCAAGATACAGAAAGAAGTTAGTGTGGGATTAGACAGGATTAGATAAATATATAAATAAAAACAAAAAAAAAGATTTTTTTTTTTTTTTTTTTTGCTGGAAAGGCTCTGGCAAATCAGTGTTGATACACAATGCCTAGATGTGGATACCTCCATGCCATCCTGTTGACATTAGCTGCTCCAGTTTTCCAGTCTGAAAGGGGGTGACTTTTAGCAGTTCTTAGTTTTTGTAGTGTTTGAGCATGTGCGTAAATTAATTGCACTGGTATCCCATTTAACGGAAGCAGGTTCTTGGCTGGCATATTTAATATCTTTATGGCTGTGCAAAAATAAATAAATAAATAAATAAATATATATATATATATATATATATATATATATATATATATATATATATATATAGGCGACATCAGGTAAAGTCAGAGGATGGAGAGGGTTTGTTCCATTTCTGTTCATTTTTACTGCTGTACGAGTAGAAGCTCTAAAAGGGTCATTGGGCAGTAAGGACATGGTGAAAAGAGGGGATAGATCTCATCAAACCAAGCATGTTACCTCGTTTGATGGCAGGCGACTACAAGGATAGCCTTCAGTGCTGGATCTGCAAAAAGAATGCTTTGTTGCTGTCAAAGGTAGATAAAGATACTGATGATGCTTAGGCAATGCAGACTTCTGTTCTCTTCATCCCCTCTGGCCCACAGTGTAGGTAAGGTTTAAAATGAAGGGATGATGAATTATATTTAACTAACAAGGCAATCAAAGGTAACCACAAAATTGCCAGTTTTCATTCTCATGTTGGTTCAGGGTATGAGGTCTCTGTCAGATTTTGGTTTTGAGGTCTGTTTTGTTACTGAGTGTATTTCAAAATATTTTCAAGCTGTGCAATGCAATTCTGATGCATATATACCATTAAACAGAATTCTTAGAAATGGCCACGATTAGCTGGTATGATTAGATTAGTTATGCACATATTCCAGGAAGACAATATCTGAATCATTTTGTAGCATACCCACCATTCAAATCTCCAACTCCACAGGCAAAAATGCACTGCACATGCTAAATCCAACACTAGTGGGCACTCTTATCCCATGCTTGCTACACTGTCGCATCTGAAATGACAAACTTCAGCACAGCACATTCAGGATGGTAACAGAATGTGTCCTTCCAGTGAAGGTGGTGAGGTGGAAATGTAATTAATTAATGGTTTGATATGGAGCAGTTTCTGTTTCACTGGATATAAAGAATGGCATTTAAACAGGGGCCATTAATGACTTCAGGATGACCACTGAAATCGATGCGTTGCATGTATTAACAAGGACTGCATTACACAGCGGCTCATTTTATGACAAGTTCAGAATTTCCATTAAGCAGTCCTGTCGTTTTGTCCAGAGCAAGGTAGATGTAGTTAGTTTCAGTTGTCTAGTCATGTTAGGCTTTCTCTGCAGTCACATTGCTATTTCAAGCAAAGCAATGCAACATTTGCAGAATTGGCACCTCTTTGAATTTGTTGCCAATGTTTACATATGTAAATGTAACTTTTCATATCCTTACATTCTGAATGTCTGTTGCCATGGGAATTACTGACAATGCTAGTATATCTTAAGGGATACAAATGGATTTCTTAGTGCATTTTAAGAACCAATGGTAATGCACTCTTTCTGGTTAGATATACACATTTGTATCAAATCAGTGTTCGATTTTTATTAACTATAATACCATTAGGGACTCCTTTTTCTAGCATGCATACATCACATTACCCTTTTCTGGCTTCTGACCAATCTAGCAGTGCTTGTTTAAATTGTGCTCTCAGCCTGGAATTGTCTGAAAGCTTTACCAGTAGAAACTATTAAAGGCAGTCAGAATCTGACTGTAAGCTTTATTGTTAAATAAATGAACAACATATATAAAGCACCTGCAGATTCATTGCTAAGGTAAGGAACAGGCCTCCATTTTTGACTTTGCGTGACTGTTCTGAATGTCTGTGAGCTAAGTTTGGTATTGTTAGTTTAATTATTTTAAAACTTGACACCTATAGGGCAAAAAATCTGAAATTGGGTACCCTGAATAGGGAATCAAACTTCATACGTTTAGTCCATTTATCATTCAAACAAATGGTGAGTGTCAATTGGTATTTAAGAGAAAGGGAAATTAATAAGGTTGTGATATTAATTGGGTTCAATACTACCCCTTTTTATTACCCTTTTTTATTTTACTTCCATGGTTGACACAAAGCCTTTACAAACAAGTCATTGCTTGTGGTAGAGTGGCCTTCATTGTCTTGACCAACAAAAAAGGTGTAACTATAGATGTAAATATAGAAAAAGATGTAACTATATTCTATTAGAAAAACAGATGAATTCGACAAAAATGTGAACCATATGCAGGATCAAGACCACGATGCCAGAACCTCACTCTTTTAATGGTGATACAAACTATAAAATTGTTCTTGTGAAACTTACATGACATCAACTGTCCAACAGAGGAAATAAATTACAACAGAATGCTGGAAACCATCTCTCCACAGCAGAAAATGAAATATCCATTGGTCAGATGAACAGCATTTTATTAAAGCTAGACAGGGTAAGGTGTCACTAAATGTAGAAAAATTCCATTTAAAATGACCACATCTATTACACAGAGGTTTTGTAATAATTGAAATTACAATAGGAACTGAGTCTTCCATAACAGCTCATTGGTATGGAATCATTAATGACTATCTGCTTTGTTCTACAAATATTTACCGTGGTATACAAATTGTTTGACTGAATTTAAGTGGCGTTATTATACCTATGTGATTTTTCACCTTCCAGCTCAATCTTGAACAACTTTATTGTAAAATATAATATGAATCAATGGGGGCCGAGGAAAATGCTGCAAACAATCAACCAAACCAATAGTACATGTCTCCACGTCTCAAAAATCCTTCTTTCACATTGATTATTTCATAAAAATCATGATTTTTTTTCAGATCATGGTCAAGTTAGTTTCTGATTCAAGTCTAAAAAGCTACCTTTTGACTTGGTGCTTCAACAGCTTATTACTTAAAGCTGAACATTTATTGAATGAGTCTAGATAAGCATCTGAGATCTTAAAGTGATCAGGTGTTTTTCAATGAGGAAGCCTGATACCACAATTTTATAACTGTGTGACTATAACTATAAATATAACTAAGTTCAGTCCTTTGGCTGAATGCAGCAATCATTTCTACCTCTAGGCATTGACATGACAGAATACACTGTCCTATGAGTAAATACATCCTTTATTTTGTACCTGATAATATAAGGAAACATATCTGTCATTATGCACTTTTGTTGAATGCTATTTTAAAACAGTAAATATAGAGAAAGCTAAGCTAATATTTGCAAGTCACTAACCTACTGTCATGATGCTTCTGTCCCCAGCCTCATTAAAGAATTTTTTTTTTTTTAATCAATGGACATAAATGTGATAATGTGCTTAATAAGGAGGTGCAGTTATGTAACAGCTTTCTGTAATCTGTAATAACTTTCTGTAATATGAGACATGTGCCCTGAATGGACACAACTGTTATTTAATTATTGCATTATTGCATTATAGGTGATAAATTAGTGTGTATAGTCAGCTTTATGTTTGGTATGCCAAAGAAAAACAATGTGTAGTTTCTTGCATTAATGACATTGTTCAGAAATGCTTTTAAATGTGAAAGCCATGGTACTTGCCTCTAAAGGAAAAGTTTGGGCCTGTAACAGGTGGGGGTACTGATAATGTATGTATTGGCAATCACTGAATTGTCTGAATGAAACAAGGCTTTGATCTTCACAAAAAGAACTATGTTTGATTCTAATCAGTGAGTAAAAAAAAAAAAAAAAAACACAATACCTGTACCTGTTTTGCAACTCACCCATTTTTCAGGCCTTACTCTGCCCTCCCTACACTTCCAAACCCAGTGCCTTGTGCAAATTAGTATTGACAATTCTTCCCATTGAAATCTCAATAAATAATTTTATGGATTTATACCACACTAAAAAATTCATGTATATGCAATGTTATTTTATTTGGTTTCCCATAATCAGGTCACCAAGAATGTAAGTCCTTCAGCTTTTGTCAGTGGGGCACATTCCCTGCCCCACAATATTCTTGAAAGCATGCAGTCAGAGTTTTCATAACAAGTTTAGGGACCGTTTTCAGGCTGAAATCAATATGCAGCATTCCTCTGTGCATTGATACACTTGTAGGGAAGATTGAAATCCAGTGATCTCATTTAACTAAAACAGTTATGCACTTACCTGCTCGGCCTAATGATTTAAAGTCTGGCAGAATGCAAGGCATAGAATTGACAAAATGATAGAGGTCAGGAGGAAAATGCAGCCGGGGTGCTCTATAGTAATAAGACAAATTGCAGACAGCTACATTGTCTGTGATTTATTGAATCTGCATTCAACTTGTGAGCCCTCAGGAGATAAATGCAAAAGTGGGCACACAGAATTAATTTAGATTTTGCTCCAACTTCATGAATGTCATTTTGAAAGCTCCACGCACTGAGGCCCAGTTTCAATGTAACTACAGCTGGGGTAATGAATACTACATTCTGTTGTGTTACTTCACATTATTATGCAATGTTCCAAATTCATTTCAGTGACTACCACATGCAGTAATTTTGGAAAGACAAAAAAGACACAAAAAACATAAATGTACATTGCACATTGTGTTGCACTAAACATACTGCAGGTGCACTGTGTTAAATCCAGACCTAAGTAACATTTATGCAGGATGAGTACTGATAAATCAAATAACACTATGAAAACATTTACCTCAGCAAAATTCAAACTTTCATTCATGCAACTGATGGACCGAGGGGTAAATCGTATTTATATACATTATGTTAAGTACTTAATTTCTGTCCTTTGAATGGAAAAAAATCTTTTTTCTCTGCAAGGCCGAATCCTGACAAAAGTCTTAATTTTTGAGTGAGTTATCGAAACTGTTTACATGATCGATGATCATTAAGGTAAAATTATAATAATGTCAATACCAATAATAATACACCAAACAGCTTCAATATGAATAAACACTAAAGCTGGAACTTACAGCCAAGATTTTGCAAAACTTCCTTCTCTTAAGAGAAGCCTTTACTGCATATTGAACAGAAAAGCCTACATCATAATGCACTGGTCTAATGCCTTGATAACTTTAATAATTTGTCACAATTACCACTTCATATTGGCAGGTGTTCTAAACTTTTGGTTCCATAACTGTATGTATGAATTCCAATTCGTAAGCTCTGCAGCCAATTTAAGGGCTCATTTATTTCAGTGACAGCAAGATGTATATGCTGTCTGGTACTGCTGAATGTTTGAGACCCAACTGCACTTTATATGGCTTCCTCATTTAACAACTCTCAAACTGTGGTCTTTATCAACAAAGCCATATGTATGGAAACAAGGTGTTTGGTGAATAAATGAACATGAGATGTCTGGGTGTCACTGAATTAATTAGATGCTTAGAGAGTAAAATGCATTGCCTTGTTTAATGCTCCAAGGTTGCTGGGGCTAATTTTCAATCTGTTAAGACCTATTACAATATTTGAAACTAGTCATGACTGCATTATCTTTGCTGACTGTATGTCCTCAATGTTGAATGTGACACATTGCCTTTTTTTCTTCTTTAGACAGGTCTGTTATAAATGGTTATTCACTTTGCTGACAAAATACAACACTGTGTGCTGTAAGACTTAGCCTGAAGAGGAGATACATAGCCCTGAGGTTGCCAAAAGTATGCTTTACAAGAGCACTAACACTGGAACCCTTTGATATGCACGCTGCACCATTTTTGGCTGGTCCCCAAAGGAAAGAGCATTCGTTGTAGACATTAACTATGATTTGAACTTTGCTAATATGTTTCTCCTTCCTCTAATATAAAAGAGATGCAAAACTAAAAAAAAAAAAAGTTTCAAAACCTCAAATATTTAAACTCGCAAAACAGGCATTTTCGAAGAAATAAAACAGTTGAGCAAAGTAAAAATATATGTTTGTAGCTACTAAGCTAGAAGCTAACCATTTTCTTATTTATTGCCATACTCCTGTTTTTTTATTTTTTATTTTTTTTTGGGGTTCAATGGCTACAACAATATCTCATTTCTTGCTAAAGCAAAAAGTTATTGTGTTACCAGCTGCAGCTACCTAGCTGAAAAGGTATCCAAACATGTCACTTTTTTTCTCTTGAGGTCAGCAACAAAGAAATATGATATATTTTTGGCAGCTGTGATTGTGAGAATCATTCGCTCAGAATTCATGGCAGTAACAAAGAAATCAAGTTATATATCAAAAAGCCCTTATACCAGACAGGACAGTAATAATAAAGTCTTTGCTGCTGGTATAGGTACCTCCTTCCCCTAACGTGATCTGCCAGCATCAAATTTATTCTTCATGTGCCTAAATCTGATATGATAATAATCTGTCTCCCAATCAGGCCAACTGAGAGTGATTGTTCTGCAGAGACCATTCTTCACTTAAGCCAATACTTACAATGCCACCCAGGGGTAGCAGTGAAGCATAGTGGTTAAGGGGCAGAACTTGTAACCAAAGGGTTGCTGGTTCAATTCAGCAGCTGTACCCTTGGGAATGGTACTTAAACCACAGCCTGTAAAAGCTACTAATAATACCCCCCTCACAAGAAAAAAAAAAAAAAAAAAACTTTGATAGTTCATATAAACACTTAGTTGCTTTTACTGGTTATTTTTGGAACACTCACTGGTCTGGGATTTTGAGGTCAACTAGTTTATGTATTCAAATTATTAATTAATAATTCTAAGGAGGGTTTATCTTATATAGGCTACTTTATTTATTTTTGTATATATGCATGCCTTCTGTGACTGTTTTCACACTACATGTTCCAAAATGCACCAGGAAGCAAACAGCGTTGGAGGATGGGTGCGTTTTGTTATTGCTAGCTGAGTAACTCATAGGCACCAATGTGACTCCTAGGCCAATGAGAGTGGGGTGGCCAGGGAACCCTTGCCAATCTACCCACCCCTATCCCCAATGGAACAAATCCAATTTTTTTCCTCCAATGTAGGATCCCATTGGAAGCAAATGACATAGCCAGCTTCAAACTCGAGCCATAGGGCTCAGCCTGTGCTTGAAACAAGTACTTTGTTACTATCTCATTCACTCAGGTAGCCCAATGGCAACTTTTTTTTTTTTTTTATTTACATTCAAGTATAAAGTACACATCATGTAATCACAGTATTTCTTCTTTGTCTCACAGACATCTCATTTTGTTTTCTTCGTATTAGTGACAGTTGTCTAGCCGATTTGTATTTCTTCTAATTTGTATAAATATATTTTAATTGTATTTCTAATGTCTTACAGTGTATGATTTCACAATGTATTTCTCAGTATATTAAAATTTTCTTCATGTCTGTATGGGTGTTTTCCTCATGCAATTCTCACCTGTCTTGGCTGTCTCAAAGGCATCTCATTATGTTTTTTTTCTTTTGCTTATGTATCAATTCAATATGGATTTTAGAAGAACAGGTTCAGTAGCATAAGGTCCTTGAGTGATTCATATATGAGCAATCTTTTTTTTTTGTTTGAGGAATAAATAATGCAACCCTGAACACGTTTTTTCACTGGGTACAACTTTTTCCTTTGTCCTGTTTCTGCAGTTTCCAGAATGATTAGATGGCGCTGTCATATATATCAAAAATGCCAGCATTCTTTAAGTATTGTTTGTGACAGATAACCTAATTATTATAATGCTCCACTATTTTATTTCCTGGCAAATGATTCAGGTAAAAGGTTCAGATTACCATGGTTTGCAGACAAGCTTGGGCAAGAACAGTGTGATACAGCAGACACAGGAAATGACATGTAAAAGAACCTTGCAATACACATTTTAATCTTTTCACAGTTCATTTATTATAGTTTTTATTGTTGCTGATTTTATGCTTACCCGAAGAGAAACCAAACCATGATCCTGGCTCTTGGGTTTGATAAACGGGTGAAGAAAGAAAATCAGTCTAACATTCAGATGTTCAGACAACAAAATGCCCTTTGAATTATGAGGATAATATAAAAGCAGACAATCAAAAGCATCCTTGAGTTTACATTGACATCCAGTCACTGAAAACACAAAATTGAGCCAATGAAAATCTAATGTTTTCACTATGCAGATGAATCAGTTTGGGTGCAGAAGTGAGCAGAGCATGAAAGAGGATTACCTATAAGAGAGTGAGAAAATGCATCGGCTACAGGGAATAACAAAATGAATGCTCTGGCAGGAAATACAGAGCAAGAGACTTATGCGATAGGACAAGATGTGTACTCTTCAGTATGAAAACAGATTTTTTGGATTACTCATTTTTATTTTTTCATGCTACATGTAGATACACTTCATAGAAATACAGTAACAAAAAAAGAAGATGGTAATCTAAAAGAAAACATTGAATGATTTCAATCAATGCTTTCAGAATAAATGGATAAATTCAATAACAAAAATGCATCATAAATTGTGGATGGAAACATTTATTTGCACATAATATAATTAAGAGATTTATAAGTATTGATTTTACTACAAAGATATTTTTTAACTTGGGTATGTTTGCAAACATGTATCTAAGTTGTTATACATTTTTGATATATCTAGATTTATATAATTGTCTGCAGTTCATCCACAGGGCACCTGTGTGGTTTTTTCCACAATTTTTCCAAATTCTTCCATGTTTCACCTATCCTTATATCCCTGTCTCCACTAGCTACTGTTGATGGCTTGTACCCCTTTCAAAATGCTAGTGTTAACCTATCAGGCAGTGCAAGGTATGGCTTCTCCTTATTTTCAATCTGCCATTGGACCACACATCATCCAGGTTTCTTCTGAATATCTGGCTGCCCTCCCCTCTCACAGCTGTGTTGTCTGTCCATCTTGGCCCCCATGCGGTAGAGTGAGCTTCCTGATGCAATTGGAACAGTGGAGCTGTTCTACCTGCAGCCATATATTTTGACACACAAAAATGTTGACCTTTTAATACTTTTTTAACAGGTCTGATTGTGAGTGCAAAAGACATTTTAGGAGAGGCAGAATATACTGTCAATCAAACCATGGGAAATCAAAATATGCAAATCTACTTATCCATTTGAGCATGAAATGATGCAAATGAAATGTCAAACATGGAGACGCACAAATGAATCTACCATGGATAAAAACAAGCAACACAGAAATGGCATTGTGCTATTGTGTAATAAAATATGTCTTTGAACAACCAATCATTATTTTCATCTTTGCACATTAGGGTTTGCTGTGTAATATTTAGGATAATACATAGAAATTAGCACAAATTTTGACAAAGGATTGGATAATATCCCTCCACCACATTCACTCTTAAGTGAAGTTTAGCGTCTCGACTCAAAGAGCTAATAAGGATTTGTTTCAGTAAAAAAATGTCAATGGTTCTAACTCTGACCTGCTAGAAATGGATCAATCTCACTAAGTCTCCTTCCCGGTACACATTGAATGGAACAAATTGGGCACATTACGGGTAATAAAATGCAATCCAATACCTCAGCCAGGTTCTAAACACTCCCTAGCCAGTTATTTCAGTTTCTGCTGCTATTTGTGCTTTATATCCCTCATCTGCTAGTGCTTCTTTTTGAACACAACATTTATTAGATTCTGCTCATTGTGAAATAATTTGGTCAACACAAATCCAGATGTTGACTATCCATAATGATATATTCAGATACCATGACAATAATTGGTTATGTTTTGAGCATGTTTGTTTCCAAACTTGTAGAAATAAAAGCGGATATTGCAGCTGTATTGTATTTCACTTAGCTCATTATGGTTTCATTGTAATATTACATCTACCAGTCCCAAGAAACCCATATACATCTGTGCATTCATACTCATATTTTTTCTACCCACATGTTCACCATTCACTAGCTTCCAGCCTTCTAGTTAAGATTACTCCTACTGCATAAATTGATTCTAGTCACCCGGTTCAAATATAATGACATCCCCTGTCCATATTACAATGAGTGAATGTGTTTGTTTTGCTCTCCATGATTGTGGAAACTTCCTATTATGTTGTACGCTGTGACAAATAGTGCATTCATTCTTTGCTCTCTCATCCTCTCAGTTTTAGAAGTGGGTGTCTAGTATGTGGGGGGAAATTTGCTTTTTGGGCCTCACTGAGAGTCCTTGATTAGGCCTTTTAGGTGATAGAGCAGCAAGTGCCTATACTTTGTTCAAGCCAAATTTGTATGCCAATTTTAACTAATTATTGGTGTGAGAGCTATGTACTCTCACTGATATTACTTATCTATGTAGTTCTTCCTCATATAACTTGTATTGAGCTACTGTGGTTTGATGTGTTTTGGTATGGTCTGGGTTGCTTAAGACTGGGCCATGTGATATTGAGCAGGAGATTCTGAGTGTTTAGTACTGTGTTGAGTAATAATGTGCAGTGTACCACCCTTATGGGTACTGCTGGGTTATATAATTCTGTTTTGTGTACCATGGGGTTTTTATTCCTGCATCATGTCATTCTACTGCCCAAAGAGGATACTGAGTAGCTCAAGCTGAGCTCTATGCCTCAGGGTCAATCTCAGCCATGTGGTCAGCTGACAATGACTGGAACCCCAAAGGAGAGGGGTGTGGATGTATCAGCATGAATTGCTCATCTTGCCACTCTCTGGCCAGCCTACGAGTTGCTCAGATGACATCAGTGGAGTAGTGCCTGTAGGGTTTATGGACACATTTTTGCAAGTGAAAACAATTTTATTCTCATCAATCTCATCAACTCCTGGAATGCTCAGACAATGAATATGTTGCTGGGATGACTTTAATCAAAGAGTACACGTCCTCCTAAGAATGTAGGTTATTAAGACCAGGCTAACTGGTAAGGAGAGGATTGTGCTCTGCATGACCCCATCACCATTATCAGGCCATAAAACAAAACTGTGGCATCTGAAAAGGAAATTTGCATTGCTCTTAATTTACAATTAGTGTAGACATCCTGGGGCAGCTATGTGTATGTGGCACTTGACACTTCTGATCCACCTGGTACTTCACTGGGGAAATTCAGCAGTGTTCACCCAGAGGTTACTGGAGAGTCTCACATTTGTAGTCACACAACATCTGTTTGGGCTTCATTGTCCAAACAGATTGTGGGGCAATTAAAGGTTCAAGTTTTCATGATCTATGTGGAGTTTACCATTTGATGTGGACCTATATAAGTGGGGCAAGAATACTGGAACTTCTCTCGCTGATAGACATGATCCCTGTCTGTACTAGTCCCTTAGTGGTGAAATGAACTTGCCACAGAGGTCAGGACAGCAGAATCACTGGCCATCTTCCAACCCAGACTGAAGACCCACCTCTTCAGACTGTATCTCAGTTCCACCTCAGACCCCACCCCCTCACACCTGCTGCTGTTATTACTTGCTGTTAATTTTATGTGTAGTATCGGAAAGTGTTTTGGATTCTGTGATCTAGTGACTGTGATGTATGGCAGTATGCATGGCTTACCTTGTCTCAGCAGGTTGCTCCAGTTAACTTGAGGTAGGGCTTGAATGGTGTTATGCTTACATTCACTGGTCTGGGAGTGTTACCCTGGTCTGACACTGTTGCTGATTCAACTTGAATGGATACACTTCTGTTCTTTTGTGCTGGAAGTCACTCTGGATAAGAGTGTCTGCTAAATGAATGTAATGTAACAGTGTCTCAGATAGTGTGCACTGGAAGGGGACTGTCCTTCCTCTGGGGGCGCCTTCCCCCTGCATGAAACAGGTGGGACCACCGCTTTAACTCACATTATGACTTCACTGTGACACCACAGCTTTGTGAACTGCTGTTCCTCCGCTGAACCTGCGACCTCCTCGTCCGTTCCAAAACAGTTCTGCCTCACGTGGAGCTCCAATCTCGTGTGTTCCGAAAGTTTCTTGATGCACCTCACGTCACCCGACCCCAGGCTGCCCTCTGGCAAACCCATTTCGTGTCTTTTCTCCTGCCCAATAGTGTCTCACTTGTTCTGCGGCATGCCTGCCTCCTGTCTACCTCACCTTGTGTATTCCAACAAAGTCCTGGTGTTTCTTGATGCAGCCAATCCTAGGAACGCAGCCAATTCCTGTTTCACTAATGTTTGTCTTTGTTTCTTTTAATATTTTTTTTTCTTAATAATATCGTTGCTTTGTCTGTATTTTGTATTGACAAACTGGGTTCTAATAGACTTAAAAGGCCTGACTTTATTATATTTCATATTCAGTGTGGAATTTTATATCCTCACCAAAGGACTGGTGTTTCTCAGTGGATAGCGATATTTTCTGCATAATTGTTGTCCTGTGTGCTCAATGGAGGATAGCCTATCCTCCACTGAGCACAACCTCAAAACCTCCACGCCAGGCTGCGGTGTGCCGCGTGACTTGCAATGCGAAAAATAGTCATTACAATTTCTGCATGCAAGTGTATCAAAGGATTGCATTTGCCTAATTTCAGTTCTCCTGCACAAATGCAGAGGTTGTTATGGTGAGACAAGCCTACTATTGTATACAGTTACAAATTTACAAATGGGGTGGCATTAAGCGGAAAGGGGAAGTAAGACAATTTTACTGTCAAAGTGAAGGGAAGTGAAAATAAACATCATATTTTATTTTACCTACTTGTTGCCTTAGTATTTTGTTTGATCGGGCATATGTATGAAAACATGAACATACTGAAGGAGGGGATTACCAGTAACTCTTTCATCAATCAACCTTCTCCATTTGCATGCCATGGCATATTCAAGCCTTTTCAAATTCAGCAGAAACCATGAATAAGGATCCATTTAGCCCGACATCCATAGGAATTAGAACCAAGCACCTGGGTAGTGTTACTGCTTTGCAAAATGCACAGTGCACTTCATGACCATTGGGATGAACTGAGTAATGCAACAAACTAAAACAAGAAAGCCAACACAAACAGGTCAACAACCCCTTGGTGGGGGCAATTGTTGCATTTTTTTTATTATTATGAGATATTATGATGCTGATAAGTATTATAAGCTGATAAATGTGTTTCAGCCATCTTTGCATATAGAGACATGACTTGAGTGAATTTGCTGTATATACTGTATTTCTCCAGTATATAGTATATATTTTCCCCAAAATTAAATATTATGGATATTAATCATAATCAGTTGTTTTCTAATGCTAATTACACATTACCAACTAATTGTAAGATACCAGCATTTCAGAATAAAAGATCATCACAATATCAGCAGTGATGAATTTTCAGATTTCATATAAGGATATATTTTCAATTTCTTTACAATAACTTACCATGAGTTTCTTTTTCTTTTCTTTTCTCCAATTTTTCCTTGTTCTATATTGAAAGCCTTTTGCTCTGTATGACTTTCATCAGCTACCATGGGATCTTGTTCCTTACTGCTTTGGGCATGATATGTTTCTTGTGGTTATTTATCCTTGGAAATTGAAGCTCAAAGCAGGGCACTGGCTCCTTAGATATGTGTGTCATCATCAAGCAATGAAACTATAATTCAAATGTACTGATTATTCAAAGGAAGTTGCAAAGCAGTGTCCAAGGACAGAGCTCCATGGAGAGCCTCAGGAAATGAGGAGGGAGAGGGATTCTGAATTAATGATGGGATAAAACTACTATTACTTACCTGAGGAAAGTGGGGCAGACATTTTACTTTGCCTACTTCTCATTTTTTAAACCTGGAAGACAGTGTGATTTGATGTAGGAATGGTAGATGACCTGCACTCAACACTCACACTCAAACAAGGAAATACATCTTGTATAAGAGTTTCAACTCAGATTGCTCAGATTAATTCTGAATAAATTTTGTTGACATAATGATATAATGCTGTCTAATTTACTTGCATAGGTGCTAGATTTTTTGCCAATGTTCTGCTCGTTACTCACACTCAGCTGAGGACACACAAAGTGACCTCATTGGGTGTGGAATCAGTAAAACTGCTCCTCACTAAAAAAAGTAAGTCTACAGCCTGCAGGTCTTCAGGCCTCTGAGAACAGGAGTTGCCCACTCTAACTTAAATATACACAGTACAAGTTGATGTTTCAGTACAAATGAGAATTTAGCTGGAGATGTATGCCTCTAAGGATCTAGGAGTGAGGAAAAAAATGCAGTACAGCTAAGTGCCTGATGTGAACCAGTCCTTTAAAACACTGTCTGCCTTTTCTGCCAGCTATCCTCCCCTGCTATCTCCTGTGATCTGCACAGGCATTCCAAAATGCACAATGTGGTCATATGAATAGCACATTGGAAAGGGAAAATACTGCTAGCAAAACACTATCTTTTGTGAAACTGGTGTTGCAGAGATAGTAGGATTTGAAAGGACATTGTTTTACAAGTGGATTTGACTTTTTCATTGGACAGCAATATGCTAAGAGAAAAACAAAAAATTCCATGACAGCATACAGATGCACAATGTGTTGACAAAATGATTCAATAAATAAAACAAAATATAGCCTATGTGGCCTTCTGATCTGCCTGATATAGGGATCATTTTTTCATTTCTCAGCCATGGTCCCACATGCCACACCAGGACATAGACTTCTACTTAGCCTAAAAAGAACTGTGTCAGATACAACTTCCAGATTCAGATCCAAATGCAGCTTCACCTAGCATCAGAATTTGCCAGGAAAATGCTGCAGTATGGTGTAAAAGATTAGACATTTATAACACATATGACCAACCTTAAAATTACAAAAATCATATACCCTATATGGAAATCATATCTTCACCTGTGAATGAGGCATTTTAAATGTGAATTAAGTACAATTTCTTGTGAATGACTCATCTACTCACCTGAACTGGATTTGACTATAACAAACTATGTAGCCAAAAAAGGGTATATGTAGATAATGTAAATCAACATCACCTAAATTTTTCCCTGACATTACACGTAGTGTTGTACTGTAGTTATATTTCAAGGACAACCATCATCTGTGATATTCATCATCATATTCACATTAAAGTAGTTCATAATACCAAGGGTACGCTGTATTGCTTTTACTTTATTTACTCTGTTGTGCCTGTGGTGCTTTTAAAATATAGTCTTGATTAATATATGAATTTGGTGCTTATCTTCTGACAAATATTCAAGTCTTCATATCTTGGCACAGAAATTAGTCTAATCTCTTGATGTACTGGCATGAAATACTGACCACTTACAGAACATTTCAAACTTTTGTGATTCATGGCTAGACAAATAGCAACCTTCAGGCCCCTCTTGATCATGCTAAGAAAAATGCTAAATGGGTTCAAGTATGCATTGCTGCTAACCATTACAAGGTCACACAAGCATTTAAATGCATTGCAGGAGAGGGCATAAATTGATTGAACAGATCCAATGTCCCGCTCATCTCATTAGACCCATTTCTCTGCTGCCCCAGGTTAATCACCACACATACACCTCGCGCTGTTGTTCCAGTTACATCGTAATTAGTGCGGCAGGGGAGAGCTATTGAGAGCTTATGAAATGATGGCCCTCGCTCTTCTCCCCTAGGAACCAGATGTTTTTTTTAGCATTGATTCAATTTATTTAATGACAGATGTGCTAATGACCCTCCTTGTGGTGTTGATCGAGTCATCAATGCCAGGTGTCTCAGGAATTGAGACAGAAGACAACCAGCATAGCCGTAATGGCTGTGCATAAAAGCAAAGACATGCCAAGAAGAATTAATCACCATGTTTGGGCAAATATTTCTGCAAACAGTTTGATACAAAATGATACAGGGGATCAGTATTTCATCAGGGACAAGTGTTAGTTGGCAAGGCAACACATTTATATCCAGCAGCATCCATTAATTCCAGACAGCAATACGTAGGTATTTCTTAAGACAATTAGGACTACATATATATATATATATATATATATATATATATATATATATATGTTACAGGCACATACATACTTCACTTTTTCCTCCTCCTGTAACAAAAATATTATGGAAAGTTGCAAGAAAGAGGATTGTATGCATCAGCTTTGGTTCAAGGGAATTTTCATCCATTTTATGGCAAAGGATCCATGTTTTGTCTAAATTCATGTTGGGATTCATGTTACATTCAGGGCTACCTCACCCACACAAATAAACACATACTCTTTTGTTTTGGTTTATTTATATTTTATTTCTTTGAGTTGACATACACTGTTTACAACCTCATGCAGACCTCCTCAACCCCCCCGGTAATACTCTTGGACTCTTTTACTAGGAGGCAAGAAGTATGTCTGGTGGGAGATTTGAACAGGGTAGAGGAAGTGTTGACATTATTGGCTGTTGTGCTTGTTGGATTCATTTATTTTGTCTTCAGAAAACGTTGCACTGTTGGGACGAGGCAAATGTAGTATGGATCCACAACTTAGAAGGGATTCTCAGCACAGCTGCACATTGTTTGTGTACTGTTTAGCTTGACTTCAACTCCAGTCTCCAACTGGAAACCCAGCCCAGCTGCAGAGAGAACTGTCTTTGTTTTCACTGTTTTGACTATTCCAATGCCAATGCCAATGCAAACTGAAATCCCAAAGATGACTGCCATGCTGGCCCAAGGCTGTGATCAAATGCTGGGAAAATTTAACAGACATTTAACAGACTAGTGAGTCACCTGTTGAGTTGGGGAAGGGGAGGACCTGTCTTGGAAGACATGCCATTTCTTTATTTTCTTTTGCGTTTCGCATTAACACCACATTTATGCAACATACACACGGGTTAAGTCTTTCCCCTCTACAGACAGCTCTGCTTTTATTTTCCCTATGCTACATAGAGCATGCTTACTCATGTTGAGGGAACAGGGTCATAACATGCATGCTTCATGAACTGTAAGTTTGTATAGGATGAACATTCATGTATAATTAGATGCAATTCAGTTTTACTGAAAAGAGCCATGAAATGTTATCATCCTTATTTTTGTACTCTGTGTGTCATAAGTGTTTGAAATTGGAATATCTGCGTAATTTTTAAGTACCCAATTTCCATTTACAGAGAGGTGCCATTTACCAGTTTCTGATTTCATCAGGTTTGGCTCTGTTTTTATAGTCATAATGTTCAGTCAATAAGAGTGACATTTGAGATACTATGAGTTACTGAAATGATATATATATATATATATATATATATATATATTGTAAAAGCAATAATGGAAAATATGTGAAACATACTCACACAGCAGAGTCCTAGAGGGTTAAGAGCTTGATCGATTGTTCAGTCACTAACATTCTTCATCCATTGTTTTAGGACAGCAGCTATAATCTTCAAGGGAGCAGGAGAGGTATTAATGTATTCTTTGAGCTCTCAAAAACACTGACATATAATGCGCTGACATATATAGTGCTGACATATAATGCATTACTGCTCATTTCTGTCTGAGATAAAAAAACTGTAAGTGATCTCATTTGTTATGGATAGTTTGAAGTTCTGGATCATTTCTGGCTTTTATCTTTCTTGTAACTGTTTCAGCCCTAAGGTTTGCCTGGGGGCAAAGGCACTCTTTGTAAGGCTGTTTTCATCAATTAATGAAGGCCTATAGTTACTCTTATAGTATGTAAGTAGTGTAAAATACTGCTTTCAGCCACAAAATGTAGCAGTTCACATCTTGTATATGTTCTGTTTTGTTCCGTGTTGTTTTGATTGAGTGAGTTCTAAGTAGTGCTGCCAGGTTTCTAGAAGTCTATTTCAGCACATAATAAAGGAAATGTATGATTTTTTTTATTTGTACAGTGTATGACATTGCATTAACATGTAATTTCTAATGGAAGCCTAGTAGCATTGTGTGTTGCAGCATTCAAACTGTGGATCTCACCACTTAACACATGAAAAAGAAGGAACCCACCAAGCTGATAAGCAAGTTCCCTAATTTCACTTTTGTTTCATCACCAGGTGTGATGTCTTTTAGACATAATTTAGACATCTTCTTTTAGACAATCATGGAAGCAGGTTTTACCTCTGAAAAGGAACTGGCCATTTCAGATTGGAACCAAATAGTTTGCAAAGCCAAATGACTTATTGCATGGCAACTGATTTAATATGAGTGAAATGTGGAGTACTGTTTATCTAGTCCAGAGCAGGGGGTGGGCCTATTAATTCAGTTTCAGCAACACTGTGAAAAAAGCACAAAGAAATAATCATAACTCACGTAGTCTGTGTCTGGGTTTGATATGTAACCTTATCTTGGCAATTGCTGCGTTTTGTGGAAATATGCATGCAAATATGTGCTTGATGAGTAAAAAGCAGCTGGTCAAACATCAGCGATGGTGCCTTGCCATATTTGTGACCTGGAGAAGGTGATTAACTCAGGAATACTCATAATACTGCTGCTGTTTAATTGTAATTACTTCTTTAATTTTGTATTTACCACTGAGACAGTGTCTCTGTGGAAGTTCTGAACAACTGGTACATTATCTTTTTTTTAAAAATACCTCCTAAAGTTATAGGGATAATAATATGGATACCCAGAGGGAAAAATTGTTGCTTGGGGTTGTGTTATTTCTTTCTGAGGAAAAAAAAAAAAAAAAAAACAGATCTCTCATTTGCAGTTCACAGAAGGATATTCTGTATCTGAATTCCTCCTAAAATTCATGATGTCATCTCCATAAATTAAGCAACAGATGTGGTTGCATATCACTAAATATTCCATAATAAGAAATTAATTCATTCAATCAAACAGCAAAGTGAAACAATATAGATATATAATATAGATAACAGCTTCCTAAGTTAGGAATAATAAAGAGGTTTACTTGTATGAAGAGTCATGACAAATATATAACTTCACATTACTATAATTACAAATATATTATCAGGCATTGTACTGTAATTACTGGGTATATGCTGATACTCTAAAGCAGGCTTATACCCAAAAAAGTCACTTAAAAACTTTTGTTTATGAATGATTTTTTCAACTGCATGTCATCCACTGACATCCCACCATGAAACGCATGCAATATGCAATTGGAGGCTGACATATTTTAACAGTCAATAAATAAAAACCAATTAACATTTAGCATTTACAAGTATTACACACCTTAAAACACAAGCTAGAATGAGCTGTAAGTTACATGTCTGTATATTGTTCTTGCCTCCAAGATCAATTTCCTCTTTTATCGACCCCTCCGAATAAGGTGCAAATGAAGGTCCAAATAAAGCTAGTGTTCAAAGGTAAATGTTGACAGACATTTGAAAGACAGAGCACATTGACAGACAGAATTGTCCTCAGTTTTAAAATTGGTGGAGTAAAATTAGAAGATTGCTTTTGAACTAAAGAGCCATGGAATTTCCCAATGGAATGTCTTCTGCTGGGTTCAGAAATGCACAGATGGAATATTGCATTTGCATTCAAGATTGCTATTGCATGAATATGGCTGAGTAACAGAGGATATTATGTTGTTATTTATTCAAGAAACATTGACCTGTCTATTCCAGCAACATCAAGATAAACCCAAGCACAGAAGCCGCAAGGCCAGTAATATAGTGATAAATGTTTGCACATATTCATCTTGATAATCAAAGCATATAACCATTTTGGATTTTAGTACTCACACAGTGCATAACACTTATCCTTAAGAGCACCATAGCGTCATCATAACCACGTACACAAACAGCCTAATAAAGGTCTGTTAGAGCAGTATTATGGTCCATCATAGCTTTCACATGGCAGACAGCAATCCATAAGGGACATCAAATTTCCAATTTAAGCCAAAAAAAAGCCAACTTAGTGATGGTTTACCATCTCAGAGTATCTAGGAGGGATGTGTAAGAACATCATTACCCTAAATCAGGTTTCAAACATGGTTTGGAGTGATCAGGTATTGGATTAGAGCTTTTTAATATAATGCTGGAGACAGAGAACACAAGTTAGTATTTAATATAAATGTGCAATGCATAATATATCATCTGAAAAATAAAATATTGTAAAATACCACCTATATATAATAATAACCATAGCAGTGAATTGCTGTTAACAGCCCATCCTGTTGAGCCTTTCACTCAGCCTTATGCCTCATAACATCTTACAGCAAGCTAATCAGGTAGGCCAAAGGATTTATACTGTATTTGAGCCTGGGTGAGGGGGAAGAGTTAACACAAGATTCAGTTCAGAGGCAAAGTCTTTGATCCTATAGCTTTGAAACAAACTGCTGACACTTTGACCACAGGGTCTTAATCAGATTCAATATTGTAGCGCAAGGCTATTTACTTATTAAAGCTTGTTTACATAATTGGGGATATCAAAAGACTTCAATAAGACATTAACTCTGCTGCGTCTCATTTAAAATGGAAATTTGCACATGAAAGTACCTCTCAAATAATTTGTGCACTGGACTAACATGACTAAACCTTCGAAAATGATGTGATTGTAAAAAACTGTCACGTGGATATGGTGGACATGTAAAAATGACCATTTTCTCTGACAGTATGCACTGGTTTTATTTGACTGTAGTGACACTGAGGACTTTTGTCTATAAAATGTCAAATTAAAATGATATACAGAAAATGTGTTGTATGATAAGAGTTGAGTCCAATGAGGAGTGATGAGTGTGGGAAATGAAAAAAATAAATGCACATACCTGTGCAAAAGATAAATTAGACAGGATACCCAGTTGTTAAATTAAGTTTATACATCTTTCCTGTGGAATACAGTATATCCACACACACACACACACACACACACACACACACACACACACACACACACACACACACACAAAACAACAGAAAGCACTTTCAGCACAAAAACACCCAGTTATTCACATGTACAGTATTGACTACTTAAGTAGGTCAGTGGAAACACTGGTCTGAAGTGAAAATGATTCATATCTTCAAGTTAGAGAAACATTAACAATAATAATAGAAGTAGTTAGCATAATGCATCACAAATGCAAATAATGATAAATAATGTTATTGAATCATCAACAACTGTGGCTTTAGAGGTCAAGGTGTTAGTTACATTCATGACATATTTTAGTTTATTGTTATTATTATTATTATTATTATTATTATTATTATTATTATTATTATTATTATTATTATGTTTTGTATATATATGTAAGTGGTGTAATTTTCTTCACATGTGGTAATTGTATTTGAACATAGTTGTGCATTTGACACACTACTTGTGAGGGTGTAAAATACCAAACTGTGTGGGCACATTACATCTTCTCTATAAATATGGAGTGTAGAAAAGGGACATCCAAGCAGTTCCCTCTATAATTATTCATTTCTCTGAAAGAAACATACTATAAAGGAAAAAATGTCATTTAATATATGATATCATATATTGCTCACATACAGTGAACAATCATATTCAAGAAAAAAAAGGTTTCCTCAACTTGAAAGATTAATAAAAAGAAAGCCTTAAAATACACATAGCTACACAAAATGATATTTTACTTCAGATTTGATTCTTTAAATATAACATTTACTAATATTATAATATTAATATATTATGTGCAATGAGACACTTGGGCTGTGAATTTATTTGGAATTAATGAAACGTTGGGAGTGAAGTTTTTAATGGCTTGTTTTGCATTGATCATTACGCTGTAAATCTGTGCCAGTAAAACATTTTAAAATGTATCCAGGCCTTTGAAAGAGATGGGAAAATAAAGTACGATCCGTACTGCTTTCTTGTTTCTTGAATACACAGCCATCCGAGGACGTAGTGTTTTAAAGCGATGCATATTTAAGACTATGTGCTGGGTCAATAGCAGCTGAGTTAGCAATTCATAAATATTGCAGCGCTTCTTCACAAATATGCAAATGAGGTCGAAAACTGAAACAGGATGCATACAGGAATACACTCCCTAATTAAAGGAACACCATTTTCCTTAATAAGATGAATCAAAGTTTAAATAAACATGATGTTCGGCCTGCCTTTTCTTCTCCCTCTCTGCTCCTCATAACGTTCAAGGCATATTTGTCTTGTCACTTTAATCAGGACCTCTGTGTAAATCACATGCTTCTGATCTCACTTTAATAATTTATACTGTGTGCATACTTATTACAGACCCCTCATTTCAAATCTTGTACACATCTAGCTTAGTTTTATGTCTAGTGGATAGCTACCACATCATATTTCTTGCTCCACTGACTGACATAAATTCAATGACAGACAGTGGAAGCACAACCTAAACTGACATATTGTATGTGAAAATCTCTTCTCTACTGGAAGAAGATAATGTAAACCAGTCAGTTAGCACCGAGGAAAAGAAAAACATGCAGAACTTGCACAATTTTCTTAATATGTACAGTACCAGGCAAAGGTCTGGACACACCTGATTAAGATAATGGGCAATGTGCACTCAAAGACATGCTTAAATGCTTGAAATTTATGTCTTAGACAAATATAAATAGTGAAGTTGATGCCTATTGATTTCTTTAAAAAGAAAATAATATTTTTGGCTACTTTGAAGAATCTAAAATATAAGATGGTTCTGATTTGTTTATCACTTTTTTGGTCACTGCATAATTCCGTTTGTGTTATTTCATAGTTTTGATGTCTTTACTATTATTCTAAAACATGGAAAAATAGTAAAAATAAAGAAAAGCCCTTCTATGAGTAGGCGTGTCCAAGCTTTTGTACTGTAGTTTACACAGATTATTGGTTTAAATGAAAATGCTAGGTGAAATGTTTGTCAACATCACTCCATTTGCTGCAAGGTTTAAAGTTACTCTCTTTTTAATGGCTAGATCGAGAGTGACAATCTCATTAAACAGATGTGAGCTGCGTTGCCTTTTTGAATCTGTCCCTTGAAAAGTCCTAATTGAAATGCCCAGACTCTGTGACCTTGGAATGTTAATCCAAACAAACCTTTATCTCTGCCTTGTCACCAGTTTTGCTGCTGTCTTTTGATCAAACATTTGAACACAGAGGATCTTTCATTGCGCTGCTGTTGAGCAATGGATGATTTCCACTGGAAATCTCAAACAATTTAAGGCCATATAAAACTATCTTTGAGTAAATGGGGGGAAACTGATGGCAAAAGAGAGAATATGCACTGCTTATGTGTTGCATAGAACCATTTTAAATACATTTGGCCAGAAATTAATACAGGCTATTACAATTTGTTTGCTATGGAAAAGGATGCCTGCCACATAACTAAACAAACAGGTTATGTAAAATATTTTTTCATTGCTGTAATACAGAACAAATAACACACACACAAAAATTATGACTTTTTAATGAATCGGTTAATCATGGTAAGCTTGCTTATACCTCATTGTATTATACCATGGAGAAAAAACACATTTTGATTGGTTGAGAGGGTCTGCATTAAATTCCACAAAGTTGAAACATTTTAATGCACAGCTATAATGTAGTTCCAGCACAAATGGCCCATTTAGAGTTCAAAATCAATACGCAAACGTGATTCTAAATTCTAATCTTACTTCCCACGTAGAAAGTTCCTGTTTATTTTGTTGTGTATAGGAAGCTCAGACACATCATAATTAAACATAAAATTGGCTTTGCAATATTGTGGATATCAGTCAAATATCAGCATGTCTCACTAAAATCTTGGGTTGGATGAACAAGCAACAGCTCAAACTGAACATTGACAAGACTGAGACAGTCTATGTCCCAGCAAATATATCTCCTCCAAGGACCCTCTGAATTTGCATTGACAAAGCAAAGGTAATGGCAACTACACAGCTTCCAAAAACCCTGTGTAACCTTGGACAGCAATCTGTCTTCCAAGGAGCATATTGCAGCCACAACCAGGATATGCAGATTTCTTTTGTCCATCATTAGGAAGATCAAACCATACCTTTCCACATGCACAGCCTAAGTCGTGATCCAGGCTCTCATCCTGTCATGTCTGGACTACTGCAACTCGCTGCTTGCTGGCCTCCTGGCATAGGCCATCCGCCAGGTTGTCCAGAACGCAGTAGCCCATCTGACGTTCAACCTCCCCAAGCAGACCCATGTGACACCTCTCTTTGAGTCGCTCCACTGGCTACCGGTTGCAGCAAGGATCAATTTAAACACCTCATTACTAACCTTGAAGGGACTCAATGGATCAGCCCCCATTGGATCATTACAAACAGGACATGATGAAGGCCTACAAGCCAGCAAGAGTGCTGCGCTCTGCTACCTCAGGTTGCCTCTGTGTCCCAAAATACAAGGGCAGCATCTCTTGGACCCACCTCTTCTCAGTACGTGCTCCACACTGCTGGAATGATATTCCTGCTGAGATTTGTGGAACAGACTCCCTGGGTGCCTTCAAGTGAAAGCTGAAAACCCATCTCTATTTGGAAGTCGCTCTGGGTAAGAGCGTCTGCTAAATGACATAATGCAATGTAATGTAATAGTCAGGATTTGTGATTTTCATGAATAGCTATTAAAGATCCTGTGCAATCTGCCTAAAACTGAGAGGAGTCTAAAAACATCAACAAATAGTGAAGGGTGCATAGGGTTCAAATAAATCAGCTCTGGGTGGTCCAGCATCAGGACCATGTTGCACCACTCCATTATACATTATTTTACATTATATATCCTGCCTCCAGCAGTGCTGTATTTGGAGCCCTCCGCTGGCGCTATTCCTATTGTTTAAGTTTGTACAGTTTTGGGTTTCAGTCGGCCATTTTGTTTAAGCTTCATGGGGAATGCAGCAAGTTTATATCCTCTTGCATCCACTTCCTTTTGTGCCTTTGAGGATCATAATCTGTAAGTGGTGTTTCTTTAGTTGTTAGTTGTGTGTTGCTATTTTGAAGAGGATTTATGTTTGAGGAAGATGTTTACCTATTACAGCTATGCATTTGCTGTGGTTGAGAATCCTATGTGAAGCTGCTGTTTACATAAAGCTAGCTGAACTATGTTACATTATTTACAATATTTATAGTATTTTTCATGCATTGTGCTCATCAGCTGTAATAATTACAATACCTATCTGTTTATGTTTGGGCATTTCTGTGGTAGCGTCTAAGTTGAACATTAATAATAGGTAGCATCCACTTATTTTGTGCATGTAGCATTATGTACATTCAGTGGAAACCACATTAGCTGGAGACTCAGATGTCTGATGTACTTGGTACTTTATTTGATAAGAAAAAACTTTGTTATTTACAAGAAATTGATTATACTTTTGTACTATTTTACAGTTTCACAGAAAAGTCACTCCATTAAATACAGCTGAAGCAAACTCCTGTCTCAGCTACTTTTTGGAGGAATGTTTAGTTCGCTGCATAGCTGTGTACGCAAATGCACAGTGAGGGCAGAAAATTATATTACAAGCATTTCACAGAGCAATAGAACATAAGTGTATCCATTCAAGTTAAATACAACAACACAGCTTGCTGCAAGTTGTTCCTTACATGCATAGCATACTTACAACAAATAATTAATGTAATACCTTGTAGATTACCCTCTCAGCGTTGATAATGGATTCTTCCATACTGTTGAACAAGGCCTAGAAGTGTTACTATAGTAACAAACCCCATGCAGTGTTTACAGCAGTCCAGAGCTACAAAAAGGTTCACAGCATTCTACTCATGTACCTTTGTTCCAGTTTTTTCCCAGAGGTTCTCAGTGGGATTCAAATAATCTGAATGTGTTGACCAACTCATAACCTCAATTCCCTGATCAAACCTAACCCTCACTCACCCAATCCCTTCAAAAGTCTTTGCCCATCATCTCAGGAAGGGTGTCAAATCAGTCTTGCATTTCGAGTCAAATGGAATTGATCAGGAGAGGTATGTGTTTCTAGGTGCATGAATCAATTATTTTTGACTGCAAGTATATGTGGATAGTGCCATGCAGGTTCTGGGCAGCAATGTGGAGTAGTGATAAGGAATAGGGATTATAACCGAAAGGAAAGGCTGCTGGTTTGATTCCCTGCTGGGGCACTGCTGTTGTACCCTTGGGCCAGGTACTTAACCCACAATTTCCTCAGTAAATATCCAACTGTACATATATGAATAAAAACCGTAACCTGTGAAAATCACTCTGGATAAGAGCATCTGCTAAATGACAATAAAGTAGTGTAATGTAAATACCTCTGGGCCCAAAAGTGACTTTTGCCACTAGCATGTAGTCTTTTCGACAGCTAAAATCCTGTCTTTGTTTTTTCAAATATATTTATTGTACTTTGAAACAATACATTACATCTTCTTAACGGTGTTGGTATAATGTTGTGTACATTACCCCAGTCAATTCTTAATTATCATTGCGGAGATAAAATCAATTAGATTAGTGTTGTTAAGTGGCAGGCTTAATGAGTTCTGACCAGGTTTTTTTGACCTTTTTTTTAACATTTTTCCCTATTTGATTTGCCTGCCCTGCCATTTGTGTTACATTTTAGGATCCAATTTAGGATCTAGGATCTAGGTCTCAATTTTCAGGGCTTGTAATGTATTTGGACATGTTTTCTGTCAAGGTTTACATAGATTCCAAACCACCAATGTTAAGTCAAAATCTGAAAAGTTCCTATTCAATTGCATGAATAGCATGCTGTTGAGGATGACAATGATTAAAAGAAAGTTTTTTTCTGCCAAATTCATTTTCTGGAATATTCAGCAAAGTGGTTTTCCTTGCTTATATTTTATCAGATGCTCACATTTTATGACTCTGTGCTCTTTCATACACTTTCACTTCTTTTTTGCATTTTGCCAGTGACATGGTCAGTCTTGTTGGTGACTGTCATCTGTTTATGGGGGTGATAGCATGCATATTTCTTTTGTTGGTTATGTATCAAGTTACTGACATAGCAGCATGTTACCAGCACAGCTGCCATTGTCTAAGAAGTGAAACTGATAGAACTAACTAGCTATTCTGAGGAAGCACAGGACTGAGGAAAGTAAACACTTGTGAAAATGGTATGATCTGACTTTACTGTCATGCTCTCTTTTAACCCTCGTGTTGTCTTCAGGGTCAAAAATGACCCGAGACCATGTTTAAGGGCACATAAAACCCCAAATCATCTTTTTCATGAAATATTCCTCTTTTTGCCTTTGTTCATATTTCCATGACAGCTAGGGTCAAAGATTGTCCTATCATTTTTGACCCGTAGTTTTCATTTACACACCACAAAAAACACAAAAGCACACACAGACACACACATACACATACACATACACACACACACACACAATGAAAGTTGAGATTATGTGTGCTATTGACTGAACTCAGACAAAACTATGTGCAGCATCTCCCTCAATGACCCCATAGACTCCAGTTCACAGACAAAACAAAACAATTTCTGAAAAACAAACATTTCTTGAAATTTTCAACAAACATTTCTAATTGCTGATAAGATAAGATTGAACTTTTTTAAAATTTTTGTTGTAAAAATTACATTTTTTGTTTTGTATTTATTATCTTATTTTCTTCTTATTTATTATTGTTTGTACACTTTGTGGGTGGGGGAGTGGTTAAAAAATGAGAAAAGTATTCTGTGTTTTTTTAGTATCACTGTGTTGCCAAACTGTTATTGTTCACCTTCAATAAAATACATTCATAAGTACTTTCTGCACATTTCCGCTACAGGACTGATAAGGAATGTAAACACTTTTATCAAGAATAATAGTAATAATAATTAACCTGAAAATGGTATGATTAAATGCAGTCTTTCTGACTTTATTCACTTTGTCATGCTCTCTTTAAAGTCATGCTCTCTCAACTAGCTAGCTGAATATCTTATTTGTACTATTCTATCTCATTTATTTGACTCAGTTCTATGAATATATGTCATTACATTGTTTGAGTTTCCTAAATTTTATTGTACACTTTGACCAATATAATTATGAGATGAGAAAAGGTTTAGAGATGATTGAATCTCAGCCATAGTGAATATGAATGTACCAGTGTAGCAGTCCCACTTTGACCACTCAACCCTGGACACACCAGAGTGCACAGCCATGGGTTAATTGAGCTTTCCCCCAACTAGTTCGTTTTCCAGGACTCTCCTATTACTGTTTGCCTCTGGATCTTTAAAAAACAGTGGAACGTGTTAATTAATGCAAAAAAGATAAATAAATAATCTGCACAGTTGTAAACATCCCACAGCTACCATGTCCAAATAGTATAGCGTACGTTTTCCTGATAATTTTGATAAAAGTTATGTCCAGTGGTAACAGAAGACCATTAATTTATATTGCATGCATTAATTGCATTGTATTCCTAAAATGGAAATAGATTGTTGTGATCTTAACCACTTACTAAGAGTATGTACACACATATAGATACAGTGTGCATAGCAATATTTCAGTTTGCTCAATAACTTGTAGAAGAGCATTAGAAGAGCAGAAGATGATGGTGTCTGTGCACTGCAAAAAAGACACAGTAGTGTATCAAAAGTGAAGCATAATTTCTTCTACTCCTCTAATTACTTGCCTCTATGCACCTGCAGGAAGTTTATTTGTATTTATTTTACAACTTTCAACATTTCTACTTAGGAGTGAAATGTTTACACCTCAGCAAATCAGTAAAGCTGATGCTCTTTGCCATTAATTTATTATAATACAGCTATTGATACAAGAAACATAATTCTGTGTCAAGGTAACCAGCATGACTCAAGTCACTCTCATGTTCAAGAATTTCCATCACGGGAAATGATGAACAGATCTCCCACAGCTATGTTGATGCATACCTGCAACACCTCTGTGATTCCAGAGGTCACTTTCAGTATTTGATTTATCCAGCCAGACAATTTATGCAATAAGCCAGAATGAGAGCATGGAAGCCTGCAGTCTTTTGTCTCCCTGCAAAAAAGTAGCACAGTCACCAACAGACCCAGTCTCCCCCCACCGCGTCAGGCTGATTTGTTTCACCACATGGCAGAAGAGGGCACCCACTCAGCAGCTGGAGGGGAATTTAATCTTCATGGCCATTATATCTCTGCTTGCCCCTTTCGGGGTTGCGGTGTTAGAATGAGATATTTGTTGACATTACCCCTGATAACAACAGTCCAGCTTCCTGGAAAGCAATTTCACGTGATCCCATATAGCTTCATGATTTGGCTATGAGAAGTCAAACAAGCATGGCAGATTTATTAATTTTTTTTTCTAAAAAAATGTTTTCTCAATTGTCAAGAGGAATGACAAGCTGCAGGCTACATTTTGTTTTGTGTGTTTTATAGCGCTGAGAAATAAATAATTAAAAAATGCATCACCAACTGGTGAGAGTTCCAATAAGAAACTTTAATTTGGCTGTGTTTTGAAAACAGCACCAAAATCATATGTCAGTGTATGCCAGTGTATGACTCTGTATGAAATATTCTTGTATCAAAATACATACTCTTAATTATTTTCAAAATAACAATATATTGTACAGCTGAATTTTCCATAAATGTGTAGACAGTGGGACTCATTCATCAAAATATTTGTAGAACATTCATATGAAGAAGTCATGCCTGATTTATGAAATATGAAGGAGCAACCAATTTCACTCTTATTCTATTTTATATGATGATGAATCCAACTTGTTCTTAAATTACATTCTCAGACATGCTATCTGTAATTAGCAAATGTAAAGCAAAGTAAACACCTCAATAATCCCACACCAGGGCATTATGACTTCCTAGCCATAGCCATAATGCTGCCAAAAGACAACAAGAAAGAGGAATTCGGAATCAGAAGCTGAAACAATTCTGATCAAGGTGGATGCAAGAGAAAATATATACTCTCAGTAGTAGTGGAGTGGAGGAATAGTGTAGTCCAGGATCAGTAAACAAACTGCTTGGTAAGAAATAACTAATGCTGTAAATGTAGTCTCTGCTGAAACTTGCACTTTGGCAGCAATACAAAAGACATGGTTTGATTTAAAAATGGAAGCCAAAAAACAGGATCAGAGCCCATGGGCAGAGTACTGTCGCAGCAGGATGAGGCCATGACAGACCTGATCCGTCGGTGTCTGATGAGCGGATCACCTCAATCATGAGTGGGACCTCACACATCGGTATAATGCCTGGGGGTAACAGTGAGTGAGTCGCATGCCAAGCCTCCAACTCGACTCATCTGCTACAAACACAGATTATAAATTGCTTCCTTTTTTGTCAAGCTAAACTTCTAATTACACCTGACAAGTTATGTACACATTGCTGTCAACTCCATGTTAAAAGTGGAAAACAGAAAAAAAGTGCAGAAAAGCACACAAATCCCTCCCACCATTTTGGAAATAACAGGAATAAAAGACATCAGTAAATCACTGGTTGAAACAAGCACAAATTTGCAAGTGCTCAAATGTGTAAATAAATCATTTAGGGAACATACAGCGTGTACTTGTTGTCTTGTTTATGAATGGCATATGTATCAGAAGCATAGAAAGTATGGAGGGGTGGACATTGCAGATGTAAGCCAGAGGTAAAAAGGTGCAGTTACATGCAAATCTCACCTTGAGTTAACAGCTTCCCTCAAACAAAGCTCCAGGACTCGTGAGGACCTCCCTGTGATGGCATGTATGTGCAGTCTCTGAAGATGCACTCTCTTCTCAACGCACCGTTCGCTACTTTAATAATGCCAAATGCACCATTGTGACACATTTTCAATTGTTGCTGTTGACATTTGTAATCAAACGCTGACTGATTAGACTATTTACCTAAAACGGTATTTATTGCAACCTGAATTGCATGTTTATGCATTTCAGCTGTGAAAGGTCATTTTGTTCAAAGGGAAATTTGGTAGTTGCACAATTTTATCAGAATGGAAAAAATGCCAGCTTTCTCAAACATGTGCACCTGTATGTGGTACATGTAGTCTGGAGCAGTTATAAAATCCATTCATACTCATGAACAGATACCAACTAAGAACATACACACTATTACACACACACAAACTAGTACACACATTATATGGATAAAATTGTTTGTATGCATACACATTGAATATGGCCCCGTGTGTCTTCACCCTAGATAAACATTTACATTTACTTGACAAATGTTGCAGCATTATTATTTTTTTTTTAATCTTTTACTCTGTGTGTGTGATTATGCATTTTACCATAATAAATATAACTTGTAACTTCAATGAATCCAGATTCAACCTTGTACCTATCTTTCAATGTGTTTATAAGTGCTGTACAATCAGGCACCACAGTTGCTCACCAGCATCCTTAAACTTGATTGTCACATCTGACTATAAAACACTGGGAGAAGGTAGACAGTAGTAGGACAGGGACCTTGAGATTACTTAAAAGTACTGTCAGCATTTTATGTTCTGCCTTGGTAATTTTATTGCTTGCAGAGTGGATGGGTTGACCCTCGAGCAGGTTGATAAAGGACATATCAGGTTACTGGCAGGGAAACAAGTCAACCTCTGCTTTGGAAAACTATTTTTAGGTGCTCACGTACATTATTGGCATGATCGCAAGAGGGATGGCAATGTCATGTGCATTGAGAAGGAGCAATAATAAATTGTCATTCAGAAGACCTTTGGTGTAAAATAACCACTCGCTCAGACAAGAGCACTTTTTAGACTGAAGGAGGTCATTAGAGACTAGAATCTTAATTTGAGAGCAGTGTGAAAGCCCTGTTTGACATATTGATGGACTTATATCTAGAACAGCGTTTCTCAAACCTCTCCTGGAGTACCACTTGTCCTGCATATTTTAGATCTCTCCCTGCTTCAACACAGCTGATTCAAATGATCAACTCATTATGAACTCCTGAAGCTGCTTAACAACAAACTGATCATTTGAATCAGCTGTGTTGGAGCAGGGAGAGATCTAAAACATGCAGGACAAGTGGTACTCCAGGAGAGGTTTGAGAAACGCTGATCTAGAATATATAACCTTCCCTTGTATGTCTATCCTATCCTGCCATTATTATTATTATTATTATTATTATTATTATAAAGAGATCTTCATTGTGTAACACCTGAAGAATGACATCACAAGGACACTTGACTGTGTAGAAAAGGGGTACAGTAAATATGGAGGGAGCATGACACCTATTTATTCTCATTCCTGACAGTGACAGAGGTACAAAAAAGTAAGAATGAAGTATCACACTGGCAGCTCAAAAGAAATAATGGAAACATAATCTGAAACCCTCCATTCCTGACAAGCAAACATGACAGGATCAGGCAGATACAGACATAAAACAGTTGGTAAGCCACAACTGGATTCCCTCATTAAATTGCCCTTATTTCTGGATGGAGGCCTTACTCAAAGAAATTCTCCTCCTAATGTCCCAGGGTTGGCTGAGCCAACTTCTCAATTCAGTATCAAGGGCATTGTTTCCATTTGGTTTCATATTCCATGTGACAGAGGTACAAGATGCAGAGGCTCCCCCAAGGCAGTACTACCAGTGACACAAAATTAAAAGGCACCAACTTTGGTTGTTTTGGAGAAAATGAAACCCATGGAAACTTTTCAGGGTCATTTATTAGGTGTGTGCTTGGTATGTCAAACTAAATGCACTCCCTTGGGTTGATTTTAAAATAGGACTTTTTTTCTGAAAACATGTATAATTAATTTCAGGCTTCAGTTAGATTTTGTAGGGCTGTCAATGTTGATGTGATAACTCATGGGATTAATTTAAAAATAAATAACACATTTAGAATGAAATTAATGGCAGTTTCCCATTTTTAATATCCATAGTTAATATCAGGCAAACTGCAGGAGAGTCACTGTGCAAGCCTGAGAAAATGCTGCCACTGGAAAATGAATAAATGAATAAATTAAAAAAACACAAAGCATTGGGGTTCTAAGCAAAAAAGTTTAGTCTTAGCTTGAATTTCAAGCCAGGAATGCAACATTCACCATTTTCAAGATTTTCTAGATCATTAATTCACTTTATTTTCCTAATAATTTTCTTTAAAAAAACATGTATTTATATCCTTTATATCCTATTGTTCATGAGTTTCAAATCTCATTACCAAAGGTAATGTTCCTTAACATAAGCCAACTTTTTTCATCAAGTTTTGTCCTGACAAAAGCCACACAAGATGGGAAATTCATGAAATTACCAGTTACAGTTACTTCACAAAACATATACTCACTACTGGACAGATTGTTTTGGACTCAAACATTATTTCAAACAGCAAAACATATAATCCTCAGAGGAATAAAATAATAAGCATGTAGGTAACTGGTTGCTAAATATACTTAGACATTAGTTGGTACATGACATGTACATATTGTGTGTTGTTCTTGTTCTTGTAATTAATTGCTGAATCACTACACAAAACCTCCCCCTGACTGAAAATCGCTTCAAATGAAAATCTCCATTCAAATTACATATCAACTGAGAGTAGCCTTAATCTGGGTCTGGGAAATGAACTAAACAACAACAAAGTAATTGCATAGCAAGATTCCTTCTACTTCTTACACTGCCAAAAGGGAATGCAGTATTAGCCTGATCATTCAAGTCTGACAAAACAAATAAAACAAACATGAACTACCTCCCCTAGAGCTCAACATGGGAAAAATGGTCAAACACAGAATTTCCTAAACACATATTATTTCACACAGATATTTTATTCATTTGTTTATTTGTTCATTCACACATAGGTATCATTCATACACACAACAATATGTGTGATTCTCCTAAAATCCCACACTTTCCTCAAATGTAAATGTAAAACCTTTTAGAATCCCTTAATGAGGGGGTATTGAGATCAGGTGTAGCCAATTACCTTGTCACTGCTCTTGGCTGAGAAGAGGTGTAGCCAGTGGTGCATGAAGTACTATCCTTCTCTGACAGCACCCTTGGTTGTGTCACACATACATAAATACATTTAGGGCCACAGGATGGTTTGGAGGAGTGTCACATGATAACAATGGTCCAGTTTAGGAATGGCAGTAGCAACATGAAAGTTAACATGTTAAAGATAAGAAAGATAAAATGTGTAATTCATAATTGTGATTATTGTTGCAAGTTTTTTTTTTTTTCCTTAAGATAACTATGCCATTCAAATAAATGATCTACTGGTATTGTTTCCAGGTCTGTCTTGTTCTACTGTTATAGTTAAGAAAGACAGAGCCTTTTAGAATCAGCTATAAATGGGAACTGATTGATGATAATTTGCAGTGATTCTTTTATAAGCTTCTTTCGTGCTTCATGTGCCATCCTGGTCTCCCCTAAAATTTGTGTGTTAATTATTTCCCAGGGCCAAATTCCCTTGGCAGCATGGTAGAGCTAAAAATGTACTTAACACCTTCTTCTTACCTGGGCATGCCTTACTGGAGGTTGTAACATTATTTTCATGCCAAAATTTGTCTTTAAAGATAAAATTAGTAATTCCTTCCTTTTCGCAGACAATGTGAACAACCCAAATGCACTTATGTGAAACATCTTATCTCTGAAAATTACTGAAGAATTAGAAAACTGACATTCAACTGTAGGCTTGGTCAGGAGCCATCAATGAGCATGGAGGTGAAAGTAAGTGTCATGGCACTTTTACTTAAAACAAAAAATGAGCCAGGTTCTTAAGAACTTGGAATCTTGGCATGGGTAATCTGATGGCATGAGAAATTAACCAGAGATACAATGAAGCAAAATTTTAATTTTAATTTATTTTAAGTGGGTTTTGTTTGCAATTCTCATGTCTTTCAGCAAAATAAAATCAATAGAAGAGACAACAGTCTAAACTTTAAACTGCCCCCCAATCATTAGATGTGTAGCTTTATCACTATATATCACAAATCCTATAGTTTGTTAGATGTTAATGACCTTTCTTTTCTAACAAAGAGCACCTTCATGACTATATAATTGCAACCCCTCATGAAATGGTGTCTGCTAGACTGGACCAACCTAACAGTATACTTTGATATAAAATGTTTGGAACTAAATGAAGAAGAGTAAAATGGGAAACATTAATGTCCATGTAAGTCCTTTTGGTGTCTTTTGCCCAAAGTTTCTTCACTATTCAGAGCTTGACCTGGTGCTAGATTGTTACAATCCAATTCTCTGTCACTAAGTGACATCACTATGTAGACACATATTCCTGGAATAAATACTTCAAAGTCATCAATGACCTGTTGTGCCAAGCTGTCCCTGGCTCAAGCACAAAACCAAAAACCTGACACGAGGTAAACCTCTCGATGCAAGATAGCAAAGGTGAACTCAATGCTTCTTGGGATAGTTGTTTTTATCCTCTCCTTCTCTTCCTGTCAGCAGTTCACCTTTTTATGCTTAGGCCTACCTTGAAAGTGAGGCTACCTCCATCTGTGTGACTAGAAGAAACAAAACAGAAAGTGTGTGGCTGGAATGTGTGTATGCTCCAATCCTAAGAGACCACCTAACCAAGCACCAACACCCCTGCCTCTGAAACAAAGTTCTATAAATTGTCTGCTTCCACTGTTTTATTATTTTTTAATTAATTATTATTATTTTTTTAAACTTTCTATGATAAATCTTTAGGTGTAGTGGTAATGAAAACTTGTTTTCATGTGCAACAATAGTCTATTCACATCTAGACTGGAACAGTCTATTCTACACCAGACCCTACTGCTTTTCATCTATTCCAACTTCCAAAGCAATGTGCAAGTAATTGCTCATAGGCTGAAAGTAGTTTAATCTTAACAATAACTGCTATGGGGAAGAAAAAAAAAATATTGACAGAAGCTTGATATTTTTAAGCCACAGCCAATTAATTCACAATTTAAGTAAATGAGCTAATTTCACAGTTGGCTGAACAGTCACATCTTTTAACTGCAAACAAAATGTAAATTGTACAGCATCTGGGGGGAATATGTAAAGCCCAACTTCTACAGGATTTGAAATTGCTACAAGAGTTAAAACAGGTGGGTCTCGTGAATGAATAAATTTAACTTGAGATTCTGTGGTGGAAATGCAAATCATCATATGGCAACTCTAGCTTCAAGTTTCTAGAGGATACATATACACACACACACACACACAGTGACAAAAGAGTCCCCAAAGTGCAATGGATATATATATATATACTCTTTAAATTTCTTTTTTTTTTCTGTACTGAGTAAGAGTCCCCAAAGTGCAATGGACTGCTAAGGCGCATGGTGTGTAAAAGTCACCAACGCTCTGCTGATTCCATAGCTGAAGAGTTCCGAGCTTCCACTGGCATTAATGTAAGCACAAAAACTGTGTGGCGGGAGCTTCGTGGAATGGGTTTCCATGGCCAAGCAGCTGCATGCAAGCCTCACATCACTAAGTCCAATGCCAAGCGTCGGATGGAGTGGTGTAAAGCACACCGACACTGGACTGTGGAGCAGTGGAAACTTGTTCTGTGGAGTGGCGAATCACGTTTCTCTGTTTGGCAGTCAGATGGGCGAGTCTGGGTTTGGCAGATGCCGGGAGAACATTACCTGCCTGACTGCATTGTGCCAACTGTGAAGTTTGGTGGAGGAGGGATAATGGTATGGGGCTGTTTTTCAGGGTTTGGGCTAGGCCCCTTATCTCCAGTGAAAGGCAATCTTAATGCTTCAGCATACCAAGACATTTTGGACAATGCTATGCTTCCAGCTTTGTGGCAACAGTTTGGGGAAGGCCCTTTTCTATTCCAACATGACTGTGCCCCAGTGCACAAAGCAAGGACTATAAAGACATGGTTTGATGAGTTCAGTGTGGAAGAACTTGACTGGCCCACACAGAGCCCTGACCTCAGCCCCATCGAGCACCTTTGGGATGAACTGGAATGGAGATTGCGAGCCAGGCCTTCTCGTCCAACATCAGTGCATGACCTCATAAATGCATTACAGAATGAATGGGCACAAATTCCCACAGAAACACTCCAAAATCTTGTGGAAAGCCTTCCAAGAAGAGTGGAAGCTGTTATAGCTGAAAAAGGGGGACCAACTCCATATTAAAGTATATGTATTTGAATACAATGTCATTACAGTCCCTGTTGGTGTAATGGTCAGGCGTCCGAATACTTTTGTATTATATATAGATTTGAATATATACACTTTAAATTTCTTTTTTTCTGATTACTGAGTAATTCATAATGACAAAGCAAAAACATTTTTTTAGAAATTTTTGCAAACATATTAAAAATCAAAAACTGAAATAGCTCATTAATTAGGATTAGCATTACCTCTGTAATTATAAAGTAAGGCAGGCTAACACAGCAGCAACAGTTAAACCCATCTCAGGTACACTCTCCATGTAGGTAGCAAGCACTGCAACACAATTAGTATCAGTTACCTGTCTGTAACCCTTTTCTACTGAGAATGTTTGTTAATATTCTGCGATTGATTCTGTAAAATTCTTCTTTGCTGGTTGCTTGTAGAAATTTTCTCTATTGAACTTCTAAATAAACTTACATAACCATAATGATTCCTTTTTTCCAAGAATTCAGCATCAACCAGAAATGTTTCTATTGCTAATGGTTATAGGCTGGTCCAATTATTGAGCCACATTATATAATATTCTTTACGTATATTAACCTATCTTGTATTAGTAAGATAGACATGATAATGTTTTCAGAAGCCCGCAATTAAGTATGATGCACGTACTAATTTTCTAAAATAAGTAGTCCCTATTTTGACTTGTGCCTTCTCTTTGGTTTGAAGTTGAATTACAAGGTCAATATATGTATTCAGAAAACAAAATTCCTGACTAACACTGACTTTCATTGAAGAACTGATACTGAATGACAGTGATCAAACAACAGTCAATGGTATACCTGGGCAGATTATACTTGTGTATTTTTTTATTAATCTGGCACTTGATTAATCTATGTATCATGTGGAATAAAAGGACAGACACTCACCTGTAATTACTTGCTTAGCAGAGGATTAAACTGATTCTGGTGTTTCATGATGAGTGCAGTTTAGATTCCAATTTAGCCAACACCAGAGACAACTGACAACTAGTGCTCTATGTTCCATTCCATTACCAGTAATGATGTCCACATTTTGCTAAAAGATTTTTGTGATGACTCTATGAATATTCATTAGAATGTCATTCTGAATGATTTGTTGTTATTCTATAGTGACTCTGAATGAAAATCTGACTAGAAATGTTCCTATGTCTAATCTATGTGTCTAATATACAGTATGTTTGAACACTACTGCCTTCACTCCAAGATTCAACAATGCAGGGACAGTAAACTCAGTATTCAGTATAGAGTCAAATATCTTAATATTATTGCACTATTTTTACATTTCTCAACAGTCCCATTACCTCAATGAAACACAGCAGTCTGCCTGGTTACAATACTCAAAAAGAACATAGCAACACTGCCTAGCAACACCTTAACATACTGCAATGAATCAAAATAGTACACTGATACACACACATAGATATATTCCTTTTAGGAACATTACTGACTGTCTTTGCAAGTATTTTATATTCAAATCCAAAAGTGCTTCGCTCATTCTAAAGTTTTTTTTTTTTTTTTTGTGTGTGGCGTGCAGGACACTATTACTCTATTAACACTCATGAGTTGAGGACTGCAGTCTGTTACGTGAAAAAAGACCGGCATACAGCAGATGTGAAAGCATGAATAATTACCATAAGGCTCTTTCTTATGATTCTTACAAGGATGGTTGGAATAGGTTATCTCTTTCTACTTGCCTCTCAGAAGTCACAACTAGAGCCCTGTTTATCTTGCCTTGTTTTTTTGCATGCACTCCAGCCCTCTGACACCAAGGGGTCAAAAAGTAATTAATTATCTGTAATTAAGGACAAATTACAGTGATGTTTAGATCTGACACAAGTTATGGAAACAATGAAGTCAATGACATGGGTTCATCATTAATTATTTACATGATAATGTACATGTATATGATTAAATTTTGTATGATGTTTTTATATTACAGTTTTTAAGATTTAGAGATATTCAGTTTTATACAGATGTTCTCCAGAGAAAAATACATGATTATACAGTTAAATTTTTTTCTGCCCAACCCACCAAGAATACAAGAGCTGAGGCATTTATTTACAAAGGATAGCTTTATTCAAATCATTATAAAAAGGTAACACATAGGTGAATAGCAGGAAGGCTGATGCTCTATTCCATACCCCCTTCAGATGACTGTGCCATCCTTCAGATGAAGACACCATGCTCCACCTTAGTGCATGGGGCTAATTATGAGAGCAACTTCCAGCACAATAGAACATGAGTATATCCATTCAAGTTGAATGAGCAACAGTGTCAGACCAGGCTAACAACACTCTCAGACCAGTCAGTGTAAGAATAACACTGTTTAGGTCCAACCCTGTGTTAACTTGTGCAACCTGAATAGACAAGGTTCCTACCATACATGGATTCCTAATCCAGAACACATGGCAATACTATACTTAAAATAATGCTTCACTTAGCTTTGCCCACACTGCAAGATACTAAGTCTCTGCATTAGATTTCTTCATTTGAATCATCAGAACAAAAATAAAAAACAGAAAAACCTCAGGTGTCCCTGAGATGTCAAACTCTCTCATCATTCAAGAAAATGTGTGACAACATCTACACCACCAGGCCACCAGTTTCTGCTGACAGGTGAGTTCCTAGCATTGCACACATGTGTGGTCAACGAAAATGATCTGTTAGTGATACATTCTCAGATGCTGCAGAGCACATATCTCACAGGTCTGGCTCCCCCTCACAGTCAGGTCTCCACCAGCAAACACACCTCAAACTTTATTGGCTGGGCTTCTCAAGTTCATCTCCTGAGGCTCACCACTGTCCTCACTCCAGCAAATGCACCGACTGCAACAGAGCGCACATTCACACAGACAGAAACCAAAAGAAAAGGGAACAAAATCACTGCACTCAGGCTTACTGTGATTTTATCTGCCTCTCCTATCTCCATCACCTGTTCTAATTATGAAAGGGGGCACAGGTGTGCCTCATGCTTGCCCATAATCTGGTTCCAGTGGCTCCTGCCCTGTTCGTACTCCTGGAAAATGGAACCAGATACTGACTGACATTATTTTATTTTGAACAGTTCCAAAGGGAGTCTCATCACTTCAGAATTTTCAAGACTGTGCCTTCAGAAAAACAAACAAAAATCATGCTTGCTATTCCTTATCTAATAGAAGGATTTTGTACTTTATGTCACTGAGGAACTGGAGGTTCCTTTGTGGAACAGACATCCTATCAAAACAAAATTTGGCTAACAGGTCTTACAGCTAAAGTTTGCAGCGAGTCAACTGCCTCTAAATTGCCTTTCTTGACACCAACTGATATACTTTCTTTTCTTTATTTTATTATTTTGGAGGAAATGCAGACAAACCTTTATGTTATTGATGTGTAGATCTTACATCAATAAATCTGAATTTCAAAAGTTTGAGCACAGATATCAATTGGAATTTGATTAAGAAATAAAACAAAAGAGATGTCATAAAAAAGAAGACAGCTGAGCGCAAACAGGAAAAGAAAATACATTTTGCCCGCTAAGGTTTCTTCAGATGGTCATGATGGTCCCACACAAACATATTTTAGTACTTAGAGCTGTCAGAGCTGTATGCCCTATGATTGACTGTTTAAACATCATGACATCAATAAATCTCCAGATTTCAATTATACATATTATGAAAGGCTTTAAATCTGTCACATCTCTTTACAAAAGAAAACAGAAAACACCCACAACAAAAAACCCTTCAGAGATGAAAATGATAGCTCAGTTGAAATATGCATTTTCATATATTTCTCATACTAAGCCAGAGTGAAACACTGAGATTGTCTCTCCTCTCTTTAGTGGAGATATAAACTAACTGAAGTCATAATTTACTTTATAAAACATTCAATGCAATTGAAAGACCATTGATTCGCACTTACACTTTCAAGAACAGTTATCTCACAGAAGTTAAAATAGGCCAGTATAACAATATATAAAACTATAACATGTGACAGTAATGACAAGAAAATTAATGGTGTCACACTACATGTTTCTGATAGTCCATTTAAGAATTATTAAAATTATTAAAATGCCAAGCTTTAACTATAACAAGCACTTTTACAAGTTAGCATAGGAACAAGGTTTTTTTAAAGGTTTCATTTTTAAATACATTTTATGCCAGTGGAAACATGGTTGGTGTTTCAAGGTTAAACACTGAAAACTGTAAGATTTGATTTACTGCCTCTCTGCAGTCAAAGGCCACATGGTCAGCCAGCAAGGGCAGGGGATTGCATTTGAAGGGTTTTGTTGTGCACTGAGAGAAAGCTCAGACATTGATGTGGGTGCAGCCTTGGCCCTATCACTTGAACTCTAAATGCCTCAGACTCCCGTAATATGAAATCGTGTATCAGCAAGGTCTGTATATCAGACAGCTCAGTTGAACTGAGGCCTGTGATATCTTCCTTGGGCAGCTGGCCCTTTGCCCAAGTACATACTGAGAGGAGTCCTTTCATCACTGAGGGAAAAGTGACCAGCTTTGGAAGTTACTGGGGACTGTAAGGGGTTTAAAAGCATGTGTGGCATATTTGAATGAGTACATGTGGGTATGTTTCAAAACTTGTGGTCCATTACAGTTGTGTGGGTTACCTTGATAACACTAACTTAACTTGAAGGCTATCATATCTAGGGACATTTCAGACATCATTCACTCAAGAGAGAATATGACCAGAATTACATAATTCCAAGCAAAAATAATTTAATGTTGTTGGTGAGGCTAAATAGTTACTTAGCTAGCTAGAAAAGCAAACAGTGGTCTGTATACCTAGCTGTCTAGTTAGCAAGAGAGCTTACCAAACAAAAGTAGGTAGCAATGGTCATTACTTACTTTACCTGGACCCACAATCTCTTTTGACCACCTGCTTACAGGACTAAACAATTTTATAAAATGCAATATTATTAGCTCATTATAGACAGGTTTGCACAGACCACATTTGCTTTCACTGCAAATGTTCCCAAATTACTTACTACTACTATTACTTAATACAGTATAATTTTTCAGATTTATCCAATATTCTAGTATAATTTATACAGTCATTTCCCTTGCCATCACATCTGCATTATCTTCTTTTTGTTTGCTTGTCATTGTAACTGTAAGTATTAAGGAGCTAATACTTACCAACTGCAGTATTTCTGTGTGTATATTGAGTGTTGTTTTTTTGTTTTTTTTTTATATATTTGTCATTGTGCCTGGGTATATATCTGTTATCTAGCTAGTTAACTGTATTGCAGTGTAAGGGGGATATTGTCTGATCCTTTGCCTGTGTATAAAAGTTTGAACAAGAAAACAGATTAACTGACTTGGTTGTATGATACATATACAGACACTTAAAGGAAGTGCACATGCTCGTGTTTTTCTGGTAGCAGCACTTCATTCTGACTATTGGAGAGGGGCCGAATGATTATTTATTAGGTTAAATGAATGGGATGCTTTTACCATTTCGTCTTGCAAGTGAGTGTGCTGTATACTGTAAAAGGTGTTGCCCACTGTTTTACAATAATGCAAAATTCCAATGTCAAATTGCACTCATATGTCAGATCTTGTCTGATGAGAATTTGTTCCCTGTGGTTATCACCTTATGTGGCTTTAGTAAAGGGTGGGGTCTACTAAGGGGAATCCATTTAAGCTGGCTGTTTAGCTGAGTTATCAGAAGAACTTTGATGAAGGCTAGTTGTTGTGCCTGATTCCTATGTAAATCAAAGTGTTCACTGCTCATCTAGAAGTGGTACCAGCCAGTAGGGATAGCAAGCATCTTATGACTGCCTTGTTAGATGACATTGTGTTTTTTTTTTTTTTTTTGCTCCTTAATTTTGTTTTGGGGCATGTGCTATATGTATTCACCACTATTACACATAAATCACTTCAGCATCTTTGTAAGCATCCTGTGGACTGCCTGTTCCTCCTTATGACCCCTATGCTGCATTGCCTTTTTCACAAGGTGATATTATATTATTATATTATATGTACAAGGTGGTATCTGTGCATGGACACCTCCCCATATATTCAATCATTATTTTCTTTTCTACAACTTTTTGACAGATTCAAATGTCCATTCAGAAAAAAAAAAAAAAAAAAAAAAAAAAAATCAATAAATAAGTAAATAACATTACAACACATTTCAGATAAAAAAGACCACAAAAAAAGAAATCCACTCCTTTCAATTACATGAAAATGAATTACATCAGAGGTGTAAGTTGAAAAAAGGCATGCACAGTGCCACTGTTATTTTTCACTGCTACTGATCTGTGTTAGGAGCCCCAAATGCCAAATTTGAGCTAATAACTTGGAATGTGCAGTAAATCCTTGAAGAAATAAGAACCAAACCTTGAACCTTCAATTATTGATCCTGGTCCTGTCTTTACATCAGTAGGGGAATACTTTACAGTACCACTGTCATAGTAATATTTTAACATATAAAAAATTTTAAGTCATGGTCACTTAAACAAATTTATTGTTTATGCTGCCTTACAACAATTTTGCATCAAATCAAGTCAATTTGTTATAGTGCAATTTTACCATTCTGCACTGTAAAAACAGCATAGTGTATTTTCAAGAGGGAAAACAGAAAAAAATGCAGGCCAGGTGGGGGAAAAAAAAAAACTGGAAAATTATTCCCTGACCCCAGGAAAAGGCAGTTAAAAAAGGGAGACTGTTGGAAAATGGTGGAAAAGTTAATGGTGTACCTTTTGGACATTTACGCAAACTAACAGGGTTGAGCTTGCAGAGCATGTTTTCAAATAAATTGTACACCCGTTTTAAATTGTTCAATTTCATTATCATTTAATAAGAAGTGTGCTTTCTTGGTCCAAACAGAAAGTCAGATGATTGATAGCTGGGTAATACTGTATCTAAAAATGTGTTAAATTAACTGAAGATGGGCCATTGAAGTTCTTTTCAGAGTGATTTAGCCTCTGACTTAAGGCTACATTGGCAATATTCAATGAAGTTTGCCAACCTAACATCTTTTTTATCTATTCTAATTCCCTTAATGCCTACAACATGAAAGCTACAAATTGCAGCCATATGAGTTTACCTCATTGGCACCAGAATAACTCATTTAATGTCATTTCTCGACGTAGAAACTTCCAGTTTATTTTGCCATGTATAGGTTGTAGGGATGTGCATCTCCATCACCGAAGGCGATGCGATACACATCTCGATGCATTGCCAACGATCCGATACATTAAAGATACATATGAAGCAACTACTAATGCGATATGATACGATTCAACCCCATAGCAATGCATTGCGATTCGACACGGATTTGATTCAACACAATGTGATTCAACGTGATACAATGCAATGCAAAAGAATATGATGCTATGCAACTCAATACGGTACAGATAGTTTGATTTTATTTCTCTGGTTCTTCTTAAGCAGACTCAACTTAACTACAAAAGTGCCATTTTACCTTCACATATTTGTTTCTCTAGTACTGCAACTCAGTAAGCATCTCATTTATGCTGTTTCTTTTTGACTGAAGTTAGTCGTGCTGCCTGTGTACTTTATAGCACCACAGCATATTTTGCAAATTGCATGTGTCTTGTCAAATTGTCAGTATCTCTTGAAAAATCTGAAGTGTCGCCAAACACTTGATTTGTAGCAATTTGGTGGAACGTGTGACTCTTCCTCCTCCATGAAAACCTGTGACTTGCCCAGACATGCCTCCAACTCGCACGAGACTTGGTCGATAGACTTGATGAGAATTGGTCACTGACAGCAGTGGAGATGAGAGAACACGCTTGAGAAACAGTTTACAGAGGAGGAATCAATCTAAATATAAAATTATTGGTCACATTTCTAAATAATAAAGACACAGGGCCTCTACTAATAATTATATATAAATAAATTGGATTTTACTGATGCAAAGATGTTAGAAACAATGCGTCCCAAGTTCACCCCAAACTGTATCCGGTGCATACTTTTTTAATCGGGCAATTGCATCATGAACTTTTATACTGGTGCACCGATGCAAATCGGTGAATCTTACCATCCCTAATAGGTGGCTTGTTGCTTTCAATTTTTGAATGCATCATGAGTAAAGATAAAATTAGCTCTGCAAGAAAAATTAGCTCTGCAGAATGCAAGAAGTTGGGTGGCAGTGTAGCATAGTGGTAAGGAGCAGGGCTCTTAACTGAAAGGATGCTAGTTCAAGTCCCTGCTGGGGCACTGCTGCTTGGACAAGGTACTTAACCCACAGTTGCCTCAGTAGATATCCAGTTGTATAAATGGTTGACATGTAAAAAAAAGTAACCTATGTTAGTTGCTCTGGATAAGAGTGTCTGCTAAATGCTTGGAATGTAATAAATTGCTAGGAGACAGGACATTAAACCTATTAAATATAAGTTAGGAACCTAAAATGTGTATTGTAGCAACTCCATCAGGAAAATTCAATATGATGTTCACAAGGATATCCTTCTTGTCATTTGTGGCAAATACAGTGTCAAGTGCTGTACAGGTAGATTCACAAAAAAGATTCTAGACCTGCCAGATTCCAGACCTGCATGTTTAGATTTGATTAGATTTGATTAGATTAGATTCAACTTTATTGTCAGTGTGCAGAGGACAGGTACAGAGCCAATGAAATACAGTAAGTCTTTAACAAGTCTTTATCTTTAAAACTGATCATATTCCATATGACCACTGTTTTTCCGCATTTTTTCAGCAAATAAAACAATTTATGTACATTATACTTACCTGTAATTGGCAGATGAAGTTTAGGATAGTGTCTCTCTTCTTTCATTTAAATACCTTTGTGCATTTAAGACTATGCACTTTCTGAAAAGCTTCCCTGTGTGCTGTGTTTCTTTCGAGTATGAAAGAAGATCTCTTTCGACCTGAGATCATTTGTGCATATTAACAGGGAAGACTCATTAGGAACATTCACAAATATTAATGGAAATCTTAAGGAGAAGGATGAAATCACATTTTGATACTTGCCCTGGAGGCATTTTGAAAGAGGTGCAATTTATGGACAGCCGCTTGAGTTTGATGTTCACACAGGGTCAAATTCATTATTGTACTTTGTAGTTTTTTTTTTTTCCTCAATACTTTTTACTTTTAGAGATCATATGTGTGATATGAATCACTATTGTGTTTGAAGTTGAGGGACATGCTTAAATAGTTACTTACCTTTGTTATTCAAAACTAAAGGAGAAACGTCATGGTGGTTAGACGACTGACTCTCTATACAGTCTACATAGTTCTGTTTACTAATATTGCCTGTCCCTTTGGGAGATGGGTTGTGTTAATGTGCATTAAACATTAATGCAGTATCAAAGAAAATGGCAGTGTTACACAGCCTGACCTACTTACCATATTTGCCCTCAAGCAAATTTGTTTTAGAATAACAAAAGGGAAGAAGACATTATGAAGACCTTAATTCTTTCAGAAGTCTGTGAACATTCCCATCCTGAACACACAACCCCCATCCCCAGCCTGCCTGCTTGCCCTTAATATCTTAAAAATAATCATCAAATAATAATTTTAAGACTGTATTGAGTATAATGTTTCCTTCAAATTTGTACATATCCTTGATCAATTATAATAAAAATGAAACATATTGTATATTCTCCTTTGACACCCATATGCTTCTTATAGATTTTTATGAACTTTGGGCATATCTCAGGAGGGATTTTGACCACTTCTTTGCACACTCAAAGATGAATTCTACTTGACTGGAGCTTTGAGGTTGATCCACATATTTCCTATTGGATTAATGTCTGGAGGTCACAGTCAACAGAACACAATGTTCAAATACAGTTTATCTTTTTTTTTTTTTTCATGTAAATAAGAGCATCAAAAAAGAGTCCAACTCCATATTTCACAGAGGAGATGGTGTTCTTTTGAACAGAAGTTTTACGTCCTGAGTGTTGCAAAAAAAAAAAAAAAAAACTGATGTTTCGGTAGTATATCTTTAATTAGTGGAGGAGATCACATTTTGCTGTACCACGGAGGTCATTAGAGCTGACTTTCTGGATGGCAAAATTTCATTCATGCTCAGAAATTAAATTGGTGCATTTATGTTTATAGCTGGTGGTAGAAGTCACTTTACCAGGGCACAGGAAATCATGAGTAGCTGAAGATAATGCCATACAAATCTAATGACAAATAATTAATTTAAGGATTATTTAAGTGAAGGAACCATGCAATTTGGTGATATTCTTAAAGAGGAATGCAACAAATAATTCCCATTGGTTTGTGAGACTCCCTTAAGCATCTCCAATCATTGCCCTTTGTGGTGAAATTGCACATTGTGGGGAGAAAATGTTTTGAATCCTCCTCCTGGTAGCTAATTCATATAATAAGCATTCTTATAATAATTCTCATAGTTATTTGTCACAAGCATGATGCAAACAGGCCAAATGAATCAGGTAAATCAGGCAGCTCAGGCAGTGGCACTGGCATCACCAGCTGATGTACCTGATTAGCTATCTTAAATCAACTCTGACAATTATGACACATACTCTTGTAATGTTGTGAAGTTATGGTTGATCATATAACAAACCAAAGAGATTAGACAGATATACATTAGATAGCAAGCCACAAAGCTAGCTTTACTTCATAGAAATTTTTTTTTTGGTAACCTTTTAGCAAAAAATAGCAGGTGTATATTCTATTGGCTGTGCACACTGAATCACGTTAATAATTTACATAAAAGGAGTCCATGTGTTAATGGTGTAGGTGCTGTCTGCCCTTAGTATCTGAATCTGGATCAGAGTCAAAATTGCATAAATGATAAGAGTTTGAGTTGAGGTCAGCAATCTGATCTATATGTTATGATGAGGTACAGATGAAAGTGTGTGGAATTATATATATATATATATATATATATATATATATATATATATATATATATATATATAATTTATTTAATCTTTCATTTGTTCATTCATTCATTTTCTGTATGCCCCAAAGGGGTCAAGTCTCAGTGCTATATATGTATTGGGTATGTCCCGCCAACCATAACTTGGAGGATGGCATACCTGTCATTTCAGTCTTACTTTTGGAGATCACAATTCCACCTTCAAGACTGACTTGAGAAAAAAGCTGGACTTTTTCACCTCCTCCCTCTCCACCCTCTTTTGTGAAGTGCCTCTCCACTGGTAGGTAGGTATCTGTCATAGGGCATATTTTGGACTCTGTCAAGCTGCCAGTGAACAATTAAACTTTTATTGAAATAAATTTACAGTCTTTAATGTAAAGGTCATTGATATATAAGATTTACCACTTAAAGGAGAGGCTATTGTGAATTTCTTTGTGGCGCTTGAAGTAATTAATTTCAGCCATTACCTGTTTTATGCTCACATAAACCACTGAAGACTGTACAAAGTCTTCAGTGGTTTACGTGAGCCCTTAAGCTTGTTTTTTTTTTTTTTTTTTTTTTTTAGTTTTCCTTCTTCTAGTTGAGAGCACATTGATACTAGCACAATAACATATTAAAGTCATAAATCACACTTATTATCAGATTACATTTTTGTGACAAATACATCAATACTATTATACACACATTTTAATGTAATCATGACCTCACACAAATAAATTCATTTTGGGACAAGATTGTGTTAGTTTTTATTAAAATCCCATTCTTGTAATATATCATTTTATGATTATTATACATATACTTGTACAAAAATAATTTACATACATTTATTTATTAATACTTTATGGACTTAAATTTGGTCATTTAGAATTGTAATTATAAGTGTAAACTGCTCTATACTGCAATTGTATATATGATATTATTTCTAAATGAATATCTTGAGAATAGTATTCTGAAGCATAGTTTTATTTAAATCAGCAATTAGGCATGGTTTCCTTATTAACTACATTGTAATATAACTTTTGGAAGACTACATTGGGCTTCAATAACATATAATCAGAATGTGCACAGCACATTATTTGAACTTTTCTGCCTGCATTGGTGTATGATGATAGGAATTTATAATGTCCCCATAATAAAAGGTATGTAACTCAGCAATATTAAAGGTCAGACGGTGCTTCTTCTTTCTCAAAGGTCTCCCAAGTCACAAATGCAGCACAGATTAAATGCACTAGCTGCTGAGACCAGCTTGACCTAAAAGACACATAGACTGCAAAAGCTCCTAAGAAAATACTCATCACTTTTAAATAATGGCTTACACAGCAATCCATGAGGAAGCCATTGGGACATTTTGATGGTATTGCGGTTTCAAAAGTGGAAGAAAAGTTCCAAGTGACACTTCATCTTAAAACATTAGTGTGCCTGCTATATACTTCTACTGTTATATGTTATATAACAAACCTAACTTCCTGCCCCGCTGAACATTTCCCTGACATGTTTTGATTAGTTAAGTAGCTATAATACAAGCACACAAGGGAATAATGCTAGTTAACTAGTTTGCCTTGATAAAGCAGGCATGTCCTGTTATTTTGTCAGCACTGGTCGTGCTGAACAGCTGAGATCTATATATCTTTCCTCAGTAGGCAACTGGGTTAAGAGTTTTTGATTTGTTTTGTTTTTGAATCCCCTTTCTGTTTATGCATTTACCACTGTGTTTTTTTTTTTTTTTTTACCACTTCTCAGGAAGCACTTCACAATATGCTCATTGAACAGTGACAGACAATGTTCTGAAACTACCTTTCAGTGGACTATGCCTAATGTTATGGGTTCACCTCCAGAAACCTGGTAAGAAATAAAAAAGATGAAAAAAAGAAGCTGAAAAAGATGAGCAGTCATGAGCAGGTTTGTTTATATTATCAAGGCATGTCAACAGTGTGACTTTTTTTGTTTTGAGTCTTCTAAGTTTTGAGTATATAATTCTGGCTGCTCATAAGAAAGTTTGACCCCCTTTCATCCTCCAAAGCTTTATCAGTCCAGGTTGTGAAGCTCCCAGGAGCTGAGTAGACAGAGATGAGATAAGATGCATGGGCCCCTTCTTCACCTGGCAAACAAATGTAAATTGCTGCAATCCTGTCATATCATTGGGTATGTTGAGTCAAGCTCTGGTTGCTTGATAGTATTTCTGAATTTTAACAATAAACAATTCAATTTAGAAATAAAGTGAGGAGGAGATTAATGCAAGTGATAATCCTAAAGTTTGGCCTATATATTCAGTACATTTTAAGAAATCATCAGGAAGAGGTATACATTTTTACACCCAAGCCATGGTAGGAAAGTAGGACTTTGTTGCCCCATTGCTTTACTCTGTGCATACAGCATGCATTCATTGGTAACTGCATAAGTTATGTCACGTATCTGGACCAATCAGGGGAGAATATGCATTGTTTGCAAGGAAAACGCCAACACCCCCTACATACGCTACGGCTGGACTGTGTATCAGCCAAGAATTTCCATGCTAATAATTATTATTTATATTAATATAAATATTAATAAGTAAATATGTGGTGTGGATGAGAGTAGTCCTCCAAGTGAAAAGCTCATTGAAAAGGAAGGTATCTGATGCCGGGAGTCAAAAATATGAATCAACATTTTTGTTACAGGATTCAAGAGAAAAGGCACCTTCTTGAGTTTTACAGTCATAAGACCAAGCAGAGATTGAAGAGTGATATTACCTGACACTTGACTTGAAGTTAAGATAATGAGAAATAGCAAGAAACAGGATGAAAAGACCAGGCATTTAAAATTGAATTTCTCATCTCAAAAATGAAGGACAAGTTAAGACTATTTTCCTTTTAATATTCCTTATAGTCTTTGCTATTATATCTTATTTTATTTGTTTTGAAATTATGTGGCATGTTCTTGCTGCCCATTGCACTGTACACATGATCTACTTGTATTTCCATTTATGTACATGAAACTTACAGAGTTGTTTATTAAAAAAAGCACAAAACATCAAACACAACACTCTAGTGTGGTATAATTTATTCCTGAGGGACTTTGTCAGGGGAACAAGAATGCTTTGCTTTGGGAATGTAAACATTTCTAATGATGTACACATGTGAAGGGTGGCTGTTAAAATGAATACTTAAAAAAAAAAAAAAAAAAAAAAAACTTTCTCAAAGAGTATATCTGTCTAACAAATTTGAAAAAAGAAAGTAATAATAACATTCTGAAACACATTCTGAACATACTTCAAAGTTATTCTTTGAAGGATAGTGGTGAAAATGTGAAAACGTATTGGCTTTACACCATTCTGAATGATGCCAAGCTGAATGCCGCATATTACATATTTAGCATGTGCTAATGAAAGTTTCAAATAAATTGCAAATAAATTATGAAACTATGGCAGCAAATGTTCATCAGACTTGAATGTCTGAAGATTTACCTGATATTAACTAGTTAATGACCTGCTAGAAGAACTCCCTTCTTCCAATTTGGAGATCAAAACACAAGCTGGAAACTCAAGTGTGTCATCTGACATGTTCTGGGACATCATGAAAAGAGTGTTACCAGATGCTTTGAAAGTAATAATAAGGAAGCATAAGAACTTTTACATATATCAGTTTATACAGCTGGGAATTTACTGAAGTAATTCAGGTTAAGTACCTTGCTTAATGCTACAAAAGCTCATCTGGGAATCAAAGAATCAAGACCAGCTGCCTTACCACTATGCCCTGCTAATGGTCCCTATAGAAGCACACTGTGTAGTATATGTTATGAAGATGGTTCACAAAAAGTAATATATTGTATACAATGATTTCAACTGTATTCAAATTCTTATATCAATACAAAAGAGGGTTCATAATACAAGGAACATAACTTGGAGTAATATTCATCATGAGCTTTTTTTCAAAAATGTATGTGTTTAACAATTGTGTAGTCACAAAAAATACAAACTTGTGTCATTTATCCATGTGTAATGTTTCTGTCTTTTTTTTTTTTTTTGATAAAACCACCATTGTTCTAATCCTATTTCTTCCTGCCTGAGCACAAATAAATTTGGATAAATGCAAATCCTGTTTCTTCACAAGATGTGCCTGACCACCCAGGGACTTCTCACTGATCTGTTGTTAATAATTGATGCATGACTCTTGCAAAGAAACTATTTGTGTGAAGTAAGGTGCAGAATATGGTATCAGCTGTGTGAGACAAGTGAGTACTTTTATTATCAGAGAATGTACTGCTGCACCAAGATCAACACACATCACGTTGTTTTGTATAGGGTTTGTATATGGTTGTGCTGGATACACGTCTTCAGCCAAAGATCTATGTAATCTTTAAATTTGTATCGCTATATGCCATGAGCATAAACAAATATATAGTTTGCCAAACATGAATGGCAGAACCTGTTATAAAGCTAATTCAGTAAAGACCATTTACATTGCCCTCCGCATTTATTAATACTGATGAAATATGGACATACAGTAATACATACAATAGAAAATTTACATATTAGATCTGTAAAGGCTTACTAATTGTAAAACTTAGATCTTAGTGTCCATGCCCAGAGAAAAATCAGACTGGTCAAAAATAATGAATTTTAATCCAGAAGCATGAGAGTCACATTTATTTGCATCTCAATGTGTATAATAATAAAAAAAAAAAAAAAATCTATGCATGACAAGTAAAAAGGAATCAGCTCCATACTGTTTACTTTCTAAATGGCTCCCTCTCTAAATATGCATCTAGAGGATTCATGCAGTCCCATCAGATTCACTCCCATGTCTCCCGCAAAAAAAAATAAATAAATAAAAACAAAAAAAACTGTTGTCTTGTTTATGGTCTATGGTAACTCTGTACTGATCTCAAATTTGTACCCCATTTGTAATATCACATTTTGTGAAACACATTACTGCAAGAACTTGTGATCCAAATTCGTCTGCAGATTTTGTAAAATGAGCCTGAGGTCCCTAATGTCTGCATTACACTACTCTGCCTCCAAAATGCATTTTCTTAATACTGACATCACAAGATACAGTACAGTCCTGAAAATCTAAACTGTGTATACATGCATAATCCACAAATATGATATGTTTGTATGGTATTCTGTATTGTGTATTATTTCAAACACTGTGTTGTTGTTGTTTACAAGCAAAGCAGTAACATTTCTGTGAACAATTTCAAAAAATGGTGTAAAAGTGATAGAGTGGTAATTACATGTCGAGTAATAAAACGGTAATTGCATGTAGAGCAGAAGTGTGGGGAATTCCACCGAGCCCTGAAGTTTAATTAGGTGAAATGTAGTGCACCTGCCATCCCTCTCTTTCTTTTTGTTTGGGAAGCTGAGCTGCAGGCAAATGTGACACACCCATTTTTAATATACACAGTGAGTGTAGCATGGTATACCCAAGAGCTGCTAAGGATGGTATGGATCAAGTGGGGGACAGAAAGAGGCGCTCAGAACACACACCTGACTCCGCTTTTGTGCTGTCAGGGTTGGAAAGCCTGTGAACAAACTATCATGGGTCATCAGTGATACGGAGAATGCGGAGAATGAGTTGCCTGCAGCAAGCTATGCTGAGGGGCAATGAACCTCAGTAGCAAACATGCCTATGAGTGAGCTGATTTCCAAGGTTATTAAATTAGCTGAACCACGTGTTACCTATCACTAATGGGGGGGGAGCCAACATCCATGGATAGTTTTCATCTTAAATCAAAGGAGGGGGGCATCCAGGGATGAGACTATCAGAGTGAGTTTGAATAAGTGAGTCCATCTGACATTCCACACTGTGCTGTCCTGCGTTGTAAGGAATGTGATGCCAGCCCTTATGATCACCTACCTGCAGGAGGACAAAAGATATTAGCTGGAAAGCAAGATTTTCGCTAGCTGAGAGTCCTTGAGCTTCCTTTTTAGGTTGTTCATCTATTCATGTATGTCCGTTCCTTACTGTTTGTTCTGTACCTTTTATTAAGCCTCAAGTGGAGTCTAGATCAGAATGAGAAGTATGACCTCCTGATATACATATAGGGACTTCATGAAGAGAGGGCATAGTCACGTAATGTTCTCATGTGTTACACATTATGCTGGCTTTTTTGGGGACAAAGCAGATTTAGCTTGCACTGGAGTGTGGCATGAAGCTTTAACAATTGTTTGATACTACTTGGAGATACTACTTGGAGTCTTCTACTCACAGACCTGAATTCACTCTCTATCTCTGCACAATGTTCCATCATTGACATAAACAAATACTCACAGAGTCAGCCGATAGGACTGTCCTTATCTAGTTTAACCTGGTGGTCTTGGCTTCTTCACAAACATCTCACGAAGCTGTCTACCATCCACCAGACATACAAAAAGACAAAAAAATAAAGAGGCTTGCCCTTTCCAGTGAAGAATGATCACTGGCTATGCAGGCATCCAGAACTGGAAAGGAGGCCCTGATTGGGACAAGTGGGAGTCTGCAGAATAGGCCAAAATGAGACAAGACATAGCAGAGCAGGTCAGCATATTGCTGGAGAACAAGGTGTGAAAGCAGTTACCAGCTCCCAACAGTGATCCAAACAATGCCTACAGAAGTCAGTGGAGACTATTAAGCTGGGCTCCCACTGGAACCACCACAGGCTAGAAATGTTCTTAGCTTGCAACAAGCCTGACCATTTCCAATGGAAATGTACTCACTGCATAAGGATGGATTTAAATCTGTATCCTCTGGTTGCTGTAGGACAGCTGTTTAGGACATCACAGTATGTTTATAGCCAAAATTAGCCTGAAATTATGAGAGTGTGTCTGGAGGAAGTGTAAACTGGGGCACAGAAAGGGGGACTTCCTAATCAAATCTGAGAACACAGTACAGGTGAATTAATATGGCTAGTGTCAGTTCAAGCTAACTACAGGAGGGAACTGTACAAGGAGTACCCTGAGTCTCTGGGGCATTTGTACAAGACCACAATGATGTCCTGGGATTACTTATGAGAGACACCATTACCAGTTGGTTCCCCATCTGAGATTAAACAGTACAGGGTATTTATGCATGTAAACTAAGTTTTTATATATATATTTATATATATATATATATATATATATATATATATATATATATATGTGTGTGTGTGTGTTTTCTTTACTCCACTGCTCTAGTACAACTTGCAATAGGATACAACATTGTGCAGCCTGAACAGAAATGAGAAAGATAGATAAATTGGAGACTATTGCCCTGAAAATATTCTGAATATTTTCTTTGCCCCTATAAGGTAGTGCTGGTGAGGAGCAAAACAAAAAGAACAGTCTTGTTCACATATTTTCCATAATGTTTTATGTACGTGTTGAAAACATTGAAAACATTGTTAGTCATAAAAAGCAGAGGCTACTTCTGATAGAATTAAACTCTAGTCCAGCTAATGAGGAAAAAACCTGCATGGTATTCAGACCTTTGTGATTTTTAATCTAAAGAAATGTTTGACCTTTTTGTCTTCATAAGATGCATTCAAATCTGTTAATTGGCAGTAAATCAATAGTGGAGCACACAGCCTTATCACTCCACTGCAACTGTGGGAAGGCCATGAATATGGTAGATGAATGATCTCTACGGATTGATGTATCCAGCTGGACTGGTACTACTCAATTGCAAATGGCAAAATGAATGAGTTTTTGTTTGTCTTAGTTTTTTAGGAGCAATGTGTATCTCTGTGATTCCAGCTGTAGAAACTTGCAAAGAAGCAAGCCGATATGGAATTTCTAGATCCCTCCTGTTGAAAAAAGCACAACTGTGCACTCATTTCAGTTTCCCTCAAAGTATTCATTCCAAATGGGATCTCTTTTTTGTGTTGGAAAAGTTGTCCTTAAAGGTGACAGCAACTTGCATGAGCTGTTGTACAGTGCAATATCACTTTAGCATTGGTGCGGCACAATAAAAATGTCATTTAATCCAGGCATTTCTTTAAATGCATATTGAGTACACATAAGGGAGGCAGTGCATCCTTATCTATGGAGTGCTTTTAAGGAGAAGAATGTCTCTGAAACTGAAATGATTTGGCCTTGAACAAAATCATATTTACTGATGGCAATGCAAGTGGTAATGGAGGTGTTGACAGGCATCCTGTTTGCCTTTCGGTCATGCAAAACTATTTGAATAGTAGTTGAATAACCCCCTGAAGAAATAGCCTTTCTTATGTTCTCTCAGAAATAGACTCAATATGTCCCATAAAGAATGGCAATCCCTCAGGGACAGGCCATTTCTGTGTCCTGTTTTATCACTAAATACAACAGTAACTGTTTGTGAGAACACAACTACATTTTGTGTTTCCCCTAAAGGCCTGTTTGCCCTCTTTTGATTATTCCCCTCTCTTCTGATTGCTTTTCATAAACATATCTATATTTTGCCACGTTAATAGGAATATTATGACATGAAAATACTGATGGGATTTAATTTGTATTTAATTAAGTAACAGAAATATCAGAATCATCTAAGTATATAAACACATTTTAGGGAAATTAGAGCTTTGTTCCTACGTTTAACCTCAATGATTGTTTTTTTTTTCATCATCATACTCCCTAATTTGTTGTTTTTCTTTTTCACTAGCATTTGAATTCTGATTCTTGTTCTAAAAGCAGTAGTTACCCTGCTCTTTCCTTCTCAGTGGTATCTGAAGGGAATTTTGATAGTTGGTAGGTCTATTAAGGTTGAAATGTGAAAAGCAGCTACTATCTTCAGCCATAACAGACTTTTTGATTCTCTCTGAAAGCACATATTTTAAATAAGAATTGATTTCCAATAACTGTTTCAGAAGGAATATGGGTTGAAATGCTTTCAAGGTTATCACCATTGCCTCTCAGTGCATGTATTCCTTGGAATTGACATAGTCACCTGTTAAACTATAGAAAAAAGACATAATGATGCTAACAGTCAGGGTTATGAACTACAGCCATATGTCACTTTGTAATGTAACTGGAAAATAAGATCCAGCATGAATGATGTGTGAAATCTTTCCAGCTGCATGATGTGTGATGATGAAAATAATGTACTCACTTTCACATATTGAAAGTGGTATTGGAAAACATTTGACAGAAAGCCTATGTTATTTGTAGCATGTAAATCCAAAACCAAATCATGGAGTCCATGAATTTTCAAGCTCTGGTTTTCAGTTATTGAGATTCCAAGCTAAGCAGTCTTGCATTATTTGAATTTGGACAAGAAGTGTTCAGATCTCATGAGCTGGGCGTGCAAGGTGTCATCTGCCTTTCACTATTACGAGCTACAATTAGCAAAATAATGTTTTGTATGTAAATGATACTGCAGACCAGCAACATGCAGTGGAGTCGCTGCCATGATAAGCAGTTAGCAATCAGAAAGCCAATCTGAATGCAAAAAAGCCAATTTCAAAGAAGCCAAAAAAGCCAAAACCATAGCACCAGTATGGGCCCCACACAACACACAGACAATAAAAAAAACATCTGGTGCAATATCAATAAACAATGCTTACAGCTATTGAAACAGGAAAGCCCCTCAATCTGTTCAGTTACAACAGTATGCCTTTTTTGATGCTGCAGTTGCTGATATCATTAACACCAGTTTCAGAAGTTTTGTGGCTTCTGAGACAGCCGTCTTCAATGCTCAATAAGAAAATTAAGGAGCTCAACAGGAGATTTTCCCTGTAGCATCCCTGAACTGTACAATCCAAAATGATCACATTTGAGTTGCACTAGGTTAAAGTATATGGAATATTTAGACAGATTCAACAGTCTGTTATCATCAAAATGAGCCGACATTGCAACAAAGTATCCAGTAACTACTAAACCACTAAAAGAAAATTCAGTTCTCCTAAAGAGTTGAACCCTGACTTCATTTGCACTGTGATGTTATCCAATATGTTGTATTAAAACCGTCTCCCCTCCTCTCAGATTAGCTACTTACAAGTCTCATCTCTCAAATTCAGTTCATTGCATTTGTGCTCAAATCGATCACGAAAGCAAATCAGAGTCTTTTCGCTGATGGTCAAATGCAGCCATAGTTTCATTGACACAGACACAGCATAAGCCCATAGCCATGACTTTCTTCTGCAGCAGATGAAAGAGAGCATCAGTTACATTGAAAAGTCCATCAAAGGCTATAAGGAGAATGCATGTAGATGGCTTTGACAGAGTTGCCAGGGCGTTGCCATCCCAGTCATCAGGTGGTAATGCCTGATAGTGCAGAACACTTCAAGAAGATCTGCATGGTAAAGGGTGATAGCCTGAATCAGCCTACTGTTGGAGTTCCATCAGGTAGGTGCTGCCCTCACGACTTCATCCAGTAGATGGGTGCATTTAGTGGATTTGGTAAAAAAACTAAGCATGCCCCTCAACTGTCTTGAAAAGTACTTAGGAATCAGGACTGTATTTAGCTGACTGGGACAACACTTTCTTTGATTTTAGCCTCAACCCCATTGACCTCTGATACTATTACAGATGGTCCATCATAGGTCTGAGCAACCAACTTCTCCACACAATTATACTTTGCCAAGGCACCTAACACACAGTGTGGTAAGAAGCACCCTTCTGCCCGCAAATGTTACTCAAAGGGTCAAGGAGAGTGAGAGGGAGTCACTGGTGAAGAAGAGAGAGTGAGAGACCTCTAAGGTTGTGATCCTATTTATTGTGACACCACATCTGAATTAACTGTGTGTAGAGATAAACATGAGATTGACATTTTTCATATAATTACAAATAAATATATTAATTTCTTTAATTATTCCAGGGTATGCACTGCAGACCCTGCATACCCTGACTGCGTGTCACTGCTGCAAACCACAGTAGTCACACTAGACCTGTACAAAATACCATTGGTATGTAGATTTGAATGTCAGCAGGAGATTTGGGGCTTATCTGTTGCAGCATCTAATTCACTTCATCGCTTCACCTTTTAATTTTAAGACAAAATTGGAATGCTCTCTTTACTGTAAGTTATTTGCTAATGAGCTAGCAGTTCCCCACATTTACTTGATTCTAACCGGGCACCACTGACAGTTGAAGTTCAGTTAGGCTGACACTTTGAGCATTACTCAATGGGGCAAATGCTCATATAGAATTAAATCATTTGTGTGTGTTTGTGTGTGTGTGTGTGTGTGTGTGTCTGTCTGTCTGTCTGTCCAGACTGCTAGCTAAAGCAGTGTGGTAGCTATCACACAGCAAGACACAACACATTGTCCTAACCTGAACTTTTAATTAATTACCTAATTTCTGAAATGTGGATGCTAACATTGCCAAGAGATGTGCCAGTTTACAATATGAAGTTTGATATCAAAGCCTTGACAAGTCGTGATGCATAATCACTTCCTCAAAGCAGATCTTTGAAATGCATGATGTAATGTATTATAGTGCCTTGCAACATAGCCATTCCAAATGAATTAATGTCATCAAGCATTATATCTATGCAGAACATAATGTATATTCTAGCATTGTTGCTGACCTGTGTTGGTTATTGTGGTTATTCACAAATTCTGCCAGCACACAATTGACTGGGTTAGAAAAGACATCCACAGTGACCCTTGATTGTTTACTCCTAGCTCCATTTACATGGTTACTCACAGTAAATACCCCACAAATGTGACAGTACCAGGGGCGGGGCCAGAGGGGAGGCTTCAGGGGGCACCCTGGAGATTTGATTGACCACCCCTGGTGCCCCCTGGTGCCACCCAAAATCCTAGTCTTCAAATCAGCGCGGGAGTCGGGAGTGTCTATGATTGGCCATCAACCAGGTTGAATTGGTTGTTAGCATGTGACTTTTTACAACACTATTGGTCTTGCTGATCTAGCTAACTAGCTAGCTAGCTGGCGTAATGGTTCAAATCAGCTTGATAATGAACTCAAAGCTCACCAGGCAGCTGACTTAAAAAATTTATTGAGTTGTAGGAGTAGGAACTTTTCATTATTTAGTTTTGAATGTGTTTGTTGATTTGTATTTGACTTCAAATAAAAAAAAAAAAGATGACGTGAGAATATAGTGTTTGTCCTTCTTTGCAGTTTCATCCTCTGAATATGGTGTTCAATGGTTAGGTTGTTTATAGTTTAGCATGTGAGTTAGTTTTCTTGCAGTCCTTTTTAGTGTATGGGGGCATTATTTTCTTATGTCCCTATTTCTGTGGATGTTGCGTTATCTTCATGCCACCCTTGAGTGAATCTAGTGCTCCACTTGGGCCACCCCAGTCAAAAAAGTCTAGAATCGCCACTGGACAGTACAAATGATTAGCCTCCACAATTGTTTATCATAAAGCATTATAACTACAGAGTACATAATGTATAGTGTATTTTTACTGACCTGTTGTGGTTATTGTATTTATGCATTATGCAGGTTATCAAAAGTTTTTACTCATAAAAAAAGCTTTTCCCGCTATCATGAGTCATGGAGTGGTTTATTTCACAAATTCTGCCAGCACAGAATTGACTGGGTCAGAAAATACATCCTTGGCTGTTTACACCTAGCTCCATTTACATGGTCACTCACAGTAAATACCCTACAAATTTGACATTATAAATGATTAGCCTCCACAATGGTTATCACATTCTTCATTTTATTCATTCAATGTGCATTCAGTGGATTACACATTCCTTGCAACAAACAAGGGACAATGTGAGTTAACATTTTTTAAATGCTTTGAGCGCATGCTTGAACATTTATGTCAGCAGCCTATAATAAAAGTGCCTGCTTCAGAATTTGAGGTCTGAGGGGTGAAAACACCTAAACACCTTGATAATAGTGTTTTCACATTAATCAGGGTAGGCTCACTTGAGTTAGATTGCTTCTGCTCAATGAGGTTAGAAGGTTAAGGACAGCACATTCATGTCTTCAAGGGCTGCTTGAAGACTCATGATTAATGTCACTCTAAGAGTAGTTTACATTAATGAGTGTTTGTGTAATAATGCCAGTGTTTCTTAACCTATCTGTAATATGAATAATCTCATTATCACACAAAACATCACAATACATTATAGACCTATCCAGTTGTTTTTCTTGCCAAACATATTCACTTTTGTAACAGAGGTTTGTTTGTGCACTTACCATTCCTATACATGTATAAAGTATATATATATATATATAAGATATACTCATTTTCATATTATATGTACATGCTGCAAATCTATTGTACCAAGTTTTGTGTGAACAGGATCTACAGTTTATGAGAAGATACAGTTTTTACAAATTACCTGATTTTTCAACTTTGAAACTCCAGCATGATTCAAACAGCAAAAGTAAAGTGGAAGACTTTCACGGTATTAAAAGTACATCTACAAAGTTCCAGGGCTCTATGCCTTATAGTGATTAATTGGAATATTGCTGTTCAGATTTTGCTGACATATTGTATTTTGTACCCAAATCATGAGATTGGTTGGCCATCTCACTCCACAAACCTATCATATTGGGTTTTAGAGAAAACTTACAGAATTTACACTGCCTTTTTGAAGGTGAAGAAATAAAGATCAATGAGGTAGGTACTTTTCCCTGAATAATAACAACACAAAAATAACGGTATTGGTTTGTATGGTGAGGAGAAAACAACCACACCTTCAGGTTACACAAGGAGCTGGTGAATCTAGGCAAGGTTAACGTAAGGAGCTTTGTCAAGGGCATCGGCTACAAAAGCCCTCTCTTATCCATGGCGAAGGAGACTCGAATGCAGCGAGAGGTCGAGAACAAGAGAGTGAGAGCGAGCAGTCGAATCCCCAAACCCTTCAGTCCATTGAACAATTATGAGGGAAGGATTTGTGAAGCTGTGTTCTCATCTGACATGATATTTCATGTTTACTTGAACTGCAAGATCATCATACTGTATTGATTAAGGTCTATGCCTTGCGCAAGTATCATGAGTGTACAGCTACACTAGTGATTTATTGAGGAAACTCTGAGGGACAGGCAAGTACTTAACTGATGACACAACAAAAGTTTAATCCCTTAATTTTATTTTGTCAGTCACTTTTTATCCATTACTGAAAATTAAACATTAAACACAAATCAAAAAAAGTTACAACAAAATCAACAATTAAAATAAAACAAATTTATATAAACTACATTACTCTAGTAGTGTCTGCAGAAGCCCCTCCTTTTCAATAAATCTTTATTTTTCTCATAATCACCACCTCACAGGTGTTCTGGTGTTAGCGCTTGGTTACTCCGAAATCTGCATTTGCATGAAGAGTGTCTTTCTGTAGAGGTATTTAAGGACTACTTAAATATTACTGCACTGAACATTTGCACCATTCCACACCATAAAACTAAGGGTCACATCCCCTTCACACAATCAGGACAAGGGCTAAGAAAAGCTTAGTTGAAAAGGAGCATCCTTGGTACACCAGTATTTTTTTCTTGTTTGTACTGTCCCTTATTATCTAAATAGAGCTAGCAAGCTAGATTTTTGCTTCCTGTAAATAGGGGCCAAAGTTGTCTTGAAGCCACCATTTTTTTGCAGGTAGTATATTTTTTCATACAAAATTTAGATGGAGGTTTATAGAGGCAGAAAATGACCTTATCTATGAGAGCTTAACTCATTTTTAGTCTCAATAATCACAAATGACTTATGTCACATTATTTACCAAACACTGATCTACAATTTCCTTGTCAGACCCCTGTTCTGTCAAGGTCCTAAAAATCCTCTTTAAAGTGTTTAAACTTAAAATGTTCCCCCAAAAAACCCTGTTCTAAACAACTTCTAGTATGCACAGCTGTTTGCATTAAGACAGTTTGTAAAAGATCCACAGCAAATACAGACTACATGCAATTTCCTTGGTCCTGAGCTACATTTAACTTTTACATTAACATTAATTTACTTATAATAGTGATAATTATTATATTCCATATAATATTTTACTTATTTCACATTTACCTATAGCTTAATGCATGACAGCAAGCAGAGCTATGTAACAGCCCACAGTTGTAGATATACAGAGTTGTACTGCTGATCAGCAAGTTGCTGGATTGCTTCCACCATATGGCAGTTTGACAGTGTTTCTTCTGCTAATTAGTACCTTACATAGAAGCCAAGTATTGAGACCAAATGTCAAGACGATCGCAGCGAACTCTCAGAGAACAACATTCTTGGATTTTCTGTATTTGCTTTTGTGGGACAACAAAGGATTGTTTTGTAGTCACATAAAAAAGCAATATGCTAGATTAAAAACACAACAGATTACACTGAACAATAAATTCATGTTTTCTTCATTAAGAAGATGCTACATTTGCACTGTCACATTTGTTTAATATTCACCAATGATATTTTAAATATGCCCATCTTGTACTTTCAGACATTTTCAAAAAGTAATAATGCAAACACAGTTCAATGGGCCCAAATTCCTGCAACCAGATTGTGTATCATCAATAGCTATATATATGATATATATATATATGAGTTGAAAATGTCACTCTTTAAATCTGCTGAGTTTCAATACTGGAATATGAAGAAACCACTCTAGTACCATGAAACATAATTTGCAGTGTCTCAATGGTGAATAAATGATTTGTCCCCTAAATCCCAAACAAGGTTGTATCACTCGATCAGGTGCATAGTTTTAGCTCTCTCTCCCACTAAGAGGTGTGGCTCTCAGGTCACTGACACTAACTGTGACCAGATGGTACATCAATTGGAGAGAAAGGACACAGACCTATTTAAGTTTAGAGACTGCACAACCTATCATTATTTAATTCTTAATTGAATGCATCATTTAGTATAATTGTGTGCTGATAAAAGTTTATCTATAATACATCATTTTTGCAAAGAGTAATGAAAAAGCTAAATTTGTTGCAATATGATATATTAGAATTGCTCTAAAATTGAAAGCATCAAAAAGATAACGTTTACTAGAGTTCAGAAAAGAGGTATGTTGAGTTAACTGAGGAATGACACAAAAATATAAAACACTTGAGGGCAAAGTAGAGGGTAATGTGTACCCTACTTCAGTGAGGTCATTAGCAAATAATTTTATGGCTAGAGGTGAGTTCACTGGGCAAAACATTGGGCAGTTTCACAAAGGTTCACATGGGCTATAGTGCTATTTTAGCACTACTTTCAATGTGGTCTACAATGTGTTCTGCAGTTCTCATTGCTCCTTTAGAAAATAGTCTGCAATTCATTACATCGAGCCCACCCCAGTCATACTACATGGACTCTTCCCAATGGAGCAGATGTTTGTTGTTAAATATATACAGTATTTTGTAGTAATACATTGTATTATATAATACATTGTACCACAGTAATGTTCAATATTGTATTTATTCAGAGATGTTTTACAGTATTTTCTACAATGCTTTTGGTTGTGACGCTCAACCTTGAATTTAATTGATACCATGATGCAAGTCTTTGACACTTTGGTCAAAAGACATTGTGTAGTTATGCAATGATCATGACAGCTTCTGAGATCTGACCAGACAAGTTAAAAAACCAAGGCCAACTTTATATGTGTTAAGATTGAACAGATGTGCCTTTGTTCAGATGCTTTGATCAAACCGACTTTGTTTACATTTGGCTGTTGCAGAGAACCTGACATCTCTTTATAGTTAAAGTTTAATCAGTTATAGATCAAGGACACAGATGCATGCCCCTTATAACGTTAACAAAAGTGTGGGTGAGATAACAGCTTTGTTTTATGATCTTTGTGCCAGCAGCAACAAAGAAAACTATCTGCTGTTGTCTCCTCTGAGTAGACAAAGTGGACAAAAGTGTCCCCACAAACATAAGCAAATCACTTTAGCTCTGAGGATGTACAGTCATGTACACAGCTGCTCTGTGTTTCAAGGAGGGAATTTTGATTAAGGAACGGTCCACCACTTGGCGATTTTGGAGCATGCAGCAGGTGTCAGTGGAGGGAAGCCACGGTCTCTAATCCTCACCCTTCATGTAAGAACTGCAGCATCTCAAGAGCCAGCGGCCACTCCCAAGATTCCACTATATGCACAGTCTCGTACCTGTGTCTGCCTGTGCCACTGTCCTGCAAACAAGGTTCTGGAAGATGTTACAGATGCTGTAAGCTACATATTCAACATATATTACAATGTTTTGTCTCATGCGTAGTATATGATGATCCCAGCAGTGTCTCAGACACAGCATTACCAAATATGTATGTTTCACTTGAGTGTAATTTCATCCTAACAGCAAGTCACTGTAACACTAAATCAGATGTATTAACAGATTATGAGAATTTGAATTTCTTAGTTTCCAAAATACCATGTACAAGCACAATGTACAATACAAATACATACGGACATCTTAACTGTACTATGGCTTCGGATGCATAAGTCAGACATAATTATTCAACACTGAAGATAAATATATCATCTTAATACCTCTCAAATCATAATATAAATGAATATACATTTAATATGCCCTACATATAAAATAAGCCCCATGAATATAAATAGAAACGGAACACAGCTTAATATCAGTTTTTGGACCACCTATTAGAGTTTGGCTTCATACACTCCAATATGGAACTGTTGTTTCATGATTTGAATCAGATATTAATCATTTCACAATAAAAATCATGAACAAAGGTACACTCATAATTACCTGAACCTGTTTTTTGATGGTTACTTGTGATTTCTTTTTACTTGGTTGTGCAAGTATATGATGGCATATCCTTTTGCATTTCAGATCGGTTTGGTTATAAAAAATGGTCTTGAGTTAAAATCAAACTTCACCAGCTTTTTTGTCATTACTGAATGTAATGTAATATGTAATATGAATTGCACAAAGGACATGCCACTACAATGCCACAAAATGCTGCTTAAACTGAGGTCAGCCAATAAAAAGCACAGAAACCTGTTAATTTCCATTCATGCTTACTAGAGGAGGTGACATCATGGGAATTATTTTATTTATTTATTTTCCTCACTCATTCATTTGGTTCTATATTTTGACATTGGACTAAAAGGTTTATTAGAGCCACCACTTAAAAACAAAATGTTTGAAAAATTTGAGTGCTGGGACTTTTTTGATCAATTTGCAAAACTGAAGTAGTGTTCCTCTTTTTAAATGCAAATACTGCAGTGTGTGCTTTTCAAAGCCATCAGTTTAGGGAGCATGTGTGATTAGCCGCTCGTACTCCCTCCAGCAGCTTCCTGTTTATCTCTCTGGTGTTTGTGGCTGTGAGGAATAAGCCAGAGGCTGTAAATACAAGGGGGGGGGCACTCATTTTCCCATCTCTCTGCCTGCGGGAGCCAGCAAGTAAAGCAGGAACCCTTCAGTTCTGCCCTTTCCTGTCAGAGAGGATAATGGCTGAATAGACGGACATAGATAATGGGCGCACCAGAAGTACAGCATGTGCCATTGTTCAGGGGTCAAATCAGCTTCTTCAAGCACAACATGCTTCGAACAACTGGATTATTCCACCCGTGTGAAAAGACACAGCCGGCACGGTGTCAGCACCTAGACAATTACACAAGCTCAAGCTACTTCATTAGCTTCCGTCAGGCACCACAGCACATTGTGTTCTGGTTCAGAGGTAATGGCTAAATAAACGTACCCATCATATGTCAGTTATTCTTAGTCCATTCTTGTTCCTGTCCTAAACAGCAATAACAGAACTCCCCAGCCCATCTTAAATTAAATCTGACTGCCATGAACAGGAGACATACATGAAAACCTTCTATTAGCAAAACCTCATTCACCTTTCAGTGTTTGCATTTCTAGACAGTAGAACTAGATACTAAAACATTAAACACTAGACGGCACACTGTGTCAACAAACCATTCTTTGTTTCCAAGAAAGACAGTTCATATAGAATATGTTAAAGAATATATTTTGATATATACCTTAATATATTCTATATGAACTGTTGTTTTCAAAATATATTAAGTGTTTATTTATAGGTAACTTTCATTAGATTTAATTTCTTAGCGAGGGTCATCTTCTGCATCCTGCAAGGCATGTTTCCACACAAGTCAGCATTTATAAAGCATTACTCTTCTTGGTATTGGGTGTTCTTTGGAAATACTGAACTTAGCCCACCCACACATGCATGGACACATGCACACACACACACACACACACACACACACACACACACACACACACACACTCAAGCATGCACATGCACACATGCACGCATAAGACATAAGAGAGCTTTATTGTCATTGTACAAGACAACGCATGCGTACACACGCACACACACTCATGCACACACACACGCACATACATACACACATGCACAGAAAACTGAAATTTTCAAATAAGCAACATAAACTTTAGCGCTGCATCTCCTCACAAAAGGTCAGGTGCAAAGCATGGCTTAAATGGACTGCTGGTGTTATTGTCATGCACCCGCTCTGTTATTCCAGGAAATTAAAGATCAATAATCGTGGTGTCCTGAAGCAACATAATTTCTCTTGTGCTGGATAATGGAGGACAATTTGTGTATGTTTATGCCCAGAAAAATGGGTTCTCTTGGGGGCAATAGTGATTTTTACCTCTTGAGGCTGCAATCTTTCTGTAGCGTATCATTTTATGTTTTCTCAAGTATTAGTTGAACAGCAACTATTCCTTTTTGTACTGTGCAGTCACAGGCAACCATATCCTCAGATTGACAGTGCAAACATTTGTGCCCTGTCAGTTTTGTCCAATACCTCCCAGGCATCTTTCAAGACATGCCATCAAGGGATTAAGATGCAGAAAGAAAACTACATTCTCGTTAAAAAAAGAAAAACAAAACAAAAAACTACTCCAACTGTTTTTTTTTTTTTTTCTGCACACTCCCCACTGGCCTCAAGGATAAAGCATTTTTTTGTTTTTTTTTTTGTTTTGTTTTTTTAGTGTAGCTACATTCACTTGTATTTTTGCCATTGTGAGAGTGATGTAATCACATATAAGGAGCATTACTGACAATACCCAATTTGCTGAGATGAACTTCAGTACTGCAGTATTAAATAATTACAATATTCAATAAGTGGCCGATTCAAAGCCAGTGACAGGAATAGTGGCTCATTAAAGCTGTGGAAGAAGCACTCATGGATGTGTGCAAACAGAATAAGCTGTTTGTACGTGCAAGGACTATGGAGCAGCCAGCCCAGTACAATTGTTTTTTTGTTTGTTTTTTTTTTGGGTGCCTGAGCGCCAGGGTAAAATGCCAGGAGTCTTGAGTTTGGGAACATATTCACATGGATCAAAAAGCAACCTCTCCTAAAGGCACCTGAAAGGAAACTCAAAGAAGGGTTAGAAAATTACTTTGGGGGCAAACAGTAGCTGAACAACAGATGTGATACTGGACAACAGTCACCAACCTTTGGACTTCAGAGGACTGAATGTTGCACACCTTGAAACCAAGGACCAAAACATCTGAGTGTTGGACACATTAAATGGAAACAAGCAGAGAGGCTAAGGCTCAAAGGGGGAGAGTCTCAGGTCTGAGCTTATGGCAGAGTGCAGAGGGAACATTGGTGGAACTTCCACCAAAGTACCCATTTAGCAACACACTTTGAATCACTTAGTTTAGGTGAATAATTCCACTTTGACTGTTGACAGCTGGCCTTTGCTGTGTAACGACATTTGGCCATGACATAGAAGTTACAAGTGGCAAGGACAGCCTGACTTTCTCTCCAGTGAATACCTGTGTAATCAGGCGAAGTAAGAGAAGGCAACAGTTATTATCTTCTCCTCCCTCTCAACAGGAGGTGTTGTCCTGCCAAGGGCACCATGTGGCCACTCCACCAACAAACATTTATTTATAAATCTCCCCCCCAAAACAGGGAACTTTGTCAGGGATCATAAATATGCAACAAAAGACAACAAAGTGCAGCTCTTTGTTAATCTATCCCCCAGTGGCTTAGCCAAGCTGGAGCTTGAGCATTTACAACACGGAAATGTGATTGAGATAATGAATCTCCCAGTTGAAGACCAACTAACTGACTTGTTCTGCAATGTCACTATTGAAAAAGCAGGGGTCTATTGAAAAGGCAACCATCTCTGATGTCATCACACATTTATGCCATCTCCATGCACTGGTTGTCTGATTTTGGCCACACGGCTTGTGACAGACGCACTGGACACTGCCCCCGGTAGCTGAAAACTTAGATTCACGCAATGACTCCACAGAAAACCAAGGGGGAAGCTAAATGAACAAGGCACATTTAAATTGTATGGTTCTGTGATGCAAAAGAGAACACAGAAAGTTGGTTGGTTAGTTGGTTAGTTGGTTCGTTGGTTCGTTACACAAAGACATGAAAAAGTGAATATTTATATTAATTTACTCAGACACTCCAAAATGAATATTTACATTATGCATATACAGTAGTTCACATGCTTAATGCAGATGGAGGAATATAGTTGATTACCTTTTATTCTTTAGAAAATAGAGGTAATTCTTGAACATAAATGAATGGGTGAAAAGTGTATCCAATGTGAACACAAAACAGACGGGAAGCCATGAACAGCAACAATTACATGTTAATATTAAAAGCAATCGCATAGTGCTGTGCACTCCATTACAGACCTCTGTCCTGTTGAAATGAATGCAGTATGTATTGTGCTCTCCTTCTCTTTGCTGTCAGTCACTCTTAAATAGCCCACCAAGGTCAATGGGCAGGATGTCACTGCTTCAAACCTGAAAAAATGAAGCCCAAATCATCCTGAAGAACAACTAACTTGATTAAGAGAAAAGGGGGCTTTAAAGTAAAAGGAAGCTTAAGGTCTTTAACTCTGCTTCTTTGCACATAAATGAGAGATTAGGAAGAAACTATCTTACTTCCCCGTTGGAATACATATGCCTAATTACAGTATATTCAGAGAGTATGGGTGTAATTTGCACAAAGAAGATTAGGAGAACTATGCACGGTCAGGCCTTACGTGTTTCATTCGTGGGGTGCCCAATGGTAAGGGTCAGTGCCCACATGCTATTTAAAAGTGAAGGTTTTTATTACTAATGTTTTACTTTAAACTTTGTGGAATTCTCTGGACTCTCCTAAGAAACTTGGTGGACAGGGATATGTTTCCATCTAAAATGCATAGGTATTACATAGACAAAATATGTGACAGTACATTTATTTTGCAGAACTTTTCTTATTTCATATGAGGATATGTATGTGTGAGTGCATGTATAGCTACATTTTAATTTACTGTTGGTTAGCTTTTTTTCAAAGTTACCATCACTCTGAGCAGCCTATCTTGCAAACAGCAAGGCTGATATTGGCATACATTATTTTTGTAGGGTATTTTCCCCATATATTGGTTCAAGAGATAATATGGCGAAATAAGGCAGCTGTTGTTAACATAATGCCGTAAATGTCTTGACAGATATGTTTCATTCATGTTCATATTGTGTTTATGCAGAATTATGTGTTGTTTTTAACAGCCCCTTTAATACATCAGGAATAGGAGATTATACAGCAATACATGGCAGCTGTTGCACTGAGCTAGAAATGAGCTGTAGATGTCCATGCCTCTCAGATGAGCACATTGGATCCATACATATTTGATCACCTCAACATCTTCACAGGTAATTTTTCAGTGATGTGATGCAATGTGTATGCCAGACCTGTGAGAGAGTGAGGCACTGCGGCGACACTGCGCAGTTCTGACCCATAGCAGATGAGCTTGGGGAAGTGACAAAAGGACTACATTTCCCATCCCAAGGTCTCCTGCTCTGATCCCACTATTTCCCTTGATCCCTCGGTTTGTTAGCTCCTGCCAGCCGTTGTAATTAAAAGATCAGAGAGCAGAGAAAGAGAGGGGTGGGGACTCTGATGATTCACTCCTGCAAATCCAACCGTCCCAATGGTGGCGGTCCTCTCTAATCCGTCTCCACCCTAAGCTGCATTTACATCTGAAAAAAAAAAAGATCTACTTTCAGTTCAACCCACAAAACAAGTTACTTGTATCCAAGGTGGTCCACATCAGAAAGGCTCCACAGAAACAGGATGGTGATGCATCAAACAAGCATTAAGTTAACCGATCACTAAACTAATTGCTGTTTATTTTCTTTCTCATAGAACATTGATAAATTATTCATCATAGACATAACATACAGCTATCATACAAAACATGATCTCAATGTTTAAAGTTATATTCAGTGCTTTCCAATGTGGTTAACTCTGCCATGCCAGTTTGTTTACAATGCTATCCAACTGTATTTTTGTTGCCACAGATACCTGGAGCCACCACTGTGTTGTTTATCTTCAGGAGAAAATCCACTTAATGGACTTACATACAAACATGAGTAGACAGAGGTGAGGAGAGATGATGCGGCATGAGGCTTTGAATCAACAGAAAGGAATTGGATCCCCTTTCTCCTTGTTTAAACAGGGCATGTCTGGTTGAGGCAAGCAGCCTAACCGCTCAGTCAATCCAGGCAAATTTCATTTGTAGGTCTTGCTGTAGGTTTCAACCATCTGCTGTTCTTACTAAATGATAAATATGGTTGGGAGTATGACACACCATGTACTGCATGACACAACAATTTTACGTATCTTTTGGGATGTGCCGCTTCATATAGAAGAAACTACAAATGATACACAGTGTATAATTATTTAAGGTTCATGCAAAAATGTATGTAATTAAGATCTAGTCCAGGTCAAAAATCAATTACCAACTTTGTGAAAACCTAAAAGATGAAACCTGTAGTTACCTTGTCTAGACCTTGACCAGAACTTCCTCTAAGGAATCTGTTTTCTCTTTTACCATTAAATACCAAAAAATGTTCAATGGGAGAAACATCACCAGAGAGAGAAACAAATCTGTGAAAAATAGACCTTCCATGAAAAGCAGGACAAAATGATTCAATGAGGTTAATCAACCCTGGCTTTCCTTCAACCAGAGAGAGGCAGAGAAGAGAGGGGCTACCAAAAAACCAAAGTGCAAATGATGGAGTTAGATGATTTTTATTTTTCCGTTTTTGTCATATTTTCTTCACTTTCTGTCAAGAAGAACAAACAAAGGCTCTATTTCAAAAGCATAGCCGGTCTCACTATATGTATAAATATGTGTGTGTGTGGGTGTGTGTGTGAGAGAGAGAGAGAGTGTGTGTGTGTGTGTGTGGTGGGGGGGCATGAATGAATATCACACTGTTGATTGTTTCAAATATATTTCATATTATATCATATGTAGAATCAGATCTAATATAGAAAACCACATGGGAGAACCATGTTGTTTCAGCTACGTTAGGGGAATAAGGAAATTTAAATTTAAAATCTATGGATCTTTGATCTTGGAGGTCCCCCTGGACTTTTACTCATAATATTGAAAGTTCAGGGTTTTTCTAGAGTGATTGCCATTGTCTATGCTGGAGAGGGATTTAACTTTACTGAGGCTCTGAACATCAGCGCTGTGGACCCAACCAGAACAGAAAATACCATTTCCACACGTATTGTATTTTAGTAAATTTGTTTATCTTTGCAAAGGATTTATTTCTACAGCAGTCACGAGTGCACATGTTTATTTGGAGAACTCAATTTTTGACATAAATTTAGGGCAAAGGGCGAATTGCAAAGAACAATGAAATATCCATACATATACCGGCAACATGGACTCAAACTTGATCATTACTTGAAATTTTAAATTGTTTAATTTGGTAATATTATCACTGCTGAGTGCCCCATTATGAATCTGTGGTATATCAGGACAATCTACCTGGAGGAGTGTTTTAGCCATTAGAATTTTGCTTGGCTTTAATGGCACTGGCCAACAAGCAACAGTCGCTGCACCTGGCCAGCATTTATATTCAGAACAACACTCATGCCCCTGGGATATTGAAATATCACTCTAATTTCCTCCTGTTCAGCCAGACTGGTGGAACTGGTGGGGAATTTAAAGGTACAATTGAGAACTAAAATGCTTCCATCACTGTGCCATGTGACTGCTTCCAGGAAGATATTTTCTACTGGATTTTTCCATACAGGAGATGAACAAATTAAGCAGGAGACAGACAGATTAAGCCTGTGAAAAAAGGTATGAAATTAGATTTTAAGTGTTTCCATATTTCAAATCCTAGATGAAATGCATATTGAATAATATTGGTATGCCTTGCTTATTTTCCTTTGTATCTTATCACAGCAATGAAGCTGTTTGTTGTGTTCTGTTTAAATATTGCCAATTGTTTTACTATTTACTGTAACATACAAATATGCCAAAAATGTATACATATACAGTACAACATTCTCCCACTGGAGTTAATGGTACTCATACAGCAACAGGTAGACATTTCGCATCCTGGAGTTCCACAGTATCAGTCAAATGACCGGATATAGCCATTACCTGTAGCAGCCAATAACACAACTGAACTGGAATGGAAGCAGAAGTTACTTCCTATTGCAGGAGCTGAAGCAACCGATACGGTGAGAAGTGTACCACATCTTGTTTCACATTGAATATATTGACTATAAAGACCGTATATTAAAATTTCCATTGACTACAGAGGAGGAACTGGTAGCTTTCTCTACTAAGGTAATGCATTAACATTTGTTCCTTCCACCTAGTTGTATGGGTCAATAATGGCCCACAAAGATCTTGAGCAGGACTTAGTAAAAAGGATTACCACTCTGTACCACAGACAGTGTATAATTTGTTTTGTACTTTGCAGTGCGCTCATTGCTCCATTGGCTGTTTATGTGTAGTTTGCTAGTGGTGACAGATATATAGTGAATACTGCGGCGACTCAAGCTGCAAAATGTTAGTGTGTCACTATACGTGTGTCAGTGTGTTATATCCAACAGGGGAGGAAACTTTTACTCATTTTAAGAAAATATACAGGCCCCATAATTATTCACTGGTACTGTTCATGGTACAAACTATTTGAAATTTTAAGAGTAAACTTTGAGTAAACTGTTCAGTGCTTGAGAGCAAAGTTTACTCTGATAAAAATGCTTTTTGTGTCTTTTCTTGCTTACAGGAACTACTTCACATATTTCACAACCATGGCTGCAGTTTCTTGCTTTTCATGGTCAGAGGTGATGTACAGAATCTCAGTAAAAATTACAGTAAAAATGACTGAGATAGTTGATGTTGAATTTTGCCAGATTGAATGCAAAGCTGGTTCATTGTTAAATTTAATGTTATGTCAATCCAACAAAATTCAGGGACATTTTGCCCCCAAACCCCGTAACAAAACACTGACTCTGTCACTGATTCAAACCAAAAGAGCTGGACATACTAGTGGAGGAAGCAGAGTACATAAGACATGTGAAGAGTCTGCAAATGTAGCTGTAACTGGAAACATAAAGGGAGGATGAGGCATTAGGCATAGTCATTCATTTCATTAAGGTTGCTCATTTTGCACAGAAGTTTCAAGCTTTGTGACACCATTAGTCAGAAGTTAAAAATGGCCACTGGTAAATAGTCTTTGTTTATGTCTCATTTGAACCATACATATGTATTTTTGGTTCTATTTTCATATGCATACAGAACATGCCTGCAATTAATTTCTTCATATCCTGTTTTAGTTTATTATAGATTTTTAAGAACATCATGCATATGTCTGCCCTTGGAATCACTTTGTTCAGAGTTTATTCTGTCTTTCAGGGAGGTGCTTTTCCATAATTTATGTACAATTGTCTACCCAGATTGAAGTAAATAGATACCTACAGCAAATTAATTGTAAACAGTAGGATTAGTTTACTTCACTAATTGAAAAAAAAGTATCCTTCTTACAGGAAACCGTCTTGAAAATAGAGAGGATTTCACCACAGATTGAATTTTAGGAGAGATTTTTCTGATACAATTATCAGTGTCACATCCACACCATCATAATACTACAGTCTCTTTTTGGATACATTGTGCTTGTGGGGGATAATCATTCACATTGCAACAGACCCAAGCATATTGACAAACTGTCTGTCAGCAGATCAGCTGCAGGGAGCAATTCACAGGAAGGTGCCTGTACCCCAGCTGTGCTGCTCTGCAGGATTAGTGTGGAGTAGGACCTATCCAGGCTTCTGAAACTCTGTCTGTATGAGTGGTGGTAGAAGGCTAACTTGCAGCATTGAAGATACACAGAGATCACCATGCTCAAGGACTCTAACAACAGTGAAGTTTTTAGGGATTTCAGAGCATCAACATGATCAACTGCCTCTTACAATGACACATTACAGAGGATAGAGATAAAATACAGCAAATGGCTTTAGCAAAGGATGAAGTACACCATGTGGGGAACAGCACCAAAGAAGACCTGAAGATTATTCAGTACTCAGGCTGCAGTAATGGTCCATAAGTCAAGTTCATGTTGTATGTTTGTGCACTGACTAGTGATTCATTTTAAGTTACATTTCAACATATGGAAATGACTTGTTACATGCTTGTAGCACTACTACATGAGATGATCTGGACAGCCCTCTGTTTTATAATCCTGTTTCAAGAAGCATTTTTAATGTTTTCAGTTCCACACTTTGAAATGATAACCCGCCATTCACATTGCAATCAAATATTTCTTTGCAAAATGGATATACGATAAATACAGTGATAAAATTTCAAATTTTCTCAAAAGATATTTCTTAAATATGTAGCCACAAGATGATTAGAAAATTTGCTTGGAAAGAAAGGAATGTTCTTCTGAGAGGAAATGCAACTGGGATCTTTTGGATGTGGGTTGATGCCAATTTGATTCTCCTCACTCTTCCATGGCAATTAGCTTTGAAGCTTTTCAGAAGATATTCTTGCCCAAGTTGATAGCTAGCATGGCAAATGCTAATGTAAGCTGGCCCCATGGATACAAAACTGATATACGTATCAACAGTGGAGGAAAGGTTAAGAAAGAGAACATCAAACAATTATTTAAACTGCTGCATTACATGCTTGGTGCTTATTTGCTGGGAATCAGTGGCTTAGAGGTTGGACTGAGGACTTTATTAGTGACAGATTTATAAATAGAGGGACAAAAACCATATATACTAAAATATGCCATAGTATGAGATATGAACCATCCTTCTTTAGTGGCAAAGAAAAGTGCTTATTCTTGAATATGGTAAAGAGTTTGATGTTTACAGTTCATGCAAGATGTGCAGAAATATTCAGTATTAGACTGTGACCCTGGCTCAAGCATTTGTATTGGGAGTAAATTTTGATGGGCCATTTTCCTTTCAGCTTTCAGAAATTCCTCCCACTGTACATCCCTCTGTGGACTTCACAGCCTTCGGTTCAATTTCCAAACCGTTGAAGTCGTGATACACCCACAAGCTAACTGCTACTACTACTCTCCTTTTTTGTGTCATGATAGGCTGCCAAAATAAATAAATAAATATATAAAGGAACCTGATGACTTTCTCTATCTGAACCAATGAAAAAATGATGAAGCATTTTGACTCGCCTGACCCGGTGTCTTTTCTTCAAACAAAAGATAACAGAAAAAGACTCCAGTTTCTGAAGATTTTTTTTTTTTTCCTGGCAAAAGATAATCTCTTCTCCTGGTTGTCAATGCTGATAAAGCCACCTTTTTTGAACACAGCGTGTAAATAGCAGTACTTTCAAAAACAAGAGATGCAGTTTTGTCAATATGCCAAACATGCACATAAATGACCATTTTCAGGCGTATACAATTTCAGTGCCCAATATTTTACCAGATGTGAAATCAAATTACAAGTTACAAATGCATTCCTCTCAGCAGTCTTCAGTGATTCTACACCACATTAATAACTTGAAATAACTGCAATCTCTTTGAACTATTATTCCCCTACTTGGATCACTCTTATACAAACTATAATTATAGGTCACTGGGTGTTGTTAACATTCCACTTTATTCATTTATTCATTCTAATGGAATACTGAAAGGGTTAAAGATTGAATGTAAAAACCAAGGGATGTCCTTGACACTCCCCCACAACAGCTATTGTACGTGATAAGAAAGTCAGAAGAAGCAGACTTACAGTGCATTCCATACTGTCCACAATGGAAACTTATTTCCAACAATGGCTGGACAACTAAACTCTCTTGCGCACCTATCCCTCTCCCCGCTGTGATGAGCCCAGAGGTCAGTGGTGGACACTGCCTGTGACCTTCCCCAGACAACTACTAGTGAACTTTTAAGCTACAGATCTAATGGACTGGCCCTCCTCAATAGTCTGTAAATAGAACACCATATGACAGGAGACATTATGGGTGTTTATGTACATATGCACTTGCCAGTTTGACTAATGAACAAGTTAACGTAACCAAAGTCATTTATACCAATGCCAATTGATTTAATTATCAAATGTTCATTACCCAATGGAGTGTATTTCAATGATGTGTGTCATTTGCCTTTCCTTTGTGCCTACAGATCTTATATATGAGAAAATATTAAACGATGTTGGAAGAAAGTAAACATTCTCAATTTTATTCACAGTTCTATCAAGTAAACTATTTGCGCTGTGGCGCATGACTTCTTCATGCCCTGAATTTAAGCAAAATGCCTTCATTTGGGGTCAACTCAAAACATGCATTTCCAACATAGGAGCTTAAGCAGCCCATATCTTAATTTGCTGAGTGGTAACAGAGGTGTGCAAGTCTCTGCAGAAGCACTTAGGAGGGATTTAAGTGAATGACTCTCAAGTCTGAACCAGCTCCATTATTAATAATACGTACTCATCTGCTTTGTGGAAAATTGCTATTTACTCCCTTTTATGGAAAAAGGAAACTGAAATGTTAATCAATATTCATTAGCTCATCTACATGCCGTCGTGGCAACAGTGACAGGGGATGCAACAAATTAAACCGGTGCATCTGTAGTTATAGTATCTGAAACCAGCTTTAGTGCCCTTCTGCAACTGGCTTGCATTCCTTATATTTACATGCCACACATTATTGTAACTGTAACTATATATTTTGAAATGCTATAATTGGAGCTGGGTTGACTGTTTCTGTGCATACTCACACAGACTCGACTATACCCTTGGATATTTCCATTTAAGCATATTTTACGAAACTCCATGCCACAATTCCATAACAATTTAAGTCCAAGAATCCAAATGTGAGTATGCGTGTCTAAACATGTTCAAAGACATTACATTTTTGGCATTTAGTAGATGCTGTTTTACAAAGTGACTTACATCAGCTACATTTTTTTTTTTTTTTTTTAAATCAATGTTATCCATTTATACAGCTGGACATTTACTTTGAGGCAATTGTAGGTTAAGTACCTTGCCCAAGGGTACAGCAGCAGTGTCCCAGTGGGGAATTAAACCAGCAACCTTTTGGTTACGAGTTCTGCTCCTTAACCACTATGTTACACTTCCACTACAGAAAAAAAGGAAGCAATGACTGAGATGAACAGTCCATGTATTGCTATACATATCTCACTTTTCATTCATAGTGATGTATAATCTGCTGCAGGTGACAACCTCTGAGTTGAAAGGACTTCATTTGTTCTATGGTGTGTGGTCAAAATGCTGTGAATATGCATAGGACCAGCATAACCTTATTAGAATGAATGTTCACTTGACATTAAAGCACAACCTGCATGATATTGCTTCTTTATCCCATGTGTAACACTGTAAACAACACATCCTGAACCTCTAGACATGTTGTTTCCTCAATATTAACTTCTCAATGGATGTGTCTGTTTTTCTAATGTGGTCTGACATTTTTTAAATTGGGAAACATCAATCATTTAATGATTTATTTTGGATAAAAATATTATCTAGCACTCAAAATATATCTGTTGAAGCTTATTTCCAAGGTTATGTCCAAAACCATAATACTAAGACTGTAAGGTATTTGATTCTAAAACACATGTTGTTTTAACAAAACTGAAAAAGACACATATTATTTACCCTGTCTTCTTTGCTACACTAGTGGGAAATCTAGTGGGAATTTATTATTCAAGTAAGATATATCGAATGTCTAGTCCCTACACAAATTCAAGGGGTAACAGGCATCATTCTGCCTCTGTGTATCTATGTTTGTTGAAAGACGTGAAGGTTCTCTGGGTTTTCACAGCAAGGATCCTGCTTTTGCTCCCCTCAGGATATAATGTTATTCTCCATTTATTTTCACAGCCAAGTTAAAAACAAGACAAGCCTACCTCCAGGCTGCATAGCCTTGGTTCTCTTCACCTCATCTCTGTGGCCAGAGACTCATTGTCTCAACCAATCCTCTCACACTTGCTTGTTTGCTGGTGTGAGCACAGGGATTGCAGGTCTGCTATCTCAGCTTGGACAGTGTGATTTTTTTTTTTTTTAAAAAAAAGGTAACATCCTCTACAAGATGCACAGTGAGAAATTTCTAAGGCCATGTAATACTACTGTTGCTATTGCTGCTACTACTTCAGCTAACAATAATGATATTAATGTCAGCATACAAAACCACCAGAATACTCAGATATATAAAGCAAATCAATAGAAACACTAGAAAACAGGTCTGCTGACATATTTTTGGTATCACTATTGGTACACTAATTGCACTAGTGTAGTTACATTGTAACTATTTTGGTAACTATAACTGTCTGCCGTCATCACACTTGAACTGCACTGAATTACTATTTATTGGTTTCCGCAAGTAGTTATATCAATAATTCTGTAATTAATCCTGTTACAAGCATGTAACTACATGTGATTACACAATAATTACATTGCAATTGTAAGTTACAGCTGATCAACACTGGTAAAGTAAGGAGTCAGATCTCAGGTTCATTGTGGTTATTTATGCAGGATACCACCAAAAGGGCCTAACACTTGATATTGTACAGGTGTCAGGTAGGCCTAGTCAACTTAGCAGCTGGATGCAATACCTGGCATTACAATAAATTAAATGTTAGGAAACAACCAAAAACAACATGTGCATATTCAAAACATTTATTGCAATAGCTGAATTCCTGTATATCAATAACAAGGATAACATTTTAATTATCTGATGTTAAATACCCTCACAACTGACAAATATACTGCATTAAGCAATTCAGTCCACCCAGGTACATTTTTTTACACTTTTACACAAAACATGGAATTGCTATACAAAATGATTTCCCCTTATTGTACATGTTCTGAAAAATGAAATGAAATTATTTCAGAAAAATAAAATGAAAATATTTCAACATAATTGATTAAAGGGATAACAGTATATCTTTTTAGCATGCTATGTCATGTTCAAATTGGCCTTGATGCCTTAAACGCTTGGAAAAAATTGACACCTAATGTACGTTAAGATACACATACTTCTGAGACCATGCATTGTTGCTTTTTTTCAGTGAGATGTTACCCTGGCACCTGCAAGAACACTCACCTAATAAGACCTTAAAGACATTGTTCACTACTGTAGATTGGATAAAATCATCAACCAATGAGGACAGAGCATTTTAATACCTCTACTCACCGTTCTGGGTTGATTAAGACCAATTGTTCCATAAATTTAGTGCACTCAGTACAGAAACCTTTGAAGTGAAACAATTTTCAGTTAAACAAAGATATTCACATACTTCAGGACAACAAATATGTGTATTATACACATTTAGGATTAGATATGTCCAATCTGAAAAAACTATCTATTTGTATATACATTAATTAATAAATAAATAAATAAATAGATAAATAAATAAATAAATAAATAAATAAATAAATAAACTGCACATTCCCAATGATCATGAAATTTGATGTTGCCTGAATAGCTGAGAAGCTGAATAGCAGCCTACATTCTGCCAGATTATTATAGGCTAAACAGCATGTCATATACTGCTCTAGTGACCTAGAAATTGTTGTCATGCAAGAAGACACATTTCACAGCCATTCTCTACAGCTATCTAGGCTGCATGCACTTTACAGTACAACAACCATGTCTCTCCTGCCTAGTGTTGCTATCTAGCTTGCTAGCCAGCAGCTCCTGTGACACTGCACTGACACATTTACAAATATTCTCAATGTTTGCATTTAAAACACTAAGCATGTTCCTTAGCTTGCTAGTTAGCAATACAGATTTCCCATGCCAACACAAGCTAACTATGTTTCTGAATTCAGAGTGCCAGTGCTTGAAAAATAAAATTTTGAGGTTGTGGAATGCTACTGGGCAAAAACTCTCAAACTTGGCTCTCCTTAAAGAAGGTGCACAGACTAATAATCTTCCTACTGTGGCCTGACATCCAGAGCGATGGGTGAATAACTATGTTTCTGCATCTCAGCAGCTTCCAAACAGCCTAAATGTATGCATTTGGGGCATATTGTGACTATATGCAAATGTGTTGCTGTAATCCCCAATTTTTTATACTATGAACATATTATGAGCATACTAAGAACAATTTAGGCACTATTGTGCAATTCAAAAATGTTGTGTTTTCTAAAATTAATTTCAATATTTATCACAACAAAACAGATGATACATTAACATGAATAACAACAATGACACATGGTCTCATTCCATATGTATGTTACAGGTACATCAAATAGGTCAGTATGAGTCTGTCCTATTTACAAACATTTCAGTATTAAGACTAAAAGTGTTAACAGCACAATGTGTTGTTGTTTTGAATTCACTTGTCTTCCACAGTATCAGTTAATAAAGTACCCAAACGTGTCAATTACAACCACATCACAATATTTTGGTGTATATTGTATATTGGTCAGCCATTATATCTTCTCTTTAAAAATTATATATATATATATATATATATATAGTTTACAGCAGCTCAAAAAGGAGTGCTGTAGATAAAAATACATAAAGATAGTATGCTATATAGGTCTTGCATAAGCACAAAGCTAGAGATCTACTAGGTACATGTGCCCATCACACAGCAGTAGCATTAGTAAACAACTCACATTGCCTTGACCCACATGACCCAACAAGCATTTATTTAAAGCTGGTGTTCCTTTGCGCTGTCGCTCATGGAGACCTGTTTACAGGATTTCAGGCTTGCCAAAGGAATGTCTTTGATGTGACTGCTGTTGGTAAAATGTCCCTCAGCACCACCAAAATCCTTCCTGTCCCCAAACTGGTCCCGGGGGCCGTTTTTGTCCCAGGTTCTTGTCAGCGTGCTCCCAGTTAGTAGTTTGTCTTTGGCCCATTCACTGTGATTGACGAAGGTGGAAAGGGGAGAGTTGGTGGGGTAAGTCCCAATACCTGGTGGCATCCAACAGTTGTCTGAGTGACCCAACACCAGGCATTCCTGGGTACACATCTCGGTGGCTTCAACGAGTCCTCTGGGTCCCAGAGGGCCATCTGGGGAAGAACAACAAGCATTACCATTTTTGCATTACAGCACTTTCAAACATCTGCATAAATACAATGGGGAATCATAATGGATAGTGACAAACTATCACTGCCTTCACAGCAGAGGTTAAAATCCAGCCTGATAAAAGTTCCTCAGGTAAAACAACATATTAATACAAAAAACTACAATATGTAATCTAAACGCAAATACTGCTTGTACTTTTTTTTACAGTTAACAACACAATAAAGATAATTACTGTCACTGATGGTCATGCAGGTTCCAAAGTATCAAGGCATGGCTTTACTTAATCATAAACATCAAGGAAAGCCACCTTTTAGTGCAGTGTCAATTTAATAGAGATTTTGACAGGCAGAAAAGATTCCTTTCAGAACATCAGATGGATAGTGTATATGTGAAGCTGTTTCAAACACATTAAATGTGAGATGAGTAAAAAAGGCTAGATCTGCTCCTAACGTAGTAAGAAATCACTAAGATAAAGCAGCACATTTCAGAATTATTTTTTAGATGGTTTTGCACTTCTATAACTCCCATCTAACTCTGATCATGAATTAAACTTCACTGAACAGGCTGAGCTGAGTGGCAAGCAGACATTTCTCCATTCAGACAGGAGCAATCAACATTCTTTTAAACAGTAACTTTTCAGTTCTGCTTCTTATACAGCTATACATCATAACAGGCTACATGACTGAATAAAATAATTAGCCTAAAGGCAGTGAATTATACCTTCAGGAATTGCACTATTACAAATTATGCTCGGGGCTCACTAGGGGCCGCACAGTCTGACTACTTTATTCAACTACTCTCAACTACTCAATGCATCCATGGGTTACACAGTGGTTGCCTGCTACCAGCATAATGTATGCTGCCTTAGCCTTTTCTTTATAATGTACAGTCCACTTTTGGTTCTTACAGTTCCTCCTACACTTGATATTGGCAGCATTTGATGGAGTTTGCTAATACAGTTGTCTCTTTATTACTGTGCCGCTTGCTATATTGCAGTGTTACTTTTCTGTACTTACGTAACACAACTGCATGCCAGTGTGAGACAAATATATGTGAATTGGCACCTTATCTATGCGCATCCTCTGCTGAGCCCCACACAACCTCCATTTTGTCTAGGCACTGGATAAATATAAGTCAGCTGTAAGCCATTTTATGTGGTTCATTGTTTCAGTTTTGAAAGTTGAAATCAGTTCACTGAAGCTTGATATTTAGTCTGCAATAAACTTTCAATGCAGCAAGATATAGGCCCTCTTCGTGTTACTTGTTTCAACGACATCCACTGAAGTATGTGGACACCTGGCTTGTACGACCTTAATGCTGTATTCAGTAGAGATAACAGTGGAATCAGAGGAAGAGGATAGCGAAAGGATTGACATTATCACTCAGTGCTGTGGAGGGCTCTGGGACTCTCAGGGGAGGATGAGAGAAGTTCAGCAACAGTCTCACAGGGAGAAATATAACTAGAGCTTGCCACAAATCAGCTTGTCTCTGTCTGAGGTAGGTCTCAAATGTTAGGGCCCCAGGACTCCAATTCAGAGACTGCAGTGATCCACTCCTGAATAACCTATCCCATTTTACAAGTTGTAGCCTGATGTTCTACACAGCAGATAATCCATACAAATTAGTGGACAAAATGCATGACCACCTTCCCCATCCTTTACAAAAGTGACATGCAATTTGATTTTTAATTCGTTTTAGATTAACTAACCCTTTTCACCCTGTCTCCCTGGGGAAATGCCATCTTTAATAATAAGAAAGGTTCTGTCAACAAACAATAGTTAATAATCAAAGGTGCTGTGATGTCTCTTTATGCTATGCTGAACAAGCTCTGCATATGTCATATTCCAACACTGCTTCTTTAATTGCATACTTTTAAAGCACATCAGCATGGAAACATAATTAATTAGCAACCCTTCACTGTGAACACAGGATAAAGTGTGTACCCAAACAAGAATATCTGTTACTAAATTTACATGAATGCGGAAAAAGTTAACAGTGGACAGTCTAAGAGCACAGATAGAAATACCTGTGATGATCTGATGGAGCAGAACAAATGCTTTTTTCACTCATTAGTACAAATTTTCATTAAATAGGCACATTGGTTGTAGGTGCTGTCTAGGGGTATGTTTACATATGCCATATTTATCTGTAAAGAGATGGGCTTTATTCTCCAAAAATCAAAATTCTTTAGAAGGTATATGATGGTAGAACCCATACCTATCTCACTGAGATGGGTCAGTGACTTGGGAGACTATGAACTGCGAGAAAGAATGGTTATTTTACTGTGGATGGTTTTGTCTAGCAGAAGGAACAGACTGCAATAACGAAAGTGTATGCATGAAGCTAAATACAGCAATTGCAATTATGCTGGCAAGAATTTTTGAAAATATCAAACCTTTATGTACTTTACTGTCATTTTGACTGTATTGAAATGAAATATCATTCCACTCATGACCAGTAAATGGAAATATGGTGTTATCAGTAAATTAGTAATTACTCATATTAGAGAGCCTTGCGTAGAATGGTAAGCTTTACTGTTACAGTTTTGCTTTAAAATAATGTTTTGTATTTTAATGTACAGTCATCTCTTTGTTGTTAAGCGAATCCCGGTCAGTATAGCCAGTTGGCCTGTGAAAAAGTACAACACAAAACTGTTTGCATTTTTATAGTATTGCAATCATCCTTACGTCACTCTTACTTTACCTGTTCTCAATCACATTGGAATCAATTAATTCCAGCCTTATCCCTCCAAAGACAGGAAGTCCTTTCGCTTAATGCTGTTCCATCATAAATGGAACTGTCTCACTTGAAAGTGATGTATGCTGCTGTAATGTCTTTGAGAATGGCCTTTTTGATCTTCTAGTTTATTTATACATTAGAACAAATACTACAAATATTAGTACAAATATTCAATAAATAGGCGGCACAACTGGTCATTGGTTGCTCCAATTGTTGTGACTGTTTAAAAGCTTACCACTGTTAACAGAACATCCTGATATACTCAGCATTTAAGTATACATTTCAAAGATCACCACTGTACCAACATGTATTTCTCAAATCATTCATTCAAATGTAGCTGTTGAATGCTCTTGGATATTAACTGATTATTGTATGTATGCTTGTTTACTGAGGGTTATAGGTTTCTGTGGAAGGTTTCAGCTTGTTGTAAGATGTTTCTGTCACTAGTCTTTGTGGGTTTAGGTGCACTAACATTTTTGGGTCCTAAAATCAGGTCCACTGGTTCAAGAAAGTCAACAAACTAGCAAACATTTTCTATTGCATTTTAACAAGATATGAACAGGAAGTGTATTGCACAGGTAGTTATATTGCTAGTGAGACTCTTTTCTCTCCTCATATTATGAGCTACTCTATTGTCCACTTTGATTGCTAACTGGCTTTATAAGGAGTCTGACAATTTGATAAACACATTTATGGTTTTGAAATGGTTCATGGTGTTCTTTCTATTTCAATAAATAAACTCTACAGTTGGCATGGGATTTAAAGTTGTCAACATTAATATGTAGCTTCACATCATTTAGAACTAGTTTAGTGCTACTAGCATTTTTAAATTTCACTTAAAAAAGCATTGTCCGCATAATGGCCAGATAACGGGGCGACAGTGTAGCATAGTGATTAAGGAGCCGGACTTATAACCAAAAGGTGGCCAGTTCAGTTCCCCACTGGGGCACTGCTGCTGTACTCTCAGGCAAGGTACTTAATCCACAATTTCCTCAGTAAATATCCAGCTGTATAAATGGGTAACATTGTTTAAAAAAATAAACAAAAAAAAAAAAAAAAAATGTAACCTATGTAAGTCACTCTGGATAAGAATGTCTGCTAAATGCCAATAATTTAATGTAGGGGTTCTTGTCTTAAGCACCCAGTGGTCTCTTTTCCCAAAAATGATGGTGCTAATCAGCCCATTTGTCAAAGTTTCAGACCACTTTGGATAATTTGTATTTCTTGGTTTTGTACTTATTCAGTTAAAGTGATCCGTAAATTGCTCTCCTCTGAGAGGGTCTGCCTAATAACATGGTCCATTTGTTTCCTCCCTGTAAGCCAGTAGGGTTTGACATCTCTGCATCAAGACAGGAATCATTTCAGTCTTCTGAACTTGTGCCATGCTAGTATTCACGTCAGTGTGGGGTGTGTGTGTGTGTGTGCGTGTGCATGTGTGAAAAAGCAAGGGTGTCAGAGATGTGCAGAAAATTGTGGATACCTCTTGCCAGCTCTACAAAGTTGTTTTATGTAGAGAAGAATTGGTAGGGAAGTGTGGATTACTTTGGGTAACACTTTACATTAACTCTTTGATCTCTGCCCTATTCTTTGATGTTTACTGGAGTTTTGGACTCTGGTGAGTTTTAGGCAGATTGCTTAGGATCTGTACAAGCTATATACACATGTCATATATAATTTTGTTCAGAACTAATGTTCCTACCAGTTAGTGCCACAAGGAGCTCTGACCATGACATGAGGTATTAGACATGCCCTTTATGTGACGTAAAATGATTTTAATTAAAAATGAAAAAAAATGTGTTTACTTCAATGCCCCTCCAAAAGCAAATGTGTCAGTTCAGGTATGCCATATAGGCTACATTGTACATGTGTGAGTTAACTATTTTTGCTGGTCTACTAGATATAATATTTGGTTACCTTTTAAAATACAATTAAACCAACAAATGTCAAATTGCATTAAGTAATGTAATTAAAACAAATGCAGTTATTATAGGCTAAAACACTTAGAGTCATTGAAGTCACTCAGTACTTAATACTGATTCAAAATAATTTGATTTTATTTTCTACTTGAGGGAAGAAAAAGATTATTGTATGCATGCTATTAAAATGGAAGACCTGATAAATGTGTGTTATGTGTGTTATTGCATTTTTTGATGGGTGAAAGGGCACATGTGATGAGATCAAAGCTGTTCCATACATTAAATCCACAATGTTAAAATGCCATTGATAATATATCAAGCGAAATATCTGAGTGACACTTCAGATGATAAATACCCTGAAATATTTACTTAAAAAGGCCTTTAAAAAATGTAAAAGTGGAAAGGGAAATGTAAGTGTAGGGCAATATGACTTATTCTGGTTGTTTATCCTGTATTGTTTGAATGTAGGAAATAGGTCCTAAGCACTTGAAGATTCTGAGACTGACATCTATTTGGTCTTATTCTCACTGCTAAGACCGGAAACTGTTTGTCAAGACTCTTAATACCTAAAAATACTTCTATCTTGGCTGGTATTTGTGAGTCCTTGTGTATTGTCTTTACCCCTTTAGGAGTTGCATGGATGGCTACATTGAGTCAGCATGCATGCATTTTTCAGGAGATCAAACTCATCTTTATACATTTGACAACACAAAGTTGTCAAAAGGTATCAGCAGCATGAGGAGTGTTGACGGAATGTGACGCTGTCACTCCTTCTGTGAAAAGATCAGCACCAATCAGTAAAAATAATTTAAACTTTGTTTCTTGGTGATGGGAAGATTTTTGATTTTTTATTTTTGAGAACAATTTTTCCCATGAGGATGTCACCTACTTTGTGAGGAAGGATACACCCAAATACCATGGCTGATGATTGCATTCCCACTATCGCCTGCAGATGGACAATTCAAGTACATCGGCTAGCAACATATCAAACATTTATGTTCCATTTCTGTATGTATAACACCCGTGGCAGTGTATGAAACCTACAAATTTTCATGTATCAATTATATATCTGCAGGGCACATAATATCGCGTATAGTGTTGTAGAGAAGGAGGACTGGGCAGTGAAAGAGGAGATTTCACGGTCTCCACAGAGAAATCACTTCAGCCCCGAAAAAGCCAGCCACAAACTAAAAGCTTGTGCAATGCTGTAAAATTTCAGCAAGCTATGGACTTACATTGGCACATGTGAGATTTCCTAGTCTACTATGCTCAGGAGAAATGCTCATGAAGTAATAAAGCAGAATAGACTAGACCAGTGGTATTGGTGGCCAAGCGGTCTGTAGAGAATTGTAAATTTGGTTTAGTTAATGGCACCTGCTCATACCATGCAATTCAGTGATGTGTGTGTGTGTGTGTGTGTGTCTGGTTTTGCTTTCCATGTCAATTAATCACATGCAACCAAAAATAAATCAAGATAATAGTTTCAATGACCACTGTGCAAAGAACCACCAATTACTATTTACAACAAAACATATAATATAATGCCTGAAACAACTAAATAGCAAGCAAAAGTGAACTAAATAGTCAGTAGATTAGTTCACCGCTAGTTAGCTAACATCACCTGCTTGGTAATCTTACATGAAGCTAACTAGCAAGCTATGTTCTCATGTGACAAAAGGGAACCCGATGTTCTCCAGTTTAGAGCCCAATATCCCTTCACTCACATCTTATCAAAAGTTGAACTATTTGTCACATCAGAGAGAGTGCAGTGAGAATTGTATTTATGCTTTTTTTTTTTTAAGTAAATATTTTGATAACATTAATAACCTTAAGCACAGTTTGTCACTATTGTGAAATAAGCAAGTTTTTTTTTTGTTTTTTTTTGTTTGGTTTTTTTTTTTACTTATTCATTTATGTATTCATTTTCCAGAGTTGGTTATGTTTGTTGCAATTGGGGTCTGTGTAAAATTGTCCACCCATTAAGTAGTCTGCCACACAAAAATGTTCAAGAGCCATTGGCCTAGATAAACATTTTATCACTGTAATACATAACAAAAAACAAGTTAAAAGAAAGAATGACCGAGAATGGAAATCAACAGTGCCAATATTGACATTTATGAAATGCATCATCATGTTCACAAGTAGTGGCATGAGAACACCACTTCTTTCAAAAATTGCATTTGTTGGTCATTTTCTCAAAATTTGGGATGAACTGAGATAAAATGTCATTATAATTTTTTTTTTGGCACTTTTTTGTGGCACAGCAGATTTACACACACACACACAGACACACACACTTACCCAATTTAATTTCACACTTCTCTTGGTCAATCAATATATTTGTGCCAACTTGTTTCCAAGTTCAGCGCTGAGAAATTGCCCCAAATTTTCAGTTGCAAGCTGCAGTTTGGCTGTAATTCATAAATATGTACAAACTTTCTGATTTAAGATTGGTTTTTCAAAAAAAATCATCACTATAAACGCAAGCATTCAGTATTATTTCATTTTAAAAGTGCACATAGGTTTCTTCACCGGGATAAACATCAAACTCAGGGAAAGTGTTTGGGTAGTCACATACTATACCATCTATAATTCAATTTTAGGTCCTCCTACAAAGTGAGACCAGATACGACCTGATATAATGTGATACAAACAACTGCCAACGTTATTTATTTATTTATTTATTCTTTATTTTTTTTATTTTGGTTGCATATGTCTGCACACCCTTAAATAAATACTAGGTAGAAGCACCGTTTGCTTTGATAACTGCAGTGAGTCTGGTTGGATAAGTCACTACCAATTTCTTACATCTAGATTTTGCAATTTCCTCCCATTCTTCTTTGCAATAGAGTTCAAGTTCACTTTAATTGCGCAGAGACCACTTATAAACAGCTCTCTTCAGGACAGTATAAAGATTTTCAATGGGGTTGAGGTCACAGCTCTAACTGGATTATTCCAGTACATTGATCTTCCTATTATTAAGCCATTCCATTGTGGAGTTGGCTGTGGGTTGATCACAAGACCTTTTTTCCACATGGCAACATGAGATCCAGGGTGTCTTCTTGCATAATTCAGACAACACTGGATGTTTCTCTTTGTGAGAAGTGGCTTCTGTCTTGTCACCCTACCCCACAGCTCAGAACTGTGGAGAACCTCTTGGTGGTCTCAATGATGAGCTTCCTCCTTATATGGTCTTCCATCTTGGAGGGACAGCCTGATCTAGGCAAGGTCCTGGTGGTGTCACATTTAATCAATTTCTTGATTATGGTTTTTTACTGTGTTCCATGATATATTTAAGGACTTCAATAACTTTTTATAACCCTCTACTGTTCTGTACCCTTCCATAATTCAATTCCTGAGATGTTTTGGCAGCTCCTTGTAGAACATGTTTATTTCCTTCCACTGGCATGCACTAAGAAACAAGGAAACCTGCTGAGAAAACCAAAAGGAGAAGGTATTTTTATAGTGATCTAATCAGAATCATTTCAGTTAATCACAGCTGAAGTCAGTTAACTTTGGGGATCACTTTGATGGAGAATGGTCAGACTTAAGCACAATTACAACTCCCATTATAAAGGGGGTGCAAACTTATGCAACCAAGGTGTTTTAGTTTTTCTACTTTAAAGTGATATTCAGAAATGTGTTGGCTTTTCTTTTTACTGTGATGCTATGGATTACCTTGTCTTAATGAAAGTGGAAGAAAAAAATTGATTTAATGAGTTTTCATTTTAGGCCTATGGGCAATAAAAACAAGACATTTTGAAAGGGTGTGTAGACTTTCTAGATCCACTGTCATCCATAAACATCTTAATATTCCACAGTGTGACTCTAGCAGTTGTAAGTTACAGTTTAAAAGGAATCCAAATCATCTACTTATATTCCAAATAGCAAGGCTCTGCGATGTTTAGTTATGGAGATAAGGCTTACATTATTGTAAATGGCATGTACTTGCCATACATAGTAATTCCAAGGGCCCAAAGTGCAAGTGGCAATCCAATTGCAGGGTTGCCTAAAGTGAAAAATGCATAAAAAACAGCTTGAAAGGTGTGACTATGTAAAAACCTTTTAAGGTATGAACTAATTCTCCACCCCATAGGATCAAATGGGCCCACATTCCTGCTGCTGATGATCAGACACAGCTTCTATCCCTTTGTCATTTATTTTGACTGTAGTCAGATCCAAGATGTGTGTATGGTCAATTTCAAGTCATTAACCTTTTTGCTCTAGGAGGGTTATGGATATTAGAAAAGTGTCAAAAAAGGCAAAATGATTAATTGTGAATTAAAAAGGGGATGGTCAGTCACTATACACAAGACATAACAACTATTCCATTGCTATTTAGTAACATCAATATCTGGGTAGTATAAATGCTGAATTCAATTGTCTTTCTGTTTGTTCTCTAGGCAGTTTACAAATGTCAGCATTCGCAACATATAAAAACGTAGCTTGTCTGCACATTACAGGGCCTGGCCAGCATATGCAATGACAGCATATACTGTTCCACTGCTGTTTCATTTGGGCACCACGTCGCCAGCCCACTCAGTCTTCAAGCCTAAGAATGGTCAAACAGCATGAAGGATGCTGGGCAGCAAATATCAATGTTGACATTTCAGCCGTACACAAAAAAACAAACTCTGATCTGGAACATACTGTGAATACCAAAACAACAGTAAAATTGGCTCACAGGTGAATCAGTCAGCAAGGCACTCATCTTCAGATGCAGGCCGTACCCAATGACCTGGATTTCGAGTCCTGTCATGTCATCTGCTGACAATCACTGGGAGCCCACAGCAGAGGAATAAATTGTCTTTGTTCCATCAGGGAAAGGGGTGGGTAGGTTAGCTAGAGTTTCCTTGTGTCACTGCTCTCAGGCATGTCAAGTTCCTTGGGTGACATCCATGGAATAGCGCCTACCCTCCAGTTTGTGCCCACTTTAAAAAATAGCCATCGGCTCCATGCTCTGGAAGATTGGATTTGTCTTGCTTCAGTATCCCAGCACAAGTGCAGAAGGTGTTGCAGTGAGATGAACCCAACGTACAACTGGCAATCCAAAGTATGGTTTCATAGGGTGGAAACAAAAACATAAAGAAACAGCTTGGAGGGTATAACTATGTAATAACCTTAGAAGGCGTAAACCAATTTACCACCCCATAGGATCAAATGAGTACACATTTCTGCTGTTGATGATCTGTTATTGATTATATGTCAGCACTGCATTAATTGCAAATAACAAAGGAGAAATTAATTACAAAGCAATTACCTAAATTAGTTCCAACAAAATTCAGCGCTTGGTGAGAGATAATTGCCTACAGTATCCTTGATTAAGTTTGATTCCATAGAGATTATTTCTGATAGGGTTCAACTCTGTTACTGCTGCTCTCCTCACAAAGCAATCTCAGATTTCACCTGAGCTCCAGACAAAAGGGTTCTTCACTTTATTACTACTCGCAAAGGGCATGATAAATTCTTTATTCTTGGTGCGTGAGAGTATCCACAGTGTTTTCCATGCCACTGATTATATATAGGAACAAATCACAAAAAAATTACACATATATATATGTGTGTGTGTGTGTGTGTGTGTGTGTGTGTGCGTGTGTGTGTATGTATGTATAATATTTATAAATGCAGTTTGTGCCTCTCTTGCAGAAATGCCAAATACTCAAGGTATATTTTGTATAAACGCTAGTAAAACACCAGACCACAAGGAACATTTTGCAGAGATGACAAAACACATTAAGGGCCCTGATTTTGTGGCAGCGCAAGTAAGTAAATGCTATTATAAAGTGAAAGTGAATTGTCAAATTTGTGCTGGGAAAATTGGCAGTGTATAAAAAATACCTTGGTTGCACCAAGTTCATTATTTCCTTTGTAGGAGGAGAGGGAATGTCCAGCACAAACAAGGGTACACCAGCTTTTCACTTAGGGCATAACATCCTCAACAACCACCTCTTAACAGAAGGCATTTCAATGGAAAACTGACACTGTGCAGCAATTTTGTGAAATAAATACTTTTTCATTGTAACACTATGTGCAGAACATACACATCAATTATCATGTGTTTTGTATTCCATCTCCCAGTGGAGTACCGGAATGAAAAACATCATCAATCACATACTGTTAACAAGGCTTATTGGATACGTATATAAGCTTACATCAGAACACATTAACCTGAATGAAAATGCATTACCACGTCAAAATGTCCGCGTAAGACTGTTCCATATCTTTTGTCTATGTGTTTCATGTATTTCACTCATTGATTGTTCTATAAATCTTTACATTCTACATTTCTGTACATATCAGCCAAGAACCTCTTTCTTCGACCTGCCACCTTAAATTACTGTCCTGATAGGTCATGGCTGACATCTGTTGCGTGACCGTGATAGCTGTAGAGAGCAGTACACAAGGTTCTTGCACTCTCCCTGTGGCAATGAAATTCACACCTGTCTTTCTCTGTGGCTGTACCCATCCTGCAACATTTGAATCATGAACTCGATCTACATCCATAGAATAATGGTTTGTTTAGATATAGTAAAATATATACCTAATATACAAAATGTATATGGACTGAAATACACATTAGATTACATCATATTATTGTCATTTAGCAGATGCTCTCCTCCAGAGCAACTTACATAAGTAACAATTTTTACATGTTATCCATTTATACAGCTGGATATTTTCTGGGTGAAGTACCTTGCCCAAGGGTAAAGCAGCAGTGCCCCAGGGGGGAATCAAACAAGCAACCTTTTGGTTACAAGCCCTGCTCCTTACCACTATGCTACACTACCACCACGTACAAGTCTGATAAGAACATTACTTTTACAGTTATTCAAAAGCTGAAGTATTCATTATTCATAATAACTACCTAACGCAGTTGGGACTGCTCTGGGCCTCATTCATGCTGAAAACAGGTTAGGGGAAAAGGAGATAGATTGGTCGTCACAGCACCCAGCCGTCACCACATCCACAGGTGGTTATTTTACATCCCATCCCATTTAGAACTAGTGCCAGTTTTGCACTGGGATACTGCATAATGCTGGAACTGCAAAATTAGATTTTACATTCCTCCATCCCAAAGTGTTTTGCACCCACCCGCACCTAGCGCTTAGTCATTGTGTTAAGTTAGTCTAATTCTCCCATATGAAAATGAAACATATTCTAATATATTGAGAACTATTCAGGCCAAGTGTATCTAAAATTAACTGATGGAAATTCAGTTCATTTAATCAATTTCATGTCTAAAATAAATGTATGGCGTGTGTAAACATTTCCATCAGCAGTAGTTTCTTATAGTTTTCATCTCCATTCTGTATATTGAGCTGTTACATATTCCATTTTAAATCCCGTTAATTTGTAAATTTGACTGTCTCAGACGTGATTATATCCTCCTTATCTGCAAATATAATGTGCCGCCATCAAAGTCATTATTATTCAGATTGGAGTGTCACACCTTCAGCAGAGGACAATCTTCACCATTCATCTCCCTCCGCTGTCACGGGCTGTCCTAAACAATGCCTGATTGAAACATATAATCACAACAGCCTTGTCATTCAATGCTATTGTTAACAGAAAAAAAATTCTCCCTCTTAAAAATTGACTGTTTTTCTGTCTCTCTGTCATGTTAATACATTGCTGTGGTGTGAAGGAATCACTGACAGTTGACTGACATTGTAGATTTTGAGCACTTTTTTGGAGATATGAATGCAGTTGACCTGTAAGAAAGGGTACAAATACAGTTACGGTCCCCATTATGTTCAATAATGGGGTTCTGGGTGTAATTATAGTTTTACTACGAGGGAAGATTTGCTACCAACACAGGTATAGCCGGATGCCACAAAGAAGGATAAAAGAATATTAGTTATGCCCTGTTTTTTTTTTTTTTTTTTTTTTTGTGAACTGCTATACAAGAAAGACATGTCTTTTATCTGTGGAAAGCCAGTCATTACAGGTGAAAGAGAAGTTAGATTCATTCTAATGGTATATTACAATCATTTATCTGCAAACTGGGAACAGACAAAAATCCCCCTTTAATACAACCTTTAAATCATTTGGAGGTTTGCTGACACTATATTTATTTATTTATTTATTTATTTAACCCAGGACAAACAAGTGGACCTGTTTTCATGCTTTTCAAACAAAATGTCTTGGTCTGTTTTGTGGGCTGCAACCCAGTGTTTACTCTGTCAGCTCAGTCTCCACTTTCAGCACTGTCACCTCGCCCTAGTCCTGTGCCTTTGGCCCATATGACCTCTTGCCACGACCTGCAGTCACATTGATAATTCTCATTGTCGCTAAAGCCATCACAAAGTTGCTTATCAAGTGCCATTATGTCACCTTGCAGTAAAATTATAAGAGTGAGACTGACAGAAGTGTTTCTGTAGGAAGTGCCACTGCTTTGGGAACATAATGATTCTCAAGGGCGTGCAGTCTTTATTCTTTATTCTTTATTCGGATCCCCATTAGCTGCCACTAAGGTAGCCGCTACTCTTCCTGGGGTCCACACACAACAAAACATAACATATATAACAAGACGTATAACAAATGTAACAACTCTCAAAAAAAACATATTCAAAACAAGGAAAAATCAGTTAAAAACAAAACTAGAGAATGTAATTCCAGGGAATTACGAGTGCATGAAAATGCAAACAGTCTAATTTTACATAGATAAAAGTATATAGGCCTACATCAAACAGATGTAGGTGGTCAGAACAGCTGCCACAAGATTCTAATTGCTTAATGGCTCTATTGTGATGTCATAAAGGCCAATGTTAAGTCTATGGGGAAAATTTTGATAGTTTAAAAAGTATAAATGTTACAAAAATAAAAGATACATAGCATAAGTGTCCTTTGTAAGACCTACGCAACACAGTTTGAATGAAGTTTGTACGTTAAACGGTTGAAGCTGTATTAAACGCACAAAATTGGTTAGAAGAAGAAAAAGAAGAATAAGAAAAATTCGGATAACAATAGAGTGCATTTTCATGCACTCTAATGAGTCTCGCTCCATAATCAACACTAGGACAATATGTTTAAAAGGAGGGAAGAGGATGTACCTAAGTGTAAATCCAAATGGTGTGTGGTTTATTGACACTCGTGTGTGTGTGTGTGTGTGTGTGTGAGTGAGAGAGAGAAAGTGAGTGTGTATTTGAGGTGGGTGGGGTTCTATATTTTTCTGCTGAATAAGTAACCTGTATACCATTGGCAGTAGGTAACAGTTGCTTTATCTCACAGGCAAACAACTGAATTTATTATGTAGTCATTAAGGAAACAACTTTTTAGTGCTGGCTGTGCAAACTTTCTGAACTCATATTTCTCAGCAACTCAAATGTTGTGTCATTACTTGAAAACACACATTTCCTGCTCTGCTAAATTACTGCACACTAGGGGGCAAGCTTTCTCCAAATGGCAAGCAGACTTATTCATGATTACATCTACTTGCCATGTACAGTAAATACACTGCTATGTCATTAAACTGTCATAATAAATCTTATTGATACACATATTTTCAACATTTATAATTGTTAAGACTGATCATTGGTTATCTGAGCTGACACACAAAAATGGTTGAGCAAGAAAACACATGTTGATTTTGCAACTTAAAAACTTTTGATTTTATCCCACTGACAGTAATATTAGGTCATTTATTTGTGTATTACACTTGACGATGTGCAGTTAATGGAGCATATTCCATATTTGCTGATGACAGTAATAAAATTATATTATTTCACACTTTAGACATCTGCCATGGGGATGGGCAATTTATTTGTGCATGTAAACACTGAAATGGACCACAGCTAATCGTAAAATCTATTATGACTGTAAATTCCTATTTAACTTCCATTCAGTGTCAGAATGGAGTTAAACATCAATTTTCAGTCATAATAGATTTTTATGGCTGCTTCTGAGAAAAGGGCCTTTAATTAACTGTAAACCATATTACTATTGCTTATGGCAGGCCCTCCTTTGTGCTGCACCTCATGAAAAATCTGTGGTGGATCACATTTCTGTTGAGTGTGCTTTCTCCTTAATCCTTTTCAGATGTCCAGATGTTGGTATTTGGAATACATAAGCCTTTGGATCTGGAGCAGAGCAGAAGCTGTGAGATGCTCAGAACTTCCAGCTGCCATTAAATTGCCTACAGCAACATCTTTTTTAATCAAGGCAAAAAATGAGTCTTTCTTGGCCAAATTTTGTCAGGGGTCATGATTTTAATGCCAAGCATAGCCATGCACTATTTCATTGGAAAACATCTCTAAGTGCTCCAGACCGTAAACAGGGAATAATTTTATTTACAGGTTTTCCTGAAAATGTTCACAGTGTATTTGCAATGACTTGCTGTAATTATGATTGCAATGGCAAAGTCAAGGGAATGCTTACCACGATAACATTGAATCAAACAGTAAAATCCCCAGAAATATAATAGGGCCTAGCATTATAAAAATATACACCTCATGTTTGCCTCAAATAAATGATAGGGTCATATCTGACATTTCACTCCAAGTTAGTCACATTAACAACTTCACTCTAAGCCATACACTTACATAGCCAACAATGTGGACAGTAAGATCCCTTAGCCAGTATGGGGCTTCGGACACAAACTCAGGAGAGCACAAGTACATGTCATGTAACGTCACAACATATTCATGCCCCCCGCATGACACTGCATAGAACGTTCATAAGATCCCCTGGTGACTCACAGGGAGGATTGTGCTGGGTGTCCCTCAAGGATCTGCGCTGAAGGTACAACATGTCCACTCAGGACCCTGGTGTGAAATTGTCACATTAGTGGAGGCAGCTTTTGGACAGCTGACATTGTATTGTGCAGCTGAATATTGTTTCTCTGGATTAATGTTCCATTTTTTTTTATAACAGGAATATATTAGATAGAAATGGTGTGACAGGAAACTAATTGTGAGACACTTCACCCACAGACTCCACTCTTAGCAAAGGTCATGGCTTATTGGCTGCCCCAGTTCAGGTAAGATTTATTGTTGGGAAAGCATTTTGTTCAAGGGTATTTATTTGTACAAGAGAATGTATACTTACAGTATGGTCAAGAACTGACTTAAACTGTTTGACTTGTCTTATTAAAGCAGGTATGTGACAGCAGTAACTACCAATGGAAGACAAATTGTGCATATCTTTTGTTGCTGTCTCAGACTTTTGTGGGAAAATTGATCTCTGCACTGAGTTACAAGGAATGGCAACCAAGGACAAACAGTTTCAATGCTGTGCCACATCATCTACAGTGTTGACAGGGATCAGGAATGGACACATGATATTCAAGGATAATGAGGTGGAGCAATTCATTGTTCTATTGTATCAGCATATCCTCCCTAGGTATGAACCAGGGTGGCAGTCATTCACAGGCACTCACCCTCTCTCAGTTTGCCCCGAGAGTGGGCCAAAACACATAGATTTTATTCAAATAACCTTTGGATCTCCTTGCCATGATTCCATGATTCAGTGCCTGCAGTCATTTCACCTCATCATGTCTGGACTATAATACTCAACATCTTCCCATGTCAGGTGTACAGAGATTTTTATTCAATTATCTAAGCTGTGCCATACATACTTTAATATTCAGGTCAATCATGTCTAGCATTTCCGAGTTCAAAATGTCATACTGATGGCATCAGACACTTTCCTCTTGAGTGACAGTTATTTTTATTCTTGTAATTACTAGGTTTTATTATTTTAGTTGCAGAGTAGAAAATTGAAGACTGAAGGCTGCGTTACAGACAACATATTAGAACTGAGACAGAATGCTGAAAATATGTACCACATTTATGCGATGAGACTTATTTTTTTCACTCAGTGCCTGAAAAGAAATCTTTGGAATTTGCCAGTGGAATGTGTTGAAATATTGTGGCGGGAAAAATACCACTGAAATCCAGTATAACATGTTGCATTTACTAAATAAAAAACTACAAACAAAATTATCACATGAAATTTATCATTATCTTAGAACTTTTTTTAATTCTGATATCACAGACTCTTGAATCATTTAAGTAGTATATAAATGCAGTGTAGAATCAGCCATCTTTCTAAATTGAAATTTTAATTTGAGTACAGGCTTTACCTATGCACCATGCATTTAATCATGAATACCTGGAGGCAAGGACATGCAATTGTTTTTAAGTAGAGCAGAGCTGTAAGCACACATACACAGATGCACACACACACATGAATAGCAAAGGAATAAACCATAACAAGCTACGCATACATGTGCCTGAGGGTGGTAATTTACCCTGAGGTGACGCCAATGGCAATTACCACCCATAGAGGTTCATTTAGTTCATTGAGATAGCACATTTAAGAAGAGTTAATCAATATGACTCATTCAAGAAATGCCTATATATATATATGTATGTAGTCCCAGACTTAGTCTGTGAATTTCATCTCAGAAAAGCAAGCAAACACTGTACTATTAAAAACTGGCATATCAATGTCTCTTTTTTCTGCATTTCTCTGTCTTCTCATTCACCCCTCTTGTAGTTTGTATGTTACTTGTGATATTATCATTAAATTGACTGTCAATCCAACTATCAACATTCCTAGGCTCCAAATAAATCAAAGTCAACATACCAGACATCTTTGCAACACTGCAGTTAATAAAATGTTTGTTGATAAAATGCCCACTTGTAGTAACATGTACAGGCATGCTTTGGAAAATCAGAGGAAGTTCGAGAACTGTTGTATCTTTACTCACTAGTATTTATTTGTGTGTGTGTATTTATGTGTTTGTGTGTGTGTGTGTGTGTGTATTGATAAGGCAGTTAATTTTGAGGTGATAGGGATTCAGTGTGCAGTTCTCAGATTATGTTATTTATGTCTTTATTTAAGATATAGTATAAACAAATCATTATCAACAACAATAAAATTAATTAAATCTTACACATTGTAAAACATATATACACAATTATTCCAAAACACCACCACCACTATGACTACTACTGTTAATGAATGAATGAATGAATGAGCGGATAAAGCCACAAAAATAGACATCACTCTAGACACCACCCAGCAAGTCTGGGAGTTGGTTGCTGATAATTCTGTCCAGTGGTAGCTAGTCATTTTTAAGCATACGGCAGCTAAAATAGCATCCAGTAAGGACTTTGTTTCTTTATTTATTTGTCAAGGAGAAAGTAATCCATAACTAATTAATGTTAGAAAAAGCAGTGAGCTGGGGCAGACAGGGTTGCCACTTTATTGTTCCAGTTCAGTTTTGGAAACTCTTCCTGTAATGATAAACCTAGCCAATGCATTTAATCCAACACAGCTGTGTAAATTATAGAAGAAACATCAAACATTTTAGTCCATTCATTCCAAAGTACAAATGCCTACAAGTGTGTAATATAGAAACCTTCTTATATTACGTACAGTAACAAGAAATGTTGAAGGAATTGGGAAGATACGTGTATGAATGTACTATAAATGTATTGCATAGAGTGTATATTTATAAGCTACAGTCAAACATTCTGTTTCAAATAATTTCAAATTAATATATGTACAAATTAATATTGCTTCTCCATTCAAAGATTCTAATATGACCAGAGATGAGGGAAGAAACATTTAGTGGTGGTACAGGGAGGCTTTTGTCTCATTTGATATTAATCACACTGTATGTATTAATATATTACCCGTTTTATCATTCAAGGGCAAACTGACAATACCATATTTCTTTCCTTTGATAGACTTCAAATGAGACAAAAGTTTCCAGAATGATGCATATGAATTCATACACTATTAGCCTCAGTTGTTTTGAATATATCAATGTATGCATCAAACAAAAAAAAAAAAAAAAAACATTTATTTGAAAATAGCTAAGAAGACATTGCTGTGTTTGAATTCATAATCCATCTTATTTATTATTCCAGATCTTAATGTATGCATTAGGTGTGTTTTCTGCTCTTTGGGCAGCAGAAAGACATGAAGTGTTAAATATTTTTGATAAATATGCCACATTGCACCTTATTTGTTTTGCATGAGGCATATCATTGTTTTAAATTAAAGCAACTATGCAAAGAGCCTTTGTTTAAGTGCGATGTTATTCACTGCTGCAAGTCGACTTGTTAAAAAGGAAATATGTCACAAAGCTGAGGGCAGCGGGGCGTTAAATTGGATTTGATGCAATAAGCTGGCTCCACTTTTCAAACTTCAATGAGCACTGCAATGAATTGTGGTGTGGACAACAGCAAATAATTAGTGGAATCCAGGAATTGAACAACTCATTATGTTCTAGGTCAGATAGCTGTCTTATTTTGTGAGCAAGCTATAAAATGCTGGGGTAAGCGTAAGCATTTCGTGTAATTGGGAGAACAGATACTGAAAGGAGATCAAATAGCATGTACTGTACACATTTATGTAGTTGTTCAGTACAACAATAATGAAGTGGATGGCAACTGAGCACTGCTGTTTTATTGAGATACCGATGATGGCATCTATTGATATCACTAAACACAATGAAAGGTGAAATAAGCAAAACGTATGTATTCCAAACTATCTAAGACAATTGACAATTTTTTTTTTTCCAGTGCTGAGAGACCAGAAGAGACATTATTTAGGACATGATGACACATAGGTGCCCAGACCACTGTGCCCGGTTAATTGGACATGTAGTGATCAATTGCTCTGGCCAGTTTACATTGGTGTTGACACCTTTGAGCTATAACCAGTCTTCTTCAAAAAAAGAGGAACCTCTGGTATAGATAATAATTTAGTATGATGAATGGATATGTATAAAGTCTTTTTGCGAATGGCAGAAAAATATAGTGTTCTCCACAGCTTGAACATTGGCTTGCAGGTCGGACAATGTCACTGGATAATTAGCACTCCCGGAAGTCAATGGCTCTTTCTGCCTGAGATCTGAACAATCATTTCTTTCACCACACAAAGGTCTCTGGCTGCTTAAATACGCAGACCATGTAATGGCAATCCATCACGTTATCACATTCTCGATGGATTTAAGCAATCACAGACCATTACGCAGAAAGAACACATTGATCTAATTTGGGAAACTATTGTCAAAAAATCCATTCCCATTATCAGGCATGTTCATGGTTACTGGTTGGCAGTCAGTATGAATGTTCCCTGGTATGTGCCCCCTTTGAACAGTCAATCTGTCCGAGGAAATTGAAAAGAAAAGAAAAAAGGTTGCAAGTCGAAATGGACACTATAAAAAATATCATTTGCATACATAGTAAAGTTATGAATGCATGTGTTTTATGTGTATACTATTTTTTTTTATTATTTATCTGCCTGACATTCTTCCGGGGTGAATTGCAAGGCCATAATTGTATATGTATAATGCGTAATGCATATCCCAGGAGCAACGTAATATGGAGTTTGTGCCAGGAACTGCTACAAAGAAACACATGCGCAAGTAAATGTATATTTGCCGTGCAAAATCTAGATGCCACAGTATGAGACCTTACCAGGTTTAATCCATATACTTATTTTATTGTGAACCTCCATACAACATATCTGAGTCAAAGACACAGAAAAATAGCATAACATACAATATGCACATCACCAGTGCGAACAAGCATACCTTTTTACATATTTGTATATTTGCATTTCGAATGTCACATTATAAACCTTTTGCCTTTGAATACTAAAAGGTAATATATACATCATCATACCATGCCCCATATTTATATTAATTGTTTTTTTTGGGTTTTGTATAGTTTTAGCATGGTGAAAATGGCATTAAATAAATAAATACATTTTCTAGCAATAATTTTTGACCTCAGCCACTTATAGCTTATGTCAAAGCCCTGTCTATCAGAATAGACATGCTATGGTCTGGATACCATACTGTGCATCACACTTAAAATAATTACAAAATCAATAAAAGATCAGGTTCAATCTGTCAAATCTGTAATGCTTTAAACCTTTAAACCTGTTTTAAATTATAAGATTTAATGTACTTCCATTCAATAAAGTCCAAGGGAGTTAAATCTGATGATCTTTTGCCATAAGACATTACCAGCAGATGCAATGTTCTCACCCTAGATTTCTCCTGGATAGGCAAAATCTTGGGGCACATCTAAAACTGAAATAACTAGTCACACTTACATGTAATTTTGAAAAAAAAGTCTAACTAAATAGATTTGGGACTTTTGTGAGAACCTGTTGAACCTAAGTGAAGGTTCACTTTATCTGATTTAACATGGAAAACCCAAAGAGTTCAACAGTTTGAACAAAAAATATAAATCTTAATTCAACTGAGGCAAATGTCATATTAGGCTTTCATTTCATATATGAAAATTATAGTTTATCTCTATGTTGCATCTCAGATTGAAAAACTTTAAAAGCTTATTTTTTTCTACGCTTAAGTTTAAAAAAAAAAAAAAAAAAAAAAACTAAGTCACATGATATCATATCACAGTATCTAAATCCCAGATAATTGTATGTCACTTACAACCTACAACACACTCTGATGTTTTTACCATGCATTGGCTCCACTGTATACACCTGCAGGCCCCTGATAGCAGATGGAGCTTTCAACCAATGATTAAAAGGCTATGTGCCAACTTTCATTAAACTGCATCTGTGACCACACCGATATGAAAATTTTACATTTTTCATATGTATCTACATACACATGAAATATGTTATGATAAAGAAATTATCCAAAATAGTTTTTCATGTAATAAATGTTTACCGTTTCTCTTACAACCTAAAAGAAACAGTTTAGCACTTCAAAGGTTAAGCTTACAGTTTATTGAATGGAAGCCAAAAACTGTGGAAGTCAAAAACTGGGACTTTTATCTGAGAGATGCCAAATGTAAGCACAACAGTATGCAATGAGTGACGGACATATGCATTTGATCATTAACATTGAATGTGTTTGACAGGTTCTGAATCTATGAACAAAATAATTGCTAATAAATATTATTTTATTCCAAGAAATTTAATAACATGTTATAGTCCTACAGTGGCAGTCTATCATACAGTCTGACAAAATACATTTATATAAATTTAGCAGTAGGTAGTGTGTGTGTGTGTGTGTGTGTGTCAGAGAGAGAGAGAGAGAGAGAGAGAGATGATTCTGACCTGACACAAACACTGGTTCTGCATTAATGCTTTTAACCAGTGAGATGTTCTGCAGGAACATATTGTTAACAAGTTTGCAGAATACAGATTCCCCTACTGGGGCCTGGATAACAAGTCTTATTCTGTTCTGCCTCACTGCAGTAACAGCATATTTTGAATTACAGACCCCTGAGGCTAGTTCACTCTTCAGCACATGCAAAATGATCAGGTTTGTATCCATTATATTTAGCTGGTGGTAGTGAGATGTCAAATAGAAGCTAAAATCAAGTATTTTTGACATTCAAATGTATAGAATGCATTTCTAAGTGGCCATCACAGTCCAGAAGATATCAGAAGCATTTAATGTCCTCATTATGTCATGCCAGCACAATAAGCCAGTTAGTGGAAAACAAAAGACTTGTGCATGGCAGTGTTGTGACTAAAGCTGTATTATAAATGTCCTTACATGCATCTGTCTCAGTAGTCATCTCATAAAAAAGATTTCAATAGTACACAGTCGTCTGAATTTCACTCAGCTTACCTTGGAGCATGTTGGAGGTTGCTGTTGGAAGATGTTGTAAAGTCACCCAGTTTAATATCTTATTCAATATGAAAACTTCTTTCACATGCTCTTGGGTTGTAAAATTACATAAATCCTTCACAATATCCCAAAGTACTGCACTCCCTTTATTGTTTTCTTATGACACCACTGCCTGAATAAGCTAAATTCTCTTGAAATGTCAAAGAAATAGATGAAGGACAGTGTGAAATTGTGAATTAAAGGAAGGATGCACACAGATCACCAGGGTCAAAAAGTATATATTTTTTTTTATTATTTTCTATCTGAGTTTCACTGGAAATGTAAAATTCTTTGTTTTCTTTTTTATGTCTTAGCAAAGAGCTCAGCAACTCTCAATACCCCTGACATCCTTTGTGCTCTTTGAAGGAAGCTAGCATCTATAGAGACATTTTTGATGCAGGCTGATTGCATTAGTCTTCGCATTCGTGTCAACCTCCCTTTCATCAGACGATGGCATCTTGCTGACAAATCTAAAGACAGCATTGTCAGCAACAGACATGGCGAGTCCTTTCCTTTAGAAACAACAGCACTCAGTGATGCTAAAAATACGTTCATGGTGCTGGTCACATCAGTTTGTATTTTAAAACCTGCTTTTTTCTGTATTTCTCATATTCAGAAAAGTCAAAGCTATACCAGAGGCCAGAAATGGGGAAAAAAAAAATCATGTGATATTTTTATGTACATAAATACGCAATAAGTTTGTGAACTTTACTTGATGATTAAGCTTTGAGAACAAGTCATAAGATTTAGTAAATTTTGAAATGATGGGACAGAACAGAAACAGCAAGATTCTGCATGATCTGAAAGTAAGAACCTTTCCAAACCATGTGCAAATTGGGTTTTAAAAACTATTGTCTTTGTTCTGATGAGAAATATGTGGCTCATACCACATCTATATACTTACACACACACACACACACAAATACACACTTAATACAAGTAAAGCACTCATATGGCATATGGTTGTGATCCCTTGAGGAGATATCATTGGAAATTGCTTGGAGACCATCTATTCCACTTACATGGATTTAGATTATACATGTATTAATGTACTTGTTTCACTACATTACATAGAAAATTTTGAAAAATCAAGATTGCTTAAGTTCATCACTGACTGCAGTTGCAGGATTCACCCTCCATTAAAGTCAATGATGTGCCTCAAATGAGGATGAAAATGTCTTTAAAAAAATCCATGTTTATGCATTCTGAGCTCAAATTTAGGAAAAAATTACCTCTTTAAATATTTAATCTTTATTTTTTTTTCCACAGGTAGGCTTGACAACCCTGTTTATTTGCTCCAAAATGCCAGTGTCACCTTCATTTTCCTCCAAGGACAAGGATGTGACAGTCTTAAGAGAATGGTGGGAGGCCTGAAATGTGTCACCTCCCACAAGCAAGCATTTATAGAAATATTCTTTTAAAACAAAAAGGGGGATGCCAAAACAACTATTCCATTACTGTATTCACATGGTGTGATGGCTATGCCACCTCTGTGCAGTGGACATCATTCTTTAAACAAAAACTGTGCAGGTGAAAGAAACACTGACTTGTCCCAGCCATTTATTACATTAGAGAAGGACCACTACTACTGCAATGATGTACACATGGTAAATTGACACATAAACCTGGCAAGTCCAGTAGAAACAGGGCCTTGATTACTGGAATAATTCAGGCTGTATTTAGTATTTCTACACTAATGCATGGGGGAGAAAAATTCTGTCCATGTTATGACATGATATTCTATGGTAGCACGGTTGAGGAGATGAAAAAAACTCATATAATTCACAAATGGAACAATATTAAAGACACCATACTATAGAAATACAAAGATTCTTCTTCCTCCTGTAGGAAATTGATTTATCGTTTTCTTTTCACTGCCAAAGTAACTCTGTTGCTATTTCTTCTGGTGAGGTATAGTCCTCTCCCAGTCTGACATTATGAGTCAGACCAGATGCTGCAGAGGAGCACAGCCTTAAGCTAGTAAAATATACACCATATGTCATCCAAATAAGATGATAGCAAACTGCTACTCTGTAATAGCGTTTAAAAACATTTGACTTGGGAGTTTTGTGTTGCGGTCATGGGTGTATTTGTAAACAAATATTCAGGGATGCTAGTGGATTGATGTAGAGTTCTATAATACAAGAAAGTGATAATAATCTGATAACTGTAAACAACCTTGGTGATTGCATTTCTCACAATGTGGTATAGTGGCTGAAAAGAAAGATTTTTCTTTTTCGAAATGCACTGCATGAATCAAGGCTGCTTCATGAGAGGTAAGGCATAGACAATAACAGGATATCTTGTCTCTACTTCGATGACTTAGGAGTGGTCTGCAAATTGAAACACATCAGTGCTTTTCTCTTTCAATTTCTATTAGCTATGCAAAATCTCTCCTTGAAGACTGAGAACACTAGAAAGGTGCATTGTGGCATGCACCGGGTGAAACATGAAAAGGAGAACAGCAATTACTGAAATGCAAATGGAAATGCATTTGTTCGATTGGTTTGTTGTTTCCAGTTAGAGAGAGTGCCTCTAATGCATTCTTTCTTGTTTCTTTTAATGGTGCATCAACTAGATCAAATGGCATCTTCTCAGAAAGATGTGAGGAAAATCATAATTGAATTGATGAATCAGCAAAAATTGCAAATGTCACGAAGCATCCTGGAGAGTTCATTTTCTTTGGCCCACCCATGAATAGCATAAATTTTAATAATAATGAACACCTTTCTACAACTACCTAAATGAAGGATAGCATACAGTACACTTAATATAGATGTAGTTAACAGTATCCTCAAGTACAACAAAATAAGCCTGCCAAGGATTTAACCTTGTTTATGATAATTTGCATCCAGATTTGTCTCACTCTCCCAGGCCATATGTCACTTAAATATTTAGATTGCCTGAAAGTCTGGCCTCCAGCTTTACTCCCCACATCTTGGCCTGGCCCTTGGCAGATTTACACATACAGGGCTGTAAAATTTTCCATCAAGCCACCCTCTGACACTTAAATAATATTTCATAATATTTCAGCCTACATCCTGCGGAGAGGTTTGGGAAGGAATTGCTTGTGCTCTTCCCTGTCACGGGCAGTGAGTGTGTGTCATGCAAGGGAATCTCTGGAGTCAGGTGTGGCTGCCAAAGCCGAAGTGTCACTGCTCCTGTTCATTCAGTCCCTATCCCAGGAGAGGATCAATGGCATCAAGAGACACGCAAAAGCTTTGCTAATCTCCTCTAACTGCTGCTGACCTATCTCTGTCATCGTGGTCTCAGCTCATAAAAAATGGAGTGCGCTTAACATGACAAATGAAGTAATTACTTGATGTTTCAAACGACTAATTGTGCAGCCAAGATTGGACAGTTGCTGAGATATAAGCCTCCAACAGGCAACAGGAACTGAGATATCAGGGATTTTGCTGAAATAATGATAGGAATAGACTCTGCATAAAGCCTCCCCATTTCTCATTCTATTGTAAATAATGTTAATAACATTAACTGGCATTAAAAGCCTTATTCTGTGCTCGTTGTGAGGTATATTTCCAGTCAAACACCAGAATGCCGATAGCTTTGTGCAGTGTGCATCTGCACTTGCATTTTATTTATGAGTCAAAAATTGTATCTCCATTGTTTTCCCCATAAATGATGCTGTCACTCTAAAACATCAATGGATTTCCAAATTCACTGCTTGTGTGACAAAATATGTGTCACATGACTTTATATATCACAATCTCAAACACATGCTCCATTGAATTTAATACACATAAGGAACACCGAAATGTAGCATGGCAGTGAAACATACACAAAAAAAAAAAAAAAAACTGAATGTTCAAAACCATTAAGAGCCTGAAGTGAGAGTTCAATGAACTAACTTAAAATGCACAAACGCAGAGCTGCATCAAAGCGTTGGACACCTTTAATTATGTTTGTTTAAAGTCCAACTCTTTAGACATTCAATTCAGTCTCTGGCCATTCATTATGTATAATACACCCAGAATATCCTACCATGGATGTCAAGAGTGTGTCTCGCGGATACAAGAGACTGAACCAATTTATTGAAAAAGTGAAGTGACATTAAGAGCACAGCTTAATCCCTACTAACATACAAAATCTGCCACTGAAAGGAACCTGTGAACAAACAGCCACTACAGTCATTATGGAAGAGAGTGCAAAGGAGGCTGTCGATATCTAGCACAATGATTAAACTAATACTCACCTCGTACAATCATGAAAGCTTACAATCTGGTTTTTAATAGACAAGGGATACAGTACTTGACTGTTCCATGTATCTTCAAGAGAAATATGACAAGTCCCAGTTGACTGACACTGCATTGATCTCTCTGGCTTCTCCATGTCAACTGTGCCACGACAAAGCATACAGAACCTTTTCTTTTATGATGACTGAGTATGTGCTTTCTGATGTTCTCAGGAAATATCCAGGGGGGTGATCTCAGGAAAATATCAAGTGGCTTTTTAATTCAGTGAGAGAAATGTTAAACAGGTTGAGATGATGTCAGATAAAACCTGACTTGTGTTTAAAAACTTGGGCCGAATAAATTTGATCAAACTCTCCAAATGTAGCCAAAATGTCTCCAAATTTATTTCATTTCCTTGTGGGAAAGCCACATATTTAATTAAGTTGGCTGTATAAAGTGAAATTACTGCTATGATTTCTTCTTCTGCTTCTTCTTCTCACTCCATTGGATTTTCTGTGTCTCTTTTCAGCTACTCTTATGAAACTTACCCATCACTTTCTCCTACTACGGGATCGGGCTAATTGTACTTTTTCTTTTTTTTTTGTCAATACATACACTTTTTTGGGATTTACGATTTCACATCAAAAGGTTTCTCAGTGTCTAACATGGATAGAATGTTCAGAATGATAACATTCTAACACGTCCAGCTGATGTGACAATAGACCTGCTATAGCTGCCACAGAGAGATAGCACCTCTGGAGCAAAGTTTTTAACTCATGGTTGCCAGCTGTCACTCATCTGGTTCAATCCTCACTCTTTCAGCCTAAATCGCATGCTGTAAACCTTCCTTACGAAATCTCACACCAGATCTTTTGTTAAAAGTGGAACTGGAGTAGCAAGCAAGGTATCTGGCTAAATATAGAATTTTCTTGCTAGCTCATTACTGAATTAGATAGCTACCTACCTTTCTTAGTAGTTCACTTATTACCTGTTACCTATTAGTTCTTATATTTATTTACTATTGCCTCTGTTTTCATGGATTTATTTCATGTCATATATGTTCATATATGTCCTTATATGGGATTGTTGGGGCATTGCAGCATGATAAGGGAAGCTGTTATTGGGGGCACTATCTTCCCCAGAGATCTCTTAAAGCTTTTTGCCCAATTCCTCATTGAGTAAACCTAGCATGGAGTGGAGAGGTGGTGAGCTAACTGTGTGTGATTTGTGACTGCCTTCCTGGTCAAGATCATTTTTTTTTTGTTTTGACACTTTGCCAGTGTGAGCACTCGAATTGTGTCAATTGTGTCCAGTTCTATTTAAGTAAAGGTAAACAATAATTGATAGTTCATTGGTTAGTAATAATTTAACCATTAGAAAACATTGCAAACATTTGAGAAATAAACAAATGTTCATGTTTTCCCAACTTCAACACTGGATTCTATAATAAATGAAAGCTGAGAGCTGCAGCAGTTGAGTTGTTGCCAAAGGAGCTCTAAGGTATCTTGTCTCATCTGATCTTATCTTGCCTTATCCTATCTATCATTTTTCAATTTACCAGATTTCTCATTTTCCACTGTGAAAGCAAGCTTTTTTACAATTCCTTCTAATGTTTATATTTTCTTGCAACCGTCCCTGGAAGGTATAAATTGGAACTTCCTTGATAATAGCATTGCTGCAGTTTTAATACATACAATGTGAGGATTTGGTCATGGAACTGGACTTTTGAAAAGTTTGAATCCAGCATGGAATGCATTGTACTGCTGATAAAGTTATTTAACCTAAATTGCTTGAGTAACATGTTAGTCAACCTAGATAAGTTCCTTCTAAAATGAGAATCTCTGTGTGAAAAATATATTTATTTTCTTTAAACTTAGATAAAATGAAATGGATTTGTCAAATTAGGTGAATTATAGATTGCATAAAAATTACAACAATCTATAAAATTAGCATTAGATAATCACCTGGCCATTTATGGATGGAAATGCATGGCAAATGGTGACCACAATGAAATGAACCATTACCATTATGATATTTGAAATGATCTTATTCCTGGTAAATAAATGGAAACATTACTTCATGTTAGCCAAAAAATTTACATTTATTCATTTGGCAGCCACTTTTATCCAAAGCAACTTACAGCAGCAGTGTCCCAGTGGGGATTGAACTGGCAACCTTTTGGTTAGGAGTCCTGCTCCTTAACCACTATGCTACACTGCCGCCCCTAAAAATATAGCCCTAAAAATAACAATAATAAAAAAATAATATCGCTGATACTCAGATTCATAAAAAAGTGCAAAGTGCTATAAATCAGGCACCCTGACTCATCCAGGTGCTCTGGTAAATACACAGTTCTTTGTGCATCAGAACCATTAACAACACATTACTTGGGGAGGAAGAGAAGGCTTGTGATATATAGTGATCATGCTCATAATGGACATAAACTGAAAAAAATAAAGTCTGGAATTATTTGAAATCTATGCTATGCACTTCAGAAGCAATACATCTACAAAGAAAGCACCATTGAAAAACATGTCAATTTTGTGAGAGCAAACCCATTGTGCACTTAATTTGAATAAGTAATACAGCCTTCCTTTTAAATCTTCTTTCTATTTTCTGATTCCAGCAACAGCACTGTATTTATCAAGAACAGTGAGAATTACACATTTGCTGCTTGAATAAATGACTTCATAACTATCAAATGTCACACTCAAGGCAAAACATGATCTCTGTCTTCTACAAACAATAAATGAACAGCACATAAAGATCTGACACTTAGCTGATTCACTTGGACAACAGTGGGAATCAAAACAAGAAAAAGATGCAATTGAACTTCAAAAAGTGATTACACATGAAAGTAAAAAGAGTTTAGATGTTACAGAACAGGGCCTGGACTTAGGACCTGATAGTCCAGGGTTTGAATAAGTAGCAATTGTTATATGTTATTGCATGATTTGCCCCAAAAACTGTTGTATAATGTATAATGTAGATTTTTATATGGGATAATAAACCTTTGCAATCATTATAACAGTCTGCATTGAAATTAAATGGTTTGAGGGTTTGGTTTTGTAAGAGTACAAAACTACTGTGGCAAATGCCAAATGCCCCCATCACACTTTGTTTTTAATAACATGAAAGACTGAATGACAAAGTAAATTAAGTAATAAATAGATAAATTGAATATTGCCAATGAAATGAAACAAAAACACATAAGGGAAAAAGGTTCACAGCACTGATGTGATGACAGTATACAAGGGCTTTCAGAAACATTGTAACATTTCAAAAACATAACTTGCTCCTCACTTGCAGGATAAAATAAAAGTATTCATTGTAAATGCTGTTAGATGAATACATGCAGACATGTAAAACATATATCGTAGACTATGTGAACTGTAATGAAAGATATTTGTTCACTTTATTTTTCAAAGGAGCATAATATGCTTGCATATGTTTGACTTTGTGTGAGATTCCAATCAGGGTACATGCTAAGAGGTTACTGAAGCTCATGCAACAACTCTGCGTGAACATTCTTCTTTAACTTGACATTTCAAAGAGTTTCATCAAATAACATAGATAAAGCACAAATGCAAATATTGGCATTAAAAACAAACTGTAGTGTTTTAATAATCACAGTGAGCCAGGCCTCAGAACATGTTTACTAAGCTCTAAAAATACAGTGTGGCAATATAAAATGATCAAAATGTTTGAAAGCTTTATGGATTACTTTAAAATGGCTTACTATACACTCCTATCCAGAGCAACTTACATAGAATGTGAAGAGGTAATTTAGGTAAAGTGCCTTGCCCAAGGGTACAACAGCGGTGCTCCACCAGAGAATTGAATCAGCAACCTTTGGGTTACAAGCTCTGCTCCTTTCCACCGGACCACACTGCAGCAAGTGCTGAAGGTTGCTTGTTTATTTCCAAAGGTTTGTGAGTGACAGACTTTCTGGAGAAACCTCTCCTTCTAGCATTGTGCTACCTGAATGCTGCAAGCTAAGCCCAGGGGCTTTGGATATACTATAGCAACTAAGTCATTGGTTTCCTGATTTTGATTCTTCATAATCATTTACTGTACTGAGTAGGGGCTCATTTGGACATGTTTTTTTTTTTCCCTGCAAGTACTTCAAAAGATAATGAATGCTGTGCTTTCCCAGGTTCAAATGTGTGAGATTTTGGCACATGTTAAGATTTTGCAGCTTGTTTGTTTTGGCTCCCTCTCGCTTGTGCTAGCAGGCTCAGCCCATTATACTGGCAAGTGCCAGATGCTCCAAATGTTGCCCACCCATTATTTTGAAAACCTAATTTTATGGGTGTCTGAATTATTATATTCCCCTGAAATGATTTTTTTAAAGTTACCATCTATCTAGCGATATCAGAAAATAATTATCTGCTTCTAAAATGTTGAATGTGTTACATCTCCCTCTTCTTTCCACAGAAGTTTGAAGAATGTCTTGAGTGCTGCCACAGAACAGATTAAAAAAAACAAGTTCCTTTCTTGTCAAGCCGTCACACCTCTCCAGATGCTGGAGTGGTTGCAGAATATACAATAAATTGAAAACCATGAAATGATTTTCATGAATATTTAAACCACTGCTTGCTGAGTGACATTTATTTTTTAATAATAAAATAATTTTGCAACAGTACGTCTGTTAGACTCCATCTCAATACAATATCCCATTTTCTATGCAAATATAGAAACAGACAGTGAGTACAATATATATTCATACATAAGAATATATGTTTGTCTTTCCTTTTCTTAAGTCTAGTTAGCCCTTGTCATTGCTGTTATACATGACTATCACTGTCTGTGCACATATTAGCTGTTAATTGTGGATTTAGGTTCACATGTTCGGCTTGTGAGATGATGCATTGTGAAAATGCTTAATAAATGAAACAGTGTTGCACTGTGCACGGTACTGTGAACATCATCTCTCCTATACGACACATTGTGCTGCACAGCCATAACCACTTCTTTGTTGTCCTTCGTTGCACAACCGCCCACAGCTGTATTTTTAAAGGCCAGCAAGCTTTCAAATCATTAAAATATCTCAAGTGTATTTTGCCACCTCTGAACCTCCATTCACTGTGTTCTTGGCATCCAACAGCTGTTGGAATCAGTCGTGGATGACGCATCAAGTGGGACATGCAGTGGACAGAAAGTACTAGCAGATATATTAATGCAATCAAGCTTGGCCTGTGTTGATACAATCAGTATGGCAGCAGTGGCCTGTGAGCCAGAAACATGGGAGGAAAAGGGTTTCTTTTAAAGCCATTATTTCCCTGCAATGATTTGTTATTTATTTATTGTCTGTATTATAGTATTATTTTGTTTTAATTAACAAGCTTTTTTTTGTATGGACGACCCATCAGGGATGGGTTCACGATTCCCTAATTGTGTGAAGCTTGGTGGTATCATCTTTGTGCACTTTACATGAAACACACTCAATTTAAAAAGCGAGATTAGGATACATTGAACACAACGGCAGCACTACTACATTAGATGCAATCAAGCAAAAGGAATCAGCAGCTAATGTGTGCTGCTTACTAGGTCTGCATGCTTGATGATCATGCAGCTTGAGGACCATGATCAGCTGAAATGTTTTATGCCTCTTCTATTTTATGAGCATGCTGCTGTAGTGCTTTTGTTCAATTAAGAATCTCAGGATTTGTGACTGATAGGTGACTTAGGTGATTTAGACAGCCTAATTATGTGACAATCATGTCATCAATACCGTATATTTACCATGTTTAAACACAGGTGGAAAATATTCTTGGTGACCAAAAGGTAGTGAAAGACAAGGCAATTGAATGCTGTTCAAAGACTCCAGGGAGTAACAATTTGTGTAGTGATGGTTCTGCTCTATGTTACACACTAACACAATGAGCTGGGATGTCCACATTTGCCAGCATGCTTTTTAAAATGTATTGCATGTGTTTGGAATTTCAGTATTGCTCCATTATCACTTTATTGATTATAAGTGCTATTTTTAATTAACTTCTTCCTCAAAAACATTTTCGCAACATCAGGCCAAACTGGAGCCTTGTTGGTCAAAACAGTCATTCCCCAATTTCACACTCTGTGTCACAATCTGCTGAAAACAGTGTGAGTACCAAGAGCCATTGTCCTTTCTCTTTACAAGCAAAGGCAAGATATTGCCATTTTATTGTCCTGCTAAAACACTAATCCTAGGTGTTCAAGATGTGCTCTCTAGTAATACGTCAGCAGATATAACTTACTTTCTTTATCTATTTCAACCTCCATGTTTACTTTCTTTGAGTGGTCAAGCAACCAAATTCAGTGCTTACTTATAACTGTGCAAGACATAGCATGATATAATTTCATTATCAGTGATGCATATCACATCTTACTATATCAGTGTGTAAAACACTTATTTGTTGCAGCTTTATTGCATATAGCATTAACTGCCTGCCAATTTCTGTTTGTCAATGCATGTATACAGACACTTCCCAGTCTAAATCATCTTATAGCTTGACATCAAAAAATGTAGAAAAGAAGACTAATTCCAATCAACCTATCCACATATAATTGTTAATCCCTTTAACCAGACTGGTTACATACACCACAATCCAGCGTTGCATCACGCCTTAGTTTTCATTGAAACTATTAACAGCAGTGCCAACACGACAAAATTCCAGCTTTTATGAATGTGGTTGGAGTTACAAGTATGAGAAATGACTTGACAGATCTGGACAAAGTGCAATGTGACCTGACCACAGGAAATCCTTATGCTACATTGTAATAAGATTCAAGGACCCTTGTGTTATGGCATGATATTCTGAAATGTCACAAATATATTGACTTCTAGCAAAATTACATGAAAATTCACACATTGTATCAGACTTGAAGCCTATCAAAGGAAGGTGAAAATAATAGAGAAAAGACTTGTCATGCAACTTTATCTTGCAAAACACTATATTCTGGGAAACTCAAAGTGAAAACATCAGGTCATCACTCTCCCTCTCTCAATGAATCATTATCCAACCACAGAGATGAAATAAATAAATAAATAAAACTGAAAATCTTAATTTGACCTTTTGGTAACCTAACAGTTCTGAGTGAACTGTTGGAATCTATCCTCTGTTTCCCCGTGCCCGATACGAGATGACAACTCCGGCGTTTCCTGGGCATGGCAGGTTATTATCGGTGTTTCTGCCAGAATTTTTCCACTGTAGTTGCCCCTCTCACCAGTCTTTTGAGCCCTTTGCGTGTGTTTGTCTGGACACCTGAGTGCCAGGAGTCTTTTGAGAGCGTGAAGTTGCTTTTGTGCCACGCACCTGTCCTTATTGCTGCTGATTACAGCAGACCTTTCAAGCTGGAGGTGGATGCTAGTGCCACCGGTGCTGGAGCAGTGTTGTTGCAGGAGGATGCCGATGGCATTGATCATCCCATTAGCTATTTCTCCAGGAAATTTGATAAACATCAGTGTAACCATGCCACCATTGAGAAGGAATGCCTGGCCCTCTTGTTAGCTTTGCAGCATTTCGAGGTTTACGTGGGATCAAGTTCCCTCCTGGTTATGGTGTACACCGACCATAACCAGATTGTATTCTTAGCACGCATGCAGAACCAAAACCAACACCTTGTGCACTGGTCGCTAATCGTGCAGGACTACAATCTTGAGATCCGCTACAAGAAGGGTTGTGAAAATATGTTGGTGGACGCCTTGTCTCGTATCTGAACCATGATCTCATACCCTGACTTGGTGTGCTCTATTTGTTTGCGGGGCAAGTTTTTTCCTTTGGGTGGGGGTGTTACGTGCGGCACACTGTGTGTGTGGGGTCTGGGCCGCCCGCGTTTTGGTTTTCCTCCCTCTCTCCTCTCCCGCTACTCTCCTGATGCAGGTATCCCACTGCGCTGCGTCCCGCTTCCTTGTTCCGGCCCAGCCAACCAGAGATGGAGCACCCCATTTAAAGATGCCGGACTTTTAGAGTGGAGCTTGCTATTTTGTTCCTTCGTGTTTTTTTTGTAATCTTCTGTTTACAAACTTGCCTGTACCGTATTTGACTATGTTTCGTTTTCTGACTTTGAGATTGTGGATTGTGTCTCGATTTGGTTGCATTTGGTTGTTGTGGGAGGAGGACAGGTAAGGTGGGGGATCCCCGTGTTAGTTTACCACGTTCTGCCACCTTTGTATATTTTGTGTTAAGATAGTGTAGTTTTTGTTTTGCTCTGCCACCCTTTTGTAGTTAGTTGTATGTTTTGGGTGAAGGTATTTAGGGTTGTTTATGTTTTGTTAAGTTCTTTTCGTTGGCACCGTCTGTTGTCCTCTCCCCTTCTCCTGTGTATATGTTACTGTAAATACTGTAAACATTGTAAATATATCGCACAACTTTGTACATTGCTCCTGTGTCTGTGTTTCATCTCTGCACTGTCCAAGCCGGCATTGGTGGTGGGTTTTCTTCTTGTGTTGCGTCCCGCCTCCATACCTCTGGGTGCCATTACACATCTGGGACGTAACATGTGGTAAAATAACTGAAATATGGTGTGGTTTTAAATGAAATTACACAAGGAAAAGCGCAGCACTTGCACCAAACAACGTGATGTCTAGAAAATATGACGTTTTGACTGTCATAGCGATGTGAGGCTACTCTTATGCATTCTTTTCAGTAAAGGACAGATATACCACTGCTGTACTCATGGTGATTTCTCTTTTCTTTTCATGATTTCCCCAGCTGTTAATGTCAGATATTTTAAAGTCACAGGTACACTGCCATTTACAGATACTGGGGCTAATTTGGACTTGAAGCAAAAAACACCTGTGCAACAAAGAGAGGTTCTGCTGTAGGTCAGCCTCCAGAGGAGGACGCAACATAAACTGTGGCTGATTGAGTGTAACAGTAACCTACAAGTCTAGGTGATGATGGTGCGTCACTGCAATAGAGCATCACTGTCTCTATATTGCCACACAAGTGAAGCACACAGCCAAGACACTTTAACCCAACAGCTGCTTGTGATGACCAGGTAAAGCCTTCTCTGACCTGGCATGAAATGTACACAAAAGCCAATGCGCCCCCTGAAGAATGTGACGATGTCAATACAATTTGAAAACTAAGGTGCGTAAGTCATCAAAACTGAACAGTGTGTTCCGCACACAAAAATACAGATGAAAAGACACTGAAACAGTATTGATGAGATGTTTGATGGCATTTATGCCTTTTAAGTCAATGATTTAATTACCCTGAAATTTTCAAAAATTTGATTACAAATCAGAATATATTTAAATATAACTGAAGACAAACAAATACTGTGAGGGCCTACTTCTGGTACCATGAAATAGAGGATAATCTGTAATGCCTTGAATCAGACTGTATATATCACAATTCAGCACTGCATTGCACATGCCTCAGTATACAGGGGTACCTAGCTGATCACATTGGAGACCAACTTTTGTGAATCCTGTTTAAGTTATAAGCGCAACGAATGGCTTGACAGACAAAAAGCAATTCACACAACTGCATAGTGGCCTTGCCACACAAATTTTGAGATATGTATATATCCAACTATAAGGTTGTGAGAGCCTCTTTGAGTGACAAAACAAACAAATAAAATCATGCTGGACTGCAAGCCTTAACCCATGCATTGTAAAGATAAATTTCTAAAGACAATTTTTTACCCTGCAATTGGCTCATTTTTCCTCTAACAAGGATTAGGTGAATTCTATTACCTCAACATTAAGGAGAAAAATTGGACTAAATGGACTCAAATTTGTAATATGGCACAGAAGCCCCTCTGTAAGATCCAATGAATTTTAGTTCCCTTTAATCAGAGACAACCTACACACTTTCTGCCTGGTTTCAGGATGATTAGGGCAAATAAAAATTCATAGCATTTGATTAATCCATCTCATTAACTGAAGAGGAAAACCCATGGGGTTATCTACAGTGTCTACATGCATAGTGTAAAATATCAATATCGCTTACATTACAGGCTCAAAGAAATGATTGAAGAAAAATATGATTTCCAGATGTTGTCTTCAGGCTTCAACCACTGTTAAACTTCAATCACCTTCAATGCATAATGCAAAAAATATTTATAAATAATATTTATTAAGAATACAGGTCTCTGATTTCTTTTCTTCACATGGTGTGGGTATAAATTTCAACATCCATTGGAAACATGAATCTAAATCTTTGTGTTCTTGAACAATGCCTGAGCTCTACACTCTCCACGCTACAAGCCATAATGTGTGTGCTGAAAATATAACTGCTTAACTGACATGGCTTTTCAATGGCCCCAATTCAACTCTGAAACATTTTGAAGAAGGTTACTTGCAGATAAAATGGATGTGTAATGTTGACAAGCTCCACATTTGACTTTCCCCAACACCCAAAACCTTTTGGTATTGTGTCACCAACCAAATTTTCAATGGCTCCACTGGTCTCTCTGAATCAGAGATAACTAGTTGGTTACATAGAAATTGAAGTGACACTCACATCCTTGTAATGTTCACAATTGCGCAATTTTGCTGTATTACCATTCATTACCACACAAATGCAATCTGGTCTTGCAACATCTAATTCACTCAACTTGTGGTTCAATTATAGGAAATTCATTAGACACACAGATAAAAATTACACTAACTGTATACTTCATTGAGGCATTCACAACCTTTTCCCTCAAGCTAACAAACATACAGTATGTGTATGCTAAGGGTTATTAATAAAATGAGCACACATTTCATGAGCTATAATAAATATATTCTCTCCCATTTACAACATATCTGATCCTCAGAAATCTAAACAAAGCAACAAATGTGTACTTGATTGCCATCCCTGTGAGAAAGGTGACTAGTCAAAGCAGACATAGATGTTTTAAATATTAAACCTATCTAAGGAATGTTCATTTTATGTATTTATCAAAGGCTGGTTAAGCGTTTCGATGTCTGATGACTACAGCAAAACTAAAAATTGAATCCATTTGTTTATGCCCGTTTCCTGACACTGAAATAGTAAAAAAAAAAAAAAACCTCTAAGCAGATAAATATGAAAAGTTGGGTCTTGCCATTATTTTCTTTGATGACAAATTATGTAAAAATAGAACTGAGGCACTTTAATAGACACTGAGGCAAGGTCCATAAAATAAGAAGCGTATGGTCCGCCGTACCAAGAAACAATACAATAGTTCTGTGGCAGCCTGCAAATACAAAGCAAAAATATTGGAACTCTAAGCATTCACACAGGGACGGAAACCACTGGAATAAAATCTGAAATATTTGGATCGCTGCCTGGCACCGAATCCCTCTTGGCATTTAAATACCTCACCTCCTTCCCTATGTGCAGGCAGAAGTGACTGGCTTGACAACAAGTCTCGAAGGAGGCCTCCTCTCCTGTGTAATCTCCCTGGGTCAGTGTGGGAGTGAGTCGCTGAAATCTCATTCTAATTATCATGCCTGCCATGAGATGACTTCCAGGCATACTGCAGATTGCTTTGCAGGAAGACACCTTGTAACTTGATGAATGGTCTCTCTCTTAGTTGTTGGTATTTGTATTTGTACATTTCTGACAATTACTAGGCGGGCACTCAGAAACTTTATACAAACTGTTGGAATCTGAAACCAAAATGTCTATTTCAGTTTTTGCATCTTATTTTGCTCCAGGTCATCTGGCCTCTATAAAAAAGTGAAAGCCAAACTTCACTGCAGGTCATACAACATAGACAGCATGACATGTTTCCTCAAAATGCAGAAAAATTTGATTGAACATACACGTTTTGGTCAGGATAACTGTATACTCGTCTGGATGCAGGGTTTTGAGAAGTGGACAAATGCTGTTTAAATATTAATGAAACACCTCGAGCTTTGTGTGCAATGCAAAACCACATGATTAATGTAATAAAAACAAATGAGGAACCTGATACATCATGTTGGAGACCCAGGACAAGGCTCCTAACACAAAGATAATCACTTTAGATACCCAGTCCTCTGACCTTTATATACTTGAGAAGATGCAGAGATGTTGTAGACACAAACAGTCCATCTTACTGATCAGACATCAGCTGAATGTAAATGGGATCAATGGCTCCTAATTCAAAGTGCTTATGGTAGGCGATTAGGCTTGATAAAGAAGGTAACTTCTTTTCCAACAGTATTTATTCTGTGATGATTTCCCATTTGATATCAGATAATAAACCTCTATCTTGTACCTGGCATTTGGAGGGAATGTCCCTTGGCAAGAAAACAGTATACATACATTTTGACGCCCTCAACACCAGCTAGAAGTGACATAGCAATTGATGAGGTGAGATGAGGCTTAACGTAGTGAAACGCTTTCTATCTAAACACTGTGATTAGATCCAATCACACAGCACAAATCACTTGTCAGCCCTCTACAGCTATCAGCTACATGGCTGTCAAAGTTGCCAAGACATTCATTCAAATGTCTTAGGCATTTTTTATTCTCTGATACTGACCTAATACTGGGATTAAGCAGTACATGTTTGACTTCACAGACACATATCAGCATTTCCTGGTTTTTCTAGCAGGTGACAAATTTTTACAAACTTTCACAGACACATATCATCCACTCTTTTATCATATCCCCTTGTTATTATTCTTAGATAAAGAGGAAGAGAAGCACTCTTGAAGGCCAAAGCAGTGTCAGGGTCTATAAGACAAACTAGTCAACATTTTGTCTGCAAAATTTGATCTGTCTCAGTGCCTTACTGTCAGATCCTGGTTCAGACCCCACACTGTGCAAATCTTGTTAGCACCAAAACACATCTGGTGACAGCAAAACAGTGGGCATGTTTCCCTTCCCCCACCTCTTACTGAGTGCTTGAAGCTGAAAGATCAATGCAGTGTTTTGACTGAAAAATGAAAGATCATTACCTTCAGCATTCTCTGCTGGAGCACTGATCATGACCACAGTGCATCACACGCTGAAAAATATTACAATACTCTCAGCCAGTCAGATCCTAATGACAGTATTTTTTTGTTAATTTGTGAATTAACACTTGCTTATACACAAGGTCACAGAACAAAGCACATTGTGAGATTATATTGATTATAAGGTTCAGGCATTTGATGCCCTGCACCCGGTTATGTTGACTCCTGGGCTCAGTCATTTGACACACACAACATTTTCGAGCTGTGTGTCACCTTTAATTTAACCACAGGTATTTATAGCTGACTCGGGAGCATGTCAAAATCTTTTGACTGCTGTGTCATCTATAATATCAGATTTGATGTTATTGCTACAACTGGTGTGTCAAGCAAACCAAAATTACCTCAGCAATCTTGAGATTAGATACAACATTCACTTCACAAGTGCTTCCATCTAAGAGTGTTTGAGTGATGTTGATGATGACGACAATGATGATGACAATGATGTTGATGACAGTGAACATAACAATAATAATAATAATAATAATAATAATAATAATAATAATAATAATAATAATAACAACAACAACAACAACAATAATAATAATAATAATAATAATAATTATTATTATTATTATTATTATTATTATTATTATTATTATTATTATTATTATTATTAATAAGGGGCAGGTTTCTAAAAGGTTCCACGTAATGCCACCACATGCAATATATGTGAGTATAAGAAATAAATGAATGCCCAAGTGCCCATTTTGCAGAAATTGCCATCTTTTTGGTGTGCAACCTTCGTTTAAGACCCCTGAGTTTCTGTAATTTCATCTGTCTACCTCTTAATGACCTTTTTTCAAACTTCAACACACAGATGCAAGGCCTCTCCCCCAAACTTGTAAAGCAAATATTTTTACATGCGTTTTCACAGTTCAATTTTGACTGCTTATGTAAGTACCTGACTCACTACACAGTCAGTATATACTTTATATGAATCATTACAAAATAGATGCTGACTGTGTGGCCAATTAGTATTATCACCTAGTACTAGAATTTCTTATAACTTGTGAAACAATACTAATGGAAGAACTAGTCTACTTTAAAACAAAAGTATGGTATGTGGCAGTGTTAATCTAGTATTAATCATGCTATAGTTCAACTCTGAACCAGCTTTCAAACTGGCAAAATTCAACCCCAAATATCTGATACATTTCATCATAATTTTTGCCAAGATGTTATTTCCTCAGTTCCTATGAGGACTATATATTATCTTTGAGCCAAATCAATATACCGTACATATGCATACACATAGTCATAAAAGTGTTGTTCCCTTTTGTTCAATCCTAGAAACATTCATTTAAATAACATATCCAAATAAACACTTATAATGAAGCATGAGGGCATTTTTATTACCCTCAATCAAAGGATATTGCTCATTAACTGTTTGTATTAATTGAGCTGAGTAACAATATTTACTGCACAACATGCTGTTTTGGTAGCTCTTCATCTTGGCTACTTTTTATTTCAGTAGGGAACCTGAATGCCATCCAATTGTGGTTGACTGCATTACTGTCCTCCACTTGAAATCTAAATGTTGAGCTGACTCTTCTGGTTCACCACAGATAGGACACAGCAAGCTGACTACAGAGAAGCCCTGGGTGTGAGCTACAATGTTCCTGTTAAGGCCTTGACTCGGCTTCCTCCAAGTAAGATAGCTGATCATTAAGCTCCTGCGGTAGTAGACCTTGGGAGGAATATGTCTGTTGCTAAAGAGCATAAACTAACCTAAAATGATAGTCAGTCATTTCATCTCTATAAGACATGTAATTCTAAATGCCCTGTCCTGCAGCAACCATTCCTGCAGCTTAGCTAACTTACCTCGACAAAAGGAACATTATCATCTGCCTGTTTGCATGGGGAGCCAAATTAGCTGTGTCGCATCCACTCCTGCCCCAAAGTCATAATTTAACTTGATATATCTCCAGCCCACATAGCATGAATTTACTCCGGCAGCTTCTTGTAATAACAAACTCACTATTCACATAACAGACACTTTTAATGATTACACTATGGATCATGGTGACAGTCCCAGTAGAATGCTCCTAATAGATGCCACTTCTTATAGATTTTTTTTTTTTTGGTTCTGAAATATTTTAGGCAGGCACAATACACACACACACACACACACACAAACATGCATATCATATGCATGCAAACAAATACTTGCAGAGAGTGACTGTAGAGCACAGCTATTAAGCTCATGTACCTTCACTTATTCTAGGTCAGGGTTAACCTTAGCAATACAATATCAGTGCAATATTGTATCAGTAACATCACTATCATCAGCAACAATGACAGAATGGATGTCATTGGATGCAATGGTAGAGAATGCTGTAACACAGATTCAGAGCCTAGGACCTAAGTGCTTATATAGAAGAGGAAACAAATGTGTTGCTTGCCATTGAGGGAGACCTCAGGCAGACCAAACTTAGGTATTTTTCTATTACCTTGACTGATTGTCAAGATATATTTTTGAATACACTATGGTTAGACAGAACCTTTGAATTGTAATAGTTTTGAGCATAATGTATCTGTAAAGAGAGGTTACAAGTGCATACTGTTGGCAGTCAGTGAATTATTATATTTTGGTAGCTTTAGAAACCCAGATAACGTTGGGTCACAGATTATGTCTGTAAAAAAAACTAACAAAGAAACAGTGACACTGAAAGCCAGCTCCTTGCTTTGTTCTCACACCTCTTTTCATTGCTTCTTTGATCAATCTTTCAATGCGCTATCATTGAAAAATTTCACATTTAAAGTATTAACCCTGTAATGTCTGCATTCAAATCTGCATACATCTCAATTTTTACTAAGTGACACCATTTAATTTGGCATCGAATGGGGAAAGACTATAGGAATACGGAATATTATAAAGATGCGTGGCATCTTTACAGAATAATGACCATACCATATATTTTCATTAGTTTTGTCGGAATGATGAAACTAACACATTACCATGTGTGATGGCATGACCGAGCAGTCGGAGCAGTAATGAGCACAGCACAAGAATTGTAGTGCACAGCACTGCTGAGAGATTTATTTTTCCCAAGAAATGCAAGAAAAATAATGCCAGCAGAACTATTTCAAACACATACACGTGTAACTACTTTGCTTTTCAGTTAGCACAACACTACTCCATCCTTTCAGTTCAAAAAACCCCCTAACTGAATATTAGGACCAGCTTTGTTCTCTTCTCAAGCTCCTCCCCCAGAACATACCAGACATGGGACAAAATCAGTCATCAATTTCAATATTTACATGAATTTTATCATTAACAAGAATGTTACCCACATTGCTCTGAAAATACAATCTATATTTGCATTGTAACATTTTACAGGTCAATATATTATCATCGTTATCCTCGCCCACATTAGTTCAACTTTTGTCATTCTCCCCCAAATCAATAAATCTTTGCGTACGACACGGTCCCATCTTTTCCGTCACCTGATGCTACCAATGCCATCCCAAGGCCAGCAAACAACTGGGTAAGTTAAATTACCTTTAAATAATATTTACAAAATTATTTTAGCAGTGCACATTTTCCCAAAATATTCTCATATACATTTAAGCAATGTTTCAGTCACTTGATTTATTTTAGCTAGTCATATTATTTGTAATAATACACGTAGTTGGCATATATGCGGAACTTAGGCCATGGCGTCCCAGCTATGAACCTTCATGCTAACTTCAGCGCTGCTTTTGATTTTGCTGGTCTGGCTCCAGTTATGGCAGAACTACGGGAGCAATCAAATAACAATTCCTCATTTCCATTACAGCAAAGTCGTACAGAAACTGTTTTCTTCAACTACAAATTGTCACATATTTACCACAGCAAACCCAGTAAACACCATTACAATTTATTGTGTTGACGAACAGATGACTCACTCCGTTACACCATGGTAGAATTGTTCCAAACCAAGGAACAAGTAATCTGCATCTGACAAATAATTTGGGGCTCACTAACAACATGGAATATGATATGTGAAAAAAGAAACACAAATCCCAGTTTTAATAGTTTTATGTCAATTATCATAGCACCCAGCATGTAAAATATATTGAGGAAAAAAAAAAATTGTCCTATGCAGACCAACACTATATGTAGATGCAGCTGAGAAAGTGAACATTCTGCAGTCTACATTGTCTAAAGATTCAAAACTCATAGGGAACATCATTAACAAATAAGGAGACAGCAAACAAATACTAACCAGTATGCAAGCAACCAATGATTGAGGGGGTGCTTGTCACAGCTGGCAGCTTTGTGAACAAACAGTTGTGCCATTCCATGTAATAGCCTGCGCAGTGCCAGTTATCAATTAATTTGTAATTCTGGTCACCCACTTACAAGAATGCAATCATCCCAGAGGCTGTGATTATTTTAACTGGATTACACTGTTCAGACAGAGAGAAGGTTATGTACTATTCTATTGTAGCTTGTATGCACAGATGCCTCAGAGGTCAGTTTCAACACAGGCCCATCATCTGAGAAATACAAGCATTATTAATTACAGTTCAGCTTTTGCTGCTGGTCTAACCTCAACCAGTGAAACTTGCCTTGAATAATTGGACAGATGTTCCTGTCAGCAATAAACACATCAAAAGGTGTGGCAGCACTAAATCTACACACATTACCACAGGGCTATTGACGTCACTTCAGAAACAAAACCAATTTTTAATGCACATTAAGGCACAGGTTCAATGTACACAGGTTTAACAAGCTTTCGGTTAACGAGTGAACCATGTATTAATTATCTCTATTAAAACATAAGCATTTGATGGCTGTTAGTTGAGCTAAGCTGTTAGCTCAGCAGCTGTTTTTTTGTTGTGGCTCTGGGACTGTTGGATGCTGGTTTGTGTCAGACATATCTAAATTAATTATTTGTGTCTCTTATCTTCTGCTGGGGGAACTAGGCACAAAAAATGTTTCAACAATCCCAAATGCTGACATTGTAAAGTTAATTATAATGAATTAACCGGTATTAGAGATGTTGTGTAGCATATTGTGCCTCTGGGTGTCCATGGTTGGTTATTGTATTTTATAGTTCAAACACTTTGTCATTTTTCAGTTGAAAATTTTTTTTTATTATATATTAAAGCAGTATGCCCATTTATTTGGGGTACATACATTGCGTATTTATTTGCTTTAACGTAGCCTAAGGTTGCTTTAAATTGATGAATGGATGGTATTGAATCTGTTTGAAATTATTGTCTTAGTGATAGTTATGGGCATGGCCATGGAATCATCATAGACTAGTAATAGAAAGTCATTACTATTTTGCAGCCATTTCATCACCAGTGTTGATGAAATTTGATATTTCTCAAATGGCCACTCCAAATTATTCCACAAATTTTCAAACCAATCCACCCTGTAGTTTACATTAAAGATACCCTGAAATAATTATCCACATGGCAGGTGGTGGATCCTTAAGTTGTATAGACTGTTTTCATGATGGAATTCCATCGAAATGATGACATTTCCAGTGAATGAGGAGCTCTGTAACCTCCGCACCCTTCCCAGTGGTAAGTACATGCTGTTTGAGGTACACCAATATAGCTATACAGTACCATAGCATGAATCACAGAAGTGTGTGGTCATCTGGAGAGCACTATCAGTACATTGGCAAGTTAAGGGTTATGCTGCACATTTGAATTTCCTGTCTTTTGTCCTTTTTCACACCCTTACACTAAAAGGGGAAAGAAATAAAAACTTAAGTGAGCTCTTTTAGATGTAATAGCATTTGCTTGTGTATTATCTGGTATATGTAATTGTCTGTTAATGAAATTGCAGTCACATATTATAATTGCTCAACCACATGAACAGTATCAACAGAGTTGGTTTTAAGATCTGCACTAAACCAGTCTTGCCTTTTGAGTTCAAATATGAAACGTCATGATCCACGCTGCCATAGTTGGTTTTGGGAAATGTATAAGCTATCATAACCACAACACTACAGTTTTTAATTGGAACTGGAATTGGAACCGATGCTTTTGGCCACATTTTTTTTTTTTTTACCAATATTGCTCCAAAACCTAGGAAACATCCAATGCCTAATACCATTTATCTGTTCACTCCAATCCATGAGTGAAATCACATATGCTGGGTGCTAAATATATGCTAAATTAGCTCTTTCACGTCTTTCAGTTTCGTGAGAGCATTCGTGAGAGCATTTTAACTGCCATTCTAATTAGTTGGTTTTTAAGGCCTCCCCATCTTAGCTGGCTGCTTATCCGCTCATTAACTGAACGGGGCTCTTATTGGGTGTGTCTGAGCTGAAGTGGCAGCCTCATTTCTCATCCTTGTTGTACAAAGACCCAATTGTACAAAGACCACCAAGGGAGACCTATTAATGTGCGGGTGTTGTACAGGAATGGTACACTGCTATTGGGTCTATTGTGTTGCATGTGTGTGTTGGGCCAGGTTTGCATTTGGGGTCTCAGACTTATGTATTTTATACTGTGGATGGTAATGTCCCTGTTTGTGTAATGTTTTGTGTTGTTATGTTGGATGTCCTTTGTTCTTGACTTCTGAAGTCGCTCTGTTTAAGAGTGTCTGCTGGATGTCAAAAATGTAAATGTAATGTTAAATGTACTCATCTTGTATGTTGGTCTGGACAAGAGCTCCTGCTAAGCAGCTTAATGTAAATGTAATTTGGAATGCCCACTTTTATGGTATATTTCTCGTAGATATGATACTCACTGTCAATCGAGGGAGTGAGACTAACAGTCTCTGAGAAATGTGCTGTCTTACATGACTACCCAAGCCAATTTAGGTACAAGACCAGCCCCTGGCTGACCTATCATCCTCTATATCCCTTGCACAATGAGCCAATTTGTTCTACCAGTATGGTCTTGAGCCTGAGACATAGTGCTCAACCTTGCACTTGCAACAGCAAGCGCTTTTACCAGTTGAACCACTTTGGAACCCCTGACACTACAGTGAAAACACTGAAAACACACAAATTGCATTACTGTGCATTGTCGAGCAGAAATGTGTTCAAGCAGGAATTTTCAGCAGTCAATAAAGCTGGGATCTGTGTGTCAGTCATTTTCAGTTCACAGTTTAGCCTAATGAATCCTCAAACAACCTGAAGACAACATCCACAAAAGAACATATCAGCAGTAACCACGCCAAAGTCTAAAGCTACTCAAAGCTGCTACTGTGCCCCTGCATTCCTGTAGAGGTGAGCTTCAAACACATCTTATCACTTTTGTAATGGAATGTCAAGCAATGATGTCTCTTGGTGTTTTATGTTGGCTTATGTTGCTAGATAGTTTGAAAGCAATAGACAACCATGACATTTTATTGAAATAGTAATGAATTGGCTTCCTCTACACACCTTCATTCAAGACACCGTACCCTTGGTGACTGATTTTACCAGGGCTGCTCCATGGCTCTTGAATGCCCTCCCTTCATCGCGTCTGTTCTGCTCCATACATTATTGACAGTGTAAAGTCTCATCACAATACTCACCTCTTTAGTTTACCCTTTGAATAATCATTGTATTCCATTCCACACCTCCTGCTTTCTACTCTCAGTGTGTTCCTGGTTTCTGTTGTCCTATTAGCCTGCATGTGTCTTTATGTATAGTATGACTCATTTAACCTTGGAGACTGCACAGCATACAAATTTCTTTGATAACAGTGATTACTATGTGTACAATTAATGTGCACTATCTAGCATAGTCCTGACTACAAACAATATTACACAAAAATAATGATTCATAAGAAAAAAAATCATAACAGCTAGCTAACAACACTAACCTGTCAACAGAGTTACCATAGAGCCTACAATACAATATGAGGTGATGTTTACGCCCGAGACCTAATACACAAACATGCTGAACATTTGTTAAAGCACTATTTCAGTGAAGGCTTTTCATGGTGATAAGAGACCATGCTGGTATTTTGTCTTTTTTAAGGTAGAACGTACGGCTACTCATTGAGTGTTCACTGACCCTGTGGGACTATATATAGATGGGTTGATGATTGCTTGTGTTGACGTCTGCATTTGTGTCCACAGACCATAAAGTATGTGCTTAAATTCAGGAGCTGATGTTTACATGAATGTTAAGGCTTTAGCAAATATACACAATGTTTCATCTTCATTCTCACTGTTAATAATAGACAATAAATGCAGGGCACAAATACATTCTTAAATACTTATCTGACACTTATAGTCACTTATATCTGACATACTATAGTTATCAGGGACCCACCAGGACCCAAAATGTTACATAGTGCACTGTTATCGGCCAGAAAGAAAATGATTAAACCTTGCTAGTCTTCTATAAGTTTAATTTGTCAAGTGAAAAGCAGCAGCCAGCTTAAATTGGTTGCTCTTCTATCCAGGTCTTCCCTTGGATAAAGAATGAGTTTGTAGAATCAAATTAAAATTACAACTTGTAGTCGGTACAGAGATGCAAATGAACCCAAACGATGATATGAAAGTCTCTGTAAGTAAAAGCTCTGTTTTAAGTCCACTGGGGAAAATGGATCCGGTGAAATAAGGCAAATGCAGGCAAGGTGAAACAAATCCATTTTTCAATGTGATTTGGTCGCTGTACCTGTGGACGGAGAAGGACTGCTGTGCTGTGCTGCGAGGGCAAATTAATAGGAGGTGAGAGCAAGCCAGGGTAGGAAAGACAGATGGAGAAATGACAGGTGCAGACAGGGTGAGCATGAGAGGTGAGAAGTAATCACGCAGGAGGTGGATTGCGCAGTGGGAGGTGATCATTGGCAGGAAGGCATTAAAGACAACTTGCAGACAAATGAGATGCAGGGCAAAAGGGAAGGAAGGTTAGGCAAATTTTTTTTCACTTTTCAAAAGAGGGGGAAGGTGATGAAATGGATAAACAGGAAGAGGAAGGTGTAAATCTTGTCTAAATGAAGTAGGTTTCAAATGGAACTTTCAGAGAACACTTCTAGGCTACCCAGCAGAGAGAGATGCTGTGTAAGATACTTCTCAGTCTGAGAAGAATGATTTTGGGATACCACGTCATAACATAGTAACTATAAATTGCTCTGGAGATAAGATGACCTTTGAGACCCCTTGTCCAATCACAATGGCCAAATTTCCTGCTGTCTGTTCCTTTCCCCACACTTGCACATAAGTGTGTGTGACTGACCGGACAGTAACCAATCAGACATCTCATGTTGAATCCGAGCGCAGAGTGCAGAAGCCTAAATGAATCAGGACAAGTATCTCCAGTCAGAGGTATTTAGACACATGAGATCAGAGGGGCAGGCTAGAAACCTTCTACTGTGCCTGTGAAATACAAGGTGTAATGCTTTTTTCCCCATCCTGACAGTTCCTGGAGGAAATCATTGTGACCAAATTACAAGTCTGTATTTCAGAATAAAAACTGAACAATGAGGTCAACAACAATCAGTTATTAAATTCAATCAAAATATTCAGTGCACGGTCTGTTGTATTCAGCACAAAAAAAGCAAGTGATTTAATTGTCATTCACAAGGGTCGAGGGTTGACAGCTGATATTTAAAGGCGAGCATGTGACTGATTCCATTCCATAATTGTGCTGCTAGCAGTCCACAGAGGCTGATCTTGGAACAAAGCCATTTTCTTTGTCCTCTTTGTGATTGGATACAATAGAATTTGTGCCAATTATGAGGCTTGAGGGGCATGAGACCGCCACTGAATCCAATGAGATAGAATGTTCAGGAAAGCAAAAAAAAAAGGAAAAATGTATTCAAGGTGGGGCATGTGCAGCCTTTATGGGCACCACACTGTGAACCGTAGCTCCTCCATACACATATACTTGCACTGTATAATCTACAGTACATTACAGTCTACAATAAACACCACAAAACTACTTGTATGAAGTATCATGAATGATAAGAATTATGACACCACTAATATTACATTATACTTTCAGCGTCAAGAGGAATCTTCTCAGATGCTTGTTTAACAGATATGTATTATTGAACCAAATGTCATGTGGCAAGATTGCAAGACTTTCACTGCTGTAATAGTACAATGACAGTCAATACAAATGTAATAAATTATAAATGCCTACAAATACTAAAAAAGAACAAAATGTAGTCATTTTTTAGGATTTTCACAGCAGTGTCTAGATGTGGCTCATTAGGGTGCACAGGGATATCGGACAACAATATGCCTTAATCAGATACATTGACCCTGCACTGGACTGATCAAATATGACTGCCCACTTTCCATGGTTCAGAGTAATGTTGAAATCATCACAATCAGATCCACATTGCCTGTCTGAAATCAACCTGACTTTTTTTTTTTTTTTTTCAATGCAAAACAGGGCTTCACGATATAGCCGTTGTGATATATCGCATAGCTATTTTTAGCTCAATAACAGCTATCCCCACTGTGTGGCGTTGGGTTTCTTCCCGTATGTTTTTCAGTGGCAGCTGGTGAGCTGGAAACAGGGGAAGTGGAAACACTACCTTTAAATCTATCATTACTTTCAACCTGTTCCCCTTCATCCTCCTTGATTAACAATAAAACAAATAATTCACAGAATAATCGACACCAATTGTGTAAATAAAGTAAATTATTATGCTCGCGAAACAGCGCAGATTGTCTGTAGTTTGTGTGCTTGTGAAAGCTACAAATAGTACAAAGCTACTATATCGCAGCCAATAGACCTGGAAATTTTATAATACAGGAAGAAAAGTATCTAAGACAGCATGTGAACAACATCCTGCGATGTAGCTGTAAAAAGAAATGTGAAAAAAGTTAATCTCAGTGTTGGAGACTCATATAAGGTCCTAGACTGATGAAATTAGATGTAAAATCTGCATTTCTTTCATAGAGCTTGATCATTTGGCATTATTTTTATTTTCTTTTTATAAGTATTCTGTCAAGATCAGTACTTAACAAATTAAGGTTTTTCTAAAACCAAAGAATATGGACACTTCCTGAGCAAAAATACAAAATCTTAAACTTGATTTGAAGTTAACATCGGCCATTGTTAATTAGTCTCCTTTGTTTATGCCTATTTTTTTCCCATCATTTCTTTCATATGAACACAGAATAAGCATGCAATTGCATTTTATTAATGGGTTTTAGAGCTATTTACAGCATTTAATGCTTACAAACTTAATTGAACATAATACTTGAGATAAACTTATAAAGATAAATAAATGAAACATACTAAAAAGAATGAAATAACTAACAAAAAACTGATGTGCACAACTTTCCCACTGTGATAAATGTGTTTACATCTTGTGGTGTGCTACTTTGCATTAACCCCTCTCACTCAATGAGATAATTTGTGTAAATATGATGTAATTATGATTATGCTATGGTTGCACACTCATAAGTCCTCACAACCGTCTGTAGGCAGAAGGAATCCTTATGTGAACTGCAATTAATGCTTAGTTAGGAGATACCACTGGATATGCTTTGGGTTGTGCTTACAGTGTAGCAAATGCTTAGTAAAACTGGACAAAATGCTAATTGTCAAAATGACCATAAGCTGCCTAAGTATTCAAGTAAAATCACACCAGTTATATGTCATAACACATTTATAAATTATTCTTACAATGACACTAACTGTAATGGGGCATACGGGTATAATTTCACAAATTAGCATTAATGGAGTCATTTTCAATGTTTCAGATGAAGTGAAATTAAATACCATTAAGCATGTGGTTTATCTTTTCTTAGTAAAGTGCAGTTGTTTGTGCTATTTTTGAGCTAGACCCCTCAAAAACAAACAGAAGTAATTTTCCATGAATGGGCCGAATGATTGCTTTTTGATTGTTCATCCTCACTGTTTTCTCTTTCCTCTATGTTTTGTAGGGACTATTGGATGGCTAGCTTCCATGCTTACTGGATTCTGTGGCCTACTGTTATGAGTTTTGATGTCACTCACAATTAAAGCTGCTAATATTTCTTTGTCAGAACAAAATGACCTACAGAGAGTTGAAGTGTTAAGATAGCTAGCTAGCTATTTAGGTGACTGCTGGATGGTTGGTATTGTATCTTCAAACTCGTAGTAACATTACAGTCATTTCTGTCAGTTTTGGTTGATAGAGCTGATGATTTTTACAATTTTTGTGTATGGTAGCTTTAGAATAATGACATATTTTCCAGTGTATGAATGTTGATGTGACTGAATGAATAATCTGTATGGGAAATAATGTGCACAAGATACATGTATTTTTTTGGGAAAAAAACAACAAATTATGAGATATGAGTGAAACTGTACTGGCAGAGCATTTTTAAAAACTGAAGATTTAAGATTTTTAGTTTTAAATTATAAAAAAGGATCATTTTAAAAACCCATAAGTAATTTTTAAGGCACAAACAAAAATAAAGTAAGCCAGTCCAAGGTAAGCCACAGCAACCAACTGCTCACAAAAAGGTGGAGGAGGATTTGTTCACATCAAGAGCAGAAAATACATTTATCAAACATCAAAAAATTCCATGCATTCTCAATTGATAATATGCATATTTGTACCTTCTGCAAAAGCAATAATATCCAATCAAGGCAACCAGGTTTTTGTAGGCTCTTCACTGTGACATCCTTGTGTACTCTATCAAAATGGATGTGAATTACTACCTTTTAATGTTGTTCTTTCTGTGATCTTTTTCTTGTCTTACTGTTGCAAAAATGGAGGCACTTAAGAATTTCCTTGGAAGTTAATAAGCTATAGAGTTACTTCACAAAGGGATCTTTGTCAGCACCAGTTCAATGGGAGATAATAAACAAGAACTGTGCAATACTGGAAGAAAATTTAAATGTTTAAGATATTGAAGGTTAATTTGATATGCAAAAAGAAAAAACTCAGACAAAACAACCATCCAAGTCTTTTGTCACTACAGTCTGTATAAATCATTGGAGTTCACAAACTAATCTTTGTTGACAATGTTACAAAGAGTGTTGCCTAAATTGACTAAAAATGCTAAAATAGCAATATTTGCATGCTGCACAAAATCTATTCCTTATGCCAAGGCATTTTTTCACACAGTGGAAACTGCATTTTGAGACATTATCCACAGTCAAAGGAGCAGGATGTTGTTTCCATAGGGCACAACATGCTAACCGGTTGCCTACATCTATTGAAAGAATTGGACGAATCCACTATGCTGTATTATTATTTCTTATCCAGGATCAATCAGTTTGTACTGCCATATTGTTTTTATTTCTGAATAGAATTTTTTTTTTTTTTTTTCCCCCAATGTTTTGCGTGCTGACATACACACATGCAAACTAGCGGTTACTTATGCAAGACATCAATAGATATGAATCACCACCTACCGAAGAAAGACACAGTTTTATATTGTGGTTAACATTTTGTCTGTCTTGTAAGTTCAAGTTGCTGTTCATTAAATAACCTAATCATACTGTAACACATTATGAGATTCCTAACATTAATAAATGAAAGAACTAATTACATGTATCTTAAGTAAATAAGTAAAAATATATATGCTTTCTCATCAGTACTTGTTTTGTTCTATACTACGCTGCTAATATCATTCATTGGCATCCCTTTTGTTTCCAAGTCTTTCCACAAAATGACTTTGTATGCATCCTCATACTTGAAGGGATGTTTTAATTTTGTCCCCTAATTACCCCTTTAATAACACATTGAGGAGTGAATAGTATGCATAAAAATATATCACGACACTAAACCTGACAGAAATGCAGATTACATGATTTAAAATGTGTAGAAGTGTATAACCATATTTTCTGGCCAATCTGGCACTTTGGCAAAGCTAATACCATGCATTCCAACTGTCCCTGCTCCTAATTTCCAAATAAATAAAAGTAGACAGTTCTATGATATTACCAGTAAAATTGAATAGCTGGCCATATGTGGACTACAGTGTATTGAGTATTTAGTGCAATGAGAGAATAATTTGTCACCTGGAACATCTAGATATGGAGTATGTTCATGATGCTGCATTATTAATATTTTGTTGTTGCTTGGAGACAGTAGAAAAAAAAAAAAACATGTAAACAATGATCATATATTGCATGGTCATGAGAAGGGCTTGCATAGGTTGTATAAGGTGCCAAAAAGTAATTTGATTGATTAAGCAGAAGAGGCATTAGGGTCTTGGCAGACCAAAAATCCTGATATTTAATCTGTTATTGGGTTCTTTTTGTTTTTGTCAAGTTGGCACACTGTGCTTCTTTGTGATTGCACTCTGAACAGATACCCCCTGGATTCTATGACTGTCTTTTATTTTACCACAAAGTGCTTTACTTCTATAATGTTAATTTCCCATTTTTTACACATTTCATCAATGTTTTTTTTTTGTTTCACCCCTCAAAACCCTGTGAAAAGGCTCTTGTTCTCTGAATAAAACTTGGCAGGATCACATTGTTGTGTGCATGTGTGTGTATATACACACATATTTCTGATGGTATATTCAACACACTGAAAGTGATAAGCCTCCTGTACATGGCAAAAATAAACATTTCCGTGTAGAACTGACTATGTATTTGATTACTATAAATAGTTGAAGAATGTGCTAAGCTCATAAGTTGCAGCTTTCATGTTGGAGGGGTTAACATAAGAATATTTGCACACATGAGAAACGTCATACAGCACTTCCAAAAAGACAAATAGGTGAGAAGGCTTAATTCAAATCAGTGGGTTGATTCCTTCACACGTGATTCCACCCAGCAGATGGCAGAAGCACAGCGAAACAGGAACTTACCAGAGTTGGGGTCAGAGTTCCCGTCGGCTTCGGTCCTCTTGTCAGGGGAGGACTGTTCACAGAATTCGTCCTGCGGCTGCACCAGTGGGAGGGGATGTGAGAGGGGCCCTCCGGCGCAGGTCGGCTCATGCTCTCCCAGGCCACTGTCGCTGCAGCTTTCCTGGGAGCCATCAGGCAAGTGGAAGGTTACACGCCGCTGCGACTGGAATCGAGAGCACAAAACACATGCGTTTGATACACTTTGAAAGCTTTAATACCCACACGCACACACATATACATATATGTGTGGTGGTATAGCATAGAGGTAAGGAGAGGGACTCACAACCAAAACATTGCTGGTTCGATTCCCCACTGTTGGACTGCTGTTGTACCCTTGGGCAGGGTACTTAACCCAGACTTGCCTCAGTAAACATCCAGCTGTATAAATGGGTAATGCAAAAAAATTGTAACCAATCTAAGTCTCTCTGCATAAGAGCCTCTGCTAAATGCCAATAATAATAACACACAAATACATATATAAAGCTACAGTGCTTCATACCTCTGACTAAGCAGGAATTAAAAGCATGCTAAAAGAGAAAGACTGCAAATGCAAATTTGAACAGTTTCAGCTGTTTGTTGTTTACCAAGTTATGTCATTGAAGATGTATGTACAACAACATGTAGTAGCACATATTAACATGCACATAATCAGAAACCTTAAGACAGACTCCACTGATAGCAGTTCACATGGGATGACCTGCTGAGGATTTGTGGCCTTGTGTTGTTTATGGGGAGTATAAAAATAAGGCAGGTTGGAGGACTGTTGGCGGCCAGACAACGTGTGGGAGATTCCCTTTGTCAGTGGAGTAATGACAAGGGACAGAGTCCAAGCAATTAACCAGAATTAGAAGAAAAACAGTGTGTGAGACATACTACAACCCCAGGCAACAACTATCCATTGATGAAAGAAAGGTGCCCAGTAATGCCAAGATGGTAGAAGAAAGTAAACAAAATCCAACCTTTCCAAGTAGGGCAGGAACATTTCTGTCAGTTTGAGGGCAGGGTTTTGACAAAACGTTTGTTTAAAACTGATTAACATTGCTCATCCAGGGCATTATTAACATATGACTTCTAACCATTTGATACATTGTAAGTATGACATTGTGAAGGACCACTCTGTTTTGATACAGTTTCAAAAAAATGTTTGGATACTGTTGGACTGTAAAAAGAATTAAACAGGATTTTGCACCACTGACAAAAATAGTCAGAAAATCTTTGTGAGGTGAATGAGAATGTGCCTTTTTCTGAAGTGTCCTGGCACCAACGAGATCAGCATGTGGTCTGTTGTACATTACCCACTATGCAGGAGACATAGTGGGGAGGGGACAGAAGGTGAACTTGCAACTGTTACAGACCTGTGGCAATCAAGGTCTATAATGTCACCACACCTCATGGGTTCATCAATGGGGTTGATCTGTGTGATCAAAGGAGCCAGAGCTACAGTGCAAGGCAGGAAATTGTGCAAACAGTTATCTCAGACCACATTACTATCATAATGAACCAAGCATATATATCCCTGGTGTTTTGAAACAAATTTCAGTTGCAATATACTACTAAATATCAAATACTACCCCTTCTGGTGGGGAATTAAATACTATACTAATATATACAACCATCTCCTTAGCTGTACTGGAAACAATTTATTATGCCAGCATCCACATAAATGGATTTGAAAGTTCTCTTCTATATAGTAATAGTTTATGTCATTTAGGGTTCCTTGTCATACCCCTCGTCAGTGACCTACAGCGATTTATAAGCTAAGTTTTGGTCAGTAAGAGATGCGACCATTGGCAAATCACAGTTTCCTCTTCTGTAATGCTTTGTGGGGTCTTTAGAGTGGAAAAATAGACATCAACAGCAGGCTAGTAAACCATGCTTTGTTATTAATTAAATGTTCAGTGTGGCACATGTACATCTTGGGGGACAGGGCAGAGGAAAACAATCCTGCCCTCAGACACAGAAGGAGCTGGCACACCTGGGCAACATGAACATAACGACTGCTGTCAGAGGGGCAGGCTATAAATGTATCTGTGAAGGGCCATAGCAAAGCAGTGTGACAATGATGCAGGAAGAATGTGAGGATATTGTAAATGTATTTCCAAGCTAGGAAAGGTAGGATCCTTCTCTCATAAAATTATATGTTGCAGACTGGCTGATTTTAATGTCCCAAACACACATCTTAGTTGGCAAACATACCAAGTAGAGACCGCACAGACTGCAGATTTTTGCCATTTTGTTGAAGGATGTTGCTAAATGGAAAAAAAAGGTGATGATTGGTGGTCAGAAAATGTATGGGATATTTGGGGTGCATTGCCATTTTTGTCTTTGATGTCCTCTAAATCTAACAGTTATGGACAGAGATATTAAACATTCACCCTTATTAAAACCTGGCAAATACTGAAATGAAAAATCACAACACAAAAAAATAAGTCTTAAAGCCCATCAGTACTTTCCCCTTAATAGTGCAAGCACAGTTTCTTGTTTGAAACCCTAAGACATTTGCAGGCAGCAAAAGTTATGTTACGCATTGGACAATTAATGTTCACCCTTCAGCCATGGCTACAAACTGTTAAGTCTGAAGTTACATTTTTCAGTGCAATAAAATGGTACACTAGACCTACCACTAATGCTGGACCTCATTTCACTCATTGTGTAATGGGAAATTAATGTTCTTCAAGGAAAGAATGGCTGTAAAAATTGCTATTAATTTCAGGCTTGATAATTCATTTTATGGTTAATAGTCTAACAAACAATTATTTATGTATGAGCTAATCATCTGGAAAATGAGAATTAGGACCTTTTCTACAGGTTTGGTTGCCAGGCACCCTGCACACCTCAGTAAGTTTGTAACCACATCCTGAACACTAGGGGGAAAAGCCTGCAAAGCACACAACTGTTTCCCTCCCTCTGGATTTTTCATCAGCCAGCAATCAGGTAAATGAGCATGCAGATCTACCTATGTATTGCAAGTACTGCAACATAAAAATAAGAGAGAGAGGATGATGCAAGTTCAATATTACATACATGTGTGTGTGCATGTGTGGCACATTGTGCCACGTTGCTTGAATCAAAAAAGATGGTAGACATTAGAATAAACTGTTTAATGACTTCACACATTGTACATTATGCCTGAACCTGCAGTATGAAAGAGTCTTAATGAACTCTGCCAAAGGGCTGTTATTCTCTGTTCTTGTGTGTGTGTGTGTGTGTGTGTGTGTGTGTGTGTGTGTGTGTGTGTGTGGTGGGGATGGTGCAGTTTCTACATGTGCACAAGGTAATATGGAATGTGGCATGTGGAAGTGTACAAATTTGTATCAGAGGCAACCATATTTTTGCTAACAATGGGAACACATTAGTTACTAAGGTATTTCACATTTTTGGTTTCAAATGTTTACCTAACATTATATAATGAGAAATTTTGATGTTGACAAAAACAAATTCCAATTTTCATTTTGATCTGCATCAATCAAATGTTGTCTGTTTGCTGCCTAAAATATGCAAGATAGTTTTGAACCACAGTGTCCGGCATGCAAATACACCACATTGCATAATTCAGGCATTCACTACCTTAAAATCATATTGAAAACAGCTCTGTACATATTGTGCTCAATGTGTCTGCATCAGAATTAAACAGTGCTATTGCTCATACACTGCTAAAGGCTTGTCCTATAGTGAGACAACACAATTGCCCTTTTTATTTATTGTTGAATAGCTTAGAGTGATTATAAAATGAAAATCTAAAAAAAAAAAAAATAGTAAAGTAACATTGGAAACGAGTTTAGAAATCCTAAGCACAGTTAATTAATCTTCTAGGAGCTACCTCTTATTGTTTGAGATATTTATTGGTGAGTCACAATATAAGTGTCCAATTTCCAGAGGGACTGTAGACTTTTGATCTTCCTGCCCAAAATGTGTTTGCTACAAATTTTGTCTCTGTCTGAAGGGGGGCAGCAGTTGAATGCCTCAACAATGCTATCAATGCAATTGAGTTCCCTCAGAAATATTAATGGATTTTTAAATTGCTGTTAGTGCTCACTGAATGAAAGGAGGAATGTCGCTGTAAATTGTGAAATTAAAATGTGTGATGAATAGCTAAATGCTGGATTATGTATTGCACATCATCCGTTGCAGGTGAGTAATATAGTATATGTTTGAATATTACACACAGTAGCGCCAGTTCAAACTCAGCCACTTCAGCGGAGGGGTTTGTGCTCCTCTTAAGAACAGTCCCAGAGCAAATCAAAGAACAGACTGTCATGCTGAAGCATATTTATGTTTGGTAATTTGTATGCACCCACCGGAGACGCTCTTACAGCTGCCAAAACCAATTCCGCAGGGAGCTGGGCCTACAATCAGACAAACTACCTTTTTTGTAACTATTTTTGACCTAATTTGCAATGGGTTATAGGCCGTATTATCAGAAGTTCAAATATTTTGAAAATGTTCTTGAAAAGGACGACAGAATGTTATTTTTTTCCTGTTTCTTTGCTGAAGAAATCTTTCATAACAATGCATTAAAAATGAACAACATCCACAAAAAATTGTCGACCAAACACCAGTAGAAGTGAGGTTGCTGCATATATGTTACTTCACTTAATGTGCACATTGATGAGCATTGCCTTTCACTAAATGTGCAGAAATCTCAATAATAAATGCATAATTTGAAAATTGTTCTGCAATTAAATCAGCTGTGCTGTAGGTACCATATCTTTTTTCCAGATCTAAACCCTGGTAAGTAAACCTCTCCCTCGAACAACATGGTCTTGATAAAAAAGACATAACAACTTAATGAATTAATTGGGACCCAACCGAAATAATAAGGCCTTTGGGGAAATGATTCCACCCATTGCCAACTGTTGCCTCAGAATAACAGCATAATAGTTGTATGGAATAAAAGGACACTTAGGGAGGGTGCTGTGTTGCTCTCCATGAATTAACAGGAGGGAAAAACCAAACAAGACTCATTAAATATGTGATTTTAATCAGGGGCTAATGCTTACTTTCAAGGGACATGAAAGTGACTTGTTTGTTCTGATTCCATTTTTGATCTCAAGAAGCATGTCTGTGGATGTCAACAAGAAACATATTCATGACAAACATGATGAATGTGCTATTTTTTTGCGTTTTGAATATTTCTAAAGGCACTGAAATCTTCCTTCATTAAATTGTTATTGACTGGCATGGTAGAAACCATTAACTGGGTTAGTTAGGTAGCATTTATCTGTTTACTGTAGGTATGCATAGGTTCATACCCACCTCAATGGCAATACCAGTTACCACTGCTGAATTTCATTTTCATCCTTCCATTTACCCATTTCATTACATGAAACTATAATGTTACCAAAACACATCTACAATAATTTCCTTGTTTTCTGTTGTTAAAATGTGATTTTATTTTGTGGCCACATTTACCAGCATTTTTACCACAATTTTGCCCTAAGTCTTTAGATGTCTCATGTCTCCCAGCAATTGACTTTTACAGTCTTTGTATCTACTGTAGCACCAGGTACAGATACAATATAATGAAACTGTGGGTCATCCATCTCTGGGATTTTATATGAAATAACAGCCAATTAATGTAAAGTTGGACTTCAGTTTGTTTTACAATTGAATATAACTGTTTTTTAATAGAATAAAAATTAGAATTATATATGCTAAACACAATTTTAATATGTTACCATTGCCCCTAAACAAATTTATGTATTTGAGAAAAGTGACTTTCTATTCCCTCTTCTCACCGGGGTATTTTTAGTATTTCAAGTTATTTATTTTGTTATAGGGCTACAAATAGAGGCTATTAGTGTAGTTGCTGAACCTAAAAGTAGTATCATTTTTCATTACTTGACAGCAGCAATTAGTCATAATATGTTTATAATTATTGATGCATTTATCTTTATTAACTCTTTGATATGCCTTTAATCTGCCTGCCATAAAACATATTATTGGGGTGAATATGTCTTCAATAAATAGAAAGCCAGAACTAGTAAATATGTAATGGAAATAATTAGATCTAGACAACTTGGCAGTATAGATTGCTTTACTGGTTGATTGATAGCAAGCATAAATGCTTAGAGGTTGTTCCTCCTTTTTAAAAATGACAAGTAAACCTGTATGATAGATGGTTTATCAAGGGGGCATGTTATTCCTTGCTATTCACAGTGTCCAAATGAAACATACAGACAAGCAAACAAAAGAACAGTGTCTGAAAATGCCATCGGGAACTAAACGTTATGCTAAAATTGCCATCATGTTCAGCACCGTGTTATTTCACTCTGATTATACAATTCAACCCTGAAAGCTTTTTCCTCTGTAAAACTCTGAAAGAACACAATAAATAGCAGCATGGTCATTATGCCAGATGACCAGAAGCCTTCAGTGGGATGGATATAATGTAAGTGAAAGGTTGGGGCAAATGCACAAGCACACTCCTGGGAAATTAACTGACTCTGCATTGACAGAAGGCATTAAACATCTTGGGGTTTTCCTCCCTTTTGCTAGCAGGTTGCAATGCAATGTATCAATCCCCCATATGACAATACATGGTCTTGCTTAAAGCGTAGCATTTTGATATTATGGATAAATAAATTATTTCCTGGTTGATATAATGACATACTTCAAGAGTTAGGCAGTAATAGGCAATGCTTACCACTAGTAGGTAAATGTTGAAGGATTAGTCTGCTGATTTTATTACACTTTTATCCAATTCTATTCACACACTTACTGTATCTCCTATGAATCCTTTGCACTGCTGTAAAATTTAACATTTGAAAAGAATGCTTCTGTCACTTGATTGCCACATGACACCACATTATCACCACACTAATCATGTACAGATTAAGTTTCATTTTTTGACCTCAATGGGTATATTTTGAGTATGTGAATTTAATTCCAAAAGAAAACTCATCTAATATGACATTATTGGTCTGTTTCTCCTCTTACTTCAGCATATCTGCATAAGAGCAAGTCTGAGTAACAGGTTTCTTATCCAATGGAAGTAGTCTTCATTCAAATTTAAGCATGCATGGGTTCTATTGGTTCAGCAATATGGTTCATAAGTATGTAGCTTGCTTATTTATGCATTAGAGGGCAACCCATTGTTTTTTGCAAGGCAGATGAGGTATTAATATAGCTGGTTTGGGGTATATATAATATAATGACAATAATACTTGGGAGATGTCTGTAAAGTGCATTAAGAGCATGCTTTTCTAAGTTTCATAGTAAGTTAGGTTCAGTTTCAGGATTTTGTGTTTCACTTCCTTTTTATCTTTGGTTTATTGACAACTTGATGATTTGAAAGCAAAACACAAATTCTTTCACTGGCATAATCTACAAAACATTGTCTGGAAAACCTAAACTGGTTCTTAAATTAAATCCCTCAAGTGTTTGGTTTTCATATACCAGGAAACTTTATGTGCACATCATGTAGTATTTTTGAAGATGTATTGCAGACGATGGAGAGTGGATTCTCACAAACACATGAAGATCCAATCACTACCGCACCTGGATGACTCTTGGAAGTGCAGAATGTTCCACATTACTTACAGATTAGACGTCTCACACACCTTTTCTTAAATATTTTAGTGACTTTTAGCACCAACCTCAAAAAACTCCTAAGCTAACAGACTCACTGTATATCAGCCATAACTGAAGCTTGGTGGACAGCCAATAAAGCAATTGAGCACAGCACCTCTCCATGTATTGTATTGCCTCATCTAGCACAACACTGGATTTAACATTGATGACAGGTCATTTATCTTTTGTTTCTGGAATCAGAGGGGAATCGTACATCCAGAACATTGCTTCCACAGTGGCAATATTTTATAATTTTGCAAACTAAAAGAGAACTCCTCAACTTCAACCACCAACCCAATCAGTGTTTTCTATACATTATAAAATTATGGTCATCAAAACTTATTTCCACTTTGCGCACAACCACACAAAAATAATAACGAAATCAGTAAATGTATAAACTACAAGCTACTAACATTCATTGACAAAGAAATTATTACTGACAGTATGTATAATTGCAAAAGACATTAACATAAATTGCAGCTAAACTGGAGAAAAATCAGTATCAGTGCTTTCTCCTTCACTGCCTATGAGAACAATAAGTCACTCAGTTTGATTTAAAACATTATACAGAGCAAATTATACACCAAGATGCCAACTTTTTATGTCTTTTCCCATTTTTGTACTAACATTATTGGGAATTGCCATTTGTATATTAGGCTTGTCTTACCTGAACAATCTTTTCATTCACATGCTCACCCTTACACTCGCTGACAAAGAATGCAAATCTCTGATACAGGCACTCCTGCAGTCACTGTTTTTCACACAATAAGTCCCACAGTGCACCTCAGTGAAGCAAACACTGACTAGAGGATAGGAGCATCTCCACTGTCATCATCTGAGCAGCTCACAATTCGCACGAAGTCAGACAGCAGTGAGATGCGGAAACCCTGTCAATAAACCCACCCCTACTCCAGCAGAAAGAAGACAGTTTGTTCTGCCATGGTGGGCTCAGGATCATTGTCAGATGACATCACGGCTGGGCTCCAACCCAAGGCCGTAGGGTTCAGCCTTAGCACCTTAGCTGATGCAGTCACTCAGCTCGCCCAAGATGCATACTATTTATAGCGATGTCAGACTCATATGAACCTGCGCAAATAATCCACATACTACTGAACTTCTGTCCTGCAGTGTGCATAATGATCCTTTGGAACAGCAAACTGGTAAACTGATTTGGTGCAAGCTTGTATTTTCAAAGATCATCTACCTTTTTAGGGTGAGAACAGTATGCACAGTGGGGACAGAGATTGAAACCTGCTGCAGATTAACTCTGTTAAATATGCAAAAGTAATTAAGTCAGTTTCAGTAGTGTAACTTCCAACACAAGAGAAACACAAGTTAATATTATTGATGTTGATCAATATGGCTAAAAAGAGCATATCAACTTTTATCAACTTTTTTTGCCAACCAAAGGTGACATAATGACTACAACATTTCTTCCACAAAGCAGGACAGAGAGGGCTGCATGTGTTGCCATGACAACCAGAAAAATCGATTACAATTACCCTATCTGAAGGCTTCCCATCATGCAGTATGGGGTAGGTATGGTTCTGTGCTTACCAAGGTGGCATCCAGTCTGTTGTTGCATTCATTAGCGGTTATGCCCTAAAAGCCAAAGCATTATAAGCTGTGTCTATACTGTATGCAGGTGTATGAACATATTGGTATGAATTTGTTTGTGTTTTCTGTATAAGAATACTGTGTTTCTTTACAGAAATGAGCTTTTACAATATACAATATGCTGTTTTTGTCATTGACATTCCTCTGACATCTAACATGTTTTTCCTTGAAGAAAACAGGATATCAATATATCAATATAAATGACTTCTCTTGTACTGTGGTTTTACCCAATCAAAGACAGTCTATTAACAGAGGATGAGACTATAGATAAGTGTAGTATTTGCTGCAAATGCCTGTATAATGTAAGACTAATGAACACTCTTCTTGGATAATTAACTCAGCTTTGCTGTCAGAGAGACCCTCCAAGGCCAAGTAGTCAAACCTAAAAAGCTATTAGTTCTTCAGTGACAAATGTGCCATAGCTTTTTGTTTGTCAAGCTATGTAATGTTATTGTGGGAATATTTCAATTTTTCAGTATCCCTATGAAATAAATTTAGGAAACATAAAACATCACAACTGTCCCTGATAATTATTTGTGTACAGTGAACATGAGAAAATAAATAGAGTCTTGAATTTTATAATCATTGAGACCCATCCCAAGTACTTAGTGGAAAGCTAATTTCCTCTTTTGGAGGAGCAATGCCTAATCTTTAAAGCATGAAAGCATGCAAAACCTTATTTATCTATATGTGTATGATGTTTTGATTTGGCATCATTGTAATACAGCTGCCAAGTATTTATTTATTTATTTTTTTAAATAATAAATGATCAAAGTTTTTTGTTGTTTTATTAATTTATTTTTAAATTCTTATTGGCCACAATATCAGAACTTCAAAGTGAATTTCCATTAGAGTGCAGCATAAAAAAGTCTTACACTGAACAGAGATCAATAAAACACAAACCCCATGGAATTCCCCACACTGTTCCAGAGTGAGAAGATTACTCTAATTTTCAAGTGCAAGCTGGGTGTTCAAACAGCCCCTCAAGCTAAGTTATCCAGCATGATTTAATGTGATTAATTTAACATGCTTTCTTGTTTTTGTTGTTGACTCTTTCAGGTCACATTGTTAGGTTTTGTGTTTTGTGTGACCCAGAACTTGTCTAACTGATTGCATTTGCCAGAGGACCACACAATGTGCACACAACAGTGCTGCCATTTAACGAATGAAATGAAACAGGGTTGGCGAGAGAATGAGGCAATGTGTACACAACAACACAAACTTAAATGGGGGGGGGGAACAACATGAGCAACAATAATTTTTCTGATGATTTTTGTAAAATAGTATAACCTGCATGTATGTGTTCTACCTCTCAATGTTCCTTAATGAACCCAGTTCATCACTTTTTGGGCTTCCATTTTCTTTCATCACTCTGGACAGTACAAGGATGTGTAATCCACATCTTATCCTTCAATTGAATGAAGACTGTGTGATGTTTGAAGCTGTCTTTACAAAAGCATTGGAAAATTGGACAGAGCGATGTATAGTTGGGAAATATTATGCTACTTAGTAGGTGACTATATCTGTCAGAGATGCAGTAGCATTTGCCATCTTTCCAGAATCCACTGAGAGCCTTGTTCTTCAGCACTATGATGGGATCAAGCGCACAGGCAAAGCATGAATGCCACAGGAAGTACTGACACTGTCAATGGGACCATTCAGCAGCATCACCAACTCTCTTGCATCACTCAAAATCAAATAAAATGCTTTAGGCTCATTCACTGTCTTTTTCAAAAGGTTTTCACTCCAGTGTTCACATCTTTGTGCAGCGGAACCTAGCATCATGGCAAGCATAACACAGCTTGGGTTGAGAGATTATCATTTTGATGGAATTGCTGTCAATTCACAGGCATGTTGTAGGCAGCTCGCTGACATTACTACAGAAGCAAAAATTTTATCACACTAAATATTTGCATGCAAACTGTCACTGGTGTCATTCTGTTGATCTTTCATGACTGATAGTACACTGAAACTATTAAACAGGAAATGTCTCTGAAGTGTCAGCAGATTTGAAACAATCCCCTCTTTTCTTGGAAGTGATTTAAATTACTGGACTTGAAAGAAAAGAGTAACTGTACGGTGTAAAATGGCTTGTAATTTTTTAAAGACATAGGAAGCATGGTAACATCTGCAGCCAAGCGATGTTCATACACAGCTGCAAGTGTATGATGAGTTTAAGGTGGTCTATACACCAGTGTGTAAAGAAAATTAAAAATGGTCTTTTATTCAACAGGAATAGCATTATTGTTATAATGTCATGAATCTTTTTATTCAGATTAATCAGAAGATGGCATAATAATGTATTCACCATCATCAGCATAATTGGGATCAAAGCATTTCAGTGCTTCTGAAGTCAGAAAAAGAAAACAAGAACAAATAGCTTAGTTGACCAGTTGAATTTGGGGATGTTTGCATTGTGGTCTCATGGGCAGCGATCAGTTCAATAAAAAGAGATGAGATCATATTTCAACAACGGTTCAATGGTCAATCAACTGTAGTTGATTTGGTTTCATTCTTAAAAAAATAAAGTTAGGTCAGTGGTTAAGGTGTTAACCTTGTACCCAAGCTGATGCCTACAACCTGGATTCAAACTCCTCACAATAATCAGGAGCTCACAGCAGTGGAACAATTGGGGGTTTTTTGTTAAGGTTGGAATGTGAGTGGGTAGGTTGGCCAGGGTTTCCTCATCTTACTGCTCTCAGGCACTCTGTGATTTGCCAGGCTCCTGTAAGCATCTCTTGACCTGCAGTGCTACAATAGCCATTGGCAAAATAAATGTCTACTTAAGAACTGCATTTGTTTTACATACAGGCTTCTGTGTTGGTGCAGTAGTTGTCACAGTGAGACAAGCTCAGTATACAATTCACAGCTCCAAAGAGAATGGGGTTGCATAAATGGAACATTTATTATTATTATTATTATTATTATTATTATTATTATTATTATTATTATTATTATTATTATTGTTGTTATTGTTGTTGTTGTTGTTGTTGTTCTTGTTTTGCTGTTGTTGTTGTTAATAATAATAATAATAATAATAATAATAATAATAATAATAATAATGTCACTTTTAATAAACTTTTAATAAAGTTCCTAAAGATAGTGGAAGATAACTTTATCACAAATCGAATTATCACATAGGAGCACTAAGTAATTAATTACTGAAGACAGATCAGCAAATACACTGCAGCAGAAAAACAGTTGGTAGATTGCCTAAAAGAAAACAAAATAAATAGTACTTTATTTTCTGACCAAACCATGTGGGGTGAGTTTGTCGACTATGCAATCAGCAATTATAATTAAGATTCCTCCATTTCTCCATTAATTCTAACCCTGCAAACAAACGCAAACCATAGCACTTGCAAAAGCAGTTAGATAATTATGCCAGCGTTAGCTGAATTCTCTGCGTGAAAATATGCAAACACTCCCCCCCTTTTTGCTAATTGGTGGCAATCCACACCTGTGCCTGATTTAAGGTTTTCAGTTTGATCAGCTTTGATGGAGTAACTGCAGGTGTATGAGTTGAAGGGGAAGAGCAGACAAACTCATTACACTTTGCAATGTAGATAGCATGCCTTTGAGTGCAAGAATCATGGTAGTATATGTATTTAATTGTGTTAGAGTTGACATCTAAATATTGACTAGTGGATGTGTTAGCACAAGTATTGCAATGTTCATCTACTCAAATAAAACAGCTTGCAGCTTGCTGCTTGCTGAAAGTAAGCTATGTTTGCAGACCAGCAGATGAAACATTTTTAGTTTGCATTACCTAATCTTCTTTTTAATAAGATGAAATCTTTCTGAATCTCTTGGGAACAATTGTAATGCCCCCTTTGTTGTGACTATGCCATGATTTGAAACCGGATCAACCTTGACTTGAGCTTGAATGTTATCTGATCTGATCCCCATTGCAGCAAACATTTGACTTGACTGAATTCTGTTTTGGTCATATAAAACCCTATGCAGAATGTGTTAGTTTCACAGCAGTGTGTTATCTCTTAGCCTCAACTTCTTGCTGCCCTCTACAGGAGTCTAACATACAACAGGATTATTTTTTGAGTGCAAAGTCCTCATAATCCATTTACTTTGATTGGTTTAAGAGAAAATTTTGTGTTATGAAGATACCACTCATACATTTCCCAGCATCCATCAGTGCTACCTGTATCACATTATCCTAATGCTGATGCTTCTTGCTTCGGGTATGTAGCAAGCTCCCTAGTGTTTGACAGTGACTATTTTAATCTGGAGCCTGAATCTCATTCATTAAATGAATTGTTTGAGCGTGGTGTCAGATACACAACTGCAAGTAAACAGCGCTTGGAACTACTGAAAAGAAAGAAAACAAAACAGCAGAGATGGTAGAAGCACAAAGTTTGCAGACATACCCACAAAAAACTGCTACAACAAAACACTTAGAAAAGTCATCTGAGTTTGCAATGGACAAACAGAGGTTAATATCTCTAGGACAGTAACCCAACGATGTGACTTTCTGCTGAGTAACCACAGAGACTGGATTTTCTTTTTTTAAATAAAGCATTTGTGCACCTTAACCACCTAAATGCTAAACCTTAAGCTTAAGTGCTTATGCATGAGCAGATTTAACAAAAATTTCACAAAATGACAGATGGCTATATCCAGTAATATCAATAGGTCTTTTCCTCAGTGAGTGAAGCATATGTTGTATCATGCTATGCAGCTGACAGTCGCGGTGGATTGAAATCTGCAGACCTACCAAATAAATAAGCAGAAGAAAAAATATATATTAAGACGTTAGTGTGTTATATCATGAAGTAAACATATTTGAATTACATAATATAATATAATATAATATAATATAATATAATATAATATAATATATAATTACATTTATATTATATTTATAAATTTTCTTCTCAGAATAGTAATAATATAACTGCAGCATACTACCATCACCTCTGCTTTAAACAGTGAGCAAGTTGGTGAAGTGTCATAGTGTATTAGCTATTTTCTGAAAAAGGAAGCTTGAATGTCTAATTTCTTTCCTCAGGAGAATAAATGATTGCAGTTATAAGACCAAAAAATAGGCTTCACTTGGCCACAGCAGCAAATGAAAGACAATAATGGGAAAGAAGCATCCAGTATATTGGCTTGTAACATTATTCATGGCACTGTTTCTAAATGTGTGTGTTCAAATTTATGAGAATATATTATCAATATGAAAGTTCAAGGTCACTATAACAGCATTAAGTTACTGAAAGCAATAACTGAAGGGAATTCATTTCCCACCCAGGCCCTTTGGAAAGAGACTAATGTTTCTATAATCCAGCAGCTCTCTCTCTCTCTCTCTCTCTCTCTCTCTCTCTCTCTCTCTCTCTCTCTCTCTCTCCCCCTCTCTCTCTCCCCCTCTCGGCACAGTTCAGTGTGATATTTTTAGTTGTGTTCTTACTACCATATCAGCTCAAATATAAGAGGCAAAATTGATTACACACCAGCTTCTTTTTTCAAATAGAATTTTCATCAATGAAAAAAGGAACTTTATCTCACACACAAAGAAGAAACCTAACAGTACAAACATGTCCAAGGGGGGTGGTAGTATAGTGCAGGACAACTATGGGCTTCCAGTGAACCAGGGTGTCCTTATGGCTGGTTCAGGGGCCCAGTGGAGGTGATATAATCCTATACTTCACCACAGAGACATTGGCCACACGTCACAACACACAACAAATTCTACCACCTAGTTGTAAAGACAGAAATGACAAACAGTGTTGATGTGATATGAATGTTATTGCACTTACAGATTAATGTGCATGGACAGCTATTGCCGTAAAATGAACAACAAATAGCTTTCAGCGTCGCAGTAGTACATCATCTTACGTCATGTTTTTAGCATCATGGCAGTTGTTTGATTCTTCCCCTTCATTGAATACTATTATCATAAATATATCATAACTCTTTTTTCATTCCCTCTGATACTTCTGATCCACTTTTTGACATAATCATTGCAGGTAGACTTCTCCACTGTCTTATCACCTGTAAGTACAGTACAAACCAAATGCACCCTCTTACCGCTGGTGTTACAAATGATCTGTCCAGACATGAGAAACTTGAGTTTTAAAAGGTATATATTTTGGAGGACAACCCACCTTATATATCTGGGCTGTCATGGTATTATTTCTCTGTGGTTTTAGGGAAAGGTTAATAGAAGCTGAGAGGCACACTTGCCATATCAGGACAGTACATTCATAGAACACCTTAGTTTAGCTAAAAGGTCAAGCTTAATCTGTAGGATTCCATTAATTGAACAGTAAACTTGCTGTAGAAACCAATGTCTTATTGAAATTCATTTGTTCGAAAGTACAGGAATTTCATTTATTTTTGGGTTAGGGGACCGATGTAGCACACTAAAATGTGCTCATGAACAAATGGCAGTAAATGTCAAAGTCTAGTGTTATGGTTTTTTCCTGATGCCTACTGAAAAAACATGCCAAGTTACTAAGTTAAACGGCAGTATTATGGGTGTCTGAATGTATAATATATGTAAACAGAGGCACAGATGTAACTGGCAATGTCTTTAATTGCAAATTGCATGATACATTTATAGATGTGACTATGTCAAAGTTGTAACATGGTAAATATAACTAAAGTGACAATATGGGCAGCAGCGTAGCATGATGGTAAGGAGCAAGGCTCGTAACCATCATTTTTCTATTATTGTTGTTATATTATTTCAGTTGTTAAAGTGTGAGTCTATAGCTTTTTTACAAGTCTGGTGATTGGCAGTTATGTAGAACTGCTACTTGCTTGCTAATTGCCAGAGGGGACACCAAGGAGCCACATGCAGTTCCCAAGCTGCAGGTCGCTGGAACCTGACAAGTCCACCTGAACTTAGGAGGGACATCATCACTTAGGATGAGCTTGAAAAAGCTGAGCTATTTGTGAAGCTTGTTTTTTGCATATTTTGCATGATCGCTGTGGTTAGCATATTTCACCCCAGCCACATCCATCTCAGTAACTCTTTTAAATCTTTCATGAAGTTCTCCACATGAAATAGGACATAGTCCTTGGGTGCATGATTGTCCACTTCATTTCATTAATTGTCACTCCTAAGCAAGTCAAGAGTAATTGAGCATACTCTTGAGTCTGCAATAAACCAATGGCATGTCACACAAGTTTACCTCATTATCATATCAAAGGCAGAATTACATAAATAAATAGCTGAATAAATGTTAAAAAAAATCAAAATTCATAAATAAATGCAAAAATGTAACCATAAATGAACACCATTTATTTATTTATTCATTCCTACATTTATTGACATTTATTTATTCATTCATTTATTTACACATCCATTTGTTCATTTATTTTTAAATGATTCAGCTTTCATCCTCCATACCCTGCAACCCATCAGTTGCTCAGATGACCTCAGTGGAGCCACACCTATCCTCTGATTGGTGCACTGTGGGACTTGTAGTATGAAAACCAGCCGTTGGCTGCACGTGAGTCTATTGAACGAATGCAGTCATCATGCTTTACTGAGCTGAATGTAGCGAACTGAAAACAATGTACACTGTATATTGGTGATTCTAAAAATGGATTCATGAAGGGGAAAAAAATGGCTGGTAAATGTTTTATCAGTATACGTTTTCAGTCAGTGTATGAGAATGGGAATGTGCATGATTATGCTTTTTCATTGTCTTCATGACATGGCTTTATTCATTGACTGTTTGTCTCTCAGTCTGCAAACCATGAGTATCTTCCTGTTGTTCAGATAGAAACCATCAAAAAGCTTAAAGCGATTAACAGTTGGTTCAGTCTGCATAAAATGTGTTATGCTAGACCTATGCAGTAGCCCTGCAAGTGTGCTCATTTAAAGTTCCAGCAAAAAAATATGGCAGTAAAATTGCAACTTTTGTACTTTCTTGAAATATATATGGTGCATGGTACTGTATATTTCACACATTGTTGGATATGTGCTTATGCTTGGCATTAATTAAGTAAATTTTTGTTCCCTGCATTTAAAAATATAGGTGACAAAAAAGATGCATATATTGTATAGATCTGGAGAGGTGGAAAATGCTTCCCTTAAAATTTACAAACACCTAATGCACCATTGTACATTCCAAATGCTTTCAGCTTCCTATAGATGTCCAGCATTGTGGCTGGTATGTTCCTGACACTTGGTGTCACTATAAAGAATTTTTTAAAAAATCAGTATGCAGACACAGTTTTAACACCCACAATTTTACAATTTTCACCATAGGTTTTCAGCCTGCAGTACCAATGGTGAGCGCTCACATGTGTTTTTAGTTACAAATTTTTGGCAAAATCACATTTCAGCATGATAAGACAAGCTTATTTTGGTAGCCTGTCTCATGGACTCACAACATTCAAATTCCACATGGAAACTACACCAATGAATTCTTGAAGGAGAACAAAAAATGTGTTAGTAGTACCACAGCATAATGGAAGGAGCAGAGATGGAATTGATCGCTGTTCTGCATGTTCTCTGTGCTGCATGATACAAAAATCTTTGTTAAAATACAATTACTGACTCTGACTGATCGAATTGCTGGAGATGATTGTATCCTTTGGATGAAAGCTTCAGATTAATCAATTAGGATTAAATCTGCCAGGAAGTAGGGATAATCTTAAACTGATATGAGACAATAGCACACGGTGGATGTGGGATAAGCCTCCTAAAACTTTTTATTCAATGTCTACATTATCTGCACCTTACTACTGAAGTCAACATTAGTTACTGGTTTCAGCATTGCTAATTCATGTGAACTACTATTGCCAAATATTAACCATAGGTTATCCTTGTCCGTAAAACCTATTTTGCTTGGGTGTGAAGGATTTTGCCTCTCTGGATAGCATCTGAGAACTATGTGGACCAGTAGCACTGTGTGCCCAAGTGGGTGTCTGCAGCATTTAGGCTATCAGCCTGGTTAGTTGCATCATGGGACATTGGTGCAAAAAGTAACAGATGGCTCTGACAACATGTTTCAGTGGATACATGCTTGGCCTTGATGCCAACCTTTGTGTCATCCCTTACACAATTGCCCACTTCTTTGTGGCACACCAAATAGATGTCTATTACCGTGAATAGAAGGATACCATTGAAAATGTGTATGATACGTACACAATAGAAAGAAATGATGTATTGATTTAGTAGGTTAATTATACCTGCTGTTCCTGTCCCTGCAATAGCATGAAACATTTTGACATTGATTAATTGAGAATAGAACTACCTTAAAAAACAGGGGCTTTTGGCTATTTTGGACATTCTCCTAACATTAATTCAGCATCTAATGCAACAATTTTCATTTCTACAATATTATAAAATGAAAAAGAGCATATTAATACAGTTTAAAATTAATGTGTCTGAGTGTCAGGTCTGTAATCTAGAAACATAAAAAAGGCTTTTCATAAAATGTATCCAAGTGTTATAGATCATCTTTTGATGTCAGTCAGCGAAAGAATTTCTGTCCGCTGCTTAAGTTTAACATCGATCCAGCTTATATAATCCTATGCTTCACATCTTGATACCATTTAAGTCCAATATAATCATATTAATAAAAACCACCATAGTTGCCTTAACTGAGCAACAGCGACCTAAGTGGCTACAATGCTGGTGAATGTGGTACACAGTAAGGTACACAGGAATAGAGATGGGAAAAAAGCAAAAACATGACTATATTTAAAGGGAACCAATTTACAACCATGCAGCCATGGGTGATGGAAAGGTTCGCTTCACAATGCAGTATTTCATATATACTGTATAATATATACAGTATATGTGAAGTTCAGTTCTAATTTGATGCATTCACAGTTTACTAAAACATCTCTAAAACACCCCCAATATAGTGAAATTGTATTACATACATGAATTTCCTGCTGCTTTCATTACTCTGTTTGAGGGATTGTTTGGCCCATTGGTCCTGATTTGCTATATGGTTCAGCCTACTTCAACCTTTATTTTACTGGAGGGTTTTAATTTCCCTGTGTATGTCAACTGGTTTGCTCCTTTTCTTTTCTTTTTCCTCTGTGCTTGGCAAAATGGGTGCATTCAAATGTCATAATATGCACATATATGTGGAAGCATACTTAAGACTTTTATGTAATTGCTCATGTGGAGGTTTGCTTCATGCCACTTTATTAGATGCACTCATTCTCTCTTGCTAAAAGGATGCGCTAAATGACAACAATGTAATGTAATATGCACATATGCTGTTCAACTGTTTCCTATTTGTTTGTGAATTGCATTGGAAATTTACATTGATCAAGAGTCAAACTTGTACATTGTTCAAGAGTCAAACTTTGGATTAATACATCCTGATTTTTGCTTACATACTGTACCTCACAAATAAGCCTTGACTGATAACAGTATGTGATTGATGACATTGTTCATTGTCTCAGTCCATTGGGAAGTGGAAGACAAAACAATGCGTATGTACATCAACTAGAATTACAAGATGTGAGTAATAATTTCACAAACATGTTTTGTACCATCATTTTTTATTGAAATGTTACATGAGAAAATATTGCTTTTCACTGCCCAACACCCTAATTTGTACTGGACATCCCCTCCTTCCACACAGCGTCAACACATTGAATCTGGTGAAATTGCCAACTTGGCACAAGCAGGACATGTATCACATATTGCAGATTTTTCAGTCCACACACATAACAACTCACTTGTGCTTTACAATTGTAATTGCTTGTTAGGGCAGTTAGGGCTATTTATGTGTTAAGCTGTAACCTCAGTGTTGATTAAAAGGCATAGTGCAGAGGGGGAAAGAAACTGTCACTTCACTATTCTGCTTGTGGCTGAGAATTACAATCTTCTGCAGTTACCTGACCATTCAGTATGTGATTAGTCAGTTAATAGCATGGGCTAGGAAGAGAATAGAGCTCTATACTCTGCTCAGATATCCTGCAGATGGATACAGATAGAGCTACAAGGAACAAGAGCTTATGGAGGTATGGCGTTTCCGATGGACATGGATTTTCACAGAGATTTCAGCTTGGTTCCTGTTGTTTTGTTTCATTTAGTTTCTTACAAATTATTTTGTTTGATAGAAAGGAAACAGAATCTGTTTAGCAAGTGCTTACACTATGCTTAATTTGTCTTATTACAATACAGTTTGATCATTTTTATTTAAAGGCTAATTTTTACCTCACTCCTGTTTCCTACAGCGGTTCTGCCTGAGATCTTTCTGCCTATTTCTGGTCCTTATTTATTGCCCACCCCTGACTATAACACTGTATGTTCCAAGAGAATTACCCCATGAAAGTGGTTGGTAGATTTCTTTCAATCTGTTCATACCACAAGCAGAGACAATACCAAGGGCACTGAAATCCAGCCACCCGGAGCCTTAAAGGTGTTTCATCAATATTTCAACAGAACAGGCTTACATTTCATATGAATCAATTCACCACCCTCAAAGATCCATCTTACATTGCTGTGAACATCCCCCCGTCTATCAACTTCCAATGGTCTCACACCATTGAACTTGAGTAGGTCACAATCTTGTATTGTATGGTTTTTGGTACAGTCATACCCGTGTGCATCCTAAGAAGCAAAAAAGAAAACAACAACCAAAAAACACAAGCTAATTTAATAAAAACCTTACAGGAACAAACCATCATACTTTCATCTTACATTTGGAATATACATCACCTTTAATGGGTATGAATTAGATCACTGTGTATCTCAACCAAAAATGTTTTTAATGTACAAAATGTTCTATGTGCATTTCATTCTAGGAAGCAAAAATTGTGAAGTGGATTGAAATCATATGCTATAATATTGTGTAGTAGACAGGTAAATTGACTTGAACCTAAAAAGCAGCAGGATCAAAGGCACTGCTGTTCACTTGGGCAAGGTACTTATCATTCAATAAAAGTCCAGCTGCATAAGTGGATAATATGCATAAAATGCAAGCTTTGTAACATTCTGTAGACCATGCGCCACAACTAATATAGATAAAATCTTGAGAGGGTCATAGCAGTACCTGATTCAGAGAGCTCACAGCATATGAAGAAAATAAGATATATAAATGCAGTCTTAAGAGAAAAAAATCTTGTTGCTGCTCTTAAATGTTGGAAAAAAATAATCCCCCATTTTTGTGAATATTTAAATCTTATGCCAGAGCTGAAATTGCATTGTACAATCAAAGTATAATAGCAATACTGTGATGGCTCCCAGGTTAAAACTGATTAAAAAAAGTGTCCCTTGCCCACTGTCCCATGTCACAACATGACCATATGCTGAAGACGTCACCATCCCCCACAAAACCTGTTCACCATGCAGGTATGGTTCAAGCCAAGACACACATTATGCTGCTTTATGACGGGGGAAAGGTAAGATGTGAAAATGTAGGTCCTTTTTAACCTGTAAGTTAAAGGTCAAAACAAACACTACAGCTGGCAAATATGACTGAGAACAAGTATCAGTGTTGGAGGTTTCAGCTGGCTTGTTCTGGTTTCATAGGCAGTAGCCTTCTACATTATATAGTGAGATAATAGTATTGCTTGAAGGACTGCTGCAATGACCACTCAATCCATCTAACCACAATGCCATACTGATGGTCATAAACCCCAAGCCATGATTAAGACCTCAGATTGTAAATATTACCTAATACTTTATTTAGGAACCCAGTTTCCACTGAAGGTGATGACACAATATGAAATGATGGTGTGGTGGAATTGGATACCTGTACAGTTCAACAGAGTCGATACAGATTTTTTTGGGCTTTGAACAGGAGCTCATACATCAGAATTTAGTCTCTTTTCCCCAAGTCATTTATTTCTTTTATTTTTTTGTTTATTGCAAACTTCAGTTTGCTCTTGCCCCTATTCCATCTGTCATGGGTCCCAAGGTCAGTTTGAGGCACAATGAGGGTATGCTATGTTGACAAACTGGCTCCAGCAAGCATGTATGGCTGTTTGCTAGTGTGCTCTGATTTTTTTTTTTTTTTTTTTCCCGAGGAATGTATGGGGGGGTGTTTAGAAAAACGTGAAAAAGAATATTTTCCTTCACACATTTTTCTTAACAATCACTTAACTAATGTCAGTGCCATGTACAAAAATGCAAAATAACTACTACTGCCAACAAAAAAGAAAGTATTTCAGAAGTATTTCAGAAATTAATAAAAGTATGACTAGAAATCACTTGATCTTTTTGGCTTTAATTACTTAATCAGTGGCGGTTTGCATCAGGAAGGGCCTAAAGACCCAAAGAGTAAAATGGAGGTCAAGCAAACTGATGTTTACAAAACACTGATTAAAATGATATGTTGAATTTTTGTTTGAGATATTGTGATATGAACTCCACTCACTTTCACTTCCTTCTGGAACCTCTAATGCTCAAGTTGAAACTTCTGAGGAGTGTAGTAAGGCTTGGAAATGCTGGCCCATTTTGCCCTGCTACCTCACTGCTGTGACTTTGGGGAATTTATCCCTCTATCACAAAATCTATTGAATGCTGCCTGGTGCCTCTTTATGTAAAATTTCAAGTAATTTGTATATTTAGTTAGCTGATTAATGTCTTGTATATTTTTTGAAAACAGAACATTAATGTACTGTATTAATAGATTATCTCCAAATGCAATCTGAGCATTCTTAAAACATATTCAAAAAAAAAGATTAGCATTTTTTTTTCCTTCTTGTGCTTCACGTGTAGTAACACAAGCAATAAGCTCACATACGCAATTATGTGTCATGTGGATTATCACTGCAAAAACTCTAAGCACAACCACTGCCAAATGTCATTGTCCCCTTTGTCCTTGGTCTATATGAATAATTTACAAGCCTGTCTGAAACAGGCTGTCTGATCTTATTGATTTGCACATCTATTTAAAATTAAAGGTGCAATTAGTTTGTCATGTTAGGTTTTTGTGAAGTAATGTGGCCCAAATAATTTGTTGGAAATTGTCTCTCTTTTAATATCCCAAAAGAGTAATGGCAGTCCTGTTTATTAAATGACTTATAGAGAGCATACACTTTGTACAAGTGAATAACTTGGTATATTTGTTTGTGTAGACTGCATATGAAACAGTCTTCTTAACAGTGAATGAGAGTGTGAACAGAAAGGCATCCAAAGAAAGAAGACTTCCCTGTGACCTTGGTTGGCAATAAGAATCAAACAACCATGAGCATTCTCTTTCTCTATTCCTCTCGATTCTTTGATGTCCCATGCAGCCTGATCCTCCCTTTCATCCCGGCTGTGTGGAACCTGCCTGTCCATCCCCTCCAGTGACACTTTTAATGCTTTACAAAAATGCTGCACTTTCATGATGGAAAAGCTATTAATGATATAAAGGCACACAATCAGTAAACTTCCCCCAAGAATGACAATGACATATAGTTTTCTTCACACCTAAACTATTTATTGGCCTTCTTTTTTCCATTAAATTGTCAAACACATCACACATCTATCCTATAAGGGACAGAGTGTTATAATCAATATGGAATCAGGACCACATAGCCACAAACACACATGGAGGGCATGATTTGTGGTCATACACTTTATAAAAATAGTAAGAGAAATTGATTAGGCAAGGAGGGGAAAATGTCAAGATGGTCTAAGGCAGTTCTTGTGATACTTGAGCAATTGATAACAATCTAGTGTGGGTGGCATCTGGAATGGTCAAAGGGCTAACCTACTTACTATGATTATTGCAATAGGGGATAGTGGAAATCAAGACTTTAACCAAGCTTCCAAAATGAATGATTGTTCATTCTTATAACCAACTAGGAATGCTGAGGAAAATATCATATTACTGGAAATATGAGACAATTTTAAATTACATTATCACACCAGAACTAAAATAATTTCAGCAATAAATGGGGAAAGAGAAAAAAAATACAAAAATAAAATTCTTACACTGACTCATCATAGATGGTACCTAAAGTAATCTGGTAGTTTGTGCGCGTAATCTAATACTAAGGCTTGAAATCCAAAGCCACTGAAAACGATGTACATTTTACAAATAAATAAATAAGTGTATGGATAGATAAACACATATAATTTTAGAAGCATGCAGTTGTTGCATGCCCTTGCAATAAGCCTCACATTGCTGGGGTGATGGCAATATGCATCTTTCGATTTGTATGAAAATGTTTGTGGAGTTTTATTTATGGAACTACAAGATAATGTCACTTCAGCTATTTTCATTTATTTGCAAAATAAATACATGAATAATAAAATAGCTGCTCTTTTCTCTGTGTTCCTTATTTATAAAATTTGGAGAACTGCACGTATGTTGTATTTTGGTTGGTTAGCAATAATTAACGTTAACATTGAAGTTGACAGTTCATCTGAAACAACTAATATGCATATTGTTACCGTCAGATACTTTCAATTCCCTTTCCTTCAACATTACAAACCAATTGCGTTTATGTTCAAAGTCAATGTATGTCAAGAAATCGTTATGTTTGTGAAATGTGTTATCTGATCATTCTAGTAAGTTGGGCTTTACTCATTAAATTGACTGAAACAAATGGCATATAGGATTTCCTGTAATTCTTATTGATTCTTACTGTTAATTAGTTATTTGATGTCGTTTTATAAGCAGACACGTTTGAATATTCAAATACCCAGCATCAGCCACACTACAATTGTTACAGTTGATTTCCTCACCAGATTGTTTCCCTGCCATTAAATAAAAATAAACTAGCTGTGCAACAGTATGAAGTGATTGAGATTAAAATTGTTATCCGAGTTTGCATGATATCTTACAGCAGTGCAAAAATAGGATGTTAATGAAAATATATTCCCACAGAGGTGTCTAATATTATCGTCTAATTTATATTGACAGCTAGAAGGCACCTAAGGTGATCCCATGAGAAAATTAAATTAAGATAAAATGGTTGGATGTTACACATAATAAGTCTATTAGGTCATTGGCCTGCCGAGGTTATACGTTCCTGCTAGGGTTTATTTTCAAACACAGAAAATCTTCAAACTTAAAAAATAAACAGTCACAATCCAGTTAGATATGCATGGCATGTCCCTATGTGCGCTTTAACACACAATCCATTTAATAAAAAGGAAAGTCTCAAGATTGGTGAAATATAACAAAAGGAAATACTATTCCATAAGGGGGCCTTTTCTCTGCTTATGAAAAGCTCAGGTTTTCCTGGTAATGGGTTTCTAAGCACTGGGGTTACTCTTGCTCCCAAGTCAGAGGGTAGGGAAATTGCATCTTCACATTTGAGTGGCCAGCCTACCCACCTATGCCCTGAGATAAAGTAAGATGTATGACTCTGTTTTCGTCTAATGGGAAAAGCTCTCTGAATGATATTGGTGAGGGATTATGTTGATAATGACACAGTTTTTTTTTTCCTCAAGTTATAAATGGATCAGGCCATTATCGTTGATTCTTTATTTCTGTGCTAAAACAATGGAGGGCGTAAAACAAATGTAGACAAATAACCTCTGCTAGTCTTGTGAAGTGTGGTAAAATGCGTATGTGATTTGCCCATAAATTAAACTTCCTTGAAGTATTATTTTCACTCTTTAATGAAAAGAACATCAAATGAACCAAAGTTTTCATTTAACAAAGTTGTCTTCACATGGAAATTTTAGGAACACTTCTGCTTATTCATGACAGTTAGGATGAAATATGGTTTTATGATCACTGAAGCAAAGTCCAGAAAGGTTAGACACCATCACCTTTTCTACATATGTTAATATAATCAAAACAATGAATTTGATTTTGTTCATAATATTTGTGTGAAATTGAAAAACCTAATGGAAATAAGTTATCAATGTTGCAATGTACAGATTACAGAGTACAACTTTATTTGGGCTATAAGGTACTGCAGGCAGTCTCTGCTTTCACAGAAAGCATTCCTGAATACCCAGCTGTAAACCAAATTGTTAGAAACTGAATATAGTCTAGATAAATATGGGATTATGTAAAGTATTGATAAGGTGTTCTATAAACATTTGAATGTATTTACACATACAAAATATAGTATAAGTGTCAGTATTGTGATATGCGCTGCCTGATAGTTTAGGAATGACAGGAAATGGAGATCAACAAGGCATAAATCACAGTCTTTGGACATTTATTTACAGGGTGAGCAAGACAGAGCACACTCAAAGGATGAAATAAATAAATTTTATTCAGAATCATCACAAGAGATCATCTTATATTTATTATCTTATTTTCCCTTGCTGATCATGTGCAAATCCTATTGTTAGCAGTATGCTAACCAAAGTTCACTGCAGTTGCCCCTAAGGGTTTGCTTAATGATAAAAACAAACAATAGTAAGAAAACTAACAGGGGGAACAGATGCGTCTTCCTCTTATTTGTGATTATAGTGGGTTTATTTTAATGTACTCAGTAACAAAAACAAAAAAAAAAAAACTTTTATGTTCGAGTTTAATGCTGGTAAAAGCTACAAAAGATGATGGGAAATTCATGAAACTACTTCTCCATTAAACTTGCCCTATCCACTGCTAATTTTAGTGTCACACTGATTTGATACATGTTATGATACTTCAGGTATATTGGGTTGCTTCACACATAATCTACTCACCACTGTGCAGATTGCTAAAGATTCATGCTTTATCTCAAACAGTGGACTATACAGCCCTCAGATGAATAAAGAAAAATAAAAACATATTCTATGTATGTGTACTTTGACATTAGTTCCATAAAATGTACCAATTATGTGTATTATTGCTTTATCGTAAATAATTGCTTTCACATTCTCTTCACAAAAACATACCAGGCCAGTTTTCCAGTCTCAGATTAAGCCTACAACTGGCCTGAATTCATTTTAAATAATTATATGTATAGCAGAAATAGGCTTAATCTAGGTCAGGAATACTAGCCCAGACCCAGGAGGGAGTTATTCTTAAAACTGTACCAGCATGGCTAATTTATGACTTTTTATTTGAATGACAATATCTCAAAATGCTTCATTCAAGGAAGACAACTATTCTTATTTTATTTTCAGTTTGAAAATGCTGGTAGGAAATTTACCACTGTGGATAATCTCAGAATATGCTGTTTTATCAAGTGGTTGCAATGAAATTCACCCCACAATGAAGTCTCTTTTGTGTAATTGGAGATAACTAGGTTTACGCAACTTGTGAACTTACTGGCTTGAGCCAATGTCTGCAAAGCAGATTGACTTAAGACTTGGCTGTCACTGTGTTCTGCATCTGCACAGTGCAAATAACTCTCAACCAAACGGGTGACAAGCCAAACAATGACTGGAGGGACTGACAGTTACAAACTCACCAGCCAATCCCAAAGTTGTAGCCTTAGTGTTGTGCTTCTCTTCCTTCCGTTTAATGTAATCACTTTAAGGGTGTACTCACACTAGGTGATCCATACCGTGCCCGAGCACATTTGACCCCCAAAGTCCAGTTCATTTGACTAGTGTGATCGCTCCGTACCGTGCCTGGGCCCGCTTGAAGAGGTGGGCTCGGGCACGGTTCACTTGGCCTCGGGCACGGTACACATCAGTGTGATCGCTAACCGTGCCCGAGCACGGAACGCAAACATGACATCAATGATGCGACTGCCCCATTTAACAAATATAGCCATTATAGCAACAGCTGGATATCTGTTAGTTACCCGCCCAGTCATAATAAATCCTTTAAACCATCATTTGACTAGCTTTTGACTCATCATTTGACTAGCATTTGACTTTCATATTTGCTGACCAGCTAGCTAGCTGGTCATAGAGGTTTGGTTGGACTAAACTTGCGACATAACATGTGATTCTGTAATTACTTTGTGAGCTATATGTAAATAGCTCACAAAGTAATTACAGCCAATTAAAAACGGCCAATCCTACTTATCCCATTTAGTTCTACAATTCAGTTTATCACTCAAAAACAGCTCTGTCTCATCAGTAGACAGAAAAAATACTATAGGTATTAATGTGCATAATTTTATCAAATATATTACCATCTACACCAAGGTAAAGCATTAAATGCATTGATACAAATTACATCAAAGTGAAACACACATACAATTGTGCTGAAAACACCTCTTATTGGATTGTAGGTTTTTTGTGGTACCTAGCTACATAATTTTCCACAGACAAAATACACCATAATTGGATGCTACACTTGAATGCATACAAATAAACCATGAGCACAATACCGAATCAATGTTTCAGTGAAGCAAAGCAGCTCTTACCTTGAATCGGCCATTTTGAAGTTCATTCTTTGTTTCTTTTTAAAGCTTTCTAGGTAATCAAAGGCTATGAGGATGTTGCCCCTGCCATTTAATTAATAATGACAATTCTACATGGGTGTCTGCTGAAATCTGACAGTTGTTACTCCCCACTTTTTATTTCTTTCTTTTTTCTGTTACACATGCTGGGCACTGCAATGCTCACCAAAAATGCCTGCATCCAAAAGTACTTTTTTACCCAATTCATCATGAATTCCTCACAGAGTAAATTGTCTGAGTCATGTCTACCTCTCAGTGTACAGCTACAGAGGACACTTGGGCTGACAAACGCCTCCTCTCCACCTTCCCTTCCATCTTTTCCTCTCTTTTTTTATTTCCTGGCTTACCGCTTTTTTTCCCCTCAGTCGTTTATATCAGTCCACAATTGGTTCAATCCGAGATAACACGTCTGTCATTAGTTCCTTCCCCACAGGCCAGGCAAATGTCTGTCACAGTGAATTGGAAAGGTGTACTTTTTTGATAAGCTTCCATCTAAATCAACTGGCGCTTTCTCCTAAGAGCTAATTAGTTGATTCTGGGCTATAGCGCATTTCAGCACTGTCCGTCAAACTGCCAGCAACCATTGACATCATCAGCCGAATGTCAAGCTCAGCCTTTTGTGATCAAGACAAGCCTATTACTGAGAGGCATGTGGGGGAGGGGAGGGTGCATTTGGAATAATAAAAAATAGTCTCTTCCTACACAAAGATCCTCAGAACCAAGTGCATTGCATTGTGTTGCGGTTGCCTCTCCACAAATAATGTGAAAAATAATTAAACCAAATATCTAACCTTTTCATTTATTGTCATTTGAGAAATCAACTATGTGAAAAATAGTCCAAAAGAAAATGGTTTTGTTGTGCATGACAGCATGCACCATCTCTGGCCCTGTGTTGAAACTTTTTTTTTTACTTTAGTAGATGAGAAGAGCAAACAATATAGAGTAAAAATAGTAACACAATCTTGCAATGGATGTACACAGAATGTTTATAGACAGTTTACACTGTATACAAATTGAATGGAAAATAATGTCTTGGGTGAAGAATGTCACACATGATCTCTGAGGTGTCACAAGACTTGTCAAATTAAATGCAAAGAAAAAATAATGTTGGTGGTTGCAAATGTTGCATAGAAAGAAGAAATTATTTCAGGGAAAGAGAAAGTGACACTAAGAAGAAAGCATGGCATAAATATAAAATGTGCCATTTTGATCACATAAATTGCAGGACTCTGTCTCTCAACTATGCACATCTTGAGGTTACTTTAATGAATGTTTTTCCAGCAAGGGAAATATGGGGTATTTTGAAAACAGTGCTGCTCCAGATAAAGGCATTTTGGTCTCACAGCAGGGATCAGGTAGGAAAAGAAACATAAGGGTACAGTATTATTGGCAATACATATAAATAAAGAAATATGACAACAAATCCACTACATTGTATTGTAAAGTGATGTAATATAATGCCATTGTGATGCTATATGTAAACACATCATCAACTGTTCATGTGGTTGCATGTTTTCCCATTCAAGCATAAACTTTTTTTTTCTTTTTTCTATTTTTTTTTTTCCTTTTAATTTTAGGGTCATACTCATTCTCAATTTCATGTATTCAGTGTCTGAAGAAGCGTTCATTTGTATCAATACAGAAATGGGAGGAATAATGGAATGAACAATCCTTCCAGCACAAGCTATATCCAATATCAGAACTTTCTCTTTCTTTCTCTCTCTCTCCCTCTTTACACACACACACATATATATATATATATATATATATATATATATATATATATATATATATATATATATACACATACACTCACACATTCAATGCAATTTGTCTCAATTACACTAACCCATTGTTCCAGCACAATCCCCTTTTGTGATCTGCCTAAAACCTGGAGCCATCTATCAAAAGTTAAATTAAGTATTTCAAATCTATGACAGAATACAATGGATTACCAAATAATCAGTCACATCTAAAGATATATGTAGCACCTGCAGACAATGTGCTGATGGATAAGTTTGCAAAAAAAAAAAGGTGGAAAGAAATGAGGTAGAGAAAAAGCAGAATTTTTTAATGGTGGAAACTAAATGTATCCTGTCCATGTTTTTACCAAGGGACGAATAATTACCAAAAAAAGGTATGTCCTCATGGCCATCGAGTAGCTATGCACAAAATGAATAGCCTATTCACAAGCATTAACAGGAGCTAATGGATCACACAATAGTGCAAATGAAGCACATATGAACTGCTAGATACTGAAAGGAAGACCACAATAAGCATGGAAACCACATTATTTTAAGCAACATCTTCTTGCTGGAACAGCCTTAATTTGGATTACATTCTTTCTTACCTTCTGAAACCTATGTATACATATTTATTGACACCTTTTCAGTTCATACATTTGCATGTATTTTTCATTCACCTACTGTTTCCTATATATAGATACTGCCTTTGGTAGTTCCTATTAACTGTACATAAGGCAGTGGGCTTCATTTCTGACGGTCAAGCCTGTATCCTTTAATGAACATGCCACTTAAGAAAATCCATAAATCAATACCACTACTACCAGTATTATTAGCACTATTTTTACCCCAATGAATGGGATGGATGCAGCTTTGATGAAGCAGAAGGAAATCCACAGTCCTGCTGTTGAAAAAAAGGCAGCAGGGTGAAACTACAGAGGTCCTATTATGCAGCTCGGTCAAAAGGAGGCTGCAGTGTAGAAGGGGAGTGCTGGGAGGCTCTTGGCAGAGAGAGGCTTTGTGTTAACAGAAGGCTGTGGTATTAAAGGGAATGACCACTGCACGTAGATGTTAGCATCACGTTGCTTGGCAACATGTGTGGCTTCCTCACAAAAGACGTGGACAATATTTGTAAAAAGAGTTCTCTGCATTGTATAATTTCAAGCACTTTCCCATGTTTTTACTGCCCATTTGTAAGAAAAGTGTCAGTCGTAGCCAGGATCAGATAGGGATTAGTGTACAACAGTGCAAAATTGTGTGAGCTACTGATGGAGCACTGGTCCCTCTTCTACTGCTGGCATTCCTGTAAAAAGGGTTTCCAACATCCTACCATTTCTAAAAAAAGGTCCAGCCTTACATTTCAATAATTCAAGATCTAAAGACTCACTATGTAAATGTACAACATCTTCATTCTGAACACAAGTGTCAGCCCTGTTATTGTATCTACTGATCAACCTTAACTGGGACCTAGGTGCTTCCTCCTGGTGCTCTCTTGGACTGAGGAGGGATAAAAGGAATATGGTCAGGTGGTAATGGATGTAAAGGCCTATTGCACTGAAACTGCAAAATTGGACCAAGCTTTTTTCTGTTTAACTTAGGGTTAGGGTTAGGGTCAACTATTTAAGCAAAGCGACAGTTGTTAGAGATAGATGGTACCTTTACTCAACTTAAAGTTTCTTTAAATGATTATAGTGAACATGAAGTTCACTTTATAGTTCACGTTATAGTTTTACTTCAAACTAGCTTTGCATTCAAACTGGAAAAGTTCAACATCCTCTATCTCAGCTATTTCACCACAGTTTTTGCCATGATTTTATACATCAACTTTGACCATGACAAGTAGCAGCCTGCAACCATGGCTTCAAAAATGTGTGCCATAGATAACATTAATAGGTTAGCATTTTCATCAGTGCAGTTTGTTTTGTACCAGTTCCTTTTCCTAACTGAATAATCATAGGGGCTGTTGACCCACTTCTCCCTTGCATTATCCTCTGTGACACTGCCCATTGCTCTTTTGGCCAGTGTTTACACCATTGATGTCAAGTCCTTTGACTAGAGGCCCCAATTTTATAGGGCACATTCAGCTCTATAATGATGATTAAGGAGTCTTGAAACTTATTGGTAGCCCAAATGACACATTTGCTGTACTGAGAGGCATACATGAAGACTGTCTTCTGTTGAGTGCAAGTTAGTTTCTTTAAATACACATACGCTTAAACTGTTGCCCAGATTGCACGACCTGTTTTGCAGGGGTTACCCCACTCAAAGGTAACATTAATGCTGTGCAGGCAGCAGGTTATCCTTATGCTTTTCCAGTGACCGTCAAGCTGCACTCACAGTTCATCAGCAGATATTATTTAAAGAAAAGTTACTTCTATTAATGATAAAATTATGGAAGGTTGTGCCCCCATCTTCTTGGGAATACAAGAAACTTCCAACACCTGGATTGGATGTCAGCTTTTAGGCAGAATGGGGTGGCATATTAGAAATTAGAATTAGAATAAGAATTAGAATTAGAAAGGATACTGAATAGGTGAGGGGAAATTAGAAATTAGAAAGCAGCTCTTAGCTAAAATGTCCTTTGGAAGGGAAGGTGTTTGGTGATCAACGAGTTTAATCTGTGCCATGACACAGACTGATGTTTGCAGATCCTGCACCTATGCTGATAAAATAAGTTCAGCCAGCAATGGTGAACAGCCTGCACTGTGTAAAGCCAAGAGGGCTGTATCTATCACCGGGAGAAGGTGGACTAAGATTGATTGAGGTAGGCAGCAGATCTGCAGCATACATGTTGCCCCATTTCCCCTCCATAACCACTGCCATGGAGAAATACTACTTTTAGTTTCTTTCACAAAGTGGGAGGGCACGGTTTTGACAGGCAGCTGTTACTGATGGGAGACAATTTCTACAGTGCCTGCAGTTACACCCTCTCACTTTTGCCTCAGTGCAAGTGGACGAGGGAATCTTTAAGTTAAGGCAACTTCCTGATGTAGAGAGCAGAAAGTGGAAAAACGCAGAAACCCATACTAGTAGTTGGGTCAGAGTGAGGAAGAAAAATATTTACAACAATGACAACCGAAGGTGGCTCCTGGAGATAAAAAGAAACAGGCTTTTGCATTTTTCACAGAGAATGTGACTCTGAAATAGATTTGGAGTTACTTTACATGCCAGATATAATTAAACTCAATAATATCTCAGTGAAACTAAAGAGTCAAAGATGTGATTTGTGTTGAAACATACTGAGAATTAGTCTCTATGGACTATACCTTGAAATAATATCTTACAAATTCCTCAGTAATGTTCTATTGATACTTGGCAAGAGTTATTGATGGTGCACAACATGTAAGGTTTGCATTAGATGCTGTACAAGACCAATACAATGGTTACATGCTGTTGTGCCCACAAACTCAACTCTGGATACGACTTGGCAACTCCTGTAACTTGTATCAGTAGGTTTCAGTTCCTTTTATCAGACAATCAAATGAAGCTTTCGGTACTTTTTAGTTTTTATTGAAAATTCCAAACCCTTCAACAGTCTTATTGATATATTGTTATGGGAATTGGGATGGAATTTAATGTTACCCATTTCATCTCACCTATTACCGTAAATCTGTGCTTCAGTTTCTCGTTGATGCTTTCACAGAGCTTTAAGATGAGCATTTCATCTCATACCTACAACATGATGTCACCACCAAACAAACTTCTGATCATCTGTCAATGAAACTGACAGTAGAATCAGCATAGTATTTAGTTTCTTAGAAGCATTCAGATTGTTATTTGATTTAGTTTAACTCAGTCATTTATAGACATAGGAACACCTAAACTTCTGATTTTATTTTGTTAATTGCAGTGCTAAACGCACATATTGAATATGATTCAAATATTATGTGGCTTACCATTTATACACATCAATATATTCATAATCTGAAACTTTATCTAATTAAATAATGATTAATCAGAGGAAGTTATTCTTTGCCAATCATGAATCTCAGGATATTTCCAAATAGAGCAATTTGTATTTAGCATTTAGATGGCTTACAATAATGGTTTTTAATTTCCTTTCTTGACACCATATCTCATGTCATCTTATGTAAGTATACCAAAAACCGTTAAAGGACCCCTAAATATAATGCACTGTTGCTCTACAGCATTGACTGCACTGAAATAAGATGTTATGGTTCCCTATAAAATATTATTACATTTTTCCTTATATGAGTAGGCTTGGCTATTAAGATATAATTAATAGCTTTAATACACATTATCTAAAAACTCAGTGATTTCAATAAACATTAAATTGTTTTTTTTTTTTTTTGACAAGCAGTTCTAGATGTACAGCTGTAGAACATTAATATTACAACTGTTAATGAGTAAGTGTGATAATTGTTTATTTCAATGTGCTTTATTATGTTGTCATTCACACATTTGGCATAGCACAATAAATCCATCTTGATAACATCAAAGAAATTTCACGCCAACACTCACAGTTTAACAAGACACACTTAATTTTACTACAGTCCTGCTTCTTTTAGGTGCTATCTGAAATGCATTTCTGTTCTTGTGCATTGTTGAGCTGTGTCTAGTAGTATAATGCAGTGTTTCTCAACCCTACTCCTGGCGGCACCCTGTCCTGCATATCTATCCTCGCTCTACCTACCTGACTGAACTAATCAGTGCCACGTTTTAGTAGCTGAGCACACCTAATTTAATCAAGCAGCAACGATAGACAGAAAATATGCAGGACAGGGTGCCACCAGGAGTAGGGTTGAGAAACACTGGTATAATGTATAGGAAATAAATAGAGATAAATAGGAAATTTGTAAATTAAGAGGATGTGGGGATTCCACTGGATTCCGTTATCCCGTGTATTTGGAGGTAGAGCCAAAAAAGAACCAAAAGCCGTTGTCTGGAAAATTATCAGTCGTTTACCTCATCATGTAACATATGTATCTACCTGGAACTTGAAATCCAACTTTAACAGAAAAAAGGCAAAAGTGTTTGAAAACAAAGAGTGTCCACAGAATTATAGTAGGATAAACCATGAAAACATCAAGCTGGTTTCCATTACAATATAAATGAATTTATAGATTTTTTTATTATTTGTGCACACAACCAAACATTCTTCAGCCAATTATAAGTGATTTTTAAGAAAGACATCAATGATAATAAAATATAGAGGATTGTACATGTTACAAACATACTAGTTGAAAAGGGATATTAGCAGTCTTTACTTAGCAGTCACACTGAATTGATTTTTGATTCTCTTACCTACTTTAATATAATTCTTGATGAGTTTCAGACAGCAACTAGAGCCTTGGGCTTCCAAAGTTCTCAGAATTCCAAATGAATCTCTTACTACTACAGTAATCTCCCTCGAGTTTTCAAGAAAAATGAAAGAGAAATGGGAAAGAAAAAAGTTTAAGTTGAGTCGCTTTTGGAAGCAATGCATGCAAATATGTTAAATAGTTCAGCAGCACCCTCCCCATAAGATTTTCCTTTTTTTTAGTCCCCAAGTTCTGCTGTGATAAATGGATTTGAAGCTACTCATTCAACAGCCTCTTAGGAGCCAATCCTGATATATGAAGAGACAGACTATTCAGGGGGCCTGTGACATCCCCAGTCACATTCAGACACGCATACAATTGCCTTTGCTGTTTCCCTGCTCAGCTTAGACTGCTGATAAACCCAACACAGCAAAGGGTTATTTGAATTTCATTAGGCAATGCACATATAACACAAGGGATTTCATGCATCAAAATGTGGGCAATGAACAAGAATTCATTTTTTCCCTCAATTTAAGTTATCATGCATTTTCATTTGCTTGTGGTATATAAACTAAGCAAGTGTATGCCTTTAAGTACGGTCATGATTCAGCTAAAGGTGATACGTAACTTAATATCAATATATCTTTAGATATGGTGAGGTTCCAGCTAAAGAGGTTACCAACACTTAATGTCAAATTAATTATTTGGTTATGCACACATCTTGGAGACATAAATATTGTAATGCACAATTATGAGTGAAATGAATGGCTGTTGTTTTACTACTGAAAACAAGGTAAAGCAAAATAGTGCTCTTGATATATAATTCAGAATAACTCACATGAGTTTTCATTGTTTTGACAATGACTCTTCAGATATTCAAATTATAGAGTGTCCTCTTGAGGAAAACAAGATGATGGACTATCATCCTGTGAAGTATTTGCGGAATCCACCACAGAATACTGTTACATTCACCTAACTCCAAGCTCCAACATTCCAAGCCCTGAACATCATCTCCTCTCTGCCTCATGCTTCCCCTTGATTTTTAAACAAGTTGGTGTTATTCCCCTGCTAACTGGAATCTGATCTTGATCCAGCAGTTGTTAAAATTTACTACCCTGAGACTTTTCTCCAGTTTGTCTCCAGAACCAGTCAAACCCTTGCAAGACCCCTACCAGACACCTTTGCTGGCTTTTTATGACGGGAACTCTTTTGAGACTGGCCTTCTCTTTGTGACTGCTGCTACTCACATTGCACACAAATTAAACATCCTCAGTGATTAAGTTTCTGGATCCGTCTGGAGCTCTTGATCAGGACATCAAAGTTACTCCTTGCAGTCTCTCACTTTTAAAGACTCAGCCTGGGGACATGTGATTATAATCTACACTAATCTGTCTACTGACCGGACAGACACCTGCAACACAGCTGGTATTCCTGTCTTAATCATAACTAGTATTGATAGATAACAACTGTAATATTGATATACAATGGAGCTGTTCAGGGACTTGTGCTAGAAGTGGATAACCTTTCAGGTAACCATAGGCTATTGTCTATATTGCACCTATTGCAGCTTGTTATTACTGTTCTACACTGTACAAACAAATGTCTCGGGTATGAGTGTGTGACAAATAAATTATGAATAACCATGAATGAAATATGGAAAGAAACATATGGCAGAGCACCACTGTACCTAACACAAAATGATCCCCAAGGACAGTGCCCATGCTTTGAAATGCTCCTGGGAAAATTAACTTAAATTTAATGTAAGTCCAGAAGGATATGAACAGCTTGGGCTGTACACTTCCTACAAAAGACAATTACAGTGGACATGACAGAACATTTAGATCCAGGACAACGATTACAAAAAGCAGATGGTGATTAACATTTTAAACTAGGGTTAAGGAACTAGGGTTAATAATCTTTCTCAACTATCTTTCTTGCCCACTTTTTTTTTTTTTTAATGGTTTTGAATGATGAGTATTGTTAATGAAAGTAACAATCTGTAACTGATAAGTAACTGTAAAGTAATTGATATGATGGTAACTGATAATAGCATTCTATGCTACAGGGCTAACTATGGAGCAGTAACAGATCTTGAATGTGCGTTTTGTACCATCCTGTGTGTGTGAATGTTTGTGAATATTTGTGAATGGTGAATGTTTGTGTTCTGTTGTTCTTGCCTGCTGATCACTCTCCTCTGATCGGAACCACTCATGGAATTAGGATAGTTTCAGTCTACAGTCTATAGCATGGTAAACTAGATATGCCATTAAAGTAATACTCCTGTAGCCATTAATGGGTTAGAATAAATTTTCCAGAATTTTCTCATTACTAAGATAACTTTTATTAACTACCTGATGGGACAGAGTTTTCATTTGCTTTAGTTATTTATTTTTTATTCATTATTGTTTTGCCCTCTCTAAATAAATCTTAAATTGCAGAATAATTGAACCACTGTTCTTCACCACCATCTGCATAGTTTATAAAATTGTCCTGATATTTTTTGATTGATTAATTTTATCTCGAGCACTTCGCCTTTTGCCACAAGTAGCGATTCATTAGCATTGATCAGCATATGACTTTTACCGGCTTCTTTCAGCACCACACAAATGGTTCTGTCTGTACCATCATCTTCAAAGGCATGATGGGACCAGCAAATGACTATTTCTTTTGCTGGCTGTCTCAGCATTTTTTTTTACTTTGTTTCTCTGGATTGAGTTTTCAGTCAGTCAGTTTTCAGCTGATTGGAAACATAGCTAGCTAGATAGCAAACATATAAATGCTTGTGACCAGTGCATCATAACTCATTAAGAAAAAAAAAAGATTAGCAGATCTGCACAGCCTGTGCTGTAAACTGATGCTAAATCTTTCTCCTTGAGAAGACTTTGAGCACTAATTTAATTTGCTAAATTTGTGCAGCGAAAAACTGCCACTGTGCGATCAATTCTGTGGCTGCACATCTCTCATGAGCAATTCCATTTCCTCTGCTATGACTCTAAGATAGTGAATTTGGTCAAACAGCACTTTCTCCATGCTGAAAACAGCAAAGGGGAAAATGTGAAAGAGATGATTGATCATCGCCACGTCTAGTCCTTACAGTTTCCCCAGGTATCTAATAATTTCATGTGACCTGACCCATTTACTAAAAGTACTGCCTTTGCACTGGAAATCCTCTGCTATGAATCTAAGACAGTGAGTTTGGTCAAACAGCACCTTCTCTGAAAACAGCAAACTCACCATGCACACAGGCACCTAATAATTTTTTTTTTTTTTTTTTTTTTTTTTTTTGGTGACCAAACACATTTACCAATAGCAGCTTTGCACTAGGATAATGCATAATACTAACACTGTCAAATTACAAAATTTTTGATCCCCCCAAAAGTGTTTTGCACCTTCTTGTGTCTAGTGCTTAGTCATTGCATTAAGTTTGTCTAATTTTGGCCCTTCAGATACTGGCAGACACTGTCAAAAAACCTAATGAAAGTGAATAGCAACTTGCATATGTCAGAACCTTATTTGAAATTCAGATGTGTGTATTTCGTATGACAACCTGAGATTCTGATCTCCTCCGAATGATCCCAAATAATTACAGTTCTTGTCCAATTACAGGCTAGTGGCCTAAACAGTAAGAGTAAAATGCAATTCAGTCTCAATACAATATGATATACTAAATAAAAAGAAATACATAAAAAGATGTGTTGTAAATGTATTGGTCTCATACAGAATACAACATGTCAAAGAAAATCTTAAGCCTTTTCTAAAGCTTAGCAATTACAAAAGCTTACAATTTATCTGTTGTAGTCTGCTGTGACAAGTGCACACATATTTCATATGCCAATACCATAGTATTGATATCACCCTTCAGACAACTGTTAAACAGTTATGTTTAGCTTTGCCGGCTATGCCAGATGTGCATACATAGACACTCTCAAACCTGTGTCACTTCTTTGTGTGACTAATAATGCCTGTGCCAGTTACAGGGTTCAATGTTTGACTTTTTTAACATCCACCCCAGGCTACCATTCTAAGCATTTACACCTGCCAAAACTGAGGTGAAATGTGTGAGGCACAAGGAAACTTAAAGTCTAATTAAAATAAATCCCCACAGCTCAAAGGCACTGACAAATACCTATTTTCTTGTAATTGTAAATGTACATAAATCAATTTGGAATCAATTGCTCTATTGCTCAATTGCTCTATAATGCCAAGTAGACAGTCTAGTCATCAGAACCATACAGACCATTCTAATTCTCATAGTGTCACATGAGACCAAACCTCTAATTATTTTAAAAGGGCACTGTAGAGAGCTTATCTCCAGCTGATATGGACACTTTGATTTTCATCTGTTAAGTGTATGATCTGAGGGCGTATTTAAGACATGAAAGAATATAATTAAGTTTCAGTATATAGCCCTTTGTTTTGATTTTGAATTAGATCTTGATCAATTACATTCCAGGAATCAGTGTTATTTTTTCTTGACATAGCTCAACACAATATACCAACATTTTGTCCCCAGCCAAAGGTTTGTAAATAATCTCAATCATTTAACTTTGTTGCAGTGTAATCATTAAAATCCTCACACATTTCTCTTATCAAAGTACAAAGTACAAACCAGAATGGAAAACTACAATGTTTTGCAAGGATTGTATTTCAATATCTAGAGAATATTTTCTGGATGCATTGTAATGGAAGGTAAAAATGTTAATGGATGTTAGGATGAAACACATTAATGCACAGTAAAAATGTAGTTCCAGCAGAAATGGCCAAACTGCCATTCAATAGAAATGCACAAAAATGATTCTAAATTCAATTTCTAAAAGTGTAATAAAACTTTGAAATAGCTAACTAACATTAGCAAATGGATATCAAATGCCCTGAATGAGTAAATTTTCATTTAATACGTTTTAGAACTACAGAATTGCATAGCTGCACACCTACTCCTCTGTCTGAGCTATTCTAACGATGAAATCAAATAAATAAATCTAATAAATTATGTTATGTGTTTGATAAATTAGGCTCAAAGTACATTGAATCAAGCAGAGTAATGTGATGTTGGTTTTGGATAATACATTGCATTAAAAATATATTCTGAGAAATCACAGTCAAGTTGATGTCAGCTTTTAGTGTGGGTGAGAATATGTGCTGTTAATAACTTCAAAGATTGAAGTTCATTGCAGTAGTTTTGGTTAATCAGATACAATGTTCTTGGCAGAGCTAAATAATAATATGCCTGTGTTACATTCTTGATTTAATCAGCCAACTTTGTTTGCACTGTCTCATCCACTGTGGAGAACAAAAAAGACGAGGAAGTAGGAAAAAAAACTCCCACGCTAATTCAGTGTTTCATCTGAATGACAATGAGGAGTGAGCCAATATATTAACAAGCTTGTGTAATTATGTAACATTTTAATTCCGCCAGCCTAATTTGAATTAATTCTTTGAAACAAAACAACCATGCAAATGAACTCACAATTAATGTCACCGGTGTTGTTCTTGATCGGTACTTTGGCAGTATCGCTAGAAGCTGATTTCATTGGAAGAGACTCATCTGACATGCTCTTAGTTGACTTACCAAGTATCCGGAAGGGGACAAAATGATGATGACTGAATATTCATTGAGGGGAGTGTGAAAAGGTAACTTAAACCATAATATTTAATCAGTAATAGACCAAAGGAATAATTTAACATTTACATCTAACCTTGATTTAAAGAAAAATTTAAATAATCTTGAAGAGTAAAAAAAATCTCCTACATTGCATTTGAACAAATCTTGTAACATCCTTTACAAAACAAAAAACTTTACTAAAAAAAAACATCAAAAACTATCATTGGTCTGGATTATACAAAAATATTCCCTCTATGCATCAGTATTTATCATGTTGATAAAAATGTGCAGTAGCAATCTTAAATATAGGTTACATATTCTCAACTACATAACTGATTTTTTATGTTTTGTCATGTATGCATGCAATATATAATTTTATATATCATAGGCTTTAAAAATTGTTTTAATGATAAACAACACAATTTTACTGTTTTTAAATTAAATGGTGCTTTGTCACATTTCATCTAAATATACACTATATGGCCAAAAGTATGTGGCCACCCCTTCTAATTATTGAGATCAGGTGTTTCAGCCACACCGACTGTTAACATGTGCATAAAATCAAATTAATGCTAAGTGAAAGATCCGCAGATACAAAATGGATCTACGTATTGCTCTATTAATGAAAATGGTCATGATCTGCACAAATAGAATTTATGTGCAGTCATGAATCTGAATTCTTAGTTGATAACTACTTATCTGTATCTGTACATTCTGAAAATGTATTTTTAAATGCTACCTGTGCACAAGACGGCTAATATGTGACCCTGAGTGAAAACTGTCTATGCAGTGCGAGCCCTTGTCTACAATATTGATCTTGTCTGTGACAGTGGTCCTGCACAGTCAGCATCAAAGGCAAGCCACTTGGTTTTAGTTTACCTCCACTGTTTACAAACTGACAACTGCTTATCTCTCCCAAAAGACTTTCTTAGGCTATCACAAATATTTATAACAATTAGTTTGAAGTTTCTCAGTTTCATTTTCACTGCTAAAAAGTTTAATTTTAAAATGCAGTGTTCCCCCTTCACAAAACCCCCATATTGAACAAAGATGTTCAATAAACTGAGACCCAGATGTGATCCACTGGAGACCAGATTGTGCCACTGAATCACTTTTTGCAAAAAGAAAAAACAGAATAAGTACAGATTGATCTAAAATGTCAGCTAAAATAATTGGGAACCCACCAAGGGGTAGATGACTGCACACTTATGTTCCAACCAGCCCCGTATTTCCTGATCTAAAATATTGAGAGCACTAAGCAGGCATTACCTCTGTCAATAACTACATTTATCAGTTACAGAGAGCTAGAACTTATTCAGTGTTCAATGCCCATCATATCTACATCTTTTGAAATTGCAATCACCTAATGGGGTAGTAAATTCACATTGTCACTCGTAAAACTGAAAGTTACCTTAGAGTTAAATGTACCTGCTCGCTGTTCTATTGTAATTTTTATGCACTCTGATCTACTGTCAAATATAATTAATGTAACACTTAATAGCACCACATGTTTCTATTGGGAAGAGTTTATAAACCCATAGTGCCTGAGACATTTAAATACCTTAATTTTGTTATAGAAGCTAAATATGACAGTGATTTGTACACAATATTGTTGGTTGCCGTCTTTGACTGAGGTGATTTTCTCAGCTAATGGTGTCAACATGATCAAGAATTATGGAAAAATTAGAAATTGCCTTAAGGTACAGTATATATAATATAATTTAATTAACACATCTTCTTCTACTGTTAATTAAAGGTGGTAACTTATTACTAGCTTGGTCCCCTTTACAGGTTATGACTGAAGGCATTAAATTATTGAGAAAATTTGAGTAAAAAATTTAAAAAAGCTGAAAATGTATACAATGCTCTTGCAAGGAAAGTACTCAATAAAAAACCACACTGAGAACGCCTTGGACTGTAAAATATGGCACTGCAGACTTGACAAAGACAGATCACAGTAATAGTACATGTATGTCAACTATTAATGCTTATTAAGTATGTAAAAACTGTGCAGAACAACCTTAACTATGACCCGAGTACAGCTCAAGCTCATGAAGATATTGTAAAGGTGCTAACAGGCTGCGCTGAACATCACCATATCAGTGTGTGGCTCAGATCACCACACTGACTGTTTACACAATTAGTTGAATTTCTGAAAGTTCATGCCTGGATGCACATGTTCATTTGAAAGGGCATGTACAGCTTACCCTGGGACTGAGAGCTGATTAAGAAAACAATGCCATTTAATTCCTTTCTCATACACCAGGCAAAGAAGTGTAATTAAAGCTGGTAAATCTCGTGGGCTTGGGTAGGTCCCCGCAATGTTCAGAGCATGACACATTGTGTAATCCGCTTGACCTACAGAAGCGATTGCAGAGTTATTAGCAGCTATTCTCAGCATGTGCTGCGAAGACATGAGGGTCACGAATGGCCAAATTGGTGTTTAAACACATTGAATAATGTGTTCGATCTGTTTCTTAAACTTCCTAATTGTTAAATACTGGCAATTTTGACAACTTCTGTAACATTTTTTTTCAGATTGTCAGCTTATTACACTTTGTAGAAAATACATATTTTTCAAGTAATAATTTGTGGTACAAATTTGCAACAATAAATGCATATTGTGGAATGTAAAATATATGTACATAAGTAAAAGCTTAGAATATGACCGTAACCAAGATAAGGACAATTACGCAGAATACTGTGTGGACACAAGCTAAACATAGTCATTGTGGTATGCCTGGACCACTTTCACTAGCAATTCCCCTTCCTCTGCTGTGTAATTATTATGGTGTTTTCAAATACACCTATGTATCCAATAAGTCTCTTCCTCACATCACTTCATTGATTCCATGGTAAGCACCACCCAAATGAAGAGGAAGAGATGTGAGTAATGTATGGCATGGTTTAATTTGAGTATATTGCCATCAAAGTGTTTCCTGTGAATTATCTTATTACAACAATAATGTGTGGGGGTATATGTCATAGATCCTAGCAAAATTCTTCTGCATGAGGTCACATCGGTGCATTTTCCATCAAAACAATCAAAAAATGTCTTGCTTCCTTCATATGTCTCTAAAGGAGTTGTAACCATCCATATGGAAGCAACCAGTTATCAACTTCCGGGTCACAGAAGATGTGAGGATGTAGAAATCGAGGAAAGGATGCAATTTAGTACTTTGAGGATATAACCACAGTGAATTTGGTGTGGGGCCTCCTCAGTGCTGAAAACAGCAATGCGAAAGAGACAATTGGTCATCACTATGTCCTCACAATATCCACAGATACCTAATAATTTCATGTTACCTGACCCATTTACTAAACGTACTGCCTTTGCGCTGAGAAATCTGTAATGCTGGCAATGTCAAATTATGCCTTTTTATTTCCCTGCCCTCAAACTGTTTAGTACCCAATAGCACCTAGTGCTTAGTCATTGCTTTAAGTTTGTCTAATTAGGACCCTTAGAGAGATGCTGCCTGGACTTTTAAATTTAAAGCCTTAAACATGAGTTTACAAGAGGAAATAATTTTAGATCATTTAGATTTGTGAGAGCACAAATGTAATAGAAGCCAATTAATGATACATTTACACTATGGTTAAATAGTACCTTTGTTCATTCTTACACTTTGCAGATTACAATTCTGAAAAAAAAAGAAAAAAAATTAAAAAGATAATGTCATTCAAACACCATAATTCCAGTTACAGTACAGCATGCTATGTGCTATGCTATGCGGTTTACTAATGCCATTGTATAATGTGTAAATGGATACATTTTGTGACTAATGACTTATGAGTAAACCCATAAATAATCTATATTCAAGCAATGGACTCTGCAGAGGGTATATTTCTTATTCATTATGCTATTATTATTTTCCTCTTCTTTTACAATTAGCCATCCAGGATGCCCTGGTCAGCTTCAAATGAAATTACACCTGCTCACCACCCCCATAAAATAAAATAATAATTCTCTGTATAGAAATCAGTCATTGCTATTTTGCCAAGCCTTTATTGCATTTATTGCAATGGGCACTATTAATTTTCATTGTAAACTCGTGAAAGGATAGGACATGTCAACAAAGCAGTCCATGGCTGTCTTTCCACATCATTTAAAGTGTAAAAGATGAATTGCATTGCTACGGTGTATGTGAGTTCAGTCAGCCTCTCATTAGTTTCAGTTCTATTCTTAGCTCTGCAGGTACTTCTTTTAGAATAACTGTAAAACAGAAAGATTGAGGAGCAAGTCGTACTGCCATAAAATGTATTTTACTAGCCCGGGGGAAATATAAACCTATGCTTGGCAGTTTTTCCTCGATGTGAGATGATACGATGATGATGATGATGATGATGATGACTATTATTATTATTACACAGAGTTTGATGTGTTTCATGCATATTAAGAGCTATATAATGCAAGGACTGGTTTTACAAGATACAAGAAACACATGAAATATTCCATCAAAATATCAAATATAGAAAACATGACTACTGTAAGAAAGCTTTTAACTTGACTGTGTCACAACAACATATTAAAAATTTTGAAGAAATGTGCCACTTAGATTGTTATTGCATTAATGCATTACAGCACTGAATCAAGAAGTGCCAAGATATACAGTAACTCAACATGGTATCTGGCAGGTGACAAGAATTATAACTCCAAGTAGCAGAATGCTGCTTATGTAATATATTTGCTTCTGTAATATACAATATGTATCTAGTTTTTTAGTCTTTTATTGAGAAGGCATGCAGGCATTTCTATCAGTCAGCTAATGGGCATCGCCACACCTATACAGCACTGCAAATTAGTTCCCTTTTAGGGTTTCGTACAGAAATTAGTTAAATGACCCTTAAATACATAAAACTTGGAAACAAGTTCACAAAGTGGCACAAAGTCTCTTCCTCATCCTGTTCTTCTGCTTCTTCTTTGTCTTAACTCCATCAGATCCTCTAGTAATCCTAAAATACATTTTAGCATTGGTCCCTTCACCTATTTTCATTTATTTGAATTACACACTGAAGTACAAAGACAATGCAGACACCTGTATTAAAGTGTACTCAGATACAACTCAACACAATTCAGATACCACTCAAAGTAAATGTTAAAATTATCAACATGGGGGTTCCAGAGTGGCTCAGCAGGAAAGGTGCTTGTTCCAAGCGTAGGCTGAACTCTACACCCCAAGACATTGCAGGTGCTACACTGGGCTGTGTCATTAAATGACAATGACTGGGAGCCCACAGTGGCAGAACATAATTGGTTCCATTCTCTTGGGGTAGGGTGGGCTACGTCAGTCAGGGTGCAATCCTTGTACCATTCAATTGTACCCTCTAATGACGTACTGGTGATCTCACTTGTCAGACAGCGATGGGATTATTCAACAGGCTACTAATGTGCGAGATTAATCTTGTTTGTCCTGGCTGGATTGTAGAACAAGCAGACAAAATTACAAAGAGGCATTTTGAGCCATGACTCAGCTGCCAGAGACTACCAGCCTGGAGTGGAGCAGATGTTTTATAAAAAATGCATTTTGTAAATGCAATCAATTCCCATAATGTTAAAAACAACACTTCATTATAGGCAAACACATATCCAGTTTTAGCTGCACTTCTTCAAGTTGTATTGTAGACTACCACCGCAGAAATTACAAGATGGAAGTGTGTTACTTCCAAGACACTGTGCATTCATATGTGCTTTCAATACACAAAACATGTGAAGGATTAAGGCAGACATGTTAAAGTAGTCAGCATTTCCTGTTTAGTTAATTGACAGAAGAACCCAACCTCACACTGCTCTGAACAGACACATATCCTCAGCATGGCAATAATAAAACAGCATTGCTGTATCCATCACTGTCCACACGTTTCATGAGCTGACACCTTTTTTCCTTTTTTTTCTGACATAAAAGCATGAAATTGCTCAAATGGTTGAGGACACACTGAGAAAATATGACTTTGAAAACCCAGGGAGTCTCTTTTGACGAGTGAATATGATACTTCTAAAATTCTGAGTGACAGTATTTTTCCACTCGCCTGCCCTCTCAACAGTCAACATTTAGGAATACAAAATATAGTGAAGAACACAGCAGCACTGAATACATATTTTTCTCTCTGATCTGTTATTTATTTCTTGTGTGGCTGGCCAGAGCAGTTCCCTGTGGAAGAGATAAGAAAAATACTGAGATCCTTCAGTGCCTCTTAGAAATGTGGCCGTCAATTCAAATGAAGCTGAGATAAAGGATGAAGAAAAATGAACAAAAAATACAGAAACCTAAGTACATATATAAAGAAAACATTGTATTGCAGTAAAATTGATTGATTGATCAGACAAATTCACCCAACATTACCCAATTAGGTCTTGGTATCAATATAAACAACATTATATATGTGAAATCTTAAAGAAATATTTAAGTGTTTAAGAGAATTTTATACAATGAAAGATTGTGTAGCTCTGATCACTTCTGAGAGACTGTTCAAGAGCTGGTCAGCTTTAAATGCAAACACATGGTCTCCTTTTTTTTGAGTCTGATGGCTAGAAAACAGAGAGAGACTGATCTGACAGGACATTCTTGTAGATAGGGGATTTGATGTTTGGCTATATACACTGATAGAAGTCATTTGTGCATTTACTGTTTAACCCTGTAGGTGTGTTGGCCTATTGTTCATCAAAAGCTGTGGGTGTGAAATGTATTCCACATTTGAAACATTCATAGCTGAAGTCCTGACATTGTTTCACACTCACCCAGAATAACCCTGGGAATAAATGAAGCTTGAGGGTCACCAATCATATAATACCCTTGTAATGATTACTGAATAGTCATTTTTGTTACAGGATACAAACATATTACCAAAGCTGTAAATCAATCCATTTAAAAAAAAAAAAAAAATCTATCTAAGCAGGAAAACTCCGTTGAGATTGACATTTCTTTTGCAAGGGGGACCTGACAAAAGATACAGCTACACATGGTTACACAAGGCAACTGACATGATATATACATAGAGGATAGTGAGATAATACATAGGGTACTCAAGATTAAAAACAGGAGCAGATTTCCATTATAGTATCATAAATGGGGAATTTAAAATCATAAAATGAAATAATACTGTCCAATTTAAGATCTAAATTATTGTAACTTATTCCAACAGTTGGGCGCAGACTAACTAAAAGGTGTTTTGCCAAGTTCAGCACAGGGTCAGGGAACTTTAAAAAGGAACAAGTTACTAGACCAAAGATGATAGTGAAATTTCAGTGGAGCAGAAAGCTTTCCTAAGATGGCTTTGTAGATGAAGAGATACCAGAGCATGGGCCTGCAAAGGCTTGAAGAGGTTAATCCAGTCCATTCAAAAGACGCTGGTGAGTTACAGATTTACAATTTAGAATGAATTGCAGTGTACTATGATAAACAGTATCTAAAGTCCGTACAGATGTAGAGAAAGCATGCATGTACAACTTGCGTCAATAGTCAGTAAATCGTAAAAAAGGTACTAGGACCAGTTGTCTTTTTATCTCGAAACCAAGAGAAGATTTTTAAAAAATGAGAAAGACAACGCCAAAGGGACACAAAATTATACCTGACTACTTGCAGAACACAGTAGAATAGGTTGAGTATGATGTAATCTCTCAAAACCCTTACTTTATTCTCAGTTACAGCATTTAAGAGCTCCAGACTTGAGTGGATAATGTATACTGCACTAGATTCCCAGCTGATTGCAGAGGGCATCTGCCCAGTACTGGAATTGCATCCTACATCCCCAGGCCTTTCGACGGATAATGAGTAAAGATATGATATTGACCCACATGCAGCTACCTGACCCAGCGGAACAGAACTGTAACTCTTTCTTTGGTACACTAAGACAAATACTCCAATTAGTCTACACATGGATTTATCATCAGATTCCGATGAATTTGATGAATTACCTTCAAGGCAAATACAGGCATGGCAAACCAAATATACAGTGCACTCCAATCATAAGACATTCTGATATTTAAAAAAAAAAATCACATATAGTGAACAAAAACAACAGTACAGACTTGTTCCTATACTAACACTGTTTAAAATCTATGCTTACAGGAATCAAGCAATCCACTTATGAGAATAAGTTTGGGCTCAATTATAACATTTACATTACATTACTGTCATTTAGCTAGAGTGACTTACAGTTTGCAGTTTTACATGTTATCCATTTATACAGCTGGATATTTAGTAAGGTAATTGTGGGTTTCAGAATAAGGTCAAACAAGTTTCAACCAAACCTTAACTTACATGCGGTTTGGATATTTGTTCTTCTACTTTGTTAGATTGAGAAAATTTGGCATAACTGGAAAATACTGTACAGTAACTGACATGCTCTTTAAGTGCTATGCTGTTGCCTATGCTAACACTTGATTGCAGCAATATGTGATTACAGAGGGCTTGAGCAACAAATTGCCATGTAAGACTGTACTAGCCAGCAAAATGTCAGACATTTATGTGCAATATGCTAGTTTTCATTATGTAACTGTAAAATGCATCAATAAGCCCCATTAAAATACTTTTCATTGTCCAATAGAAGCACCATTGGATAATGCTGACAAAAATCTGTTACACAACTTAATATCACATATTTGTGCACAGCAGAGGTGATAGCGCATACACTGTATTACACATCTCATTAATAATCAATGTAAGAAAGACTGACATCTTGTATGCACTTGATTACTTCTTCCTGACAAGTTAGTTTGTTTTGTTAAATGATAATAGATGGACACTTGTAGGCATGTGAGGGACAATATCTATATAGCGGGTGAGATTACTTCTCTGAATTGCATGTAGCAAAATTCAGAAAGCAATTCGTCATCCTATTGAGTTTTCTGGAAAAGGGGACAAGTTACATTGGCCTCTTTTAGTAACAAAAAATGCTACCCAGAAGCACCTGCTTAAACTGTGCATATCTTCATGTGTGCTATAGAACTACAACAAACAATGGCACCTTAAACTGAGTATTTTTAGATAACTTTGTTCATTGGCAGTTGTAATTAATAGTTGCATATTAATATTGTATAGTGCTCTGTAGGGTTACTTAATGCAGGTTTTAATGAGAACTTTGTCACTTAAATGGAACTGACAGGCAATTAACAGTGATATAGATTAATGAGATCACACATAGGCTCCCTCAGTCACCTCTGCAGCACTGTCACAAGAAGGAAATCGTGTCTGTTTCCCACTCGATATACACAATGAAGAGAGGAAATTTGCCTCACTAATGTATTGAGCAGGTTCATTATTAGACAAGACAGTCCAGTCACAGTCCTCTTTTCATCTGAAATGAAACAGCAAGCATCAGTTTCTAACTTCTGACAAAGCCAGACTTATCTATTCTTAAATCTTATTGTCTGGACCTAGACTACACAAATACTGTGTCCTTGACAGCATTGAATTTAGCTTTCTTTGTAGGCTGAGCCACTCTATCCAGTTCTTTCAGTCAAATCATTTTTTGAACAGTCAAATCATTTTCACAGTGAGCTCTGTTTGAATTGAAGTTATTCCAATTCTATTTGGAATCTTTATATGGCAAGCTGTTTGTGTATGTCCATCAAGTCAATACGTAACATAGGTAACTATGTTTTAAGGTACAGATAACTTAGCTAGCTAGGTAACTTATTTTCATACAAATTGATTTGTGCACTAACATTAAAGGTACAGTTTAAAAAAAAAAAAAACACATCCATTTCCTGACCATCATTTTCTGTTCTCAGGCACAGTTTCCAGTAGCTCTGAGGGGAGCTCTGTGCCTTATGGCCACTCATTGATATGATCTTTCTGGCTTGTAGTCCACCAACAGGGAGCATTCTCAGGGTTGTGTAAGCCAGTTTGAACTACATGGTCAGAGCTATCCATTTTACAAAATGAAGCAAACAATACACATGCACAGACCTAGTGCCCTAAATCTATGAAAACATCAATGATCATATTAGCACTTCTTTTCCCCAGATCTGACTCTCATTCCGCTGCAATCAAGGTCCGTAGAACCAGCTATGATCAGCAAAAAAAAAAAAAAGAAAAATTACATTGAAAATGTTATGCATGTAACTTTACATTAAGTGTTTCTGTAATTCATAGTCAGCTGCTCTGAAACATGCTACAAATCAAGATGTAATTTTCAAATTTAATGTTACTTTTAAGGTTACATTATGCACGATTACCTATTATTAAGGAGCAGGTTTAAGCAGTGTTATTAAATGAACATGAATGTACATACAGGGTCCAAAATTGATCTACAATCTCCCCAAGTTCTCCCGCGTCACCCCCCTACTGAGATCCCTCCACTGGCTCCCAATCGCAGCCAGGATCCGCTTCAAGACCCTGACTCTCACCTTTTCCGCTGCAAGAAAGACTGCCCCAACCTACCTCCAGGACCTCATCCTGCCCTACGCACCCGCTCGTCAACTCCGCTCTGCTACATCCGGACGCCTCGCTCCACCCACCAATAGTACGAAAGGCCCACGCTCCTCACAACGACGCTTCTCCATCATCGCCCCCCAGTGGTGGAATGAACTCCCCACCCCCCTAAGAACAACTCCATCAATCCAACCCTTCAGACGTGCGCTGAAGACACACCTTTTCAGACTCTACCTGGACTGATACCTCACTCTTCGACTTTGTAACTTTGATGTTGTGAATCTGACTCCTGCCTTGTACTTGTTGCTCACTTGTCTAGGTAGTATAGCGGTACTCCATTTTTCTTTCTGTAATTGTATTTGAGATGCAATCCTAGTTCAGATTAGTTGGCTCGCGTCACGGACCTTGCACTCAGCTTCAGCACTATTTGCATTATATATGACCTGTACACATCTTGCTCTTGTGCCTGTTGTTTGCTCACTATTTGCACTTTTGTACGTCGCTTTGGATAAAAGCGTCTGCCAAATAAATAAATGTAAATGTAAATGTAAAAAGAAACACCCAAAGGCCTGCCAATGCAGGTATATTTTATCCTTGAGAGGTTAAAGTTGCAGGGTCATTAGTCACTCTGGCTGGGTGCTTTTTTGCATAAATCAATAGAATTATCACAGTTAGTCTGTGTTATATTAGAACAATTGAAAAATGCAAGATGCCAAAATATACACTACTTATTCCTATTGCTTTTTACTGTAGGCTAAGTCAACGGCAGGACTCTTCTGTCATTTTTCAGTTGTCATCTCTGTACAGTCTGTTGTTGTCCAATCACAAGCTACATTGTATGACATTGTGAATTCTTCTACCACAGGAAGATTTGGTTTGATTCGATGACTAATCCACTAGTTTTAATCTGAGAGGTAGTTGGCCACCATTTACCGTATCTGTCACATTGCATATTTTGATAGCACTACTATCAATTTAATAACATGGAGATACATTCTGGGCATCAAGCCTAGTGAGAGGCATAAACTTCATGAGCAGTACCCAGATGAGGAGCAACATGAAAACAATGTCAAATGAAGAAATGGTGTAGGTTTCTTGAGAAGCATAGTGTGTGTGTGAGATGAGGTAGCCTGCTAAGATATCCTCTGCCTGGCTAGCTAGCTAACTAGCTAGTAGTGGTAGCAAACATTATTGTGTCTTAGATGTCAGCGTTAGCTGTAACATCTTGCTGGCTAGCTAGGTAGCTGGATTGATTACTTTAGGTATATATGATGTTGCTCACATTACCATACAGATGTGTGCCTCATAGGATCTTGTTATGTTCTACGAGGCACACATCTTTATGGTTTATATGGTGTAGCATGAGTCACCAATCCTCATTCTTTCATGTAATGCTTCAAGATGACATCATGAAGGAATCATTTAGGGCATGTCATAACAGACCTGTAACGTGCTGTTAAACATATTACAAAGCTTTAATAGTGCTTTTGTGTGTGATGTGGTTATGTTTATATTGTGCCTATAAATGTTATATGAATGCTGTATGTACATAAACCTTACCTGTACATCATTACCTGAAATTGACCCTCATAATTAATTTCATGAAGAAAATAAGTATTAAACTCATTTCAAAGTGTCCATTTTTTTAATTGTAATACCCAGAAATGAAAGTACCATCTTATATACATGCACAAACAAGTCAAAACCATGTTTTATTTCTTTATTTATTTTATTTTATTATTTTTTTGTTTAAGGTGGCGGTTAACTTTTCACATATTTGAGTGTTTCCCAATTGGGAAAGGGTGGGGGAAAATCCACTTTTAAATGCGTGAGATTTTTGTGCAAGAGCGTGAACTACAGTCTGAATGTGAGAACATCACCCTCACAGCATGACAGCAGAGGTGTCTATGAAAACAGTGAGACTCACGTTTTTAAATTGCTGTGACCCTACAGTGCATATTATACTGAACTTAAATGTCAAAATGTTGTCAGGGAGTCTGGGTCTGCTAAAAACCATTTAAGTGTTATGAATTAGTTTCACTGTCATTATTAACATCAGTAGAGCTACTATTACTATTAGTGGCAGTTAGTTGGTTAGCAATGCTCAATCAGTGTAGTACCAAGGTAGCCTGAGTATAACAAGAAATGTGAGGCTAATAAGTGCATCACTGACTTCTCTAAGACTCTCAAAATAATGTTCACAAATCAGTCACTGAACATACCTAAACTAGAATAAAACCATCAGGTTGCAAAAAAACATAATTTTTCCTCTTTGTGAAAATAAAACACTTCTTTTACCTGTTTGTCACCCAATATGCCCACTCATCTGAGTAATAGACAACCCTGCTGATAACACTAATCTGATGGGCATCAAGAAGAAGCAAAAAAACTAGTTAGCTAACATTTTTGAGATTTAAAACTTTATCCAATTAAAAAAAAAACATAAGAGAAAAAAATGTAAATCTCCCATAGACAATATAATAACAATTACTTTGAAGAGTTTATACTCCCCCTCAGATTATGATGACCTGGGGAACCATACTTGAAAGGAAAATCTTGAAGTATCTAGCTTTCAATGTTTAATTCAAGAATGGGAGTCTGACTGGAAAAAAAAAAAAAAAAAAAAAATATATATATATATATATATATATATATATATATATATATTTTTATTATATTCATCATTATTATTATATTATATATATAATATATTATATTATATTTGTTCATTTTCTGATTACAGTGTATTCATTCTGAGGCCGATGCATGGTCCGATGCATGCTCAACTCCAATGCACAAATATTAAGTGCTTCTGGATATGTAATATTTACAAACTTTAAGGGGGAAGAGTGGTTGTTTGAGATCCAGCTGCATCGGATTTCAAGTGTATACTGCCACATTGTGTACTGTTTTAGTAGCTGTCATCTCACGCTGTGCTTGTTAATTCTGGCTCATGGAGTGTCAGATGTGCTGTGAAAGTGGCATGATTAAAAACACTCAAGGAAAGGCTAGAAGCACAATGAAAAATAAGGAAAAGTTGGTGAGCTCAAGGAAGCAAAGTGTTGTGAATGTGAGAAAGCGGGTTTCTACTACACATTTACCCACAGAATGAAATAAATCAATCTGGTGAGAAAATTTACTTCCACTAATTAGATATGGGACACTGCTTGAAGCATTACACATGCCAAGTAACCTTACAAATTTCTGGTTACATCAAATCTAGTGCTCAGCTGCACGAATTTTCAAATGCTATCCCATTACATGGGCATAACCTTGCTTTGGGTTCACTTTCTGTTTCTTAAAGATAATGTGCTCACACAAAAGGTGAAATAATAGCATGCAACAGTGGAGATTGTGTTAAATAACGATATTATTTGGAAGTAGGCAGGTTACATTCAGTGAAAAGAAACACAAAAAGTGAGTTTATATTTTGTAGAATTTAAATTTTACATTTGAATAGGCATTTGAAATCATTCTCTTTATTTTCTCAGAAGTGTCTATTTGGCTGTCCTAAATAAAGTTGGGAGTGTCTCGTGGCTGTGTTCGACAATGACGCAAAAGACATAGCTGTAGTGGAATTCCACGAGAACATTTTCCGCCCTACTTTTGGAAGAGAGATGTAATTTTCCAGGCCAGTTTTTATTTATTCACAACTTTGTACCACTCATTTTCAGACATATGCATACGTTAGGGTCAGATTTCAAAAACTAAAAAACACATATCTGAGGTGTGTATTAAGACGGTGACGGGACCTACCGTCTTGAGGAGGAGGTCGGAAACACAAGAAGAAGGAAATAAGTCCGTCCCCACCCCCTCACCCCCCTTTTCCTACAATGCTTTGCAGGTGCACTGCTCAAGCACAACTGGTAGCTGCACGTCAAACATTTATGTTGCCTTTCAGTATTTACAGCAAGAAATGTCAGTGAATGAAATACATAAATTACTTTTGAAATTTGAAATATCAATAATGTCAACAATTGCGTTATAAGATCACATGTAGTGTCCTGGAGATGGGAATTGGGCAGTTGGAAGACCACATTTCTTGTTCTATATGAACTGCTGCATTACCATACTTTGCTTATTTATGCACAACATCTGCAAGCTGTGGACTTGTGTTAGTATGTGGGATTTCTAGCCTATTATATTCAACAAAAATGGGGAATTGAGGAATGAAGAAATAAAAATATATAGCTTTGGCAAACTTCTAATTATTGTGATTATTAGCAAATACAGTTTCAAATAATTATTTTTGCTGCTTTCAAGTTGACTAAGAATGAAAACAATCCATGCTAATTTGCTGGCATGTATTCACACTTGCAGTGCTATGACAACACTACTGCTTTAGACGACTGCATTTATTGAGCATTATCGCAATATAAGGGATGAACCGTGAAAATGTCATCACTACCTTTAATCTGCAGCACTTCTCATGTTGTAAAGCTGAGCTGAGATCTACTCGTAGGAAATGGTCTTACTCCCAGCTGAAGTCGGAGTGGGACGATTAATGAATAACTCCCATTGCCCCCCATTGAGGAGGGACAATTACTTTTATTACTCCTGAAAGTGCTTTTTGCAGAGTTCTTGAGCATTTCTCAGATTGTTGAAAACTACAGGCCCTGGAGAGGTAGGACATGAGGTGAAGAGTATGAGTTCTACTTCGCCATAAACTCACATTTCGGCACAGTGCTCACATTTGCAGTCACCAGAAAGGCATGTACATGAAAATGTAATTGTAGACTAATATCAAACAAAATAAATCAAGCCTCCTTGGCACAATTCCAAATATAATCAATGAATTTCTCACATGCTGAGATTAGGCCCAACAGACATCTGTTCATCCACCACCATCTACCCCATTACACTGAGCCACCTGATTTACAGAGAAAACTATCCCTCTCAAAACTTGGGTAATAACATGTCCCTGTAACAAATGGTAAAATTAGGAAAGAAAAAAATAAACAAAACTCATAAATGAAACAAAATTATCTTAACACAACTTCATATCACTTCTCCCCATCTCCCTCCACTGGTTACCAGTACTGTCCAGAATAAAATACAAATCTCAGGTCCTAGCCTATGGGGCAGCTAAAGGAACTGCACCTTCAATCCATTACCACACCATGCACTTCCTCCAGACCACTTTGCTTCACAATCTCTGGTCATCTGGCCATTTCTTTCCATAAGGGTCCATCTCAGTCACATCTGTTCTCTACTCTGGGCCCCCAGTGGTAGAAGGAGCTCTCACAATAGTCAGAACATTGCAGTCACTGACTGTTTTCTGCTACAGACCAAAAATTCTGGCTCAACTAACCCCAAAGTCTGAATAATCACACTATTCCCTCAAATACTAGGGGTGCAACGAAATACCATGAAACAATATATCACTATACAAAAACATGACAATGCACATCGTGGAGCTGAAAATTGGTTCACGGCTGCAATCTCTTTTTTATAATTGTGTCACTAATCTCTACAGAATACATCCAAACACACTCTTTGGATTTAATTACATGAAATTGACTATTTAATCTCTGAGAGAAAAAAAACAAGCTGTTTAATTTAGATATAAATTTTATGTTTCTATACATATATATATATATATATATATATTTTTTTTTTTTTTTTCTCAGTACAGGCTGTTTGCTTGTCAAAAAGGGGCCTAACAACTGCAAACATTAGTTATTAAGAGAGCTACCTGCACTTCAGCTACAGTGTTGGGCTCTCTCTTACCCAACAAAGTACAGATGAATCACTTCTGGGAATGTAATCTAAAATCACAGGGAAGAATTTGAGGTTGTGTCAGTCAGGATTTTTTTGCATTAATAGCATTTTGGCCTGTAATACTACCTATCATAATAGGTAAAATAGTATAGCGTAAAGAGGCAAGCGATCCATTACCATTGTCCTTCAGTCTGATATAAGTACAGGTAGCACAATGGTTAAAGTGGCATTATCCTTAAATAGCAAGCATTGTGCTAGTACTACAACCCTCCTAAAAATACATACATTCCCCATCAATATATGTGTGCATAGTCTTGAGGACTATGGATCCCTACCAGATAATTTTTCAATTGAAAAATCTTTACTTAGTCAGAGTCCAGAGTTTAATTAATAATCCCATCCCTTTCAAAGGGAATCATCAGCTTAAGCAGAATTAAAAGATAATTTTGTAATTTTGATGTAGTTTCCAGCTTATCATTTGGTCTAGATGTTCCACTACCAGAGTTCAAGCTCAGTGGGAAATTATGTCCAGACAAGCTGATTACCTAACCTTTCAAAACTCTTCCAAGATCTTAACTAGCAGTGGCAGCAGTGTAGCACAGTGGTAAGGAGCAGGGCTCGTAACTGAAAGGTTACCCTTGGGCAAGGTACCTTAACCCGCAACTGCCTCAGTAAATATCCTGTATAGATGGATAAAATTATGTCACTCTGGATAAGAGTATACACGAAATGACATGTGTATGTAACTAAAGTATTAAGATTAACAACTGAACAAAACTACAGATGATGCAAATGTTTCAAGGTCACATGAATAATGAAATAAATGACTAAATTCATTGTGGAAATACATTTTTTCCTTTGCTTGTATGCTCATATTAAGTAATTATTTAATGGTGTGATTTTTAATATTCAGATGATTTGAAAGTTTTAGTTTCGTATTGTACAGTACAAACATGGTGTATAGTAATATAATTAAGTTCAAATGGCTTTTAAGACTGAATAAATGACCAATTTTTAATATTTGTTATATTTTTGAACATTCAAAGCACCCATTGACAGTTCTTTTAGGTCTTGCTATTATGTGCACTGCATTTGAGAAGTAAACAATTAGCTGTATAGCTTAAAAACACTGAACCACTGGCAGAAATATTCTTGCGCAATAAAAATGCTCAGTTTGCATTATTTGTATATGCTATTTTTGAGGCAGACAGAGTATCTACCCGGAAATGGCATTGATGACTTCCTGGAACAAACTCAGCCATAAACACACAAACAACATTTCTGTGGGAAAGAATGCAATATTCACACTCAGCTAATGAGACCTGCAGTGAAATTTCTGAACTAATATCAGTCAAAGTGTTGAAGGTATTCATAAAATCTCCTGCTGGGCCCTGGTTTTGTCCCACTGAGATTCCATATTTCTCCACAAGGATTTTGAAAGCAGTAGAGTGAGCATTATGTAGTTTCAGAAGAGCAGAATTTTCCATTTCTTTTTTTATATTTCTCATGCAGCTCAGCTTGTAAGAGAATCTGACATACATTTTCCATTGGGGAGTTTACTCACAAAATAAAGAATGGGTATTCAACATTTGTAACGACATGTTGGTATTTTCTTTATCAGAGATGTTCAAACATGGTTATGGGGACCCAATCTCAAATATTGTGCTGCCTAAAAATAGAATTGACAACTGTCAAAAATCACTTGCAACCGTTCCCCCATGCTGATATTTCTCATCGTACTTAAGGAGAATGGTTCCAATATGTTCATCACATAGACTGTTATATGTAGGATTGTGGGAAATCAGTTTAATTAGTGAAAATCAAACAAAAAACAACAACTTAACAATATAATATTGTGCAGCTGTGTAAATGTGAAATAAGGAATTTATTTGATTTTATTGGTTACCTATAAATCCTGTTACGGAGGAAAGGTCAATGTGTTCAACTCAAATGAAATACAACCATCCAAATTACATACAGTAAGTGTACATATATACGTATAATATACGATTGCTTTGTATTTAGTTTGGTGCTTAAAGAGTTCTAAAAATGATTTTAAAAAATTATAAAACCAATGTGACAGAATTTGTCCTGCAAGTCAAGATATTTTTACCACTGCATTCTACTCTTCCTTCGCAGTATCAAAAAGGTTTATGTGGAATAGATGAGCAGCTGAATATTAAATTAAAATCACTGTGTATTTTGCGTCTAGCAAAACACACAATCATCCACTCAGTCTCTTTGAACAACTGTGATCAAGCCTCAGCAAAATGTCTGATCAGAGCCAGTAATAGCTATGACGAGAGACAACTGAATGGAATTTGTGAATGATAATCCAAGACATTTTGAATAATCTCTGTGCTGATGGAAGCTTTACTGTTTAATTATGTAAGGAGTAACACAAAAAAAGACAATGGTACTCTAATGCCATTCTCGAGTTTCCCTGCCTACTGACCTCTGCTCATAAGCTAATTATGCTGAGATTTCAGTATTCACCATTGAGGTCAAAATCATCACAAATATGTTCCCATGCAAAATTTGTGGCTATGATTTTTTTTTTTTTTTTTTTTTTTTTTTTTTTCCATAAAATGACGAGGACAGAAAAAAAAAATCATGTAGAACAAGATTCCAAGCCAGTGTAAGTCTGAAAAACATCATGCAGTTACATAAAAGTATGAGATGAAGGAAGGCATAACAAAATTTGCCCTTGGTTTTGGTAAACAACAGTGGGTAGAGGTGAAGAGCCCTATTAGCTGAACCAACATTTCCCAAGCGTACACTCTCAGAAACTACAACTCTGGTTTTCAAAGCTCCAATTAATGGCCTTGGACCTAATTAGTAAATTCAGATGCACTACAAGGCAAATCCCTGGGGATGGACCCTAAGAAGCTATTTTCATTACAGACAAGCATTACTTTAAGGATAAGGAAATATTCTGTAAAACAGGAGTGCACAAAGCATGCATGCAAGCATACATGTTAGCTTTTTCAGCTAAAACTTTATAGTATCATTACTTCCTATAAATGATCTCTATCCCTCATTCTCAAGAGCTTCTTGATGATGATTTCTTAAAGAACAAAAGGTGGAAGGAAGATGGTGATGCTATGAAATAAACAATTGTGGAAAACTGTTATTATTACAGCAGTTGCCATTTATATAGGACAACCAGATACTCCTCTCATTTTTACTTCTCTCTCTGTTTTAAGCCAATACTATTACTTCCCAACAGACTCCAGCCACAAGAAGTAGTAGCTGTCAATATACAGGTATGCCCTCACCTCCACCATTGTTGATGATATTGTGATATTATTCCATCGACATTTTTCTTTTTTTTGTTTATTCAACACTACTGCTATACTCTGTATTGAGGATCAGGCACACTACATGAGGGATAGTGCATTTAAAAGCTAATCATGTTTTCAATTGAACTGGATAAATGACTGGAAAACTACACAGAAAAGGTAAATATACAGAATTAAAATGAAGAATATCATTCCATGACGATCCTAATTAAATCCTGTCTAATCTGACCATGGCCTCAGTTTTGGTAAAGAAATCTGGCTTGAGGGCAATTGAGAAAACATACACGGGAAGGGTATTGAAGACAGTCAGGAAGCAGCCATGACAATACAGCCAGCGCTAGAACCAGCTCCCTTGCTTTGACTGGGCATTTAATGGACATCAGATTGACTCCATCAAAAACTGCTACTACAAATGCATCAGAACTGACGTTGTTTCCACTTCGAATACAATATATGTAGGCACACCTGTGGAGTCAGACAAGCCGTTGCCAGACTTGCTCACCAGTATCCGGAAGACCTATTATTACAAGACGGAAAGTACACTTCATCTCAGCGCTGCATCTAACTGCAGTCAAGCATTTGAAAGCTCTTGAAATACTGCCAGGATGGGCCAAGAAAATACCTCCCCATTCAAAATCCTTACATAGCTCTTCATTGTGATGGGGAGCGCTAGATAAGCTGCAAGGTAAGATGCATATACATACCTACAAAGGCATGACGACATCATGCTTGCAATGCTTTGAAAAGGTCATAGAGAAAAGAGCTCCCCGTGAAATACATTGGGCTATTAGGATAATGCTAAACGCTTTGCTGCTGTTTATGGAAAGATAGAGCACGATGTTAAGCCTCTACTGCATGCATTTTTTACTGCTCACAGCATCTCATTGTTTCTTATGTTTGATAGCCCAAATTCAAAGCTATGCTGGGTTAATTTCGGAGAAAATGTAATGCTCCCATTCATATAACTATTCAGATATCCCCCAACAACTATTCAAGGACGCCCAGAGACATCCTCACTCCTCATTCCTCTGCTGAAACTGCCTGAACAGAATAATCCACACATGAGGGTGAGGCAAATTTAGGTGAAAAGGTTTGGACTGCATGCTGTCTCCTTTTCCAAACCTCATTGGTTTAAATTAGACCCCACATTTGAACTGTACTAATTATCTTCTTAAGCTTCTTCTCCACAAAATGAGGTCAGGTTTTTCAAATTCAGTTTAAACATTTTCTGGATAAGCCTAAAATAAAACACAACACATCCAGATACTATTTTTTAGACAGTAGTAACCATATTGATGCTGCAGCTTTATTTCCAAATGAACATGATGCAGTTCATTGCATTAGACATTGGATTGGGTGAAAAACCTGCTCACAAAACAGACAAACTCAAATGTATCGAACTAATGTGGTTGGGCTTGGCTCCTTTGTCAAAAGAGCTCACTACATATGCATCTGGAAAATGTTCTGTGTGGGTCTTTATTCCTTTCCAATCAGGAAACAAAGGCACACTGCCTATTATTTTTTTATTACTTTTCTGTTATGTTCTACATCATCTGATTAGTTTCTAATAAGCACAACAGAGTATAATGCCAGTAAACCAGAGATCACTGATGACCCAGGTTTTATGGCAACCTCATTCTGTGCAGATGCATTTTGCAATGAGTAGATTCATGTAACAGGATGCAATGCAATCAACCTTATGGGAAGAGTACCCCATATACACCTATAACACATTTCCTAATGTACCCATTACCTTTACATATGTGCAAGTGAGAACACTGACGCCTTAAAAACACATTTAAAATTAAACTAGTGTGAAAAAGCCATTTAATAATTTTGTCATTATTAAACTATTGTCATTATTAAACTAACAGAATAGATGTTTATTGAGATTTAGGGTCAAATCATTCAGTATCTTGAGACTTCATTTTCAGTTAGTAAAAATAAACAAAACTGTACACCTTCACTTTATTTTAAAGTATTATTTCCCAGAATGGCTGTCTTTTGGTATTCAGGTTGAAAGAGCTCATTGGCATACACTGTCAGGGCACAAGCACCGATTCAAACGCAGACCAGGGTATTCAGGTTCCAAGGGGGTCTTATTGGAATTGCAGGGCAAGTTCGTAGTGGCAGTACAGGCAGGGTCAAAAAACCAGGAAGGCAGTCCAAGGCAGGGCAAAACAGGAGCAGGGATCAAAAACAGAACCAGGCTGGGTCAAACCAGGTAGGCAGGCAGATTAGGCAACCAAGGAAGGACGGCAGGCAGGGACAAGGTAGGCAGTCAGGCAGGAGTCAAAACAAGATTCGGCAACACAAGTAAACAAGCAGGTAAGCAACAGGGAAAACACTGCAACAAACTGGCAACAAGACACAGAGACAAGCAGGGTATATATAGGGCTGGGCTGACGAGGAGATGGGAAGCAGGTGGGCAGGCAGGTGGAGATGATCAGGGAATCAGGTGGGCGGGGACAGGGCGGAGAGCGGGGCGGGGCAGGGCAGGGCAGGAACACATGGGAACAGTAAACAAAAGCACATGGAGCACAACAGCTAGGGGGCCAGAGTACTGACATACACAGATATTTTCATTATCTTTGATTTGCTCAGTTTCATAAACTTCACACCTGTCTTTGATAGCTCATCACCAAATTATGCTGCATAACACATTACTCCATCTTTGCTCATTTTTACATACTGGGACCACACTATTATAAATCAATGTTATATTTGAAAAAAAAAAAAAAAAAAACTGATAGCTGAGAATTTCACATAATGGAATTTTAATATTAAGACATATGATTATGAGCATTTTTAGGAATAACTATCCTCAGGTGAGTATTTTTTTCTGTGTTTAGGTAACTCATTTACAACCTTACAATTAATGGAATTCAAAATGTTGCATTTCCTCTGCGTCTTGTTATCACATTTTATATTGCAATGACTTTTGCATCCATTAAGCTAATGTGTACCCTCCTGGTGGATGCCGTTAAGGTGAATTCCCTCACATTGATCCTGATCAGAAGTATTACCATGGAGCATGCATCATAAATTTACCCTTCCTTTTTAATGCCCTCCCTCCTAGAGACAGTTTTATGACTTAATGATTTGGTGTCTTGACTTAAGGAAGGGTGCCTTGTATACAGTATTTCAACTCATCCATCAAAACTAGCAAACAAAGCAAATTCCCTTTGAACACCTTGAGGAATGAGGAGGTTATCTCAACCCACCAGCACCACTTCTATCTATTCGGTGGATAGCCACATCAGTAATTTTTATCAAAATCTGTTGAACACAAGGGCAGGCTTGCTGTAAGACAAGATTCTCAAGGTTCCTTTTCATCATCCATTAAATTAGATGCTTCAAAAAACTCAAGTAGTTGTCAGATATTAGCCATAAAAAACACCTGATGACAGCATGCTATTCTGGTTATTGCTCCACTCCCTCCGCTATTCTTTTGGGCCATCACACATAATTCAAAAATATTTGCACACTCAGTACATGAAGTCTATATAATACGGTATGTACAATATAACAATATATATACAATATATATATATATATATATATATATATATATATATATATCGGCATATTATTGCAATTTATCAATTCCACTTAGAATCTGCATAAAATGAACATTTTTTAAAATAAATTTCTTTGTGTGAATTTATGCGGAAGATCTCCTTCCATTAAAACCCATCCTTGGAAAAACACAGACGTCCCTGCTACCCTACTAAAATTTCAATATGAACTGAAATAAGATCAGCAAACTATCCTCTTATTTTGAATAGGAAAACATTATTTTAACTAAGTATGACTTTATGACTGTTCGTGCATAATTAAACCATACTTTAAAGATGTTATTCTAATAATGTTTAAAGAGTAAATACTGTAGAGGATCAGTATAAAGTAGAAGCATTTCAGAAATGTATTAAATGGTGGGATGCACTGTTCAAATGGCTGTAGCTGAAAGAATGAATATCTGTAAGAACTGGACCAGCAGTACTCACTAAAGGTGTGCATGGGACCCAATATTCAGGATTCAGTTCAGGTCGGGATCGGAGGTCCAGATATTCAGGATTCAGTTCAGTTTGGACTCTGGTTAAAGATCCCTTCATGAAAAATTCAAGAAGATAATGTTAACTTAACATTATGAGATGTTTAGTCTGTAACACATCAATAGCACTCGTGGTTGAGGTTTTGCAGTGGATGTGTTTATGTATGGATATATACAGGTCACATATGGCAATGAAACTAGAATAAACTACTACAGTAAACTAGAGTAAACTAACAGAATACAAAATCTCCACAGAAAGCTTTCTACAATAGAATGGAAATGAATGGGACTCTCCCTTTTAAAGCTAAGTTTAAAGCTTGAGCTATAAGACTAAATTAAATCTTCATTGTGCCATGTCGTTGTTAAGGTTGAATTAAACCTTCATTTTACCTTTGATAATATATGTAGTCATTGCTTATAAAACCACATGTCAAGCAGGCAATGTGCAATTTGATCTGTTATCTTACCACTTTTCATTATTATATGTCTTGTGTTCTGTATTAATAGTTTATGCATTTAAAATAAATCATTAAATTAAACATACCACTTGATATTATTATCATAGCCATGCCTGTCCAGCAAGTGAGAAGAATTACAGAACAATGCACATTACATCAGTGACATTTCAAAGGCGATTCCAAGAATCATCAAGAATACATTTACAATTGTGTTCAACATCAACAAGAATGCATTATATAGATCAAGTTCAACCAATCAATGACAAGTAAAACAAATATATTCAAATGCTAAAATACACATTGCAGATTACAGTAAAATTATATGTTCCTTTACATTACGCCCCTGGAGCCTTTATGATGCACCATTGGTAAACTTTTTTTTTTCCAAGAATTTGGGACGGTTTAATCTGAATTTAAAGTTTACACCACATAGATGCATGAAAAAGATTAAGAATTTAGCCATTAAAAACTGAAACATAGTATGATCATGTGTCATTTTTGTGTCAAAAAACAAAATCAATGTGAAGAATGATGAAAACTCTTCATAGTTTCCATCCTCAGCAATTCTACCCACTGCTAAATTTCATTCCAGCAAAAGTTAGACAAAAATAGTTTTGCTTGAAAATTCAATTTTCAATTTATTTATTATCCTGACCTTAATGACTGGTCCAAAATCAAGTGAATCACCGTGCCCTCGGATGCATGATGTATGCTGTAATTATCTACTGATTCACCATATCACTGTGTGTAATGAGGCTGTGCTTCATAGAGCTCAGGGGCATAAATCAATGTCTTCTTGTGAAAATGACCGAAACAGTAATGAACTTAGATATTGAAGGACCTGGAAGAGTATCTCGCCAACCATTTTATTTAAGTTTTTCACTGCTGTATAAAGGGGGGGGGGGCACAAACAGGATCTTACATTGGAAGGTGACTTCTCCTTTTCCAGTGACTGGATCTAAATACTACCAACTCCTACACACAGAATTTTAATTAATGACACATTGACCTGAAGAGTTTTCCAGTTGGAAGAATTATTAATCATACGCTCAGAAATGCCTATTAGCCCCTGGTAGAAATGAGGTAGTCATGAAGGTGAACACAGTGTGATAGGCAAGTACAAATGTCTGTACTGTATACAATTCGTATTGAATTGATTATACGAGAAAAGACTACAATAATACAATACAGATGACTAAAATAAGTACTAAAAGTCTAAAATATACCATAGATTGGATAAAAAGTGTGGTCTGTTTGCTTGAGAGGGTGGATATTAATTTCCAGCAATAGTAAGACTGAACCATTTGAATGCACAGCTAGAATGTAGTTCCAGCAGGAATTTTGTGTTTGAAATGTGATTTTAAATTGTAGTCTTAACTGACATTTAAAACATACCAATTTAAACAGTAACTTAGGTAGGTATAACAGCAGCACATTAGTGGATACCTTCCTACTACCCCAAATGAGAATCTTTCAAATATCATTCAATCTGTCTGGGAACTATGAAGGTGCAGAAACATAGCTGCTCACCCTCTGTTGGATATAGGGTAATATTCCTTGTCTCGACTGACAGCTGTCAGGATAGAGTCTATTCTTACAGCAGTTGACCCATTTTGAGAAGTTTTTAGGGCATGTGAGCAAAAATGTGGAATGGGACGCAGTCAACAAGTTTTGGGTAGAAATTAATGTTCATTTATGAATTACAATTAACATCTCCCCTCCAAAAAAGCACACACACACACACACACACCTATTAAACATGTATTCCAGTGTAAATCAAGCGTAAATCAGTGTAAATCAATCAATCAAGTAGTAATAAAAGCAATGTTAGCAGTGTAGCACAACGGCTCCCCATTTAATGAGTCAGTGGATTCTTTGAGTTCCCCTTCCTCTTGTGTGTGGGGGTTGTACCTGCCCCATGCTCTTACTCTGTTGCGTCAGTTCTGTAAACTTGTGTGTAATTGATTTGGGGGGGAAGCTTTGAGCAGGAATAATTTGGGTGTTTTATTGTGTTACTGTTCTTCATTGGGGATTAAGGGGAATTGGGGACACTGAAACCCTTTTGTTAGACACTTGGAGGGAAATCATCCACGTGGCAGTAGTTTCAGTTCCTACTGAGCCACACTGTCTGGGTAGTGAGTGACCTGGTATCACAAACATGCCTTCAATTGCTTTACCTAGTTTTTCATAGGGAATAAAAAATATCATCATTATTCATATTGTCTATTTTATTCTTCTTTTGGAAAAAGTCTTGAAGTTTCAGTATTCGACATCCAATAGGTTATTTGATGTTTAATGCATTATTATTTTGCCTATTAATCCAGACAGATGGGTTCTTGAACAAGGTCATCACTTGGCAACACATGAATTTTCTATTGTAGGTTAACCCTGTGTTTGCTCATATAACATTACCATCATTTAAATTGTCCTGACATTATGGTAATTACTGTATATAGTAACTCAACTGACAAGTAAGGTATAGGTAATCTGAAAAAAACATTTCCCATGCATAGTATTGGTGACATCTGTAGACCATATACAGCTCATAACTATGTATTTTTGTATCTGGCTAATGTAGCCAGGTATTTATAAGGGGTAAACAAAATAATAGACACACCAAACAATATATGAATATTTATTATCTAATTAAAAAAAAAAAAAAACTGGATAGTTTTTAGAAACTATCCTGTTAAGTGTCTGTCTACCCTTGTGGGTGAGCTTTGACAGTTCCTCTTTCCTGATGTATCTGATGTATTTGTTTGGTACACACCATCATGATTTCTGACATTGTTCCTCTGTTTACATGCATGTTTATTATTATATTCAAGGAGTCAAAGTGGTATAGGTACTAGTAGTATAAGCCCTTAGCAACTGATCTTAGATTAGAGCAAATATCACAGGAATTGGGATGGGCACTCTGATATTACGTCTGTTGAGAAGGACCAAAACTGGAACAGCATAAGACTAAGCATTAATGTTGTCCTTGGCTCCAATAAACAAAACTGTTAAATAAATATGGAGTAATGACTAATAACTAGATGCATCATTTGGGCCACATTTGGGGGACATTATTGATGAATGATGTATTTATAATGTAAGGCAGAAGGAAAAATATATGATAAGAAAGAGGCAGAAGAAGAGAAGGAAGAAAGTGAAAAGGACATAAATATAGTTTATGCTAATAACAGAAATGATGACAAAAGAGATGTGAATTTAGTTGGTTCCTGTGAGGGCATCTTACAGTTCTTACTATTCTATATCTCACAGAGAGGCAATCTACCCCTGACAGCAGGGAATCTATTAAACACATCTGTTTAGCAGAATCTTGACACAGCATTATATTAATCAGTTTAACTAAGCAGAAAGTGACCACAAAGGACAAATGACTTAAGGGTGTTTCACCCCACTCGTTAATAGTACTGTTAAAATGAATAAATGTCTGAGTACAACCGATCAGTGTATTATTAAAGGCTTAATGACATTCTGATATGCCCTGCATGCATCTTTAATCTGCTAATGTGACTTTTAGACATTAAGAGTGACATGTCTTTACAGTCTGGAATGACCATGCATACATTATTAGTTACACAACTATTAATTTCAAAAAGCCTATGATTCTGTAAGTGAAACACGTGGTGAAAAGCTGTGACACTGGGTAAGATAAAAATGGTGTCATCATGAGGTATGTTAAACTCAAAACTGGTTAATATGTTTGTCACTTTATGTAAAAAAGACTTGTAAATTGCAATAGAAAGGTAATGTGTTTTGCATATAAGGATGTTTTGCTAAATGTCAGTTTTGTATTAAAGTAACAGTGAACCGTTTTAGAGACTAACTCATTCATCCTTTTTCTACTCTCTGTGAAACAAGTTAGCAAAGGATTGCTTTGCACTGCACTCTGAAAAAATCTGGGCCTATGAAAGTTCTCTGGGGGAACATTAAACCAAGGTTACAGAGAGCTGGCAACTGGCCCTTCCCTGGATCGATGGTTTCTTTCTACCCTTTTCCATCCCCTCTGAGCTTTTTCCTTTGACTGAAGCTGGCCAACAAGGGCTGTATACAGGCAGTGGAGATGCAGAATTGACCCAGCTGTCTTCTCAAAGACATTATTCTCCAACTTCTAATTTTCTTCCATTCCAGAGCTACTCTTTAGCTTTACACCAGCTCTAAGAGAAACAAAAAGCCAAAGATTTTATCATAAAAGATCTATTTTTTTCCACTTTGTGGTCCCCGATTCTGTAATATTCACCCATCCTTTTGGGTTCAGGTATTTCTGTAGGTTGCAGTTGGGCAGAGAAATTCAAAGGCCTATATATTTTTATATATATTTTAATACTGAACCATTGATATAATAATATAGTGCTACAGTGTGGTGACACTTCCTGTAAACAGGGCACTTATTTATTTAACTTGTGACTTGCAATTTGACCAAAATGTGTTTTCAGAGTGACCATTTCCTCACTGATGGGCTTCTACTGGGACCAGTGCATGCTCATTTTTGGCATTATATGCCATGTGACCATGTTTAAATGCTCAGTACCCCCTGCTGCACTCTACTTCAGCCCCTCCTGGGTTTAGGATTACTTTACTTTGTGATCAAATGCTTGTAAATAAGTGTAGAAGTCGCTGAATTTTTCATCTAGCTGTTGTTCTTCCTGTGGATGAAACCTCTTACAGAACATTCCCTTAGGACAAGGAACCAAGGAACTTTATTCATCTAGTCCTCTATAGTGTCTGTGCTCTTCTGTATTACATTCAATTTTGTTAAAAGTTTGACTTTGACTTGACAACTCTGACGAATTGTGTCAGCTATGACTTGAGTCGTGAAGAGTTAGCGGTGGGTGTCTATTTTCCATTTATGTGGCTATTTAAAATACACTGTTTTCTGTTTGTCATGATGTGGATAAACAAATTAAAGAGTGATGAATTCAATTTGTGGCAAGACAGACACCCTTTGTGCAGGAGGATTGAATTTAAAAAGATTCCCTTGCCTCGAACATTTGGCTAAATATAATCTTGACTTTAAAGTAAAGCAAACTAATAAATCCTTTTAAATCCAGACTTAAAGCACTGACAGAATGGCAGGTATGTTTAATGCTGCTCAAAGGCAATCATTATACAAGTGAGAACATACAGTTCTGCTTAGAGCTACAGCAGACTTATTTAAGTATAATGAAGTTTCCCACACTGTCTTCCTGAGTGAAATTCTATGTAACACATGATCATCTAAGTATAAGGGTTAAGGTGCAGGTAGGTTTATTATAGCACAACTATAATTTAAATCAGTTTCATGGATCATTTTTAATTTGGAAATATAAATTACTAATTGAAAGATGATTTACTCATAATTGGTATGAGTCTGGTAAAGTTTCACTTGCTGATACCTCATAGTTTTTTGTCTGCATGTTTTTGCATAGCTTTTTGTTTCCATCACTGGCGTTAGCTTTAACAGAGCAGTTTCAGTCATGTTAACATTAGTTCAGCACATCTAAACATTGATAGGCCATTCCATTTAGCAGTCATCCATTGGAACAGCTACACTTTTGTGAGCATTGTTTTGCATCCCTATAAGAAACAGTAGAGGAATAAAAAATATTTGTAAATGCAATTCATTAGAAATGATAGAACAAAGGTACCTTGGGCATGTTGGCTACCATATATGCAACATTCATTATCCTGACACTAATTGGTGCAACGCCGAAAGAAGACAGCGATAAGAGTGGGTTTCTTTGCTGAAGCGAGCACTGCGTTCACATCATTGCCAAATACTGCTTACCTCTGCCAATCTAGAGCAAGAGGATGAAATATTAAGGAACAAGCCTCAGTGAATGAAGGCTTTGAAGAGCAGGGAGACATGTAATGTGGTCTGCGTCTCCCCTTGCCTCGCAGAGAAAAGGGATCAGGGAGAGAAATGACTGTCTGTGCTTGAAGATTCACTTTCACGCCTCATGGATCCTTACCAACTTAATTGTGAATTGGATTTTATGCCCCACTGGAAATTATGGTGTGAAGACTTTCCCCCTCTTGTTCCAGTGCACCATAAAATATGCAATTAGCAGTGCACCTGTGGATTCAGCAGGCTTTCTCCTGCCCTTGAGACAATAATAGCTTCAAGCGAGTCATCATTCAGACTGTAGTGAAAATATATTCTGGCTGTTACGCTGGCTTGAAATCAAAACCAGCCCCTGAAGCACATTTCACAGGGTGTGCCACTACATTAAGGAGAAAACACTCTTTGCCCAAGTTAATGTATGAATAGTAATTAGTAAATTTATTGGGGTCTTGTCAAAATTCAAGCCTTTGAGCACAGAGCTTAAAAAAAACAATACTCTGAAGGGTAAGACTAGTGAAGCTCAGTACTCAGAGGGGATAAGAACAGTCAAGTTTAAGTTTGTCTTACGACGCAACTCTCTGTCTTGCAAAATCACAACCGGGACCATACCAAGTAAAGAAAATATAAGGAATGTAATAAATGTTTTGCACACTTCCCAGCATAAATTATTGGAGTGTATCAACCACAGCAGATTCGATCATAAAAGATCGAATCACATTTAATAGGCAACTGTCAGGTCTATACATACACTGAACAGAAATGATAGATGGCAAGCTACGTAAAAAAAAGACCTTTTTTTCTGTATGTGTGCAGTGTGAACGATAAGCAACATCACAATACTGAAACACAGCTATACTTTCAAAGACTGCATGGATAACTGAGACTGGAGTAGACCTTTAAGTTAAATAATATAATAATAATTATAGTAATAATATAGGGGCTATTATTAATTCAGACCAAACAACAAATGTTTTATTTATTTCTCCCAGGTCTATCTATATTTGGTTCAGGTTCATCTCCTGAAGACCGGATAACACCTATGAAATTTCAAACCAAACTATCGAAAGAATGAGATCTTAAAATTCATGCAGCACATTTGTAGTGTTAACCTTGTCTAACATTTGATTAGGTAAAAGGCGTGTCTGTACACTGGATCCACATACCATTTACCAGTGCACACCATTTTATAACAAGAAGAATTAACAGATAGCTAAGATTCACTTGACAAATTAAATGATTCATACTTACATGTAGATTACTGTTTCAGATGATTAGGTCACAAGGCCAGCTGCTCACTTGTCAGCTTTTAAAATATCATATTTTGAAATATGGAAGGTATGGAAGGCATTCTGCTAACTTACTGTATTTGGTCATATGCCTACAGTGATTTCCACTGATTGTCTAATGTTTTGTCAAAACATTCTTCAAATGACAGCTATATTACATTTTATTAAGTACTAAAACATTGACACAGAGTGAGATATTGCAATCACTCAAACCTTCTGGAGTCTTGCCTGGACTCCTACACTGAAGGGTAATGCACAACACAACAGGGTCACTTCACTTGATAAAGTACTTAATAATTCATACTTACAGGAAGATGATTGTTTTGTTTGGACTCCAGAGGAGACTCAAGGGTACATAGTAGCCTCTAATGCTACACTTTGAACATATGAGGCTGTCATTTAATTTATCTGGCTTCCTGGCTGCTATGCTGTGTAGCAAGCATGGTCTGACCAGACCATGATACAACTAACATGATAACTAGCATGTAGTAATGGCATCTACAACACTGGGCAGGCTGTATCCCACCTAAAATACTACTGAACCAACCCAAAATTTTGCTAAAATATGTATATTTTATGACAGTGAGATGAGAGGTATGAAAATGGCATTTTATTTGTCCTAGATTTGTACTCTTGTTTGCATACTCAGAAGAAATCTGATTCCCTAAATTCTCAGGCATGAGTGACACATTTAATCAAGCAATAATGCAAGCTAGCAAAATTCAAACACATTGGAACAGAGCAGGCTTCCATATGTAGCTAACTAGCTGGTTATCAACTCAACAATATCAACTCAACAATAGTGTGACATTGTATTAAACAACAATTCCATGAGTAAAGCTACAGCTAATGTGTTCATGACAGAAAACAACATTTCAAAAACAAAAGCAAACAGGCCTTATTACTTAGACACAGCCTGCTCCTACATTAGCTAACATTACGTGTGAAACCAAATGGAAGCAACATTTTCTTTGTATCAGATTAAGTTAAAAAATGCTCCACCAGAACATGAAAGGCAACTGAGTTATTCTGGCTAATACAGTGTATGTGAATTACTCCTGAGAGGCAGATGGCATCATAAAATGTTTAAACACATTTGAAGTCAAATTTAAGAATCTGACTGTGTATGCGTGGGATGATGCAAACTACATGTCCAATGGTTACAATGATATCCTTTGAATCTTGTTGCCGAATGATGTCAGAATCCATTAAACCAACATTAAACATGTGTAAGTGACAAATGAACATCAAACACTTGCATGGCAGATGCACCACAAAGACAACAATGAACAACCAATATGTTAAAGCATTCAATGAGCTTGTAGAAAAGCTAATGGCTAACCTGTTATTTGAAGGAAATACATTTCAATCAACAATCTCACAAGTTTCTCACAAGTTACAAGATTTTTACCACTTAATAAACTTGCAGTTTGAATGTGGAAACTCTCCCAGGGTCAATCCAAACTTGACAAATAAACTGCAGGCAAAAGAAAATGGCAACCATGCTGACTATGATACCCTCCCCCCAAAGTATTGTAATTGATACAAACACTTTGTGAAATCAATGGTCATTTTGAACCAATTGTTTCAATTGCAGCGTCAAACCAGTGTCTTACACTGTCTGCCTTTTCACTTGAAATTATAGAATCCATTAAAAAACTGAAGTTGCTACAGGAAGACATGTGAGGTGCATTATCCAAGATGTGCAGTATCAGTGTCCCCCCTGGAGCATTCCATTCCAAGCATTGTGGTCATTGGTTTGTAACCCAAGCCTAAACTCCACACTGCTTTCCCCCAGCTGAGAACATACAAATAAACACTCCAGCCAAGTGGAAAAAAAAGCTGGTACAGAGGGAAGCCACTAAGTGTTCAGAGAAAAATTAAAATATGCTGTTAAAATTTAGACCCCAACATTTCCATATGGCACCACTTTAGCAGGTCTGAAGAAGCCAAGCTCACAGCAGATGCTGAGAGATTTAAGAGGAAAGGAGGCAGGCTCAGGGTGGCCCTCACAGAGATGGGAGAAACGAGTGGCTCAGGACAACACCAAACTGAAAACTAAACAGTAGTAATGAAGCCTAGTACAGGCTACGGATTGTGTCCTTCCACTGTTTTGTGCAGCCAGCCAGTGTGTGTCTAATAAATCTAACCCTCAGGAAGCTGGAATCTATTAGGGAGTAACCTGGATTTTGTCAGATTCTGAGGTTATTTAATCCACCAAAATAAGATAATAATCTAGAAACTCTGGAAGAATCCAATCTGTTTGCTTCTCAGAGCATCAGATCCCTCAGAAATCTGTGACTGCCTTGTTACCTCCCTGTCCCCAAAACATCCAGGCACAACAGATTGCTGTTTCATAAGATATTTAGCATATATAATAGTGAGACCTGTGTAATTTACGTGAACACACTTGCTATTATTTTCTTTGTTCCTAACTTTGAGTGGCCATTTTTTAAACCAGTGTTACTTTACAACTTCTTTTAACTTGCATATATAATTTATGCAAATATGCATTTGACAAGCCTGGCCATTACCATTCCTAAAAATGGCTGCCATCTGAATGTTTTCATTGCACTCCTTTTGTGAGGTTGCCAACTTCTACTCGTTCTTGTTTTGTTTTTGAATTACAAACCCCCCATTCTCCCTCCGCCTCTGTACACTTGATTCTCCCTGGTGACTGAACAAGACATGGCATCAGCTGCAAATCATTAGGCATGCAGTGCACACCTTGTGGCAAATGAAACGCTTCAGTCTGCGCTACAATCGATAACACTATAATTTTCTTTCCCAAATAATGATATTGTCATGTACGTGCATGGGTGCAAGCCACTGCATTTTTATCACATATTGTTACAATATCATGTATCCGTACTGCTGCTAAACTCAGCAGTGTGATACAACACTATTGCTACGTTGTGTGACCTTTTTAATCAGCATACATCATAATGTTTTCTACTCTTTCTGTGGGCCTGTGGAAAAAAGCCATGGTATGTACGCATAGGTGTGTCAGAATTAAAATGTCAGTTTAAAACTGCTTGTACGATTATGGATAACTACAGCCCAGGTTACCCCTGACTGTTGCAATAATGGTTCTGGAATTCAAAGGCAATTACATCACACTGCATTATAACAGGACAGATAATCTCATCTTCCAACCCTCACACATCCTGGAGACCACATTGTTTCCTTAAAGCTTTGGATTATAAATAAAGGAATTTAATTATGTCACCGCTGAGTGAAGGGGGGTATTATGTGTTACAGAAACTGATATGTAAATTGAGATGAAAGCATTCCCAAAATTCATATTCATCATATAGTATAGTTTACTGTGGCTACTCACAAATAAATGACTGTAAATGTTGCTACTTTGCTCTATTGCTGCATTCCTGAAAAGGGAATATAAGGGTATATGAAAAAGAAAACAAGATAAGAAATTAGAAACAATTATATATGAATATACTCCATGTACCATCTTACACAATTAATTTCTGTTTAATAACAGTATATTTGGAAAACTATTCCATACATTCCAGAAAATGTTCTGATAACATTAATTTAAAGCTAAAAAGAAAATCTCTATAAACATATTCTGTCATTTGAGAGGGTATCTGCAACATATCTTACCACATTTTAACAAAAATGATTCATTATCATTGGACTACAATACAACACTAAACAAAAGGCAGTGCTTATTATTAATGCTATTATTTTGCACTATTCAAATTTAACAATTGCTGAAAATGGGGTATGAGAATGTCACTCTTTCCATTTTTCTTCTTAAGCATTTCCCCATGTCCTGCTTGATGTACCTACATCACTGTGGACATTAATCAGGCAAGATTAACCGCTTGATTTGCCCTGCATCCATACTACAAGCACTGTCATTGGGTTTTATTGCTGGTATCCTTATAGCTAGGACTTTCTTCTCAGTAGGACTTTGTTTGGGAACAGACTAATGTAGTGTTCACTAAAAGAATTATCATATCATCCCAAATATTTAAATTACAAAGTACCTCAAAGGAAGAAAAGAAAAGGAAATGCCTTCTTGCTGGCCTTTCAGTTTCAAAGTAAAAAATTAATAGTGCTTCACTTTCCACCAAATGACTCCTCTGATTTCAGCCTGAAAGTGACACTACATGCTACAATTGCTACACAGCTGATTGCACTAATACACTGTTCTCATTACCAGTCACTGCTTGTCATGCCAATTTTTGCATTCATCACACCAACCCCAGCACACAAACACCCAAATCATAATTTGACATCGCGGGCTCAGTGAAATGTAACAATTTTTTTGCGGGGTGAGGAAAAGTATTCACCCTGCAACTACTGTGACTGCAGTATCGCATATAAACAAACATAGCACATAGCACAAATATAACATGATGACATCTCCAGTTCACCAATAAAATAAGTAGCAGAACCAATTTATTTTATTTTTGGAGTCTGTGGAAATACAGTTTTGTTGGATTGATCATCACTGGAAACAACAAGAATGCTAAACATGCAAACAACAGCAATATTACAAAATTAACATCAATTATTCTCCCTCAGAGTTCTCCAGCAATTACATCAATTAATTAAGATAATGGTGATGTGTGTTGGGTGTCAAAGATATGTATATAATTAAAGACATAAGCACCTTTTATGCTAAGGATACAGTAAGGATATTTTCATCAGTTAATAAAATTATTTTCTTGGTATTTCAGTGGTGTTTTCCTTTTACCCTACCATGTTAATTACTAAGCAAGGAACTGCCCTCTCTCTGAAGCAATCAAAATTTTATGGTTATAGAGACTGATGTATGCATACATGATGCAGTCAGTATGCAAGTATAGGTCTGTGGTATAGGTTACCACATGAATTATGAATTAGATGTAATTGATGTGGTATTCTCTGGAGATAATTTCTATGGCCTGAGTACAAAATAAATATTATTCATATGCACAAATATGTAATACTTCACAGGGAACAGAAACTATTTTTATCTGCCAGTTTGTTCTATTCTATTTTCAGAATTTCAGACATTCTTTTTGAATGGCTCCTTTTTATCTTTTGCTAGTGGTCCTTTTTTAATGCTGCTTGTATGGTTTTGAGGCCATTTTAAGTGTAGTTTAAAAAATATAGCTTGTTAGCTATGTGGAAGATAGATCTGCCAAAAATTGTAATAGCATTATATTTATTCAAGAACACAAGTGAGCACATCAGACGCATAGACTGCATAGGCTGATAATGACCTCAAAACATTAATACTCAAAAAAAAAAAAAAAAACAGTAGCTCAGACCTGAATCCAGATTTTAATGCAGGCAGGCATATTAAAATTGCCTACTGTGTAGCTACAGCTTGCTGCAATAGAATATGTCAAATTAGATACAATATTAAGTAGGAATGTCAGAATTACCCAATTTTTTACTCCCTGGATGTAGCTAAAAGGACTTTGATTTAGAATTCTAAAGCTTCTGAATGATGCTTGCACTGTGACATGATCGCAGGTCCTTTTTGTGTTTAACATACTGACGTGAGTACATAAATAACATGATTTCTCAGTGCAGTAGGGTTAGGCTCCATAATTGTAGAACTGTACACAAGATATACAGAGATTTCATTCTGCAAACAAAACAATTAATAGCACAGATGCAGTGTGCTGCTTTAATTGATACAATTTGCAATGTGCTAGAATTATCACTAGGCACTGTCAGGAAAAAAAAAAAAAAAACGCTGACAGGTCTCAAATTTTGATACATTTCATGCTCAAAGCTCCAAGTTGGCAACACTATGGAATGGGGATAAAATTGCAGGGAAAGGCAGGTGGGAGGGGTCGTGGGAGGGTGTGTTGCTAGTAGCAACTTGTTAGGAGACACAGTTGGCTTTAAAGCTAAGAAGCTGCTGCTTTTCCAGTTCAGTACAGTTGAATGGGTGTTTATTTGTCAAAATTATGTAGGGTTTCCCATTTCTATTATTCAGATACCAGCAGAAGGCTACCTCTTTGTTCATTGTAATTGTGAAAAGCATTGCCACCTCTACAAAAAAGAAACAAGGAAAAATACATTATTTACTAATAAACAGAATTTGAAATTGATTCTGCTCTTCTTGACCACTGTAAAAAAATAATAATTTTGAAATTTTGCTGAACTACTAGGTAATGTATTCATTTTATTCATTTCTGGTTTGCTGCAGTGTGGATCAAACTAAATCTTTCTCAAATAGTAATTCAGTTAAGTTAAGTCTCACAGAATAGTAACACAATAGTGACGCATTCAGCTCTCTCTAACTGGATGTGCCCATAATGATATTACTATAAAACAAAACATCAAAATCTATACAATGTTTTGCTGTTGTTGAGGCTTTCTACAGGGACCCTTTTTCTGTGTTACTAAGGCAGGAGAATTACATAGTGCTAAGGAGCAGGGCTCATAACCCAAAGGTTACTTGTTGGATTCCCAAGTGGAGCACTTTACCTCTGGGCAAGACGCCTAACCTTAATTACCCCATTACAATATCCATCTGTATTCATGGATAGCATGTAAAAAATAAGCAATGCAAGTTTCCGTGCATAAGTGTCTTCTGAGCTAATGTAATGTAAAATACAAGTACAGGAGCACTATACAGAGAAACTCAGCTTTATCTTAGCATATCAAGTGATAACATGGCAATGAAGAGGTTCAATGTATTCTTTCTCCAACAATGTATAACAGATTGTTCACCTGTTCCTTAGTGTTCTAAACACTGGATATTGCATGAAAGTATTCCATTTGCAACCTACTGTTTTAATGGTTTCCTTAATAAAATTAGAACAAACAGTACCACAATGCAATGCTATTACTGCTCTACAGTGAAAGGTGGCTACACATAGTAAATTTCTGTAGATCCCCTCAGTGCAGTATCCTGATATCCTTAATTGGGATCTGGCAGAGATTGTATGCACAAAACCCAAGGTATGCATCTGCCTTGCACTGCACCTACCCACATACACTATTGTCAAACGATTATGCTGTGACAATAGTTATAACTGTGAACCACATACATAAACAGTATTATAAGTTATTGTGTTGAACAGAAATTATGTAAATATTAGTAGACAAGAGAAACAGTGTATGGGGACAGTGCCACTATGGCCAAATATATATCATGGTGCTTCTCTAGTGCAACATCTTTGATCATTCAATCGATTCTTCAAACCATTATCTGCAGTTCTGAATCTGAAGGACAGAGGACTATAAGAGACACTCGTGTCTATTTTTATTTTAGTGTAGTTACTACTGACCAAGAGTTCTACCTTCTACATGGGATTTCATACATGAAGACAAATAAATAAGTAAATAAATAAATAAATAAATACATAAGCAAGAAGACAAAACAATTCATAGACATGCTGAGCCACAAGCATTACCCTCCAGGCATGGGTAATAACATGACAGGCAATGGTAGACAAGTAACAGAGACAAATAATATCAAACTGATTAAAATACTGTTGACAGGTTGTTAAACTTAAAGGAAAGAAGGATTTGAGAAGAGGAGGAAAAGTATTTTGTTGCTGGGCAGTGAGATTGTACCAACACTCAACATTTTTTCTTGACCATCTAGCTCCATTTTAATGTTTTCCCTTTTCCCTTGGAGATGCATAATCTGCAGTCAGCTCTGCAGTCTTTAAGACCAGGAAGGCAAAATCAGATACACTGTAAAAAGAGCTGTGATGAAATGAATGGTGTTTTTGAGACAAAGTTGGATAGCAAATCCGCAATGGGAATTCTGAGCTGCTGAAGATATTTGATAAGGAAGACAGACTAGTGTGCGCATCGTCCCGATATAAATCCCCTTTCCTTTCACAACAAGGACACCAATTTTCAGTGTACTGTATGAAGGAGACACAGGTCAAACAAAGTTGTTGTACAACATTTATATAATGTTCCTTAAGTAATTGTATTTAAAATGATGAAATGTGGTTAAAAATACATCCACTCGTCCTACACAGACACATTTTGGGCTTGATACACAGTACAGGTGGTACATGTGGTGTGGCCCTAGAGGTCAAGAGTCCTGTGGGTTTTACAACTGCAATCCAATTATTTACACCCAATACATCAGTTAAGGTCACTTGCACACTTTTCATCATCCAGGAATTGTGCACTCATTCATATCCACATAAACAAAATATCTAAGCCCCCAGAATTCCCTTGCCTCTCCTCTAATAAATAAATAAAATGGTGGCACATGAAAAAGCAGTACCAGCACAAGTGCATCTCAGCTTGCTGGTGCCGAAAGCCTATTAAACCAGTGACCATCCCCTTATGGTCTGGCACCATTTAGTCAAAAGAACCCTGCGATGTTGGAAAGTTTTCTGCCAGCAAGACCATTTAATATTCTCCCCAAGTTAATTAAAGCTCAGGGAGATTGCTCTGGATTGATTGTTTGTGTTTGATATTGTTGTGGGCAAGACAGATTCCCCCGCACAAATTGATGTTGGCATGTGTTAGGCCGCAGGACTTGGAAAATTAAATATAAACCTGCATGCTATTATCTGCTAAATGAGACATGATGGAGGATTTATCTTTCCTTAATTAGCAAATTATCTTTCATTTTTAAGCTTGCCTTTTGCTGGATTTTTTTTTTATCTTGATATTACATGCACACTTTTTACATGGTGATATAGTATATCTCTGTGATCAGTATTTATTTCATTTAAGAATGCCCCACAGACGATGAGATTTTATGACTTTTGTAAATTAAGCACCAACACTCAATCTAACCTTTGTGGTGAAAGCAAAGTTAAAATGAGCTCATGTGTGTACCAAGAACAGCAGGCTGCTGTTATCATTTCTTTTTTTTGCCATTTAATATGGAGTATGAATCAATATGAAGGGAACAATATATACTTGTAAGGGTATGTAAATGTGATAGTAAATATGAATGTGTCTAGCTTGTTAAATTAAATGCTGATAATGATCAGCCATCTTAAGAAAGCCAATGAAAACAGTTCATGTAGAAATTTAACATCATACCTTTGTGTCTTTATTCAAATAAAAACTAAGCTAAAATTATGACAATACAAAAATGTTAAACACTAATGAGGGAGACAAGCTTAAGTTTAGCTGCTCACCTCAGTCTGTTAACCATGTGAAAACATGGAGTGGAAGCTCCACATTCCATTTGCACATTCCAGGCTACATACCAAAAGAGAGCAACAGCCTGTATCTGCATAACAGTATCGCAACACCTCCTTGATAACTATGTATTGTTTTTTTATCCTGTATCCGCCACATTTATGACCAATCATTCCACGTGTTCTTCTCTGTTTATCATTTAACAGTGCCCCTATTTTTCCATGCCATGTTTTTAATGGTTGTTACTAACTAAAGACCACCATTCTAGACAACTGTGCTATGGCTTCACATTGTACATTCAACATGAAAGTGACATGAACTAAATGGTTTTTAGATATGATAGGCAATTAAATGACAACCCAGATGTCAATAATTTTACCTTGCAAATGGATTTCAATGTTCTCAGCTCAACCCATTTTGATAGTAATCACCTAAATGACTGCACCATGTGGCTGCTATCATTCACAGAAAAAAAAAAAAGTTCATTAATATCCCTGTGATGTTACTTAAAAGTCATTACATGCCCCTTGCATGCAGTCAACAAAACCATGGGGAACAAAGCGAACAGTCATACACTGATTTTTGAATAGCCATTCACTTGTTAAAGTGTCAGGTCATGAGACACCCCTATTCATGCGAGCATCCTGTGATCTCAGCCTGGAGACAAGTTCAGATGCACTTTTTAAAGGGCCATCATTGTGTAGGATCAGAGATGTGAGAACTGAAGGAATGTAGGTTCCGCGCGGGGAGAAATGACACACAGAGTCTGCTCTTACAAAGAGAAACCCTAGAGAGAGGCTTAAGGGTAGTCGCAGTCACACTGTCACAGATTGTGTATTGTTCCCCTCTCTCTGCCGAGCGCTGCTTTCATGTACATGTCTTCAGCCTCATTATCTAGGGCCCGCCTTCCCTCATATCTAGGGCCCTATGGAATCCACACTGTTGATAAAACAGATGCAGTGGGAGAATAGAGATATGAAAATGGAAGCAGACCCAGATTTTAGAACACAATGCTTGGAAACCAAAAAGGCCACATAAAAAATAGAATTGAGACAAATATTCATGGGCTATTAAACAGAATAAATACTTGTTTATTTAAGTATAGACATATAACGCACAGTACTGTATAAATATTCCATACTGTGACACTCTGTGTGATGGTTGGGGAATGACCTAATAAATAGGACAGCAAGATGCATGGTCTGCAGACTACTGTTCACACAGGGCTCACAAGACAGCACACACAAAAGAGAAAATATATAAAGCTTCAGTTCTCCCTCACAGTTTCACTAAATGAAATGACAAATTAGCCAACAAACAAACAATTTAAACTATTCAAAGTTCCTGCTGTGGGGACATGCTGACAAATTCTGCAACACAATTTACATGCCTCTGAATGTATACTGTCTGCATAATAATCTGGCCTATCACCTCCTCCTATATTCTTGCCTTATCTTTAAAAAAAATGTTACCATAGTTGTGGGGCATTCACAACTTTTGTGCATTTGGTGTTTGAGCTACCATTGTTTTGTTCACTTCCAAACTTATAGACTTTTTATTACATCCTGTGGAAACATCACTCGCTGATATAGTTTTCCTTTTATCTGTCATTTTTTTTAAAAAAGCTTGAAAATGACCATACAACATGGAGAATTCAGGCCCAGGATAATCTGAATGACTGTGGATTCATTCAGTTGTCCATCAGGATGTTCTAAATCTGGATTCAGTTGTAAAACAATGGTGGCATTTTAAATAAACATGGATTACCATCAACTGATTGTCATAAAACTGGGACGAAAATTATCTTAGAAAAGCCTATATGCTATACATATAAATTACAATGTAAGCATGTAGTTGAGTATGTATTAATAAAAATGGAAATGTACTGTGCATTCCTAGCTCTTCTAACTAAGCGACTGTCTCAGTTTTGGTGTCTTTGTTATTAAACACTTGTCAGTTTTTGTTAGTAGCCTAGCTGGTAACACCTGCCACAAGGACAAAGTCACTGCAAAATAATTTTGACATAAACATAGCCATGTGATAGGGTATATACTTTACTTACAGAAAATGACCAAATACTACAGCCTTCATCAAGCAATGAGTTACTCAGAGCTTTGAGCTTCTTGTGGGCACTTGTGTCTCCAGTTCTAAAGTGTCTTTAGTCCTGGATTCAGGACTGTCACAACACATTTTAGTGGATGCATGCTACCAGTCAAAGATCTGCATTGAAGTAGTCCTCATTCCAACATTCTAGTCAATACTGTGTTATTTTATTTGGACTTAAGTTTATCTGATTGCAGATTTGAGATTTTCACCAACTAAATCTCTTACTAAAAATATTGTTCATTTGTTATTCTCCATTCCATGCTTCATGGGTATGTGTACGGCTATGTGTACAGAATGAAATATTGAGCAAGCTGCTGCTGTAAAAGGGAAGCCAAGCCTCTGGTCCAGCCAACCCACCAGCCTGAGGGTTGAGGGTCCCTGCAACAAAGACACAACCTCACCAATTCACCTCAAGTCTTTTTGACCTGTATAGTGCTAAAAAATCAGTGTGGAGTCCAAGAGACTAAAACTCACTTTCCACAAAAAAAATCTCTCAAAAAAAATCTCAGTGTTAAGTCATGTAGGCAAGATACAGACAGGACTCAAGGAGGCATATGATACCTGAAATGGGTTACTTAATATACACTGGTCCATTCTGTTAAAAGATGGAAATATACCATAGATGTGCAACCCCAAACTGGATGTTCACGCAAACATTATTGACTTGTCAATTTGATGCAATCAGTCATGGCTAACTGCAACAGACACAAGCAAGAGATGAGATACCACAACCGCTCTTGCTTTCAGTTCAAAGCTATTTTAGTGGCAGACAGATAGTAGTGAAATGGTGGAACTGTCAACAAAATCAATAAACAATACTATGGTAGGGTCCACAGGGCTTGTCTCTTTCTCTGAACACAAGGGACAACAATTTTCCATCCAGAGCAGCACAGAAGATTATGGATATAGTGAGCAGCTTCAGAAAAGCACAAACCGGATCTAGTTGACCACTCATCATATTAAATGACCAACTCCTGAAGAGAGTACAGATTCTAGACTTTAGACTTTTCCTAAGTCACACACAGCAATGACATGTTGAAGACAGTAGAAAACAGCTAAGGGTCTATCTGTCTTTCACTGGAGTTACTAGAGATTTAGCTGACATTCAAAAGACCTTTACTGGATTATGCCTCTCCTGTGTAGTCAGGACTTCCAAAGTCGCTTGTTAAGAACTTGAATTATACGAGAAAAGGTGCTATTGAATCAAAGCGCTCCCTTACATTTCACTACCAAGCCTCTAAATCAGATGAGATGAGTCTATACAGAATCAAAAGCCCCACTCTCTACTTGCTGTCCTCAGCTTAACATTAGTGTGGTAGGCACCATAGGAGGCCAGTCGCTCAATCCAGTACAAAGTCTAAAAGGCACCAGATTGCATCCTTTCCCAGGGCATTATAACATTTAACCCTCTACTGTTTTGTTAAACCTGTAAAACAAATCATCTTAATTCATACTGATTATCTAAAGATGTTTTCAATTAAATAGCCTTAATCCTCTGCAAGAAAGTTATTAATCCATGCATTTTTATACCCATGGCAATAACATAATAGAGAAGTCGTGTGTGAAATATTCTCTTGTGTTATGTATTTGCTCTGAAGCAGATTTTTTTTTTTCCTCCTAAACAGATTACTCGTGCTGTTATATGTTTACAGGATGGCCCAAAGCAGCAAGTCAATGTGAATATCAAGCTATAACAGTTAGCTTTGCAACACTAGTCCACTGAGGGAAGGATATTGCCAGAAGGAAGAATTATATGCTGTGGGACATTTTGCCATTCTTGCTCATGACTAAAACTCCCACACCGCATATGTGCAGTCTCTCCGGTCTCCTCACCAGTATTTAAGAGGCAATTTCACATATTAACTTCTTCAGTCTGATACAATACCAATCTCTGACAACACCCTTATGTCAAAGAACCCATCTTACAAAAGTAAACAAAGGATGTGGATGATCCTTTCTAAGGAGCTGGAACTTTTCCCTGAACACTTTTGTGTTCGAATGAGCAAAAAAGACTCCGAAAACCTTATATCTTAACTGTTGTATAATTTTCAAATAAAATACAATGACTCCTTCAGACACATTTTTATGCTATGTAGGCTGACCTTCACACTTGCTTCTTTAACAGACAGAGCATTGCTCATGTTGATGTATCAGTATTTGAATTCCAGCAAATAATGTTTACTTGTTGTCATCGCTGGCCCTGGGCCTAACTAATGTCTTAACTAATGTCTTGTTGTCTACATTAATGTGGTCTTATTTTGGTTTGTTTGCAATGTAAGACCCTGCTCTGAGAAATGTCATTCTTAGACAGAAGAATATTTACAGATGAAAACACTATACAGATGTAACCTCCCAACCTTAGAAATAGTTGTGTCCTTCATTTCAAGACTAAGTGGCCCCCCCAAAGCAAGAAAAGTATGTTTGCTTTGCCAATAGAGGGCAGAAAGGTTCTTATAAACCCATTACCCGAATCTGAGCAGTCACAGGCCCTGTGCAGTGTTTCTTCCTGCACTTGAGCATTTGTGACTGGGGGCAAGTTAAAAGATGATTCTATATTAGCCTACTATAAATAAAGTTTTTGAAAGTTACCAAACACCATGTTGATCTTTGCTGAATGGGCCAGCCTCAAAAACCTTTTCATGAATTTTTGAGACTATTACTGTTGTATTTCCTCCATATTAAACCAAACTTCATAACTGAATTAAAAGCACAGATATAGTGCAGATATATTAATTCCACACTGATATCATGCTTTTAATACTGTCTTGCAAAATGAACAAAATGAGCAATTGTATTCAGTGAAAGTTAAGATGCAGTGGGCTTTAGCATTATTATATGCCTGGCATATGTTCACACAGTACACAACTCACCTGCGGCATTCCACTGCATTTTCAAAAAAAAGATTAAAATGTACAAGAGCCATGTGTTGCTTCTTTTTCTGTGGCATTGTCTTTATCATTATCTTTTTTATAAGACATTGGATCTTACTCCCATATCTGTACTTTTGTGGAAGAGGTAATGGGCTCAAAAAAGTATGATGCATTTGTCAAAGGATAAATAAATATGATTGGAAGAAAACTGGAATTTTAAGGTGACTATCAATAAATAGTTACAAAACAGAACACTCAAAAATGCTGTGGATTCAGAAATCTGCCACATAAGGTCAAATCATAACAATGCAGTTTCTAGCATTACATGACATACCAAAATATCACTCAGATAGTAGTGGAATGAGCAGGGAGTCAAATACAATCTATAGTTAAGGGGAAATTAAGCCTACAGCATACAGGCCTAGTCTGTGTTTTATAACTATTCTTAAATGACCTAGCCTTGTATAAAACTCAGCAATGTCTCTTTATTCCATCATCCAGAATGTTGAGATACTTAAAAAAATCAACATAACATAATATAAATAACATTTATTATGATGTTAAAAGGGTATAAATTGTTCAAACAATACTGTCATTGTTTATTTTCCTTAAACCTAGTCATTGATTTTGCTTTGTTGCTGAATACACACTTCAGATGGCAATTACAACACATGAAATAAAAAAAGTTCAGTATAGTACAACACAATACATTAAGCAAAATTATCAGGAACTCCATTTACATAACACATCTCTTATATACAGAATTTATTACATAGATACAGTTTTACAGTTTCAATGGCATGAGGTCAGTTACAGTTACTTATCTAAATTCAGGCCTCTATTCACACTAGCAGGAATGTGCTTTGTCCTTCACATAAATTTTACTTCTTTTGTATATTACCCAGCATTTTTCATTCATTTTTCCACACATTTACAATCACTTCACATCTCTGACATTGCAAGAAATGGAAACTAATTAAAATAAGAAATATGTGCTTATTATAGTATATAATAGGTTTGCTGTTCAAAGTTAAGGGCAAGGCACATTGTGGTTAGATTGAATTGAGGTCTCAGTTTGTATCAATACTATATCATTATTATTTTGAATGTGACCACACTATGGCAACAGCACTCTTATTGCTTTTTGACAAGATGACCCCTGGTGAGGACAACCCTCTAAGGCTCATCAAATCAAAATGCAGAACCACACTGCCATACTGACTAGGAATGGCAATTGTGAGATTATAAAATGGAACAAGTAAAACCTCTGTGTCAGTATATACTTAACTACAGAGATTTTCCCAGAATGGGTTATCATTTTTACTGCTTCTTTACACTGACTTTTCAGACACACCAGGAAGGGGGTGTGGGGTGAGTGGGGATGGTTCATATATAACAATGACCCATGAATCATTTCTGTTTTTTATTTACAAAATGGAACAACCAGTCAAGAAACATTTTCTTCATATCCCATTCTTCAGTTATTTTAATTCTGGATTTTTATTATTGTCATTTTATGTATTTGTTTATTTTAATACACTCCATATCATTATGTTATATCTGTTAAGACATTCAACTGAAAAGACATTCAAACTATTTGTTCATCCATTTGGTTGAATGACCCACATTGGAATAAGGAAAATGTCGGTACTGGACTGCAATGCACAATTTCTTTTAAATGTATATATTTAGTGAAAAGACCACAACAGCTTTTGCAATTTTCTTGAATCTTTCTTGAATTTTACAAAGCAAACCCCATGAAATGTATCTGAATTCAATTTACTTAGTGAAATGAAAGTACTATGGATGGCAATTTATTCTTTCTTTGAATCAACAACTGTCCACTATGGAGAGACATTAAGGAATCAACAAAACAAAACCATGACAATGTAAAACGTCTTCTTATCCTACAGATGTAGCCACAGTACCTAGCGTCCTTATTTTGAGGACACTGTGTATGGACTGACATCTTTAAAATATTATGAATATTTAGCCAAATGGAAATGGAAATTCAGCTTCGGCTGGACCCAAAAAGTTAATATGGTTCAGTTCCCAATTAGCTAGCTAAAGTGCATTTGTTCTTCCAGACTTCACATATTAGCCTGGCTCACATCTGCAGGAAACACCTGTTGCTACAAATAATAAGCATCACAAGAATGAGAAAACATGTTCATATAAATGCTGTGTTTCAGATATAATTTGATTAAATAAAAGAGGGCTGTATGTTTTTTTTATGTTTGAGGAATGAGAAACAAACAAAATATGCAATGTACTGCATGCTGTCTACATAGTAACAGATTAAACTGTTGGTATTAACCTTATTTTGAGCACACATTTCTTGAGAGGGAAAAACGCAGAAAAAAGAAAATCATTTAGGTGGTACAGTATGAACATATTCCCATGTGTAGAGCCTGGCTATTGCAGGATGTGTACAGGAAAGCGGAAGTGATTTCCAAAAACAAAAAAGGATAAGATAGGCAAGCAATACTCTTTAAAATTAAACTTGTGGATTTATAGAGTTATTTGCATTTGGGTAGAGATGGGTGGGTGCATTGAGATGCAAGAGTTTACCAGATGATACAAGAGTTTAGATGTCAGTTCTAAACCATTGTTGAGAGAACCAGTAGTCAGAATTCAAACAGACCCACCCCTGGAGTCAGTATGAGTCACAAAGAAGAGACATGATTCACTCAGTGCTAAATTCTGTGTGTGCAGTGTTTATGACAGGTTACTGTCAGCAAGCTATCTTACATCACTTAAGGTATTCAACTGACACCAAATGTATTTGTTGACTTGATAAAGCTGTTCATGTCACAGCACTGTCAGTTAAATGTCAATCTTGTATTTTGTGGTTTCAATCATATACTGTAAAACATTTTGATGAGTCGTGTAGGTGGTAATCATGTCAAATAACAAGTGAGAGAAAATAAAAAAGTGTGTTTCTTTTTAAATTCAAACTTCACTTGTATATAAAGTATGCATACTTTATATACTGTATACTGGGATGGTGTTTGTCTTCATCCTGGTGTTCATAAAACCACTCTTGAACCCATTTAGCAGTGTGCACAGGAGCATTATCATCTCAAAATATGGGAACACCTTAAGGAAACAATGTTTGCACCATAGGGTGCACTTGGCCACTTATATTGGCTTTGTTTTCCTTGGCTGAAATTATACTGTGCAGGGTGGTGATAGGACCCTGACTCCCATGAGATGGTCACCATTACCATAACAGATCCACCACCATGTTTAACAGCTGGACAATGTGAGTTGAAGACTTCCTTTGACACATTACTTTCTTCTGAAGTTCATGACGTGCCGTTTTTGTTGAGACTCAGTCACTGAGGTGTAGATTCAGATCACTGGTCATTTTTGAGGCTGTTGTTTTGTGGTTTTCAGCAGCTATCATTTTAAGGTCCCTCTATCCCTCTGCATGAGCTTTAATTTGCAACAACTGTTTGTCTACCCTGATACAGTTTTACCTTGTTTGGCATACACCATCATGATTTGACACTGTTTGACACTGTTCCCCTTGATGCACTGACTACCTCTGTGACTGACACACCTGAAATTCAAGCACCAAATATTTCACCTCTTCTGTTAGATCTCTCATGTTGCTTTAGAAACTGACATATTAAAGTGTTGATTTTAAAATGTCTTTTAAGATATGAAGTATATGTGTAGACTTCTTTTAATTGCAGATTAGTTATTTCAAAATAATATTGACTAGTGTTTTCAGAAACTGAGGTGGCTGTGCAAGAACCCAGTCTCTAGGCAAGTACTGAAATACACAATTACAACACAGATGTCTAGCATCAATACTTTGTTGGAGTGTCATGCGAAAGTACTTCTACCATACTACACCTGATTTTGCATATGCCTCTTTGCACCATGTGTCAGCAGTGTCAGCGTAGTAATAGTAGTAGTAGTATCTAGTAGTATCTAATTTCTAGTATCTAGAAATTGTATATATCATTTTGAGTAATAATTACCTACAATACATCCAGCTGTTATGAAAAATCATACAGATATTTCATAGTTAACTGTTTATCTATATTTCTGGACAGAAAATGGGTAGCCAGCCAGATAAGTAGCTAGGTTCAGCTGCATTATGCAATAGATAGGCCTATACATCAACAGATGCTAGAGGGGATAATCTATTTCATTTTCAAATGCTTTTTTTTATATTTAACAAAATAACAATGTCTTCATAAGGCTGCCTTCTGATCCTTATGAATGGCCTTCTACTTCTGAGAAGCCTACAACTTGCTGCTTGATTGGAGGGAAACAACTAGCTATCCCGTGACTGGATGGAGGACATCCTCTTCATCATTTCATAGACACACTGATAGACATCTTGTGCTATGTCTAAAAATTAATCAACAGTCTATGGAATTTTATAGTGTGACTTTAGAGGACAGTCTTCTCTGATACTCCTACTGGCTAAGATGCTCGCTTGCTTGTACAATGACATTATGATGCCATTGCTCAGACATCTTCTTATGCTTAATGCCACAGAAAAAAGCATCCTTGAGTATCAATGATGTCTGGATCAGCATGACTGGGGAGATACTGTAACATTTCTCTTAGGTGAAATATTGCCATAGTCCATTAATCTTTTCATAATCCCCTAATCACATGTATCAGATAACCACTAATCCCTTATTAACATGGCAAATAAACCTGCAGAGAACAGCCTCCAGACAGAGAGTGAAAAGCAGTTTTCATGAGGTCTTGTCAAGATAATTACATAACACATGCAAAAAAATGCACTAGAAAAATATTTCCATCCTATGCCACTGTCCTTCAATTTCACGGTTACTTTCATTCATTTTGAAACCATGAAATCTGAAAGCAAGGCAGGTTGCTATATATTTGTATATTTATCAATTTGCATTTTAGTTCCAGCAGCAAAGAGAATTCACTGACTGCATGTCGTATAAATCTGACAAAAAAGAAATGCAGTAGGCTACACCAAGCAACCATTCATGTAACATTACTCTGTGGTAAGGAATAGCTACTTCATCTGAACTACTTTTAAACCATTTTTAAGATTATAAGGCATTTCAAAGTCTCACCCATGTTATTATCAGCACAGGAGGGGATTTCTTATTGGTACAGTAGAGTATTCACAGATTTCCCCCTTTGCTGGGCTCTCAAGAATGTATCTCCTGCAAATGGTGAGAGCCCCCCTTGCAGCGCTTTAAAGTTTTGCAAAGGTTTCTTTCCCCAAGTCCCAAATTCTGAAAGTGATGTGCTTCCACAGTCAACATGACAGGCAGAGCCCTTCTTTTAACTCCATGCAAAATTTAAAAGTACTCTGTGAATGAATTAGTGACCAGTAAGGGGAAATTTGTTAAAGCACTCACTGGGAAATACAAACTGCAAACAACCTCATGGCTCTAAAATAGTTTTATTGGAATTATAATTTGTGTTTATCACAAAGCCTTACTGTATGAAAAAAAAGTAAAAAGGAATTTAATTATTTCTTTTAAATTGTCAAACTGGAAACAGAATATTCTTACCACTTGACTGAGGCATGGTCTTTGTTGACTACTAAAACCAGGACAATGTTTTCACGTCATGATCATTGTATTATAATTCACTGGAGGGCTGAAGAAATGAATTGCTGTATCAGTGTCAGCAGACTTTGGGTGAGGTAATAAAACATCTCCAAAAATGCCTCCGGCTGCAACACAGTAGCTGTTACTAAAAGCCCTCTGATGCTTCATATCAGAGGGAAGAAACCATGCTTTTTTAAATAGAAGAGCTACCATATTCTTTAACAAAGAAGGGCCAAATGAAGTAATGCACCAATTCTGTAATGTCTTTGCATCATGGTGCATACAAATGCTGCAAGTATCTGTGTACAATCCATCCATTTTAAATGTAATACAGTCACTACAGCAAGTTCAAATCTCTCAACTAAATTGATTTTGCTTCATACACAAAACATACACCACTTGGAGAAGTCCATCAAAATGTTGGCTGCATCACTGAGGCTTTCTCATATCATACTTTCTATTTTTGTAAGGATTTTTGGGTTTACAATGCAAAACCAGTTTAAAGATATTTAACTCACAAAATGAATACCATGAACTGGCGTGGCTCAGTGCATTCATCTCAAAATAATCTGTCTTCACTCAACAAATAACAAACTCACAAACTTTAAATGATTACCAAGGAAAATGATTAAGCAAGCCATTTCATCCTCTTTGTGAAAGAGAGCGAGAAAAAAAAAGCAAAGCAGTCATCTTTTGTCTGGCATGCCCATTTGGCCAAGACATTCCATTAGGAGAGATGTGTTTTTCTTGTTTTGTTTACTGTCTTTCATGGTCAAAATGTTAAGCACAATCCCCACAGCATGAACGTAACTCAACCTCAAAAAAAGTCACTGTCCTGCACTAAAATGGCCAGATCTTATCATTTACAATGGCTCCTGCCATTACAAATCTGCTGCGCATTTACTCTGTCATTAGACATGAGAATTTCACTGATGGCATGGACAGCCTCTCCCTTCCCTTCTCCCATTATTTTACAGATGTACTGTATGTTGGCTGGGCGCCAAGCTATGCCTTGCAGAACAACAATGCCACCTACAGGTAGAGTTCCTAGGCATCCTATCATATTCAGAAGGAAGATTATATTTAAGCTCTTTATTAGCATCAAATTAATACGGCTTTGAGAAAATAATTGATTAGTTTGGAATCTGAGTCTTGTTTGAATTGGATACATTTCAGGTTTATTATGGTCTCAGATACATTAGTGCATTAGTACGCTTTACTAGGGAAGAGAAACAATGCATTTAATCTCATATCACTACATTTTTAAATAATGTATCTTGTTCTCTGAACAATCATTACGACTTGCACAGTGTATATGGTTATGTTTTACCTTTGTATCTGGTAGAACATTTTCCTGTTTTAGATATTTGAAAGGAAGGGGTGAGTCAATAAAATGGCTATATGATATTAAATATACTGCCATCAATTCTTTACGTAAAAAAGAGCATATTATTGATACAATACAGGTGTAAGTAATATGTATTTCCAAAATAATGTATCACGTTCAAACACACTAAAGCACCATGTTTTTAATTTGTTTTCACTCATGTTACTTGATATTGTTTCCTGTAATCTGTAGTGGTAAACTGGGATGAGCCAGAAAAAAATGTTTCTTTTACAAATGCTGAAAGAAATCCCTCTTTGCAGTGTGACTACACACATATATTACACCATCTGGTTTTTAAACTCCTCAAAATGCTAAACCATGTGTAGGAGTTTTATCAGACCACAAAAATGAACCACCCAGCACACCTTTTGTGTAACACATTTTTCAAAATAAAAACAAATAATGCATTGGTGTTTTGGATGACAAAATCTGTAATTCATACGATCCTTCAACCCAAAACAAACAAACATGACTGATAAACTGCATTTTTTTTTTTTTTTTTGGTTTTAAAGTTCAAATATGCATGAGAAAAGTACAGGCATGTCCTTTTGGAGACTTTAAAAGACATAAGACATACTGGCACTTCAGTACTGGTGGACTGGATAATTATATGCAGTACTTATAGACCAGTAAAAGTGCTCTTTTACCTGTCTGTTGTGCAAAGGACCTCTTGTCTTGACCCCTCCCTGGGAACTGCATTCAGAGGCACTGAAGTGGTCCGAACTAGTGGAGGACCGCTTCGACAGGGTATCGCAACCCCCAACAAAGGTATTGTCCAGGGGGAGTTCCTGAATGACATGGTGTTTTTTCACGGAGACCGGAGTGTCGGCTTTGAGGTGGAAAGCAGATTGTGGCGAAGCGGACTTGTAGTGCCTGGCAAGGTCAGGGCTGCTGGGTTTAAATGTTGTTGTAGGCATGGCGTTCCAGTCAAAGCGCCCCATAGCCTGCTCTTCCAGCTCAGCTGGAAGGCTTATTGTGCCATTAATGGGTTCGTGTACGGGGTCATCGGGTTTGGGCTCCCCGATGGTGACGAAATTCAGCAAGGAGCTTTTGGGCGACTTCCTTTTCTTTCGCTTCTTCTTTTTGCTCTGTTTGCTCTCTTGGTTTGGGGACATCCACTCTGCCCCCTGTTTCTTCCTCTGAGCCGCCTTGAACCTCGTGGCATGGCGGCAGCGCACCAGGACCGTAAAGAATATGACCACTATTACAACCATAGCCCCTGTCACTATAGCGATCATAATTGTCAAGTAGTCCCTGCTCTGATAGGTCTCACCGCTGCCACCAATGTTTTTATCCAAAGGGGCCTCCACAGTTTGTCGGATGAGTTCGTGGATGTAGGTGGCATTTCTCACTGTGTCATTCACATAAAGGAAAACCATCACAAGGGTGTGCAAGGACTTTGGGTAACCCAAGTCACTGATGTTGACTACCAAGCGGTGGAGCCCTATGTCAGTAATAGCGGGCTTCTCCTCAAGGGTAATGTTTCCAGTCACAGGGTCAATCCTGAACAAACCCTTGTTATTCCCATTCACAATGGTGTATTTCAACTCGGCATTCATCCCTGTGTCTCCATCCAGTGCAAAGACCTCTGCAACCACTGACCCAGGAATAGCCGAGAGAGGAACCAATTTGAATGACGTGTTCGACGGGGGAAAAATCACAACAGGGGTATTATCATTGACATCGATTACATTTATGGTCACTTTGGCGGATGATGAACTAGGTGGCTGCCCACTGTCCTCTGCCCTGACATCAAAGGTGTAAGAGCTCTGCTGCTCTCGGTCAAAAGAAACATTGGACTTTATAACTCCAGAATAAGGATCTAAGATGAAGTTTTCATTGTCACTCATTATGGAGAGAGTTACGGCAGCATTCTCTCCGGCATCTGCATCAGTGACAGTGATCACCCCCACTGTGCTGTACTTTGGTAAGTTCTCTGACACAAAAAACTGGAAGTGATTATGAGTGAACTTGGGGCTGTTGTCATTCTCATCCTGTACAGTCACGATTATGGCTGCCTGGCTTTGAAGAGGAGGCGTCCCGTTGTCTCTCGCAGTGATAGTAAACAGAAACCTTTCCTGCTCCTCTCTGTCAAAAATCCTTGACGCTGTTAACACCCCTGTTTTACGATCCAAGTCAAAGAAGGAGGCATTGGGGCCTAACTGGTAAACAATCTCTGCATTCTTGCCACTGTCCTCATCTGTGGCACTAACAGTGGTGAGAAACAATCCTCGTTTATTGTTCTCCATGACGACCAACTCAATTACAGGCTGAGTGAAAATGGGAGGGTTATCATTTTCATCTTCCAGCTTTACTCTGACTAAAGCTGTTTGATTTAGGCTTGGTTTGCCAGAGTCAGACGCTACTATTTTAAAGTAGTACTCTTTGGTGCCTTCATAATCAAGCAGTGACGATGTCTCTAACAGGTATTGGTTGTCATACACTGCTTTCAGGTGGAAAGGGACATCCCTATCGATAAAGCAAATCACCTTCCCATTGACGTCCGTGTCCTTATCAGAGACTGTGATCAGAGCGATCTTGGTGTTGATTGGATCTTTCTCAGATAAGAAAACAGTGCCATTAATCGGAGTGATAATGTACCTCAGGTCTACGTTTGGGGGATTATCGTTCACGTCTGTCACATTAATAGTTATCGTGGCTTTTGCTGGGCTAGAACTGCCATCACTGGCCAGTACTGTCAACTTGTGGATAGCAATTTCTTCTCTGTCCAAAGGTCGCTGCACAGCTATGAGGCCAGAGGTGGTGTTCAAAGCAAAGAGTCTTTTTGTGACTGTGGAAACCTGGGCACCAAAACCATATCTGATGTCAGCATTGAGCCCTATATCTGCATCTGTGGCTTGAAGCTGCACCACAGACGTGCCCACAGGGGAGTTCTCTGGAATGTGGACCTCAATCTGACTATCTTTAAAAACAGGCTTGTTGTCATTAACATCGGTTACCGTTACCTGAAGGATCGCTGTACTGGACTTCTGGGGGTTGCCCCCATCTTCTACCTTAACCTTCATTACATATGTATCCTTCTGTTCCCTGTCTAAGTTCTGCTGTACAATCAGCTGGGGCCACTTCTCCCCCTCCGGCGTTTCCACAATGTCCAAGCCAAAGGCACTTTGCCCATTCACGAGCTTGTAGTGCTGCACACTGTTAAAGCCGGTGTCTGGGTCAGTGGCTGAAGGGATGGCAAAGCGGCTATTAATTAGCGTGTTCTCCGGGATGGAAATGTTTATAACTGGAGAGGGGAACATGGGGGCATTGTCGTTGGTGTCCTTGACGATAATTTTAATTTTAATCAGCCTGAAATAGTCATTTGGCAGCACGACCACCTCAATCTCAAAAGAACATTCATTTTCTTCATAGGAGGGGCCAGGACAGAGTCGCTCCCTGTCAATTCGATTGGAAGTTGTATAGATCTCCCCAGTACTGCTTAAAACTCTGAGTAATGGTTTATCTCCAGCTTTTGAAACCAGCCTGTAGACCAAGTTAGCACTTGTTCCAGTGGCAGCCATTGTATGGGAAATGTTCAGATCTTTTGGTATGTTCCCAATGAGAACATTTTCTTGCAACTCTTCCCTAATAGTGTAGATAAGCTCTTGGGCTATACCAGGGTGTAACCAAAAGCAGGAAACCAGAGCGGCCAACAGGTAAAAATCCAAAAGGTTCATGGCAAGTGTTTAATCCTTTTCCACTTCGTATTTCAGACAGTTTTCCCCCCATGCAAAGTAGCTAGACTACAGGATTCATGTTACCTTGCATTTGTAAGCAAGAGGTTGCCAACACAATCCTATAAATAAACAATATACAGCACGTTACAATAAGATAACTCCATCGTTTAAACACATCATAAATATATACAAGTGTAAATGACACGTTTAACTAAAATTTAGCGTGAGAAAAACGCATTTATCCATGGAAAAAAGGTGCATGCTGAATGTTCAGAAACCTTTCATAAGCAGCTTTGCACTTTGTATACTATATCACAGTTTGATATAAACTGTAGCAATCTGCAAAATCGTGATATCTTGGCAGTTATTCCGTTTATTTCCAGAAGGGTTCAATTAGATAATGCTGCAGCAACCGCAGCAGCCATTCAAATACTAAGCAGCATCTTTCAAGGCATTACATGATACGTTAAACGGATCTTGAAACAGCTCTTAAGCACTTAATTTCAGGGTATAACATTAGATATTTCATCAGAATAAAATTATTATCAGTACTTTAACCCCAAAGGGTCTCATATGAAAAACTCAAAAAAAAAACTATAATTGTTGTGATATTCTGGACATAATGTGCTTTTCCTTACCCCCGTTTTTGGCTCAGAAGGTGCTGTTAGCGCGTGTATAATTTCAAACAAGCTTTCTCTGGCTGAATGTTGCAGTCCCACATTTTTTGATTAAACCCCTTTCTCCCGGCGAGCAAGAAATATTGTTGTAGTACTCCAATATTGAGATCCTTAATGTGTGAACCCAGCACGGCTGAAAATGTAGCTGTAATCCATCGAAAAGACAACTGCGGCAGGATCAAATTCGGTGGTTAAGGTTAAACTGTATCAAACAGATACTTCGTTACGGGCTCTCCATCGCTGCCAATTCTCAGATGAATAATGCTAGCTAACTATATGTACTGCAGGTCTCCGCGATCCTCATCTAACAGAATCAGGTGATCAGGTGTTCCTTAGGACAACGAAAACCATGCAGTCATATCGCACCAACGTACATCGAAGAATCCTGTGTTACTGTTACTATGCAACCTGTTTTGCCGTTATTCTCAGTATAGAGAAGGCGTGAGCTGTACTTTTCCCGTTGCAGGAAGGATACGTCAGTTCACTCTTTTCCAGATCTTTTTCCCAGTCAGTGATGCCCTTTATGAGAAAACTGAGGTTTCCTCGTAGTCCTACGAGACTTAGCGCGCTTCATCTGTTGTTTCTGCTTTACAAAGTTCCCTGTAAAATATAATGGTACAATGTAACTAAAAGTGCCTGCACCGTCCCCAGTTTACAACTGAATATCTTGCAAGAACTCTCTAAAACCGGGGGAAGGAGGGGAAGAGAGGCGAGGGAGGGGCTTGACTTACCAATCCAACACCTCCGACGATAGTTATTGGTTCTCTTCTACTTGGAGGTAGTATTAACAGTGAGCACAGCCGTACTATTGGTCTGTGGACATGTCAATTACTACGGACCAAACTTCACTGAAATCCTTATCGGCTGCCGCAAACCGACCACAAGCCTTAGAGCACTCCTGGAAACGTCTGGGGCAGTTAAGCGTTGCATGCTCTGTTTTATTTTACACACGTTTAGTTTCTTACTTTAAATGGCTATGTGAAATGGTTCCTGCAGTATTAATCTCAGGTGTAGTCAAAAAAAAAAAAAAACTGGGATGTGCGATGTAACGCCCGCTGCGTATAGCCTAATATCCCACATCGGTTGCCATATGAAAAATATATGTATACAGGTAGTTTTAAATTCGAAATTAATTACTAGGTGCTGATATGGTACATGTTGTTAGGGCCCGGTATTTTATGGTACAGGTAGCTTGTTAACAGTCCCCAGCTTTTTACAGTACATGGACCTTCAACCCCGGGCATGTTACGCATGTGACAAGAGTCAATGTCATAGCTAGCCAGCGATAATACCGGTGCCTTTAAAGACGAATTGGATGTCTTTTTTCACTTCTGAAATATAAATTTATTTGTTAGAACAAACAGTATAACGAACTCAATTTGACTAGGTATCGGTGCGCATATCTAAAAGGTTAATATTTTAATCAGCCAAGGCAAGCTATCATAAGGAAATGTCCTCCCAATCTGTCTGCATTCTAGGTGATACTGGAAATGGGCATCACTGGAGAACGCGACCGTTGAACTCCTCCATAGATTGACCATTATTCAAATAAAAATAAAAAATAAATAAAATCTTGAAATCTTAAGTTAATCGTCGACTGGTCGTTTCTCATCTTTATTGGTTTCATGACAGTTGGCAATGTTTTAAGACAATACAGAACAAACAGGTTAGTCTAATGCAGTACATCAATGTACAGTTTACTCTCAAGTATTTAGCTTGTCAAGATTAATTATTTTCAAATAGTGCTGATTAAATGCAAGATTTTTAGATCATGTTCATTTTTGTTGCGTTTATATGCTCTTGCAATGAAAAGCAGTGAAAGAAAAACTGAACATATTAATAATGCATTAAATTTAAAAATGTATTAAAGGCGCCTCAAAGAAATATCGCAAGTACCTAAGGAAACAGTGCTCTAGGTTGACAGCAGGTGTATTTGTGCCTGACAATTAGCTGAACGACGTTCTAGTTGGGTTCTTGTGTTAAGGTATACAGTACCATCTAGAGGTTCATACTGGTAATGTGAAATGTCTGTGGGCAGGGTTCCACACGTCTCAATTGCCGTTAGGAAGAAAACGAATAAAATACTTCCAAAAATGTTAAATGCCTTCAATGAAGTAACATGTTTCTTTATATAGAGGGGTTTGATTATGTTAAATGTTTTCAGGCTGTTGTCGAAGGAAGCTTTACTTCAGTGAAATGAATTAGGCCTATTTGACTGCAAAATTTCTGCAAAAATGGGGAAAGTTATGTCTGGCACAAATGCTTACGTAATACACATTTCTAGCTGATTTTCTGAATACATAGGGCAGAATTCATTGTTAAAGATTCACAAATTGAATTCTGTTGTGTAAGGATATAATAGCTGTGAGACTTTTGATACAATGATACTGGCTTTATTTTTTTAAGATAATGGAAATGAAACATAACATTTAAGATTGCAAATAAGGTAAACTGTTGGATCTGTATTCACAAATAGTTTGTGAAAACAAGGCATTTTTGCTAGGTTTCAGTATTCCTGTCTTAATGTGTAAAAATTTAAACTGCCATAAATCATCATAGAATACTTGTGCTAAAAGCTATGTGCAAATAACACCTCATAATACCACAGGGGGCACCAGGAGCGAGCAGGAGAAGCACTGGCCCCAGGACTCTTAGCTGACAGCACACTGGCACCCCCCCATCTGCCAACCTGGCACTTGTTAATTAACAGCAAGACAAAAATGCCAGTGTCAGCCCTCCCACTTGCAGAATTGCACTGACTGTAATGTAATGAGGGAAGCAGCTAACATAATAGATAAAACAAGGAGTGTTTCCAGGAGAAGTTCCACTCTGAAGTTATAGTCAGGATTGGCGTTCTTTCTTTGAATTTAATCTTGATGGAAGGTCAAGACTGAAAACAGCCACATAAAAAAGGTGGTTCACAGTGTGATACTATTTAGGTTTAAGCGATAATGTTACAGGAAGAGAACAAAACTAACTGTTCTTGGAGCAATGGCAGCATTGTATTATGACACATATTGCAAAAGAGTTTAGGTTTTTAACACATTGTAAAAAAAAAAAAAAAAAAACTGGGTAAATTATTTCTAGTCTCCTAAAGTTCTCAGGCCAGATGTGGCTATCATCGTATTGATTAACACAGATCAACAAGGTATACAAAGTACAGTATCTCAGCCCAGCACAACGTAGAACTGCATGGCCACAGATATAAAATTCATGCCAGCCATGCTTAATCCTGTTGATAAAAGGCAATTTTTAATTCATTCATTTTTTGATTGTTTCCTCTGAACCATTCCCACATATGTCCCACCTACAGCACCAATGTATGACAAATTACTCTTTCTGCTTCCTTTCACAAACCACTACAGGTAATACCAAATGTCATACCCAAGGTAGTGTAGCATGGATTATCTCAAATGCTCATTACCATTTTGCTGGAACACCTGTTTATCATAATCTGACAGCTCTGGCAGGATGATGTACCTTATTAGTTGCATGGCATCCACCTTCAAGCTCATTTAACACCGTTTTGGGTAGGGCAGACTGGAGGATAAGCCATGCGGCTCATTCCATCACCTTGCTTAACAGCCAAGCACAACCTGCCAAACACGAACTTTCATTTATGCAAATATGAGGGATTGAGCATTTTCTGTTCTTCAAAAACATATTTGAGGTATTCTCTGTAATATGTAATATTCACTCTAAGTATTTCAGGGCTCAGGTAAGATTTTTGTTCTCTGACTAGATACTTTATTTGAAAATACAGATAAACAAAATGTGTTTTCTGTACTTTTGTTGTTATTTGTGTGTTGTAGTAGTAGCAGTAGTGGTAGTTACTCACATCTATAATGCAGTTATTATTTTAGGTCAATAAAAACACTAGCAAAAACAAATCTAGATGTAGCTATGACTGACTGACTCAAATTATGGATATGACTCTGAATATAGCAAGGTCATCACACCCCTAGTGTTACACACCTATAGATTTGTGCAATTCAATATTTACTTTCATTTGTCCTCCCAATTATAATTTTGTCCCTATGTTTATGGTGTGCTTCCTGTTAACAGATATGAAATCATACAGAGTATACAATTAAAGTAGGGTAGGTTATAAAGAAGTAAATTATTTTACAAATATGGTTTAAACAGTACAGCCTATCTGTGACAATAAATACTGTCACTTTATTCTGCAGGTTATCTTTTTGCCTCATTGTTTTATGACTGGTGATATTTGAGAAGCATTGTACCGTACATAAATAGTCTATTGGCTGGAGTGATTGACACCTTGCTCAATCAATAAAATAGCCTAGGGGGATTGGTGTAGTGAGCAAGGTGCCTGAGATCTCTCTGTGACATGCTTAAATCGCACATAATTTCCAGGATGACATTTTTCAAGCTGTAAAAGGTCAAACATTTCTCTTTCATTTAATTTTTATCACAAAGGTGTCCACAGCATTTTAGCAGATGGAAGAATTTCTTGTTTTTGAAGTATGCTGCACAAGTCAACACACATCTGCAAATGTATCATTGTATTTCTAATCATACCATGACAACTAATAAGCATCTGTTATTCTGCTATACACCTACGTCTATCGTACAATGTTAATACAGGTGCACGACTTTTACCATGTTTCATTGATCATTTCAGAGGTGCTAAGGTCCATGTTTATTTGTTTGACCTTGCACCTCCATTTGGTGTGTCTTAACTCCCATTTCCCCAAAGAAGGCAAAGGCCTTGGTTTGATGCTACGTATCATTAACCCTAAAATGACTGGGAGTATCGGCAGGTACCAGCTATGTCAGTTCTCAGGCTCATTCTCTCACTCATCAGGTGCTTGTGAGTCCCTCAAATGATAGCAGTAGAGAAGCACCTACCATCCAATTGGCACCTGTTTCATCATGCTATATTGTGGGACTTGGGGGGGAAAAATCTCTCTTGGCTACATGCATGTATATCAAAACTGCATTCATCTTACTTCACTGCTCCTACACGCATGCTGAGGTTGATGCAATGTATAATTGGCAGTTCCAAAAAAGAGTTGCATGGAGGGGAAAAAAGCATTATAAAACTGAAATTTGAACATAGTGTACTTGACCAATACATGCAAAAGACTTTCCAGGTTAGCAACAATGTGGAGATTTGGTGTTGTCAGCCAGGATGAAGTCTCTTGATTTACTTTACAAATCTATTGAACCTGAAGACCTATGAGGATAGGATACAGGCTATATTGCAGATGCTGAATAAGTCATATCCACTGTGGGTGGTATGACTGGAATAATTAACACAAACTACACACTGTGTTAAAAGTTTTGATTGATGGTTATATATTGGTTATTTTACATTTTGTACCTCATGTTGTTAGCAGATTCAAGGCACAAAAGCAGTTTTCACAAAATACTCCCTTTCATAAATACTAAAGATAGTAAATATTTGTTTAGCACATTTGTAACATATTAGTTACATGCAGAGGTTTTCAGAAACTTCAGTGCCAGTGCTTATGAAGGACTGGGGTATGGAAGTGGTGTAACATCTTTTAAACATATTTTGCAGTCATGTCAGATGACTGTGGAAACTCACCTCTAAAAGAGGTATGCATCACATTTATTAAAGCAATTATACCTTCAAGGGTGTGAGTTATTGTGATTATTAGCACTTTAGCTGGTCGTTTCCAGCTATATCTGTTTGATGGTGAACAATTTGTAAAGACAAAATGACAAAATTAGGCTACCGCATAGCTAGGTAGTCAGCTAACTTAATGTTAGCTAACCTGTCAACACACTTCAGTACCAGGATCAAGGATGCACTTCCTACTCTGTCAATAGCAGTGAGCTAATGGCATAGCTAACTTAGCTGGCTATGTTATTTCTCCTTTTTAGAGGCCTGGATTAAGACATTGTAGAGCCTCTGTGAGACACCACTCAACAGTGCACACACCCCCACTAAGAACCATTTTCATTTTCATTTGCTTTGTTGCATGGGCATACGTTCCTTTTCAACATTTGTGGGGCTCTGCCATGACATTTTTGGGGGGGCATTTTAATGTTTTCTCAGCATTGGGTGTGTGTTTGTGGGCTGTGTGTGGGTGTGTGTATGTGTGTGTGTGTTGGATGGTGGATGTGTCCCCTCACACAGGTCACGCCTATAGATGTCTCTGTTTATTTACATATGTGAAAAGTGTAGTACTAGCTAGATAGCTAAGAGTATTTATAATAAATGACTACTGCAGAGCTGGAATGCAGGATGGCCACTTAGAATATGTGGTTGTTACTATCCATTTTATAATAGGAGATACTACAGATAAGTTTTTTACTTATTCTTATTTCACCTAACTGGGTTTGAAGTTTTCAGATCATAAATGGGGTTAAACCAATCATAATTTTAAAAAATGAATGCATTTTATTGTAATGTATTGAATGTTAGACTTCAAAATTGAATTAAAAAGGTCATGACATTTAATGTAATTGATTTTGGCCACATGGAAAAGTTGGTAAACGTGGGTTCAAAATTTTATATAAGGTGATACTGCAGCACTGTAAAAAACATGTTTCTCAGTTATTAAGGGAGGCAAAATCCATTATGGACAATGGTACAAAAAAGTAATTTTTCTGGCCAGATTGGCAAGCTTTAATTCAGTCTGCTTGTCCTCCTTAGAGCTATGGAGCTGAGCGCGATGGTGTGAGAAAAGTGCCAGCCAGACCTACGCAGCTTGGTCCCATCTCCGCAAACCTGCATTAAATCGCTGCCATTTGTTATACATACAGTCTGCTCGCATGCTTGCCTGGAAAAGCCGGGGAAAGTGATCCATCCATTTCATGCCATGGCATGTCTCAGACAAATGTTAATTACACCATTAATTGATAACACAATTTAAACACAACACATTAGATCTGGCTGTTTAGTAATATCTCATTTTGTTGACAGTACAGGGCAAACAGCCTAAAGTGAGCATCAAAATCTTTAAACCCAACCTCTGCATTCAATAAAAGAGACAACAGAAGGATTAGTTAAAAAAAAAATAATGCAACATGTCTGTTATGCTAGATTAGAATATATTACCAATGACTGAAAAATTAATCATCACCTTAGATATACTTCATGGGAATTATTCAGAACATTCAATTACTAGTTATACATCTTTGCAGATTACTCTTTTTATTGCAATTTTCATAGTTTAACAGCGTGCTTTTTCAATGACAGCCATTTAGCTGCACAGGAGAAGTAGACCAGCTGCAAGCATTTTAGGATCATGTCCTCTAAAACATTCTGGCACCCTCAGTGGAGGATGGTAAATGCTGATAATAGCCCAAGTCCAAAGCCCTCAGGTGGAGGCAGGGAACAGGAGGTTAAGGCATATAGGGGACCCAGTGATCAGAGAGCTGAGCAAATGGCTGGAGCAAGATGAGGTCAGGTGAAGTGCATGCTCAGGGCACAAGGACTAAGTGCTCTGGGACAGTGAGTCCTTTCGAAAGCTGCCCATAAGGATTACTGATTGCCGCAGGGCTGCAGGTGTGCAAACCTACTGTCTGACAGGGTGGCCCAGCTGAGGAGACATGCAACTGCAGCAGTATTGATCTGGCAGGATCTGGCAGAGGTGTCAGCAGCAGCTAAGTTTTGGAAATGCTGGAGGGTCATGGAAATCATCAACCGCAGGAAGACATCAAACGAGAAGCTGAGAATAGTTTGCGTTCAAGCTGTGTGTGCTTGACAGGTTGTAAGAGTAGCAGTTGATAGTTTGCTGAGGTACAAAGGTTTTCTATAAAAATGCACCTTCAGTGTTTTTTTCTTTTTTTGCATGTTTTGAAAAGAACTCCAAAGCAAGTTCAGGGTAGTTAAAATTAAAATTCCATAACATTAGGAAGACTTTAAAAAGAGGAGTCTCTACAAAGGCTAGCTTCTCTTATAAACCAAAAAGAGGATTCTTCTGTTTCTGTTTGTTTTGTGTAGCAGTTGTGTGTCCTGTGGAAATATCACTTAAGGCTCTAACTGTATAGTGATAACAAAAGCAAAAATGTAAGTGAAATAGAATGCCACAGATGAATCAGTTAGAGCAGTAACCAAGGTCCTAATGAGATAGATATAGATAGATATAGATAGATAGATGAGATAGATATTATATATATATATATATATATATATATATATATATATATATATATATATATATATATATATATATATACATAACAATAAATATTTATTATTTTTAGGTGAAGACAACTGTTTTACCATATAATATGGTAATTAAGATACATTACTTAAATATATTGCTAAAAGTATTGAAAAAAATAAAAACTGTGTTAAAATTAATAAAAAATACATAGAAAACAATCAGGCCTGTTCTAAAGTAGTTGCATTATTCTAATGCTAATTCTGTTTAAATACTTAAAAGAAAACCACATTAACAGTTATGATAACACAGTTTCATAAGACCCCTCATAACACCCCTGCATCCATACGTGCATATCACAAGTGAATAGGAAAGTCATGAGGACTTGTGCTTTTGCTTTGAGGGATTTCAAAATATATTTTATTCAAACCCACAGGTAGGTTGCAAGTTAACTAAAAGGACCATTACAAATTTAACAGACTGCCAGAAAGAGTGCTTTTTCAGCCTCTCCCCATCATTATTAATCCTACTGTGGTAATCACACCTCATTAGTTGTGTTTAATATTAATGTGAACTTGGAGCAATAAATTTCCTCTGTACTTCAGAAGCTCCAAAAAGTAGACCAGAAAAACACAGAGCATACATTTGCTGATAATGTGAGCTTGGTAAATGATGATACTCCATAGCCAAGGTAACAGATGGTAAATGCACATACGTTAACTTTGCATACTAATATGTACTGCATCATTTGAAGGTTCCAAGTATCCAAGGGCAGTGCATTTCCTAAAAGCCCTCTTATTCCTATAAGTCTCATAACATAACATCACGTGATGCCCAATGTACACTAACCACACTGAGAAATTGGAAAAAAAACAATGGAAGCCACTCTTTAAATGGAAAAAGAGGCAGAGGCTTCAGGTATCATGGCATACATATGCAAAGAGAACATTTCAGCAAATCCCAGTTTCTTAAAAAAAAAAAACATAGATCCAAATAATGCCAATACAAATACAAAATGGAAATGGAAATTTTTTTCCACTGTGTGACCACACATTTATACAGTATGACAGCACTGCTTCATACACTCAAGTTCTTCTGGGATGTATTAGATTTCTGTCTCCTTTTTTCTTATCCAAGAAATTCCAAGAAGGTTATCCAAGAAGGTCACATTTTGCATTGACAGAGAATAGCATCTCTCTTTTCTGTATTTTGTGGGCTGGCATTCAAGCACTTGGCTAAATAGCACAACATTTAATAAAATGTTGAAGTACTAGGTGCTACATAACACTAATTATAGCCAAATAAGAGAATTACATTCAAAGTTCAAATTGTAAAATGCTTTTGCTTATAAAATGCCATTAAACACTGACAGTCATATTAAATGTAAGCCCAAAATGGATGTTATAACCTGACCATTTGATCCTTCCAAGTTATTTTTTCTATACGTGGAGTGCACAGTTTTAACCAGGGTGTGATTTTAACAGGGTTCCAATATTATGCAATGGCATCACCACATAGGAGAACACAGAATGGCATTTTATCTATCCTTATTAATGCATTTTACAGCTAAATAGAGAAAACTAATTAAAATTGCTTGTTTCACATGCTTAATTACCATACTGCCCTACGACTAAACTTGTATTCACAATTCATTGCATCAATCTATGTTTTCAAAAATAACATAGCATGTTTGACTACAAAAACTACTCTTGCACATGCATACAGTATTCTAGATAATGGTCGTCACCTTGGTTATGGTCCTATTCCACATGTCATTTACATGCGCCATACAACAACTGCTAACATTCCTGTACATATGGTAATTGGAGTATCAGCTATAAGCCCTTTAAACTCTGATGCTCTGAATTTTGTGAATTTTTCCACGAACAAGCTTGCTTGGAAGAACAGGTTAGAAGATTCTTATGTTTTCATTGTCTTCTGTTGGGTATTTTGCACTTTTGCAAAAAGCTTATTGCAAACCATCACTATGATCAATATTCTCAACAACAGCAGACAACGGCATGAGGAAATAGGACATGGATATTCCGCCCCGATATGTTATTATGCCACAGCAAAACAAATGAAAGAAAGTGTGCAGTAAGGACTGGAATGAGAGGGGTATAATGATAGGATGTATTGATACACAGTGGAAAGAGAATTTCCATATGTGGCAAACCACGTTTAACAAACCATGCACAATGATGGAGAGGGACAGAAAACCTTGCAATGCCACAGTGCACATGTTTGTACCACTTGCCATGCGTTGCTATTGTTCTATATCAATTGGGAAGCTGTACCAAATATTGCATGGTCATGAAGCAGTTTGGGAATAAAATCTGTGTACTTGTTCTGTGATGTACACTTATACACTTGTACATTCTGGGACCGTGTTCACAAATTACATGACATGGCACTCTTGTAAGCATCACTCTTGTAAAATCTGCACCATAAAGGTGGTCTCACGATGATCACAGTGTCACACATCTTTCGAAATAGCTAGAAACATTCAAACATGGCACCCAATGTGCATCTCTACATCCGCTGCTACTGAACATGCAATCTAGACCTGAATAACAGTTGCTGGACAATTATGAGAGAGGAATCTCTTATCTATTCAGCTGATGAAAAGAAACCACAGACTGTCTTCCTCATCTCAGTATTTTAGTTAGTATGACTGATACCTATTGGGAAATATGGCCTCTGGTTTATGCAAAATAAAGGTCATCATATCTCAACTAATTGCCTTCATGTGTTATTTTCTCTCCAAATTATTTGAAGCCACTCTCTGTTTGAGATTTTGTGAAACAGAATTTAGGCTATTATTTAAATTAAATTAGGTTTTGGAAATGCTATTACCCTTTCTGTCATTGTATGAGAAGAGCCCCAAACGTGAAATTAGAAGATGTCACGTTTGTCATGAATTGACCCGTTTTCAAAGTGAAGAGTCTTCAACAGACAACAACACATTTCAAAGGGACATAATTTAATTACAAATGTTTAACAAATGTCAGAGCGCGTAACGGATTTATTTAACTAAAATGGCCGCATTTCACATTGTTTCTAAGTGGAATGCAGCCTTTTCAATATCATGTCTTGAACATACACCCACTGCTTTTGATGTAGAGAATGTTAAATATACATACCTGATACAAAGAGAAATGCGTATGTGCTATATTTCATTACAGTTATATATAAAAGTACCATTAAATGCTCCTGTTTTAAAATATACTGGATAGGAGTTATGTTTCCATTGAGTAATGAATTTAATTTAAGAAAAGAAATACCATTTAAACTTCACTGAATATTTAAATGTAATACTAAATAATTTATAAAAATGATGTTATAATTAAATAATTTTAATTATTTAACCCTTAACAAGTGATTTTATCCAGGAATACATCTGTATTAATCCACATATTTGTACTTACTCTGTGTCAGCTCTGAAGTGAACTTGATAATCGTGATAAGTATCTCAGTCTAATATGGCATGCCGGGATAGGAACAGAATACACACAGGTTGTTTCATGCTAATTTTTTGTGAGTGTGTTGAAGCTGTTGCTGTCTGCGATGTACATTAAGGTCATTATTAAGGAGTTGTAATTTTAGATAACTGCTTATTTCCATCATAGAATACTTGGCCAATAGGTCATGAGGGAACTTAGCTCCGTCCACTCATCTTGAGAAAAGGTGCTTCTACTCTCTACAACATTGAATTGTATAGCAATTCGGAGACATACTGTAACATCTTGTAGCCACTAAAACGTAATGGCAGGTTGTCTGCTTTTTCAAAGCATGCAAATTAGAGCTTAAATATGGAGTTATAAAAACACAGGAAAGTACCATTTTATGGACACTATCAGTCACCTTCATCTGATATTGGAACAACAGCTAACTACGTTCAGGAAGAGTCCTTTATTGTAATTTATGGGGTGATGAGGTCTGTTCTGGAAGATAACATAAAGGAATACATGATTTGCTCTGCATTCCACATTCTGGCAGGAGCACTTTATTTCCAGGATCTTTAGAAAGTTCAGATCTTTCATATTGCTTCTGAGACGTCTGGCAGTATGGAAGGTGCTCATTTTGATTAGGGCTGGCAGATTGGGGTAGATTGCACAACATAGACAAGGATTTACCTAGTATTATTTGAACAGATTTCTTGTCTTATTGCATCTGCCTGTAATTTATCTATGTCTGTGTAAAAAGATGATTAGTATGTATGCTACTACCTAAGATAATTAGAAAGAATACACACATGCCCATATTATATAATATCACCTGTATACATGTGCATCTTGAAATGAATAAATCTTGAGAGACTCAACAACTCAGCTTGAATGCATGGATAATGTAGTGAGTGCAGAATTTTCAGTGACCTCTCCCTGACCTGCCCTTTCAATACATACAGTCAGCAGGTTGGCCCCACTTTTTGTTAATATTTTATCGTTGCAGGTGTCAGCATTATATAATCTATATTGGGAGGGACACTTTTCCTTCCGGCAAGTTAAACGTCTGGTGCAAAGTGAAAGATGGTAGGCAGTACCTGCCTAAATAGGGCAAAGAGTTTGCCCTTCTGTGGTGACAACACCTGAGTAGGTAAAGTGTAACCTGTAGTAGTAATGTAATGTGTATTGTGTGGTTTACTCATATTAAACTGCTGCTATTTTATCATTTAAAGTGGTTCAGTTGGAATTTAGAATAACACAACACCATGACCACTAAGAGTATGTGCTAATATTGGCCATAAATGTAATAGTAGTAGTGATTTAGTAAATTTAGCTGCAAACAGCAATGACTATGGACTGAGCACAAAATAACAACCCCAAGTCATAACTCACAACTGAAACAATACTGCGTGTAGGAAACATTTGACTTATTTTGGTCATGTGAAATGCATTGAAAAAAAATATTGTTCATTCACAGCTGCATCTGATCTCTTCATCACAGTTATGATGGTCTTGGAATTTCTTGCTGCCCTCTAGAGGAGACTAAAATACCACCAGATTATTTTAACAGCACAAAACCTTTTTGTTTTTCAGTGGGTGTCTCATGCTGGGGGAAAGGATTAAACTACAACTCCCATCATTCAACAGCACCACAGCCCTTGCTTGGAGGAGCATGCCTGTGTGTTGTGCTTTCAGACACATACAGACAACCATTTGGAAATCCCTTTAATGTGGATAATTATAGCTAACTTACTGACTTGTGCAGTTGAATACATAGATTTCAACTATGTATTAAGCTACGAACATAATATAAGGCAAACTGTATTTCCCATTGATATGATGCCATGTTAGCACAGTATATAAAATGAATTTTAATTCAAACAATAATTTGATGAATATTTCATTGTGATAGCATGCAGATTACTGCCAGTAAGAGTATGTAACCTTTATATTTCTTGAACTGACTGAAGGAAGGATGCTAAAGGAATTATGCTGTTCTAATTACGTACACAAAAAACAAAAACGGTAGTATAACAGTATAATTTGGATGATGTGATTTATAGATTTATAAAATGTATTCCATTACCTGTTATGGCTTCATTTGTACAGTCTGATTTTTGACTGCATGATATTCAAATGCCTCTTTAGGATGAAGCTAAACCATGTTTTTCATTTCTTTAATGGCGCAATGGATCAAACAATTAAAAAAAAGGAACAATACAGATTTTGCACCATCACTGTTCCTTCAAATATGTAAATATGCCATGATGTGTCAAATAATGCATGCAACATCTACAGTTTGTAATTAATGGCAAGATAATGCAGGTTGCTACTTAAAAATCAGTTCTACATATGAATAGTTAAGTATTCAAAACAGCTGCAATGGAAAACAATTTTAGCAGTTACACATAAATGTATATTTATCTTTTCACTGTGTATGCTTAGGATTGTTTTAATACACTCCTTCACAGGGAAAAAAAAAATGAAGGGGATATATTAGCTTTTTCATTCCTCTTTCTTGATGCCAGACCTATATTTTATTCCTTGCAGCATAAGAGTTCACCATTAAAAGATACTGTTTCAATGAAAGTATTAGCATTGCTCATAACTGCATGAGTTATTTCTGTATTAGCATAAATCAACTGGCCCTGTGGGTTGCTGAACCACTGGCTGAATTCCCCCGTGTGTAGATATGATTCAGTACCATCCAGAATTTAAAAAAAAAAAAAAAAAAACTTGTTGCAGCAGAAACATCAGCATTAAATACTTACCAATTCAAATTCAATTTGCTCACTGAAGCAAAATAAATTTTGTAATTACTTTCACTTTTCTTTTTCCATCTCTCATTCTTCAGCTGTATGTTTAGCCTCTGGCTTAATTTCCCAAGCAAATGACTGAGGTCAATCTATTATGAATTGTCTTTAGAAAATATCTAAGAAGCCTTGCTGACAGTGCTACATGGCACCTTACCCTTACCCCTAGAAGTGGGAGAACAACTCCATCCTGAAGACTAGGGATTCTGAACAATATATGTATGCATGTGAGTCTCCTGTCTGCATTACTAACGTCAAGTTACAGATGAACATTATTTCTCTTCATTTGTCCATTTCTTTATTTTAGCACCCCCCAACACACACACACACACACACACACACACACACACACACACACACACACACACACACGCACACACACACACAGCTAGGGGGAAGCAGCTGAGTTTGATAAAAGCAGTCGCGCAAGCAGCCGAGTTTGATAAAATACTAGCTTGTTAGCATGTTTGCATACCTAAAACAGTGAAGGTATCAATCTCACTGAAACTCTGTTTTCTCCCCCAACTTGTAGATGTAGAAGCAGCTGAGTCAAACAGTATCCCTAGCTGGCTATTTACAATTCTTCCCTTGCTCATTAAATTGCTTGGTTACTACATTTTTATCAATATTCTGATGCGGTACATTTACTAGTTAGAAATTTGAGAGTGAGGAAAAATCTGTATTTTTTGAAGGACTATGATCTTTCTGTAACCACAACTAAGTTTTTCAAAGTATACCTCCAGTTTCCTCAGAGTGTGTGCACAACTACAGATATAAATACAAGTATTAGCTGTTCAGCACACCATGCTTCAAAGCATTCTTCCAAGGTTTTGCAGAGAACTGTGTGTAAGTTTTAGGTACAGCTTCTGCCAGTTTTGTTAATATTTTCCCTTTTTGAGAATATATTTTTGTTGGGCATTCAACAAAATATTCATACAGAAAAACAATCTGAAGATATGACAACAAAATGGGGGGTTGACTGTTACATACATAAGAAAACAGTATGCAATTATGCATTGTGTACAACAAATTATGTATACATACTACAGGTTAAATCCGACCTCTGACCTCTGACCAGTTATCAAAGGTTTTAGAAGAGACCTTATGAAGTTTAGCAATACATCTGTCTAGAATACAGATGTCTAAATAACCTAGCCATATACAGTTCATACTACACCCAGGCTAAAACAATAATACACTGTGTATCTTCACAGTACAGAGTAGGGCTAGCCAACTAAGCAGCCTCTTGACCAACTGATTCAAATCATCTCTTTCATTCAAGGTGTTTTGGAGAACTTGCCAGAATCAGAATTGAGTAGCCCTGGCAAAGAGAAAGAGGATTATCAATGTTCAGACTACCATGCAAGAAGATGAGATGGGAAGAAGCAACAAGGTTTTTGGGATTAATTTTTTCTGAGGTTCATCATAATGCTCAATTCAATCTTCTTATAGAAGGTTTGGGGTGTATGACAGCAATGCAGTAGTACTAAACTGTATAAGATGATAACTGGGGAGTTCAAGCTTCACAGACAGCACACAAAAAGAGAACAAAAGGGCTGCTCTCTTTTCCCAGCAGCACTCAGTTAGAGAAATGCTCAACTGTCTTCTTAACTGCAGTCCTTTTCTGCTTTTGTCTAACTCAGTTTATAAATTTTATCTGCAGCCCCTGCCATCCTAATTAGGAATAAGGCACAGATGTGCCTCATTCCAGCTCATAACCTAGCTCCGGTTTACCCATCCACTCTCAGATCTAAGTAAGTTTCCCCCTAGCTGCTGAAAAGCTGTTGCACAACACAAGGACATGCAGAGACAGCTGAAACACTAGGATTGAGGGTTAGACAACAGAGAATGGGAATGTTATGATTTCAAAAGAGATGAGCACCCCTTTGTATGTTAACCACATGATAAATTACAGATAGTCAAAATTTTAATTTACCTACAATGTCTGCCTTTTTTCAATATGATCTTTGCATTTTCATCTATTTTTAAAGATACTGAACCATCTCACCCTCATTTCACTTACTGGACAAGAAGCACCAGTCTTGTTACAACAATGATGCAATGCAGTTTCACATTACATGTTTTTCATTTTGTCCCAAAATTGACTGGTTGCAGAGAATACAGGTGTTTTAGCAATTACTTGTGCTCCCAGATTTCAGTTATAAAAAATGTCATTAGTCATTCATTAACTCCCTGAGTATTTAAGTAGGAAGTATTTGTAAAAAAATAAATAAATAAATAAAAATGTTACAGTTGTAGTAGATGTTTAGAGTCACAGACATATCTGATTGTATCTGACTGTATCTTAATTTTATGAGAATAATCAACAGAACATTAAATAAATCCCAAGCACTGCTACAAAGCTCCCATATGGTGACACTGCATGAAAACACAGCAACGTAGCAACACTGTTGCTAGTGAAAATGAGTGGATTGTGAACAACAAATTTCCCATAAATTTCCAAAGACTCACAGTCTCTAGGAGCTGCTCTTATTGTAACTGGTACCTGTGAGGCTGAGATAAGGCCTGTTGTGATAACTTGGACCTGAGCTTCAAAATGTCTGTGAGTGCTGCACAGCTTGCTGATAACCACAACCTTATGCAGCCCTCGATTGTCCAGAGCAGCTCTGGATGGAGGACATTGGGATTTGCATCTTTTGGTGTCCATGCCAAAAATGCAAGCACTGGCATCTCCCAATCTGCTCACTACTCCTTTTTAAATGTAGGTAATTCTTTCAATTGTAAAGTCTTTAACATCAAAATTGTAATTAATGTTAATAATTAAAGGATAGAGAAGGTCTTGTATAATTTAAAGATTTTCTGAAATATTTGCACAGTCTAATACCCGTTTCTCCCAGCGACTCACCTAATTTGGCTGAATGAAATTAAGCGGGCCACAGACTTCTCTTAATTGATTAACTGAACAAATCATGAGTGTTAAAAAAGGAATCTGCCAAAATTACCTCTTGATAAACTCAGGGTGCATACACAAATGTGTTTAAACACAGACACATTAATGAAATTCACTGAACAAAATGATTATTTCACCAGTAAATTGATATGAAAATTATTTTCTTTTCAAGTCTCTGGACTGAAACAGTCTTATTTCAGAATTTCGAATTTAGCATGCATAACTAAAAAAAGAAAAAACTTAATAGAAAAGGAAATGAATGTGACCCATGAGGTACAAGAAGTGGCTGAAATAATTGGGTGGGAATCAGCCATGGGTGATATCTGAGCCATTCTGCGGCGGAGGGAATTGATTACAGCCAATCGGGGGGTTTAATCTCTGTTTTGTGGCTGCTGTGTGCGATTTACGTGCACATCCGAGGGCCAGAGATTTCCGCTGCGCCTTGTAGGCGCCGATGAACTGTGGGAGCATGCAGCGGATTTTCACGACTCACTGCACAATGACACAGCCATCTGCCAAGACAACGGAGCACCGAGGTGCACAGGAAGTGTGCAGACACTCCACCTGGGACCCCCTCGGAACCATCCGTGTGCAGCTTCTTGGGAAGCCGTAATCCATTCATTATGATTCGTCAGAGAAATTCAGTGGAGAGTGGAGAGTCTGTCTGTACTTTATCCAACCTTAGACAGTTTTTGCATTCAGAGGGCATAAACCATATTTGTTGCATTGTCTTTATAATCAAGTGAATCCAACACAGATACGTCTTGTGCACCACATTTGTCATGTCTGTTTCAGCAATATATTTTTCTCTCATTGGAACTGAGATTCAAATTGAAGTACTTTGTGGACTACAAGCTGAGAGTCCCATGCCCTTCTGATAAACAATAAATCATATTACAGGAACTTAAGCAAGGAATGTGGTCCTTCAGTGGTGATCGCATACAGTATAACATCTGAATATCCTGATTAGGCCACTGGTTCCTTCCTTCCTCCTTTACCCATTTGTCTTAAATCATTCCGCTGACATTACCACTAGGTTCCTCACACATTTTCATGGCAGATTCCAATGGTTACAGAAAGCCTCCGCTGGTGGCTTGAAGGAGCAATGTGCAGCCAGATGAGCCTGTCTGCTTTCAATCTCTGCATCACTGCCACAAGTTGTTATCTTGGAGGAACTTACAGAAGCTGCATCATTATAAGAGTACTTTATTGTACCTGTTCAAATGAGATTTATATGTCGGGTACATTATTGCATTGTACCAGGCTTAAAAAAAAGGTATTACCTTATTTATACAGATGTCTTGCTCTCCATAGAAGTTTCATTACCTTGATCTCACTTGTAAACATAGCTCACACTTACTGTAGTTGGACTACTATCAAGCACTGTGAAAAACATGGTTAAGAGACTGGGATGGCACATATGCTGTCCACCAAGTTACAGGTTAGCAAGGCATACCCCATACCAATATAGCATCAAGAGTTAGGCTCTTTTAGGGATTTCCTACGGACACAGCAATAACAAACTTGGAGTCTGAGTCCTGACAAACATTTATTTCTGTACCATATAACTTCATTTCAATACTGAATTCAGAGTTTCACATAGCCACACAACCCATGCACTGACCATTTTGCACTGTCTTCCTTACTTATTCAGTTTCTGCCTCTTCTATATTTTTCTCACCACATTACAAAATAGCAAATTCTCCTGTACCTCTTATTACACTTCAGACCATGTTACCTGCTGAAGCACCACAATGGCAACATTTGTACATTTTAGATTGCAAGTAACAGTCAACATTAAAACGCCATCTCAAACATTTTCCAAGAATTCCAGCTAGTTAGGCAAGAAAAACAGAAAATATACATCTACACAGTAATGGCTGGGCAGGCAGAGTTGGTGGGGTGTGGTTGAAATGCTGCCATGTGCCATCTCCTGGCCAAATGTGTCCTTAACCTGCGCCTGGGAAATGAAATGACTGCTAACTCTGGCCAAGGTGGCCTGAAAGGAGCTGTCTGGCTGCACCTGGGGGGGAGGGGTGGAATAGGAAGGAGAGGTGTTTTTCTGTGTGGAACAGAGACCTGTGACACTGTCAACCAAAAATGTCAAAGGGTTAAGGAGTTAGAGTTGAGATAAACAAACAGCACCCCCAGAGCTTAAGCTTTGTTCAAAATTCTGAAGAGATATTTCAGTGTATTTCAGATATATGTCAGTGTTATGCCAATGTTTTGTGTTAGCATTTTTCAGTTAACTCTCCTGGCCCTTTAAATAGATATTGTTTTTGTTACTTTAAATTGGGTGGCTGTCTTGTGGTTGCACTACTCCATGCAACACCCTCATCTGCACCCAGCCTTGTGTTACATGAAGTAGGAAATGCATGCATCAGGGCTCATTGTGGTAACCTTGTGCAACCTTGAGACAACAAGAAGAGACATCCCCAGCACTTTTTTGGGGGATAGACACAGATCTGTCTATGCTGACCTGGCTAGAAGCAGATGCGGCCAAGCACCTGTCAAAAAGGGTACAAACCCTCCCCCAAGGTGATTTTTCATGCCACACCAGCACTCCTTTATGGCTGAAATGACTCCTGACATCACTGATGCCTTTGATGAAATGGTCAAAGTGTGGGAGAGCCAGAGCAGGGACTAAGGAAAGCCAAAGGCCCTGCCACAGTATGCAGTATCAACACTAGAAAAGGAGGCTTTGAGGAGGGAACTACAGGAACAAAAAGACAACTGGAAAAGGTAAAGAGGCAAAGCAGAGACTGGGGTGTATCTGCACATCCCTGCAAGATGAATGGCACAGCCTCTAACAGCAGCAGGACACTGCAGAAGTGATGACTGAGCTACAAGACCAAGTAAAGGCTGCAAAGTAGTGCTGCACTGAGATGGCTGAAGCTCCGTCAGTGTTAGAAGAGCATCTTCTCAGAGTGCAGAGGCTCACAGAGGATGCAGAGAGGGTCATTTACATGTTTTACAAGTATTCAATTTGTGTATGACATGGCATTTCTGTATGTGCCAAACTACACAGTATCACAAGAGAATCATGCTGTAATTGGAGCAGGAAACCCTCACACTGAACAAAGTGAATGAGATTCACATTGTCATTTACTGAACGTATTGAACGTACTCTAGGAATTGAACGAGTCAGTATCAAATCAGTATGCTTGACCAGATCCATATCACCACATACAGAAATAAATAATTAATTGCAGTAAGCCAATCGGTGTACTTTGTAATGAAGTGCACTGGTATTTGATTTGTTCAGGGTGTTTATGCTGATTGGCCCTGCACTTCCGATATGCTGCCTAGATAGCAGCCTGCCTCTGTGTAACATTTTCATCAACTAGCCTGTCGTTTTTGGCACTGTAGTATTTTATAGGCTGATACAGTGGTCACCCAAAGCCTAGTGACACAAATGATTAAATATTTTATAATAATGAACCTATACTACCAGTAAAACTGCAGTAATACAACACATTACAAAGATCCATGCAAAATATTTGTTCATTTGAAAACTGCTCACCACTAGTTCCTAGAACTAGTGTCACCAGTAAGATGCATCTTTCTGACTTTCTGACAGTGGTGTCAAGGAAAATATTTAATGACTACAACAGATCGGGGCTGATGGGTTTTAAACATGTAGGAATCATTGCCAATAAGATATTGATATTGGTACTGGTATTGACAAAATCTTAATTATACCCAGTGTGAAAAATAACCCACACAAAATATCAAAATATATATATATATATATATATATATATATATATATATATATGTATATATGTATATATATATATATATATATATATATATATATTCTTTCTAGCACTTGAAATAAAAATATACAATTTGTTAAGTACAATAAAATCAACAAAATACAACATCCATGGACAGTCATGTCAGTTTAGTACCTCTTTTTTATTTGGAATATCGATTTTTTTTCTGGTTTTTCTCCCAATTTGGAATGCACAAAAATGACCAGTGGGGGTCACTGCTGTTCAGTGAAACAGATAAACCCTAGTCAACCTATGGCACCTACCCCATCCCTGATGGAATGAAGCCAGTTTTGTTCTGCTGCTTAAGGTTCCTAGTCATCATCGTCTAAGGACATGGCCGGTATCAAACCTGAGTCATACAGCCTAGGTTGTGTTCAAACACCTTGACTGCTGAACTACTTGGGGGCCTACACCTCCCTAGTTGGGCAAGGCACTTCTTCTCTAACTTTGAGTAACATATTTCACCAACTCTTACTTTTCTCTTTACTTAGAGAACAATGTGACGGTTACTAATTAACATAAAATGTGATGAAACTAAGTCACACTCCCTCCAATTTATCATTCAAAGGACAAACGACTTTACACTTAGATTGAATCAGACCCTCAACTGCACTGGTCCTCATTATAATGCTAGTTTCTGCCCAAAGGTCATATTATAAATTATACTAAAATTAACCCAGCGGGGTTCCATTATCTTACACTGCTGGAGGTTTTTTTATGTATTTTTTTTATAACAGTGGGTGACCTTCCTTCATTATTGTTCTATGATGTCTGCTTAATATTCCTCTTACGTTATTCCGCTTTCATTCCTATTATAATATTTCCTTACACCTTCATATGTTTCCTGAGGAACTTATTCACTTAACCATCTGTTGAACATTTGGTGGCAAGCTCATTCTCAGCCTCTTCCCTTCTACTGGGACATTCAGTTAAATGGGCTGTTTGCTTTAAACAATATTATTAATATTAACATATTAATGATAATCTACAATACAGTATTATTAATTTTAACAATCTTCCTTTGTTTGCCAATCTGCACAATACAATTAAGTCCGCTGTCATGCAAAAATCTTTGATGAGCACAAGACAATGTGGTGTTATAATTAAATAATGTTATAGACAGTTTTGGTTAACTGATCCATTACATTGCATTACATTACATTACATTCATTAAGTATATGCACTTATCCAGAGCAACTTCCAGCACAGCAGAACATAACTAGTCATTCAAGTTGACTCAGCAACAGTGTCAGGCCAGGCTAACAGTGCTCCCCGACTATTGAGTGTGAGCACTGTTCAAGCCCTACCTCAAGTTAACCTGTGCAACGTTACTAGACATGGGAAGCCAAGTTTACTACCATACGCAGTTTCTCGATCACAGAATCCAAAACACACTGCGACACATAAAATAAACTGCAAGTGTAACTGGTGGGATCTTCACTGTGTCGTGTATTAGATGTTACAGGGGTCAGCAGCGAGTTTTGAACCAAGGTTCTCACTGCTTGCTGCTAACCCCTTACAGCCAGCATCGTTGCCAGTTGAGCTAAAAGCAAATTGCCCCTAGGCTGTTGGCAACAACGCTAGTTAGCCAGGTCTGACGTAGCCGCTGCAACCGCTCGGCTACTTGCTACCCACTACCCCACAGGCTTTACGCAGGACTCAAACGAGCTATTCATTTCAGCTCTGCGACACAAGTACTACAAGTAGCAGGTGTTAGGGGGCAGGGATGGAGATGGAACCGAAATGCAGTCTGAATAGGTGGGTCTTCAGTCTGCATCAGAAGATTGCCAATGACACCGCTGTCCCGAGCCCCGTGTGGAGTTCATTCTACCACTGAATGCATTGATATGTAGAGGGACCGCGGAAACGGTAAGGCCGGTAGGCCCGGACCCTACCTACTTTTGAACATCAAACATGTAAAAAAAATTCCAATCTATCGGTAGCCACATATCTCAAGTCCTACCTGACTGGTAGATCCACCCAGATCTACTGGAAGGGTTCCACCTCTGCACCCACCCCTCTCACTACAGGAGTCCGACAGGGCTCAGTACTGGGACCCCTGCGTTTCTCAATTTATGTCAACTCACTTGGCTCAGTTATCAATTCACATGGCTTCTCCTATCACTGTTACGCTGACGACATCCAATTCGTTTTCTCTTTCCCTCCCTCTACCCCCCCAGGTCAACAAAAGAATTTCATCATGCCTGGTTGACATCTCCAAATGGATGTCATCCCACCATCTGAAGCTGAACCTCAAGAAAACCGAACTGCTCCTCATCCCAGCCAGCCCTTCCCCCCTGCAAGACCTCTCCATCACCGTCGATGACACCACAATACCATCCTCCCGATCAGCAAAGAGCTTGGGCGTCATCCTTGACAGCAACCTGGATTTCAAGGAGCACATCGCTCGCACGTCACAGGGCTGCCGATTCCTCCTCCACAACATCAGGAGGATTCGTCCGTTCCTGACAACATACGCCACGCAGCTCCTTGTCCAGGCCACAGTGCTCCCTCGCCTGGACTACTGCAACGCTCTCCTCGCAGGCCTCCCAGCCTGCACCACCCAGCCTCTGCAACTCATCCAGAACGCAGCTGCCCAACCAATCTTCAACCTCCCCAAATTCTGCCATGTTACTCCCCTGCATAAATCCCTCCACTGGCTCCCTGTCGCTGCCAGGATCAGATTCAAGACGCTGATCCTCGCCTTCTCTGCAATAAACAGGACAGCCCCTACCTACCTCCAAGACCTCATCCAGCCCTACACACCTGCCCGGCCCCTACGCTCAGCAGCAACTGGACGTCTCGCTCCTCGCACAGACAGAGCGGGAAGTTCTCGCTCTGCAAGGCAACGACATTTCTCCTACGTTGCTCCCCAGTGGTGGAACGAACTCCCCATCCCGCTACGGACAGCTCCATCAATCCAATCCTTCAGACGTGGTCTGAAGACACACCTCTTCAGACTCTACCTGGACTTACCTGCCACACAATTGCTGCCCCCCCGGATCAGTGCTGTTATAAATTGCTGTGTGCTTTTTTGTTTTCTTTTCTTGTTACCTCTACTCTGGTACTTATTGCACTGTTGGTATAACTGTATAACTGTAACTGTATAAATTAGAAAGTACTGTGTCCTCAAACAGACCTTGCTCTCAGCTGAGAACTGTCTCAGTGTGGAACTGTACACATCCACATATCTGCACTGCATTTTAGAGTGTTTTTGTAGCCTGAGAAAGTAATGCCATCTATAAAAGACAAAGTAGACTATTGTACAATTCATTGGCTATGTTATTATTTTAATGTTTATGCAAATAAAAACTGCATAGTGCTGCTAATTTTATTTGTGGTTTTCAATATAAAACTTGGTGAAATGATTTCAGTTTTTGTATCAGTACTTTTTGAACATTTTCAGCACATTTTAACAATACTGCGATAACCATGATAATTTTGGTCACTATAATCGTGATATTAAATTTTCATACCGTTTCATCTCTACAACAGAGCACATGAGAATTTGTGAACATGTTTCTGTTAAATTTTCTGGTTGAAGGTTTTAGGGTTTTAGTGGGTTTTAGGACAGTCAACCTCAAAAAGAAATGTGAATTTAACTTTCCATGTTGTCAATACATTTCAGGAAATACTGTTCAGTTGTCAAATGTTTTGACATTCTCAATAAATGTAAGGGAACCCTGTACACTTCTTGTGATGCAAGGTTTTTTGCATCACAAAAAACCTTGCATCCCCCCACCACCACCGGAACAAATCTCACTCCAAGACAAACTCAAAAGTTGGCGGCCCTGCTATTGGGTGACAAGCTCTGTGCATTACCACTATGCCACACTGCTGCCGAAATGAAACTAAGACAACAATCAAGAATAGTACAGTTATTCGTCTCCTTTATTACCTTTTTTGAGCTTTTGGTTTTCTTCTATGAATTCAGTATCCCCAAACAGCAAAACATGGCCTCTCTCCCCATTGAAGGGGCACTAGATTTACAATTCAATTATTAAATATTATATTTGTTTCATTATATGTTCTGTCTACCGATCAGATGTTAGTTTGCAAACCACACTGTAGAGCAATGCTTGGCAAACTAAGGCATCAAAATATGTCTTACAAAGGTCAGTGATTTCCCTTAGAGAGCAGCAGACAGAACCCAAGGGGAAAGTAAGCAGATGTTGGATTACAATAGCTGCAATTATTATGTAAAAAAAATTATTCATAGAAATTCTCTGTGACCTTGTCAAGGCAAAATGTTCAGCATGTGCACTGTTTCCTGAAGACATAATGGAATGGAACAAAGGAATTCCTCAGATATTTTGCTGCAGTGTTTTAAGAATATTAACTTTGGCAAGAACCTTACATTCAAATACAATAAATCTTCAAGGATATATCTTCAATTCACATATGAATCTGCGCAAAATTTTTGATTACTTACTGAACATTTACCTTAGGTATACTACACCTTAACATGTAAATCATACAACTAATATTTCTATGATGACTTTTAAGTGCTAAGATTAAACTTAACCCTAGAAAGAAAGTTGCATTTTTTCTGCAGAATTCAACATGGTACTCTTCCTCCCTGAAAACCTACTCTGCTATTCACATTTAATGGGAAAACGTGATGATGAATAATGAATAATCCTCTATTATTGGATTCTACTTCTACTGTTGCAGAGGTGAGAAATTTTTGGATACCAAGGGCATAACCCTGCCCTGCTCTTCCAGAAATGTTCACAGAAAATGAACTGCACCAAGGCTACAGCCCCAGTGAAAAAAATGTATCTCTTTATTTTTAATGGATTATTATCACAAAATGTTCACAATAAGTACTTACAGTATGGTGGCCATGTAGTACTTTTTATTGTAACATTAATTGAGTGTGTGTGTATGTGTGTGTACACACGTGAATTCTTATCCTGAATTAGGTCATGTTTGTATTCAGAGGCACTGCCACTCTTGTACAGCTAAACCTATATAAAGTTACCATTGAAAATATCTGTCTATCATGGAATACAACACAGAAACCTGTGTATTATCTTACTTTATATACATGCCTTGGGGTGGTGATGGAGCCTACAGCCAAGCCATAGGCTGTTACCCCTTAGAGAGGTGCATGCCTATTGGCAAAGGGTAGGCACTGGTTTATTCTCCTTCTAAAATGGCCACCATCTACCAATGGCCACCTATCTGTGTACCAGCACATTAGATGGAAGCGATGACAGAAATGGTACAGGATGTTCAAGTGTACAAAGTATAAGGAGGTGTTGAAAAATCTATGTGGGAAACTGAAATTTGCTGAAGTCATGTCATTGCTGGTGATAAAAAATTGCAACAGGTTATTACCTTTTCATTTTGGTCTGCCAAGATAAGCTTAAAGTAGCATCTAATAATGACCTGAAAATGTTTAGGCAACTAACTAGCTTAATGGTTACTATTAGCAAGCTAACTAGCTGTTGGAGTGGCTGATATGTTTTCTAGCAATTTTGGTAAGACATGACTGATACCTATACCTATAGAAGAGCTCAGGCCTTTTTAGGTTTCCTACAGAAAGAACTAGACCTAGAGGTCTCAATCCTTAAAAAAACATTTATTTTGTACCACCTGAGCTCATTCGCCTACAGAGAATTTCAGTACAACTTCATTAGGCTAAGCAATCAATACCAAAACTGTGAAATTCCTGCATTTTCATATTTTCTTCTAATCCATCTTTATTTTCTTGTCTGTTGCATCACTGTAAATGTAGACCTGTATTTCCTGTCTAACAAACTATTCTTTGTTATATTTAAAGTTTCCAGGTGTACAATAATCTATTTAAACATGTGATCCTGTTTCATCCTATAGGAAAGATTAAAAAAAGGTCTCATGGTCAATAATAATAATCTGTTGAGTGTCACTGTTGAATCTCCATGACTATTCTTATTTTGATAAGTTAGAAAAAGGTATATTGCCTGTCAAGGAAAATGGCACAACAGCAATGGTTTTGGCTGCTATTGAAGAAAGGAGAACACTATTCTCACTGTCACCTTCTCTGATCACACTGCTCTTCTCACCATTCTCCTTCTCATTCTTTCTCTCCAACTGTGTACCTTGATAGTAAGGAAACTGCACATGTGCTGACTCCCACTCATTTATCACACCATCACTGTGTCCCTCTCCAATGAAGGTGTCTGTTTGAGGAATGTGGTTTAGCAGGAAGACTGAATTTGCATGACAAATAAGCAACTCTTAATATAACCACCCCCCACTCCACTCTTTCCTGCTGCTACTAATTTGTATAGGTCACAACATCCAGGAACAAATACAAATATATTTAAAATGAGAAAATGTCAACACAATAAGCTTCCAGAAGTGTATAGACTGAAATCACAATGGGACATCATCAATGAGGCATGGTGGACTGGGAAAATCATTCATATCTGATTTATAGAAAAAATGTGTACAACATCACTCATGTTGACATTGAAAAGCACAATATAGCAATACTATTTGAATTGTGGCATCTAGTTTTATGCTGCTTATGATCGCTACACTTGAGTTGTGAATCAACAGTGAAATAGCAAATGGAAATAAAAGCACTGTGTTGTTATTTCCAAACATAAAATGCCCTCATTTCCTCAAATTCCTAGGTTACATTCCACTAATTAAGAAATAAGTCCTTGTGCCTCTTCCTCAATTCTTCAGTCAAAGGAGAAAAACTGGAGGTACCTTACATGGGAAAGGAATTTGAATATCCTTGCTCAATGAAACACCATCAGTTTCTTTTGACATTTAGCAGGAATAGCCTCCCTCTTCAGTTGGTAATGTATACAAACGTTGCTTCAATGTATTTGTGACAAACAGCCTTACAGACAGTGGTACACTGGTCATCATGGCTGCTTAGTTCATATGGGAAACTAAGTCTGATCAATGTGTTATATTTGACGGCTGTTTGTGGTGTATTTTGGATTGAAACATGACTAAGGAAAGGGCAAGTGTTCATTGTACAAGCATCCAGGAAAAGAGAAAACAGTCACCTGTTACTAGAATCTTTTACCCATTGCTCAATAAATATCAGCCAATAAGTAAACCCAATGGCTTTTATATGAATGGGAAAGTACAAGATATCACATAGTAGAAATGTTCTGTAAATAAGCTGAGTTTCTTTCTTTTTATTAGTTTTTATTGTATTTTTGATGGGTGATGGATTGCATTTATACAGCACCTTTCACAGATTTCTAAGCACTTTACAGTGATGAGACAAGGATGGTTATTTACCCATGACACTGGCAAACCTCCTGCTCTTTGATGGCCACTGGGAGGCAGGACCGCAGTTTAACATCTCATCCAAAAAATGACATGCCCTATAGCACAATGTTTCAATCACTAAACTGGGGCATTTGTCTCATGTTAAATTTAGAGGGAACACTGCTCCCCTACTGGCCCACCAACACCACCTACACCACTAACCAAGCCCAGCCAAGCCCCAGCCTCAGCCATTAGGCAGGAAGAAAGTTGAAGGGGTGGTATGGCTGCTGGCAATTTGTGGGGTGATTTTTATTATTGCAGGTATATTTTGAATTAGTTTTGATTGCATTCAGAAAATCTAACCCCACCATGTAACATGCTTTGTATAATGAGCTTTGCTACCTTGATAGCTTGTTAGCTTGATGCTGAATAGCCAGTATAAAGCAAGCACCGTGGCAATAGCAATTTTCTTTTGAATTTTGTTTCTGGGCCATTTTATGTGCAATCAGCTAATTGTAAAAAGTTGAAGAGACTCTTCCATGTAATCCCCATACAGTATCACCAATTTATTTAACAACCTGCACTGAATCTCAAAGGCACTTCCTCTCTGCAATTCCTACCTATTGGAACTGGTCATGTACAGAGTAATAGTGCCATCTTTTGATCCAAATGTGTACCTCCAGCAGTGTGCAGGGTGGCATTAACCATGAATTTAATTTAACCGTGTTCCTTTGGTCAATGTGATGATGATGCAAACAGCTCCAGTTTGTCTTGGAATTTATATTGAAGATGCACAAATACCTAAATTAATGCACTTTACCTAGCAATGTTCACTTTTATGTAATTTATGTAATTGAGTATTAACTTAGCACTGAACTGCAGTTGTGTTATTTTTGACTATTGTTGTCTATGGTTACCCCTAGTTATATGCACTGAGGTTGTTTGGCACAATCACCTTGTAAGTCTCTTGTGAATAAAAGCCATTGCCAAGGGAATTAATGCAATGTAAATATAAATCACATGGCTGTTTACTAAAACCAAAAAGGCTTAGCCCTTCTGTTGGTCACTATGTTCTGTTCTGCCTATATTCAAATATTTATGGATAACATTGGGTACACTCACTTCTAGCCTGTATTTGGTTTACTTTGTTTTAATAAACTGAAGTAGCCAATGGGCTGATTTTATAATTCTAGATTATTGTGTATTAACACCTATTGACCAAAAACCCCTAAAGAGCAGTCTACATCAGTTATACTGGTGGTATAAATAAAGCTGCCTACATGCTATTATTTGTCCTGGATGAAGGGCGTTAGGGAAATATCCACTGTATGTGCAAATAAATGCATCTATTTAAGGGAGCATTGTAGCAGTGCACATCCAGATCTGTCTCTCTCACACCTGCCACATGATATAAGATGTGTTTTTATTTATTTATTAAAACAATGTAAACTGCAATGTCACTCATGAAATTAGGTATCAAATAAAACAGTTAACAGTTAATGAGCAAAATTGTGTTTACAATGCCAATCAAACAGCTAAAATATTAGAATATTGTGTTTGTTTACCCCTTTATCAACAATAATGGACAATTCTCAAATGTCTTGTTCAAACAAGTTTACTGATTTTGTTTTGTCTTCATCATTGTCATTTTTTTTCCCCCACACAAAGGACAAATGCACCAAGTACTGTCTGACTTTGTGCACACAATCCATTTTTCCTGAATGTACAGTATATTATAGTAAAGTTGAGAATGCCTGTAACTTCATGTGCAGTATTGTTCAAGAGGTTTTATTGTACTTAGTATTTGGGTTGGCTTATAGGCCTTAATACAGACATGCTACCGATAGTAACAGATGCAATAATACAGTCAATACTTTATCAACATCTAAGTTATATTTCAGTTAAATAATAAAAACTACCAGCTTGCTGGCTGATGATGGCCACGTGTCAATTTCCCAGCTTGACCAACTACACTGGCAAACAACTTTCATGTTGACTACCAAATCTTCTTTCAAAATTATAAGTGATAACACATAAACATTTCCTGCTGATTTTTTATTGCCAGCAAACTTCAAGAAGAAATTACTTTTTTCTATCATAACCTGCCTAACCACACTCACTTGCATAACACAGAATTATCAGTTACTGTCAAATACAGCACAAAATGCTCTGAAGACATGCAATAAACAGGGAACTAGAAGAGTGAAGTCTGTTCATTTATCTTATAATTTATGATACAAATGATGTGTAAAGTTTTTTTTTTTCTGATCTTACTGAATGGTTCATTATTTGTTTGTGCATCATGGACAACTCACTCTTCGTGAGAATTATTTTGAACATAGCTCCAAAACGTGACAGTGGATACAGTGGCTACCGACATCAAAGCAAAATGTTACATTTTGCTTAGCATACATCCATACGCAGAGCAACTTCCATAATTTTTACTTAAATGTTACTGCTTTATGTAACTGGGTGTTTTTTGACGCAGTTCAGGTTAAGACCTTGCCCAAAGGTACGACAGCAGCAGCAAACCTGGGAACTGAACAGGGAACCTAAGGGCTAGACGCCCCGCTCCTTACCACTATACCACACTGCTATAAACTGAGTGATGCACAAAAAAACTTTAAAAAATTCTCACCACAGTTGGCAGACGCCTCCTTTTGCATCGAATTTAATTAAAACATTGAAATTTAACAGTATACATTTGACCACTAGAGAGTGCAATTGCTCCTCATAGGTGGGAGCTTACGCAACATTAGGGTGATGTAATATTTCAGTTAAGGAATTATGAAGGGTTCTGGATTTTAGCTATCCATATACAAAATGCATCTCAAATGCATTAAAGAGAAGATCAGAGCTGGTGCCAAAATGATCTACATTTTTTAAACAGATTATGAGAATATTTTAAGGTTGTGGTAACAAACTTGGAAAATGAACAAACTGACAATTAAGTTCAATTGTAAAAGCAAAACAAAAATCATATTTATATTCCAGAATGTCAGTGTCTTATAAGAGATAAAAGTGGAATTAAATACAGAATTAAGTAATCCTATGTCATAAGTTCTCCCATTCTTTGCTCATGCATTAGGGCTAAAATGGAAGAAAACGGAAGCATCTGCTCTTCAAAAATCAGTAATTCCTAGAAAAGAGACTAGAGAGCATTTGCAACATAACTACATACTTTGTAAAACAATTAATCAGTGAGTAGCCTAATTTTTTCCACTTTCTTGGGAAATCAGCTGACAAGCATTATATGCGCAATTGAAATGGGCTTAACCAAACAGATCGTTGATGAAGACAGCACCACAGCACCTCACAATACGCCCTCTAGTAACATGTCACCTGGAGTCCACTCTGCTCCATAAGAACAAAATGGCACTTCTAGAATTTAGGAGATACTTACTTTTTGAGAGACATTTGACCCTGTGATGATACATGTGCTACAAGCATAACAGACTGCGTGCTGTATGAGTTTGCACAGTCGTCTGGTGTTGAAATGGAGCCTATCTGCATGGCCACATAACAGGCTTCTGAAAAAACAGTATGACCTCATGGAAAAAGACTCCTTGTGGTGTCAGTAAACACTCCATCATCAGAAACTAAATAGGTCACAGTGGTGAAAGAGGTTATTGGAATAATATTTATTCCTTAATAATCTACTATATATAGCTGAAAACTTGGCTGACTAAATTTATAAAGCCTTGCTTCTCACCCAGAGAGATTTCTGCTACTTGCTTTACACATTTCAGATGTATCCTGAGACTAACAATGCAGAACGACTGCATGAGTGAATAAGGTATCACGTTTTAGTTTTAGTCTCACCCTGAAAAAGTTCTGTTTACAAGTTCACTATCATAGACACAACTTGATGTTAACACTCCTTTAAAGCTCCTGTCATCATCTGTGACATGCAGTTTTTAAAATCTCATTGTTGATGAACACAGTTATTATAAATGTAAGTCCATAATAACACTAATTTTGCTTCAGGCTGAGTATCAGACACCTGTACTTAAAACTTTTTCACTAGAAATACAGCTTTGTAACATAGGATCTCTCATAGTGTCTGTACTTTCACAGTAGGGCTTAATGATTACAAGAAGAGAAATTTTTTTTTGTGTTTATTACAAAAGACAACAAGTGTAAACTTGTTATAAACAAGAGCTTTATATTAAAGAACAAAAAAAAAAGTAAATAATTTAATGGATTTTTAAACTAGTTGGCATCTTTCAAATCTCAGCTCATTTCAGAAATATCCTCAAAGCATCTTAAGTGTCCAGTCACCTGGAGACAAAAGTACAAAGACTCACTAATCCTCAAATTATGTCAGTGGCTCATCACATTCTTTTTGCCTGCTGAGAATTTCAAATCAAAATTTGAGTTGGCTCACCCAAAAATTTGCTCATTAAAAAAATCCAATCCAAGTTGTCAAAAATTAATTGGCCATCATTACACATCTTGCAGATACATTGACCTGAAATATGCAAATTTAATGCATTGGTGCAAGCAGTTAGTACGCATTGGTAGTGCATCAAGATATACTTCAATCAACTGATGAGGCAGTGCTCAGAACCTTTTTAGAAAGTGTTTAAGTCAGTGGAGTGTTTATGTAAACCTATTGGATGCTGAAGTTGGAGAGGTTGTTTGCACTACCATTCAGCAGTAACCCTTGTATTCTACTGAATCCAAAAGGAGGAGAATCTGTCAGATACAGACTTAAGAAAAAACAACCCTTTCCCTGGAGATAGCACGTCATAACTGCTATTGACAGGTCACCACTATTCCCTATGACATCTTACACAATGCTCTGAACTCAGAGCCTGGACACACCAGCGCTGCTGAGCTCCCATAATTATTTCCCCCATTTGTCACAGGCCCGGGCTAATCAGTCTCAGAGGGAATTGTACTGCATATCATGTACACCCCAGTGTGCCCTTCACATGCTACCTCTGAGATGATTTTTCTGCCCTAATACACAGAGGGTTGCAGTTGAGGCCCCCTCTTTATTTTATAACTCCCATCATCTCACATGTACACCTGGCACAAATGTTGGACCTCGTCTGAATAGAGTTCTAGTTATCCTTTTTTTTGCACAAGTTGCAATATGTCATTAAAACAAATTAACAGTTGGAGCAGCGGCGGTGGTTATTACAGGTATATGCATATATAGTACAAAGTCAAATGTGAGTGTCAATTCATCTTTATTCATGTATGTCCAGGTATGTTTATTACACGACTATGTATTTCATGATTAAGCTGGATTTGGAGTTTCCTTGGTTTGAAGTTATTTCCTTGGTTAAGGAAGAAGCTTATTTGTATTTACAAGTAAAGACCTATAATGTGTAAGATATAAACATGAGCATAAATGTTGGCATGACCCTCTGAGATCCAGGAACAGAAAGTGAGGCAGAGAAGAGGGAGACGTTTCTATCAGATTTGTACTTACAACTCAGACAGGGATAATACATATAATATGTATGCTAGCTTTGTTAGTGTTCTTTCAGCTGCTACCCAGTATAATATGAATCATTCATGATTCCTTAACTGAGGGGGGCTTCAAAAGGGGAATGTTTTAGACTGGAAATCTTGTGCGATTTGACTTAAGGTACAATACCCTGACCCCCCCTCTGATACAGTGCAGACAAAGGACTTAAAACTCGGCCTCAACATTGGTTTATGTTTACCGGAGTTTATGTTTATGTTTACCGGAAGTAAATGTGCACAATCACTTTACTGGGAGATACCAAAGCAGATATACATTCACTTCCTGCCATGGTACCTGGCTAACGCAATATGGAAACACAAGTCATTACATTACATTATTGTCATTTAGCAGACACTCTTATCCAGAGGGACATACATAGGTTACAGTTTTTTACATGTTATCCACTTATACAGCTAGATATTTACTGAGGCAGTTGTGGGTTAAGTATTTTGCCCAAGGTACTTGTGAACCTGCAACCTTTCAGTTACAAGCCCTGCTCCTTACCACTGTGATACACTCCTGCCCACACAGAACTCGAGAGAACTCATATAGATTCTCGGTGGAAGTCAGGGATCTAATGCTATGTTATGAATGCACAGTTGACTGTAGTGGATACCAAGTTGTCAGCATTTTTTTTTTCAATAAGACAAATTCATCTATTGTAAGATTCATCAAATTTTATGGGGACTGTGTGTTTTTCTATTAAAATGAATGTACCAGTGACGAGTGGTCGCTCATTAATGACGTTAATACTCTTAACACGTCAGTTGTAATGAGTTATGGCTTTAAATAATCTCTCTTTGTCACTAGGGGCAGCGTTCTGCAATTTGAAACAAAAATGTTATACCCCTGAGCCACAGTTCTCTTTGGGATGAGTAAGGCTAGTGCTGTCTGTGTTCCTGGAGGTACTGAACCAACAGTGGCTAGTGTTGCAGATACAGAAGCAGTCCTCCACTCTTGTGCCCCCTTTCTAAATGTTACAGATTACAAGTTTTCAACTTGTACTTAACAGCAGTACAATTTATGTCCACTCTGTGTGAACAGTTTACAGAGTTTCAAGGTTGATGCGTATAGGGGTTACATAAAGCAATATAGGGTGGATTTTTCTGAATGAAAGGAATGAATGTAATGTAATGAGTGATACAAGTTGCAGATAGATATGCTGCATCTTGATATTCATCTTAATGTATGTTTGGCATATGTGAACACTCATAATGAAAGGCAATACTGCTCTTGAAGATAATTATTTGGCTCATTGTGGACATGAGCATAAAGTGTGGTTCTCAAATATGTATATGTTTAACCAATAACAGTTAAAGCACATAAAGTAATTTATAATAATTTTGATTATATAGCAGTAAGTTCAGACTTTGCTTCACATTGTGCCTAACAACACCCCCCAAGCGATGGCAATATTCATAATATACCACGAGTCTTAAAACCATAACACTTTATTCTGTTTTTCTGTAGATGGATGTACAGACAGAACTAAATATCGAGGTTTCGATGCACAGCATTCCAAGAGCAGCAAGGGAGAGTACTGAATGTGTTCACATCCTAGCAATACCCTATTTAAATTATCAGGCACTTTGATGCAGTGAGTTGGCTTTGGTGCACATGGTGAAATTGAAATGAAGCTATCATAACTGTGGGTAGCACATAAAGAGCCAAATAACATGGTCAGAAAAACTATAAGTTCAACCTGCAAAGAGCCCCCAAACTTTTTCAGGAGCCAGAATCTTGCAGTGCACCACTGGTCATCTGTCATTTATGGCCACTCCTGATTCAATATCTAGAATCTCCATCAGATGTCTGAAATGGTACTTCAGCCTTGTCATGAGAGAATAGAAATGAGCTAAAATGTGAATTCAGCAGTGTTGATTAGTTATTGTTCACACCTGTGTTCACTATTATATAAGTCCAGCCCTGTGTTCATATGTTTGCTTAGTCTTGAGTTGCCTTTGTATGTCTGTATGCACACTCTTGCCCAAGCCTGTTTTATATCTCAGGAGTCTCCAGTAAAGGTAACTATTTTCATTGAACTAAGTCTGGGTTCACCCTGCTCCTTGTCACATGATTTAGCAGTTGACCCAGTCATTCCATATATTATGTCTACTCAAGCACTAGCACACCTGATTCAACCTGTCTAAACTAATAAAGGTCTTGCTGATTAGTAAATAGGTTTGTCGATGTTGGCAGAATACATCAAATACACACCCTGGGGTCCATGACCCTTAGGATAGAATCTGACAATAGGGATGTTAGCTGTTTTGTTGGCCTAGCAATTAAAAGATATATGAACAGATTAGAGTGTAAGTACATCTGTGTGTGCTAGATGTAAGGCTGAGGCTTGTAATAATGTAGTGAAAAAAGACTAAAATGAAAAAGACTAATATGTATCTTAGTCAAAGATTAAGACTAAAACTAAATCTTATAACGCTGATTGAGAACTATCTAGCTAGCATTGTTTAGCTAACTTAAAGCTATTTGTTCCATGTTAACTAGATACATTAGTTACATTATTTAGCTAAACAGTAAATGGAGGTAATACTTCTGATGGAGAAGCTAGCTGGCATGGACTGTTTACTGGCCAGTAGAGGAGAGGTTAAGTACAACTGCAGACACTGCTGTCCTCCTTGTGTTGAAGAGTTTGTTCTTCATGCGCAGACTAAGAACATATCCGTAGATAAGCTGTTATCCATAGTCTGGGCTGTGTTTCAGCATGTCTTTATCGAGTAATGTTGGCCCACCCTGACCAACTACACCACCATAGCACCATGGTTGACCTTGGGGGGTGTCTGTGTCCAGTTTTACAGCATTACTTTCATGCAAGTACTTACTTGCTTTTTGCTTCACTGTCTTTTCAGATTTCTTATGTTTAGCGATGTATGCACATAAAAATGCTACTATTATATATTTGGATGAACTATACATTTGTTAATTGTACTCAGTGGATATTTTCTTATATTTTAAAACATTGGAAGCATTATACAGTTTCATCATGATTTACATTTCAGCTACCTCTGGAAAGGATTAATGGTTTGAAAAATACATTAACGTGAAATGGAAGACAAATTAGATTTATAAATGAGAAATGCCTTGTCTAAAATAGGAAGCCAAGGAAGTCAATCCAGCCACACTGCCAAAGGCCACAGCGGCCAGAGGTTGAAACATTTTTTTTTCCAACTGACTGAGATTGATTCAAGCAATCTATAGTGCTAGTTGGATCTAAATAATTCAAAAGGGCCAGAATTTTGAAATTACTTCACTCTGAACACAACATCCAACAAAAAGAAAACCTACAGCACAGTAGGAAAGGAATGCTGTATATCTCAATATAGTAGACCATGAATAAAACACATTTACCAATAAATTGTATATTTTTAAAAATGTCATTGATATGAATGTAATCTTTTTTTTTTTTTCTTTTTTTTTTTTTTAATATCATTTATTGACATATGTCTATGCCATGCAAATCCAGGACATTCACAGAACTACCAGAATACAATGTTGGTCTTGTGTTTGTTTCAATGATATCTATGCAATAAAACAAATTTAAAATACTTAATAAATTTCACATTTTACAAGGATAACTTGTTACTAATCTTGCCTGATTTGATAAGGGGTTAGTGACAAGTCGTATCAAAGCAGCAAACAGGTGAACCTAACCTTACACAGACAGTCCAACAAACAGTATAATCCTTAATAGACAGTGTATAACAGCCTAACTTTCCCAAAATAAACTGTTTCAAAAAGCTCCTCAGAATATATTTCACAATATATATTATAGGTTTCCTAAATCTGCCTGTCAAAAAGGCTTTCCAGAGGCTTCTGATGTCCAAAGCCATCAGTTCATTTTTGTCTGTTTCTTTAATCTGTCAGTCTTGTCATTGAAAATAGCCTTTTTTCCAAGATGGTACCTGATCAATATCATCAATCTATCTCCCACACATCCCACTCTCTTCACTTTACAGCTGTATCCATTTCCTCCTGGCAAAAGGGGACTTTATGAATAAATGATACTGAAATGCTGAAGGTTCACATACTAAATAATGAATTTCACCACCAAAAAACACAACTTCTCCAATCATAAAATACCACACCCATCCTATTGATTGTGCTTTGCCAACAAAATGCAGTGCACAGGCTCCATCCTGCTAAGATGTTCAGAGCAAAATGGGGAAATGGATAAAAAAAAATAAAACTAAAAACTAAAAAAATAAATTGTTTGTAAACTAGAAATGAATACTAATTGCAGTCCATGGCAAGAAACTGGCCATTTGTTTTTGCCCCGTCTTGTCTCCTGTCTGCCTTGAAAGTTGAGCAGGACTGAAAACAGCTGCTGCAAGTGTCTGAGAACTTTTCTTTCCAGGACATTTGAAGTAAGTGCAGTTATCTGTTCTTTAGTTTTCTCTTAAGAGGTTATGGTGTATTTGTACACTCATCTGTGTGCATCTAAGAGTGTGCATGTGTGTGTATGAGAAAGACAGAGGTAGGAATGGAGAAGAGAATGCAAGGAGTTTATTGTTTGTTCCAGTCTTCTCTTTAAAACACTCTTGACACGGGACAATTTAAGCAGCGTTTGGTTGCTCCACATTGTAGTCGCAAAAATAGATTTGACTGCGTCATTGCCATTGCAGTGCATTTCAGTATTACCAGCTGTAATGACTGTCTTTAGTTGCAAAGCTCCAAAGAGCAGGTAAGATAAGCTCAGAACATCAGAACATTGTACTGGCAAGCAAAAGCCATTCAGCCCATGTTGGGTCATCATTTTATTCATATCTAAAATAGTATATTTGAGGTATTGTGTGTATACATTAAAGGTAAACAGTATCAAATATAACAAATTTGTTACATGTATTGAATAAATTAGAAAATAGAAATATACTGACAAACATATGCAGGACATACATAAAACAATAAAATGGTGTGTGCTTTTTGGTGTATAATTACCCTGGGTACCTGAGTTACTTCCCCCTGGTGTCTGCTACTGTCTTTCACACAACCCAGGGCATTCTGCAAGAGCAATGTAGGGGGATCATCAGTGGAGTGTTGTGGTTTTGTAGGATACTCTTGGGGGTTGGTAGTGATAGGTGGCAAGGGGGTCAATCTGAGGTTATAATCTGGTGACCTATGATTTGCAAAGGCTGGGAATTCTTATTGGATTATTGCATAAATTAGTATTTACCATTCTGTAGGACTGCTGATGGATTTGTTCAGGCTTTCCTTACATATAAAGAGCACCAATGATTTGCTTATATCTCATGTTTATCAATGTGCAATATTGTATTTTTCAACAAGCATGGGAAGTGGGTGATGTCCGTTTTGGCTGACTGTTAGGATAGGTGGTAAGTGTGTGATTCAAGCAGGCCGAACAGGCAGTAAAATTATACCATTACAGTTATTGAAATAAGTTACTCCACAGATATGATATATGAAAATGTATATATAAATATATATATAACTGAAAATGATTTTCAATTGTATGACCTCATTTTTTCTTACCAGGAGATGCATTATTTAGTGAAGTCAACCTCATTTCCATTTCCAGTGGACATTTTCAAGAGGCCGGGTTCTACAAGTAATCCACACACTCTGTTTCATCATAAAAAATTGATGTCTCAATGTATATGCAAATGTATTTAGAAACCGAGTCCATACTCACCCCATCTGTATCTCAGACTCTGTGTGATTTCATTTTTGCAAGATTCCAAATAAGAAATTATATATAATTGATACCAATTTGTGTTACTGATTTCTCATTGAAGTTATCATATGTTTCCTGGAAATACATTTGAGGGGGAAAAAACTACCATAGTGCATATTGCACAGGATTGAAGATGAAAGTTAATCTTAAAATCATGCAGCAATTTGAACAAGGCTCTAGATTATTATCTGCCTCATTTTAGCAGAATGATTTAACTATTATTCAGATTTTAAGCAGAGTGCTATAGAAAGTTCATGTTCAAAATTACAATATTTACATGATTTATTATTTTACATAAAACATAGGTTTTACAGGGGAAATGGCATGATTTTGGTGAATTTCTTGCTTCAGAACTGCCTGTGCTTAAGGAGCTGCACATTTGCAAAATGACCCCATTTCATGGGGGATTTTCTAAAAGCCATATTAAAGTTTCATGTTAATCATGAAAATTGGGAAGTAGAGCTGATGGATGCTTTCTACTCTACTTATTCCTGTCTAGATGAATTAGAAATTACCAAAGGAGGCACTGATGTTTTCTTTCAAATGCACAGGATAAGAAGGTGGCACAGAAATGGACCTATCTACCAGCACGTCTACAACTAAGTAACACTTACAGTGCTGCAAATCCCTGTCACCCTATGAATTAGCCATTCATATTATTTGGGACTCTGTGTTGAATTGTTATAATGCAACATTCAATTAATTTTGAGTTTGTAGCAATCAAATATCAAAACAATATACACAAAAATAACAACTTCAGGTGTGCTTAAATTTTTATGAACCTTGAGAGAATCAAAAATACTTTCAATGAAAAGAAGTGAGACTGTCACTAGCTGAATTCATGTGATTTGTGATTTACATACAGGATGAGGAAAAAAAAACTACCCTCATGTTCATATTCTCTCAAAAAATGTAAAATTATATCCACAATCTCGGTGGTGTATTGTAGTTTAACACATCAGTATGAAGCCTATTTCATATGTTTTTTTTCAATTCAGAATGTTTTTTTAAACATGAGCTAATGGAAGGTGGATCAAATTATACAGTTTAAACTATACTTTGTCACACATTTCGATATCAATAAAGCCAGCAACATTGCAAGATAACCAATTATCAAATCAACAATTGATTGTAGATTACTCAAAGCTTATTTTCACTGTGCTCCATGTGATTGCTGAAGAAAATCACTTTTTTCTTTCTCCCTCATTTTGCTTAGATATATTTATCATTCAGGAATAGCTCCAGAGAAATAACCTCAACCATAGCTGTAACCCCCAGGAGCATGACTCTCTGTTGGTGGCTAGCACCTCTTGAGCTCTCCTTATGAGCCCCCCAAAGAGTAGTTGAGTCGCCTTACTCTGGCCCACCATTCCTTTCACGGTACATTGAGATAAGTATAATACAGAGCACCATGTTTTCCCTTGCTGATAGAGTAATGACTACAAGCCTTTGGAAGTGATCTTTTGTGGTACTGCAGTGTGGAGTAGGAGTTATGTCTCTGTTTAATACCACCACAAACAAGAGCCTCTAACACAACACCATTGTCAAACCCAGGCCAAAAGGGGTGGCGCCAGTGCAACTGTGGTGATTTGAAAACACATAAAGCTTGGCATAGACTGCAGAGCAGGCATGCACTGGCCCCTGAGGGTATAGCTGCATTACCTTTACAAGTGTGTTTGCCCTAGCACTAGACTAGAGCCAGGGGCGCCGTAAGGGGGTTGGGAGTTAGGACGATTCCAAGGGCCCAGCACTGACAGGGGGCCCTCATAGAACACTATATTATTATTATTATTATAATAGCTTTGGGGGGCCCAATATTATATTCTTTCATAGGGCCCAAAATTTCTAGCAGCACCCCTGACTAGAGCATAATGGCATTGTATAAACAACGGACAATAGGAACAGCAACGACATCAGAAATGGATGGCAATACATGAAGGGTACGAAATAATAAGCCACTTCTGAATGAACCAGTTGAAAGTGTTGTGTTAATTTTAGGAATGAAGCGATGACTGTATTGTGTTATTTTTTATACCTGTGAAATGACCCAGTGTAGAATACACATATACATTGCATACAAAAATGAGTATGTAATGAAAAATAAACAAAATAAAAATGCACTTAACAACTTCAAGTTTCCTTAGTCAGTAATTGAGTAACTAGTTATTCACCAGAAGCAGAAGCAGCTGCCACACCCTTGCTTCTAGCAAATTCAAAACAACAGCATTCCCAACCAAACTTATTTCATGCCCCAAAGTGGCCTGCTCTGCTGTGACAGTATCTAAAACCCACTGTTTCCTACAAACCATCTGTGCTGCATTGAAGCTGTGCACACAATTTTTGTTGAGATGTCTGTTGCATAAAACACTGTGTTAAAGAATTGCACTTTAACTGTGAACTGTGCTGTAGGAAAGAGTATGAATATAATTTCAATATCACTTATGTCTGTCAAATTTATTAATCATATAAAAAATAATCAAATTCATAAAATAAAATTCTGTGTCAGGCTGCTGGGGGGTACTGTAGATTATTCAATTTAACTCTTGCTTACGTGGGACTGCCTTTTGCCCACTTACCTTTTTAATCAGAACTTTGACTGTTTTTAAGGATAAATATAATAAGTGGACTGCACAAAAATGTTATGCATATCCTTTTGGAAGATTCATGCTGTTATCCTCTATATTCTGCTGATCACTGTGCTCAGTTGAACACCACTATTTATAAGGAAGAACATAAAAAAACATGAAGAATAATAAGCACAAGAGCTGTGGTTAGAAAGGTTCAAGATGATTTTATTTCTTGACACCCTGTTTCAAAGTTACATCTTTCAGTATTTACAATCTGATAAGCATCAGTGCAATACTACTGAAGGAGCTCTTGCGTGATCTCAATATGGTGTCCTTAGAGTGAGGCTACAGTAAACACTACAGTGATGGTGTTATAGTAAAAAGGGCTTCTCTTTGTATATTCTCCACCCATAAGAGGAAATCCTTTCCTTCTGCACAGGGCAGTCTTCCCTTCTCTTTCTACATTGATGAAATCCTCCAGTGGTAGAACTATATAACTGAGTGTAGTCCATGTTTGAGCTGTGCACCCTCAGGTTATGGCTAAACATCACTGTTGCAAATACTCTTCCCAATTTTTCTGCATGTTGAGGCTTTTGTTTGCTGGAAGAAGGACAGTTGCTTAATACCAGGCTGGGAAAAGCATAACCTCCAATGTGACTTAATGTGTCAGTTGTGATATGCATTGTTCTTTCAAATAGCATATTTCAAGGTGGGGAAACAGCCACTTTTTTGGGCATAGTTCTGAGCTGGGTGTCTGAAGAGCTTAAATTAGACATTGGTTAAGGCATTCATCAGCTTCCTGGGCTCATTCACAGCTTTGATTAACCCTGTCTAAATTTTTCAAATTATTAGGGGCATCAACATCTTCAGCAAACTGCTAACAGCTCACAGCCAGTATCAGGTTTCATTATTAGTGTCGGCTCAATTATGGCTCACACCCAACTGTTTTTAGACCATCTAATAGAATCAATTGACAGGCTGATGACTTTTTTTTTTTTTAGCACTCTGTCATTTCACTAATGTACATGGCTTTAAGGCAGCAGAATGCGTAATGTGTACTAGCCAGCAATGCACAGCTGATGCAGCCAGGGCCATTTTCATCAAATATTTATGAAATGGAAAAATACACAGGGCTGAGGGCTTGTCTGGAGCACTGCAAAGTGGAATGTATTTGGAACCACTGTCTGATGGCAGCAATTAGGACCCCGTAATTAAAAATTCAAACGCAAAGTTTATTTGAAAGCATGAATCTTCACATGTGGCATTTATTTCGTCTACAAAGTACTTCATTTTATGACCCTAATTGAATCTGGCTTTTCTCTTGGTCATGGTGCCTTTGGGTGGGCTTTTGCCGTTTATTTATCCTGCCCTGGCTGTTCCCTGCTGTCTGCATTTCAGCAGCTTGAAAGAAACCCCTGGATAAGCATTTTAACCCTGACTTCCCTGATACTGACTTTGAAGTATTTGTGCTGTCAGATTACATTTATAATTGACAGTGATTTCAGAAGCCTGCCTATGGTTCCTTCTCCCCAGTTGGAAAAAACATTTGATAATTCTGTTACAATGACATATCTTGGGTTACTGAATGTATTACTCTGCAGTCTTACAATCCAAAATATATTTTCTGTGCAAATCTTTTTTTCCACAACTAACTCATGACTATCATAACAGTCAGTCATCTATCAGAATCAGATTTTTACATAGACAGACACTGTGTCTGAAGGCACATAGTGTATATGTAACCCTTCACATTTTCAAGTGCAATAAGGAACTTATGCACTGCTACCCAACCATAGTATCCTCCTCTGTGAAGTTATCGATGGACTGTTCTTGATCAAACCATTTTTTATTTATTTTAAAATATTGCTTGGTATCTAAGAAATGCATCACTTAGGTTTTTTAATGAAAATTGTCACTTCATATTCTTTGTATTTTTCTCCAGTCTGTTTTAACAGGCCCTTTTCAGTGGGAGTAGCTCATTTCATCATTCATATATATGAGCAAATGTCTGATTGGCTGACAATATTCATGACAGCCCAGCCCCCTCTGGCCTTGAAAAGGTCAGCAAGTGTTCATCACAGTGTTTTACAGGAAGCTAGTTTACTCACGACAATACAAGTGCAACCTTAAGGTGGACACACACCAGACAGTCAGTCGAGACGTCCTCTGATGGCATAGTTGATAGGGGTCAGCTGATAAGCTTTGATAAAGATGTGTTGCAACACATAGCCCTGACTGTCGTTGACAGAATTTTGAGAGACCGCTGTAGTGCCTTGACTCTGTCTGTAATCACTCAATTAGCTGCTGGTACGTAGGTACCTAGAAGAGAACTACACACTAATACAGGCACCTTGCACACTACAATAAAAGTAAAAGTTGCTTACCTCATGGAGGATGCATTTTTTCTTTTATTTAACCATTACTTTGCCTGTGTTTAAATGCAGGCAAACGTTCCCATCATAGGATCATTATCAGTGGCAAGAAAGCTGACAGTTTAGCAAACGTTTTTTAAAACTTCTTGTGGAGAGCAAACTCAACACTAGGAAGGCAGCAGTTTAGTTAGAAAGGTTTAGTTAGCTAATGTGAGGTAAGGTAGCTACCCAACTGATACAGACACAATATTGCTAGTTAGAATACGAACCTGCCAGCTACCATAACATAGCAAAAGTCACCAGTCATCTCCTATCACTACTACCCAGACACGACACAAGTGTTCTGTCTGGGACAGCTGTGGTTCTCTCTTCACCGTCCCTACCATTATAATGCTAGCTAGTAATGAGTTCCAGTAATCCATTGTGTCCATTCATGCCAAAGGCAAGTGATGTGCAAGCTCTGCGCAGTACTGTTATGCTTTGGAAAGTACGGCCTTGTTCAGTTGTTGAGGACTTACCATTAGCTGCTTAGCAAGCCATGATGTTGTGGTAAACCAAATTATCCTAGCTAGGCCTAAGTAGCAAGCAAAGCTAGATCACATAACTAAATTACACAAAGATTTATCATCTAACAAGCTGGAACTAATGACATTATTGTTGTTAGCAAACTACTTACAGATGACATGTTTGAAGTTGAGTTGGGTTCTGGATTGTTTGCACTGCTCCTTGATGCAGGATCAACTTTCCAGCAAATGAAATTATACCTTGTTCTCAATACAATGAGGCGAGAAATATATTGAGCACACACAAACATGTGGACTGACTTGACTGACGTGGCTGGATTGATAAATTATATCAACATGGTGTGGATTGTTTCATCTTTTGGAATGCTGTGAAGGGATTTGCTGTGTGACAGCTGCTATACCAAAGCACATTTTACAAGGGCTGTTTTAATGCTCATTGTAATGTTCCATATACTAGGCTGTCGCCGTAGGTTGCTGGTACTATGGAGCAGCAGGGATATGCAAATTTATATCAAACATGATTGGTATATTAAAATGAAGACCATTTGTAACATAGAAACTGGTGCTAATTCTGAACCTGTTATAAAAGACGGCACTGACCACATATATCATATTTTCATACATATCAGATTGTAAATCCCATAAAAAACCCAATAAATTACATTTTTTACTACAGGGCCCCCTGAAACTATTACCACATTTTCCAGCCACAAGGCTAGTACTGCTACCAAGTTTGTATGACCATAATGTGAACTTGTGCCACTGCAAAATCTTGAGCTGCCACAAAAACCACAATCCTGTTAAAATGACCTTTCTCTAAGAAAAACACATCTGTAGAGAATCGTTTAAACTGGTTTAGGTAATCGTAATCCTAGGAGAGGATTAGATATGTTTTATATTTTAATCAGAGAGTAGTGCTGAGTAAACGTAGTCATCGTGTTCTGAATGTTACATACAGACAATAGATTAAAGGCATTTAGACAATTTTCTTTGTAAATTGTACTACTCCTTTGACTCTATTGTTCCTATGAAGAAGATTTCAGCAAAATCAACTGTATTACCCAGTCCCCACAGCAAACTGTGAGTGAATATATGTCATCTTTAGAAAATGAAGCAAAGAAACCCCATTTTTTTACAAGTAATAATTCATACTGTTAAGAAGCAATTCTCACCTCTGCTCATTGTGCCACAAGGCCATCATTAATCAGGTTTGCCTTGCCTTTATTTTGGGTCACATTTTTATTAATGCAAATAGCAGGTGAAGTGTGGATCACAGAAAGCTGTCAAGGCTCTTGCTCCCACTGTATTCATGTTCATTCACCACAAGTGGATAACAAGAGATGAATACTCCTAGGCTACACCTTCACTTTAGACAGCATTTGGTAAACTGCAGTGCAACTGTGTTTTCAGCCAGCTGATACTAATGAGCATATGTTTATTGGAGCTGAGATCATAAGCAGGTTGATTTGCAGTCAGTGACTACAACAGAAGGATGTGTATAGCCAGAGGGAAGAACCAAGAAGTGGGTGAGCATGGCCCATTAAGACCATGGTTTCAAATCTAACTCAAAAGCCAAATACTACAGCGACCTAGTTTTCATCAATGAAAGTGTAAATGAGTGCATGTCTGTTCCATAGACCTTTTTTAAAATGAACACAAATATCCTGGACAAACACACAGACACCCAAGTTAGAGTTAGTTGTTTGCTTCCTCCCAAATGCACTCACACCATGGACTCTACAAACAAACAAGGAAACAGGCTGAAATTAGCTGCAATTAGCAGCTAAAGTAAATTAAATTGTTTGCGGTTTGGGGGAACATGGCCTACCTGTTCATTCAATGGCACTGTGAAGGAGAGCCTTCACCACCTCTCCCTAAGTGCTAATTGTCAATTGTGTAACAATCAATTGTTAATTGTGTGCACCTGAAAATGAGTTGTAAAGGGACCAGCCTATTGGGTACACACCTGACCAATTGAAAGGTGAATAAATAGAGGTGTGGCTTGAGAGCAGAGAGAAGGCTCACTTTGTCCCTGCTGTGGGCTTGGATAGGCTGGTTTCTTTGTCTGTTTGGGTTTAAAATAAGTTATTGGTTTTTAACCTTTTGTTTTTGGCTCATTTATGAGAGAAGCAGCAGTCAGCCTCTCTACAGGGGCCAACAGGACAGACTCCATCAGCCAAAGGACCTGAGGGCTGGGGGCTGATGGGATTTGTAGTGTTGGGAGGGCACCAGCAAATGGGGCTGAATAGCACGGGCTGTGATTGTGGGGGGAGTTTCCTGTGTTTGCTTTTAAATCTTTTACAATTGATTTGTATTGCATTTTGAAAGAGGCAAAATACATATGAAACATTTTAAATATGGTACAGAGATGCCTGTATGCCAATATATATTCGTTTATTGCCTTTGTTCAGTTAATTGATTTATTTGATGCTTCCTGGTTTGTTCTAAAGTGGCTGACTTCCTTTATGAGAAGCAGCATTCAGTTAGAAGTGGGATTCAAACTCCCTGCACAAAGGAGTGATCCAATATTTTGGAATTGAGCAGGAAAGAGAACAGAAGGAGACAAGTGAAGACATGATGGTAGGGGCCACTGGGATCAGGAAGGACGACCTGAAAGGGATGTTGTCTTGACTGATCTGGGGGCCCCAGAAGAGGGAGCACCTCAGGAAACCCTTGGTAATTGGCGAGGCCAGGAGGGAAAGCTGGTGGCAGGTGAAACAGAAGAACAGAAGTTTGGGGGACCAGAGAGGAGATTCCAAACAAACAAATATATAATTTGTATTCATCTGGTGTGAAGGCCGTGTCCTCCTATCCCTCATCCGTTTGGACCACCTGTTGCCGATGCTCTCATCTACTACATTGCCTTCAGGCCTCAAGAATAACAGCATTGACTTTGATGTACGTAAAATTACTGCTCATAATCTATTCATTTCACAATGGTGGGGAGCAACATCTGTCACATCGCAGAGCTTTAACACTACCATCAAGCTGCCCCCTCCACACACACACACACACAGCCCAATGGGACAATTTTGAGTCAGCTTGACTTTTCACCCTACTTTTCACCCCACTTGAATATTTATCAGTAGAGCAGTAGAGATGAAAGTATTCAGGTTCCAAGCATATTATCCATTCTGAGATATCCTCTGCTTTTTGTCAGTTGTGTTTATTGTGTGTTAGTGAATAGGCTTCAGCTAAGCTGTTCAATCTGTGTTGTTGACCTTTGTGTGTAATATTAAGATCCTATGGCAGTTCCAATGAAAATATATTATTTTCAATTTTCACAATGCATTAATGCACAGGCATACATACTTTCTGTATATAGTATATATCTACTTAATATTTTCCTACAGTAGGCCACTGGGTAAAGAAACAGAAATTAAATAAGCTAATGATGGATGTCTTATTTCAGTGATGTAATTTATTGTTATATATAGTTATATTGTTGGGTTATCAGATATCATATTCCACTGAGTGTGAGGGGTTTTGCACAGGGAGCAATAACTCAAGGACATGCAATGAAATTAATGTGTTATACCGAAATTCATTGTATACAGAATTGAGAATTATTTGCATTATTGTTAAAATAATGTAATTGTTCATAACATCTTCAATATGCATAAATTAACTGAAAGTTAGTGCTCTGATTAGCTTGGTCTGGTGTTGTGATACTGTCTTAGAAAACTGTTTAATGTGTCTGAGCAACTTCTACAATGACTAGACATTCAACACATATAGTTAGAGGTCTCTGAAATGGTCACTGACGTTTCTGACAGAAGAACTCTTACTTCTTTTTATAGAGTAAATCTGGGGGAAAGAATTTAATACCTAATTCTGTAGACATCAGAAATAAAATGTTGGAGGTGTTGCATGTTTCTTGACATTACAGCTCATTGAGATTGTGAGAAAACCAGCACTGATCTTTGATCCAAAAGAATCTTCTTCTTTTTTCAGGAAAGGAAAGATACATAGCGTCTCAGCATGGGGGCAATTTCACTGTGAAATGAACAACAATTTAAGTACTTCTGAGCTGCCAAATAAGACACTTGCCCTCTAAAATTGTGCCCTCTACCTCCTAAGATACATTCTAAAATGGGGAAGGAAATATTACAAACCAGAACATTCAACATAAAAACAAAGCTTGTGAAAAAGCAATTGAAAATATGGCTGTCCCAAACTGGCAATTCTCTAATGAAAATTAGGTGACAGGTAAATGATCCCTCTCAAATTTCTGTTGCAACAACAGCATCTTTGGTTACAGTCCACATGCAGGCTACAGCCAACACTGTAGTGTAATTTTAAATAAACATATACAGTTTCAGACACAGAAATAATTTGATAAATGTAACAACTGACAAAAAAGAAGGGAGGATAATATATCAGCTATATTATACTAACACAGATAAATAGGCTAAAATAATAACTTTAGATCTTGCCACTTGTATGGTACAAACCAGCAAGTTAATGAATGAGTTGGATGTGTGCTGGTAATGACCTTGAGAGAGCTTCCACTGAGACAACTGCAGAGTAATTTGAACTATCGAAAGCAGTGGGATGTGTTATAATTAAATATGCATTGCAATATTTAAAATTTATAAAATGCATGGATTTTCCACACATTATTCACTCACATCATTTATATCAGTATTTTCATATAGAAATTGCATGGTTTAAATGCCCTTTAAATGCAGTTATACAATAAGTTAAATATAGATTTTGATAGTCCAAATTTATTTATAATTTGTTTTTCCAGATGAAACTGATAAAACTGCATTTACATGAAAAATATATGTTTAATTATATATATATATATATATATATATATATATGATCAACATTTAAGTGCCTTCTCCAGCTCAATATTAATTGTTTCTTCTTTGTTTATTTGATATAATCTGATAGCACTCACTAATTATGGCACTAAAGACCATAGTTAATTTGAGAAACATTATTTGAGATATCTGTTGAACTAACTAAATTGATGCTTTTTAATTGAATTGTACTTAATTTGCAGGTTACCTCAGTAAAACCCACCTTGCTTTAGAACTTCTCAACAGACTTATTGAGAGGCTTCTGTATGTAAAAAGTGGGCTGTTCTCTCAAGCTAGCGGGAGAGGTTCGGGCTGGTTTTCAATTAAGAGCATGTCTGAAACATGCCTGAAGAAATGCTACCTCTCTCGCAGCATCTCAGGACACAGTGATGTAATTAGCACAGTGCAGGAAGGCCCGTGCCAGGCCTGTTTATGGGTTAATGAGCCCCTGGCAGCTTCCAGCTGGGGAGTCCGGGGCCAATGCGGTTGGGTGTCAGGAGGAAACCACCCATAGGCGTTCCCTTTGAAGTGTCAGAAGGTCCCCTTGTTCTGAGGGGGGTCATGTTTCATTTGTCTGAGTGGCAAATGAAAAATGAATGAGCTGCCAGCAGTCGGCCCCTGTGACATTATTCACAGATTATCCCATGCCTCTGCTGCTTCTTGTCAGCCCTAATACACCCCTCTGAACCACATTTGGGTGACAGTAAAATTCAAAATACACTATTGCTGTTGTTTGGGGGACAATCTCTCAGCTATCTTTAACTTTGGCTGCGGTCAAATTGCAAAAACAAAAGTCACATTAATAGCAATAAATAGTAACAGCAGTAATATCCTTTTGGAAATAATTCTTTGGCAGGCTTTTCCTTGCCCTTTTGTTGTTTGAAGAGGAAATATATTACTGCAGCAGTATACAATGCTTGGACAAGGGTTGACGAGTGGTACTATAGCCCAGGGATGTCCCTGTATAGACTTCATTGTCACTCTGCTGTGTGTCGTATGCCCTTGTCCCTATAGGATATCTGTGGTCCATCTGGAGCTCTCCAGTGGGATGACTTGGCCTTGTGGTGAATAGTAGGGAGATGGCCCTAATGAACTTGAAACTTCTTTTGAGATTCTGACCCCTTTAACAGCATGGGTCTTGTGTGTACTGTATCACATTGAAATATATCTGGGTTTTGTCCCTGGTTTTTCTCTGTACACAAGGTATAATCTGCTGCATTCAGATCACTTACGCATTTCAGGAAAATAAAATGTCGTCAGGCCTGCAGTTATGTTTTATTTTCTCCTCATTAAAGGTCACATTAACAGTCATTCACATTTGAGGCGAACACGTGGGAGTGTCTCTGCAATGTATGTTGTTGTATTGCCATTCTGAGCCTAGTATTTGGCTCAGAAATTTTAGTCCCACTTCTGATACATGAGTGGATTACCAGATCTGTCTCTTCTGTTCTGGCACTTCATTAGAGATATGAATGACTCTTGTTGGAAAATTATAAGGTCTCATGTGCAGTAGTTTAAAAAACATTACAAAGAGACTCTATTTACAGTTTATTCAGTGCTACTGAATATCTATCTGAATAATAGTTGTAAGTTTATATTTTTTCTTCCAACATTAAAAAATCATTAGTTTTGCACCACAGACATACAACAATGGCCTAGTGATGAGAAAAGAATGATAAAACTCCATCTGATTGGGGATCATTGGTATTTGGGCACCACCCACGTCTCTTTAGAGATCTTCTCAAAAAGCGGAACTGGAATCTTCTTAGACTTTAGAATAGCTGAACCTTCTTTACAATAAAAGATAAAACATCATACATATCACCCTTCTGTCACAGAGACAAGAAAATTGGTTTGAACTCTGTTAGAGTTCACATCTTGGCTTCAAAGGGGTAAATAACACCAAAGCCTCTCTATTGTCAAATCTATTTTAATTGCACCATAGGATGTTAAATCTTAGCATGAGATGCCTTTCTGGCAAAGGAGTTCACTGTAGTACACAATTTCTCAGATATTCTTAAACATCATCAGCTTAGTCTAATATTGGTGTGATAATAAAAGAAAAAGAACAATTCAACATTATCTCTTTCGATATGGTCATAAAATGTTCGAAATGAAACCTGACAAGGTTACTTTTCCTCTTGACTAACATTTTGACGTACTGATTTGTTTTGAACACGTGCAAGAATTAGAAAACATCTTACCAATGCCACCATATGCAATTAAAAATAAAATTACAACTCAGGTTTTTTCCCATCCCTTGAACTTTAGAGATTTTTAATCTCAAAATGATTACATGTGGACTGTTGCCTCAAAGCTGATCAGATTGCTTTTCCTAATAATTGCACAGCATGTGTTTGATCTCCAGGATGAATAGAAGATTAGTTTTTTTATTAAACCACTCAAGTGCAATGCTCAACACTGCTCCACTGAGACATTGTTGGTTTAGGTGTTTTAGAAAGCGCAGTCTTTTTCTGATCGGCAACTCTAAACTGGCCCACAGGGAGAAAATGGGGTCAAGAATTTCAAGTTTATGGGTAATGATACTGCACCATCAGATCTTTAGGATTGTGCTAATTCATTTCATAAGTATTTTGCCCCCTACCCTCACTCCAACTTGCCCTGAAAACAATGAAGTTCAAAAATCAAATCAGGTGGTAGAATATACTGTATTTTTATCCTGAATGCAATGGATGATATTTTCTAATAGATATTTTATAATAGATGAATTTTCTGCCTATCCAGAACCATATACAGGCCTTAGGAAGGGTCATTTTTAGAGTTGAAACTGAACTGCTAAAATGAAATGACATTAAAACAAACAATGAAATAAGAGAATAAATAATGATAATTCTGCATAGGAAAGGTAGTATGTATAATATTATAATTTTTGCACATCCATGTATGTCATGAATATAATATAATGGCATATTAATTGTATAAATAATATTTATTTTAGAATTCCAATTGCAAAGCATACTTAATTTAAATGTGTCCACAAAAATGTTTGTAACAAATACTGCCCAGTGGTTAATACATGTTGTTTCAGGTAAACCCACATTGAAGAATCTTCTTTGCAATCTACACCAGGTAGCATATAAGAGTGTTTAGGAAAACCTTTTGTTTCACAACATAGATGAAGCAAAGAGATTTTGTGTGTAACTCTTGTATGTGCTTCTCACACACACACACACACACACACACACACACACACACACACACACACACACCTACCTCACATGTTTTATATATGCTTTGGTATAATAGAACTTACCTATTATTGTGTTTATGGTGTTTCATATGCATGGTAACAGACTGATTACTGAGGATTTATTATTAAAAGTCAGTGCATTAATAATAATTTTCAGATAACTAATTGGATACAGTATACGTACTGTGCCCTAGTCTTTCTAACCAAGGAACTTTGTGTCTTGATAAGAACATAAACGTTTGTTAACTATATGAAGCATATGATAGCATGCTGGCTAACTTCACAGATGTTACTTTTCAACTAGATTTGTTTCTAAGATAACGTAAGCTAACGAAGTCACAAACTGTGGGTAGTCCCATGCCCACCCCTCACCTACTTCAGGACTATCTACCCCAGCCCACCAAACAGCCATGGACAAGGTAAGTAGAGTACAGGGTAACTTCATGTACAATTCATAAACAGTATTCAGGGTAGCTAATGCTCTGCAACTTTTTTCCCCAGCCCAGCTAACTTACATTTCCCATATCCCTCCAGACCCCTACAAGTAATCAGCTATGAACGGTACATGTTCACTGCACACACATACTGTATGTGGGTCATTACTCTGTGCCTAGTCCATGTACGGCAGTACTTCACACGTTTGTCACCCAGAACTTTGACGGCTTTTTGACTTCACTTAACTTCACAGGGTCGATACCGTGAGATTTAGCCCAGCTTCACTTGCTGTTCTGGCTCATCTGCTGCATCCAGACTCTTTGCTTCAGTTAAATCCCCTGCCCTCACAGTTAACTGGCTTGCCAATTCGTGTCCTCCCTTCTCTCCAGCTCACTTCCAATTCAGATGCCACTTACACAGAACACTAAGCACAACACTCTGGATGCACACAACAAAGGGGTCTGCCCTCCTGCTAATATTAACTGGTAGTTTATGACTCAGCTGCCTCACTAAGCACACTTTCCTTCTCTCCCCAGACTTCTCTCAACAAATTGAACCCCACTCAGCTCAATGAGGCAGAGGTGTGTCTTGTTAACAGTCTGTGTACCCACAGCCCTGCCCCCTTTTCACTTGGAGGCAAGCTTCCAGTGTCTGACAACAACTATTTCTATTTAAATGTTAACAGCCAAACAGTTGACCAGTGTACCACTATGCTAGTGATGTGAAGCTATAGTTTTTGTATGGACAAAAAAATTTCACAAGCTAGCGGCAAATCTTGCTGACAGCTGCAAAGGGCATTTGACCAAATATCATAAATGATTAAATAACAGTGAGCTGAGGCTGGTGCAGAAACTGTGCTATTAACCGAGTTACAGAGGATGGATGAGAAATTCCTTACAGATTCAATTTGGTTTTGAGTGTTAAATAGAACAATGGACAACTACATTCATGTATGACCACATAAGGTGAGGATACATTTCTTATCAAAATCCTGATAAGAAATCCCCCTTCCCTCACTCACCATCATTCATCCTTCTGTATAACATTGCATTATTAGCTAGTTCCCTGTTGTCAGGCAACAAGGAGTGAAAACCTAACAAGCACTTGTCAAATCCCAGCCATCAAAATTTTGACAGTTGGTCCACTGGACATTCTTATTAAGAGAATTTCATCTTTAGGAACAGATTGTTTTGTTTCTCCTGGCACTCTTCTGAAGAAACAGAGCTCAGCAGAACTTTGAGGCTGTTAACATGAGGCCAGACAGTTTCCAGTGGAGGCCTTCAGATCACCTGGCTGTCTTGCACTGATCTGACACCGTACAAGGACTAATCAATACTTCAATACAGTCAAACGTGAATCCTGTCACTAGCATAGGAGTCCAGTCTAACTGATGGTGAAGCTCACTGTCAGATTCCTTTTTGCCCTCTAGGTATATGAGCGGGTGAGATTCTGTCATGCTTTGCAGCTCTGGAAATGGCTGAAATAAAATTCCAAGTTCAGACAGTCAAAGAATATCAGTTCTTGTCAGTTTAACATGCTCTTTTTTACATGATAGATGCACACCAGTGACCTCTGCCTAGTTAAATATGTACCTGGGGCTTGCAAGTGGCTCAGACAGTTTCAAGCACAGGTCAAGACCTGTGGCACGAGTTTGAAACCGCCACCCGTCATTTACCCACAATGACCGCAAACCCACATGAGCAGAACAAATTGGCTTCTTTCTGCCAGGGATGAGGTGGGCAGGTTAGCCAGGGTCCCCTTGTTGCTCCACTCTGAACACCCTGGGACTTGCATGGGCACCTATGAATTACCCAGATAGTTTTGGGGTGTTTGTGTCCTAAAACACTGTGGGACTTGTAGAACAGAAAATAGTAGTGGTGGGCCTGCATATATATCAAAAAAGTGCATGCACCTCGCCCTCTGCTCCAGTGTGGGTTGTTGTTGCAGTGGTGACAAGATTAAATGCATAACTGGCAACTATTAATGATGGGTGAAAAAGGGGAGAAATGAAAAAGCATCTAAACCTTGTTCCTGGAAAATTAAAATCAGTAATCTGTGGATCTATACAGGGAATATAGAAATTGCAAAGCAGCTAGCAATGTAGATGACCCACTAGTTAGCAAGCTCATCACCAGCTGGCCATTTTACCAGCCAGAAAGCCAGCTCTTCCATTGTTTTATCACTAGTATATTATTATATGCTGAAATGAAGATATTTTTTGAAATATATTTCATGTCACATAACATATTTCACAATTTCACAATACATGCAATGTGGCATACAAAAGCTATACTGTAAAACTTTTATTTACTTTCGTATGAAACCTTAGGCATGTTTATATGAGCTATGAACAGGATATATAATCACAATAGTGCACTGTGATTGGAGGATGTTCAGTGTTTTCTTGAAAAATAACAAATGAGGACAGATTATGATTTGAAACTAAATATTTGTTTTAAAGATCTGAACAGTCTATTTGGTGACGTTTTTCCAGAGGAAAGAAAAAATTGAAAATCCGTTTGAGCCAACTGGAGAATTTCCTGAAAAATTCCTCTGTGATCTTGATTGACAAGACAGGAGGGGTTGCAGTCTAGTCGACTAGTCTGCAAGTCGACTTTACTGCTCTGCGATGACGCTTTAAGCTTGACGTAGACTAGTCACTGATCACGTGATTATGACACTAAAGCTGCTTACACACGACTAGCTTCAAAATCTCCCAACGCTCGCTTTGCCCTTGTTTTTCTATTAAGAGAGCGTCATGCCTCCGTTCCGACCTCAGCATAGCGTAGTGTTCAAACCAGGCGTTGTAGCGCTCCGCTCAAAGTTCAAATTGGTTGATCTTCGATGCCATTTGCCGCTGACCTTTCCGAGTGTAACCAATGATTTTACAATGTGAAGTTGAAGTACTGGAACATGGGCGGCGCGACACCGGCGCACAATATAAACATTGAATTTAAAGATCCAATCAAAGTCAAAATGGAGCACAAACAGGAGAAGCTTATACTGTGTGTGTCAGGCTTAAAAAAAACGATGCATGGCGCAAAGTTAGCATCGATATAATTTATAGTTATTAGCTACATACCCGGCATACTCAGAAGCTTGCTACGACCCTGCTAGCTAGCTTAGTTGTTCTGTCAAAGTGACAAATCCAAACGTGAGTTTATAGTATTAACTAGGGTTGTCAAAATAACACATTAATTTCGATTAATTAATTATAGAAAAAATAAAGCGTCAAAAGAATTAAGGCAGATTAATCGCACTCTATGATGCCCCTTGACCCCATACGTCACTGTGCATTTAAGCATTTATCATACCCAACTGCAGGCTAGCTAGGTTCTTTTATATCATATATGAAACGTATACACATCTGCGCTGTCGGTAAATGCGAATTAAGTTCGCGTTGGTGTAATCAACGATTGCATTGGAACATCTGTAAAGCGGAGTGATACACGTATAGTTAAAAGTGCCAGTGCTGTTATACTGAATATCAGCACTCATGGAATGCCTTGTCCAGTAAAATTACTTGGTCAGAACTAATTGTTGTATAAAGTACAATTTGAACATGAAATGCTTCTCACGGTATATACGATATATGTGATTAATTTAGATTAATTAATTACAAAGCATGCAATTAATTAGATTAATTTTTTAATCGCTTGACAGCCCTAGTATTGACGTTACAGAGCTACAAAAATCTCGCTAGCTAGCTAGTGTATTAGTATCCCTGTAACACATACATCTCTGAGACGTCTATGTGATGTATGCCGATAGATCTGGAAGAGATATTTAAAAGAACGTTTGCTCATCTGGAAGACGTCTCTGAGTCATCAGATTTGAATGTCTACGGTTTAACAACAAATTACGGGTAAGAGTAAAACATCCAAAACATTTTAAACATTTTAGGGAATCAATAACACCTTGAAATTTCAGTATACGCCCACCTTGAAATTTCAGTATACGCCCATGTCATTATCAGCGGTCATACATAACATGGGCTAGTTTCATGCCTTTCATGCTTAAAGTCTGTGTTGTTATCATAAGTCTGTGTTGATATCATACAGTGAGTCATTTTGCAGTAGCCTACATTTGAAGTACATATTTTAAACTTTAGCTACGTAAGCAACATTGATGTAACCGGGTATTGTTAACCTTTTTTTTTTTTTTTTTTTTTTTTTTTTTTTTTTACCAGCACATCATACATGGCCAAGAGCTCACATAGACTTTGCTTAGCTGGAGAAAATATGATAAATGACATTAAATGTGGCATTATGTATGGTGGCACATACAGCTCGACACGTTTGTTTCGACACGTTTGTTTGTTCTACACCAGAATGCCCCCTTCTTCGACAGCGTTGTTGGCAGGGCAGCCAGAAGGAATTTTGACGCTTTCGCCGCTCCCGGTGTGAACGTATGTCATCGGCGATTAGTCGACGTCGACTTGACTTTCATCACATAACTGTTGACTTTAAAAAATCTGTCGTGCAACCCCTACAAGACAGTAGAGTAAATGCCTGGAGAATGTGCACAAGTCGAGGAAATCACTAATGTTGATGGTGATGGTGATGGTTGTTGTCCTGTTCTTGAGAATTTAGATGAATGGCTAACATAGTAGTAGTAGCCCGCTAAGAATCATAAAATAATCATGAAAGGTGAATAAAAAACTGTAAATGTTTTAATAAATTTAATAGTGATTTCACTCATGATACTGTTTAATGATGTAGAATCAGAGGATTTAAATGGTATGTTTATTTAAAAACAACTTCCCCTGCACAGAGAATGACAGATGGAATAACTCATCAGCAGATGCATCTTGTTCCAGCTTTACAATGCAAGGAATTCTAACTTGGTGTCAGTATGTAAGATGGCTGCTAGTAAGTGTGAATTATGCCTTATTGCAAAAATGGCCATTCCGTTTGATTTAGACCTTTGTTTATTGTTTTTGCTTTTTTCCCAAAATGGGATACATGGAGTAGAGGGATTAGGTATAAGTCTCTCCATTCAACTGTAAATTCACAGACATTATTTTCATTAAATGTAGCGAGGTAAGGCATTAGATTTTTATTTTATTTTACAAGCCAGCTAGCTAGGTTACATTTCTGCCATTTCCTTTATTCCTTAGTGTTATATCATGATACACACTGGTACTGCATGAAGATGTAATGCAGACTGACATCAGGATAAGTGATTCATGGTGCCAGTATATTTGTGTATTATACAACAGAGACAGTCCTCTAACTATGAAGACAGTCTCAGCATAAATTCTATATCTGGTAGCTAGCTACCAAGTTTCAGAACTGATTCTTTGCTAATTAGCTGAGTGGCAAATAAGGTTGTCAAAGGATTACTCTTGCTTGCTAGCTGTCTACCTTAATTTATTTATCAGTCAATTAGCTATGAAATGTGAAGGTGTGTTGCACCTGTCCTGACAGGCAAAGGTCAATTTTTATATAAACCACCACCACTGAAAATGAACATTGTTGCCATTCTCCTGCTACATTACATCAGTTGTTAAGCATTGTATCATTCTAACCAAAAACAAACCGTACCAAAATAAATTCACATAAAAGCTTTTGGTGTATAAAAACACCAAGTTACTGACACATAATAAGTTCTTATTTTGTACAAGTTAATTTGTACAGAAGTTAAAAGAATAACTTGCAAAAATAGGTCTGCTAAATCAAGAGTATTGATCTCAAAATGTAGCCAGGTTACACTAAACAATCTTGCTGACATTACTGTTCCTCATATAAGCTTATCAAACTCTATTCCAAAGCAAAACCAACTATTGTTTCCTAAACTGACCAAGACAACACAAGACCAACTTACAGAGAAGACCTTAGGGAAAAAAAAGGATACAGGTAGGATATAGGATAGATCTGCATTTAAGCAATGCCTGTCCAGTTTGTTACAGGTGCAGTAATGCCACCAAATTGTTTAGAGTGACTGTTTACAATTAGCCTGCCAGCTCAGTATTTGTTTCATCCTTCCTAGTTATCTTCTTTGCGTCTTTCATTTGTTCGTCAAAGTAAAGGACAAATATCAGGAATAATACTTTACTTATCAAAGCAGACTTCTGAGCCACACATCTACACACAACTACACAGATCTCATTGCTTTGGCTTGGTGGTTTAATTATCCTGAATCAGTCTCACACTGCAATTTACTCACAATCATTTACTCTTTTTTTTTTTTTTTTTTTTTTTACAATCATTAATGATTCAATCAGTAGCTCCAGAAAGTGTACCATTAGATCACCATTAAATGTATAGACTTGACTGTTCCTGAGAATATATAGTTATAAGACACAATAACCATACCATGGTAATTATCATTAATAATTCAGCAGGAGAAAGGAGAGCCTGCCATTCACAGGTCTTCAGATGTGCCTCTTAGATGTTGTGGGGCTGCTTCAGCCAGAAGAACGCATTTTAATGTGCTTTTATGTGGTGCTGATGAGTTTCTTTTTGGTTCTTTGTATTTACAGCGCCTTTGCATTCTCTGCTAGGATGCAAAGTTACTTTTTAAAGCTTTTGATTTTCATTAATCCTCCAGTGTGTATAATGATGAGACTTTAAAAAAAAATCCAAAGAAAATGATTGCCAGCTGTAGTTGTATTCATAGATTCCAGTTTCCTTTTGTGTTTGCCGAGATTTTGCATACAAAAAGTGTGTTTGTTCGAAATTTTACATGTTTAAATTTAAATGTTTTTAAATTTTACAGTTTACTTTGCCATAATTTTAAAAATCATATGTTTCATATAAAAGAGTGTCTATTCATGTGATTCCACATAGAGGTTCTGTAAATCCAGAAAAATGCAATTTCACTGTATGAAATACATGTATGCATAAGAAACAAACACCACAAGAAAAATCGGAATAGAAATTACCATCAATAAAGCTGGTCAGACAGGGATATGCATATATAGCATTTCAAGCAATTATGGCGTACAGGCTTATTCAATAATGAATAATACAGTGGTATTTTTTCCCCTGCAATCTAAATGTTAGCTGATTACCTACATTATGTACATCTTTTTCTGCATCTAGTCTTGCCATTGTGAATCCAGTTGTGGAAATGGAGGCAGAGGCCCTTTAATGTTGGCCTGCAGTTCTACTTTTTGTATATGCTCATCATTTTACTGGGCTTGGATTTTCAGCAAGGCTCTGTAGAAGTCTGAGAGTACTCAGCTACCTTAATTAGATTCGACTACCACAGTTGATGTGTTGTGATAGCTGTGCAGCTGATATGTTCTAAGAGGCTCTTTTATTGCATGCAAAAAAACAAACAAACAAGAAAAAAAAAGAGAGAAGTGGTTTAATAACAAAACCTTACTTTTAGCTGATGCAGCTTTTGGAAAATCATGCTTAACCTACTATATATGTATATTTTTTTTTCTGAACACATCTGTAAAAGCCTGCATGGAAATAATTTATTTTTCAGCCTAGAAATGTTTATTACAATGAATCTGCCATATTTATGATGCAAATAATTGTATTCCCATTCAATGCTTAAAAAAAGACATATAAAACGATAATACTGGCACACTTAGTGCAATATGCATATATACATATATTAAAAAAACAGATGAACAGATGGATTTCACCTCAGTGCAAATGGATACATTGGGCTGTCATGTTATATATATATATATCTCCCTATTGAGAGGAGAGCAGACTATTTCCTACTCAGACAAGCACAGGTGGTGGTCTACTGAGGAAAAGTCAAATGCTTAGATTAGAGTCATCCTTCATCCTGTTTTCAACATACAGGTGAGTGCATGCATGGCGTACGCCAAAAGAAACCTACAGGTCCGAGTGGTGGTGGCTCTGTTATGGCATGGGATGCATTCTTCTGGCATTATTTAAGTCCACTCAACCCCTTAGATCAAGGTAAATGTTAATAAATATAAAACCATTCTGAGCGATCACCTTCATCCTACGGTGATGCATTCATATCCTGATGGAAGTAGTTTCTTCAAGATCCCCATCCACCGGGCACTGAATGGCTTGGTGAGCAGAAAAACAATGTAAACCATATGCCATATATGCCTGTGAGTCACCACATCTCAACCCATTTGAACACTTATGGGAGATTCTGGAGTAGCACCTGAGACAGTGTTTTCCAGCATCAACAACAAACCACCAAGTGATGGAATTTCTCAGGGAATAAGGGTGTCACATCCATCAACAGAAGTTCCAGGCACTTGTGGAATCTATGCCAAGGTGCATTGAAGCTGTTATGTCAGCTTGTGGTTGCCCAATGCCCTATTAAGAGACTTTATGTCGGCATTTCCTTTATTTTTTTTTTCCGTTACCAAGTGAGTCAGTGCAAATGAAGATACAATGGATTCCTGCGGGCATATGTGAAAGTGCCCTAGATGGGGTCTCCCGAGTCACTTTGGTATCCCTCTATGTAGGAGCCATTAAAAATAAGTCACATTAAAAATTAACAAGGAAAAAAATCTAAAACCATAGGCTTGAATATTTAATATTATTCAATTGAGTGATAAATTATCAAAGCATCATCATACTTTTCTTGTAGCAGGGGCAAAGTGTCATAGGATTTGGAATTTTGGAAATGCAAGACAAGACATTGTTACAACACTGCAACAAATATTGTGAGAAAGTACACCCTTTCAATACATGTTGGAATAAAGAGGCTGAGGTGCTTTGAAATGATAATGTTCTTGCATCAACACTCTTAAGTGCTTGCAGTTCTTGTGCAGGAATAACACCTGTACAGATGTGAGGTGTTCGAAGGCCTTGAGGACATCACCATTAGGTCAGTCTGACCCAGTTTAGTCATTTGTTGTGACTAATGATGCTGTGCGTTCCATTTCAGTGAGTGGCAATGAGATCATCTTTCTGACATTCTGTGGGAGTAAACTTGCTAACCCCTTTATATTCCACTGGGACGGACACCGTGTGTCTAATAGTACTGACAGCTCTTTGGACTTGAAACACCATCTCAGAATTGAGTCACCACAATTCTAAACAATGAACACAGAATACAGAATACGTATACAGTCTAGTAAAGTAGCTGTAGGCAGGAATAAGGAGTAAGGCAGACCCCAAATATACAGTACAGTCATGAAACCATTAAGAACAGACAATGTATGTAATCACACTACCAGACCATACAGAAATATAATAGTTTTACGGTAGGACACTCCTGTTTCATATCGCTGTAACTAACACAATCATTCCCTAGACATTAAACAATGAAAGTGCACAGCCATGAGAGCTTTTGAATGCAGCATGCCCCACATGACTCCTTACTTTTGCAGCACCCTTGTCTCTCATATCCCAGCTGCAGGGACAGGTGTTAGAACTCAGCATAGATCACCACTGACAGGAGTGAGGCAATAATGAAGCTACCTCTAATCCCTGGTAGGAAACTCAACCTTATAGCTATCCACAGACTCCTGGCTACTTGTGCTGTTTCATTTGCAAATATCAGATTTCTCTCATCGATTCCCTCTGTGCTGTCTTGTCTTTGTAAATAATTAACCGGCATACTTTTCCCCCAATTACATCCAATAAATGGAGCATTTTTTAAGGACAGTTAACTGATTTCCATGTGATGATACCTGATGTTAACTCCCCTGATGTGGTGAGTATTGGGAAAGGCATGACAACTCAGTGCTGGTTTTGTGTCGGATGAGACAACCTCTAAAACAAAAATATTATAGCTACCTGTAATTTACATTACTGGGATTTATAGATATGCCTTAGTGCACTCCAGGGCCATAATACAAGTATTTACACAGTATTATTTTTTAAAGATCTATTTTTTCAGTGCCGTACTTAGGATTTTTATTGTAGTATACTTGTTGTTAGATTATTTTCAGCCTTCATTTACGGAAATTTTGTTGCTTTGTGAGGCATGGGGAAAATGCAGCCATTATATAGTAGTCAACTGTGGTCAACTACAGTCATTTGGTATACAAAATCATATTTCACACAGTATAAATGGCTGATTGGTATGGATTGCTGTTGTCATCAGACAGGACTGTAAAAGTCAGTTTGTACAAATCATGGATGAATTACAATAGAAAGGACAAAATGATGGACAGCTAAGCAGTCATATGATGCCTGCTACAACAGATTGAGTTTCTAGTTGTCTAGCTCACAACCAGCAATTGTACCGCTATCAACCAATACACAGTTCTGTATACTGTATATTATTCCATTCCTATAAATCCTGTCATTCCTTTTCATTCATTGTATTTTCCAGTTGCCATATCTTTTTGGCATACCAGTGTTTATTTAAGACACTCCTACACAACTCACGTGGTCAAGGGCACAGAAAGATTGTTAAAAAAAATATAACATCTAAAAGGACACTCTTGTATCACACTGAATGCCCAAACTCATATTTCTTTTGTTGCTACAGATTGGTGACACTTAGCTGAAGTGCTGATCCAACCAGTGGCTGTCTTGAGGAAAATATTACTGTAATTGGAGACAGTGGATGATATTCCAGTCTGCGCCTGCCTCTGGGTAGGAATGCTAATGAGAGCACACAATGCTGTCAGCGGCAGTAAGACAATCCGAGCTTGTGCAGAAACCAAGCCCGGATGCGGCTTTCCTCGTGGTTTTAAATACACAATTAAAAACCAAAGTCAAACCTACAGATGCCCAGAGAGGAGTGTTCTTTTTCATTTCCTTGTAACTCTGCAAACATTTTTGAGGTGAGTGTTTCTGAAGTAATAATGCTTACACTAAAAAGTCATGGAATGTGATTGTTAAAATTGATATTTTGTATTTGTGCTTCACCATTTATTAAAACAGAAAAGGATCTACATACCTAGACAAATGTATAAATAGCATGAAAAAATAAACATGTGGCTCAGACAACAGAAAGCAAACAGGCATATTTAAAGCCTCCATCCTTTGACCCAGTGACTGTGTTATGGAATTTTGAAATTGAAACATGAAACATCCAGCCCAGCTCAAAACACTGAATTAACAACAAAATGCTACAAAACACGCTTTTTAAATTCTTTTCCCCTTCATGCAACCCTATTTTGGAATCAGCATTTCACTAGGCTATTAGGCTTGTTTCTCTGCGACAACCTCTGTACTCACACAGGAGCACTGAGGCCTGAGGAATGCAGTTGTCTGATACACTTGTCGCCATCCTATTTTTAATAGTGCAGTACAGCAGAGTGGGCACTCATTGTAAGATAGAAGCTTTTCTGATGACATCATCTGAGCAACTTGGGGGTGCCTAAAGAGTTGCAAGGTGCCTGAGAGTGGTGGGACGAAAACACTGTGACCAACCTACCCATCCTTATCGCTGGGACAATGAGGACAATTCCTCCACTATACAGTGGGCTTTCAGCTGTTGTCTGCAGATGTGACAGCTGGTGTCATAGCACTCATCTTGCACTCAAAGTGTGTGCCTTATCTACTGAGCTACTCAGGGGGACAACAAAACACTTTTACATTTTTAAAACACCACTAATAAGCCATTGCCAGTGTGTAAACGATTCAAACTTTTTTTAAATATATCTAATCACCTACCTTGTTAAAAAATCACCCAACCAACTCAAAAGAGAGGTCAATGGCAACCTTTTGGCTGACGGCTGGTGGCTTGAGCACCCACCTCACCCACAGTTTTTTTTTTCCCTCAAATGAGCACCTCTGATCTAGGAACCCTATAATGCCGCAGGAGCGATAACATTGATATTTCTTTTGAAATGTTGATTTGGTTGCATTATGCACTAAGGCATTTTCTTGCCGCTTGCATCACTCCCTGAATTAATCACATCACCATCATTCATTTAATGTTCAAAGAGTCATTCATTTCATGATCAAAGAGAAGGCATGTGCCAACAAAAGCGTTCCAGTGGCCTCATTAAAGCTCAGGACTGCGCAGTGCTGGGTTGTAGAGTGTGGTCCTGTATAAGCAATTTAGTATTTAAAACTGCTCATTGATATTGCATTGTAATTGTAATACTTTTAATTAATGTGATGAGAAATAGGAACATCCCTTGTGCTTGTATGTATCCATGTCTAACAATTAGATATTGCAAACTAATTGCTTATCAGATAGAATTAGATTGCAAGATGCAAAGCACTCTGGTTTAACATTTAGATATGGTATGGAATGACACAAAATACTGATGTGAATTACATGACAGTCCAAGTAATGTCAACTAAAACAACATGGTTTCCAGATGCTTTGAAACTTTTTAACTTATTAAGTAATCTTTTATTAATATTCAGCCATTTCACCCCAGATGTGAATTTGATATTGTTATCGTTAATTTGCAACATTAAAACTAACCCAGAAAAATAATGGTAATTATTTTAAATAAGCTTCTTAGGACAACTATGTTCAATCTGAGCAAATACAGTATCTTGTTCCAGCTCAGCTTGGAAGCATTGAGTTTTGTCCCATCCCACCTGAACACTGCTGGGAAACAAGCTAAATAAAGCATTACAAATAACTGTGAATCAAAACAATTGAACCCACAAACATAATGCGATTTGTAATGTTGTAATAACAGTTTTTTTTTTTCCAAATTCCATGTCAATATTATAAAAAAAAACTCTGCCATTGTTATTTCATTGTTGTTGATGGAGGAAACTGCATAACCACATCTTATTCTCCACCTCTGCCTGAAGAAGTCTTGCCTGAGCTCTGCAAATAAGCAAATGAGTTAAAATAACCTTTCTGACCACTGCCTTTCCGGTCTTCTCTGTCTCCCTCATAAAATATTCAGTATGCTTCTGAATGACCAGGCCACTTCTTCCCAGAATCCTTCTTTACATTCCCTCGTGATGTCATGGAAATGTTTGAACTACTATGCTCCCTAGCTGGCTCTCTGTGATAATACACAGCATCCTTTGCACACATATAATAATAATAATAATAATAATAATAATAATAATAATAATAATAATAATAATAATAATAATAATTATAACAATAATAATAATAATTGTCATGGTCATCATCATCATCCTCATCATCATCATCATTATCTGCAGCCACTGCAGTTTTAGTGAACACTGATAAAGTCAAGCAAATGACACTTTCATTATATTACATGAAGCTTACAGATGTCAATAAAAACTAATGAAAAATATGTTGAAATTGTATTTTTTTTGTTCAGTTCATTTTTTGTTCATTTGTTCATTTTGTTCATTTTGTTCATTTTCCTACTCTTGATTCGTTGATTAAAGCCCAATCAGGCCTGAAATTGAACACATATTTGTATTACCACAAAGCTGTAGACTAAGTACTTCAGTAAGAATTAAAAAAGTTGTGTTTGAATAGAGTGCCAACAGGAAACATGATATCATGTGTAGTGTGAATGTGTTACAATGTGTGACATACCAAAGAATAATATATCAAAATGGGATCTGGATCTGGTATATTAGTTATGTTTAAGGTAGCATATTACAGTGACACAAAAAAGAACTTAATATTAATTGAATAATATTGTGCAGAGAGTGAAACTCTTTTGAAAAACTGTTTACATCGAGTGGCTTTTTGTATACTTAGTTATGAGGCCATGGATGTAAAGGTGTAGACCATTGTATGACACTGGGTAATAAGAATGATCACATCACAGCAGGGTATTATGTAAAGTAGAGTCTCACAAGTACCAGTGCTTGGACCTCAGCCCTTGCTTCTTCAAATTAATGACCGTTTTGAGGACATTAGAAACAAAATAATTAAATTCACATAAGATAATAAACTTTGCAGTAGTGAAACAATTTCACAATAAGAATATATTTTGTAATAATATCATTTTTATACAGGGTACTATAGCCTATTGGATTGCATGTAGAATGTGTTTGTAGACCTACCTTCATCAGGATCTGAAGCTAAGCTGAAACAGTAAAAAAGCAGTCAGGGCATTGGATGACTTACAAATGGAGATTTAAACCATTTTCTTCATAAAGAAAGGCTCTGAGGGGATTTAACTCTTTAACATCACATTAACAAGGATTAACAAAGAGGATCCTGAGAGCTATTTCAAGATGAGAACCCACAGCAGAACCATTCAGCATAGGTTCATCAGTTAACCATCCTGAACTAATGAAGTCGAGTTTTTTCATTTGACTCAGTTAATTGTACTTGTTATTTTCCAGAGATAATGTAAAGGGGATAGTTACCTGAACTCTTCACAAATAAATCCTATGCTAATTTGCATGCTCAGGGCTGTGACTGTTTTCAATGTTGAAAGACTGGCTCTATTGTTGAATACATTGATAAAATTGCACTGTGATGTTTAGACATGAAAACGACAGCATTGTTTATTAAGCTGATTCTATCTCACAAGACAACACAAACTCACCTCTTCGTTGGTCGCCATTATCCAGAAATCAGTCATAATTATATTTCATGTTCATGCAATATGACTTTACACACTATGCACTCTAGAAAGCTAGCTAGCTTACTGGCAGAAAATAGAACGAGACAACTAGTTTACTAGCTCCTAATTTCACTGAGTGGAGTGACTGATGTTTGATTCACAGGAGCTGTGGTGACATCACTCCATCTGTCCCATTTTGAACTGTAAATGGATGGAATTGGCAACTGAAGGAGCTTGTGAGCATGGGAGCGAGACTCCAAGGCTTAAACATCCAGGACTCATCCCAAAGTCTCATTGGTCAGCAAAATCTGTCAATATTGAGGGGAAAATATTGGAATGGCTGTTTCTTTTAATTTCTTTTTATTTATTTATTTATTTATTTATTTATTTTTAATTGAGGACTTAAGCTAGCAAGTTCAATTAGCTATCAATCGACTGTATTTAAACAAAGTTTAATATGAGTTGGGACCACTGATGAGTTACATAAATTTGGGTACTGACGGAAAAAAATTTAGATGAAGATAAAGCAGAAGATACGTTAAGATGATCCAAGTCTAAGCATACATTGGGTGATTATTGGTGAAATTGTATCTAAATTCAGTATGTTTAAGTAGCACAGAAGTTAATGTTTGTAATAAGTCATTGATAATTGTGGTTATTTCTGTGAGAAACCCCCAAAAGGACCTAACTCCCAGTGTTACATACAGTAGGCATGGGTTATTCCCCAACAGCCTGTAACTTGGTAGATGGCATACCTGCTGTGCCAATTAACAGTATTACAATGGCTGATATGGTTTTTAAAATAATAAATCCAAAACAACCTCTCCTTGAAATATCCAGTTTAAATGAACACATTAAATGAATAACCAGTTGATTTATGAATGTTTCGTTTTCCAAGAGTTACAAACCGATGCAATGATCCGTGGTAATGACAAAGAATTTGGGGGGTTGTCTCAATAAGCATGAGCAATATGTTCAACAGGAGGTCAAGGTGACTTGAAAGGAGAGAGCTTGACAGTTACTTGGGCAGTCCTACAAAGAGATCAACAGTAAGGAAATAGTAAAGGGAGTGTCAGTATCTGTTATAATAAAGCAAGCTTGTTCACAGCTATATAAGAGAGAATTACAATTATGTTGTCATCCTCTTTCATATGGTACATTGAAACTATTGCCATTACTGTAAATTTTCTTTTTGAAAAAAGTGCAGAAAGGTGAATGTATTTGCATGCATTGTGTCGCATATCTTGGTACTAAGGTGGGCACCATTTAATTTCACACCTCCAAAGGTACTGCAGTAAAAATGTGAAATGTCGGGTCAGCTGAAATATTTGTCTTCCTAAATGAGGCATTTATTAGATAAATAAGTCATCTTTTACTGAATACTTTGTGAGTTATTACTGTTGTGCCAGCATGGATATAACTTATGACACTGGTCCAGGATTCAAAGGTGACATTTGGGACTACTCAGCAGATATCTGCTTGTGCTGAAATCACATGTCTCTGTTGTGACCCTCATTTGACATTTCTGTTGTGGTACTCATCATCATTACCAACATTACAGTTCAAGAAACAGGGGGAGGGAAGCTTATGGTGTATCTACCCAGTCAGATCAAATAAGACTACAAACAACAGCTTTAAATATAAATGTATTGCAATGACATTAAACTTTATATGATAAGGCTTGTTTCATAGAGCAATTAAAGTACAGTGTGGAGGTATGATCACCTGAACATTCGGTGTCTGTTGGATTTTTTTACTGAAAAAATGATCAAATATAAGGGATATGTGTGGTAAATATGCATTTTTGCTGAAAGATAGTTTTATAAATCTTATTTTCATTGTACACACAGCATAGGGATACATGTTTGGTGAAAAGGTTGGAGTCAATTTATGTATGCAAGGGTCTCCTTCAGAAATCAAGAAAATAGCTATGGTCTATTAAACTCACCCTAGTCCAAGCAGTCTTGAAAAAATTTGTAAACACCAAGCATTTGATGCTGAATTGTAAAATATTTATCTGTAAGAAGTTAACATGGCCAAAAAATACTGTCATACAGTCTTGTATGTAAATGTGGTGGTCTTTTATAAACTAATTCTGTAAAAGTGTAATACTAGTAAGCTGTGTCATTTTCTTTTCTTAAATGTAGAAATCTGTATTTTAATACAAGTCTGCAAATAAACTGTTAAGTTATTAGGGTATTTGTTGGGTTTCTTTTGTACTTGTCTGTATGAGGAGTTGTGATGAGATTGTTCCCCCTTTCCTCAATGAATATAAATTAACAACTACAAAAACAACCACATTATTATTATTATTATTATTATTATTATTATTATTATTATTATTATTATTATTATTATTATTATTATTATGCGGTAGCTGGGTGTGAACTTAATCACTGTTGTACAGCTCTCTTGTCAGACGGCTGTGTGTCTTTAATAGGCGACCAATTTCAATTTATTTATATTTATTTCCGAGTTTAATTACTTTGCCATTTAATAACCTAAAAGAGACCTGAAATCTCAAAAGACAGAAAACGGGATATAACACGATGGATGAAGTATAGCCTATTCCCAGTTAGAGCTACAGATATAAAGCAATGCTTGTTTGTTTATTTTACTTTAACCGCTTTCTTAGTTCGCAGCAGTTTTTATACCCTTGGTAGGCAAATAGTAGCCAAAGCGCTGTCAAATCCTATGCTGCATTTCTCCCCACCCACCGTATCCTGTTTTGTCCTGGTTGCATTGCTAATTATGTCAAACATTTGTATGAATGTAATGTTCTAGTAGACACACACCTATAAAATAATGCTTGAGTTCTTCCACATTGCACTGCCTTCTACAGTATATTACTTAGCAGAACGTCCGAATGGCAAAGCACAAATTTACCAGTCTCAAATGACCATAAAATATTCAGAGGGTAATTCCCAGTGTTGCTTCATCCAATACTAATTTCAACACTCCTTTATAAACTAATAATATACATTTAAACAAAATAAATAAATAAATAAACCTTGGGTTGGGAACTTTTAGAGTAGGATATTTTTGAATTCTGCTGCTGAAATCTTTCTTGATTAATAGATCCATGTGGCAAACAGCCTGACATATGGTGCACAAAGCAGCTGAGAATGGTACCTTAGGCATCCCCTACGGCCATTAACATATTAGAAGCTTTTGTGCACTCAGAGAGTTGGACTTCATCTTCAGCCCGGCTCAGAAAGACAGCGCCCCAGAGCTGTTTGATATAGGCTTTCAATAATGCATTACTCTTGAATTTGCAAGGGAGCTGTTCGTGGTGCTGAAATATGACTAGTGTAATGTGGAGTAGGCGTCAAGTGTGTTCCGAGTATGTGCATAAGAAAGGATTGTTTAAGCAACTATGGAAGGGAAATTAGAAAAAAATAATAAAATACAGAAATAATTAACCAATAATTCAATTTTAGACGTGATCCCTATTACTGTTTCTGCTTTATCCAACAAACCAACACGAATATTCGACAAACAAAGACTACATTTAATGAAAAAAGGAATAGTGTAGGAATTTTGGGAAAATGTAATATATTCTGCAAGATAAAAAGCGGTCTGATTACTGGATTTTAAAATGTGAGATCCCGCTTTCACCTTAAAAAGCCATACGCCGTTGCTTTAGACAAGGAATTTGATGTAAAACGCAAACAAGAGCGTGAAACGTTGTTGTGATCGCTACATTAAAGTTACGTCAGACTTGAAAATAATGTACACACGCATTTAACAAAGACAATATATATTAATGCATTTATCGTAATAATTTATACTTAAAATTATACTTCTGTCACGAGAATGGCCAGACACTATGCAATGTCATCTTTTTAGTTTCACATGTTTACCATGACACATGCCATGTTTTATTATCCCAATGAAACATTTCTTATAAGATCAGTGATGAAAGGTGGACTACTAAACTGAACGGATCTTACTCATGTAATAAAATTACATTTTCCAAACCAGAAAAAGCCGCAAAGACATATTTTTTTCCTTCGATGAACAATTGTCACCATTTTCTCCCAAAACGGCATTAGCCGTGTGAAAATATTGCACTGTAATTAGTTGGACTAAACAGTGTACTTTAATCGCAGAGAAAATGGAAAACTGGAAATAATTCCAGCAATATCTGAAAAAATGCCATGCTTTAAATAAACAACCCTTATGCTATGCCATTTCCTTTTTTTTGGAAAGATGGAAAGAAGACATTTGTGAATTACACTGTTAGATTGTTTGGAGACAGAGGAATCTCAGACTTCATAAACTCTTTATTGTAAAAAAAAAAAAAAAAGTACACTTCCGTGACCAATGGCTACGTTTTGTCTGGTATACAGTAATACACTTCTCCACACTAGGTTGTATGCTTGCGCTTCTCAGCGTAAACAAAGAATTTCAGATAATAATGATACTACTACTACCATTATTATCATTATTATTATTATTATTATTATTATTATTATTATTATTATTATTATTATTATTATTATTGTTATTGTTGTTGTTATTGTTAGGAATACAAATTAAATATACTTGTATATTAGTGTATTTCACCTTGAATCAACATGTAGCCTATATCAGATCAGTTTTATTTCCTAAAACATTAAAACAGGGTACACAAAAGTGGTTAGACTTTCAGCTTGGTTCGAGTGGAGTGGAATCCCTTAGTATCACAGTAGCACTTATTAAAAAATCAACAGTATCACGGCAGAGGTTTTTATAATTCATTTAGTTCATAATTAATAGCCCTAAACAAGTTAAAAGCAATAGGCTAGGTAGACACATGTTACACTTGAATTCCAGCGGTCCCCGCCTCTAGACTGGACGTAGATAGTCAGGCGAGAACTAAAATAAGATAATAATGGCGCCTTTAACTGAACTTTTGGAATAACTGGTTCAAAAACGCTAACTTTGAAATCATTGTTCTAGGTCGATGTCGTAACAATGATCATTATTATTGAATGTACAATTTTAAGGAGGCCAGGCCCTTGTGAAGCTTCCCGCAAGTGAGCAAGTGAGATTTCATCACTTACGATCGAGGTATATGCATATAGTATACGCCTATGTAGCATTTTACTTAGCAGAAAAGGTCATTAAACATGTAGCCTACGAAGAGAAGTCAAACCATTTCTGCACAGTTACCAAAACAATCTCAAATTGCATGTTTACGATAGGGCATTACTTTGAAATAGATTTTTCGAAATGGTGCATTTTAATTTAATTAGTAGAATAATTTAGTGGCTGCACCTGCTATAAGGTGCTCGGTTCGGTGGGAAAATCTCTTTAACTGAACCAGCAGATTTTACTACTCTCCTTGACGTGAATATTTTACTAAAACCATATAAAATGGCAACCACGGTCACAATAGTTAGCCTTGTAGTATAAGTAGTAGTCGTTTGGTTAATACTGATTTTACGTTTACCATTACACGCAGTTTTTGTATTAAATAGCATCTTAATAAATTGTAGAATTTTATTTAACGCCAAAACAGAAATTTGTTTTTATGCCATTTTATTTATTCTCATGATTGTGGGGGTACATCACCCTGATGTTATATTTGGCTTACATACGTAATTTAACATAAATTGTAAGAAAACACAATAAAAGAGAACACAAACGTATAGAGGAAAAGTAAGAGAGACACGTGACCAGAGATTGTAAAGATACTTGTGCAAAAATAAATGATCACTTTTACAGATTTTTCTCATCAATCAAAAGGACAAACAACGTTGTGTCTTTGTGTGAAAACAGGCAATACACAGTGACTTACACCCCCATAAAGGTCTACCAGTAGATACTCTATGTAGTGCTTGATTTTAAATGCATAGATTGTTTGCACTGCAAACCGTAGTAAACAAACTAAAGAAAAACTGTTTTAGTCTGAATCTCATTTCAAAATGTATACAATATGCATCATGCGAGTTCAAATGACCAGAATCTGAAAAAAGGTCAAAACTCTTTTCTTTAAGAAAACGTGAGATTCGACTTCTCAGAAATGCGCGTGTCACTTCTATATGTACAAAACATTTCAGTTTGTGATTAATTTAAAACGAAAATACCCACTCTAAGCAACCTGCAAAATAATGACGTAACAATCGAATGGCTGTTGTTCTCATCTGGAAATGTTCCTAAATAAATAAATAAATAAATAAATAAATATCGTCAAAACATGACAAATAAAATTTAATTTTACAAAGGGTTTTAAAATTTCTGAATCAGATGCATCTTGTCCAATCTGGCCATTTGAGAAAGAAGATAATCTGTATTACCTTTCATTTGTATTCTTCATTTATTACTAACGTGAAGATAAATTACTGAGAGATATATGAAGTATCATAAATCCAGTAATTCATCATTATAACTGTGTTTAATGCCTCCGAAAAGACAGGAAGACCCACAACGATGCCAACGTGTATGTCCCTTGATCCTCCAAAGCAGTCAAACAAATGTATGAACTTTGCAAATTAATGTGTTGCAGAAAATTTCAACCGCTTCTGTTTTTGTCTTTGGTTGCAAAACCATACGCGCACCACGTTCTTTTTGAGGTCCAGTTTTTCTGCTATAGCTGCAATCTTCTCTGATGACGGTCGAGGCTGAACAGCAAAGTAAGCTTCCAAGGACCTCTTTTCCGGGGCAGCTATCGACGTCCTCTTGCGTTTTTTTTCACCCCCGTTCATAATGTCAGGTTTGCTCATTTTTTCTCTTTGGGCCCCCTCGGCCTCTTCCAACCACGCCTGAAGGATCGGTTTCAGTGCTATCATGTTGTTGTGTGAAAGAGTTAACGATTCGAACCGACATATTGTACTTTGGCTTAGAGAGCCCACACCGGGAATTTTTAGATTCGCGAGCGCGGAACCTACGTCCGCTTGGGTCACTCCGAGCTTAATTCTCCTTTGCTTGAATCGCTCTGCAAATGCCTCTAGTTCCCTTGGATCTGTATCCGTGTCGTTAACAGTTGTAAGTCCGTTATTAGTAAGTCCGTTGGCGCCCTGCGTACCTCCGTGATGACCAGGTAAAAGCCCGTGGTGAGTTAGAGGTGAATTCATATTCATAGCAGCCTGGTGGGAGATGTGGCTCAAGCCATGCATGTGCGAGTGAGGGTGAGAAGAGGTAGAGATCAACCCTCCAGCGCCTCCTCCACCGCCTCCCGATCCGTCGTGCCCGCTGGTCATCAGGGTTAAGGACTGCGAACTGATATGGTCCATAATGTCCGGGGGTTCAATGTTCTGGTGATGATGGTGATGATGGGCGAGTGGCACCGTGGCGTTGGAGGAGCACGGCACGGTGCTCATCGTGTGGTAGCTCACATCGGGCTTGAACGGATGGGTCTTGCCCTGGGATACGGCGATATCCACGGCTGCGAGAGCTTCCGCACGCGCCAGGAGAGTTTCATCTAGACTAGCGAAGATGTTGCTCTGCAACTGCAATCAGAGTGAGAGTTAAGGCAAAACCAGAGAAATAAACGCACATGGTACTCTCAGCTGGGAATACTGTCAACACACAATGCATGAAGAATATTTTCAGAGGCTGAAATCAGACGAATTAATAAAAAAAAAAAAAAACGAGCTGGAGCCCTCTCTGACTGTTTTCAAAAGATCAGAGGCGTTTAGATGATTGCCGTGGAAGACATGAAAAAAACATTAAGCACGCCTTGTCAAGATGCGCCTTGGAGGGCTCTTCATTATTAGAGACATGCAAACTGCTCTGGTTTATAAAGGGATGCAAAGATAAGTTTCAGTTCATTTACCTGTGGAGTTTGCAGACAAGCTCTCCTTATTGCTTCTGAGCTGGAATGCAGAGAGGTGTACTTGTGCTCAGGTAAGGTCGGATGCATGGCGAAATGTGGCTGCTTGCTGTTCATTGACATCATCTTTGCTGCTTCTTAAAATAATTAAAGTGCTCAGGAGAAGGGGGGGAAAGAATATATAATGATCTTTGTTTGTCCAGTAATGACGCAATCGCATGAAGGTTTGAATGCAGCCCCAAAGATCACACAGCGATGCCTGCAGTCTCACAGTCACACTTATCTGTCTGTCGTTTCCTGCGGCTGGGGTAAGAAGAGCACTTACACCTGAGCCCTCAGATCTCGTCAAGCAAGCGCGGCGTCTCTCGCGAGACATAGCACGGTACAGTTTGACAGATAACTAACGTTTCAAGCCCGGGAGCCTCTCTTGCTGCTTAACTCATCGAGTAGGATATTTTTCCTCTTGGTATAAACAAAGCATGGGTTCAGCACCTGAAGATGTTGCGCAATTTTGACTTCATGAAATTTTTGCGAATACAGCAACACAATATAGATATTGTCTGCTTTATTTTCTATCTTTGACATTTGCTAACTGTTCTTTTTCGGAGTTATGCACATATAAGAAGCCATATTACTGTTATGACAAATTATTCCTGTGATTATTATTTTTTTTTTTATTGTGGTTATTATGAAGAAAATGTGAATTATATCAGCAATTGTGATAATGCTTTTGTAGTTAACATGGACATACAACAATGCTAATAAAAATACTTGCAGCTACAGGTACAAATAACAGGTGTAGCTATAAATTTCATCTTATTTATTTATTTTTTCATGTAAGCATGCCATATCGAGAATGGCAATTGTGATTCAGGGAAACAAACAAACAAATAAAATCTGATTGCCAGATAACTACAGTGTAATGTAATGTACAATTATTAAAGTAATTATGCTGTAAAAAATAAATAAATAAACAGAACTGAAACATGGCTTTTAAGAGGGGCATAAGATAACTATTCTGTAAGATCTTCATATCTTTAATATAAAAAAAAGAATATGGAAATTTCACAACTGGTTCTTTACGAAAGAGAATAAAGAAAAAGGTTTTGAAAAATCTGAAACTGATAGTGAATATATTTGTGGCTGCTTGTAATTAAAAGCTGGTGACAACAGACTAATGGAAATATCTGTCACTCTTTACAGGTTTTGGACAACAAAATGAGATAAACCTGCCAATGAGGTCCACGCGCAAGAATCAACTTCATAATCGGAGAAGCAAATCTCTGGAAATAATACCAAGCTGTAAAGCTATCCTTGTTCTTTAGTACAGTGATTATTTTCTGAACCCCTTTCAGATATCACACAGAACCTTGCAGTGTTTGCAAATATTTTCTTTTGTGACATTTCAAAAGTCCCGTTAATAATAAACCTGTGCTCTCTCACCTCTTGTTATAACCAGGCTCTCCATCCTGACCACATATAACCTCTCTGTTGTGTGTGATCTTTCTAGGATTTGAAATGACAAAGGATTAATAGTGTGGCTATATTTGCATTATGGTTGGCTTTTACGCTTTTATGTAGTGTGTTATCAATAGGAGGAGAAAATACACTGTGTTTTACAATGTCTAAATTTCCAAGCTTAAAACATAACATTCATGTACTCATTTTAGAAAGGTTAGGCCTATTGATGTCCAAGGTGGGTATGTATTAAGAATAATGTTAACAGTATAAAAAAATGAACACATGTCGGTAATAACTGAAATTTCAATAACACCAGTGTAATCTATTATGTACACAGAACTGTACTGATAAAGTGAAAGCATTCAGAATAGTACATTCCCTGCAAGGATAATATTTCTTCAGTGCATGTTGTACGCAAAGGTTTATAATCATTCAGTCATTAAATGGTGACAGTCAATTTATCACTGCTGGTTTCAACTCCAACATCTATTGATCTTGTCTGAAGCCTTATTTTTCATCCTTAAATGACACAAATTGCCTGATTTGACTTGGGCGGGTAATGGAGGCAGGAGATTCAAATGACTCGTGTATCATGTTTGCACCAGCTTTTCTCCCTGCAAAAATGGCACCTCACCACTTACCATGAAAAGGTTTAGATTGCCCTGAGAGCAAGGCTGGGCAAGACTGGTCGTTTTCTGTTCTGCTGACCTTTTTATTTAAAGGTAAATCACTGACAACTGCTTGCATTAATTAGCCTGTGCTCTCCACCTCCCACCCCTGAACCTTCACATCAAACCCGGTATGCCTTTGAGCGCTGCTGAACAGGATGGCTGCATGCAGGCAAGCGAGTGTCTAGTGTTAGTGTGTGTGTGTGTGCATGTGTGTGTGTGTGTGTGTGTGTGCGTGCGTGCGTGCCTGTGTGTGTGTGTGTGTGTGTGTGTGTGTGTGTGTGTGTGTGTGCGCGCATGTGTGTGGTGCGTGCCCTTGCAAGCAGTGGAAGAGGGCAAAGGAAGCACTGCTACCATCTCACTCAGCTAGGATTCAGACCTGTCCACCTGTAGGTTTCACTTGCTGATTACTGAAGTCCCTCACCAGGAGCTTGGCTGTGAAGGACATGAGAGGGGGTAGTGAATACTCCCTGTGCTCCACCACTCTCCAAAGTTCTCTAAGCTTGTTGAATGATCGCTTCTACATCCTCACTCCTGCCTTAAGACAGGCCTCTTCCTCTTCCCCTAACAGCATTACCAGTCATTTTGGCCAATTTGTAATCGATACAGGGTCTCTCAGTCATACTAGCTCTTACCTTAACAGCAGATGTTTGCTTTGTAAGGCAATGATGCATGGAGTAAGGCAAAAATATTCATTAATAAAGTTAAAATGGTCAACCTAGCTCATTTGAGAAAATGTTAGAAATCACAGCCATACAGTACTTAGTGCCAATTCTGTGTATTAATATTACCTCATACTGCTTGTGCCAAATAAATAAATAAAGATAGCTGCTAACTAGCCAGTTAAGGCACAAATGAGTGTGAAAATCTACAGAGGTGCCTTTCCAAGTGGTAGCTAATTTTCCGCTGAGCCAACTAGTGTGATTACCTACCTTGCTAGCTAGGTAACTAATGCTACATTCAGAGTGAAGGGTATAGTGCTCAATTCCAAATGGTTGCTCAGATCCAATATTTTTTGGTCTGACTGGTCATATTCATTTTTGAAAGTGGCTCATATCTGACTTCTGTCTCTATGGTCCTCTGGTCTGAAATGTCCCGCATAGGTATGTATATATACCAATAACAGCATACATCTAGTCCATGAGGGCTAAAAATAAGTTAAACATGCTTACGTCCGATTTGACAGTTGGTCTAGATGGGCTAGATGTCCGATTTATTTATTCATGTGGCCCATAATCAAAACTGATAAGGATTCCACTTATTTTTTTTTCTTTTTTTTACCGCTTACACGGTTTTATTTTTAATGAAAGATACCTAATAATTTGGATGCAATTCTACATAATGACCAACTACAGGCATCTCATTTAGTCCATGAGTTTGTATGCATTCTCTGCTGTAGCTTTAAGCAAGGTTTATTGCATTGCCAATCACTTGATACCATAATAATCCGCCTCTTGTCCTGAGAGCTTTCTGGAGAGAAGTCTGTTTTGGCAAGCATGCTTGCAGATGAGATTTCCACAGTGAAGTGACTTCTCTCCAGAAAGCTCTCAGGACAAGAGGTGGATTATTAGGGTGATACTATAGCCTGCTGCCCTCTCCTCAAGCAAAGCTTATCTGTACCCATCATTGCAAGTACTGTAGCACTCTGCTGGGAACAGCATGGGTTGAGCATGGCATACATGGTTAAAATTTGTGCATTTGAAACAAAACGTGAAACATTTTATGAAGATGTTTGCATGAAATTGTATTAAAATGTCTGCGATAGATCTCATTTGTCTCATTCCTGTCTATCTTTAAGGTGTTTCACACATGAGTGTTCATATTTTATGAACAAAATGTTAAATATTTTTGTTATGACTAAGACAAATGTTTTTTTGTCCTTATTTCTTATGTGTAGTGCACCCTCAAATGTCCTTAGTTACGTATGTTAAGTATGTAGTTGGGTAGTTTGGAGCATGCAAGTGAACATATTTGTAGAAATGTTATTTCTATTTATTGTGAAAATGTAAACATTGTGGCCTTCCTTGAAATGAAACATTAGCTGGGTGTTTAGTGATAGCTTTCTTCCCCTTTTATCTGTCCATCCACTGAAATGTAGATAGCTGCTTATTATTCAAGTCTAATTGTCAGTCCAAAAGCTTTTATTTTAGTTTTTTTTTTTTTCTCTTCAGAAGATATATGTTAATGGCATGAATCACCTTCATTAATTATTTGACCATACAGCAAATATAGCCAACTCTATGGTTCATAATTAAATTATTGATTCTGGTTGTTAACTAGGGTTTTCTTTTCTCAATTGGCAACTATCATCTTTACCAGAGGGCATTATAGAAAAAAAATGCTCTTTGTTTTCTTTCTTATGGTCTAATTTTTATGTGTAAACTATGCTCCTTTCTATTCATTTAATGTCTTTGGGTGAGTTTTCTTTCAGAGTCATTTAAAAACAATAATCTTTGTCAAGTAAATTTTTCATTTGGAGCAATTTTACATGATCATGGTATAGATCATTATGTGTACTGAAAAACAAAGCACTTTCTAAAATACATTATTCAGTCCATGATCAAAATTTATTGTCTCAGCTGAATTAAACATAAAGTAAATTTGCTTTACTATGGGCAAATGCAAGGCAAGTATCAATGTAGGTCATGAACTTGTGTGCCACGTCGCAGTTCCACTCTTTCAGGCAGGCCACATTCCTTGGGGTGGGAAATAGAGCTGATAATGTACCGATGATCGTACTGAAATTGCTTGTTCAATAAATGGAAAGCGCAGTGTGCCTAGTGTGGCTTAATTATACGGATATCAAAAAACCAAAGTTTTTGAAACTACAGATATTAACTGAAACCCCATCCTTCATTCTTGTCCAACGTCTTTCAATATATTTCCATGGGGTTAATAATAATAATTTAAAAATAATAAAAATGAATAAAAAAAAACAAATACAGAAAACATATAATATTCAGGAGCCCATCAGTTTAAGATGGACCATTAAAATGCATTATATATGCATTGATACCGCAAATTGATCTCATTTCTTAAGATAGAGAGTCTTATGAAGGAGAGTGCAAATGTCTCCACTCCTTATTCAAAAGCCTAGAAAACTATTATCAATTCTAACATGTGTATAAACAAACAAAAAGGTTTATGCCAGTTTATGTTGTGGATTAATATTTTTATCATGGCTGTGGTGGTGAGTCTGTTGTTCTTACAGAACCAATACACTTACAGGGGTTTTGTTTCCTGCATCTATAAGAGCTTATTAATTATTTGTGGCCATTTGACCTCATATTGTGATGCCAGCAGCCTGGTCAAGGATTATAATTACCACTTCACTGTCTGTATCGTATTTATCTCCTCTGTTCTTAGTGCTATATCGCTCACACCATCTCCCCTCTCTCTCCCTCTCTCTTTCTCTCTTTCTCTCTCTCCTCATATACAGGACTGAAAGTGAAGGCACATCATTTATTGATAAGACAAAAAGAATGTAATGAAATTATCAATGTTCTTGAATTAATTATGAACATGATTAAGAAAGCTAAAATCTCAGGAGCCAGAATCTCATTATGCATTCAGTCTAAGGGATTGCTTTCAGTCAGGGATGGGAAACGGAATGAGCAGACCCAGCTTGAATTTTCTCTGTATTTCATATTCCTTTCTTTTGCTGCTGCTACCCGTGATAGCCTCCAGTATGTTTTTCTTGCTAGTATTTTCCAAACCACTATCTGCTGTTTGATTTCCTCATTCCTTCATTTTTACTGCTGTTGAATGGTGGCCTCAATTAAACGGCCTACGTTTTGACAAGCCTGTGGATGAAAGGATATGTAAAACAGCTTGCACTTCCATTTTGCTGGTTGGTCCTGCCATCCTTGAGGTAAGTACATACTCCTCACTTCAGCTTAGCTTTACTAGTTTACTTGCTGTGCATACTTTTTTAAGGTAAAGCAGTAGCTATGGTCTTGTAAACATATTATCACTATCCTTGCCCTTCCTAGTAAAGGCACCGTTAATTGGAATGTGATTATCTTTGCTGACATGACTTTTAAAGTGTATTTGTAGGTTTTAATTGCTCTGATTCTGGCAATCATTGTGATAAACACATTGTTCTTTTTGTCATTAACTGGATTTGGGATATATTTGCTCTCCTCCTTTTACCTGCTATGGAAAATTTCCTTCAATAATCAGTGGGGAGATTACTGTGACAGGAAATGATAGTACAAGGACACAAGTGCAAGGATATTCAAGGAGGAATATGCAGGAAATTACTGGGGTCTGCATGCCACAGGGTTTCCCATTGACAGTATTGTCTGGTAATTAATTCAAGCAGATTCAAAGGCTCTTTCTCAAAAAAAAAAAAAACAGACACTATTAAATCAGACTACAGAATTTCTACTCAAGTTGGAAACAGGTCATAAAGGCCATAGACTGTTAAAAAGTTCCTAAGAAAATCCCCATCCTGTCTAAATTATCCATGCATATTAGTTGTTGGTTTTGATTTCAAAAATGTTAGGCCAAATTCACTTGTCATAATTTTATAAATGTGAGAGTAATCATTTTAATTTCATGAGGTCAGTTTAAATTATGGTGTGTTTCATTGCAAGGTATCCATGGTAGGGCAAAATAATAATAAGCAACACTGCAGTAGTCAAAGGTATACTGCCGATCTTATTAAGTCATATGAATTTTCAGTATGTTTTCAAAGACTAGTGTACCACAGTAAGTTTCTATCATAATTTGGATACTTAATCTAAGGAAAATGAAAGTAAAATGCAAAATGAAATCACAAAATTATAGTAATCTAATAGCAGCAGAGCCAGAAAAAAAACAATATAACAACTAATTATATAACAACTGATACCTATAAAACTTAAAGGGAAATTACATGCTCAGTAATGGATGTACAGGTGGAACATTGAGAATTGCTAAGAGGATCTTAGAGTTGTTATAATTATTATTACATTTACTCACATGGGAAATGTGCCAATATTTTCCTGGCAAAGAAGCTGGTTTTCAACTGTTCTGTTGGAAAAGACACAGATACAAAGCTTACTACCATGTGGGCACTGGATTAAAACTTTGCCATTGTCCAAAAACACAGAAGTGGAAAAGTAAAATGTCTCATACTGAAAAATAGACACACAAGAAGAGAATGTAGAATTTCCAAAGAGGCATCTTGAATGTATACAGTCTATTTCTGGAAAATATAACATTTTATAATATATTATTCCATATATTACACAATGGCAAATTATGTTACTTGAAATACTGTATCAAGTTCATTAGGAAGAAGTGGCAGTCACTGGCTGTTAAGACGCATATATTATAATCTGGTACATACAAACAGGTGACAAATTAAGGGAAAACCCTGAATAAATGAGTGGAGAAATATAACGAATGCAGATGCTTCCACACAGGTGTACTGCATGGTACAATTAAGCAATTAACATCCAATCATGATCTGTGGCATGTATAAAAATGCTGAGCAGGCCCAGTTGATCTCAATTTTGGATCAAGATGGCAAGAGGAAAAGATCTAAGTGACTTTGAAAGATGGTTCATTGTTGGGGCACAGATGGAAGGAGCTTCAGTCACAAAGACTGCTCAACTGGCTGGTGTTTCAATAGGAACAGTGACTAAAGTGACATCTGCATTTAGATCTATGGGAAAGACATCAGTAGATAGGCTCGGAAATTGTGGTCGACAGCACACATTCAATGACTGTGATGCTCGTGCATTAGTGCAATATGTAAGGAAAAACAGAAGAGCAACTCTTCCTCAGGTGACTGAGAATGTCAATGCAGGACGTGATCAGACTGTGTCAGCAAGAACAGTCTGTCAACAATTACATAGAGAGGGATATTATAGTAGGGTTGCAGTGCATAAACCCCTCGTTACAAAGATGAATACACATTTGAGAGTTCAGCGGTGCAAAAACCATAGGCACTGGTCTACAGAGATGTGGAAAAAAAGTGATATGGTCAGATGAGTCAATCTTCATCATATTCTTGACAAGTGGGCGAGTGCATGTGTGGCATACACCAAGAGAATGGTACAGGCCTGAATGCTTGACCCCTACAGTGAGGGGGTCTGGTGGCATGTATATATACATAATTTTTAAATGATGCAAATAAATACACATATAATGGCATCAAAAAGAGATATAGACAAGAAGAATATACTATCACTGATTCCACAAATATGTTGCTTATTTGTTTGTGACCTGTCAAATAGTCTTTTTTTCCCCCTCAATCAATGCAGCCATAGTCCAAAGCTGTATAGAAATAGAGGAAGTGTTTCACTTAAGAGTTAATGGAAGTTCTTGCAGGCTAGGATTGATCCAAGTATTGGATCGCCCATAAAACTGCTGTTACTGGATATTGTGCCTGCCATCAGCCTTCTATGATAGCACGGATAAGAACTGCTTACCAAGTAAGAAGCTCCTTCAGGGAGATATGGTTTCCCATCCCTTAGGGAGTGACAGCCACATGCTGCAAGCTCAGGAACTTTCACATCATTGAGTAAATTCAAGGCTTATCAAGTTACTGTCCCCAGATCGCATAAACATTTATCCGTTCTTATTAGCAAATGCTGGAGAAGCTAGCAGATGAAGACTAATTAAAATGGACCTGTTTTTCATAGATAACAATGCCAATTTTGTGAGTGTATATGGGGGGGTTCTGCATAATTAAAGATACAATAAAATATTTTACTGAGTAGTTTTATCTAAGAACACTGCAGTGGAGCTCCATGTTGAAATGTGTCAGTCTGGAAGGTATTTGGATTGTGCTTATTGATGCATATATTTTATTTGATGTCATATATTCTGTAGGGAGTTACGATGCATGACACATTTCCACAGTATGATATAACAATTATACTGTAATACAGTTTATAATTATAGAATACAAACACTATCTTCTGAGACAGTGGGCATGGGAATGTTTCCTCGTCTCACAACTGGCTGCATCTCAATTCTCAAGTGAGTGAGGGAAGTGATCGAGTGAATCCATACTTCACACAAGTACATACTTGAAAGTGAAGATGGAAGGGTGGTATTTCAGAGTGCGTTTCAAACACACTCTGCTGACATTGTTCTTGCGCTATGGATCATGATGAAACAAGAGCATCTGCAAAAAAAAAATCACATAAAACCATACAAATGGCAGAAACTGTGACATCTGCAAATCATGTCAGAATCTTAGTTAATACTTTTGGAAAATATTACGAACCTTAACGTGGGTTTTTACACAATTTTGATGAATCATTTCTTCTCATAGTATGATCTTATTTACAACCTTAAGGACAGTGCAGAGGTAAACTTTAATCAATACACAGGAAACAATGTTAGATGAAAAATATAAATATGGATAAGCACACTAAACATCACCTTAACGTGAGAGTCCCAAAGTGAACCGCACTGGAATCATTTTATAAAATGTTATCACTTTTTTGTTTGTGAGAAACTTTCATTCATACTGTAAAATTCAATACTATGCTAATGTGTTTTTAGGAGTCTCTACAGATGATTGGAACTCTCATCAAATTTGCAATAAAGTCATATGTGCACAGGCACAAGGGATCCTGGCATAGGAACAAAAGGGAGTCTGGGATGCCACATCAAATGTGAAGGGTGCAAGCTTATACATTTGCTCAAAGTGAACAACCAAGGGCAAGTGAAAGTTCCTTTTGCAGATTGGTTAACCTCAACCATGTGACTCTGTACCATTTCTGAAGGGAGGTGCCTAGGGGAAAGTGAGCAAAAATGCAGAATGGGACACAGCCTCAGGCACCCTGCCACTTGTCAAGTGCCTGTGAGCTGCTTGGGCAATGTCAATCGAGTAGTGCCTACCCTCCAATGACTGCCAGCTTCAGTGTGGTGCACTGTCTGACTTGTAGTGTGCAAAATAGCCACCGGCTCCGTTCCAGTGTATCGGAGGATTGCATATGTCTATAACAATCCTGCACAATTGTGAAAGTTGTCACTGTACGAGTATGTTTACAATTCTGAAAAACAAGGTAACATATGTGGAGAAAAAACCTAAAAATTCCTAGGTGTGTACATGCAATGATAAATTTGCTTCCTAGGTGTGTAGGATGCAAATTTAGCAAACAAGAGCAAACATGAATAAACACATAAATAGCAAACAAATTAACAAGGATAAAGAATACAGTTGGCTTAGCTCTCTAGCTAATGTACTTGATTGAATATAAAGATTTACATTTGTGTAAATGCGGATTCAAATGAGATTGGATATGACATATAGTCACATGTCTGTTAGTTACCCAGGTCTATTAACAGATTTCACATCTAGTTTCTCAAGAAAAAAAAAAAAAAAAAAGTTTTTTTAAAGCTTGCCTACATTTCATGTCAAGTTATGTCAAAACTATATTAGTATAGATCAGATCTATACTTTATCAGGCAATAATGAAATATGTGACATGGTTTGGTGGACCACTTTATACTGGGGGTAAAGTTGCCTCATAATTAAGTGGTTTGAAGTCAATGAATAATTAATTAACATTTAAGGGGGAAAATACCCTACCTCTTGGATAAACAGCTAGGGAATGTGTACAGTCAGAGGGATGTCAGCCGAGAAACTGCTGTTAAACTACTACCATGCAGCATCTGGTGTAAGCTGCCTGCCAGCTATGCTGGCCCAGATGGTCTCTTTAGCAGGGTAATTATTTCAACACAGTACTCTTACATCCTAGCCCGCTGGGTCCAGTTTCACTCCTTTAAATGTATTTGCCAGCTTTGTTCGACACTACTTTTCACACACAATGTCACTGAAAACTTTGACAGCAATCTTACAGCTTCATCAAAAAGTGGAGTATAACTTACAGGCACAAAACTAATGTAACATTAGTTCCTTAAGTTTTCAGTTACATTATTACATAATAAAATACAGTATAGTTATAAGTGTTTAATGAGAAGTCATTCCTGCATTTCATGCTGGAGTCTGCTACTTATTTGCAAAGATTTTTGAAAAAAAAAAAAAAAAAAAAAAGTTTGGCAGCTTTCCCATTCATTTGTCATTGCTTTCATATAAACTGTACTGTCTGTTCTTCCCTGTCTTTCCCTGTCTTTCATTGCTGTCATTTGAATATTTCCATGTCAACTATGGTGCAACTGCTGTGTTCACTATTTATCAAAACCCAGATTGCTTTGAGGCAGGATCTTTCACTCCTCATAACATGCTCAGCACATTAACAAGCTCAGGAATACATACTTTTGCAATATACAGGGTGAAGCAAAAGTCACTATTTACTTGTACATTTTGTCCACTTTTAATCATTGAAAAAAAAAAAAACATAAAGCATGCAATGTCTGTTAATTACACATATGTACCAAGTACAATTATTTTGTTCTTCAATTTAAGTAGACAAAACTCTACACAATAATAAAGTTATTTATCTATGTGTACCTGTACAGTGACTTTTCCTTCATGCTGTGCTGTGTCAGTTAAGCAATACTCAGTGTATCAGTGTTGTCATTTCAAAGCAGTGTGATAATACGGACATTCCCTTGATAAAGAGATATCATAATCATGCATGAAATTGAAGCACCTCTAATCATGTGTAGCAGTCAGCACGGGTCTTGCAAGTGGTCTGACGCTAAAGGGACCTTGAGTATAACTGGGCTTGACATCACAACAAGCAAACATCGCCACTACTATGAACTGAAAAATAATTCCAATTAACTTTATCATGTACTTCAATGAAAGAGGGTCTTCAAAATATGGGTTCCTCAAAGTGTTATGTATGTGTAGAGTTATGTATATTATGTGATATTCCATATTATCTTTATGGAGAAAGGTTCTTGGCTTTCCATTCATCTGCGAGATTTCAAGTCGTGTTTCATATATTTGTTCAGTTAATGTTCAGCAGGAGGAAATTTATGCTCACATAAAGTGTAAGAGTTTCCTTGTAGATGTGTCTTCACTTTGCTAAGCAGCTAAAATCTAGCACACTTGATTTGAGACAAGATCATTAGGGACAACCCAGGAGCACAAAAAGAGGAAAAAAGTGACACACTCAATAAGGATGGCACAGAGTAAGGTGCAGGTCCATTAGTGATAACCTACTGATTTCAGCACTATAGGTCTGCTTACTGGAATTGAGACCCACAGCTTAATTGATTGTCTGGAGTTAGTGATGAGTGTCTTTTTCCCATTGCAATTGTGAGTCTAGGATTTAGACTGTTGTAAGCACTTCTGTACAAGAATGGGAAGACAATGAAGGGACTGTTAGAGGAAAGGTACCATCAGACCCAAGAAAAGGGCTTCTCATACCTCTAATGTGACAATAATCACATGTCCTCTAATAATGACATCAGGTCCACTTAACTAAGCAGTGCCACAGCTCCTTTGGTGTCAGCTAACTAATCTCAACATTGTAAGCCTTGGAATTGAGTTTTACACCTCAATTAACTGCTACCAGTGAAGACCAACGGCATATGAAGACACCAGGAGGCAAATCAAGGAGCTGTAGTGATGTGTAGATGAAGACAGCACTGTTAAAGTTACATGACAGCAACCACAGGGACCAAGAAAACAGCCACACATATTTTAGATGACTAATAAACTTTTTTTTTTTCTTTTTAATCTGTATCTGTGTCTTAGTGGCAGTTAATTATTCATTTACCTATGCGTGATTCTGAGGAGGACTAATTTGCAGGAAAAGGAATTTTTTTAATGAAGCATGTTTGCCCTTTACTAATTTACAACATTATTTCATCTGACTTGAACATAGAGAAAACAGTCAAAATCTTTTGGCAAAACCTCCTGTATGTAATTTTAGGTGGTAAAGTTTGAATAAGACAAGAAAATACAGTCTCCCGAGTGGATGAATTTGTCTTTATCGGAGCAGTAAAGAGGAACAAGCAACTTTCCAAAATATAAAAAAAAACGAGTTTCAGAAAGTATCAGACCAGCCTGATGTAAAATGAAATTGAAGAGATAAAAAGATATAAGAGCTGCCAATTGGATTTTCAAAATGTAAATTACCCAGGATTTAAAAAAGGAATAGAGCAGGACAAGAAGACTGATTCCAGGGCTTAAACCAATTACATAGGAAGAAACTGAAAGTGTTTTATGTTTTTGGTAACAGGTGGATTGTGGGGATTACACTGAAGTAAATTTAAAAGGAATTGAACTGGCACAAATGGAAATTAGCTAAACAAAGTTCACTCTGACATTAGAAGACATTTTTTTAAACAGGAAGTTATTAATACCTGTAATAGTTTGCATTCATTGTAGTTACAAAGACCCTGGGAAAATGAAAGATCAAATTGGATTCAGTGATGTTTTCACTGCAAATTCAGTGCAGTTTTGGTATTATGGCTTTCTGAATTGTGCATTTATTCTATTTTACTTGATTATTTATATACTATTGCTATTTGTTACTTTTATGGATTATGAGCACCAGAAATGATGGGCAAAATGATGCCCCAAGATGGGCTCAATGGATTGTTCTCATCATTATAATATTCGTATATGTTTTTATAATAAATCAACTGTAACTCTGAAAATGTTCTCTGCTTCTATGCACTGTTGGGAGTATGTAGTAAATGCCATGAAAAGTTTTGGCCTTTCGTCCACACAAAGGTGGCCTAAAACGGCGTTTTAGGCCACCGAAAACAGATCTTTTGCAAAACGCCTTCCAGGGTGAAGATTTTCAGAAACTCCATTTTCAGTGTTCACGTGTAGACAGGGAAAACAGAGTTTTTGGCTTGTGACGTCACAGTGTGCACCGTAATAACTTTTTTTCAGGCTTCTGATTGACCAGCATGGCTTTACGGTTAGGGTTATATCGTCGCCTGTTGGTTTAGCATGCTCTTGACAGCGTGTGTTTGCGTTTTCGTGTGGACGGAGATTTTTTTAAGAACATTTTCAAAAATACCCGTGTATGTATGGACATGGCCTTAGATACTACTGAAAAAAATATGACTTTGAATATGAAAATACTAGAACATACTTAAATCACAAGTAAGGTACTTTAACCATAGCTGTCTGGGTAATTATCGAGCTGTAAAAATAGATTATATGTAAATGTATTTGGATTAAGCGGAAAAAGGTGTCTGCTAAACACATAAGTAATGACAACAATAATCTACATTTATCACACATTCAAATATTTTAAAAATTCTTTATAATATAACAACAAATTTAATAATTAGGAATCCACATTAGCTGTTAGCGAATCTGTCACAATAAAGCAATACTCATGGATCCTTTCTAGCATTGTGTTCCCTCTTTCTGCATCCCGCTGAATTCCCCCCCCCAAGTGTTTCCCATCTGCTTTGGGGATTTCTCACCACAATGTGCAACAAAAGCACGATAAGGACACCATTTTCCTGTCAATAAGTTCCTATTAGCCCACCCAATCCATGCATCATGGGCCTGCAGGCCCGCAGTTTGCTTATCTACATTACAACATTCGCCTTTGATATATCTAACACCAAGGTTAATGAGACACAAAGCCCACAATGGCTCCAAGGGTAATGTGTTTTTGTATACAATACTTTGGAGAGATCAGGTGATAATCTATAGCTGGCTAAAATGTTGTACTTCTTAATCTCTATAGTCAGACACTAATAGCTTTGCTTCAAGTTATGGTAGGTAGCAAAATAGTTTTAGCATAGCATAGGTAAATAGTTATGAGCTTATATTAGTGTATATTCAGTGCTGGTGGCAACATTCATTACTTGTCACTCTTTGATAAGATGACTAAATAATGTGCAGTCTTAAGCATAATGTATATTATAGTATTTTATTTCCTTTCTTTGTTCTTCAGTATGCTTGTGTGGTGTGCTGCTTGTGTTTAATGTCATCTTTGATCTTTAAACATAACTACCACCTCAAATTGCATCCTAAAAGTAAGATAACATATTGTATCACATGCTGTATTCATTGTAAGGTTCTAAAAATAGCATGGTATACCATTTCACTTACTGGTTAGCATTAAAAATAAAAATGAAAATATCATAATAAATGCTGATATCAACCTAAAGGCCAAGTGTACAGTATATGACTTACCCCTACACTCAACCACTCTGTAACTACTACAGTATTTAGTTAGTCAGACCATATTGTCTTACACAGCTTTCTGTGGACCAGTCAGGTCCCTGTCTCTCACTAGATAGGTCTTTGAACCCCTTGCTAGGCTCTACAATAGAACACATTCAAACCTCCCCCACAAGACTTAACAATTCTTAGCCCTTCAGTCATCCAATGCACTGACAGCTCCCTCTCACACTTTCTCTTTACATGTAAGATAACTGTAATCTTAAATATATTGTATATATCATATATAATTCAACCTTGTATAGACTAATCTCTCCCTAATACCTCACCAGCTATTTCCTTTGCTTTCTTTCTCCACCTCTGTCCTAAAATCCTACTATAATAGTAATACCCTTTGTGGGTGTCAGCTCTCTCCTAGGCCCTCTGTTCAGTTACTGCTGCTACATAGTTTTTGTAATACAGTTTGTATAGCTACAATAAAATGCATTGTAAAAATAGTATTTAAAAAAATCCCGCTAAGACATATTATGCTATAATCTTCCCTGCTATGTCAGATCCACACCAAGCAAGTCTCATTCCCCCATCGTCATGTGTAACATCACACAAATGTTTGGCATTATATCAATCACAAAACAATCATAGCATAACACTACTTTAGTTAGTAAATTATGTCCTCTGTGTCCAAAATTTGAAATAATTTGTCAAGATAATATAAAATATAACTCTTGTCACGAGAATATAAAATATAAAAGAGAATATAAAACTGATAAATCTGATTTTTTTCAAGGAATGCTTGAGATCTGGATGATATTTGCACACAAATGTACCTATACTGCATTTAATGACTTTTAACATTTAACTTAACTCTAAAAATGGCATGATTCAGAGTTAACTGAATTTAGCCTGATGTTTAGCCTGAAGCCAAACACAGGGAAAACTGCTTAATGAGGGAGATGGCTCACAACTGAGGTTCTACCTCCAACAGACATATTTCATTACCATGTGTATTCCTCGCTTCCTTCCAGGCATGTACATATTGCTATCTGGGAACCAAAGGCATTTAGCTTTAGGGTTAAAAAACACAAATGCACGGATTAGCAAAGGATTAGCAGAGGTGTTGTGTTCTGTTCAGTCACCATGAGCACACATGCTTACAATGGTCATATGAACTGCTTGAGTTACTAACAGGTATGTAGCCATGAAGAATTTGGCTGTTTACAGGAAGAGGATCCACAAGAATATTCATTAAAATTAATATTAACCTCTACTGGAAGAAGTAAGCCAGGTGGTCTTATCACCCTTTTAAACTATTCTGTGTAGGTTATGGTACAAAATATAACTTGTAATTTGTCATATCATGCACATTGAAAAATTAATACAGTAAACAAACACAATAATTACATAAACGCAAAGATAAAATGAGGACAGCATGTCTGTTTTTGGATCTCTTTGCTCTTTACCATTATAGACATGTTGAGCTGCAGATCCCCAAAATATGCTTCCTGTTGAATATTATATTGTTCCACACCATTTGAGAAACAAGATCACCTGCTTTATTTCTTGCACAAAACTGCCTCACAGTTAACATATGGCTGTAAGCTGCATCCTCATCTCCCTAGGCCTGCTTCCCAGCTGGTTTCAGTTCTCAAACAAAGAGGGAAAAAAAGCATGTTGCCTCGCCCTCATTCCTGCCTCTGGCAGGTGTTTTTTTAGGTGCTGGCTGCTAAGTACCTTGTAATTAGGTTGCCTCTGAGCAATAAGTAATCTTACATCTGTAGCTCTCGTAAGGGCATGGATTACATCTTTTCTATAATTTAAACAATGTCCCGGGCTTCTGCACCAGTGCAGAGTTTGCCTGAAGCATCGCTGTTTGATAAACAAAATACAAGAAAGCCTTGGAATCTTGATGTTTCCATATTTAGCATCCACAGTGTCAACTTGCAGTAGAATACTTCCATTTCAAAGTGTCACTTGATGCATTCAAAGATATAGAAGTATGTAGAGTTTCTAACAAAAGTGTAGTAGGTAAAAACAGGACTTCAATTTCTTATTTCTGAAATGCTCAGTGTGTGGGTTTAGTGTTCCCATTCTTCACAGCCCATTTAAGCATCCCTTATTCTAAAAGGTTATTTCAATTCTATCTTGTCTTCCATTTACTGATTTAGCAATATATTCTTGGGTGACACTCTTGAGATTCCTATCTGATTCCAAGGGTATCTAAGATGTTCTCTTTAAAGACCATGAGACACAATACCAGTACACCAAGGCAGTACCAATGAACTGCTACCAAGGAAGCGAAAATAGACTAAAGCTGAAATCAGTTTTATTCAAATAATTAACTAGCTAATTAGCATTACTAATGTGGTTCTGTGCAATCAAAACTGATTATTTTCATCAGCTGTAATAGCAAGGAATTTGAGTATCAAATGTCAAAGTTTTGGCTAGCCTTCATGACAATTCAAGTGGGAGTCCTGCCTCTGTCTTGTATCAGCTCTCATCAGTTGATCTACAGCTTATATTAGACAGGAAATAAATGAGCCAGAGCCAAATTAAAGGAATTACAAAAAGGCAAAATGAAATTTCTAATGGAACTTGAACTCTGTCTTCACAAAAACTGGGATGGCAAGAATGTGACCCAGGCAGTGTATAGTTTGGTGGGGATACCCCATACTTACACAACCTCAAAATGTAGGCCCTATGCTGGGCTCCTCACAGAAATGTCCCAGATGTCCAACAGGTTTCCAACACATGTGCATTTCAGAAGACCACACATGTCACTTATCTTCAAAGTCAGACCATTTTGTGTTTCCTCTTGTATCATTTCTAACTACTGCTTCTTCCTTCATCCAAGAAAACCAAGTATAATAGACCGCAGTCTCTTCAAAGAAAGGGACAAGTTACATTGCTTTGGAATACAGCATTTTTATTTTTGTGAGGCAATGCAACCTGGTTGTTGTAATTTAGTTTCAATTTCAAGGTAGTAATCCTAGTTGCAGACTTATTTTTGCCAATGTTTCTTAGTGCATGCTAGTAATGTGATAGTTTTGGACCTTAAAAACCTTTATTGAGTCACTAGGTTTTGAGATGTAATACAAAATATCAACACACAACACCACAAAACACCTTTTTAAACAAGTTGAGTCTTCATACATATCACACAGTTATAATAATTCCTTCATCTCATTGCCCCAAATTATTTGTAATAACTCTTTCTTTCTGAATACAGTAATCTCATTTGATTCAGTTTAGCCAATTACTGCCCTCAATGGAACACTCCAGCACAAAACAATCAGCCAAGATGAGGGCCAATATCAGACAGGAAACTGGGCAAGACAAGTACTACTACAAAAGGTCTATATCTTAGAATTTTATCTACCACGAACACCACACATCTCCATTTCCTGCCAGATAATCAGTCTATTGACAGGCTGTAGTAAGCAGTGAGTGCATTGCATTAGGTTCCTGCACAATTCTAAGGTATTCTGATGATAAAATAGCATGGTTCTAGAACATCACATTTGATGTTGAGTCCACATTCTGAACAAAATTTGTGTTGATTTAATTCAAAGTATAACTCTTTACAACCTCCTCTAAGGGGAAGATCTCAGGTGATAATATGCATAAATGGAAAGCATTTTACATTATTGCAGTATGGTGACTATATTTTACCTGCCTTGTAAATAGTCACTGGTGAACAAAATGTTTTCAAATCTGATTGTCTTAGCATCCATCATGTCCTTTGAATAATCTAATCTAAATCATATTTTAAATTACAGCTCTGATGCAACAGTGGCCTTTTAATCACACAAATTAATCATATGAATTTGAAAACAAAAGTGGTTTGAAAGGCCATCAGTCCTGTTGTTCTAAATCTGATTACCTCATACCATGACATGTTGGCTGGAGCTTGAGAGATATGGATTTTTCTAAAGCAGCTTCCTTTCTGTGTTGCAGTTTCGATTTACATAGCATCGTGCTTAACAGTATGTGTTAATTATGGGATATGAGGGGTCTAGCGTAATATCAATGGCATGTTGGCTAAGTAGATTTGAATACCCAGACATGAAACCACTGTACCTGTAGCAAAACAGAACAGTGGAGCATTGATATGCATTATCACAATATGGAAGTATCAAATAACCAGCTGTCAGATTGGACACACTGATTAAAGTGAAATGTCATATATTTAGACTCATCAAGGCCATCTCAGTTCTTGTAGTTTTCCTACTCACACAAATTAATATGATTTCACATCTCTACTGTGTTTCATTCATTAGAGTAAAATATTTTTCAAAATAAGTTAAACCCTAATATCATTAAGTGTGCTTCTTAACCTTTGTTACCCAACACACTAATCGACACACTTGGATTCAATAAAAAATTGTCCTTAACTTTGACTCACAATTAAATGCAATTGGTATTAAATCTTTGTGGTCACAGTTAAGGACAAAAAACTGATTGGATCCAAGGATAAATAAAGTTGGTATGATGCATATTTGTGAACATAACATTATAGATTTTTGTTTAAAGGCACCATTGGCTATTCTTTGACAAAGTTGACACAGAAAAAGTGTTTTTTTTTTGCTGCATACCAAGCATCAAATCTCACCAAATTTAGAAAATGTTTCATCCTTTTTTTTCCTTTATACAACCCTGTTTGGAACCAACAACTGAGAATTCAGGCAAGATGAATGCAATCCTCCACTATACGCATACACCCAACAGCTATTTTTCACACTACAAGTCCCACAGTGCAACACAGTGAAGTGGAGTAGATAGTGAAAGGTAGATATGCATTCAAATGGAGGATAGGTGCTACTCCAATGATGTCATTCAAGAAATTAAAAGGCATCTGATGAATTGCAGGGTGCCTGTGAGCAGTGAAACTCCTGCCAACAAACTTACCCCTATACCTGGTGAAATGAAGCCACTGTGGGTTGCTGCTGTTTCATGCTCCTGGTCATTGTCAGTAGATGACATGGCCGGTTCCAAACCCGTGCTATGGGCTCGGCGTGCGCTCAACACAAGAGGACTTTAAAAATTATGTTGAACTGTAAATGTAGAGCAATAACTCTTGGGTGCACAAGTCATCATTTTTTTTAAAGAAATGCTCTCTAGGTGCACTATAAGGATCATTTAGAGAAAAAGAGACCATTGGTGATGTAACTGGTCTTTTCTTAGTCCTCCTACATCAGTCTGGTGCACTGTAATGTTAGGGTATTTCATTTCTCTTTTTTATTATACCAAAGGGGAAAGGAGCCCCTCTTCAGTTACCAAGGAGCTGAAGGGAGAGATCTATTTACGTCAAGGAGTTAATTGATTACAGTGGGTTCTCCCCTAATGCTAGGTCAGTGTGCAGATGTTATATTGATTATACGATAGCCTGAACTGGATTTCTTAACCTCCTTACATGGGATTGTATTATTGCACAGTGTTGCCAAAATCTGCATGGCTGATGCATAAAGATCAGTCAATGTATAGATCAAATCACATACTTTGTAAATAAGCATTACTTTAGATAACCTGAAGATGTTTTATGGAATGAGTATAAGTATATTAGCTTTATTTTAAAGGTAGATAGTTTAGCTTGGGAGGAAAATTTATTACATGATATTGCATGGCAATTCATTATATTCATGCCTCAAAGTTTCTGAAACTCCAGCAATGATTGTTTTCCTTGTAACACCACTTTTTCCATTTCTTACACAAATGATCATATGATATCATGTTTAATTCATCCAGTGCTCACTGTTGCTAATAACACTTTTCATGAAACAAACAAACAAAAAAACAGAGGCATTAAAATTAAATAATAAAATGTATGAAATGTAATGAATTTTCCCCACCATCCACAGCGTCACACATATATGTCTACACACATACACTCAATAACTATACAAGCATGTAGATATTACTGGGATACTTATCAAGTATGTTTTTCGAAAAACCATGTGAAATACAGCACAACATGAAATACAAAAACATATTGCGCTCAGTGGACTATTGTGTTGTCCTACGTAATTTTAAAGTTCTAAAAAGTTTGGCGTCTGCATTTTCTTGAGACAAGGTCATTAATGACATCATCATATTGCAACTGCCAGCTAGTAAGACGTATTACTAGAAAGAAAGAACAAATTAGCCATACACATCGCTGTTCAGACTGTGACTTTCAGCAGATTTTTTTACAGCACCAGACAAACCCTTTTGGATGGTTCATTCTCTCTCTCTTCCCCTGAAAGAGCATGCATTCTGGCTTTCATGTCATTGTTTCCTATATTTTGTTTTACAACTCTCTGACTGTCAACCTTACTAGCTCACATGATAATGAAAACTAGCTTACAGTGCCACAACGCCTGTATAGGCCACACTAGTTTTTAGTGGTGGATGGAAGCCATTGTCAAGATAAACATAAAAATACCCCACTTTTTGCACATGAAAGATAAATAACACAAAATAATGTCTGAGAGACTCAGGGAAGCTGCATTTACTTTTAGCCCATAATTGGAATGTTTTTTTTTTTTTTTTACTTGCTGCTAGTTCATCGTATTTAACAAATTGTGTTAACAGAGCTGATCCTAGCTCAGTTGTCAAAAAAATCAGTTAAAATATGCAGAAGAGGCCCCCTAGTGACCACATAGGTCTATTCATCCATATATTTCATATATGCCAGGAGTTAACACTGTCAGCAAGTTAGAATTCACATATATTTTGACTATGAATATCACTCCTTGTTCCTGATGAACCTGACCCAGTTCAGTTAATATGGAGAATAATTTACTATTGCAATCTCTACACAAACTCCACTTCTCTAAACTTCTAGTCCCACAGAAAGAAGATGTATTCTATGTTTTGGTTTCTTTCTTTAATAACACCAGATCACATACCATGTTGAGCTTTTTCAAAAGAAAAAATAATGTAGTGCAAACACTGTCAAAGATAACTAAGAGATATTTTTCTGAAGACTCAAAAAGCAGCATGAGCGAAGTGTCACTTTATATTAGGATAATCCATCGGCTTTTGCATGTATTATATTTTGCATTGTTGTACGATGAACAGAGAAGAAAGCAGAGCTGGCTGGAGACCAATCCACCTTTCTGACATTAACTTACATCATAGTGGCCAGGATGTGGGTTATTATGATTTGAAAGGCCTGAAATACAATTTAGGCAATGAACCTTGAGATGGAGCTCAGCAAGTTTCCCCCATGTTCTACTCCTTGTATAGTGAAAAAAGTGGATTCCATTTGGACACACATTTTTTTTCCTTGTAAATCAATAGAGACACTTAAGGTAGTTGGCAGACCACACCGTATATGTGTTGTAAAACAAAATTTGAAGCATTCATGACCACTGAAGAAGAGGGAATTCATTTTTTTTTTCTATTATAGGAGAAAATTCCTAGCTGAGCAGGCCTATGGGTGAATTACTGGAAGCACAAATGACTGTGTGTTTCGCATGAGACTGTATATGCTAATAATTTCACATTTTGGGGGTACTTATGCCAACTGAGTGATCATGTAAATGCTACTAGGTACAAACAAATATCCCTCACTTTTAAGGATTTATTGCACTGATGCACATGCTTTGTCTTTTACACTTGGGAGTAGTTTGTTTTATTGACAATGAAGTGTGCTCTGACATGTATTATGGCCCATGGGTTATACTGTTAGGTGAATGGTGTTTTGCATTATTTAGATTATTGCCTGTTAAGGTTTAGAGTAAATCAACGCTAGACAGATGGTTAATTGCCGCAAGCAAATCTGTGAAGGCGACTGTGCAGTGGACTCCATCACAGCATTTCTTTGGGCAGTGGCATCTTGACAGATTTGATGTATTGTTGTAATATTATTATTCTGCTTGTTCTGTGATGTTGCTGAATCATGTAAAACGAACTATAACTGTTAGAGCCATACTTTTCTATCTTCTGGAGTGATTCAAAAGGAAATCTATTTTCTTCTTTGTCTGTTTGCACTTTTCATACAAATGAGATTCTCTTTTTTCCTTATTACAAGGAAAAATTTAGAGCAAGAGATTAATAACCCATTGCTCTGGTGATGTTATGGAGTAATTATTGTCTATACATTGGGGGATTCAACAGAACTTTAACCAAAAGTTGCAGGCCTTTGTGTTTCTTGCAAAACCAATAAAGATGTATATGTAATGAAAACCATCCTACAATTCTTTTTGGCATGGTGCAAAGTTTCACAGTGGATTGAATTGCCAGCTTAACCACACTAATGAGGGTGTTAAGATACAGTGGGTTTACAGTTCACACACAGTTCATGTCTTTTGAATGGAGAATAATTTTGGTGCCGTGTGCAGTAGGACTGCAAACTGATATTGGCTGCCAAATAAATCAAACAGTACTAAAGAAATTAAAGGAAGTAGTCAACAGCTATAACTGCAACATATTATCTTATTTTCTCAGTTAAAAATTTGTCCCTTGTTTTGGACCCAGTATCTTGCTACAGTGCACTTATTCAAGCACTGAAAGCAAAAACGAGACCTTTGATACCGTATCTCCAGACATCCCAAGAATTGCAAGTGCATGCAGAGGCCTCTATTGGACAGAAGATGAATAGCAAGTAGTTGAAGCTGTCTGACAAAAATGTATTGCAATGTAAGAGATTGTGATGAGCATGTATTAGACTGCAGGCATCAACCCAAGATGGTGAGTGGCAGGAAGTACTTCAACTATTTGAGATGGTCTCCCCTTTGGGAAGTCTTGCCCTTCTTCAGTATTACTTCTTTAATAGCTTTACAGGTGTTTTTTTATTATTATTTTAATGTTTTATACTCTAAAGTGCTTAATTGCTTGTCATGTGTTATGCTATTTGTTTTATTTTGTATAGTACTGTTGTTCATGGCCTTGCACTAGAGGTTTTCCTTAGCCAATGAAAGACGTCCAATGCTTAACAAGCCTAACTGAATGCTCTAGAACTGATTACCTAGAATGTAAAAGGAATTCAGAAGATATGAATTTCCATGCAATCAAAGCATGATTTTTATGTGGTTGTAATGGTACTTTTATTTGGCTTGTAGTCCAATGAAGGGATCACACCTGGCTGTAGGCCAAGGTTGTTTACCCACCCATGTGGCCTCCATAAACAGAAAAAAGAAATGGGGGAGATGGGGTAGAGGAGGGATACCATGACAGCTAACATAGAAAAGAAGTGGTTAGTGTGATTTTTATAATAATAGATGGGAGCAGTTTGTCTATGTTTGGCTTACTGCGTAGGGATTGATTGACAATTATCCTCCCAAATCTTCATTGGGGACTGCAATAAATTGCCAAATAAAACAGAATATACAGTAAATTAGCGCAATGTAAAAAAGGAAAAAATGTCCTTCTCCTTCCATCACTGAACAACTACTAACAACTAACAACATGACAAATTACAGCTGGGTTGTAAAGTCTTCTGTATTCCTCCTCAAATAACAGAGTAGCTATACTGATCCACAAAGACCTGCCCTTCTCCCAAGAGATGGTATTTAAAGATGCAGAGGATAAATAAATTACATTTACATACCTGGGGAATGTATCTATTTGGGGTAATTTTAAGCACTAAATGTTTTTTTTTTTGCTCAGTTTCTTGGCTTAGATATTGGCAGGCTCTTTTTTCCACATTCCTATCCATTTTGGGTGGGGATTATAACTGCACTCTGAATCCAGTGCTTGATCAGAAACTTCCAACTTCTAATCTGTTGACTATCTATACCTTGCCCTGGGCACTTTATGTATTCATTTTCTCTCTTATCTACTGTGATACCAAAGGAAATGCAAATGCTAAGTCTGGGAAAGGAATCTGGGTGTGAAACTTCACATCTAATCCTGGACAAATGCACTGTTAGAAACATGTAATAGAACAAGGGAGACACAATATAAAAATATGCACTGTGTGCACAGAACTCCCATGGCATCAAGATTAACCTGCAGTTTTCAACCATGTGCAGTAAATGCAACAATAAAAATAAAAGCATGTATGCACATCTAGTGTGGTTTTGTCCACTGACTTTTATATACTGGGTCATCTTCTGTAGAAATATAGAAGTGGAATTCTACCATATCTTTAATTGTAATATGATGCTGTAATCTCTGATTAACACAAGTGATCTCAGCCCTATCCAGATGATTCTCATCACAAATGCCCCTCAAATTACACTTGTAATTTGGTTTCCATCAGAGCCGTAAGCTGCAGTTATTCTCCATTATCAAGCCATTCTATTCAAAAGATTAATATTTATCCTCCAACTCTTCCCATATTTAAACAATACTGACATTGTATTTACACAATTGACCCTGGATGTGTTGTTGAGGAGAATCAAGTCATACTGACTTCCTCTCAGGACAAAGTTGGATGATGAAAGGGGTCCACTTTAACTGTGAATATTCAAACCATGATAGATGACTTTAATAAAGGTGCTTGTAAACCTTTAACAGAGACAAATTTCTACTGACAATGGCCTCCCATTGCCCTTCCTGAGAGATAAAAGTGTCCAGACAATCTTTTTGTGCACCTCTTCATCTTACCTGCTTTGCACATTTGTTTTTCTTACTGTTTTGCTCGGTTTAATAGAAAATTTCTCCAAATGTAGCCCTTCCAGCATTGAAGTCCTTTTTTTTCATTTTTGATTGTGACTGATCATGTCGTAACTGTACCAAACATTCACATTATGATAGAAATCCTCAAACTCTTCATGCCCCTTATTGATGGAATAAGAACTAAAGCTACTGTTTCAGGACACATGACAAAAAATAACAATAAATTATTGCTCGGATGTAGTTTTTCACTGAATGTATGAACTGTAGTTCATCAGTGCCATACATGTGGTCTGGAAAACCTTTGAGCATGAGGATAAGAGATGGGTTACAACTAAGCAAATAAATGCTACACTCCCTCAAAAGCAATTTACATTTAATTGTAAAAATGTTGTACAATTACTGTAAAAATTACTGTAAGGATTAAATCAAACCGACATGACCAGAAGAAAGCTAACTTAAATAAAACCTGCATCTTCACAAATCACAAGGCAGATAGGCAACTATGATGGAAATATTAAATATATCCATAATTTTAACAAAGGTAATGTCACAATTCAATCTTTTCTGTATAATGCTTGCTACAGTGAGGTATTCCTGACTTTAAGTCAGGGAGCAGTTTGGAGCAGCTGTCTGTTTAAGGACAATCTAAATATCTTCACTAAACTAAATGTCTTAGGATGTATGTGTGTGGATGGAGCAGATATTATGCACAGCATACTGTAGAGCCCACAGCTAAACATAAAAATATGATTAGCTGTAAAAAATAAAAATACTGATCTTGACGGATGTGATGACCTGGTTTCAGGACTGAACTGAAATTACTGCACAAAACCCAAATCACTTGCAGTAAAGTGCACTATTGTACAGAGAGAAAGGGAAAAGCTTTGTGGGAGGATCGAATCGGGCCATTAATGGAACTGAATTAAGGATGGCAGTGTAATGTTAAGAGAAACACAACGCTATTGAAATAATGATGTCACTGGGAAAGGCAAGTAGGTCCTGGCCAAGAAGATCCTGAAAATCTGGGGAGGGTCCAGTCTCTGTAATAGATTTACACTTCTAATTTTGCCTCCTGGCTATCTTCAGATAAGCACTGCTGCTCGAGTTGCCCCTTCTTCAGCACACAGCAGCATTACAGATCTGTTAAAAGTAATTAGTATACTAATGAGAGCTGGAGAGTGATTACAGAAAAGAGCAGCAAAGGTACATGTCTTACATTAAAAAGCACTTATTCTGCAGGGAACTGCAGTTGCTTGTCTTATTTGTTTTGGTGACCATCTGAATGCAGAAGCCAGGTATGGGCTCATGTGGCAACCTTCTGCCCAGGAGAGGAACTGCTGGCCATTATTGCTGTTATTTGGCATCAGTTGTCCTAGGCAAGTGCCTTTATACAGTCTACAGTTGTTTGGTAAGCACACCTGAAAGTGACTGTTCAAGGGACCTTCATGCAGTTAAATACAACAGCAATCCAACCACCGCAAGTACTAGTCATTATAATTAACCTCAGTCACCAAGGCAAGTGCCTTGTTCTTGATGGTCTACTGGAATGTCACATTGTGTTAGTCGAGTTCATTTTTTAGGATACATTATTAAGCCCACTGATTTCCCTGCACTCATTATTGGCTTATCCATTTACTAAAAGAGATCACCACAGATGCATCAAGGTTAATGCAATTGAAAACAGGCCCTTTAATAACTACCATCCAATGCAAGAAATGATTCTACAGGGATACTCCCAGTGAGAAAAAGAAACTATGGCCACCTATAAAAAGTGTACTTTAAAGTAAGGTATTCACTAAACCATTTAACTTATAATTACTTACTCATTTATGCCTACATGCTGCTGCTTATGAAGATGTGCTTGCTGTGTTATGAAGGTATACTTGACCAATAGGACATAGACCGAATTAAGTTTAAACTTGTGTTTACCCTAACCTCAGAGCACAATGACATTCTGCCAACAAAGAACAAAGTGACTGTGATAAGCTCAGACAAAGACCACAGCATGTTAAAGAAAATACAATTTGTCTTTCATTAATGAAATAAACAAGGGGGGATTCAGGTATTGTTGATAAGAATATCATAATTTGTATGAATTGAAGTGTCAATGCAATCCCACGTTTGCTTTAAGACAAAGTATCAAAGCTTCTCGCTCTATGGTATTGTATTATGTGGGACAAACAATAATGATCTATAACAATGTTCAGACAAAATAAAGGTCCTTTCAATTGATCTATATAAATATACAACTTGTTTGTGTCTGTGTCATCAGCGATTGCATGAGGGTACAACCAGACGTACCATAACGGTACTGTGAAATGTTAACTTTTCTGGGAATTTTAAACCATTTTTACATGATACTACACCACAGGATGATTACATATAAAATATTAAAGTTCAGCCCTATCTCTTGCATGAAATGGAGTAATGGCTCAAAGTGCCATAACTATAAAATTTTTCCTTGCACTAAGTGCAATAAAAATGAATTTTAAATCATTTTGCATGAAAACATGATATGCAAGGTCCTTTACATGAAGGTGCTGTGACAGGTTGCAATTTAAAAGGTTAAATTACTTCAAGTCAGATTTTATGACTGAATAATTAAAATACATTTGGTGTAATTTCCATTCCATTAAAAAACATCTGCCCTTAATCTTATGATCCCATCAAAGAGAAAAAAAAATCTGATTGATAAAACAAATTGCTGAATATGACAGATGTAAGAAGGCTTGGTCATATCTTCATAATATTGCAAGAGAACTATGACAGAGTCTGTACAGTTCATGTGTGAATTCACAGTAACCATGATTGAGCCTGATTTAAACAGCTGAAACGTGGTCTGTTAATTCTCTTAACATAGATATTTGCAAATAGAAAAAGGTGGAGCCAGTACTAATGTGGTATTCCAATGTTCCTCAGACAGTTCTGAACCTGTATTATGTCAGGACCAGTTTGTATGTCCCATGTATAATATATCATACAATTTTACATATTGAAATGATATTCCAGTGCTTTTTACTTTCATGACCAACAGCCAGTTTTGAAACTCTGGTAGAGTCGACTTTGTCACCGCCTGTTTCTCATCCTGCCTTGTGAAAATAGATGGTGGCAGCAGCACTTCTTGGTGTTGGTTTTAAACCGATGGCTGAACACACCGATGGCTGAAGTTATCCTTGTTTTTGCTAAAGTGCATCAGCCCTCTGTCTCAATGATCCTGGATGTGTGTGCCACCAATCACTGTCCTGAGAGAATAATGAAAACAGATCCCTGAAGAGCTTATCACCTCTTTTATTGGAAACATGCATCACCTTGAACCGGGTTGTGCTGCAGATGAACTGCATCTCACATGTTATATATTTCATTGTGACTCCTGCTTGTCTAGTAATGCCACACTTCTGTCATGTGTTGTTTGTAAATTAAAAATTTTAAGAAGTAAATTTAAGTTGAAACTTGCAATTACTCCTTCCCTGTATTTTTATACTGCATCTGAATCATTTATCTCAGTTTGTGCTGCATGATGGTTTCTGAAACGTTTACAAAATTACAAAATGGACCTTATTTATTCACAGTCACAAAGGGAAGGCTATATCCAACTCCTCTGGATGAATCACAGTTTGGATGATCATGAAATTATTAGTCTACTATAACAGTGTAAAAACTGAACATTTAGTATTTCGTCAACATATTCAACAATTATGATATTACTAAATTAAATACGGTATTCTAAACTGCAAACTACAGTAAGGAAAGCAATGTTTTCTACAGTGCATTAGAAAATGCTAATAAGACTTTTCAGCTTGTTTAGTATGTAATAATTTGACAAATAACCCAAGCATTTCTGTGCTGCACTGACTAAGTGGTAAGATATGTTTATTTCTAGGAGAACTTTTCAAGTTCCAAAATAGTTCACATCACATAATATGACATATTAGTATTAGCAGTTGTTGAACTTCTCAAACTGTATAACTCCACAGGTAGCCCTGATGTCAATTGTGGATGATTATATTTTGATTTTTTTTTTTTTTTACAGCATATTTTGATGTTGTATTCAGTGTATGGTATTAATAAACATGGAGTCCACTGCATATTCGTATCATATAGATGCAGTTTGCCAAGAGTATTTTTCAAACTGATTGACAGAATTTGCCATGTGTTGTGGCTTAACAAATTACTCAGTGATGATGTACCAACCTTCCTGGTTCCTTGCACCTGCCATAAATAAGCACGTGCCTTTACATATAGTTCACAGCAGTCATGCTCCTTACTCCCACAGCCTTCTACTATATGTATTTGATTATCTTACTTTTTTCCAAAGCGGTTAAGAGGCATAATCCTCCATGTGGACATGTTTTCTATGGATACCAAATCATTTATTTTAAAGCAAATTATTTTATACTGTCTTTTATTTCTGGAGGTTTACTGTATTTGCTACTGTTGATTTGTCTGGGAGGTTCTACTTCTGGGTGTGCATATTTTGTTCTAAGTTGGATTATGCATGCTGGGAGGAGTTGCTAATGCTCCGCTGAGACCATACATAAAACAACTGGAGCAGGAACAAGGTAAAGATTTAAATTTTACATGATGGGGGAATGTCGAGTTCATAAATAAGTAAAGCTTGTATAAAACCTCCCATGGTGTCTCTTTTCGAGAGTATTTTTATTTATTATCCAGCCCTGCAGTGCAGAGCTGAAGACCTGGTTTCTTTCAGCCAGGAAAGGACTCATAAGTAAATTAGGGGAGAGAGAGAGAGAGAGAGAGAGAGAGAGAGAGAGAGAGAGAGAGAGAGAGAGAGAGAGAGAGAGAAAATGGGGCACTGGAGCTCATCAATTTGAAATAAAAGGGGATGGATATGTAGACTGAGAGAAACACAGAAAAAAGGTCTCCTGACCAACACATGTAATAATTTTTTTCATTATTTGAGAATAATTACTTTCCACTGAGATTAAAGAATTACATTTTTTTTCTATTACTGCATGGATATAAATACAAGTACGCTCAGAAAACATTTAGGCCCACAAGTGAACACAAGTTTTTATTTTTATTTTTAAAACAAGATTTCTGTCCCCCACTTCAGTCAAAAACAGAAAGGATGTACGATGCCATATCATGTTACTGAGGTGTCAAGCTGACAAGAATACAAAAGAAAAAATGGCTTGGGGACAATGTCAAGGAGCAGTACAACCTGGAAAGACTCATACAGAAAATCAAGCACTTCTGATTTTTAGAACGCAAACACACTGAGAGTGTTTCAAACTCTAATAGATAAATTTAAAATACAAGTAATAGTCAACATACAAAGGGGTTTCAATCAATCAACACACAGCAGCACCGTAACGCAAACACTCGAGGCGCCCCCGCAGCTAACCCTGAGTGGGCCCCTTTCCTGCAGCATAAAGCAGGCAATTTTTAACATCTTTCATCGGATACTTATCATTTCAAACGAAATTTAACAGACCACTTTATAACACTGGACACATTATGGAGTTAATTGTATTGAGTAAACTGTTGGAGCTTTTTAACATTTCAAACTATGCAGTGTCACAACCACTGTCAAGGTGCTGATCCTACGACGGCCATGGGTGACACGCAGGTTCCGTGGCATGCAAGAGATGGCACAAAGGTTTGGGTTTTTACGCCCATAAGAACTTTTGTTAAAATCCGATGATGAAATGTATAAATCAGCAAGTGCCCTAGCTGACCAATGCAAAGATGACTTATCCGCGGATTTTCCCGAACAAGTGCTCTCATTTAGACAGGCGTTAGTGTCCGCCATAAAGGAAATCGAACATGGCTCAGTTCAAGATTTGGCGCACGCTCTGTTCATAAAGCACCACTCCATATTAGCAAGCGTGCCTGATGTAGCCACGGCTATTAAACTATTATCTAGCCTGGCTATATCAGAAATTACTAATTAGTGGGCTAAGTTACTGTAGTTTCAGTACCCGAAGCCTAGATGTGTAACGTATAGTATTTTTAAATGTAGGCTAATATAGTACATTTGAAAATAATTAAATTTTAAAGTTTGGATGTGTCAAGCTAGCTATATGAGTGGACTATAATCTGCGGATGTGCACATATTGTAATATATATTTTGTTCAAAAATAATAACATAGTAGCCTAATTTAACATGAGTGCTGAATTATTTCTGTGGTAATTAGCCATGGCACAAGCGGAATAAACCATTCCGTGCAAAATATTCAACCCCTTTCACTTTGGCAAACCTCAATTCAATTAGGTACACAATGTTACCTTCAGAAGCAACCTAATTAGTTGGGTGGTCTATTGTAGTGTATAATAATAATGGTTCAAATGTACTGCAAATGTACCATAAAACCCAATTCTGTCAGAATAAGAAACATTGTGACTACTTTAACTAAAATAGTAAAGTGCATCAGCACTGTGTCACACTCCACATAAATGGGTAGATTTATTCTCAGTAGCATCATAGTTGGATTTTGTGCGCTTATTTATCCAGTTCGAGCACTGAACAATGGCCTCGCGCTAACGCCGACAATGGGCTGGCTGCACTGGGAGCGATTTACGTGCAATACTGACTGTGACACGGACCCCTTGTTGACAGGCGGGGGCGGGGCCCCCCTGCCTCGCGGGGGCTGCGGGGGTATACTTACGGCCATGACACACAGTCTTATCATTATGGGTTTTAAATAATTACACCAACATGTTCTTACTTTTTTTTTTTTTTGCAAAATATACTATTGTTTCTGAAAAATTCTGAAAGGAATCTGACTTGATATACTTATAGGATATCAGATATGTACCTAAGTACAAGTTTTACCATTTATAATTTATTGCAGGAATGTAACGTCAAAGCTTAAGTTTGTTTTACAAATCTTCACATGTTCTACAATGTAAAGAAACAAGTTGAAAACAAATGCAGGTACTTTTTCTTCTTTCTTTTATTTAGAATGATTTGAATGATCCTGTTGTTTTGTTTTGCTAAAGATCTTGTGGGAATATCACTGCACTTTGTTCCAGCAAATCATGATAAATTATGTTGGACAGATTGCCTCCCTTGGCTGAGTGTTAAAGAATCTTGAACAACATGCCACACTCTATCATTGTTGGTCAGAACTATGGCAGGTGTGTCTTATTCATAAAAATTAAGTTGACATATGTGTGCGTTGCAATTTAGCATATCATTGTCAAAGGTTCATCAAAATTTCATCATAGCTCCCTCCTTTGCCAACTTGTAAGCCTGTAATGACCACTATGAGGCAGACCAAATAATTTTTTTTTTTTTTTTTGAAAAAGCAAAACATTGACCTGAGAGATGTCTGTGATGACTGGGTGTTCATCTCTGGGAAATTCACTCTCATAGATACACTGCCATAGATACACACAGTAATTTAACCTTTAGTTGATGGACATTTTTCCCACCCTCCTTGTTCTTTAAATAAGCTTTCAAACTCCATTCTTGCCACAAGTTTCAATTTTACAGCATCATTATCTAAGATATAATGTGAAGGTTAAATATATCAGGGCAGTCATTATGTGAAAATAATTAGTGGTAATGAATAATGTACTAATTCTGCTGATGAGAAATGGTTATGTGTGTAATGAAGTGTTGGACTGCCCTGATAAATGAAATTAAAATATTTAAACACTCTTTTATGATATTCCCACAGACATGTAATTTCCTTTACCTACAAAGAGATTCTATGGTTATCACCATTACGCTGATAGTTCCAGCATATGACATAATGCATGTTAATGTGACTGCAATAAGTCAAAGTATAAATCTATGTAAATTGTACGCAATGGCATGGTAAAGTTACACAATGCACTTTATTTATATTGCTGTCTCTGGATTTTGGTACATTTTTTGCTGATCATTTTGAAATCTCAGCCATCTAAGCCAAGAAGAAATGACCAGATATTTTATAATGCCTTTTATCATGTTCCCATACAGGTGATGCAAGATGTATTTCAATCAGCTCAACAGGTGTGATTATTAGACCTAATCTGCATATTATGCATAATTATGGCATAATGTGGTAGTCATTGCATTTATATAAAACAAAAGTGAACATCGTTAAATAAAGGACCAAAAAAAGTATTTTTGAAAGTCTTGTGTCACTATGTCAAGTGGTAAAAGAGAAGATTTAAACAGAGTACTAAGCCTTCTATCAAATTTCCTCTGCAATAATGAGACAAAATATTTAATGTCAAACTTCTCCATCATTTGTGTCTTCCACTGAATTCTCTGAGAGCAGTGAAGAAAAAGAATTTCACATCTGCAACAAGTGGTAAAGGAAACCTGACTGCATGTGGGAGTGGGGGGCTGAGGCTGAACTTCATTTCCTAGAATTAAGCTCAACATCAACAGCCTGACTCAAGGATCAAGGCTGATAAGTGATATTCCCTTTGTAAAGGAGGAAAGCATAAAAACTTACATGATGGTTGTAGTTTTATAAGAAATTCAAACCAGAATGGCTGAAAGGCTATTGTTGTGCACCTGTTTTTCCTCACCTAACTCCACACTGTGTTAACATTTCTCTAATAGGATATGATTTTGATTTATTGATATTTGGTTCTGCACATGAATGCACAGCTGGGAACCAATCCCTGAGTAACCCTAAGACCTCGTCTTCTTGCTCCTGACAGATACACCCAACCCCCAACTACATTCCCACATATTTATCTGATTTTTTTAAATGATATATTTACACTCATCCATTTACATTTCATCTACAGTTTAATGGATGACTCTCTGTTCCCTGTTCATTGTTTCATATGTCTGCCAGGTTTGCAAACTCCAGACAAGAAATGGGCATTACGGACACACAACCAAAAATGGTGGTTTAGGCCCTGAATAAACAGTATTTGTTTGTGCACATTGCATCATACAAAACTGTAAGATGACACAGACAACGCACACCAAGTGCACAAAAGGGAAGCAGCATTCAACCTCCAGCTGACAACCCTCTCTGCTACATGAAATAACACTGCACTTTCCCTCTGTTTCCTTGTCACTGGGACATAATGCCACTGTGGCAGCACAGAATAAAGGACAAAGCTGTTACAGTATATAAACATAGTTTGAATGTTGCTAAATTAGTTGTATGAATTTTTCTTATTGTCAAAGGTTCAAATTTAATTTATTGTTAAGATGGTGGTTTGGCTAAAGACCTATTATACACGTATATTCAGCATACTGCTCTCTTAAAAGTTGGATACTAGTCTGGTAGATTTTATTATTATCATATTTCAGAGCTGTCAAAACCAATGCATTTGACTTGTAAAACAGACCTAATTACAGAATCCAAAAGCTGAGATCAATGTATCAAATGGTAAGTCACTATAGTGTAGCGCTAGTCTTCCTTCTTGAATGCTGATTATGGTGAAAGCATTATAAGGGAATTACTGCTAAACCATTTACACTTAATGTTCTAGTCATATTACAGGAAAAATGGCTTAAATATAGCTGTGTTAATAATACATGTTTTAATTAAATGGCTGGAGGTACATCTTGCAGAAAAGATTGAACCTCCACCAGATTGCACATGCTGCTATGATTCATGGGCAGTAAATATGCAAAGTCCCATGCCTGTGAGGCAATCGGAGAACAAAGCTGATGTGCTTTATGTCATCCAAGAACAAAAAATGATAATAAAGAGCAGAAGCACAGTGACAGTGAGACAGTGTGTTTAAATACTGTGCATTTTACACCAAGGTTATAGAATGCACACTGTTAACAAAACGCTAAGCATTGATTCCAATAAGTGATTAATTATTATGGTCTATGGATGTGTTATGTTTGTCCAAAGTGCATTGTGCTGGTGGGATTTTCAGAGAGAAGGAGGAATTTTGAAACTAACAGTAATTCCTGAAACATGAAAAAACAAAGAGACAAGAAGTATTGGATGGTACTGCACCTCAAACCTGTCATTAGAGAGTTCAAATACCTTGTAGTACATTGCTAATAAGGTACTTTGATTCAGTTCATCCAGTATATATCTGGCTGTATAAACTGGACATTGCATGTATAAAATGCAAAATTCAATTCAGCTAGAAAATGACTGTTTAATATAAACTCATCTATTTTTTTTTCTTTTTTTAAGTTTCTAACTGCATGTTCACATCATAAGTGTAGTGAGAGTAGAGAACAATCTATTGAGATAAAAAGTAAACACGCTGTCAGATCCAACGAAACCTGTGATACACTTTGGCACTACGACCATACCAGGACCTCATCCCTAAAATCCCCAACTTCAGGATTTCACTGATGTTTTGGATTTGCTCATCATGTGCATGTAAATCACATCATGTCCACCATTTATACAAATACCGTGAACATCTTCAATGACTACACAAGTAATATATTTCTAAGCTGTACCTTAGAAACTATGAGGAATAATATTTAATTGTGATTTAATTTTATATCCCACATTGTTGGTTAAAGGGAGGGGGGGTTGTGACAATGAACTATGGAAGCTACCCTGTGTTTTTATGTCTGTTGCTGGAACTGCCCAAACAGATATGACTGCAATGAAAAAAAATCACCTTATCAATACTTTTACATTTATATTTTTACCACAGGTTCAAACATAAAAAGTATAGGAATACTAAACATTGTGTTTTGTACTGACACATAACAAACGCCCCATTCCCCCCGCCCACCGCAACATACGCACACACACACACACAAGCTCTTTCAGATCAATACGATTATTTGCAGTAGTGTTATTATTGTTGTTGCTGCTGTTTTTCCATGAATTCAGTGCTTTTGACTGCAATCATTTACGAAAAAGTATATAAGCTGATCGTGCCCGTGAGCTCAAACAGCTGGATGGGCCATCCAGATACGGTACAGATCTGTGCAGTGGCACAGCATAGGCAGAATAACGTTAGCACTGAGCCCACTCCTGTGACTGTTTCAGCACCGCTTGTATTGCTTTGTAGAAAGTGAGGATGTATTTAAGTGTGCATGGATGAAGTATTCTGCTTTTAGTTTAGTTGTAGAGAGCCAAATTTAACCGACAATCGAACATTACAAAGCCTAGCTAGCCAAGTGACAAAATGGAAGAGGACCAGGCAGCGAGTCGATACCAAGTGGTAAGGCAAAGGAAATGGTTAGCCAGCATGCAACAATTCGTCATTTTAATCAAATTTAGACCATTATAAACGTTCCGTTTCAAACGTAGCTAACAGTTGTTACTCGGACAGCAAAGCAGTATAACTTAGCTAACGTTAGAGGGTAAGATATAGGTTTATCATTCCTCACTTCCGCATTCACTAGCTGGCTAGCAAGCTAGGTAGTTTGCCAGTATGAATTAGCTAGTAAACGTTAGCGAGCAACAGCATCACCAAAACGTCGGGTGGTTAGCTAACTAGCTATAATGGTTAACCAGATTCCATGCCTATCAGTCTAGCTCGCTATAATTCTAGACACTGTTTTGTGTTAGGCGTGTTTGATTACATGTCTACCTAGCTGGCTAGCTAGCTAATGCCCTCTTCGGCTTTGTTTATGCCATAGTACACCTCGCTGGTTAACTAGCTAACAATCGCTTCTATCTGTAGTCAGCCTTAGGCTGGCGTGTCAGTTTACTAGCAAGAATGAAAATCAAATACTGAGCATCATTAACGTCACTATTTGTAAATAATGAAATGTTTTTACATGCGTTCTATTTAAATCTTTGAATGTTTAGTGAAGCAATTCTGGTACATTGTTCAAAGGTACAGTGCCTCACCTAGGAATTAACCTGACACCGTTGGGATGCAGTTGCAAGCCCAGCTAAGCCCAGCTCCCTAAACAGTATATGAACAGATGATATGAACAGTACAACGTCTGTTGAAAGGTATGACTTGTCTTGCTGTATTCAGTTACACAATGAGGATGACCCTTCTGGAGTGTCCATCAGTCCTGAGGCGTCCACCTGCACCCACATAGCCCCTGTGGAAGAACAAACTATGCCAGTGGAGCCTGAGGCCCCACCTCCTCCTTATGCTAGTGTCGCTTTGGGAGCAAGTGCACTTCCAGGTGTGATAATTTAATTTCATTTCATTCATTTGGTTGCATATATCACACTAATATCAGTATCATTTTTTTTGTCTGTGCTCTGCATCTTACTCTTACTTATTTTACTAATAGAAAACCTTTCACTTGCACTCACAGAGAATGGCTTTGGGTGCGAGTTCCCTGTGCCACCCCCATATAGTGTTGCTACCTCCTTGCCCACTTACGATGAAGCAGAGAATGCCAAAGCTGCAGCTATGGCAGCTGCTGCAGTGGGTGTGTTGCAGCAGGTAAATGCTCACCTGTCTTTATGTCTAACTCTAAGCATCCTTTAAGAGGGACTTAAGTTTTAAGAGTTTGACTTACAGGAAATCTCATTGTGTGGTTTCAGCCTCCCATTTATTTACAGTATTGACCATGGTAAATATTTATATGCACTGTGGTCTGTAGAGATGGTATCATATTCTGGTATTCTCAGTACAGTATTGTTGGCCTGAGCTGCCTCTTTCAGCAAGAAGGAATTTTTAGGAACACTTTGATATGTGCATGAAGGCAACAAACATCCACATTGTAATAGTGTGATCTAACTTAATTTAGTGGAGCCCTCAGCTCAATAAAATCACACATGTGATTAACTTGTAAAATGTAAGACTTGCAAATGTAAAACTTTTACAGTAAATGTCTGATAATGTCTGCACTCTGATTTCCTGCTTTTCAACAGGAAGATGTTTTTCACCCTCGAGAAGACTTTTGTGATGCTGATCAGCTAAGAATTGGCAATGATGGAATATTTATGCTGGCCTTTTTCAGTAAGTTACTGATTTCTACAGGGCAAACTTGTTGTTTTGTATGTTCCATTTGTATTAGTACAGCTGTAAATATTAAGTATTTGAAACTGGTAGGTGTCACCGAATACGTGAGTGGGAACAATGTAGCCATGTAATAGTACTGCGCCATCTGGTGGTGTGGTGTGTATGTGAAATGGCAATGAGAATTTTGGTTTATTTACATTTAAACCAAGCTAAATGCTAACATTATACATTTTATAAAGGCTCATTTTCCATTATAAAAAATGTGCCTGAACAGAAAAAATCATGACATCTGTTTAATGCAACCTGAGAATTGAGCAGCATTAATAGTGCAAAACTTGCTTTTGCTCTGGGTACATTCTAGTCAATCACATCCACTTCTGTTACTTTTTCAAGTAATGGAAACATGACAATGATAAAGAAAAAAAAAAGGCGCGATGTATATTTTTTTGCCAAAAATTCCCACAGTAGTTTTTCAGTGTCTCCAGAATGAAATTACTATGCAATTAACAGGGTAATATTTTCTCAGACATGGCTCTTGGCTGTAAAATAATAATTATGTTTCCATTCTTGGTAGTAATATTTATAATGAACACTGAAACTTCATTGCAAATTGTTCATAAAGATTATGCATTGTATGCTTTTCGATAATGCTCATAGTCTGACTGTGTGGTTTCACAAATTCCTCCTAAAGAAAGACTATTGCCTGAGGTGGTATATTTTTCTGGAGGTCATTGTACACTGCACAGATTTTATAAGGAGGTTTGGTTTTCTGTAAAAACATGCCAGGTACCTTGTGTATAGTTTTTGTTGCATCGTTATTGTAAAACCAAGAGAATGTTACATTTGGCCTTTTCAATGTGCTCCTCAAAACAGTGGCCTTTCTTTTCAACTGGATTGGCTTCTGCCTGTCTTTCTGCCTGACCAACACTATAGCAGGCAGATATGGGGCCATCTGTGGCTTTGGGCTGTCTCTTATCAAGTGGATCCTCATTGTCAGGGTACGTGCATCAGAAAGGAGAATTGACATAGGGGTGGATTTTTTTTTTATTTTCATCAACTGTGACTGTTCATCATAATATGCTTTAATTTTATTCGTATTTGTGCATTGACCTACTAGCAATAGATGACATGCTTCAAAACCTACTGTTAGATAATATGGTGGCAACAGTTTGCGTCACTGCAAGGCCTCCATGGTGGTATCTGATGGGCTTTGTCTGCTGTCTGAACGGGGAATGCCCATGTCTCTGCCAAGCCTGGCATCCGAGCCGCCCCATCATAATCACACTTGTCACAGCAGAAAGAGCCCTGGTGTCACAACACAGTTCATTTAGCAGTCTTCAGCACAGCATTCAAAAACACTGAACAGACAGTGGGTTAATGAATAGGACCTCTTGTGATATAAGGGATGATTTTGGTGGGGGGTTGAATGGTGTGTGTGTGTGTGTGTGTGTGTGTGTGTGTGTGTGTGTGTGTGTGTGTGTGTGTGTGTGTGTGTGTGGGGGGGTGGGGGCAGGGGCGGGTGCCTGCAGGTCAAATCAGAGGAGATTTGAAAGGTTTTGGAGATGATTTTCTCCAAACGGAGAAAATTTTGGAACCACAGCAGTTTCAGTGGAACTTCAGATTCAGTGAAACTATAGCTTCTGAGGCTTTGTTATTTGGATCAGCAGGAGGCTCTTGCTCCAGGGTCAGAGATTTATGTGATGGTCTGAGCTTTGACAGGAGCTGAAAGGTCAAATGCACAGATAGGAGATTCACTTTGTAAAACTACAGAGTTAAAAGGAACAAATGTTGGCACATATGTTTGTCTAGAAGAAAACAAAAACAATACTTGTGATATTTGAATATATATTGGATGTCCAGACAGTTATACAGCTTAAACTGTTTTAACAGAGTACTCATAATTGTATTTCCATTGTCCACATAAGCATGAAAAAATAGATGCAGTGTGTTAATTATGTCTGTTTTTGTTTCAGTTTTCTGAATACTTTAATGGATACTTCAATGGGCAGTATTGGCTTTGGTGGATATTCCTTATTCTTGGTGAGTTATAGGTACAACATTCAAATGTGCAAAAAGTAAGTTGAACCTGCTGCTACTGCCTGTTGAACAGAGAGTCAGTTATTTGGGCAATGCATCCCTCAGCTGTGATTGCCTGTTATGAAAATATGACCTTTGGAAAAATGTTGATTGTTTTGTCTAAGGCTCTGTATGTGCCACAGATTGTCGCTGGTTTCTGCTATTGAGAAGTAGTGGGTGTTTTGTTGCAGAAATGGGTTACCTACATAAAGGTTACTCTCTGGTGACACCAAGTGGTTCAATCTTTCCAGTGTTACCTGTGTTACAGTGACCACACTGCTAAAAAGTGTTTGAGACAGGAGTATATTCAACCGATATGATAAATGATAAAGTGAATAAAAGGTTTATGGGGGAAAATGGTCAGTGTTCAAGAAACCTGATAATTTCCAGTAATTCCAAGTAAAATCTCCCATGTAAAATCTCCCATTTTGAAAATTCCCATAATTTTGTCACCCTACATGCAAGACACCAAATGCTTATTGTGCTATACAATAAAACCTGTTCAGAAAACATATATGCAGATTGCAAATGTAAGGATATTGACTATGAAAGATGACAGTTATCATCATTTACATTCAGAAATTCATGGACTTGCAATATAAGTTCAGGAAATAATCATACATCCTGAATCTTGAGAACAAATTTAACATATTTAATGGAGGCTGCTTGCCAGGCACACCTATCAAGGTTACAACTCCACCTGAGAATCAAACTTACTATCTTTTAGTTGAAAGCCACATTTATGCCACATAGCTCTCCTACAACTGAACCTACCTACCTGTCTGAACTAGCTCGAGTCACGATTTTGTTTATGAATTGTAGTCTGTTTCTGTCTGTTTCGAAGGCCTGTTGCTCTTCTTCAGAGGATTTGTGAGCTATCTGAAAGTACGTAACATGTCTGAAAGCGTGGCAGCATCTCACCGAGCACGATTCTTCTTCATGTATTAGTGGTAAGTAATCTGTACTTCTCCATCTGCACCATTCACAGCCATTCACTGAAGTTGTCCACAAATGTTTTAGGATGTTGGATAATCGGATATATTGATTACACTATAAAATATTTTATAATGCAATTAATAATATTACTTTAAAATATTCATTTTAAATGATTAGAATGGTGTGGTTTGTATCTGGTAGGTAACTTTAGTGCTTTGCCATAGTAAAACTCAATTTGTGTATCATTACAAATAGAATTTCACACAGCACTTTAATAATGTTTTGTATAGTTTTAGTTATTCTTTGGCAATGTTTACCAAGAATAAATATGCAAATAAGCCTTTTAATGCCAAGTGTTTAGGATGCTTGAACTAAACTTAAAATTGAAACTTGAAACTTAAACCAAAGTTAAACCATACCTCAGAGACTGAAAAATGAGCAGTAATTCATCCTGCTTTTTCTATGCTTCCATAGAAACATGAAATCAAACAAAAAATTGCTTGGACAGTTTGATTAGTGTTGCAAAAGTAAAGCTATGGAAAATGGTTGAATGAGCAAAGCACTTACCAAGACCTTTCCCAGGCTTGTTTAGGAATTTTTAGTTATTTCGGTCACTGAAGTTTGGTCTGGATTGTATTTTTCTGGGAGCAACCTGACTTACCTTTTAATTTTGTTCCCTCTCTCATGAAAATATCTGTTAATTTGGATATTTTCATTTTGCTTTCAAACTGATCTGCTTATCACCTGTCTCTGTGAAATAAGAAATCATCAGTGAAACTACAGCCCCTTATCTGTTCACTGCCCTTATTTACCGAAACACTTGAACATGTTGCATATCACCAGCTCTGCATTTCTTACTCTGCGCTCTCTACTAGATGCTCTTCGAACTAGAGTAAGTTTCTCTGAGTAAATGAACACTGTTATTCAGTATGCAACTGATTCTCCCCCAGTGTAGTTTCCCTTTTTTATGACTTAACACTTTACCCTGCTGTTCATTTCATCCTTCAGTTCTTGCTAATATACAAATCACTGGTGCTTCTCTTGCTTGTCTTCTTTCTCATTTTATTTTTCTGATTACAATTGTCAGGTGTCCTGGAGAGGGTCTCTTGCCATCACTTCTCCACTGGAGTACCTCAAGGCTCTATTTTGGGTTCACCTATTTTCCCTTTAAATCTAATGCCTGGGTACTCTGACAGTTTCCCTTATTTTGTCATCTCCATGCAAATCGTGTATAGTGTATCTCATTTCATTCTCTTCTTTATCTCACTGTTCTAACAGATTTTAGCAAGTCTATGGGATCTCTCTGTGAAAGAATTCCCTCTATTTAAAATGGGACATTTCCGAATCTGAAAGAAAAAAAAATCTCATTAGTGCATCATCGCCATATATCTTGAGCGTACGTAACTGTTTCCCAACACTTGTCTGTCTTCTGCATGCTTTTAATTGAGGCAGAATTCTGCTTACTATTCTTCTCTACTAATCACATTTAAAAAGATTAGCTTTCTTCATTCCGTGCTTGTTTCTGCTCATATTACATTGCATTCAACTGTTTGGACCGCATGTTTCTGTATTCTGTTTTGTTGCCTGAGATTACCTGCTCTTTAACTCCAGTCTTCCACCATCTTTTGAAAGACTTTGTAAGTTACACATTTGCCCACGCACTGAATACACTGAGGTAGCTTTAATGCTAAAGCTAATGTTAAAAGTTTAACATTGTCATGTGCTTTTAAATATTCTATCTTCATAGATCACCAATCTGCAAAAGTATTGGCATCAGACTTAACTGTCATAATCACTTGTGAAAGTGGAAAAAAAATCAAATGGTGATCAATCAATTTAAATGTTATGTTATGCAGTCCTTGTATTCTGGACAGCCCTTGCCAAACTGGAAAAAGAACACAACACAGCAGCAATTTATGGAGCTATAATTGGGATAAACATAATCAAGTTTACCGTGGAGATAGTGGAGAGGTAACCAGTGAGATATAAGGGTCGAGACATTTGTTGTTAGTTAAAGCACTTTTACTTCAGAGACTTCTGAGAAAAAATATGAGTGTGTGAGTGTGTGTGTTTTTATATTGTGATGTATCTAAATTGGCTTTATTTAGTGTATTATCACTACAGTGTAATAATTTCAATACTGCAGTCACAACAGTGATTGTTTTGCAGTATGTTTATTAAATAAAACATAAACTTGTCTTTTTATTTTAAGGTTGTGCTGTCATTTCTATTTACCAAAAGATTTCCTGATGTGCAACCTCAAAAATCAATGTGGCTCCTGCTTTTAAAGTGCCTCAAAATCTAAATCTATAGGGACTAAAGGCGCTATATTAATGTATTTTGAATTGTATTTAACCAGGCTCAAGGGAACAGGAGCTGTCAGACTAAACTTCTCAACTGTAACTAAGTGCATACATTAGACTTCCTGCCAGATATTTCTAAGCTGAAAGGAGTATGTTAAGTCACAGCCTCATTAATCTTCCAAATTGTATCGGAATGTAAGCACGGATCTATCATGGGATATCAACAGGCTTCATCTGTATCACAATTTCAAAAAAAGAGACTCAGATATACAACCAAGAAACTCCTTTCAATTGTCCCTTTACCAAATTTCTAAGTTTAAATTAGAATTAACATTTTAGCTTGTTGTCCTTTTTTCAGTTATTGCCTTGGTAACTTGACAGTTTTTTTTCAGTATGTATGGACTTAAAATTTGTAATGAGAGTTTTCTTCCTGTGATCCTTCAGCCAATCTTTTAAGCTGCTCATATGATCATGACAGTGTATGTCAATAAGTGAATGCACTATATACTAATTACTGTCTAGGTTATGACCGTCTTACTCAAAGTAGTACATATGTGTATAGCATTAAGAGTCTGTTTCGGAATGGAATTTTTATTGTATTTTTGCACATTTCTTGTAAAGTCCCTGTGCAGTACAGTGCAATTTAAGACAACAGTCATTCTGTAAATGAGTGGGTGGGTACGTTGTTCCCACCTTTTGGTGTTCTTCACATTGAAATTGATGGATGGCTTGTAGATGGCACTGTGGTGCAAAACTGTGACAGCCTCAACAGGGCTAGCTGGGAAACCTGTAATGCATTTTAGCTTTTAGCTATATCTATCAGTGAGCCAGTGTATGCTAAACTAGGCAATATCAGCCAGATAATTGCAGACATTAGCAGTTAAAAGATATATTGTAAATTTGTTTAGGCAAAAGGATAATCTTGACTGCAGGCTTTGGCATGTGAGCCAACAGTCCATTTGAATCAGAGCATGGCTGTTGCATGTTAGTACAGTAGTGCTGATCGTATTAATTGACTTGTTTTCTTGATGTTTACTATTACAATGTAAGGCATACAGACTCCTCGGGTCCTCCTTTGTAGCCAGTAGTGACAGTTTGAAATTTAACAAAAATAAGTTGACTGTGTTGCATCATAGATGTGCCAAATGTGAAACAACACATATGTGACTGCACAGGGACTTTATATATTAATGTTGATTATTCTAAAATCAACACAATTGTCTAAACTGTGAAATCTTCTATGTCTTACATTACATGATGTACGTTTTAATTTATTTATGTAAAATGTATTGTTGGATTAAAACATTAAAATGATTAATGGTTTTTCAATCAATTATCTGTGCAGTGCTATAGTATGTTATTACCTTTACAAACATGTACTATATGTTTGTGAGTAATAATTTTAATTTTTCAACTTGAGTTGATCATTTGTTTTTTTTTTTATTATTTTGACAAGTCTTGTAAGAATTCAGTAAATAAATTGAGAATATATGCTGTCAATGTTTAACAAGAATATCTTCATGAGCAATATAAAGTAGTTTCAAAGATGTTTTAAACATATGTGCATCTTATATTTAAAATGTCTTATAGTTAATAAAATTGAAAGATTTGTCTTTTTAAAAATATGTATTTTTAGTGAAACTATATTACCACATAATTTTGTACAATGTGCAATCATGTAGTGTTTTAAGGTAATGTTTTCAGGATATGTCTGGTTGTACCTTCAGGCCTGGAATTTTAGAACTTACAGTATGTGTCAACATTTTGTGATTATTTATTTATTTTTAACCTGTGGTGCACAATAATGTACTCACAGCCTACACATATTCATCTGTATAAGGGTGTGTGCCAAATAAATTAAAAATAATAATGTTAATTTTCTCCTTAGATTTTCTGCATCGGTACAGCACTTATAAGTGGTTTGGATTATTATTGGTTGTTTGGTTATATTTATTAAACCTCTCTGCTTGTGTTATTTGATGTTATGTATTTTGTTGTATTATGTTATGAATGAAGAAGAGGCGAGTGTCAAATTCAGTAGGATTTTTGTACTGGATATCACATATTCTTAGTTTGCCTCATTTATCTCAAACAGCACTGAAAATGTGTCAGTATTTTTAGATGACTCTAGGGGATGACTGATCCACATAAATCGTTTGCATCGTTTATTATCACAAGAAAATGTATTGCTTTGTAATGGTGTACGAAAGTAATCAAACTTGATTTTTTTTTCCTCTCTCTTGTCCCCAAGCCACCTTTATAAATTTGTAATGAATGACCTATTTACATAACTCCTTTCCGGCTGGCATATGTCAGCTGTTATGTAATTTTTAGATTGTCCAATAGCTTTGTACTGGAAAACTAAACTGAGCTGTAGAGGCACAAAGTACAAAGTAAACTGTGAAACAAAGGATAGTCATGCTGACGTTTGCTGTCGGCAGCATTTTGGAGGTCTGTGTCTAGCTGTGACCAAAAGAAAGTCATAGCATTGATTCTCATGTAGAGTGCTTTCTGTCCCACCATGGTGGAAGTTTTTGGCCTCAAGTAAACTGTGCTCATTAAACTTGAGCTTTAGAACTGTTGACACCAAGACAGAGGTATTCATGAAAGAGTGCAGTGAGCTGAGTTTAAACCCGAAGCACTGGTATGTTCTAAGCAGTTCCTGATCAAAATGGAACTGGCATCTGCTGAGGAGATAAATTTGTGGAAGGGGGGGTCATGTAAGTGTTTTTGAAACATCGGGAGGATGTATGCAGAATGTCACGGGTGCTGTCCTGCTTGGACAGGTAATATGCAAAATGTGTGGTATGTCAGTTAGTCTGGATACGGGAGGCTGCTAAGCAAATCATGTAATGTAAAGTAGAAAGACACACTGAATTCACGTGGTAGAATAACAGTTTACTGAGACCATGTGATTTGACGTTATTTTAGGCACAGAAATGGCCATTGAAATAGGAATAGAATCACAAGGGTCAGGGTGGAGTCTTTTTCAACGAGATGATCAAATTACTCTCAACATTTTAAATACCTGTCTTCATACTTCAGAAGTGGTTTATCATGTTGTGTACGATTAACAAGGGTCTTCAGTCTCTGCATGCAGAAGCTAGAGTCTCTAGCTACCCATAAGTAAATGGTAACACACATCTACTCCTATCTTTACAATCAGAATACAAGCTGATAGACCATATCCATAGCCTAAACCATGCAATGTTTTCCTGTGATCTAATGTTGCATGTCTACGGTATAGCACAGTTAATTCATATAACGATCAAAACTGTGTTGTAAGCCTTCAAGGTGATGAAACTGTTGGAGGAATTTGAAACCTCAGCTGAGCAGGGCGTAATCTTCCAGGGCTTTTCAAATGCATTATGTAGGCTGGAGAAATTTGTTTGATGTTGAAAATCAAAAGTTAAAAATTGTCTTGAAAGTTGATTTAAAAAATCCCATGACTCTGAAATCTACCTGTCATTTTACAATATTAAAGGAATGTATGTTATCAGATATATATAACAATAAATATCTTAGCTGGGTGCTTTAGGTATACGTTTTAGTATGCTTCCAAATGGAAAAGAAGCTTTCTAGATGGCATCCATAGTCTACAACTGTAACCTTTGCACAGGCCTCTGTTTAATGTTTATAGTGCTCTCCGTCTACCACATGTTACAAAAGGAACTGCTAACCATATGCTATGCAGTCACTCCACATGGAAGAGTTGTAATTCAGTGTTTTATTGATTTATAGTGCTTTGGAGCTGCCTTTATCAAGACAGGACATGGTTTTCCCAACTGATGCTGGTCATTGCAGTAAGACATATTGCATAGTGATTGTTTCTTCACACATACTGTCATATAGATATATTTTTTATTAAAAATACTGTGATTATTCATGAACATGCCTTGATTAATTGTAGTTTATTCAATATAACAACATTTAAAATAGCTGGTGTTGCATCTTTCTGGAAAAGCAACATGTTCTTGTAAATTTGAACATGAATATGTGAGTCATATAAAATCAATAACTTTATTCCATAGATTGTTTTGAAGTTTGCAACTGGCTGTAAGAGCTCAGTTCAAAGTTGGGAGTTCTTGCTGCAAAGCTAATTAACCACTGCTGTAGTTGTCTTTACAAAATGAATGTTTATTTATGGTTATCATCTAGCATGTAATATTCATAAAACTTCGCTTTACTGGCTGCATAGAATGAGATTCAGTGTGCAGAAATACAAGTGAGTGAAAGGAGGCCTATTTAGCAAGTAGGAGTATTATTTATGGCTTTGTTGCTGCCAGTGTCTCAGGTACTTCCTGGTGCGCCGTTTTTGACAAGGTTAATCTGTCCCGATGATATACAGATGTACTTGGCTTTGTTTTTCATAGAATACTTGCAATAACTGTAAGATGACCTCAGGCAATATGTGCTTGAAGCTGAAAACACACCCAAGTATTATTGCCACATCCAGTCCCAGTCTCCAAGGATGTTCTGCAAATGTAATATCCATAGAGGCCAGTTTGTTTTGTTATGTTTGTCACTTCTGTCTAAAACTCCACTCATGCCAGTTATGGGGGAGGGGTTGTTTCTGTACAAACATGAATTTCTCCTTTATGCATTTAGTGTATTTCCCTTCAGTGAGCCACTCTTTTGTTTTGCAACTTGAGCAACAAAGACAGTGTACCCCATAATGGGAAACACAGGAATTTCAACTACTTGGCTGTTGTTATATACACTGTAGCACGTGTACAGCAAATATAAGTATTAATAACTTTAATTTGTAATAATATTAGCCTGGCAGGTCAGCTACGCATATTGTTGCAAGTAGTAGTTAAATCAAGAAGTCTGAGTGAGAATAGCATTAGCTTAAATGAATGACCACATTGTGACTTAATTTAAACATATTTATACACCCCCACACTCACTTTTATCCTCTGACAGTGAGTTTTCAACATCTTCCAGACACACCTTTTCCTTTGAAATCCTTGAAAGATGCAATGCAAATGCAAGTTAGTGTCATTATTAGTGTGCACAAACTCATCTCTTATGCTAAATGTGCAGAATAATTGAAGTTGCAATTGAAGTTAATCCTTGCACTATATTTGGATATTCATATTGTAACCTACTTACATTCTTCTGGATGCACTTCAGGATTATGCATATAAATTATGGCTCAAAAACAGCATAGTGAGCATACAGAAAAAAAAACTACAAATATTTCAGATAGCTGTGGCTATACTGTTTCTTCTCTACATGTAGAAGATCACAGTCAAACTGGTAATTCACCATTAAAAATAAAATAAAATAAAATAAAAATTTACAGGCAATATCTTTGGGAACTGCAATATAACTAAAATATTTTGTTAAAATGTGGAGGTGGCATTTTATAGGGACAATTCCAACACTTACTGAAAGCAAGTGTATTTTCACTCGACTCTAGTAAAATAGTACCCGCTTAAGTTTTAAAATACAACCTGTTCCTCGGCTTGCTGTCAGGATGATCCAGTCGAAGTAGTTCAGCACTGATCTTTATTTTATGCCAAAGGAGACTGCACTATGAATTTGTGTTTTGTCATTTACAGTTAGTAAATAGGTAAAAAAAGACAATGCTAAACAATGCTAAAGATGAAATTTGTGTTAATTATATAGAATATGTACAACAAAATGGAAATGGAGATGAGTACAGGGTCAGCTACACTGTCAACTGTAAATTCAACAGCAAACAGGGAATTTGCATGTCTGGTGCTACATATCCACTTGACATTTGCATGGGTAGGGTTCAGTGGTGTCTCAGTCAAGTATACATCAATTCAGAACTCCTAGTTTTCTCTCGTTGTAACGTAACACTGCAGACACTGAAGTGTCATATCTTCTATCTAGATAGTGTCTAATGGAATCCATGACAACACAGTCTACATGCAGTCAGGAGTAATTGACATGGCAGATCTGGTACATTGTCTGAGCCAACCATCAAAGCTGTGTCCATCCTTAACATAGAATACAAAATAAATATAAAACAGGCACCAAAAGTAAATAATACATTGAGTACATTTTAACATCTCACACACTAACTAAATAATCATGGCTCATATTCTAATGAGAAAGTTTTAAGCTCTTAAAATAGCCTGACTAGATCTGGTTTTATAGGCATGAATGTTTCTCAAACGTTATCCATTATTTCATATCAGTATCTGAATTATTGACATTTTATGTGATGTACATTTATTCACAATGAGCAACTTTGTACCAGCCATTTTACGAGATACATGGGTACATAATTGAAGGATTACACTTCAGCATGCATTCTGAGGTCATTCATTGTGGTATGATGAAAGTTATTTTACTTCAGGTTGCCCTTTCCTCTGTGTAAAAATCCTACAGGGAATTAAATCCCAAGAAATTGAAACTCCCAAATAGTCTGAATCAGCCCCAGAATGTGTATTTATTAACTACTAAGGAGTTTGGCTGTCCTTTGTCTTCAGAACAGCTTCAAATCATTCTTGGAATGCTGTTATACAAGTTTTGAACTGTTTGTAGTAGGACATTGGACAATTCTTTAAGACGAAAAGCCTCCAGTTCTTTGAGTGATTAGGGAGGCCTTGAAAGGTGGTTGACATCATCCTGGTGTTGATGAAACCACTCTTGATTCCATTTAGCAGTGTTTATGGGGGCATTAGCATCTTGGAATATCGAAACTTGAAGACACAGTGTTTTTACCATTGGGTTCACCTGGTTGCACTATGAAGTATAGCTTCAAATTGGTCAAGGTCAGTAGCTGATTTCTTTTATGACATTCTGGAGAATGAAAAGGTGTCAACCCTTATACCATGATTTGAATACAATTTGTAAACATGAGTTTTCCCAAAAGTAGCCACAGTGGTTAATGGTTATCTATTAAATCGAGTTATGGTTGAGTTATGTTTCTTTTGGTTGACTTATGATCGTATGAATAATCACTGTATTGGGGGATCGGGGGCGGGGTAGTCATAAAGAAATATATTGGGATTTTGTGACCACACTAATTGGGTGTGTTTGATTCATGTGATTATAAAACATTAATGTTCTGTCTCTTATTTTCATTGCTTCAAAGATGTGCTTTATCCATAGTTCAGATCTTTCCTTTATTCTGTGTTTATAGGAGCCAGCTTGTGCAGACTTCCTAGAAATCTTAGACTTTAAACCTTGAACTGTTTCCTCTGGGCATTTGTTTTACAGTACATGATCATGTGCTGGCTAATAACAAATGCAATATTGTTTCTCAGGGAGATTTTGTTTCCTTAACACTAGGATAATTCCTTTAGGTCCGTTTATCTATTTTGGGCTCTCTAGTGAACTGGCATAAATCAAAAGTCATACAGAAGCCATTTAATGCACTAAATAGATAAATAGATCATTTTTGAACAGCAGAACAGTGTTAACTCATTAAGGTAGATTCTGATCTTAAGAAGCCATTACCTCTTGAGATGTAATGGCATGCCATCCTGAAAAGGATAGAGAGGTATAACTCATACCAATACAGAATTAAGACTTAGGCACTTTTCAGGGTATCCTACAGAAATAAACACAATGACCCTGAGGTCTAAGTCCTTACAGATATTTATTGCCGGACCTTCCAACCTCATTTGACCAAAATCACATAATAAATGATGAAACCTGCATTATTTTGTCTGTTTTCCTTTTCTTCTGCTACATCTTCTTCTACCTCTGCCCCTTAAGGATGTCTGAGGTATGCATTGTACCATGTAGGTGGAAGGCTAAATACACAGTGGTTTGTATTACAAGCATTTAATTTAAGTTTGAATAAAAATGACCATACAGTTATGATTAAGTGAGATAATAAATTGATTGAGCTGTTTATTAATGTTGCTGGTGAAACCCCTATCATACCCTACTTGATTGCCTCATCTGTGTAATTATGCCTTTACTGCCATAGCACCATAAATAATCTTGATCATCTCGATGTAGTTAGCTCACCAGATAACTGCATATTCAAATAGGGGGCCTTGCGAATTTGTGGTGGTGATACACTGGGGGAGGAAGTAACTGATACTGATGCTGTTTTTTTTTTCTATCTACTAAACATGTAAATAATTTCTGGTATGCTGAAACATGTTTACTGGGGGATTTTGTAACTAACATGAGGTACAAACTATCAGTTAAGGGTATGGTAACTGGTTGGTATGCCAGTAGGAAAAATGTGTAGTAAACATTAGCAATATTTCACTGAAGAGAAAGGACAATTAGTCATGCATTTGGTTGATTACCGTGTTCAAAAATAGTAACTTATTGTTAGTTTTGAAATTTAATAAATGTTTAATAAATATTTAATGAGATGGTTGCTGTGTGTTTGATTTGCAGGTTTGTGAAACTGAAAGCTCTTTCAAAGATATGAAATATTATTCATGATTATCCCTTGGATACAGGTGTCTTTTACAAATGTAAAATCATATTGATTAAAAAATCCACAATATTTTACTCATGTTGAAGTTTATTATGCATATTGAAATAATTTAGGATGAAATTTAAACTCATTTCACTCAGAGTGAATTTAGAGTGTGTGTGTGTGTGTGTGTGTGTGTGTGTGTGTGTGTGTGTGTGTGTGTGTGTGTGTGTGTTTGTGTGTGCATAGTTTTTGAATGCATTCGTCTATGTAAAAAAAAGAGGTGAGTTTGCATGCTGGTAATTCTGGACAAAGCTGGGTTTGTTCGCTCCTGTCTATTCATGTTAACAAAGTGCCATTCTGTACCTCAGCAGAACTTAATTTATTCCAACTCTTTGCCCTGACCTGTAATCCCCCGCCTCTCTGCCCATCTGACCCATCTGTGCTTCATTTCCCACTCATCAGCAGCCAAAGCCCTGGGCCGAGGCCACGTTAGGAACCATTAGACAGAGCTTGGCACTCTTCCCTCTTCCTGTACCACATCCCCGGCTGAAAAAAAAATGACCATCAGATTGGAGGAACAGAGCCTGCTTTGTCGACAGCAACTGAGTTCTGGAACCACTTTCAATCATTTGCACTCCAAGCCCACTCCAGTGCATTAATGCGATCAACATCAAGCCTGTTGTGGGCATTTTCCCCCCTCTGCTGAAGCAAATAGCTTGCTAACATTCCAGGCATGTACTTCCCTGAAAACAAGGCTCAGACAGGGCCCTGGATATTCAGCTGGAAAAGGAGCCAAACTCTGAAAGCTTAGCTTGGCATTGCCAGTGTTGATTCTTAATAAGTAACTTCCTAAAGCTGCAGCATTGGGCTGTGTAGGCTTCAGTGACAAATGTGAAAAAAAAATTATTCTGAGAAGAATTTTATTTCAAGTAGGAATTACCCTGAAAACCAGGTCCTGATTGGTTTTTAAGAATATATTGCATTCAGAACATGAAACATGTACACTGAAAGACCACACTGAATACTTCTTCCAGATCTTGCAGGCACCTATAACATTGTGGGTACTAAGTCATTACAGAAGGAACTATTTCTCCAAACCTTTTTCAAGCAGAAAGGAAAAGTCAACATCAGCAAATCAAATCTTTAAGAGGACAACCAGGATAATGTTATTCAAAATTCTGTTCACTTGTGTTGTCAGATGGTAACATTCAGATACCCTCTTTTTAATTACCCTACTGTTTAAGCCCTGCGAAGGCTATGCTACCAATCAGCACTACCACTGTCCTTATGATGCATGCAGTTTTATGTTTTGTTCATGGTTGAAAAATGGGGAAGGATTACACTTCAGCATGCATTCTGAGGTCATTCATTGTGGCAATGATGAAAGTTATTTTACTTCAGGTTGCCCTCTCCTCTGTGTAAAAATCCTACAGGGTATTAAAATGACTTAAAATTGAAATTCAGTCAAGTATTATACTTCATGCCTACAAATTCATGCCTAGTATTATACTTTTACAGTGCAGCAGAACATCCAAGTGACAAAAATGATCAGAGTTGAGATGGAGTTTGACAATATTTGGGAAAGTGCTAGTCTGACTGAAACCAACACATTGCACATCATATTTCATAAGGTGAACTGTGTTTCCTGCATACTTATTATGCACAAGCTTTTTTGCTGAAAATCGATATCAATCTGCTGATTGTAACAGCCTTCCTGTGGCCAGTGCCTGCCAGCAGCAGCCTAGGATGAACACTGCTCTGTGCTCTTGGCAGAGCTTGGACCTTGCCTTCACCATAGTGCAAAAACAATCCACGTCTTTGTGAGAATCAGCTTACTATCTGAATTGTTCTGCTATCTTACTGTTTCAGTCAGCCCATTCAGAGGACAAGAGAAGCCAGATCAGTATTCTGTGGCCCTTTGAAAAATGTAACCTGATCTCAGCTTTCTCTTAAGGGTCAGGAGATGATAATTTGTCACCTGACCGTATGTAAATTCTTGTTTTCAGGACCTTGAAAAAGTATGGCCTAATTCCTAACCAAGTAGTGCTGATTTCAGAAGTAAATGATTCAGAAGATTTGCTGAGATGGATTAGTACAGGTTTAAGTGTGTCTGGTCCTTGTTGTTCTGATCAGCTGAGACCATTATGAGAAATTAAGGAACTGACACCCAAACAGACACCTTCCAGCCATTAAAACCACATTTTGTAGACATAGTTGTATACTTAATTAGGCATTATGAGAACAAATGTTTGGGGGTTGTTGTAGCAAATGATGAATTATCATTATTCATGTAGCTTTTGTATAAAAAAGTTTTTGAAGTCATTGTCATTTGGTCTTACATATTGGTTTTATATACAGTGAAACTCTATTTATATTCACAGGTACAAACAACAAATCAACAAGGAAAAAAAAATCAAATGCGAGTTAAATAGGACAGTTTGTGCATGTAGTTTCCAGTTGACACTTGCAAATTAAAATATTTCTACTTCCAACAGTTCGCAAAGCTCATCTTGTACCACCAGGTGGCATGCGCTCAAGTCCAGTTTTTTGTGCAGAATTACCATTGCAAACACAAAACTGGTATTGTAAAGCTGCATTTACAAAAGTCATTGTACAAAAATTTTTGAGCACTACCTGTGTGACACAGGGTAAGTTAAATGATACATAATCAATGCTATATCTAACCAATCACAAATCAGATTTGTAGGGTGCCAGGTCATCTTCCAGCATTAGTTAGTGAGCAATGGCTTCATCAAATGAGAATCTGTATATAATTATATATTATAATCTCTGGGAAATGAAATAACAGGATCCACCCTTGTTCCTGATTACATCTTAACAAAGTATTATCAGGCATTGCTCGCTGAAATATTGCACCTGTGTTAATTTCTCTGATGATGATATGCTGTTTGTGTGTGTGTGTGTGTGTGTGTGCAAGGGAGAGAGAGAGAGAGAGAGAGAGAGAGAGAGAGAGAGAGAGAGAGAGAGAGGGAGAAGGGGGGTAATTTGAATCCTGAGGAATTCCAAGCATGCCAGCCATCTTTCATGCCTTTGACAAATTTCTGTCTTCAGCAGCAAAAAGGGAAGAAGCCTCCCTCATCCTGACTGCCTTCAGTGGCCTGTCAGGACACAGCACCTGCACATTGTAACACTACACTGTAGCTCTCAAATACCTCATAGTTGTGTGACAGACTCAAGAGATCAATTTCCTCCCATCTGAAACACAGACTGCTGCTCTGACAAGGCCCAGCTTGGTGATGGTGGGGTTGGTTTTTCTGAGGCTGCATGTAGATGTAGCAGCACAGAGATCTGAAATCTGAAACATTGTTTACAGTCCCCCTAAGGAGAACCAAATGCCTCATCCTGGAGGATTAGTTAGACCCAAAGTTACCTAACCCAGGTCCCAAGGGCCTATGGTGTGTGCTGGTTTTCATTCCAGCTGAGGTCCCATTTAAATAGGCTGTTGTGAACTGCTAATTTGATGTTGATCTGGATCAGACATCAGTTCAAAAGTAAAAGCCATTTCTGTTTATTACAGCCCCCATAAATTAATAGATTAAGACATTATTTTGTTTTATTAAGAGTAATTATTAAATCCATGAAGCAAGAGAACACAATATGAGAGGTTCAGTATTTGAAGATAAAGAGCACTCACAATTTAATTCTTCATACATATGATAAATTATAACATCATAACATATTGATTTTTTGAATGAATAATATATAAACACATTTGGTGACAATGAAATTGCTGTGATATAAATGGTTGTCCTTCCAACTTACTGATATGACTAAGGTCTTCTCAGAGCCACTTGTGTAACTCTGAACTGTGCTTATTATTAGATGTAAAAATAAGACTTAGAAGAAGGATGTCTTCATGTGAAGAGATGTTGGAAATAGTTTGTGTTTTTTTGTGCGCCTTGGCAGCACTGGACAGACCTCCCTGTTGCTTTAGGAATTAAAGTGTCAGATCCAAATCCTTTCGGAAATGACTGGTTTAATGGTGTTGTAGACGAGCCACTTAAAATTTCTCAGTGTTTTTGTTTAATGACATGCCAGTCAACTGGCAAAACAGTGACACAGCAGAAGATCAGGTTAATATTTCACTGAGCACAAACAGTAATGACAAATTACAATATTCCTTTCTCTGCTTAAGCCTTTGTGTTTTATGTGAAGCCATGGGATTTGCCATTTCTGCTGCTGACGATTTTGCCAGACAGTTCTATGTAATTTACACTGACTAGGCTTAATTCCAATGCCCATTAAACACTTTTAAAATAAACTGACACATAACATTGTGCTCATAGACTATGAGCTAAATCAATTTTATATTTGTATATTTGTTGCAGTGTCTTTACAACAAATCCAGAGGACATGTATAAAAGAAATGTGAAAACTGGAAAAAAAATTCTCCTACTCTTGAATGAATTATGAGGTGGTCCTCTTGTCTGTTTCCTCTGGAGTTCATAAAATAAATGTAGCCTGACCCCATGTTTTATTGACCTCATGAGTCAGGATATATTCATTACTGCAGCAATTTCCTTCAGTGCCAGGAATATAAATAATGTACTCCCTTCATATTCAGTCTCCAAAAACGCCCTCACTGTTTCAAATGGTTGAGGTCTAGATCATGAAAAGGGTTGTATTGCACATTGTCAGTTACACCATTAGGCGTTTGGTTTGCAAATTCTCCTCAGTATCTCTGTACTTACTTTGAATACATGACTCATAGTCCGTGAAAGGACACATGCAGCCCTGATGGTTGTCAAATGAGATGCATGAATGATGTCTCTGTTCCTAACAGAGAGAAATACAAAAGTATTATCAGTATGGTCTCAGTCATATGTAAACCTAAATAACACTTAAAAGTACCTTCGCACGCTTATTTGTTTTCAGCATTTGCATTGATGACACAAACCTGTGAAAAATATATTTTCCTCTTCCTCATCCTTGGCCTTTGTTGATTTTCTACATGTTAAGAATATTATTTTGCTTTTAAATTTACATTGCATAAGTTATTGTACATCTAAATGTATTTTGTCAATACCACCTATTCAACCCTACTCATTCAAACAAGTACCAAATAAGTAGTAAATTTAATTTTATGTGTAAGTATAAAACGTGCTTTAATGTGCTGGGTAACATTGTGAAATATGTCAATATTTTAGGTAATATGAGGTGGAACCATGTTCATAAAAAATATACCCTTTTGCCAGGTACGTAGCCTGAATTATTTCAGTAAATACTGAGCCATGTAAGTTGATAGTATATTAAATGCAACCTACACAAGTCACTCTGAATATGGGCATCTGCCAAGCAAATAAATAACTTCCACTGCAATGGTGATCATTAAATACACTCTCAAACCCCAGGTAATGGGACACCCCATCTGATTGAAATAAACTGGAGAGCAAAATTAGGGAAATACTAAGGTGTCCCTTTTCAGTAGTAGAACACACTAATGATTTGAAGGTGGAAATGAAAACAATACCATCAGCTTTCTACCAGGAATCAGTGATCTATCTTTATATTACATTACATTCATCTGGCAGATGCTCTTATCCTGAGCAACTTCCAGCAAAGAAAAACAGAAGTGTGTCCATTGAAGTTGACTGAGCAACAATGTTAGACCAAGATAACAACACTCCCAGAGCAGTGAGTGTGAGCATAACACTATTCAAGCCCTACCACAAGTTAACTTGTGGAGCCTGACTAGAGAAGGGAGGACAAGTATAATACCATGCATCACAGTCACTAGATTACAGATTCAACACGTGATAACAGGAAGCCAATACAGTGAGATGAGGAGGGGTGTGACTGGACTACATTTAGGGAGGTTGTAGACAAGTTGTGCAACTGCCTTCTGGATTAGTTGCAGGGGTTTGATGGCACAATCTTCCCCAAAGCAGTCATTAATGCCAAAGGTGGGTAAACATGCAATTAATTTCTTGGAATAAAGGCATTTTTAATTCTTAAACTACCTGTGTCCCATAACTTTTGGTAGGATAGTGTATTTTTCCCTGTGACCTTTTGAGACATTGTCAATAGGCCATGAAATTCATGTTTACTTGTTTCAGACTGCACAAGAATTCAGAGAGCATTGGTAATAAAAAAAACATGGCTGAATGTGCTAAAAGCATGCCCATCTGTCTCAGTGTGTACACATTTTTTCAGTACACATTAGATGTAAAACCATGACATTAAAGCTTAAGTGAAGTGGTAATTCTTACTGGTTCTTACTGTCAATAGCCTCCATTACATATCTCCCTCTAAAGAAATGATATATGTATTAGAATAATGACGCTGATTCAGTATTGGAAAATGAAACCTTTTCATTCTGAAGTACATTCATTCTGCGAGTATTCATGGATCCACAGAGACACATGTCTGGTAGCATACATTGTTTAATTCAGGCCTTTAAGTGCACTCAGGCTGTTTTTTTATTGCAAATGTGTCATTTTTTAACATGCCACTCTAATTTCACTTTTACATCTGCAGTAAACCTTTGAAATTATTTCTCAAATTCATTTCAATCTTGCAATAAGCATTCAAAAAATGAAAGCAAGGGAATTCGCTGGTTGGAAATATACTTGGATGTACGTTACAAGACTAATTTCTATATGCTGGACATACCATAATCAGTCTGTGACCTATGGATTCATTTGTTCAACACTAAGAAATCTTCTCATGCGCTTTTCATTTAAAGTTAAGGTTCAGAATAATGCAGTTTCCTGTGTTTCAGGAGTGCTAACTTTCCATGTAAGGTGACAGTAAGCCTGAGAACAGCCACACTGCCAGAGGGGATTTTTACCCTGAGAGAGAAAACACTAAATGCATTAGAATCAGTTTTGCAACATTGTGATGATGATGCCACTTTTAAGTTTTAATCAAAAGTTGGTGCTTAAGCACATAAGGAGGAAGCAAAGACCTCAGTCTTAGTACCAAACAGATGCTGGTGATCACCAGGTTATTTCCTTATGTCTATGCATAATAGGAGATCACAAATGGCTAAAAAAAGGTTAAAACAACTTAAAAGTAGAAGAGAGGATTCATTGTAATGCAATGCAACACTGAGTTCTCATTCTGAAAATATATCAGTTGATTACCATATTGTTTTAATAAGTGTTTTATGAGCATTGTGTCAGAAACAATTATCAGAGCTTAATGCTAATTGGACTTAGAGGTTTAAATAAGTTTAATGTTTATTGTCTTGACAAAATAAATAAACCCTTCTTTTTTTAATAAACCCCTACTTTTTGAAAACAAGCTTTAAAATGACTCACTCACTTCAAAAAAAGTCCTCTAAACATAACTATGCGCTGTGTTAAAATCCCATAAAGAGCCTTCCTTTATTTTGTTTTATAAGCTTTGGAAACTGCTTTCAGGATAACAATTACAGCTTTAAAGCACACTGAGCACCCTGATGTCACCTTGATGTTCACTGGTTAATTATTTGCCTGTACAACTGTTCACTTCCTGTGGAGGATTTATGTTAAATCCAGTTATTAGACTTGCTTTGCAGTTGCCATTGTCTGTGACTAGGAGCAGGTTGAAAGGCCATAGTCAGCCTTTTAGTACACAATGTGTCAGTGAGGAGTCAGGCTGGCGCTTTGCTTGCTGCTTTATGTGAGCTTGCTGAGCCTGAGCCTGCTAATGCCTGCTGACCTTAAAATTGATTCTCTCGCCAAATATCTTTTAACATTTTAAAAGATACACAGGCAAAAGCCCAAACTGTCAAAAATAACTAAAGTTAACCAAGTTTTTATTGCTTTTGTTTGATTTTTCTCTTCAGTTTTGTATGCATTGTATGCTGTAAGATCTTACACAACTAGTGCATTATTCAAGTGCACTAGTGCAGATTCAAAATCTCATTACATTTATTAACATTAATGTGACTTGCCTGTATTTGCCATAGATTTGTTTGAGTTATTCTTACAAATGTTCTTTTGTTTTTAATAATAAAATCATAAAGAATAGGGTTAGACATAAAATAAATGCAAGGGGAGGAGTAGGTGAAGGGAGAGGAAACTTTACATATGTCTCTTGTCACAGTACATCTCTGTGGCCGCATATAATACCTATACTTTCTGTACTGGAATTGAGATGCCTGTGTTTTGAGAAATGAAAAAGACTAGAGAAGGCTTTTTGAAGTGTTGTCATGGCATCAGTTTTCACACCGATGAGTAACAGGCCACATCCTGTTTGCTTTTCATGTGTCTCTGTGAAGAGGTGTATGGCCTCCTGTCTGCTCGTAACTGAAATACAGTCACATTGACTGTGTTTCTGCAGTCTAGTGTAAAAATGGGCGGTCTGTGACCAGTTGGAAATATGAATTTGCCATTGTAGTATAAGTGATCTGTACTCAGTAGTCAGGGGGGCCTTGTGACCTCATCTTGCCAAGGATAAATTATTTGTTTTGACTAAAGATCTAGAAATCATGTCACTAGTATACAAATTCTCCTGGCATCCTGGCTGTGCTCATGTAACTTCCTGTTCAACAAAAATGACCTTATCCTTTAAGAATGAGTGGTGAATCATCAATGAATTACGATTGTTGTGTATCAGAGTGCCAGTTACCACTAAGGAGCATTTTTTGTGACATGAAAACTGTGTGGAAAAAGCATTGCTCCAGTCAGGTGTCTAATTTGAACAGGCTTGTCTCTCATAACGCCCTTATGATCTTTATTTACTTGTATACACAAATCACATCATTAATGACACTTTGATTCATACAAATCAGGGAACCAGTTGAACTATATATGTTATCACATACAAATGCAGTTGCCTGCTACAATAAACATTCTTTGAGCATTCAGACACATTTCAGCATTCTTTGATGTCTTGACTATAATTTTTGACTTTTGACTATAATTATTGAGAGGTTATTAGAAGGATGTAAGATCCACAAAGCTACCACACCTTTTTGTACTCCGTTTTTAGAAGAGGTAGAGAAGTCTATTCTTGTTATCAGTTTCAATCCACTGTGGTCTTTTTACAAACTAGCTACTATACACATATGCTAGCCAGCATTAAATTTAGCATAATTAGCGATAACTAGCGTTAGTAGCATTAGGTTTGCTTGTGCAATGCTTGTTAGCTTCCTGACTAATTGGTGCATTAATTGATGCACGTATTTTGTTGTCTCATCACCCACACAATACAATAATGCTTGCCAGATAGTTTGACAAGGTGTGTGTTAAAGCATATATGTAGTATAACTCCATGAGATTTCAAAGTAAACAAAATAGGTTGAGAAAGATTTGTAGAAGACAGCTGTTCTGTTGATCCCTTCATGTGTAAGAGAGTGTTGCGCAGTTGTTTCACCCCTATCCCAATACAACAGGCTAGTGCCTGAGCACCTCTGTCCAGCCTGCGTGACTGTTTGATTGCTTAAGCCCTGTGGTTAGACAATAGGACCATAAAGAATGGCCGCTTCCTTCCTTCCTTCCTGTCGAGTGTTCTGCATTAGTGAACAGATTCAATAGCTCTCTGCTTCACAGCAATGCTGGACTGCAGTGCCGACTAAAATCAACAAAGAGCCATTCTAGGCCACTTCCAATTGCCCCTCTGCCAAGTCATTGCACCGAGGAATTCTTTTTGTTCAATGTGTGTGTGTGTCTGCAGGGATTTGTGTGTGTTTGGGAAAAGGGTGGGGGGAAAGGCACTTATACTTCTCCACGATGTCTGCTTTAAAAATAAATTCAGTCATGTTATATGTTGTTTTGGTTACACCTGCATTAGGCAAACTATATTTCACTTTCAATGAAAGTTGTGATGTGAGAATATAATTTGAGTGAGACTTTTGAAAAAGTCCATTAGGATTACGCCTTTCAATAAAAAGAAACTTTTCACATATTTAATTTCCTGCAGACATAATTAGATAAAATAAGTCAAGCCATGAGAAAAAGGCCCTCATACACATATGATAATGATAATCAACCCATGGGACAGTATGCTGTTTGCATAGACAGCAGTATGAGGTTTTCAAGTACCCATGTTTGACATTTTTTCTAAACAACACTGGAACAGACCAACATTTCACAAGATTATTTTATTTTTTGTCTATGCTGGCACAGATGATTTTACCCATGAATTATATTTAGAATGTATGATTCATAATTTAAATAATTTAAATGAGGCATCCATATGATATAAGCACCACTTTCCCTAAAGAGAATAAGTGCTGAAAGATGACCTCAGTGATATACATCTTTTTACTGCAATGTGTGGTGTGGTAACCACTCCCTGTTAAACCCTTGGCTTTGCATCACATGCATCATTATTATGGTTGTGGATGGCTTCCTCCTAATATTCCTAATTTACCCCACCCTTAATCAACTTCAGAGATTATATGAGCTTCCACTCATCTATTCATAAAAAAGAATGTTGATTTTGTCTAAATGACTGATACAAAAACCAAAACAGGCTCAGTCTGCATTTACAGGCCCTTGTGTTAACACCTCTGTGTATTTGATGTTGTATGGACTGTCTGCCTGCAACACCTTCACACACACTGCCAGGGGAAACATGTCTTCAAAATTTTTTTTCTTGAAGCCTATGCTTCATTATTTCCTCAGCAGCACTGACATGTTAAAGCACACCGTTTCAGTGCAGACCATGTATTGGTGTAACTCCTACACCGAACCTCTTTACCTCAGGCCTGTTTGAGGTTTTGTCTGTAATGTATTGGCATAGTTGTTTTCACCCCTTTAATTCTCCATGAACTTTGCTTGCAACGACATGAGCATTGGCCATGGCAGCTTTTCAACATGGTGTCATTTTCCCCAATAATCTGCTGTGCTTTTGTGCAGAAGGCTCATTAACAACACATTTATGGCTAGAAGCCCTCTCTCCCAGAGCTGTGGTTCCTGTATGATCCTGCATCATCCCCATTAGCACACAAAATATGCACTAACACAATGCCCTCTCTGAGAATACCAAGCAGTGGCAGGCAGTTGGAGGGGTTAAGGTAGGTTTACATTACATTACAGTTTCATAGCAAACATGCTCATTCAGAATGACTAACATAGCTTCTATTTTTACATGTTATCCACTTAAACAGGGAACAACAGCAGTGCCCCACTAATGACATGGGTTAGGCACTAAGAAGTAAACAGAAGCAGCACTCATAACAGCACTATACTAAGGCATGTACTTACGTTTGTTGTTAAAAATAAAGACAAGATGGTAATGATGACAATAGGAGTTAGTGGACTTGATTGAAGCCCATGTGTGAAGTCCATCATAATTCATGCAAAGAAATATACATACAGAATTGACATTATATTACATTACATGTCTTTGTCCATTACTCAAAAATAAATAGAAGTGGCCATTTTAAAAATCAATCCTACCGTTGTGTCCATTTTGTTCTTCTTGCACAGACTCAATTACAGAACCTGTTAGGACTGAACAAGTAGATGTGTAATATCATGTCATATATACAAAAAATGCTCAGTTCTCCCAAACAGCTGGCAGACCTTCACAACTCCTTTAGCTGTAGTAATGGGCTCAGTGTAATTGGTGTCTGGAAGCTGAAACAGAAAAAAGGATGAATATGTAAGGCCCTATCTCTGGCGTAAACAGATGAAGGGCGCCTTGTTTGCGGCGTCGGAAACTTTTTGTCTTCTACTTTGCCATCAGAGATAGCCATTTGTCTTTCAAAAGCTCCACCCCAGTCACTGCCTTTCGTATTCGTAGACGTACAGAACTAGTTAGCCAACAGACACACGCATACTGACCTTTGTGTGGCCTCTTTACATTAACTGCTTTTTGTCATTTAAACTGATCCCATTAACCCTCTGTGTTCACAGGCCTTCTGTGACAACAATCCTCACCTTTTATAGCACTGACAATTTCAGACTTTGGAGAAAAGGTAGTTTTAAAAGGAATAAAAGTGAATGCCTTTAATCAAGCACATTTTTGTCTCATTCACAGAAGAAAGGAGGTAAAGAGGAAACTGGTAAGTGAGGTGTGAAATGTAAGGAAATTGAGCCTCCAGGCTACACCATGGAGTAGTGAATGATAGTTCATAAATTTATTCATAGCTAAGATTTATATCAGTGGAAGAGGCATCTCTGCTTCATATCTATTTACTTGAACTTAATACCTAAATACAGTTAATGTCAAACTCCTTCTGTATTTGAAGGACATCAAATTAAGTGATCTGCAGCATGTGTCAAGTTGGAACAGCCACACAGCAGAAAGTGCAATGCCTCTTAATCCAGGAAAGATGTACAAGACACACCAAGCAGACATATGGAACATGTTAACTGCATCACAATGATTTTGTGCTTTCACATCATAAGGAGCCATGTTTACATTTACTCTACTTTGAGAATAAATAAATGTTGCAATCACACACAAGGATACACCATTTTCATAGTTTGTGCTCTTGCATGATGTACTAATTTTGATTATCAAGACATTCATTTCTAACAACAGGGAGAAATGACTGAACAATACTAAGACTGCAACTATTACTCCCTTTTCACTGAGAGGCCCCATGATCAATTTCCCTGTAATATTATCTAATTCTTAAATAAAACCCAACAACATGAACGCATGTCTGACAGTAAAGATGGCTGACCAATGTCATCAACTTAATATTTGTTGTTTATAAACTATAATTATAGGTCACAGTGTTGTAAAGGAAAGGGAGACTTCCATACCTTCATATGATAAACTTCCGATACCCAATGATTTTTTTATGGTTGCACTTTTAAGTAATATTTCTCATGGAAAGTTGCCACAAAATGAGTTACTGAGGGAAACCACACAAAAAAGTACTGCCTACAGCAATGATTTACGGTTCACCTGATGACAGCAAGCAATTCACTAACTTCAGTCTCTGAACCACAGCAAATGTTCCCCTAGGAGGTACAAAAGAAAATCAAAGGTATGCCCTTTTTTCGCATTTACCCAACTGAGTCATATTTAGTATCAATTACTTGACCAGGGACATACGAGTAATTTCCTTCATTCTCTTCATCTTAATTGAACTTTAATTCTGACAGCTTCCCAGCTCCTTGTTGTTCTGGCACAATTTTTAAGATATGACAACAGAGATCATTTTGACAGAAACTTTCCTTCATGAGCAATTGCCATCAAAGTTGCATCACTCTTCAAATAGATTAATGTACCATCTTAAATAAATGTACAAAATAATAAAAAACTACTCTTTGAGTAAATACAAACAATATTTGCAATGTTATGGCAAGTAAAACTTTATATTTGTCCCATCTGTGTACTACTTTTAGTTTTTGCCTGGTGCAGTGTTTTCTCATGTGGGCTCCATGTTGTATTCAGTATGGTTTTGTGTACACTAAACATCTGGTGTGCAGGCTACAAAGCAAAGCTGAGACAGTGCATGTTGCCCTACAGCTAGTCCAATGAAAGAAAGCTTGCAAAATCATTCGGCTTCTCTATAACTTCCAGATGCACCCTTGGAAACAAGATTAAGATTCCAGCAATTGAAACTAGTTAGGAAGGCAGCCAGCGAACTCTTGTTGCTCTCCTTCTCTCTATAAAGATAAGTCTTGCTTCCTATTATTTTGTAAATATGATGCCAGGTTTTTTAAGTACTATACTAGCACATTTGCTTCTTCCAACAAAAACAGCTTGTGCAAAAAAAAAAAGATGTTGTGAGACAAAAATAAGGAACATACAAGATTTCCAGAAGGACCTAGGCCCCCTTGCATTCCCTCTCTGGCTTCAAAGAAATCTCATAGGATTTACATTGGTGGATTTCCTTTAGAAATTAAGGATTTCCCTGTTTCAAAGCCAGCCAGAGTCAGTACCACCTCTGCAATATGTCATTATCAAGCACATACCTCACATGGAGCTTTAAGGTGAAGCACACAAAAACAGACAAAATGCAGTCTACTTTTCAAACATTAATATATTTTCTATTTTATAGTGAACATATGCATCAGGCCTGACACCCTTGTCACCCTTATTTGCAGTAACAACAGAAGTATACTTTAAAACAGGGCAATGTTTTTAGATGTCTCTCTCAAAATAAATATGTTTTTTATAAAATAATAAAACTTCAAATAAATATTCTTTACACTAAACAATGTTGAACAATTAGAAAATAGACTTTCTTAGGGTCACTGTACAATTTGCATGTATAGTTGAGGGGAAAAGAGTCATGTAATTTAGTCTACCTGATTGATACATACATTCAAATGAATGTACATTAGTATGTGTGTATATGAACAAATATTTGCATATACACACTTTAAAATCAAGGTGCCTTTGGGTTGGCACAATGCTTTTTCACAGTTGAAATGTATACATACAAAAATAAAACATCTCTGGCAGAAAAAAATGTCATTTGCTAATTTACATATTTTGGAAACACTATTCACAAACAGTTGGTCAGGATAGTTTGTAACTGTAGCTTATCAGTTGTATTAAAAGTCTGTAGGACTAACATTCTGAAACTCTGTTGGAAAACAAAGAGGTTTAGCCACAAGCCTCCCTTGTTAAAAATGGTAGCAGAAAACAAAAGATGAACCACTCCAAACAGCTATGTACATCCCAGCCCACCTTGTCCTACAGAGCCAGAACTAGCATTAAGAGTTTTGTTGACAAAGCCCCCAAGTTCTTGCCTTACGTTAGTTTCCCAATGTATTTTCAGCGGACAATGTTGGTGTTCTTACACCTGCAGCCTGGTCGCTTGACACGGTCATAGCAGCCCTGACAGAGCCTGAGACACCCCTTTGCCGGAAGGTAACACAGCAAGCATGGCATAAAGAGGGACAGGATGCCCATGGCGGACCAGCGCACGCAGCAGTGGGACTGGCTGCAGGAGAAGGGCTTGTCCGCGCAGACGTCCTCGTCATCGCTCGAGCAGTGGTAAAAGAGGCACTTGACGCAGCAGACACACGTACCATAGTCCACAAGGTTCTGTGCGGAGCAGACGCAACGCCGGTCGCAGACCCAGCAAGAGGGCAAGGTCCTCGGGCACGTGCACTCCTCGCACTTGCACTTCCCGCAGTCCTCACAACGGTATGCGTGCTTGCCCAAATTGTCCTCCGTGAAGGGCTTCAGCTCGTCTGCTTTAACTTCTGCTGATTTGGGCTGAGTCCTGATAATCCGTTCAGAGGGGGAGTTCTCCAGGAGCCTCTGTTCGGAAGATGTACTGCTCGTGCTTGTCCGCGCACTACTCCGGGAACCAGTGGTCATTGTACTAACTGTCCTCGTGAAAGCGGTCTGAGAAGACTGTGTGCAGTGGTGATTCAGTCCCCTCTGGACAGATCTCTCCTGCTCCTGCTCAATAGTCAGGCCTTGCACTGGCTCCGTTTTCTGCTGCAAGGGTGGCGTGGTGGCTTTATTCCCTGGTCTGGGTGCCACCATAGGTGCTTCGGTGTACTCATTGGTACTCCTAATTATCCGAATCTGATCCAGTGACAGCACATGGACCTGCTGGCTCAAGGCCTCCCTGGTGTCAATATCTCCGACATGTCTCCCGCTGTCACGCAGAGCATGCAGCAAGCCGGGAGACCCGCTGCCATTTTGAGTTCTTGTCTCCATGTGTGCTCTGAAGAGGGATCTCTCCTGCAGGCATTGAACACATCTGAACTCCTGAAAGAGATGAAACGCGTGACTTATAAGCTGAGGGGGAAAAAAAATGTAGGTCTGTTTTTTTTTTTTTTTTTCCCCAAGACTGTAACGGACATGATAGAGAATAATCAAATACTTAGATGCAAATCTTTAACCCCCAGCTAGTCCATTTGCATCAGGGTTGAAATGACAAAATGCAATGAGTACCAACTAGCACCCAGCCTGCAACATGCATACTCAAAAACATAACAGGATGTTGCCTTTTAAATAAGTTTATACATCTCTCATAAAAATAAGCATGCGCAAGCCTAGCCAGATAATGCAAGTATAGTAGGCAAATGCATCATTCAATCAAACTTGTCTATTACTACACCCCAGCCTCATACAAGACCAATAAAGTGGGCAAGAACCTAATACCATCTCCACTTCTGCTATATGATGGTAACAATAAAGGGTTCCAGTTTAGGGTTTTGTGCACTTTGCTTTCTGACAGAACTTCATGCTGTGGGCACATGCTAAAAAAGTCTTATTCAAATAAACCCAACAAAAGGGAAATAACAGTTCTAATGTGACAACTCATAAAAAGACAATTGTTTTATCATAAAATATACAGCAGATTCCAACCATCATCCTAACTGGTACTAAATTTAAGCATCTGTTGAACCCTGCCTTAAGATAAGACTGTCATAAATTATAATGAATATAACTATGGTTGTGACATTGCCTATTCTTTAATTATTTTATATGGAATTCATGTATTTCTTTCTTGCTTGTTCAGGTACCATTTAACTTGCACAACACAGAAAACTGTTTGGCTGGAAATGGACCAACTTACTGAGGGGAGTAAACTAAGCAATGCATTCTTAATTAAAATGGAGAAGGAAACTAAAATAACAAATGGGCCAAAACACACCACTCCATTAGAATGACCAGCGGACCTTATTCATCAAGAAAGATGGGTGTCCTCTGCAAAAAAAAAAAAAAATATTTAATAAGTAGCCTACTAAAAAGCAAAAATACCACATGCATTCTCGGCACAAATATTTTAAATATACCCTCTTGGTAGATTTATAGGCTTTGGTAGTCTAGATAGATAGCTCCTTTATTCGCTTTTAAAAGTGAACTTATTTTGCATAATTCAAGGAAAACGCAGGCAATAAAAAGTCAACAAGCATGACATCACATAACACAACAATAAAATAAGTAAGACCGACTTTTTACAGTGAGAAACACTGCCTGCATGTCATGCATTGTAACATGTGACTTCAACTTAAATCATTCCTAAAAGAACTAGCAACATCAAACTCAATCTATCATTTTGAATTACAGACGCAGATGCAAAGTTGTAAGATTTTACTGTAACATATCAGCAATTGATTCAACGTATGCCTATATAACGTATACATGCATGCGCGCATACAGGGAAATATAATATATATTGGATATACACATACATACATACACATACATATGTGTGTGTCCAGAAAGAGGCCACACAAAGGTCAGCAAAAGTGTGCATTAACTAGCTCTGTGCGACTAAGTATAACTAAGGCTGTCACTGGGGTGGGGCTTTTGACAGACAAATAGCTATCTTTGATAGCAAAGTAAAAGATAAAAAGTTTCCGACACTGCTTTGTGTCACCCAAACCGCAAAGAAGGCGCCCTTCGTCTTAAAATAACCTTACCGGAAAATGGAAATTGTGCCATCATCACATCTACCTTCATCAAGCTAGTTAGCTAAGTTTAAAATGTGTGTAGCGAAGCAGCTGAATACGGTCCCCAGCTAACTAATCTTACCTATGGAATTACTTTCACTAACTTAAGTGTACAGCCAGCTAGCTAACCAAAGAGCTAATAAGATATAATATGTGTTACCTGCAGAATAAGTAGGTAGCTATTTAGTCACCGTTAACTTTATCAGTAATTTGTTAGTATAAAATATAGCTGGATCGACTGACATCAGGAAAGTGTGCATTATAAGAAATGGCTACCGTCTTGCTATCTAGCTAGCTAATAACACCATGAAGTCACTGCAAGCTAGCCATAGAATAGCTCCGATGGCGCGCAGTTTACTAGCGTTACAAGCAATTAGAGTCACTGCAACCGAATGCGACCTGGGAACTCACTCCGACAGAATGCACAAACTAGCATTCTTGAAATCCAACTGGTACAAGACAAAAAAACATAGCTCTTGTTTGACTATTGCTGAATTTTGTTGCTCGTCGGTTAGCTTGCTGACTAGTTTAGTTTTACAACACTTACCGTGCTCACACCGCTGCCACCCTCCTTTTTGTTTTGATTAGAAGTATCTAACTCCAACGCCAGGGGATCTTTCCTCTTAAAAAGCAACAGCAACTAACTCACAATTAGAATCCCTCCTAAAAAATCCAGCGGAATAATTTACTTCCAGTAAATTACAGGGATCTCCTTCTATTTTGCATGAAAAAAGGTTTGAAAACATATTCCTTTCAAAATGAACACGTGGGCGAACATAAGAGCCAAGAATAAAGCCATTAGTTAGTTAGCTCGGTGGCTCGCTTGCTGTGTACTTTCTGCTAAAAAGTAGAAAGCTGCTCCAAAAATTCCGTGAGCGATGCTTTATAAAACAAAAACCGTTGTTAGATTTCAGATCTAGCTACAAAATCGCCCATCGATACTGTAGCAAGCTCAGTGACATGTTGCTAAGATGGACTGTTCTCAGGAAGCGTCGTTGTGGTTATTGAATGTTTGGCTGCTTTGCACACTGAGGTGCTTTCAAGTTTTTCTCGTCTTATTTTTTTCTTCTTTCCGGAGGAGGTCGGGTTTATGCACTAAATGGCGTCATGTGGAAGTGAGGGGGAACAGAGAAGTTGTTGTCCCAGAGGATATATCGTATCCGGTCCCAGCTCATTGGCTCCACAGGACTTAGCATTCACACTGCTGTGCCAGCAACTGCTCTAAACTACAGGGGACATGCTGAAAATTATATACACACAGAAGACAAGCTTGTCTAAAAGTTAGAACTATGTATTTGATTCTCTTGTTTTTTCATATAGAAAATAAACTAAGGAATCTTAATACGGATTAATTGTGATCACGCAGATGAAATACAGATAGTTTTATTAATATAAACCTTTACATAGAGGATTCTGCGGCATGATTGTCCGTTTTTTTTTTTTTACAAAATATGTTTTTTACATGCACAGGGGACAAGTTTGGAATAAAACAATTGATTAGACCGTAGAGTGTTTATGATACATCTGCTAACCTGTACGTGTGAATGAAACACAATGATGGTGTATTGTTGGGCGAATTATGAATGATTGTCAATGATTATCTATATACTTTCTTTTCAGATGCTTGTAGTTTGTAACTCCATCCTCTACATGGTATGAATAATTATAGTTCTTTGCAAGCGGAAAAGTAGTTTGTCAATCACATGAGGCCATTTAGCTATCGCTTAGACCAGTTCTTAACTGCAAATTGAATTCAGACCCATGCGTGCCCACCTGTTTACAAACCAGAAAATGACTATACAGAGCAATTTAGTTTTTAAATAATTTTAGTTAAGTTAGTTGTAACTTAGTTTAGTTTTAACTGAAATAATTAGGAACAAATGAGATGGTTAGATAAGTTAAAACCATCGAATTTGGCATTCATCAAAGTCTAATTGTACATCAAACTTAAGCTGTGTCATATAAGAAGTAAGTTTGATACCTTGTATACAGATTATTTAAACCAGTTGTAGATATGTTATAAATGAGATAGATGTTAAGTCAAAGGTATATGTTGGAATGATGTTTACTAGGAAACTTTATTAAGTTATAATCTGACTTGCCTTGGTAGTAGGACTTTATAGGCCTACCCATATTGAGCTGTAGGTATTTCCACTGCAAACTGATTCTAACAATAGGGTTAACACTAACACTTACTATGAAATGTTTATTCTGAGCAACTGTGTGCTTTCTTCACATACCTAGTCTCTTAAAGTAATGTATTTCATGGTGCATCCATACTGAACCTATATTTTAATCTATTTCCTTAATGAGTCTGGTAAAGGTATGCTAGTGATGTCTTGTTTCCCATTCCAATTACCTGGAAGTACTTTCCTAGTGTGCATTGAGTCCATATGCACTGACTAGAGCAATAATCAACAATTGTCACATAGTCAACACAAGCAACACAAGCCCTGAAAACTTCAAAAAAATCCAAATATCATTTGTAAGCACTATTATTGCATTTTTTTGCTTGTGGAAAAATACATACAGCAAACAAGGATCTAGGTTCAAGCAAGAATGTATATCTTTATCAGGCTTTTTCCATTTGAATTTACTCAGCCCGTCATCCCAAAAAAAGAAAAGTGTTTGGACATATCAACAATTTACAAATCTTCCCTTTTTACACTATGTTTGCAAGCAATGACATAATTACTAGGTAGAAGGATGAGGTAGGTAACAGGTTTTATTCACTTTTGAGTGCTTAGTTCAAGATTTCTCACAAAAGTAATTGCATTAACCTTGTTGTCAGAACACAAGTTCAGTTCTGAACCGTGTAATGCAATTTTAAAATTGAATACAGCCATGATTATGATTATATATAATTATAATTTTATTATCATTTTAAGGTAAACTACTATTCCACAGAGAACAGCCATATGTGTCCAAAGCTCAGCACCTCCACCTTGTATGGCAGTCCTACTTTCTATTGACAAGAATCAGTAAATAGAATAGTTTTTTTTTTTTTTTTTTTTAATTACTCTACTCTTAACATAGTACAGCAACTGAGGTTCATTAAAAATGTTGCACCAGGAGCAAACTAAGGCCCCTTTATACTATCCTTTAAAATGTTGTTTTGAAGCTGACATCTGGCTGACACCACATTTTTCCACAACTGCTGTCAAAACAACTTCTGGAGACAATGTGGGACACAGTCATGGCCTAACATGCATCTTGTGATCCAGATGCTTTGTCGTTCAAGTCCTGAGTATCAGACTAACCCTCTGAGGATACATTCCTCCGGAGGCCAGGGAACAGGTTGTTAACACACACCTTCTGGCTCTTTCCAAGGCTGTTCATTCACAAGGTATGGCAGTGTTAATCTCTAGAATTTAATCCTCAGTTTTCAAACACTTCATCCTTTTCTTAGTTTTGGGTTGATTTGGAGCTGGCTAGGTACAAGGTACGATATGCCATTTGTTGGTAGCAAACTTGTAATAAGTCATCAATAATTGACAGGAGAATTAAGTGAGAAGCCGTGTATAGATCTGTCTTGAACATTTTATTTTTATTTATTTATTTTTTAATTTTCACCTCTTCAAGATACTCCAGTGACAGCAAAGCAAGGATGGTCTTTCATAGACAAGATTTTCCAAGTTTCACAAGCCAAAGGTCTGCGTGAGCTGTTCCTGACACATCCTTTTTCATTTAGACAAATGTGTGTGTGTGTGTGTGTGTGTGTGTGTGTGTGTGTGTGTGTGTGTGTGTGTGTGTGTGTGTGTGGGGGGGCTGTTCCTTGTATGGTTCAGGAAGTAGAGTTTGAAATATGGCTCAGAGGTTATTTCAGGCTGGTGGGGCCCAGCAGTGAAGTGGGGGAAACACTGGAAAAGTCAGTGGGGCCTGTCTGTTTTTTTTTTTTTTTTTTTTTGAAGATTTAAGATGAGAGTTTCCTGAAAGTCCCTTCTTGTGTCCTTACCTCTCGCGGCTCTTATTGACAACGTGTGACCGGGGCATCCGAGCATTTAAAGCAGTGGGAGTCCCTGCCAAACAATTGTGCTGTCAGTTACCTTTTCGCCTGCACTGTGAAAGGGGCCTGGAACAATGACGCCTCTCAGCTGGGGGTCGTAGTGTCCTGGGTCGGAAACCCTGGCTACGCCAAGCAGCATTCAACACTATAGAAATGGTCCCTTGGCAAATTCCTTTCTCCTATTTTAAAAAAGTGAAGGTGTATAGATGTTTTTTTTCTCTCTCTTCTATAACAGAAGCAAAGTGGTTTCTAAGTTATTTGTATTTCCTTGTGAAATGTGCTTTTTTTGCAAAAGACAAGGAATGTAAACATAAAGTGGACTACATTGACATACATTCTAAGTGGCCGACACTGTGCCTTGGAGGAAACTTCCTGCATGCTTTGGTTGAATGGCCTGCCTATCATAGTGCCTTTGTTTGGCAGTCACTTCCATGCTGAGGAAACCTGCATCATTTATACAGAACAGCAGAACTTTTCATTGATGATGTTCGATGGGGGAAGGGCAGTTACAATAGTGGTCATGAATTCTGGAGGGGAGGAAGTGGCATTTATCTCAACAACTGATGAAATGGAAGAAGAAGGGGAAAATTTAGGAGTAGGATGGGAGGGGAAAATAAAAGAGGAGAAGTACAGCTACCATGGAAAGCTATTTTTATGCCAGTTTGTGTTGACAAAACCAGTTTAATTGTTCTCAGTTGTCAGTCTTTAAGGGAACAGTAAACTGGTATTTTTTAGGGTGCACCACATTGAAGATACACATTTTAAATTATTAAACAAAGAAAAAAGTCCTTCAACATTCAAGGTAAATAGCCTGCTGATGGCAAAGAGGCCCACAGAAATACAAGATGAGAAGTTAATATAATCTGCAGTGGCACTAAGAGTGCATCATCAAATTGATAAAAACACACAAGAGTATAAGTACCCACCCTGTGTATGGCCCACCTATACCTTGTATTTTAATAATTATGTTGGAACTAAATAATGACACATTTTTCATACCACAAGAGGGTGCCAATTATACCAAATCGTTACAAGGTAATGTGAAATTTTAAGTAATAAGAAATAAACATAAGGTAAATGCTTAATGTGGAGAATGAAAGCAAGGCCTAGAGCTCTAGAGGCAAATACAAAGAACTCTTTCCTAAAGGAGGGACATGTTCAAAAGCCATTGTGCAGCCAAATTCATACTGGATAAATAAGAATCAGCGTAATGTGGGTTCTTCATGTTGACAGGCTGATAAAGTAAACTACCACTCACATGTAGTGGCAACAGGCCTTCTTTAAAGAATAGAACATAGCTGTAGACCTGGGCCCACATTCGCCCAACATCTCAAAGTAGGCAATATGCCATAAGTGCAAAAATTTGTGAGAGTGATGTGAATGTGGTCCTTGTAAAATAGTGAAACTTATTTATGACGATTCCTTAGACTTAACAGTACTCTTCCTACTCATTCTGCACAATATTTGCAAATTGTGGACTCACATTGGCATAAGTTGGCTTTCTAGCCTTTTGTCCTTGGGGGAAATTTGGAATATTAACAATAATGAAAAAATAAAATGTTGTAGTCTAGACAAATATTTAATTATGTGATTGTGAACAAAACATTTTCAAATATTTATATTTGTTGCTTTCAAGCTGAGTAAACATTGAAAGCGCGCATGCTAATTTACTGCCACTCATTTACATTCATGGGATATTCGATCATGTTCACAAATTGCAGTGCTAGGACAACATGAATGCTTTCAACAATTGCATTTATTGGGCATTTTGTCAACATATGGGATGATCTGTCATCACTTCCACTCATTTGCAGCTATTCACATGTCGATTTACATGTACGAGAGGTATGAGAGGTGTTACTTATTTTACTCCTACAAGTGTTTTTGGCAGGACTCTTAGGAAACGCTTGATGAATGCGGGCCCAGGTCTATTTGTCCCTTTTGAGCTGGCTCTTGATACACACCAGGAGATTGGATTAAAGAAATTAACCAATATGCAGAGTTAAATTAAGTATAATGGCAGAATAAATTATATTTCAGACAAGTTCGGAGACCTGTTAAACTGGAGGGATATTTGTGTATGTATGTATGTGTATGTGTGTGTGTGTGTGTGTGTGTGTGTGTGTGTGTGTGTGTGTGTGTGTGTGTGTGTAAAACAAGTCCTCATTAGGCCGTTGTTCCAGAGGTTTGATATTCAAGGGCCAGCTGACTGAACAGTCTAAGATATGGCTGTCACACCATCCCTGTTGCAGTGTCCACCAGTAGCAGGCAACCATGCTGCCAGCTTAATCAGGACTGGCACTCTATGAATAACAGGATTCCCTGGGGAGGATGATTGATCACACCTTCGCTGTTGTTTCAGGCAAGCTTGTAATATCATTGTCATGGGTAGTACCCTCATTGAGCCCCAGTGGCCAAACTATTCATGTCCAGGCTCTAATGGTCAGGAACAAAGGAAACAAAAATGGACGTGTGTCCTTTCCTCTCTGACGGCATTACACCTTCTGCGTTCAAGGGCAAAGTCTTTGTGCATGATGGGCTTGAAGGAAAAAAAGTTGTGTTTTTTTTTTTTTCCTCTGCTGTCTTCCCCATCAAAGAAAACTCTTTCTTCTCCCATATTACAATAGTGTTAGTGGATCCATGACCCATCTATGAAGGTAATAGTCTCAAATCATGCTGCAGATTTAAAATTAATCATTAATCATCAACCATTAACAACCATTATAACAATCAATTGTATATAATGTGAATATCTAATGGGATATTGTCTGATAATCCTGTTCCCAGTATTCCGGTATTTCCTGGAGATATCCATATAGCCCATAATTATGTTGCCAATATGAAATCATAATGTCAGTAAAATCAGTGCATTTGTTTAAAAATGGGATAAAAGGACTTAAACAAGTAATGCCTGCCTTAACTGTAATGCTGCTATTTCAGTGAAGACACTCAGAGGTGGAGCAGAATAGAACTTTGGCACAGTGCATTTGAATACCTTAGTACAAAATGATCGAGTGATTGAAAGCCTGCCTTCTTCAATACGTGGCATGTCCTCCATTTGTGTGATTTTATGTCTATCACCGTAGATGATAGTTTCCATAGTACATGATAATAACCAGTTAAATACTGCATTTCAATGGGAGAAGGAGCAAAGAGTCACTATGAATTCACAAAACATTAGAGAAATTTCTCTCTGCCACAGACAACTTCATGACTTCCTAAACAGGGAGAAAGGACTCTATTCTCTAGTTGAACATATGCCACAGCATTTTCAAAATCAGGGCCTTCTCTTGATAAAGGACAGTATGTCTCAGAGTTTGCCAGAAAAAGCAATATTCCAGGATCAAGAATAGGAAATAAAATAATAATATAATAAGTAATATCTTCCCAGATGAAAAAGAAATATTGGTGGACATGAAGTAGGCAGGGCCATATGATGATCCTGCCTATCCATTGTGGACAAGACTTATGAAGCTGCTGTCTGACACTAGGGGGCTGAATCCACAGCGCCTAGCAAGATCCGTCAATAAATGAACAAATGAATGGATAGATGAATGAATAAATGAATAAATAAATAAGTAAATAATAAATAAATAAATAAATAAATAAATAAATAAATTTTCTCTGTGGTGGCCGGTGCTATGTAGCCTGCAAACATGTCTGTTTGGTGTGCATTCCTTTTGCTTGTGATGATCTTTAAGAATCTTGTAGACTAAGTTTACCAGCTGCCATCTCTTTGGCACATTTCATCTCTATGATAAATCGTAATCGTACCCTTATCATTTAGGCTACGGACACCTTTAATAGCCTGGCTTAACACAATTATACAATTTTCATACAACACTACTCTAATGACACTTTTGCATAGCCATTATTTTCAAACAAATCATCTCTGTTCTGTTCTTTTTCAGAAACCTCACTAAAATGCACAATTCCACTTTTCTTGTGTTTTGATCGAAGCCAAACTGAAGAACAGATGGTTTAAGTACATGTGAGTTTTAAGTTTTGAATGTTAAGTTGTTAAAGAAATGGGAGGTAAAATATTTGAGGCCAGATGATGGTGAATGATTGTAGCACTGTGATAGCAGCAGTTATCCTTTCATAGCAAGCCTCCTCTGTTTTCAAACTCTCAGTATGAATGTAAACATTGATAATGCAGCTACATTGATAACAGTCATACTGTAAACATCATTCATTGTCAGATTAAGAAACAATTCTTTGGATGTTCTAATGTTTGTTAAATGAAGAATATGTAATTTTAGAGTTGAAATTAATTTATCCATGATGAGACAAGGAACAAGGGATGGAGGGGACTGCAGTCAGTGGTTGCTGTTCCCAGAAAATTCAGAGAAACTGGAACAAATAAATTTCAGTTCTTGCCCTTAAACTCTAACATTCCTGAGGAGAAATGCAAAGACCTTCTACAGACCAAGGCAGACATGATTAGTTACTTCCTCTTGACCTTTGGCTTCTCCTTGAAGGCTTCTGGGTTCCAGGTAAAGAGTTGGGCCTGTGTGATTTTAGTTATGCCACAAACCAAAAAGAAAAACTGCTTTCTCCTCCACAGTGTGTGTTCCTTTTGATTTATACATTTCCTAGGCTTTAACATTCTATTATTCACACATGTTTTGTCCCCTTCCCTACTCTGGTCTAGGTTTCTTCCTAGTGCCCAGAAGACTTCTTATCCTTTAAAAACATTGTACATTTCACCCTGCGAAACTGATGCCTTCATAAGGCAAGTCTAAACTTCACAGAGATGGAACATAGAAAAAAATGAACCAGTGCTTTTTTTCTCCATCTTGTCCTATTTTTCTAAAGGCCTAGCTGGACAAATTTCAATTCCAAGCAATTATTTTCCCAGATGGTGAGCAAGGAGGAGCACACATCTTTGAAACTGAGCCAAAAGACTTTACATGCATTTAACATTAACATTAAAAAAACCCAATGATACAGTTAAGAAAATAAGTTGAAGGTAGTTAATTTTTCTTGGAAGCATAACAATCTGATCACATTTTTTTATTTTCAGAGAAAACAAAGAGGTAAGGAATCAGTTTGTTATGAACAAATGTTTTCCTAGTAAAAACAATATTTTGGGGTCTGACAGATGAAAATTGAAATCAAACAAGAGACAGACGTTTAATCGGAGGTAATATTTTCACAGTGGACATCTTGTTCTAACCTCTTCCTGACACAGGATGTCTTAAATAAAACCGGAGCCTCCTTTGAACTTCAGGATACATCATTTCTCTTGTCCATAAAAATAGTCCACCAGAAAGGGAAACCATGTAACTGGTATAAACCTGCCTGAACACAGGGAATGTCTGTATATACGTCAGAACCATGGAAATGTTGTTTCTATGGTAACCACTCCAAAAAATGTTCTTTCACATTTCCAGATAAAAAGATCACACACACACATGCACACACACACAGAGACACACAAACACAAAAGGTAAAGATCAGGTTACATCATTATTAGCGATTTTTAAGAAATAAAATTAAATATGTCTGTTATAACTATGGCTGTACTCAGGAGCTTATGTATAATGAAAGCTACCCATGATCAAAGGCAGAGGGGTCAATTTGGAACTGATGTAGTATACAGCGTTTGTACGTTAACTACTCTTACTGCTTCCTACAGTAAGAAAAATAATGACTTCAGTGACTTCTGGAAACCCAAGAACCCTGGTCATCCTCCACCAAGCAGCAAGAGAGGGAAATTGAAAAGGACTGTTTTTAGGTTACAATACTGTACAAACCATCCTGCCAAAATGTAACGATATTGACATGTAAACAGGGCATAACAAAGGTCAGAGGACCTTTACATTTTCTCTCCACCTGATTTTTCCTTTTCCATTAATGAGGTCCTTAAGTATCAGGAAAGCTCCTTGGCCGGGTTTTCAGCGATACTAGCTTGCTAATCTTGTACATTGTAAGCTAATTACCAAACAGCACTGGAGGCATTCAGAGATGGGACCTTTCCCAGGCTCCAGGCATCGCTCACTCAATGTGCTGCCAGTCTGTCCGCTGCTTGGTAGGCCTTAAACAACAGCTGCAGACCACTGCAAACATCCGGCCTTGACTGAGAGGCATAAAGAGCCGATTGATAGCGAGAGACTGCAGAATGCTGAGGAATGCTTGCAAGTTTACAACTTAATTCAGCAAGATCCAGCCCTCACTTTTTTAAGCAGAAACACTTATTGAAAAACAGATACAACAGGCTCAAAATATAGCCCCCTTCTCTAAGCAACCAGGAAAAGTACAAAATTAGCATGCCAGGCATTCGTTGGTGAAGTCTTTGCTGTCAGGGTTTGCTGTCTACATGGAAAGTTCTGTTCTTTCAGGGGCATATAGAAACATGCTGATTAATAGTTTTGTTATTTTTTACTTTCAAAAAACTGTTTGATGAAAAAGAGCTTTCAGTCAATTACATAAAAACAAATTAGTTTTTAATTAATCTTCTAAGTTGTGTTAAAACAATCCAAACTGTGTGACCATTGCAGCCCTCAAGAATATGAATTAGTTGACAACTTGATCCATGAAGCAACTGATGCAATAAGGTCGTATCATTTTGAAACACTGAAAGCTTTTGACATGAAATGTGAGCCCAGGGCCATGATGGGCCAAGATGTTTGCTTACATGCTGAAACAGTGGTTTTGTGGAAGCCTCCTCTGCATTTTCCAACAGAATAGTATGTGCCATAGCAAAATGATGCTTTACATTTGAACAATATCACAACCACTCACACTACCCGGTATGAAAAGCACTCTTTCCAATGTAAACAGTAAACTTTGGTCCTACCTGTGGAATGCCGTTAATTGTCTCATTTTGAAACTAGAAATGCCTATAAAGCATGCAAGTGAGACATACAGTATATGAGTGTTGATGTTTTGCAGCCATGGCTAATAATGAGCAATTCAGCACAATTACTATGATAGTAAGGATGCACATTGACAGTGCAAAATACTGATTGCTGCACAAGGATTTAAGAATAAAGATGTAACAGTAACATAATGGTCAAGTACTCCTATAAATGAAACATTTTGAATTTCAATTTACAAGCATAATGATTTAATTAAAAATTGAATTGGCTTTGCCTGCAATTAGTTAATGCCTTAACAGCAGTTAATTCTTTGGTACATCTTTAAATAGATGGAAATTAAGTGCTTCTGTGGTCTAAAGTGGCTTGTTAACCAGATTATAGCTAAAATAAATGTACTTGTGGTTTTAGGGGGGAAATGTTCATTATAACAGAATGAACAGTTCTATTCAATGTAACTTCTCAAAGAAATGCTTCCTTTGTTTTTTCTTCTTTGCTCAGAACAGCTAAAAGTCAGTCGACAACAAGGGAAAAAAATGTCACACAAATTTGATTTAAAGGAAGTAAAAATACTGAAGAGCCCTTCTTTTTATTTGTTTGTGCCTGATAGGGACACGTTAGCTTTAAAGCTTACCCCGCTATCTGGCATGGTGCTTTATACAATCAGGGAGTTAAGGAATTAACCATATGTGAAAGAGAGCTTGGCCTTGTTATCATGAAATTCTCTGCAGTGCTAGTCATAGTTGGCACAGACTCCTCTGTTCTTTTGATAAGTACCAAACCAGGATGTCCTTGTAAATTAAATGTAAAAATGTTCTGGAAAGACTTCCTTCCTCTGGTATGGGTATTAATAATAGCAGCTGGAGGGAGAGGAAGTGGAGAGGAATGCGGCTGAGGCAATGTTACACAATGACTCCAGCAGACTCAACAACCTGCTTTAAGCGGCCCTGTCTGGGCTCTAGCTTTCCTGGAAGCCACAGACATTTGCATGCATAAGAACATACTAAACTAAAATGGCAGGAGCAAGCCATTCATCCCATCTCAGCTTGTCATTTGCCTATAATCAAGAAAGAATGCGTCACCACGTCTAAAGTGAAACCGTTCAATATGCCACTGCTTCTCTCAGCTGAATACTGGATTATCCTTCTGGGTGTTCAGAATCGAAATTATTTTAGCTGAGAATGAATCCAGGGATTTCGTAATGCAAAAGGGAACCGCTTGCATTAGGTAATTGTAAACGTAGGAAAGTTCAACATGTTTATGATTTTACATAAAAAGAACAGATTTCTCCCTTCCTTTTAAGTAAGAACATATACAAGAAGTTAAATACATTGCATAACCTAAAATGGTCTGCAGCTTCACAAAAGACATATCCCTTGTTCAGTACAAATTGCATTCAGACCAATTAAGATCACTGTCCTTATCTGCATAGATTTGATGTTATGTAGTTATAAGCAAAGTCATATGTTGTAGCTCCCAAAGCATTACATGTCTGATTCTCAACTTGTGGGAGGTGTCACAATGTATTTACAAATGTCTTGGAGATGCCAGCCTGCTCCATTGTGTCCTGCTAAGCATGGGAGTGATCCTGCTCATTCCACCAGCTGTCGTCTCCACCTGCAGGACCTGGCTGACTCTTCATTCCACAGGAGATGACAGGTGCCATTTGGAGGATTTTTCATAGAATGGGTATGTGAGCTGGTAATTTGATTTTTCCACATTTGATGACAGAAAACTGACAAGACCCTTTTAGTTAGATATTGCAGAGATCGACATTCAGTGTATTTTTTTCTACTCCGGTGTGAAAAAATGGAAGTCGTTCAATTTTGAGACAATCTCAAAAAATTCCAACCTATGTCAAAGCATATGGGAACAAAGGAGCCTCCTAAGCATTCAAAGATCAATTGCAGCTGAAGCCACCTCCAATACAAGTGGACAGTGCACCACATACAGGTGGCATTGATCAGTCTCATGGAATTCCCAGCGTAGTGTTGTAGCTGTCATCATATGCCTGACTGGAGGCAGACATCTTAAAATTTTTAAATCAGCAATTAGCTGTAAACTGGTCCTGTAGTGGATTCTTGGCATGGTGTTTACATGAGTTCAGCAAGCTTGCATCTACAAAATATTTGATGGCACAACAGAGGAATACAACTGGTAGAACAGTAACTTGCATGGACAAAGTTAGCCAGTGGGAAATTTTTGTTGTAAAACTAAGAATATCCCAAAAATATTTCAGGTATTGACACCAAAAGCACAAGGAACATAATCACATACTAGTTGAAGTTTCCTAAGTGTAGCTGATAAGCAGTAACAAAAGCTTTGTACAGAAAATCACATGGAATAACATTACATTTTGTCATTGAGCAGACACTCTTATCCAGAGTAACTTCAAATGTGCATTAAAAACAGCATGAAATCTTGTATAAAACAAGCACATTTCCGTAATTCAACACGAGGAAAGGTTAAGAGAAACAAGTTGGCTTTTTCAAGATAACATTGCATGTGCATAGCATCTTCCAGGATGTCAACACATTGTGGACAATGACATTACTGGACATTTCACAGGTTGTTACCAATGAGGACTCTGCCCAGTCATCTCTTATCAATGTATCAAATGAACTGGCTGGGTTGTATAGACTTGCCCAATTAACTGGCTGGGTTGTATGAAATTACCCAATGAACTGGCTGGGTTACTCTTGGCAGTGTTTTGGGTTGGTTGTGCTTTCCCATTCATTGTCCTTTGATAGGTAATTACATGCCCTGTGTCAGTCCCTATCACAGGAGCCCAAAACTTTTGGTTCCAAGTGCCTCAGCTTCGTATAGCATTGGATAGCCTCAAGATGAAACCTCTGGGACCAGGAGGACTGAGCTGGGAGAAGGCAGCTTCACTGACGCTGAATCTTACCTAGAACTGCATTTATCTGAGCACTGATCCATCCCCCACAGGGTTCTAAATGTATTTCCAAGAGAGTACGTCCTACACTGAGAGATGCTAAAGTTAAACTAATGTCTTCATAGACTTGGTAGTGTAACCAATTTAATGTGGAATGTGTGTGTTTCCAAGCTGTAATTAACACTAACCCTTTTGGGTAGAAAAAGGATAGAACTAAAGTTGACTGCATTCCACATTGCTGATGCTAGGTAACATGAAATAATTACTTGAATAATCCTGTTTGTACTTTCCAGGTAATGAAGTAGTTATGGAAAGGATAATGTGGAAAAAAATTACTACTACCTACTGACACTGAAATTAGACTGTGAGACTGTGCAGATTGTGGGACAGAACTAGGTCAATATTTAATGAAACAGAAGGGGTGTCTATGCCCTCTTTCCTCTGAAAGCAACGCAGAGGGAAGTCACAGGCCAGTAGAAGACTTCTACCTCTTCTCATTCGTTTTTTTTTTTCTCCTCTGCAGACAGGAGAGTGGTGTTTTTACACAACTAAGACTTATGATCAGTTCCAATTCAATGCCCTTTGTCCTTAAATTTTGAGCACGGAGTTTTAGTGTTTCTTACTTGCGTATAATACTTTGGTTACTGAAAGGAAAAATGTACGTGTCAGAGGTCAAAAAGTAGACAACTGTTAAGAATGCATTACCATAAATGCTTTGCCATAAAAGATAGCTGGCAAGCATCATTGATTGCAGGGATGAGTCTCAAGACTTGCAGGATGAAGTGCAGAGCATTCAATCATGTGTACAAATTCATCGCCAATATCATAAAACATGTTGGATTTAAACTCATGTGCAATGAACTATAACAGACTTTGCCAGAAGACTAATATTCACTGCAAGACAATGATGGCTGCGGAATCATACAAATATTTATACATATATTTAAATAATTATAAAATTTTTACTTTTCAATAAAGGAGGAATGTCTTTAATCTCTTTTGGGAGTACACTGTATGTTCCATAGGTGAATATTGTTGGGGGAAGGCAATGTTGTGTATTTTTTTATTTTTAAAGCCACACTTTATCAAAAACCCCAAGTCACTATTAACTACACATAATGTCTGTGTGGTTTGTTCCATCATTTCGAAGTAGCCTAATAGGCTAGCTAGCTGGATTACTTAGTATCAGGCAAATACGCAAGCCAAGAAAAAAAACAAGACAGTGTAAGTAATGCAATGAATGCAAAATTAACTGTTCTATAACAGTTTGACAACAGCGTTTTATCCAGAGTCTCGAGGAAAGAGTTCAGTATTTCTTGTTGTGGACGGAAACACCTTATAAGCAGGAAAAAAGCAAAATTAAGTGTAAACATTAGTTTGGAGAAGCTAGTCAAAACTTCTCACAAAATATCAAACAATTCATTCAGTTTACTATGGTTGCACTCACCTACTTCTAAAGTAAAATGTCATACAAAAAGAGAAATTCTTCATGGGAAGAACTCATAGTTCAGGACTGTTTGCCAATCCCCACAGCAATGTACCGCTTGTTATGCCCTTTAGACATGTTACTCACTTATGTGCCATCTCAGCACCAGCACACACTCTCAAACTAACAGTTTCAGATGTAGGCCTTTTCCATTGCATTTAGTGATCCTTTTCACACAACCTCTGCAGCCTACATTTGGACAGATGCTTTACTAATGTGTTCATTTTGATACGCCAAACTTTCAGAACCTTTGAGAAATCTGTATCTGCTTTTGCTTTGTCCAGTTAATTACATTTGAATAACAGACATCTGTCATAGGAGGACAAATAGAAAATGACTGTAGCTACAATACATAATAATCATTTCTTGTAGGATGAGTGAGCAGGGAATTGAATTAGGACCTACAATAAAAGAAATCATGGTCCCAACAGAACTTACACAAATGCTGCACGTTTTAGTGCCACCACTATTTGATCGCTTGGTAAAGGACTTGGAGGAGAATAGGCAGGGGAAATCACATGTGAGTTTTGAAAGTTCACTTTAAAATAATCTCTCTGACACTCTATTGCTGCCCCAGAAAGCAATTATGAGAGTTTGATGTACCTCCGAGGCTTATTTGTAACATGAGGCAGACCTTCAAGGCCTGAGGATACACTATACAGCAGTCCCTTTCCACAGAGAGAAAGGGGCCCTGGGGCATATCAAGTATGAATATTTTACATCGCAGGCTTCAGTTTTTCCTTATTTTTCTTTTGGTGAATAATCTCTATGGACACACAAGAAGCTCTCGCTCATGTTGAAATATGCACAGTGCAGTAAGAAATAGCAGTGGGGTTTTGTTCACTGAATTCTTCAAGGAGTGCAGGCTAATGAAAAGAATAGGCCTTCAAAGTATTTATCATCTTGACTTCACAACCAGCAACTGTCATAAGTGTACTGTACATGAAAAAATGGAATTCAGGATATGGATTGTTATCATTGCATTGCACCATACTTAGAAACTACAGTACAGTAGGCCTGTAATCCATGTTTAAATAGTACATTATTTATGGCCATATCTAGGGTGACTTACAGGCTTACTAATGGACACATACTATGTTTGCCTTTTGTAAAGCAGGATGTTTACAGGAGCAATTGGGGGTAAAGTACCATACTCAAGAGTACAACAGCAGTGCTCCAACCTAGGGTGCCTACTTAAATATCCTTTGACTAATGGAGTATAAAGTCTTTATCACTGAAACATCCAAAAAGTTAACAATGGGAATGAATATATCATTTATCACATATCAATCCCTAGTATAGAGCAGAGTTTCATTAAATATATTAACTTAAGCAGTTTCTCTCTGAGTTCAGCCCCAGATTTGGATGCACTACATCAAGTTGAACACTAAGGGATAAACAAACCTTTTTGAACACACGAAAGTCAATAATAGTGCCCAGGCTAGCTAAATGCAGCAATGGAGCAGCTGGAACAACAATCTACAAGAAACATCATCTGGTGTTGTGTGATAAATACAAAATAGAGCAGAAATGAACTTGCACCAACACACTGTGCACTGGAAATGGTATACATAGTGCTACACATACTCTAGGTGAAGCCTTGAGCATCAGTGTTGATGTAGCAGAGTTTTCTTTGTCAAAAGCAAATATTTGAAACTAAATATTTCAGATAATCAATTGTTAACTCAGTGACATAAGTCCACTTGTAGTTTTTACAGTATAGTATTTATAATTTAAACTGTGCATCTCATGTCTCCTATACAATGCAAACTTAATGAGATTATTTATGAGCTCTTTCTGTGTCTAGCTGATAGTTGTATTCACTGTATTCTTACAAATACAAAAACTGGCACTATATATATGCCAAATGAGTACATAAATTAAACCAAATATAGATTTCAAGGCAATTTAAGATGTTAATATGGAATAAATGCAAAGGCATGCCACTGTCTCCTTGGGATGAAGTGAATCACAGTTGATGCTCTTTTGTCTACTCACTCCTACTTCATTTTGAAAAGTGTAGGATATTTGCTTTCACACCATGATACATAATCCAGATATGAATCTCATCACACAATGTAAATGCACTAGTACGTTGTTAATATTGCTACATTGACATCCTTCCTAATCCACTTATGGATTGCAAAAAATTTATGGATTGCAAAGGCTGGCAGTATTAAGTGCTCCTCAAAAGTAACTTGTAAAATTTCTGCATGAGCCTCTGGCCTGAGGTCTCAGATCTACAGCTTTTGGTACAAGACAACCTTTGTCACTCAGTTGAATGACACTACTGATGAACAGCACTTACAGACATATGCTGACTGAAGCATAGCTGTTCCCACAACCTTAATCTCCCAGACAACTGACTGCAACTCAGAGATAAGCTTTCAGAATAAGGAAAGGTATGTCCCTTTTACAAACACTGGTTAACACTGCATTTGAATTAGTTTGAGGGTTTTTTAATTAACATTAATATTCACTTTATTATTTAATTTTGAGTTTTTAAGTTGGCGTCATCTTTCTGCAGCCTTGCATTGTGGACTTTAATGTCTGCAGGTGTATTTGTGTGGGCAGCAACCAAATGTCTTGTCTGATGTAGTGTGAACAGTAGAAAGGGCCAGCTCATCTGGTAAAATGGCACTAAACCCCTGAAAAGGACTGTGTGTTAGCATATTTGATTACATAAGAGAGGAAGAAATATACTAGCAACTGACTCATTAAAGTGGCAGGCATCTTAACTCTTGTATAATTTTCATGTTCTGTATACTCCCTTTGTCCTTAGGGTCAAAAAATGACCCACCCTCACCACACCCCTGAGCCTCTTTTTTGAATTTTAAACCTAAAATCAATATTGCATGAAGAAATAACCTGTCACTCATCAACAACTTGGTGAATAACTTCACAGTGCAGAGAGACTGTATTTATTCAGCGTACACCACTTGGTTTTACCACAAAACACACATAATAATCATTTTTGTGTTAACTGATGTTATTATTATTATTATTATTATTATTATTATTATTATTATTATTATTATTATTACTACTTATTTTGTTCTGAAAAAAAGACCCAAAGACTATTTTTGTACCCTGATGGTTTACAGCTTTTATAAAAAAGGGCAATGTTTCTAACTTTTCTAATGTTAGGGTCACTCCAGGAAAAGTCATCAAATTTCATCCTGAAAAAAATTTATTTAGCGGGTTTTGTCAGCTGTTAAACTCAGAAATGGGTCATTCTTGAACACAAGGGTTAAAGAGATTGTTCGTGTTCGTAACATAGTATTAAACAATTTTGGAGTGGTGGAAGAAGAACCTAATCAATTACTGTTCAGAACTAGGTAGATGGTGACAGAAAACTCAGTGAGATAGATGTGGTTTCAGATGACATTTGCTGGTGAAAACCTGGTCTGAAAGCAGAGCTGCACAATAGGCCCATTAACCCTGTGCGGTCCTTTCCATTTTATTTAGACTGAATTCAGGCACACATTTTTAGAATGTCGCCTGCACAGGGCTGACTGAGCTGATCAAACTAAAAATGGGTGGCCAGTTAGGAATTCTTCCACATGATAATCCCAAAGCTATATGACTGTCATTTGTTTTTACTCAATTTTATTTTTAAGAGCACTTGCAATATATTCTTGGGTTGGACAACATATTTCACAGTATATTGCAAGATGCTTCACACATATATGCCTGACGTACTGCTGCTCTCAATTTAGACTTCAACATTGCCATTAAGACACATACAAACATAGAGGATTGTAATTACCCTTTGGATAGTCTCATGTCTGACTATTTATCTTTCTTCTTGTGACACACATTGCTTGGTGTCATTTGCATTGATAATACATAACAAAGAAATTATTGCTCTTTCCTCAAAAAGGAAGTCTTTATCAGACACAGCATCAGATAGCAGGCAACAAGGCATAGAGCAATATGAATCCTGAATACCATTTAAGATTGAGGTACCTTAGACTACCACAAGAGGGCAATATTAACTTACAATACACTTCTTGTTTTCTTTTTTATATGAAACAAAGTAATTGCCTGCGGCACAGTTCAGGAGCTGCTTCTCCTACTGACGCAAACCTGGCTGAGCCAGTCAATCATTATTCATCACAGGAACACAGTGGGTATATAGTTCAATCCTAACAAGACCCAGTGGTGCAAATGTGTGCACCAGGTGAGTTATCTGCAATCAGTGTGTTTCAATTACCATTTATACATTTAACTATTACTGTATTTCACATACAATCCATGATTACTGTTTTTAAAATTATTTCTTAAGAGTCTGTGAGTGTGTTTCGATAAAAGCCTGTCTAGATGCCGTGCTTCGCTTGACACTTCTGTTTCAGCTTTTTTTCTCAGATAAAATTAATAATATTTCAAATGATGGATGAATGACAATTTTTCACAATGCAATAATGCCAGGTGCTACAAATATGTTGCAAAGTCTATAGGGATTATGCAACATACCGCAAAAATTAGAGTAAGACTGCTTCACACTAATGAACATAAATCTATTTAATCTTTGCCTGCAATCACGTTTTTAGCATTACATCATTTCAACAAAAACATCTGAATTGTAGAAAAAATTACATTTCTCATGGAGCTACAGTACGTAGCAAGTACAACATCCTGCTTTGAAACAACATCATCTTGACTGACAGGCTTGACAAGTACAATATAATGCTCAGCAGGTTACTTTTTGAAATACTTCACAGGACTCAGGTTCATAGGCATTTGCTTGTTGAAGAACATTTTTGAGATGTTTACTTTTGTACTTAAATCAATGGTTAGAGAGATACTATGCATATTAATCTATGAACCACAATCCAATAAAACCTGCATAGAGCCACACACAAAAACTCATAAACAGTAATATTACATAACAGTAACAAACTCATATGAAGGTAGCTACTTTGAAATGAAAGGTAAACATAACATTTGTATTTATTTTAGTTCCAGTGAAATATAAAGCTCACAAGCTAGATACACCTTTGGAGAATGTTTCTTTTGTATACTGATATTTTTGGAGGAAGCACAGTTAAGTAGACAATGAGTGACTTTAACTGTTCAAGAAAAGAAGCCAGTGACAGCAGTTACAAGACAATGTCTCTACCATACTAATCATAGGTTTTAAGGTACATCATTTTGTAAAGCAAATAAACTTCCTCATTAGGCAATTGTTTAAAGTGCTTAGGAGTTTGTGACACCGAATCTGCAGATACTGATAGTGAGACCACTTTAGGCACATTTGCATTTATTCATTTACATTTATTAACATGGCAGATGCTCTTATCCAGACTCCCAGAGAGTGCATTCCATCTCGTTAGGCATGTAGCTATACAGATACTGAATCCTTAGTATTTCCATACTATTTTTCCAAGTCATTTTCAGTCACCAAGTTAGTTACCGCCACAAGTTTCTATCACCACAAAGATCTGACCACAAGCATTTTGCTGCAGTAAAGGCTTCCACCAGTCTTTTGCCCCTGATGCACATATGTATATAATCTGATTTTTGGGAAAAAAAAAAAAAAAAAAAAAAGTTTGTGGTGTTTTCACTGCATGTAAAGCAACATAAAACAGGAAAGCAAGCAAACATGCAAACTTATTTGTGTAACTTGTTTTGTCTTCACTCACATTATAATACATATCAGTATGTTTCACTAGAGCTCCAACTAGTATCCTCCAGGGTATTACTGAACACAAAAAAATCAAAGTCTGGGGAGCAAAGATGTATTCTGAAAAGGTAGCTTGTCAGTTGGTGCTGGAAGATAAACAGTCAGCCCACTGTCCTGACTGTCGTGGAGAGGTCTTGGGAGCCACTTATGCAGATCAAGATCTCATAAGGTAAAAACTAGCTACAGTACTTAACATGTGTTTTTTCCCCAACATAGCAATAGCAGACAAGATTTTCCTGATAAAAGAACAGAAAAAACCCAAAAGACAACTGTCATCAATACACTGAATGCATTTAAATACAAAAAAGACATTCCTTTTTCTGATATAAGAGATTGCTGGCTGCAAAGAATTGTGTGAAGGTGAAATTCATGACTTTTTTAAAGTACAGAAACTTCTAACAATCAGTTGATTTTTAGCTTGCTAACCGATGTTAGCAAATATACAGACAAGATCTGCAGGATGGTATGCACCAATAGTTACCTAGCTAATGTAGGTATCCATTTTTCAACATGTATGAATTTTTTGTCATTTTTATCTCTTTTTAAAAATCAAATGAGAACAATTGACTTTATATTTTATAATTCAAGAGATGTGTATTTCCATAGAGTCAACGCACAAAGGTTGCATTTGATGTTTTCAGAGTGGAACATTTCATCCGGTCATGAAATACATGTTTAAAACACCATAGAGCATGTTGTGGTTTACCACCCAGGTAGGTGACCACAAGAGATGCATCATTGTGTTCATTCTCTCTTTACCTGTTGCAGCTAGATAGGAACTGATGTATCTCCTGTAATGCACTTGAATGCATTCAAATGTTCCTTTCCCCAATGTCAGAGTGCTGATTTAGCCAGAGAAAGTGGGCTAGCATCACCTCTCTGTGTCATGATGTTCCATGACACACAAATCCCTTAGGAGGAGTCTTATTTTATATGATTTTCCTAGCATGCAAAGAGGAAATAGACACAATCAGAGGCCATTCTACATTTGTTGCTTTTTGGTATGTGAGGCCAACAGCCAGCCCATAAAACCAGTGTTCAGAAGCACAGAACACTGAAAGCAAGGTCATATCTAATTAAAAAGGAAATGGAAATTCAAGTGAGTGAAGTTCAGGAATCTCTTCATAACGCTTCCTGCATTACTAATAGTCTACATCCTCTTACATGCTCAAAACTGAGTGACTCATAACTGATCAGGATGAGGTAATCACTTACCTGTCAGTAAATTGGTGCATGGCTTTTTATTTGTCAGTAAAGGAAAGCAGAGAGGCATTCAGGAGAGCACAGCTGTTTAAAACTGTCTCTGCATCTCTTTGTTCCCAATATCAGAAGGAACACTTGACAGATTATTACGGTGGGATCATTCTGAAAAATGGTCAGGATTTTTAGTACAATTAATGCTTCCTGATGTTGACAAGGAACTAATTAGTCTCATGGAAATACTTTTGAAAAGGTTTGCTGTGGAAACGTGGGGAAATGACTGTTGGTAATTGCAATGTTAATTCCATCTTTTCTGGCATCCCTTGGATGTCATACAGTATTTTAGCTACACATTGTCAATAGTCCATATTACTGTGTTATATAAAATCACAGCTACAGATGAAATGCTGGAATATGTTCAACTGGAAATAAATACTTTTACTTTGCACAAACATGTACATATAGAATAGAAATACAATCAATATGCAAATGAGTTCAAATGGTTCAAATTAAAAAAAAAAACATGCCAATGAACAAGATTTGCAAGCATAGAAATTGACTATTATGGAGAGAAAACATGGCCTATTAGAAAGATACCACACTGAAAGGGAATTTAAGGCCTTAAATGAAGTGAGAACAGAAGAATAATGAGAGTAGAGCAAATGTAGAGATATTGTAAAAAGAGATGATGAATGGTGCTAAGCTAAGCAGCCCTAACCTTGGCAGGCAGTTCATTCCATCACCAGAGTACTAGAGAAGTGAAAGACATATATTTACTAATGATATAGTGGGGACTCAGCATCTGCTCTTTTGCTGCATATTATACTTTTTTATAATTACAATAGAAAAAGTACAAATACAATACAAGATCTAGAAGACTGTATCAGAGTCAGATGACAATAGTCCAAATTGTATTCAGACTGTTGAACTACAAATGTATAGAACAAGTGAATATATTACAACTGACAATATCAGGCTACATTGTTTACAATAGATTATCCATCCACTTTTGAGGCAAAATGGAGCTGCAGTAAAAGTATTAGAGCATTATGGGCTGAGAGAAAAGAGGAAGAGAGGCATACAAGATGGATTTGTATTAGCAAAAGAGGATGCTGAAGAGTGTGAGAAAGAGGGCAGTCAAAGAGTACTAATCAAGGCAGTGACCAAAGACTGAACAAGAACTCATGCAGATTACTTTTCTGGAAGGGGAAAAAAAAGTTTTTAAATATTGCTTAAGAAGAAACAGCAAAGGCAAGTCAAACACACCACATATAGAGAGAAGGATGTGTGTGTGTGTGTGTGTGTGTGAGTGTTGGGGGGTCCACCCTCATGTTTTAAGCATAACAGGAATGGGGAAATAGCAACGTATTGCAGAGAGTAGCAATCAAAAGAATGTAAAGAGGGAGCAGAATACGAAAGGTATCACTGAACTGTGGGGAAGTCTGCAATTCATAAAGGATGTAAGAAAGAAGCTGTGGGGAAGTTATGTTTAGAGCTTTTAAGTCTCTTGTGATTGCATTGTGTTTATCTCCAGATTTATTCCAGAGTTTTCTACATCTACACTGCATACAGGAGGATAGTATTAGGCAATGAATGACAGGATCACAAATCAATGGCTATGGCCACATTCTTTGTTTCAGATTTGACAGATAATACACTTCAATGCTCCCCAGGCATGCATCTGTTACCTTGCTTCCAATCTTCCTGCCTCCATGTCACCTGTCACCTGTCTCACTGTACTTCATTATCAAGATGAAAGGAAGTCTGTTTTCATTTCAGTACCACAACATTATCAAGTCATGCACAACTGTTTCACTGTAAAAAACACATAACCCTCTTGTGCCAGAAGTATAAAATTGTGTACGTATAATGAAATTTTATTTTAAACTTTTTTTTTTTTTTGCCATCGTTGCTTGTATCAGGCCCATACAGACTGGTATGGCAGTTCAGTGTGTGGTGTATTTTTGCTTAAATATTCCATTTAATATTAGATTACATATTTCTATTACCATGTTCCTTAGAGGGTCAATATGTCTTACTTTTGTAAACACTGAAGGGTGTGTAATTTGTGGCTAAATCAACAGCTAATAATATTTGAATTAAAATTCACTTTGAATGTATTTTCATTAAGGAGGTGCATAATTTCTGGGTGTACTCAACTATGTAAACTGTACAACAAAATTACATTTGCTCTTCAATTTAACACTATGGTATGCGTCTATTTGTGTCTGAGAGGGTGTGATGTTTCCCCATTTCCCCTCCCCACAGACAGTTGTGTGTTACAACCACTTATTCCTATATTCTTGCATGATCATTTGCAAAATGGTATTTTCTTTCAAAGTGCTTTAGTGAAATTAATATTCACATGCTGTAATGCCAATCAAAGGGCATATGCACTGTCAATAATCACATGCATTGAATTCCACTTCCCAATGGAATAAGGCAATGCACAACATCATCAAACTTGTAACTGTAATCAATTAATTTTGTATTAGGGAGGTACAGAATCAAGTATCTGTCCTGAATGCACACTTTTCACTTATCTGCATTTTGAACCAATCTGTAGCTGAGAAGTTTAGTGTTTGGAAAGGGACATCAAGTTAGCTAGCTAACTGGCTGTCAAATACCATGCAATATGAATGAGTTTTGTCTTCCATAAGAACTAAGCAGCCTGCACAAGCTTGCATTGCCATGTCAACCAGTTTACCACTGTTAGTGAGGCTGGTTGTTGTAGAAAAAACTGAAGTCATGTTTGTATACCTTAACCAAGAAAACGACCATACAGCTACTGTTAGCTTCTTTGCTAACTACATTCGTTCTTAGAAAGGAGCACAGAGGGACTAGTCAGCAGCTGCCCACAGATGGCTGCCTGTCAGCAGACTGGGGACCGAGAATCACCGTAGAATGTTGTTTATTCTGGATAATCTAAGCACCACATGTACAGTAATATCAGTGGTGGTTGTATTTAATGGTGCATGCAAACAGCTTATTCATAACATGGCCTTAACCAGGATAAGGACCATTAAACATAATCATTGTGCTGCAACTGTACTTCTGTCAAGAGCAAGTCCTTTTCCTCTGCTGTAAATCTAACAGGGTGAATTTGGTCAAACAGCACCTCATCCATGCTGACAAGAGCAAAGGGAGAGAGAATTGGTCATCTCGACATTCACCCCTTCACCACATCCACAGGTACATAATCATTTTATGTGATGAAACCAATTAAATAATGCCTCTGTAGTAATCTGAATATATATGAAATCTGTCTCAACAACAGCAAGAAGCATATACAGAAAGAATAATCTGGACAAAAACAACCAAACAATTATTTTCAAGAATTTATGTTGTGTGCATACAGCAACATTTGATATCACTTTGATTGCTTTACCGCACCTTGAACACCCTTGTGTGGGTGTTCAAGATGCAATAAAGAATAGCTACTGGTGCGTAGATAATTAACTGTACAAAGAAGATGAAAAAAATCACTTTAGCCGTTTTTCACTTTTAACAATGGTGTGTAATGCAGAGGTAAATGAGAGCTCCGCTGGACACACTGCAGTCATTATTTATTTAAGAAGATGGCCTTGACAGTCAATTACATTGACTCCTTTTTAAACGTATTTTCCATTTATAGCAGGATATTTACAGAACCGCTCAGGCTGAGAATTTTGCTCAAGGGCACGACAGCGATGTCCCACCTGTGATTTGGACCCACAATATTGTGGTCATATTTCCAGTTCTCTGGCTGCAAAACTGAAGATCAACATCAGTCAGCACTGCAGCAGCCATGTTATACCCATATGATTTCAAATGATGTCAGGTTTCCCTGTCCTTAAGATATCTTCTCAGTTAAATTAAACCAAGCAATGTACAGCTGAAATTAGCATATGCAGGTTTTTAAATTAATCACATTTTAAAATGCTATTTCAGTTAACCCTTTGAAAATGACAGCAAACTGACTAATGCCATCACCAACACCAAACATAATTTCATTTCTGGTAGGTAACTTAGTTAATTTGCCACTTGACAGTGCTAATGCACGTGTACCACAAAGAAAAAACAAAAACTGTCTATAATTCATTTGATAATTAGGGAGATTTCTTGCAAATTTATTAGGCATACCCACTTTTCAATCCCAAACTGCCTTTATGTGCAAGTTTTCAATGGAAAGTAATTGATATCTTGAGCACTACAAGGTACCCCTGCCTGTAAGCGCTAATGTCTTACACAGAAGTAGTCTATTACACTGTGGAAACAAATGATACAGACACAATCCACTGAAGTTCTGTCTATTAAAGCAATTATACTTTCAGACATGAAATATGTAGAAGTGTTGTCTGTGCTTTTAAACATTGGGTATTCCTCAGCTGTTTAATGGATGTGTGCATTTGTCTAACAAGTCCTACTCTAATGTAGTTTTTTTAAAGTGTAGAATGTGTCACAGAGGGTGAGGAGATGGGTCTTGCTCTGAACCATCCAATTTGGAATTAATGTATCCAGTTTTGACTTCTGCTGCAAGAACAACAGTAATTTAGTTGTTCTGGTCTAGTGAACAGTCTGTTCCTTTCCTTCTTAGTTGGCCCCGAGGGTAAATCTTTTAGCTGGTTATATATATTTTTTGTACAAAAACAAGGAGTTAGACAGCTGAAGTAGTAACTGGACTGAAATAAAATGAACACTTTCTCACAACTGAGTAACTGATATGCAGGAGTAAGATGTGCAAGATTTTATAGAATTACAAATTGTACTTACATAATATTGTGTTGTAAGTAGACAGTTTCTACCTCCAGTACATGTTTATAATCTCCTAAGTATTTTTTATGTTTTTTTTTTTTTTGCATTTACCCCCTTTTCACTCAATGTTTGTGATCACCAATTGTACATTTTACAGGAGTTCAGGACAAGCTAAATGGAAGCTCTCAGGACACACACACACACCAATGTAATTATTTTCACACTACAATTCTCACAGTGCAGCAGGAATCAGGCATCATTCTAAGGCAGTTGCTAACGAACAACTCACTGTTATCATCTGAGTAACTCATAGGCACCCAAATGAATCGCAGGTTAACAAGGTTGGCGTTACGTATTTAAAATACAAAATATGAGTAACTGTATTCCGCTGCAGTTACCATTTAAAAATATTTAGATTACTGAAGGGATTACATTGGATTTTTTTTTCATTTAATTTCATTTACTTTTTTCATTTAATGTTTATTCAGTTGTAAAATCTATCCAATGATAGGCACCTCCGGGGTGTATCTTCCATATGCCCCTCACGAAAAAAAAAAAAGAAAAAATGCATGACTGACTCTCAAGACAGTAGAATGGACAGACAGAAAGCAACCAGCGCAATGCGTTTATGTCATGGAAATACCAGGACCATTTTACTTTCAAATTTGGAAAAGGTGGCAACATAATAGTACAATGCAAGTTGTGTTTGCCAGCAACCAAACTGCTATCCGCTTCAAAAGAGTCAACCTCTAACCTGAAGAAGCATCTTGAAGTAAGTTCTCTTTTACATTATTATACATTTATAAGATAATATTGATCGCTAGCTCGCTATCTTACATAGTTTGGCTAACTAGCTAACAAGTAGATACAGTGACAAAACAAGTGAAATTTCACATGTTCAAAACTGTGATTCCTCCAACAATTTTACACTACGCATATAATACATTGTGAAGCTACTCCTTTCTCACTCACAATATATTTAGGGTGGCTTTTGCCTTTTCTAACTCAGGTTTTCATGTAATGTACAGTTTTTGAATGAACATTTACAATTCTGAAGATACTGCGATGAAATGCCCATAGATTTAACACAGGGGTGCCAAAATGTTATCCACAACAATGCTAAGTGAACATTCTAAAAATAACCATTCGGTAACCATATCGGTAATGAGAATTATACTGGTGCACGTCCTTATAAAACTTTCATAAAATGCTTTAAAATGCTTTTTTTCATGTGAAATGTTATCATAATTAAAAAATATAGACTGTATTTTATGTATTGCAGTAAAAAAAAATTACTCAAGTTTAACTATTTAGATTTTGACATCATTTGGACATAGTTCGTGAGAATTGTCCAACCAGTATACGCCACATCACACTTTTACTTACATACCTTTAAAAATTAAAAACACAGTGTTCAGAAAGTAATCCAAAGTATTTAGATTATGTTACTTACCTTGAGTAATCTAACAGAATACATTACAAATTACATTTTAGGGCAAGTATTCTGTAATCTGTAGTGAAATACATATTAAAAGTAACCCTCCCAACCCTGCAGGTTACCAAGAGCAGTTTGATGAGGGTACCCTGGCCATCCTACTCAACTTACAATTTATTGTGCCACTGTGGGCCCCCAGTCATTGGCAGCCATGACATGACAGGTTTTTAGCACAAGCAGTAGGGCTCGGCCTGTGTTTGGAACACATGCTTTCATCTTCTGAGCCACTCAGGAGCTCATCAATTTATTTCTTGACCCATTTTTGTTATTGCATGTTTCCCCTTTTTGCCAACTTTAGTAGTAGTCACCAGTTAAGCTTGTTACCACTGCAATGACAGCCACTGTACCTATATAGCAGTGTGAGTGAGGTGTGGGCAATCCTCCAATACACATGCATGGCTACAGCAACTATTTTCCACACTACAAGTCCCACAGTGAACCAGGAAGAAAAGGGATCAATACAACACAACAGAAATGGATGACATACATAGCAAAATGCCACACAGTTGTATAAAGTTTGAAATAAAAATGTTAATATGTACATGAGATTCAGATAAAAAGAGTGCTGTACTGATGTAATGGGGCTTGACAATAGAAGACAGTCTTGGAATGTGTCCACTCTTGGAGGTCCACTATTCCCCAGTATGAATAATCACATGAGACTGTAGACATACATGGTTCAAAACTAAATTCTTCACGTGTCCTTGCTTGGAGCTCACTTAAAATTAAGTTGCCTGAAGACATATTCAAGAGACTTAATAATTTGTTCTAGTACTTGCAAATTCAATTACAGACACTGGGTCTGGGTTGATGAATTTACTCTTACACATTACAAAGCAATTATCAGTTTCACTTAGTTCACACCACAGCAATATGAGGATTGAGATAATAATGGAATCCTGGGAAAAATAATAATGCACAACTATTGCACTATTGCAAAATAATAATGCACAACTTGTTCAACAGCAGGCAAGCTCTGTCATTAAAATTACTTAATATCAAAACAAATGTAAGTTATACAAGAAAACTAGGCCACATTACAGAGAGATCAGCAGAGAATGCAGGTCTTTCAAATTATGTGTCACATTCAAGACTCAGTTGCCGAAAAAATGTTAGAAGGCTATGTTTGCTTGTGAGTTTCTTGTACCTTCATGTCTCACTGGGTCCTAATGTCAGTGGGTGGAAAAAACATGAAGTGGCAAAGGTTTATTAAGGAAATTAGTATGAGGTGGCTTAAAAATCAATATCACTTTGGTGTATTCAGAGTAATCATCCTTCTGTGTAGATATATGTGTCAACTATTGCAACAATTTTCTGGCTGGGGCTGTTTTTTTTTTTTTTTTTTTTTTTTTACTTAAACCCTCCCAGGAAGCAGACAGGAGGGAAAGCTTGAAGAGAAGGAAGAGGTTTAGGTTGACTTTGAGGTTGAGACCTGAGACCAGGTCAGTGAGCGTAGAATGGAGAGCGGAACACTGTGATCAGAGTGCTGACAGTCATAGGTGATGGCGTCAAAATGGCAATCGTGTGGAACAGCTGGGGTGCTCCAGAAGAGGTACCTGTCAGATGCTGAAGTGGAGCTTGTGAAATACAGTGACTAATTCTTGCACTCCAGGGTCCACTATTCCTCTCTTTTCTCTCTTGCCATCTCCTTTGTCTCTCATTGTTGTGCCTGTGTTATATGACTGTGTTGTTTTAAATGGGGGTGTACTTGACTCACATAGTTATCTGAACATGCTTGCCCCTGCTCAGTCTGTCCACCCAGACCATACACAGAAGTGGAAAGCTATGCTGATTTAAAAATGTCTACATTGTATTGAGAATTAGTGCTGTAAAGACTTTTCTGTTTTTGTGTTGTTCTGTGATAGTGTGTCATGAAATGTTCGTATTTTTGTTTGGTGACAATATAAACTCTGACATTAACCTACATCAACACCTGCTCTTACACTGTAGCAATACCTCCACACATTCCACACACACACCTCCCTTTTTGGCTATTCCATATTTGAAATGAAAAGGTCAAATGCCACATAGTGTGAGGGAAAAATACATTTTTTGAACCTATGTAACACAGATAAAAATGTACATTGCAGAACAGGTGTGTTTGCTGGCAAATTGAGTGTTACTTAAACATTCAAACATTACTGAAATGTTGTAGATTTCAGTGTAGAACAGGTTTCCAGTCAGTATGCAAGTTTCTTTTATAGATACAGTGTAAAGCAAATGTTGATGTGGATGTGGGATGTAAATAACATTTGTCAGCAGATCAGATTTGCAAGAAGAACAAAACAGGAAAAAAAGGAGAAGAGTAGGTGACCATGATATTAAGTGAATGGCAGCAGGGGCATTAATTATTTGCATTATCATAAGGCTGTGCCAGTTTTGGCAGTCCTAAAAGAATAATTGGAATGAAACCAATTACCAGCAAATGAGTACTTAATCAGCACTCCCTTCTCTCCACTGTACAGGATCATAAGACAGTAAAGAGCTTCCTGGTATCAGGCTCTGCCCTGATCATGAGGGCCCTCTTTGGTCCCAGTCATCTCCTGGCAGGGGTGCAGGTCAGACTGCCTGGTCTTTAGCCTGCAAGATATAACCAGGCCTCAGGAAATGAGCCTCTTTGGAGAGACTCAGGGGGCAAGTCTTTCGTCTCTCTAGGTAGCAAAATAAGGAGGGGGGGAAGATGTGACAGCTATTGGCAGGGGATTACCTCTGTTGTTAGGCTGGCTCAGTGAACCTCCCTAGGCAATTTTCATCCCACTTACAGGACATGGGCAAGGGTAGGGGCTCCCTAGTTCTCAGGCTGCGCTTCCCTCGGCTGATTGAAATTTTCCTTGGCAGGTTATCATGTCGCTCATGCTGGGCACTGTCCTCTGCCCTCGGTCCTGCACCTATCCTCAGTGTTTTCTTCTCCTACAAGGCATTACTATGTCTGATGCTTCACATGCAGTTGTTAGTTAGCTGGGGGGCATGCGTAGGTCACAAGGGAGTTTTCATCACTGTTAAGGTTGTAATGATGAAAGAGATGGGCTTGAATGCTCCCGGAGTTGGTCAGAGTTGTGCTGTCATCTTTGGTCAAGAATTTCAGATAAATCTAAGTTCTTTTCAAGCGTCTCAGAAGGTTGGCAGAAATCACACCCTTCTAAGTTTCCCTAAATTCCCTAAATTGACCTGATGTTCTCTCCCTCTCTAGCTGCCATCCTTTTCTTCATTGTAAAGACAAAATCTGTTCTGAAACATTCACTTTTACCAAGTTTGTATCCATATATTTTATGTCAGCAGTGTTTTAATGTATATGTGTATATCTGCATCCTATTTTGTTATAGAAAAACATATGCAGTACACAGATTTACACACATTAAAGCCAATAGTTTGTGGCAGCCCTGGATAATACAGTGATACTTTGAAACCAATTGAATAGGGTTTAAATAATAAAAAATATATGCAACTATGGCTTATCTAGCTAACAACATATGAAACTGAAGAATTTTCGATAGTAGCTTTTCATGATTATCAAAGCCATCAATATCTATCATAAACCCTTCTCATTACAATATATTCTGAAAGCCAACAAAAATGACTGTGGCAATATAAGCCACATTTACTTTTAACATATTCTACAAATGATATGCAGATTAAAATATTCTTGTTGATTATGTATTTCAGCTATAATACATGCATCAATGACATAAGAATTTTACAATAATTGTTTTACAAGTCCCACAGTGCATTACAGTGAAGTGGTAGCTCACCTACCAACCTCAATCCTTTGCTAGGGGCTCCTGAACATTTTTGTGAGATGACATGGCCAGTAAAGAAACCCATTCTGCAGGCCTCATCTCCTGCTCAAGACAAACACCTTATTGACTGAGCCACTTGTTTTGGGTATTTCACCTGGCCACTTTGTGAGGTCAAAACACAAAGGAAAATGCAGGATTGCAATGTTTACTCTTGCCTTGTTCATGAAGATTCTGACAGCCCGCCAAAGGTCTGTGTTTGAGCACAAGGAAAATGTCTGATGAACGAAGATTGCACTGGCAGATTATAATTCAGCACAGTAAATTTTGATCCGAACGACAGAGCCATTGATGCTCCAGGCAACCAGCTGTTAACCCGGAGGCTACAGGCACTTAGACTTCAAGAACTGGACATACAATCTGTTGTGTTCACCAAACACAAACTGGAAATGTTTTTTTTTTTGACATTGTAACAGTAAAATGTGATACCAGTCTTTAAACAACATATCAAACAACACAACATTTCATCAGCGCAAATTTTTTGGGACTAACAGGGAATGAATGTGATAGATGTCTGTCTGTAAGTGTATATATGTTTATTAAAGCAAACAAAATGTGTCCATGTTTGGATTGTACCCTACTTTTGTGCATTAAACTGTGTCACAATTTTTTAGAAGCCTGTATACTAAGAAGCATTTACCTGGCCTCTTTCCTTTGTTCACTGATAATGTCAGAAAAGTACACAGGTTGTCAGATGGTCTCCCCCAAGTAATTAAGTTTTAAAAATTTGATCTTTTTTTGAAATTTTACTACTTTGATTCATAATTATACTAACAGTATATTTTCTGATTATACTGAAGACATAAATTCACAATCACATTTTATTATATGACATTGTAATATATATTGAGTATTGCCTCATGTTAGCTCCTTTATTTGAGAGTTTACCATGATAGATGATAAATGTGGGAAGGAACTGAAATCCCAAAGCATATTTTTTTTCCAAGAGATACTAGAAGATAGCTATAGGTTTGCCCTCCAGGGTCTGGGGTGAACTAAAAACATTTGGGTGATATTATATGGATCTCAGATAAAAACAGAATATAAAAATAAAACACAAGTACCACAGTAGCACTTTGTTTATTACATTAACCCCTTATTAAATCACAGATTACTCTGTGCCGCTGTGGAACAGGACATCTTAGATCATTAATCACCGCATTGCCTGGCGATGAATAATCAAAAGTTTGCGGTGCTCCAGAGCCTTCCACACTTCCATTTGGGAGCTGTTCACATCAGTCAACGCCCTCCAGATGGAGTTGAAAATCTCCATAATAGAGTTGGTAGTACAGATGTCAGGATGCAGTTGGCTGCCTAGAGTGCCTCTGGTAATGCATAAATAAGAAACTGTTAAGATGATGCCTGTTTCACCTGTGGAACATTGGGAGGAGAAGGAACGCAACGCAGCAGCAAAAACATGCAAACAAATGAAGAAGCTCTGGGGTGTTGCAGTTTGCCCCACACAAGTGTTTTTTTTCTTCTGCACTAAACTAATTTTTTACTTTCTAACTCACTGCTTCAGAAGCACCAGCTGAATGCCCAAGTGTGTGATCACACCATAATATAAGGCAGGGAATTGTGGGGAAGCATCAGCGAATCCTTAATTAGGCATTGAAAGACAGATTTGGGGGGTGATGTGTCTTTAAACAAGACAAAACATGGACCATTTGAGATATTTTCAACAATAAAAAATGAAAACCCCAAAATTATTTATCACCAGATTTTCACTGTACTGTAAAAAAAAACAAAATAACGCAACTCTGGTGATGAAATATATGTAAAGATGCCTATCTGCACAAAATATTTTTGGGGTCTCCATGCAATTTCCAGGCACAATGTCATATTAATATTAATATTAAATAAGAAGCACTTATTTTTACTTCTTTTACATATGACTTCAATTTACAGACTGTACCCTGACATTCCTAATACTAATGTTCATTTCTACCCAGCTAGAAACCTTCTTCATTCTCAGTATGCAGTGTTTCTAAGATTGTATAGATGATCGATTCTATATCAATACTGATAGCACATTAGGATGTGATAAGGCATCAGTATTATCATTAATATGTGTGATGGTGACAAAGAGGCTTCCAGACATTTTTACCAAACCAGTTTGCCAGACAGATTCCACATTTCCACATTCACATAATTCCAGAATGGCCAAGAGTACTGTTTGAACACTTCTGGGAAAAATGTGTTTACTTTGGTGTCACTGACCTATAATGACTACAGTGCATGTCACAAGAATTTTTACTGCTGATAGAGGTGATTTTTCTGTGTAGACAGAGCTCGAGAAATCTGGAGGTCCTCGAATATTCAGAAAAGGATAAGAACCCATTTTAACACATTTGCATTATATTACAACTGTGTATAAATACACACACGTAGGCATTATTATTATTACCTAAAGTTGCAAGGCAGAACAAAAATGAACACTTATTCTTGAAGCGAGTAACTGGTAGCAGCTCTTTTACTTACTGCTTACACTCTGTACAAAAGTGGCGTTGATACTTCATGGAATATACTGCCTGTATGCTTTCTTTCAGGAAGGTCCTTGTCAGCTAGTACCATTTCTCTCAAATGCATTACAGGCTACTTGAATCCATTTTGTAAATCCATTTAAGTTACTGCTGAAAGGCTGATCAAGCAGTGTACACTTTGCCCCAACATCCCAAACCCTGGGAAAAGTATGCCATTCATTTTTATACATTGCGCTTGCCTGAAATTGTCCTAAGCATTTTTACTGGCCTTCGGGGCTGCACAACACATTCTTTGAAACTACTGCAATTCTCTTCTGAGATGGCATGTTGAATGTCTCTTCACAATACACTGGCATCTGCTTTCCCTCCAACGTCAAATTTCACTGGGGTAAATCCAATTTTAAATGGCAAAATCCAAAGTGCCTCACAATATGTCACATTGCTAATTGGCCCCAGGAAATTGTTTCCTTTCTCAACAGACTTCTCTTCCTGCCTTACTTTAGGGCATGCTTTCCCAGTTTCCCATTTTCTGGTATTTTCTAAGGTGTTTTTCCTGCTAGGCATATTTCTTCTTTCTTCTTCTTTTTTTTTATCTTTTCCACAATTGCAGCATTTTCATTTACGATGATCAGTTGTCTGTGTACTCGGTTACTATTTTTTTTTTCCCTTTTAGCATGTAGCGCCTTAAAGCTGGCTGACCCCCTTACATTGACACAAGGCCTGATTTGGAGAGTTCCTCCCACAGTAATTCTGTAAGGAATGTGCACATATCTAAATTACCTGAAATTACAGTGGTCTGAGTGTGTCAACGATTCTGAGAAAGGACTTTCTTGAAAAAGCTCTTTACTCTGTTACAGTGTAAACTGACACACTCAGATATGGAATTATGCTTTCCAACACAGTCCTCTACACATTTCTGTGAGATTGTCTTGTAACTTAAAATATTTGTCTGTGGTATGCATGAAATTTGAAAATATGTCATGCTTTGCTGTCACTATATCAGTCAACTCACTTGTATGACTATTGATTTCTTGTTGGATGTCATAATTGTCCTGAATTACATAAAGTTTTTTTTTCTGTCCATGTGACATTAACATGCTGAAGCTGAAGCTTCTAAGGTTGCAGCTCAATTTTTTATTCTCAGGAAGAGCTGCAGCATACATGAACTCGATCATAGTACCTGCAAACTGGAGAGTAAACCCTTCACACCCTTCCATAGATGCAGCAATTTAGTCTTATGATTGTATCATAAAATGTTCACTGTGCCAACAAGGAGAGGGAGGAATAGGGTCATTTCCAAAAGACAGAATATAATTTATTGGTGGCTTACTGGTATTATTTATTGTTTTCATTGAATTGTAATATATTAAATGATGGAGCGAGGAAGCAAGCAAGACAGTTAGCTAGTCCAAATATCTTCCTTTAAAAACTATTTTACTAAAGACTATTTAAACATTTATCTGAACGTGGTGGGCTGTGCCTTAAACAATTGTCATTTGTGACCTATATTATGTTTACATATTGGATCAAACAGGCAAAATAAAAAGGAGAAAAGCATTTAATGTATGGATGGGATGTTGATCAGCCTTCTTGATATTGTTGCTGGCATGAAGGTACCAGAAGAAAGTTCATTTTATTGCGAACATCATAAAAGTCTGCATGCCCAGTGGTGTACCCCATTACATTTGCCTGGCATATACACAGCTATACAGCTATATTTATACACTAAAATACTTCTATGGACCCTCATCCTGACCTATACTGGACTGCAGTAAATATTATTTGAGGCACCTGATCATTGAAATTAAGAAATTAAGGAAAAAAGTCACAGTAATTATGCTTTATCACCACAAGACACAGCAGTAGTGGCATTACTACAGCATAAAGAAACCCTACAGCAATGAAGATGAAACTTTATTTGATTCTCCTTACCATTTTGTACTAAATGTTGTAATCAAAAAAAATAAATCTGCACCTTGAAAATGACTTCAATTCGTATATATTGGTTCAACCTCAAATGAAATAACGTCTTCAGGTCTTTTTTGAAGCACATTCTGAAATTCTTTGTTGCATAAATGAATACATATTTGATTAAAATGTATGCATATTAGGTTCTAAACAGGCAGCTTCCCTAAATTTTGTCTTTCACGGTTTGAATAGACATTTCCTCTGTTATTTTGAGGTTTTTGAATACAAGGACAAAGTGTGTGTGTGTGTGTGTGTGTGTGTGTGTGTTGTGTGTGTGTGTGTGTGTGTGTGTGTGTGTGTGTGTGTGTGTGTGTGTGTGTATATATATATATATATATATGTATATATATATATATATATATATATATATATATATATGTATATGTACACATCCCAGTTAGCCTGATTCAGAAGTTACAAGCCATCTCTCTACAGTCCTTTACTGTCTTGTCTGGGGGAGACTGCAGCAGTTGCCAAGCAACGGCAAGCCTGTTTTCCAGTGGCTGACTCTCAGAAAAAAGGAGGTATAGAAGACGAAAGCAAGCTAACCTTGAGGGACTACAGCAAGGCAATGAGGAACAGTGCCATTAAAATTAAAGTGGCCATGACATTTCTTTTACTGTCTAAAACAACCATTTTACTACTGTAATATCATATTCTCAATAACTCCGCTGTCAAATATGACGTTATGCTCAAACTAACACTTCTAACAAAGGAAGCAACAGATGCATTCCATTAAACTTCTCAATTTTTTAAAAGTCTGATTAGTTCGCATCACAGAAATACAATGCTGACATTCAATTCATTCAATGACCACTTAAACACGGTTTTGGAACAACAACTATTCATTGGACAAAACAATTGGCAAGTAAATTTAAATGCTATTTCTTTCACTCTTATCCACAAATTTTTTCCACTCATGATCATTCTTTGGAGAAATGAGGGAAGGCAGTGACCTAAATCCCTTTAGTCAGGAGCTGGATGAGCAGATCATTCAGAGTCTTTTTAACCGTTTCTCTCTCATCACATACCAGTATTTCTCCTGAAAGGCAGAGAATGTGTTTCTTGTTTTTAAACACCCTTAAGGGCTCCATAAATACAATATTTTAGTTGTGTTGCATACACCAGTAACTCTACAGAAACCCACTTTTCTACTTTCTCTTACAGATGCAAAGGTGTTCAAAAATAATAAAAATTTGAACTAAATATTGATGACAAATATTTTGATTTATTTGGCCTGAGTATGTAGACTGGGTTAAGACTGTTTGTCAGCTTTCATTCTCACAGAGCCTTTTTAGTGGAATGTCAACAATTTTCTGCAGAGAATTTTGTCAAACAGGATTTTGAACACATACTGGAGGTATAGGGACAAACATGTCATAACATAAAATACTCATCAAATACTCAAAGGTTATAGATGAGTAGAATTCAGTGTTGTCATTATTATCATTAGTAGTAGTATTATTAGTATTATGAGCATTATCATTATTATTTAATGTTTAACATCTTTCTGACAGAAAGCAACGTTGCCATTCTTTCTGGATTCATCTCAGAATACATCTTTACTGCTTTAGCTGTAAATTCAAAATCATTCACTGTCTCTAGTTATGCAAGTAGTCTTGTGCCTCTAAAGCAGAGGTGGCTATCCAATGGTCCCTCCAACACTCAATGCGTGATTGTGAAGGAAGGGTCCATCATGAAAAGGTTAAAAATATGGCTAAAATGTTATTATTGTGTAGGGAAAGATGGAACAAATATTAACCTGTGAATTGAAATTACAGCAGCCCCAATATCTGTCAAAATGAATTCACCAGAGTAATAAATCAGTTGGAGGGTGTATAGCAGCAGTCACTCAGGGGCTGGTTCTGAGTTGAGATATGTGCACGTAAACACTGCGTTACAGCTGCATGCCTCTGATACTACTGAGCGCATTCCAACATGGGCCGCTTAAGCTCTTCTGTGGGAGACGCACGTTTGGGTGGAGTTTGCCCAAAATGGCGGTTTGTTGCTTAAAAGAGCATATTCTGACTTGACACTTAAGTCTCTTCTCAATACAGTATATTAAATTCAAAATTTGAATAAATTCAGTCCATTTGTAAACTCAGCCAGGCACCGTTGTGTATTGGAATAATGTACCTGTTGTGTAATGGCCAAGGACCCAAAAACACTTTTTAAGACAACAGATATGTAGCAAAAGTATAGGGTTGCTCAAAGCTCTCTTTTTTTCCCCTTCAATGAGGCAACTTCCCCTTTCTCATTGGATTTATTCTGTTAATGTGGTTGACTTTATTAGAGGTCAAAACCAGCATTATTTGCTGATCTGCAGCCTGTTTCCATCGCTGCTGCACAGCGAACCCAATCTGCATCTAAACAGTGTATGAGTTACCCCAGGAAGGAAGAATCCAGGACCAGTTCAATCAACATCTCTCGGGGGCATGTTCAATTATTGAACATCCATTTGGCATGGTGAAGGCAAGATGGAGGTCAACTTTATTTAAGTCCCTGGAACTGAAAACCTCCCTGTGCTCTTTAGACGTGACTGCCTGGACTGTTGTCTGTAGCATCTGTGTGACACATGGAAATGTCCTGCAGATGGAAAATATGGAACCTCCACCTGATCTATTTTTGCTGTAGGAAAGAATAGGTGCACAGGTGAGCAACAGGCTATCAGTAGGGACACCCATGTACATTCCTCAACATGTGGAGGCTATGAATACTGTTGTAGCTGTATGCAGTGTTAATCTCTCTCTGTCATGTTTTGTTTGTATTTGCTATGGCCATTTACTTTTCTTTGCCCAACTACTTACTGCGTTTTCATATTCTTTTGACATATGTAGGTGTGTAGGAGTAAACAAATTGCCACATTGTATGCATCAATCTTCTTAGTTGCATAGATGACAGAGAATAGTGTTCACACCTCATTGGTCTCATTGGGCTAGAGAAATGGGAATACCCATGTCTTGCACAAGAGATGTGTAATAGTGCTTCAGATGGTAATACCCCCTGAAGTCCTCAGCAATTCACTGTTTTTTATCATCAAGGGATTGCATCTTTTTTACATCAACAGCATGGACTAAAAAATATGGAACATAGGAACAACTTCCAAATGTAGTTTCAATTCCCTTTAAACTCTCCTGGCTTTATGTTTCGTGTGGAAGTGCTTTACTTTTATTTGAAGAGAGGGTATGTAAATGTCATGGAATTTCTAGTACATGAGCACAGGTTTTTATATTAGGCACTAAGGTAGAACTTTGAGATGGTGAAATAAAGATACAAGGAACTTGGGAAGGGATGAATTTAGCACAGTGTTGGCTTTAGTATAGACCATATCTGGAGAGTATTTTGGCTGCATATCATACTTACTTCAGAGTCTATGACACCCTGACATTATCAGGCATTTGACATTTGAGTGTGTCACAGAGTTTGAAAGACCAGGGCCTGTATTCATCAAGCGTCTGAGAATTACTCTTAAGAGTAAAGGAGTAAAAAAAGTCATACCTCAGCGTAGGCAATGGGAGTCATTTATGAAGCTTCCTACTCTTAAGCTTAGCTGTGAGTAGGACCATTTCCTATGAGTACATCACAGTTGATTTTTAAGACACGTGAAATGCTGAAAATGAATGGTAGTGATGACATTTTTTTATGCAGTTTCTCTTGAGAAAATGCCCAATAAATGCACTATTTGTAAGAGTTGGTGTTGTGATTTGTGAACATCTCATAAATGCGAATAAATGCCAGCAAATTAGCATGGATAGCAACAAATATAATTTTTTGAAATGGTTTTTGTTTATGGTAACATTAATAAAATGTTGGTCCAGGCTATATCATTTCTTTTTTTCATTCTGGTTAATAGTGCCTTAATTTTTGCTTTGGACCAAGGATAATATGCTACATATACAACATGTGACAATGTGAGTCTTCAGCTTGCAGATATTGTGCAGAATAGCATGGCTTTGCTGCAGTGTGTCAGTGCAGTGTTACTGAAGTTCAAGAACTCCAGACAATCAATGTTCCTCTGCCAAAAGTTAAATCCCCATCTAAACTAAAGGAGCTGTTAGGATGGAGTACAGTATTGCAACAAAGAAATAAAATACAAACCTTTCTTGCCTTAAATAATGAGAAATGGTCATTCGCTATCCATAAAGTGGAATGAACTGTCTGATATTTCAACAACTGAGGGACTCTCAACATTAGATGATTTATTTGGGTACAGTGCCTTTACATTTTTGTTGGCAGCAGAAAATTAGATTATTGCCTGTTATCTTGAGTCTGCCTAGAGTTAATAATTAATCAATTACCTATTAGCAATAATGGTGAAATGTCCATAGTTTAAAACATCTTTTGGGGGAAAGCTCACCTTTGATTTTGTTACTATCCTGTCATCATCATCATTATCATCATCCTTTGGCCGCAGTCGAGATCAAAGTCACTTGAAGCCTTCAAGCGCCCCTATCCGCCATCAGTCTGGCCAGATCTTCCGCTGGCAGCTGAAGGTTTCTGGCAATGGCATCGGTGTAATTGAGAGGTCACCTACCCCTTGTTCTTTGGCCCACAAGCAGTGTCCAGCAAATCTAGCTCTGTGTTGTGCTACGATGGTGGTAATTGGTGGCAAGTCACTGTAGATTTCACGCTTTGTTTGATGTTCTTGCCAGGATACACTCTTGACCCTCATGAGAAGTTCTGTGTAGGTGCCATCAAGTCTATCCTGATGATTTTTCTTCATGTTCCATGTTTCCGCACCATAAAGCAGAATTTTCTCCTCACATTCCTTGAAGAAAGCTACTTCTGTTTTTTCTCTGAAATGTCAGACTGCCAGATGTGATGTAGTTTGTTGCAGGGATACCATGCTTGTCCCTTGTATATTATAAAGTCTTTCTTGATGTCTGCAACATATGACCTAGGTATTGGAAATCAGTCACCTCTTTGATATGTGTGCCATCACATGATACAATGACCTGGTGTCCCTCCTCTTCGTTAATTGCCATATATTCAGTCTTCTTCACACTTTTGCACGCCTCTCGCCTTTCTGTTTCTCTTTGAGATGGCCGGAGTGCAGGTGGAGTCATTGTGCTGCTGATCAGGGCTAACAAGCCAATTAGTCACACCTGTGCCATCTTGTTTAAAGAGGAGCAACTTTTTGCCTGCAGGGGGAGACACACAGACACGGTTGCTCCCCAGCAAGTGGTCCACAGTTTTTTTGTTTTTTCTCCCTTGTCTTTATTTTTTTATGTTTTGGTTTCCCTGCAAGATGTGAGAGATGCTTCTGTCTATCATAGCGTAGATAGAAAATGCAGGCTAGGAAGAGGTCCGGAAGACACTGTGTTTTGTGAACAGGAGAGAGGTAAGAGTTCACAAGGCATTTAGACTAGCTTAGCCTGGCTCTCACGTCTTGGCCCTCCAACTCAGGGAAGCCCATAAGTTTGTACCATTATTTATCATTCTGTTTTTTTTGACGGCTTCTTATGTTGGGCCCATGGCTGGGCCGTAACACTGTTAAGAAATCCTGTAATACCAATCAATACATACCATAGATGTGTTGAAGTAAATTCTGCATTGGCTTGTGTTGTCAGTGCTCAAAATGTGGCCATTCATGTTTGAGAACTTCATTGTGCTTTGCTGATCCAGGATCAGTTTTGTTTAACACATGTTAATTAAGGGAGGATAAGGGTCCATATGAAGATCCTAGACCAGCCTTCCAGAGACTTTACTTACATGAATCCGTATCCTCCCTTATAATCCTTATAGTTAAAGAATTGTGCAAAGTGTATTATGCAACAAAGTGAGAAGGGTGTGCTCTGGCAGAAAAAAAGGTGATTCCCACAATTTTGGGGGGGTGACTTCATTCACTTGAAGTCAGTGTACAACATTGCATCCTATTGCAAATAATAATGTATAATAATGTATATTATTATTTGCAATGTAACATAGAGACTCTTCATAATGGAATAACCTTTCACCAAAAACGTAATAAAGATAGCATAATAAGTTACTTTATTCAGTAAGTAACGCTTTCTGGATAACATAATTTTAACTGACAATGCAATGACTCTCTAAAATAATGCCCAAATTCATTTTTATCATTTTTTAATGATGATGTAGTGTTTTATTTTGGAATAGTTTGTGGTCACATATGAATACTTCTTAAATTCCTCATATTTCTCCTGCTTTACAGAAATACATAAATAATGCATTAATTAAAAAGGAAATGCATGTATGTATACATTTTAATTATCCCACAAACTATCAGCTACAGGATTTGCTTATAGTCCCATTCCAGTCTAATGGCTAAATGGATAGGTAGACAGAAGGTAGACATTACATTGCTCTAATGTGATAACTTTTTACTGATAATCTCATCAATGATTTTCTGATAAATAATGACCTCATAATTTAATAAGGTACAAGAAGACAAGTTGTGATGCAAATGTACCTCACAGTCTCAACTAATTACTTCTGTGGTCTATTTGCAATTAAATTTTGTTCCATAAATTAATTATTCAAGTGATGTAAAATAAGTGTTCCACAGCTTTCCACTAGTTTTTGGAAATATTGTAAAATAACTTTTTCAAATTATTCTGAAATTAAATCCTAAAGCCTAACTTGACACTTTAACTCTCAGCTTTCCTTAAACAGGCTAGCCTTTTAAATTCTTATGTCATACTGTGTCTGTTGTCTGTCTTTAGAATAGAAATTGAATGACCTCATTATTCATATTTCATGATTCAACAAATTATGATAAAAAAAATGAATGTGAGAAATGTTTGAAAAACAAATTCTTCAAGTTGGATGTTAGTTATTTACCAAAGAGTTATGGAGGATGAAAGCTGATTTATTTAAAAGTAAGCACTTAAATAATTTAATGTCAAAACATAAGGAGACATCTAGTAATAAGGTGGAGTTTCTGTTGCTCAAAACCAGACAGCTATATTATAAACACAACGATCATCCAGGCAGATTGTTGGCACTACATTTGTAACAGATGGAACAGCTGGCTTCAGTTGATGCTATTAGGGACTCGCAGGAAAGGGTGAGATATCAACCTGCAGACATACATGAAGTTGTAAAAATGTATTATTGCCACTTGTACACCTTTGAAAATCATTTAACATTAGAGATATAGATGAATTCTTAATTGCCATTCAGCCCCGCATCACTCGCTACTAGATGCCCCCTGTCATTAGAGGATTTGGAGGAGGCACAGCATTCAGTGAACAGAGGTCTTGCCCCAGGACTAGATGGATTAACACCAGAGCCTCTATTAATCATATGGAAACAGATTGGATCCCTTCTTTTTAATCTAATTAATTATTAATTGTGAATCAGTTCATTTCACAGAGATCAAAAACCTGCCCTGATCTTTCTTTTCCTGAAAAAAGACAATGACCCATCAAACTGTGCTAGCTACCAACCAAGTGAAGTGAAGTCAAGCTTATGCTAAATCTCTGGTTTGCCTTTAAAACCATAGTCACTCTTTGATCCATCATGACCACACAGAATTTATAAAATCTAGAATAAGATAAGATCTGTTGTTGGGTACATATTATAGATCTGGCAGGAATCTGGCTCTGACTTCCCAGTTCCCTCTGACAAGGGCCACAAGACAAGGTTGTCCATTAAGGTCCCATCTTTATGCACTCTCATTAGAGCCATTAGCACAAGTAGACATCGCACAACAATTTTTCCCATTGAAATAAAGGGCACATTTCTTCATATGCTGATGGTGTGCTGTTATGTCTGTCCAAAATGAATTACTCTTTCCATAATACTTTGCAATCTTTAATCACTTTGGCTCCTTTTCTGGATATAAAACCAAATGGACCAAGCCAATGCTACTGCCACTTAATATGAGTCCATCACATCCATCATTAGTACTGCTGGCTTCCACCTTCACCTGTAAGGGTGAGCTGACATACCTGGGCATAAAGTTATTAAAAAACCTTTTAGCAATTAAAAATCTGAATTACATTACTATACAACCTAAATTAAAGAATGAGTGGAGAGATGGTCTTCTCTCCAGGTTTCAGGTCAAGTCAAGGACTCTGGGACTAACATGAATTGTAAGCTCACCCTACATTTCTGTTTTCTATGTTGCCACTTGCCGTTCTATATAAATTTATCATCCATGTTAACTCATGGTGTTCACAATTTTTGTAATGAAAAACCTCATTCAGAGGTGGTCTTTCTCTCAGTAAAATTCAAAATGCATTAAACCCTTGTTTTAGATCAATAATACAACTCATTCCATATAACAATATTTTTGGATCTGAACATTTATTGAAAGTATGTGTCAGGAGTAAACAGAATGATCCCATTGATGAAAAAAAATGTGGTGATTGATTCAATTAAAGTTAACTATCATCTTTGGAAATTTCATGCTTCTCTGTTGCATCTGTCATGGAGTAAAACAAAGGGTTGCAAGGCACTCCATCCTGCTTGATAGGAGGCACAGACTGACAACCACATCACGGTGATCCCTACAAGAAGGTGCTGACTCACCACTTTCTTTGAACTGCAAAGTCAAGCACTTTCTATTCCTGTACAGAGGCTACATGTGAAATTAAAGACAGAATGAAGCCACAGCCTTACTGAGATTTAGATCTCCTCATTTACACCTATCGTGAAATGCAGGGGGAGGCTAGAAGGCAGTTTGATCAGCCTGTTGAATTTATTTGGCTTGGGCATGCCGCTGAGCAGACATAGCTGAATAAATTGTAAACTTGTGATTCTGGCCAGAGGTTGTCATCTTTTTGATTGGAGAGACTTGTCTTTCTTAGCATGCCAACTATTGGCATGCAGTTTATTATTGAATCTTTATGAACAAATCTTATCAGTGTACTGTGTGTTCTGGGTTACTATTCTAAAAGTTTTTTTTTTTTTTTCACATCATTAAAGCAGCCACAGATGCTTCAAGCGAATGTTGAGACTGAGCGAAGAAAACATTATGACAAAATGTTAAGAATTCTGTCAAGACAGCATATCATAAATATAATGTTACAGCTGCAGAATCATGTGTAAAAGTCAAACTCAGATCTGGAGGAACTGTACTGGGTCTTACTGGAATAAGTGAAACTAATTGGTTCGGCAAAAAGATCCCATCACAAACACAATCATAGAAATTTGACTAATGACAGAGAATGGTCTATGAAGCAATTTTTTTTTCAGAAATGTCAGAAGTCTACTTAATGGTTTGAATTGCCTGCTTTGATGTTAATTCTTTTTCTCGGAACCTTTGACATACATTTTACTACACATACAGTCCTAATGCAATTTGCGAAGTGCTTGAATCTAAGCCAATATGAAACAGTAAGTGCTCTGGTTTGTAATTATTAATCAGGCTAAACATCTGATTTAATTCAGGACCTGGTATAAAATGTATGGCTTCAGCATATGAAGCCAAAGCCTTCTACTGATGCCTGGCTGGAAGCTATTTCTTCTTGACCATTTCAAGTAATGAAATAGTCAAGTAGACACAGATGGTATATGATTCAATTCTTCACCTATGCCATGTTTAGTTTTTATTTCTTTACTTTTCTCAGCACTAATACAAGTGTTTGAATGATGTGTATTGCTTAGTTTTCACCCAGTTCTTTCCAAAGTTGCCCTTGTAAAATTAAACCCCACCTTGACCACACAAATTAATGTGTTGACAGCGCATGTCTGTGCAGCCACAGGGCACATATATGTATTTAATCCAATATTGTACTTCTCTAAAATGTTTAAAATATTCAACGAGTATCAAAAATCCCAGACAAAAGCTAAATCACTCAGTGACATCTTTCTTTACACTGTCATATAACACAGGGGTTGTGACTGCTGTCATTGCCTCATGCAACTTCATTGCAGTTGTCCATGATCATAACGGGAAAAGGAACATTTTTTTCTGTCTTTATAAATTAGAATTAACTAATTTATTATTTATTAGTAACTAATTCAGAATTAACTGAATGTGCCCTGTATACTTATAATAAAGAGGCTTCTAGTATCTCATGTGAAGAGGATCCATTCATTTTGAGCCCACAGCACTTCAGTAAAAATACAACTGTTTGTACATACATATTGATACAATATGAAAATCTATAGCAGGCTTGATACAAAGCAGAGTTGAGAGGATGAAGTCCTTTGAGAGGAGGAGACTTGCTGGCGGGGGTGGTATCTGGAGATGAAAATGTCTGCCATGTAAACAAAGCTTGCCTTTCAGAGAGAGGGAAAGGGTCAACCTGTATTTAAAGAGAGAACCCCAGGGGAAAATCATATGACTGGTGTTTGCACGACTGGATACTAGGCCTCAGAACTGCTACATTGTAGCAGCAGATAAAGTATGAAAAAATATAAATTTGCAGGTGGCAATTGATGCAAGTGCCATCATTCACATCCATGGTCAAGTTCAAAAAGCAACACCTTGGTGTTCAAAAACAGTAAGTTACTGTGCTTATTCTAAATCTGGATTTTTAATGAATTAATTCAGCATCAATTGGAAAATTTTGCTCAAAGTGCATACCCTAGATTCCCACAAACATTATGTTCAGATTCTTGATATCAAAATTAAATAAAGTTATATTAAACTTATTGTCTAGTCTATGTTAGTTTATGCGGCCCAGCTTATATATATATATATATATATATATATATATATATATATATATATATATATATATATATATATATATATATATATATATATATATATATATATATTATAAGGGGCCAAACAGGAAATATATAAATATAAAGCTGAATATATATATTCAATTCCTGAATATATAAATGTAACTCTGAATATATAAATATCATTCCTGAATATATAAATGTCACTCTGAATATATAAATTCAATTCCTGAATATATAAATGTCACTCTGAATATATAAATTCAATTCCTGAATAAAGAAATATAACTCCTGAATATATAAAAGTAACTCTGAATATATAAATGTAACACCTGAATATATAAATATAATTCCTGAATATATAAATGTAATGCCTGAATATATAAAAGTTAGTTTATACTCAGGCATATCACAAGACACTCGTTTTTCTTTTTTGAATAATTTCTTTTTTTTCCTTCATAGGCTACTGAGTGAGCAAAACAAGTTTAACATTAGCATCAGTAAAATTTTACAGTACAATCAAAGATAATCAAACAAAAACATTAAATAATTTAAATTTGAATGAGGGAATAATTTGGACTTCATTAAGGGGTCCTCATTTTCTTGGTATTAGGACCTTTCAAGTAGGGGAGCCGAATTTCACGGGGGCTGTTTATCAGAGTTACATTTATATTCAGCTTTATATTTATATATTTCCTGTTTGGCCTCTCATAATATGTATATATATATACATATTTCCTGTTTATATAAAAGCTGGGCCACATAAACTAACATAGACTGAACAAGCAATATTCCAAAGCAATGCTACAGAGCTATTCCCAAAATAATTTCTTTTAATTTAAATCCATGTGTTTTTCCCCATTTGGAATTTATATGTCCTATTAAAGCAGGAGAAGTTCAGCCTTCAATCATGAATGCAATGTTCCAATTGATCCCGATTTGTTTTAGTCTTTAATAGCGAAAGTGCATGTCAGTTGCAAATAACTTGATCTTCAAAGCTTTACATTTAAATACATGTAATTTCTGATTCATAATGCAACTTTATATTTTCTGAAGCATTTCCAGTATTATCCACATCTACTTCTGGTTTAACACATAGTTAAACAAACAGTACAGTGACAAAGAAATATGCACATAATGCATTAACTTTGCAATTGTCTGCATTTATAAATTTTTGTCTTGAGATATAAATACTTTATTCGTGTCCATTCTAATTCTTATAAACTTGCAGTTGAGCACAGCTGTCTTTATTAAAGTAGCTAGCTAACCCATGTGGCTGCTGAAGGCAGATATATTTTGCTAATGAGTAACCCACAACACATTTTCAGTTTTTATAGAGAATGGTTAAGTAATGTGGATGTTATTTTAAATTCATAGAAGAAGTGCTCCTTTTTGCTTGTGGAGTCAAGTAATGTTGTCTTTGTCTTGCAGCTGGCTATAATGAATGCATCTTACTGTTGGCCAAACATGATGAAATGTAGACATTGTACACATGAGAGATCAGAAATATTGTTACAGTTATGAGAGGATTTGTGATGATTTAGTGGGCAGGATACAACTAAGATGAAGAAGAGGAGGAAGAAAGTGGAAGAACAAGTCTTGTCAATTACTGTGTGGTCAAATGAGGCTGTACCTGAATTCTGTGCTCAAATGAGTTTAAATTATACATAAATAGATGTCTGTAAGTATGAAGACATCTTAGACTTTTTATTATTTATTTATTTTCTTTTGGAAACACCAAAGAAGGAACATAACTTTTGGTGCTGCAGAGATAAGATTTGTCTGGATGGCTGACATATTGTCCATTTCACAGGATACAACATAACCAGGAATGCAATGGTGGGTTTGGATCATTTTGAGATAAATCATATTTTATTCAGTATTTCTAGCACAGACTGAAATATCTGAGCTCATGGTTTTGAATTTGGAGTTGTCATCTATATCTTGCCGTCTTATGTCTGTGGCTGAACATAACACTTAAAAAATCATGAAAGAGAAATTTAGATCGCACACTACAGTGACAAGGAGACTGACTTGCCGTTAAAGATGTAGATGAGTTGCATTTATTCTTCACACTCATGCATACATGTATTTATCGGTTCATACATATTCAACTTTCATTGCATATCATGTTGTATATTTAAAGATGGTTTGGATGTTAAAAACAAAATAAATTAATGTGTCAAAATGCTTTATTTAATCAAGATAAACTTCAGCTTTGGTTGATCAGGTTTGGAAGATTTAATTTAAGCTTCATACATACATACTGAGCAACTTTTATATTGAGGACATTGTACAAACCTTCAAATGATCAAATTGCCTTATGGTGCTATTTAATGGTATTATACAGTACTGACGTTGCATGTTATATTATATATAACTGTTACAACTAGATTGCCATAGAACCTTTCACATTTTATGAGCTGGCGATACTATGCAGCAAAAGCATTCCCTTGCATTCCACAGGAAATGTCAGTTTAAATGAGAATGTTCATGTGTTAAACTGCATCTATTGACCAGTTGATTTTGAGAAATTATATCCTGGGTATAATTAATATGAAAAGGTAGTAATCAAATTGCATCAAATGTGTCTGTCCACTACTATGGTGAATGTTTTTTTTTTTTTTTTTTTTAAGAATGGCAGCACATAGACATGACTAGAGCAGACTTGGCCAGTTTACTTTCACCCCGGCTGCAATAACAGAATGACAGGACCAAGTCCCCAAGACAGATAGACTAAGCTGTAGCTGATGTGCAGCTGATGTGAAGATTGCTGAAACACTCCTGCAAGAACACATATAATGTCTTGGAACAAATATGAAGTAATTGTATAGTCAGCAACTAAAGGAGTGTCAGTAGGCAAGTGCAAACGACTGGGGTTGGCAGCAACTAAAGGAGTGTCAGTAGGCAAGTGCACACGACTGGGTTTGGCAGCTTTCTCACCACAATGCACAGCACCTGGGAGATGGAGTGAGGAGACTCCTTTCAATATAAGCAGTCCCAAAACAGAGAGGTGAGAAAAGCAGGCAATGAGCAGGACCAACTTGGTGTTTCTGCAAAGTGCATCTCTTTTCCATATTTACATATACGTCAAACCTGTGTTGGTGAGTGTGCAGTCTTTGTGTTTGTCGGCGAGCGGAGGGGAAGAACTGTGAGGTGGATGATGGGAAGGAGACTGGTGTGGGATATCCCAGGATCCACTGAGTCAAAAGAAGCAACAACAGAGGCTGGGTGGGGATGACAATACGGCTCATTCACTAAACTGCTAACTTAAAGGCTAAAACCCCCAAACATTTAAGGAGATTGGGCTCACCTTGCACTTGTGTGAGTGTGTGGGACTACACATGTTGACAGGCCCATGACAGCGGCTGGAGAAGCAGTGAGCAGTGTCCGGTTGGGGGCGGGGGGTTTAGGGGTTAGTGGGGGATCCCACACCCCCTGACAATATCTCACAGCAATGTGTGTAGAAATGACAGTATTCATGAGTTTGTACATTTAAAGAAAACATTTTTTTGTATTTATGGCTTTTGAGTATGAGGTTCTTTTAGCAGTGAGACGTTCTTTTAACATTAACCTTTTTAACTCTTTAGAAAGCTACTATATATATATGATAAAATACATGCATAGATAGTATATAAATAATAGTAATAGTAGATAAGCACTATTTACATCAATTGTCACATTTACATTTCCCTTGCGTATAATTTCTTAAATTATGGAATTAAATTCTTAATAGTTGGAAATCAGCCAAAGTCCATGACTCGGCTGATCCTGCCGAGAGATATTACTTACTGCACTCAATTTATATTTTTAATGAACTCCGCTAAAAGGTCATCCTCTGTCACACAGCTTAATATTTCAACAAGTACGTGAACTGGAGAAATACTGCTTGTCTATTTAATTGTTCTTTATGGGGCTACATCTCAGCATTACATAGTGTCTAAGTTTGGATCAACAGAATGCATTACTGTGATAGTTTCATACAAATGACAGTGTTTAAACAAGTTGCCAATTCATTTAATTAGAGGAATTACATTCTAGAGGATTAAGAAGCCTTAGGTAATGTCCATTTAATGCCCTCTAGTTCTTTATTGCATATGTTTAATGCTATGCTTATGTCTCTTTGTGGAGAAAGTGAATATCAAGCTAGAAAAGGAAGAAACATAGTTTGCTAATTTTGCTAATTAACGCTATAGTATTCCAATACTGTATGTGAATAGTTGCCTACATTCTCATAAGATTGTACAAAAAAGAAAACACATGAATTTAATGAAATTATCATGAAATTATGGTTCAGACTCATATTGTTGAGATGCAAATTGTGTATATGTGAAGCTTCAGAGGGTATTGTGCCATTTCATCATATTAAAGTTCTGGGGATACACCAAATCCATATTTGCAGATTTTGGCTTGTGAAAAAAGGCTGTCTATCTTTTTATGAAGTTGTTCTGATGGAACAGCTGTCAATCAAATGAAATGGCATCCTTCCACAATCTCAGGGATTGATATTTGTCAAGTATCAGAAAAAAAGAAAAAAATGGAGGAGGGATATCATAAATAGCTGATGTGGAAAGAAAGTGGTAAGTGGGATTTTTATAATCATAATTGGGACAGGTGTCTTTAGGTTTGGGTAATTGCACAGGAATTGTCTGAAAATTCTATGCCTGAATCATTGTTTGGAACATTCTTTGTTACTTTTGCTCACATTGCCATCTACTTGCTACAGTCACAGCTTCCATTTAATGTTTCTCATGTCTGGTTTTCAGTCCACTTAAATGACAGCCACTGCAACAATTTGCAACAAGTCTTGTTTGATAATTCTCAGAAGCTATTCCTATATTTTTTTTCCAGTATTACAGAATAACCTAGATTGCACATTGCGCATGCAGCTCTAAAATTCCCCACCTTTGTGTAGTGCAGTGATTTTTATATCTATATACTTCCCACAAGCCCCTATAGGTCAATTAAAGACACTCATACATCTCAAGCACATGCTTTTTTTTCTTGCTTTTTATCAAGAAGAGATGTGGAACCTTATTTATGTATCCTGATCTAGATATATAGATGGCACGAATGTACTTGAAAGTCATGTCATTGAAGCTGCAGATTTAATCTGATCTATTTTAATTTCTCTCACCTCAGATAGTGTTATACCAAGAATATCTGATCTCCGAGTGAGCACAGTAAAGTATTCTGCAAAGCATTGCTTTTTTATCCTTGTTTCACAATATTTCCTGTATATAGGAAATGTTCTGATTTTTTTAGGTTATCAGTGAGACTATATAAGCGCAGTTGGTGCTTTTTTAAAACTGTTAAATAGTAGGTGTTTGAAGATAATTCATTTGTTTTTGAAAAAGGTATGTTTTGCTTCAAACTTCACATACCATTGATATCTCACTGGACCTTATTTAGGAATTTGCTGTGGTAAATTAATCCATTTCAGGAATTATACATGCACAAAGGCATTGTATTTTGAACTCAGTGGATCCAGTATTCATGCTCTAAATGTAGAGGCAAACCCGAACACAGCCAGAACCAGTGCAGAATTGAGATTTTAAATATTGCAAGCGCTAGCACTTGGCACACGGCAAAAAGAAGCTGAAATTGAGAAGAAAAATCAATAGACTGGTGGGGTGAAATGTGATTATGGACTAGCTAATCAGGCTGCGCAGCAAACATTGCCTCTAGGAGCTAGGATGAGCTGAGTGATTGACAAGGCATGTGGTGAAACTTACCAGCAGGAGTGTCTCTTTGGACACAATGTACATTCTGCTCTAATTAGTCTAGATACCGTATTGGGCTTATCACAGACAGCTACACATTGTGTGGAAACAAAAAAAGCTATACATTCCTATCAATTACACTCACATTTATCTCTTTCTACTAATCAATACTTCAGTGACTTTCTCAATTGAAATAACCAATACATACCACTATTATAAACAAAAATGGAACAAAACTAGCAGTCAGCTAGTATATTCTGGTATTGACTTTGGCTAGATTTTCTTATATAATTTGCCTACATTTCTGAGATGGAAAACAACATGTCTCACGGATAGTTGATAGCATCTCCTAATAAACAAAAATAGCTATATTAGTGCACTGCTGGTACTTTGCAGTTAGGGCTGGCAACATCTAGATCAGTAACAGATGCTGAACCAAAGAGCAACCTTCAAAAGGTGATCATGTTTAGACAAGTAATAATTGTTTAGTAAGATTATTGTTGAAGCCATTGTTAATAAGATATGGTTGATTTTAAGCAAAATCTGGATGGCATCTCTTGCTATGAAGACATGGAGTAACATCAGTGTTGATACAGACAGGTCTCTACATAGAACTGGACAGTAAAAGGAACATTTGAAATCAGTTCATTTTCAACCACCATGATTTGGAGATTTCTTCCTTGCAGGATGGGGGAGTAGAGGGAATGCAGGTATCTTTGTTGCCTACTGGATCACAGCCACACATACTGTTATCTAGTGTTAGAGTTCAGAAACTGCAGCAAGTTCAATGATGACATGTGTTTTTTGCATTGAAATGAGAAATGTAACTAATTTTAACATCTGTCAGATACACTGTTTGCAAGTAGTACTGTATGTTGCAAAGGCACTCCTCCTCTTATGGATCCTTTTTTGGACATTATGATATTAGGGAAGGCCATGCTTTAAAACCAGATTGTGTTAACTGATTTCAATTGTAAATTATTGCTATGATTTAAACAAAGGCATGAAAAAAAATTGAACATCAGCAGGCATAGAAACAACATGTGGTCTGGATTCAAAGAGCCTATCATTGGCACATTCAATACACCATTTTAATTCTGGTGTTCATCATTTGCATTGTAATAAATACAAGGTACCTGTAATTTATTATATCAAATTGCCCAACATGCAGGAAATTAGAGTCTACAGCAAGATAATTTTAGGTTTACAAGAAACTGAAAGTGGACATGTTTTTTAATTGTCTCAAAAGCATTTCTATTTAATTCACTGTTCTGCTAGCATTTTCTCTGCTGTAAAGCCAGCCAGCCATATACATTTCTGAGGTACTGATAGGTCAAGAAAAGTGTCATCATGCATAATTCTCACTCTGAGAGAGCATGGAATCTCCTTGTGCAAAATATTAGATAATGTTAAGGTCACTTGATTCCAAAAGAAACATACACTGGGGGACTCCAAGTACAATATACAGTAAACTCCAAAAGTATTTGGACAGGGATTTTTGTTGTTTTGGCTCTGTAATACAGTACATTAGCAGATGTTCCAGTACTCCTTGCCATATGTCCTGTTTGGGCAGTCTTTTTCATCATATTTTAGCAATATCTGTTCATTGTGGCCTTTTGCGAAGAATTGAGTAGCAGCAAAAACAGGCACAGCCAGCATGGATTGTGATAGTAAGGCCACAATATCCCATCGGACTGCTTTGCCTTTAACCAGGTCAATAAGAAATTAGGTCACCTCAGTACTTTTGGACATCACATGGATGCGTTCATATAGTCACAAAATGGTTCTATGTCAGATTCTGTAGTGTTATAGAATGTCTTTTCTGAAATACAGATATTACAGCTTATAATTGCTTTCTTCTGTTTGCAAAAAGATTTTGAAATATTCCAACTATGGCTAAATCTATTCAGTGTTGAAAAATTAAGTTTTCTTCCTTTTTGACCTCCAAAGCATTATGGGTCCTGCTGTCAACACTGCCACTGATGAGGTGACAGAAAGGAAATATCCAGTCAGATGATTTGCCCATTACACCAGGACAATGAGAGTATAGTTCCTTTAATATTAGAGATTGCAGAACTGCATAAATTGCAGTTCTTTCAAATAATTTATATTATTTTAAATCCTCCTTGCACCCTAAAACATGTAATGCAGTACCTATATGTACAACCACTGTTGTGAATGCTTTGATATTTTCTGCTACTGGAAAAACTGAATATGATATTCCCTACTGCATAATTTCATCACTACTTGTTCCATTCCCAATATCTGTCCATCATTCATTTCATTCATGTGTGTGTGCTTGTGCATATTTGATTGGCTTGTATTTCACAAAAATACAAAAAAGGACAAATGATCAACTACAAAGCATAAAAGAAATATTGAATTAAGTAAGATGAGATGCTTCAGGCAAACTGATCCAAATGCCCAGCCATACCATAAATCATACCAGTCCATCTATGTCATATGCCTATGTCAAACTCAACTGGTTAGTAGAAAATATATAGTGTAGTGTGAAAGACAAAAATCTGCACATTAGGGAATGCATATTTATACATTGAACATGGGCTGAAAGATGCTAGAATTATTACAGGCAAAGCAATGGAAATAAGTAATGATGCATTACTTGGTGTCTTGTGATAAATTGTGACTGCTTTGAAATAACAGCATGCAGAAGACCTGATTCAGAATTTTTTGTTCACTTGCATTTAGATGCAATGCATAGGCATTGCTAATTTGTTTTTATTAGCCTTGCTGAGAAGCCATATTCAACTAAAACAATTAACATCTGGTTCAAATAATACTTTTGACAAAATTCAAACCTGAATTTTTAGACATCCTGAGGTTAGTGATTTTTCATGATCATTTGTCAGTCATGTTTATATCTCATCTTGATGTGCAATGCCCATTTTCCCAAGGCAACATTTGATTTTTACTCTCCACTTTTGTTACCCACCAGGGTATGTATGCATACCCTTTGAAGGAATGACATTTGAACCTGTGATAAATCCAGTCTACATATAGTTAAAGTAATCTCACAAATGATATCTGCAGTCTTTCTGTATTTGATACCCCTGATGGTACACTTTCAATATGATCATATATGTTTGAAAGTGTCGGAAATTGTTCAAGTCCTGCCTTTTTCCGTTTTGTGAATTCAAGGGATATAAGAAAGCAAAACATCTAAATTCAAAACATTATTCTATTAATCCATTATTCTTATTAATTTTTACTTATTTGTAACTAACATACACATATGTTAACATGACTACTGTTTTGAAATGTCTTGGTGGAAGCTTTGGTGTCTGAACAACTGTAATTCTGTCATGAATACTACCATCTCACATGAGAGCATTTCAAACCAGATGTGCTGTCTTCGTGTCATCCCTAATTTCTGTCAGATATTACTGTGGGATAATTTGTTCTGTTTCTGTGCCTACCCAAGGCTGTGGAACACAGAGTGTTTCTAACTATATTTCAGCTGTCTTAGGGAGGTCATATACTTGATTGACCTGCCTTTTGCTAAATTTAGAAGTGTAGGTAAGAGTAGGTGCCACTGTTAATGAAGGGGAAATTAAGATTCATTGTGCTGTGAATCTGTAAATACACTCACATGAGGAAGTAATAGTTGCTGCCTTTTGCCTAAGTTTCCCTCATCACTGCACTGCAGCAAATTCAGACATCAGTAAATTGCTCTCTTATTGGTAAAGAATAAGACAAAATAATCATGGTGTTTCTCAACCTTTGGTGACTGACCTTATCATTTGGGAGACTGAAGTGATATGATATGAAAAATAGATGAGTGGTTAATGAGGAAAAGGACATTAAAATGAAGACTTGTAGAATACAGAGGACATCCTTACAGGGCTATTAATTTCTTCCTGTATTTATTTTCCATTCCCAATTATTTCCCATGCAAAAACAAAGCAAACAACTGTTGACACTTCAAACATGTTATATAAACAAAGGAAATTCTCAATGTTTCTTTAAATAAAAAAACATAATAAATGCATAATATAATCATTTGAGCACAATTACATTTTCCTGTCTGATCTTGATCCATTTTAATTTCTATGCAAGCACAAATCAGGTTTATTATAGGCTTTGGACTGCACAAAAGTCCACTGCCCTTATCTTTCTTAGTGAGTGACTGAATTATTTTCAAGTCTTTAGAGTAACTTAGACCAACCTTCCAGCAACATGTATTTACACAGATGTTACCTTGTCAATGACTATAAATGTGATATGATTACTATAAGATTCTGCCTTCTGCAAGCTAGTCACTTGTAGATGCTGCTTGCAAACCACTTGACCTGGAGTTTTGTCCTTACAAAATACTGCTTTGTAAGCCACTGAGCCTAATTTGGAGCCACCCATGAACAAGCTATCCATAAACCTTATAGATGTTCCTGCTTTTTTTAATTAGGCTATTGTTATTTGGATGTTATTGGATGAGCAAACACCACTCTAGAAGGTCAAATGGTCCAAATGTAGCTGCTCACATTCGAACCAGAATGAGGAGATCTGAACAAATGAACCCAGTGTTAGCTTGTCTTCGCTGTCTGCCTATTAAATTTTGAATTGCCTGGACCATCACTGCACTGTCTACTGTCAGATGGAGGGTCCCCTCTCATAGTGTGCCCAAGGCCACATCCCATCCCCTGCCCACCTGACTCGCTATAGAATGGAACTGCTGTGATGAACTGGTGTAATACAATGTTAATATTTCCACTATTTTCCAGGAGTTTCTCAATAGCCTTTTTCTCAGAGTCAGGGAATAATTTACCATCACCATTTTTAGATACAGTATGCCCCAGTGCTCACTGAAATAGAAGCAGTGCCCCAGCAGGAAATATGAACCAACAACCTTTCAGTTATGAGCCCTGCTCCTTATCACCATGCTACACTGCCATATACAAGACACACATGTAGAGGTTGTAGCTATCTTTACATTGGTCACCACTTAATGTAACTGACATAGCTATTTGTGCATGCAGGACCCTACTAAATGTAATTAAGTACAGTATTCCTCTTATAAATATACTGTATGTTGTGAATTATAAATTATCATGGTAATATCTTATACAATAACTAAATATTTAAAGAAGTTATTCAACTAAGGAATTTTCATAGCTGAAGGGAGAGAACATTAAACAGTGCAAAGTTAATGCCTAATGAGACAACACAAGAACATACCTTTTATTCTCAAACACAGTATTTACAAAGTATAATGTCAGTGAAAGTGTTACAAATAGGTATTGTTAAAGATAATAATTACAGAGTGAATCCAAACTACAGTTTGGCATTCAGCATCATTATGAGAGAGAAGGAGAAGACATTGAGAATCTTTCAAATGCAGGGGTTATTCTTTTTGTCAGTGTTCCAGTGTTCTGTTGAGTGCTGCAAGAAATCATCTATAACCTGCCCCTCTCTTTGTTCTGGGTAAAGCTGGATCTCTGGTCTGGCTCTTCTGTCCGGGCTATAGCAAAACAGGAGATGAATCTCTTGATCTCTTGGTTCTTTTTCCTGTTGATCCTTGTGGCTCTCCTGGGTTGGACTCAGAAGCAATACTCAGAGTTTCTTGAGCCAAGCTAAAATTCCTTAAAAGTCTCTCTAACTTACTTCCGCACTGAAGTAAGAGCATGAAAGGAGGTTTGCACAGTCTGACTGAGTCTTCCATCACAAGACTCAAAAACTTGGATTCAAAGTATTTCAATCACTGACCACCAGATGCCAGTTTCTTCTTCAGGACACAAAGGAAACACTCACCATGGGATGCAGGCTGGGTCCCTTAGTAGATCCAGTCAAAAGAGAGGATGGCTGAAAAAAGTCTGAAAATCTCCCATCAATCCCTCCCTAATCGTATTCTTCTGGTGAATGTCTTACATAGATTCTTAGATAAGTCCAGTGTAGATCAGATATCAACCATTCACCAGTGGTCAATGGAGGAGGAATGCCTTTCTTTTTCTGATATTGTGCAGAGAGGGAAATGGTGAAGCTCAGACAAATGAATTCTAAACACCACCTTCACTGCAGAAGAATATAACAGGCTGAGTGTTATGCAATTGCAAAAATGTTTGTATTTGCATTGAATTTGTTTTTGTCAGTCACTGTGTATTGAAATGTCTATGTCCAAATCAGATTTAAAACATCTGTGTCTGTCTGTGGCCAGTATCATGTAGATAATGGCCCTGGACTTTAAAGGCCTAAAGCCCTTGCTCTCTGCAGCTGATACTGCATTTGTTATTATTTATTTGCTTGTAGAAGACACCCTTATTCTGAAACATGCATACATAATTTCTTTTCCATACCAGCATGTTACACATTCTATTATGCCTTTATACAGCTATACTGCTGCTATTGAGGTTGTGTATTTTGCTGAAGCACACTGTGGCAGAATGGACTGTGTAGAGTGACTGTAGTGCATATAGGTTTGCAATTGCAAGCGATATGTCACCCTGAATTAAAGCATCTGCAAAGCAAAGAAACCATATGCTGCTCATAGTTTACAATGAACTGTGATAGAAAAAAGAATGAAATGAATGTTCATAATGTCTGGATACTACAGAAAAGCACTAAACCACAAAGTGAATCAGCGCATGCAAAGAGCACATTAACATTACTTATTAAGGTACTTCTAAATGTTACAAATGTTAATAATAATAATAATAACTCAGCATGTTTATCATTTATCTTCAGTTTCTACCTCTAACATTCCTCTCAAAAGACTAGGATAAATATGGCATAAGAGAGAATGGTCCCTGAATACAGATTTAAATGCAAGATGATTGTTATGTGAGAGGCACTGGAACAAGCACAGTAATTATAGTTACTGGGGTACCGAAGATTTCCACAGTGCCAGAGATCAACTACTATTTTCCACTGCCTCTTTCCAGAATTTTCAAAAGACGTGCTTGTTTACATCACCTTTTGTAAGTTTCTTATGTACCCGCTGGCTGTTGAAGACAATGATGCGAGTCAGCCTTTGCCACAAAGAAAGGCTTTACATTTTGCTGTTGGCTTTAACAGCTAAATCCAATTACTTACAGCCTTAAATACAGAGTCATTTCCCTCTGAAAATATTTGAATACTTTGCAATTTTTGCCCTTGGGTGGTACTCCTGAATGGCCTTGTCTGTGGAGTTAAATGAAAAACTGGAGTAAAAGTGCCAGCAACTTTGCAATGCTGCTGAACTGGCAAGCATATTGTATGCAGCCTGACAGCTGCTCTTCTCTTAAATGTATAGTTTACAGTATACACATAATTTATATTCATTTAATGATATACACGGAATGTATCACATATGCAGTGTAACAGTTTAAATATGAACCAGCTTGCATTCAATCTAGCGAAACTCAACATCAAATATCTCAGCCATTTGGCAATAAATTTTCTGAGATTTTACCTACCATCTCTGACTGTAGTGAGCAGCACCTTGCAACCATGGCTGTAAGAATCTGCAGTAGTTTTTGCAGCTTTGTACAGGAACATGCTATATAGATATAGCATGACAGTAGTGTTCATTATTGGCAACCAACAACACACTTGTCAACTTGTCAATGTCCAATTGTCCATTATGAAGAAAATGATGACAGTAAAAATACTAAGTGTCTTTTGTCTTGACACAACTCCAAAACTAAGTTTGGATGATGTTTGTTGGATGTATGTCTGTTCATTCTGAAATACATGACTCTAACTGGCTGAGATCTCTAAACGTGATAGGTCGATGACTAATAGCTGGTAAAGACCGCAAAAAGGAATAGTCAAAAGGAATTATGCCACCGTGATGTTGGTGGAGCATATAGTTCATTTTCACTGATAATACCAGGCTCCATCCATTGTAAACTGTGCATTTTATTATGACTATAATGATCATTTTGCTATAAAAAAGTAGTGTATATTAAATTAAATTTAGTTAATACTGCTCTCAATGTATTGCAATAAATGGTAGTGAGCACTTGCCATTCATCAATAAACATACATATGTGTCTTTATTAACTTGACAGTGTGCCAGTTGTTTGTGGTGTGATGCATGCAACACAATATTGCGGCATGTAATAAGGAGGACAATGAGGACAAAGTTCTTGAACCTTTGTATGCAGGGGACAGGAAACAAAACTGCAGAGGTTAGACATTCTTTTTTCATGATCACTCTTGGAGTTTTTCAATACTTTACCATAGATTTTGTTTTCACATGAGTAAAATTTTATTAAATTCAGTCTCATCCTTTTCTTTGGTTGTATTCACAGATCTGAACACCCAATATAAAAAAAATACCTTTCTCAAGATTTATTACAGGAATTTATTTTAGGGAAGATGAAAAAAATAAACACAAGGTTTACTTAACCTTGTGTTTAAAAAACACAAATAAAAACAATCTTTTGCTTGAAACAAATTGACTGCATGTCTGCAAGGGAAACGACTAACAAAAAATAATATTTTCTTATCTAGAATTTTCTGTGCTTTCACTTTCTTTGCCTTTCTCTCCCAACTCCAATCTCCAACTGTTCCTCCACAGAGGCTCCCTTGCAATGTTACACTGGACTCTATTCAGGGCACTAACTAAGGCTTCATTGGAGGCTTGCAGAGATCTAGCCAGAGCACTGATAGACATGCACCTTGGAAGCTACTGCTCAGACAAATGCAGTTGCCTCACCTCTTTGATGACTGCTGTCAGCCAGTCTTTTAAGGTCAAGCTTTTGCTCTGCTACTCCTGTAGGAAACAATGGTCAATGTCATCAAAAGCCTCACAGTTTTCAACTGCTAGGGGATTATGGAGCTCGGTCCTAATCAACCTGTCATTGTCTGGTGATGCTGATGATGATGAAGAGGAATCATGCAGCAAACTCCCATTGTTAAGTCAGTTGATTCTGTTAAGGTTTTTTTCAGGAGGGTGACCTCCAGCAATACCTCTAATTCCATAGGGGATGGTCTCATTTTCCTCCCATGCAGCGTATTAGATTGATCTTGTGTTAAATGTGCAAAACATGTCTTAAATACCAGTGCTAAAATTCAAGTTTAATTGAATTAATTTACATAATTAGACTTAGCAGACAGTGCTGCAAACTTTTACCATCCTGTTGGTAATTAACTGTATTATTGAATCTGACCAAAGTGGCATATGCAATAGAAAAAAGGAATGAAAATGCAAACAAAAAGCAGTATTCAAGTGTATTTCAAGAATATGTTCTAAAAGTATCAGTAAAAAATCCATCATGAAAACAGAATTCTGACAAATTACTGCTCCTGCAAAGTAAAATGTGTATTAACTGACATTTTTCAGTTTTGAGCAAAACTGGAGGTTTATTCTCATTAATAGTTGCATGTAGGTACTTTCAAATACAGTATGTATACCTTCTTGGAGGTGCCTTCATTTTTAACAATTTAGAGTTGAGTTGCTGACAGACAGTTAAGATGTGCCACAATCCTGTTGGCTTTAGTCTAATATAATATTATTTTTGGTGGCTAATTATAAAAAGCTTCTCAGCACTCTGAATATATAGAGCCGCTATTAAAAAAAAAAAAAAAAAACATTTCCGGATTAAACCATAAAAATGTCAAACTTAGAGCCATAAATTTTTTTCACTTGCCTACATCAATGACCCAATTTATAATAACGGACCTCTAGGCAAAAAGCTGTTATGTCAGTAATAATTACTAAACATCCTGGAATTAGAACAGTGTTAATATCTTGTTAAGTTCACTTTTTACAATAATACTTAAATCTGTAACCTGACCATCAAGACTCTCAATGAAGAGATGCATGCTGAGTCGAAACATATATCCTTTTTTTTTACTCATGATTGAATTTTTACACAGCATTCAGCTTATCATTACAACCCTTATACAATCTAATTAAACTAATCTATTGTTTAATTAAACTCATATAAATTATAATTCATTACACACCATGCAATGAATCTGTATGACACTGAGGCAATGCTCTAACAGAAGCCCAAACCTTCCAACATCCCAATTTAACCTCAAGAACTTCAACTGCCTCTTCCCCTGTACTTGACAGTATGTTCTGCACTAGTCATTACCAGGACAGAGAGGATCTGTTCTCTGGAAACACTGATAGCCTGCAGGAGATGAGCATTCCCTCCAGGTTAGCTCTCAGTTATGCCTCCTAGAGTTCATGGGTGTTTTTCAGTGTCATTGTAACCTCTGACTTACTCGCTGCATGTTGGTCCATATGTCCTTAGAGGGTATTTGTTATCTGCAAGTATCTTTTGCTGCAGATTGGATTTTTTTTAACCTACCTGAAATGGACTAACAGTATACTGCAGAATGCTACCCCTAACTGGATCCAGTCTGACACATAAATGGAGCTATTTGAATCACCTGTTGAGTATCAGCTTGTAATTACATGACACTGTATGTTTAAATTGACATTTTACCAAGTCCTTTTGACTTCTAAAAAACATTCTTCTATACACAAACTGTACATACAAAGCAATTTAAATGCATAACTTGTAACTTGTATATACATATTTTTCCCATAAATGTTAATATGCTTTCTTATATGTCAGACAAGGAAATTGCATGCAGTGGCAACAGTATCAGGTAGAAGACAAAACTATATCAGTCCTTCATGGTTGTAGTGTATTTGTTGAGCCTAAATTATCATTCCATATTCCTTTCCAATCTTTGATTGTTGGTTATTGATTAGCACTTGCTGGGATTTATTTGATCAAACAAAGCATGCACTGTAATAAACTGTCTTTGGGAAGGAAAAAAAACACATAGATTTATTCTGAATGGGCTTTTTTAATGTATGAAAATGCAACACAGTTTTCATCTTTAGTTTCAAATTGGTGTGACAGAAACCTAATAGAAGAACCATAATGAAGCACCAAGCTGCAAATTGGTGATGCTCTGATAAATATTGAGCGTTTCATAATGAAAGAAATTCAACAGACATATCGCCCACAAAAATAAAACCAACCAGCTGGATCCGATGTCCAAGCCAGCTCTAATGAGAAACAGATCCTCAGATTACCTCAAAGATTTGCAGTTGGAAATCACACACACTGGGGTGAGATATTATGGACTTCAAAATAACTTTCCTTTTTTCAAATCCTGGGAGACAGCATACCATTATGCAGTGCCAGGGCTATGCCTTAATGATCCCTTATGCAAGAATGTCAGAGTAGCCCTTGACCATCAAGGTAGCAGAAACCTATCCTCCCCCTACATACACATCATGCAATTTGATTTTCTGTCTGAATAAATACTGTAGCTCAACAATTAAAAAATGTCCTACTTTCCTGTTTACAGTTTAGTGTGAAAGAGTGGTGATTAAGTCAGAGAAGTCTAAATAATTAATTAACCAATTTACCAGCAATGTTGATATTTTTCTAACAGTACGTAGGTGTTTTGCAATATAGATAATTAGGTCACTACATCTGATCACCTTTTCTAAAAGGGGAAAAAAACAATATCAAATAATCAACTGTGCTATAGGATTTACAATTTCACAACATCACAATGTATCATCCATTAATCGAATTTGTTTATTATAGCAAGGCAGTCGTCACGCTAGTTTAACTTTCAACCAGCTTTGCAACTAGCCAGTAATAGGTGGACAGCAATAGGTGTGCTTGCTTACTGATTGTGGCAAACCTGTTGCTAGCTAACTATCTCACATTACATTGTTGTCTAGTTTGCTTACAATGCAACTGTTCTAATACTCTGTCTCCTGCATAACTAGCTAGCTAGCTAACATTGAGTAACCATGTTAAACATAATACAGGGCTGCCAGCTTTTGAGTTCAGCTTGGAGTGAGATTTATTCCCCGGGGCGGGGAGGGTTAGTAGTACTTAATTTTCTAATACAGTAATGGGCTTAGCCATAAAAAAACTTTGCATCACAAGAAGTGTACAGTGTGCCCTTACATTTATTGAGAATGTTGAAACATTTGACAACTGAACAGTATTTCCTTAAATGTTTTGACAACATGGATTCACAATTCACATTTCACATTTCAGAATTCACAATTCACATTTCTTTTTGAGGTTGACTGTCCTAAAACCCACTAAAACCCTAAAACCCACAACCAGAAAGTTTAACAGAAACAGGTTCACAAATTCTCATGTGCTCTGTTGTAGAGATGAAACGGTATGAAAATTTAATGTCACGATTAGAGTGACCAAAATTATCACAGTTGTCAGTGTTTAACATCAAATATCTCAGCCATTTCATCATAATTTTTACAGAGATTTTATACAACTCCAACCATGACAAGCAACAAATTGCAACCACGGTTTCATATTTCCTGAACAGTTTACTCTTAAAATTTCTAATGATTTTACTGTAAATAGTACCAGTCCAAACAAACAAAAGCAATTCATTACATTACATTCAGTTAGTAGACAGATGCAGAATGAGTTCCGGCACAAAGGAACAGAAGTGTATTCATCCAACTTATGGGAGCAATAGTGCCAGACCTATCTCCCAGACCAGCAAGTGCAAGCACAACACCATTCAAGCATTAACACAAGCTAACTTTTGCTAATCTAAAACTAAGACAGCCTGGAAACTATGGGGAGCTGTCAAATACTGATGTCAAATGTTGTTGTTTTCATACTAAATGAAGACACAGTCGTAGGCTAGGCTACATTTGAATGATGATGTAAAGAAAGCGTGTTTGTTCATTGTCACTGTCCTCTCTAAACTACACATTGTAAGGACTGTTGGATAGTTAGGTCCAAAGCTGACTGGGTTCAATAGGCTCATGCTGTGAGTTTTGATATCACTAATAATTAAGGCTGCAAAGACAAAGACTGGCTTCCAGGACAATTCTCTTAGTAATGTTAACTGTACTGTGAATGGACATGTACAAATGAATAGTTAGCAACAAGGTATAGCAAGGAGTACATATGGAGCCCACATTTGAACATTACCCTGTGACATTAACATGAAAAACAACAGTGTCTGAAAAGCCCACTTTTACCCAGCCTATCTAGTTCACTAGCTAGCCAGTCAATCAAACCGAAAACCATTTCTACTGTCGGGAGAGTACCATGCATTTTATGGCTATTTGCCCTGGTCTGGGTTTTCTAGGATTCCTTTCCCTACTCAGGACCAGAACAAGCACAGATAAGATAAGTCAACAAATACACACACATAGCAGGCAAGAGGGCAAATGGTCTACCACCATAAATACCCCAAAATCAGTGACCACGGATCACATAACTACTTAAAATGAGCAGCCATCACTTTAAGATTGCAAGAAGTCACCTAAAACCTAGTCAGATACTTAAAACCTCAACCATAATGATTGACTGTTTGGATTCACATTATTTTGCCAGATAAAAGCGGAAGTAGGGCGTGATACGCCCGCTTTGTTTATTGGTAAGCATTAATCTGCCCCTCAGATGTAGAATCCTTGGCTAAACAGTGGCAACAGTCATGTTTGGTAATCTGAAAGAGGTTTAGGTGCCAAATACTTCTAATATAATCTTAAAGAACTCTGCCTTTTTAGCCAATCTAAGTTGCTTAAGCTGTAACATCCTGGTAGACCACAGCTGCAGGGGGTTGCCTTCTCTCCCCCCTTCTCCCCTTCCTGAGCACAATCAGCGTGTGTGTGTGTGTGTGTGTGTGTACCTATACGTTTGGATCATTTACCCTTTTGTACCCCACAGTAATTGTACTCTCATGTCATGGAAAAATGTGGAAAACCCAATGTTGTGTGATAACACATGTATTTCTCAATATAGCAGCAAAACCACCATTTTACCAGTTCCTCTCAGCTAACTCTCCCCTCTCAACCCATGCCTATTAATGTTTGGTGTCATTGCGATGCTCATGAAGAGCTGAATGCAAAGATGAAATCTTGAAAATATATCTTGTATATCCGGATGTTTGGATCAAAAGGACAAAATTAAGTCCTGGAGAAACTTCCAGGCACTCCTGGAGGTCAGGGAGGTGGAGAGAGCTTCAAGTCAGGCCTAGAACAGGCCTCTTGGCTCAGTCTTTTGTCGTTGCTCAGTTTTGCCCCGCTCAGTTTTTGCCTCAGCTCAGACAGATGCTCAGTCATCCGTTCAATCATCCAGTCCATGGCTCAGTTTTTCTTGCAACTTTTGCATTTTTTTTTGGGAGTTTTGCTGCTATCGTGAGTGGTTCCTGTGTTCTTCCTTGGGAGAGGTAAAACAATTGGCTTGGGTAATTTTCTCTGCACGCATTCATTCTGTGATCCATCCATGTTCTTGTTTTGTTAATGCCTGTATGTAATTTAGTGTCTGTTAAGGTAGTGGACCAGGTCTGTAGCCCAGACTTTGAATTTTGTCTTGTCTTCGTGTAACTGCTTAATAAATCTTTTTAATTTATTCCAGTTGTGATTCTATGTTTCTGGCAAAGGTTGATCCACCAGACTGCTCATCTCCTATCAACGAATTTGGTGATTTAATTGATAATGAAGATCTTTGATAATAATTATTAAATTAAATCATTTTTATTATTATTTTACATGTTGGTTAAGTGAGGAGTTTTAGTAATTGACGTCATTTGTGTCCGGTATTCAGAGTGCCGGATGATAAACAAGGGCGTTAATTTCTAAGACCGCTGGGTTCAGACCATTGAATTTTTATTAAATCCTCACTTCCCCAACACGACATTGGCCTTATGGCTGAATAAACAAAATGAGTTTCCTGAAATAGCCTAGCTGTGACGTAACTCCCACATTACTGCTTTTCATTTAAATAAAAATTCAGATGAAATATCAACAAACATGTTTTCGGCTCTACAGAATGTGGCTGTCCTGTTCAAATTAACCAATTGGTTGAGAATATCCTTCACAGCATCATACCTATAGTAGACAGCCTATAAGGATAGAATTGGCTTTTATTATGCTACAGGCTTAAACTGTAAGTTACAAATATAATGTAGGTTTCTTGTCACTCCATTTTTATGCCAGCCATTTCTGTATTTTTCCTATTTGAATGCACATTTTGTTTTCTTTTAGGTTGCTTTGTTCACATGTCTCAGTAAGAAGCCTACAAATTCACAAACACATTGCAAAATTTACAAACAGTATATACAAAATTGTAGTTATTACTAGCACTGTCAATAAATATTGATGCCCAAAATATGTCGTATAGGCCAAGAGTTAAAAAATCAAACCTCTTCATATCAAATTTTAATCAAGAGTACTATGATGTTTATGTTATTTCATACAGATTGATTTAAGTTACTTCTCTGCTCCTTCTCCATTTCAAACAGTGCATGACACTAATGTGTTCAGGGTGGGTGTAGATACCATATAAAAATGTGTAGTAAATCCTCTTACTTTCAATGTTTTTTGATTGTATCAACCAACACTGTGAGCTTTTAGACATTAACACAATTTCACAATGTGAAATTTGTTTCCTGTTTTTTTTTTTTTTTCCACTTTGAGATTTAAATAATATCTGTACAAGTAAGGTCTGCTACTAGACCGCATTTTGATAATCTTTTCAAGTTTCTCTTTCCTGGGGTTACTGAAGCAGAGTGACAGGTAATGTGGAGTCTCTGTAAATGTTTAATGAAACTTTATAGCTTGTGGGTTGGGAAAGTTAATTTGAGCATTTAATTTCAGTCATGGAAACATGGTATGTTAATAATTGAAATGGAGGTGGCATGCACCCTCACAGGCCTCCACACCCAAAATCTATGAACATTCCAAACCATGAATGAATATAATCCTTATTTCTTTTGATCTAGTTGTCCAACTTCTTGTGTAATCAGGATAAAATTCTGCTGTTTTTTTCCTGAGTTTAAAGCAGAGATCTGCTTTCATCCAAAATATGAGAATCATTCAGTTCCCATTCCGTCCAGGGATTTAACTATTGAATTGGAATAGCATAATACAATACAATCTCACTGTTAAAGGAAATACATACTGTATATATGTAAAGGTTTTTTAAATAGTACACAGCACATTTTTTGCAGTTTTTTTAAATTTTCAGGGACAAGTAATTTTCATGCAATTAGTTATACATGTATCAATATTGACAATTTTTTTTTGAATTTTTTTAAGACAGGGACAAGTAATTACAATGAGAAATATTTCATTCATTAAGTCATATACCATTTCCACAAAAAGTGTTTTGTTCACACCTGTTAAAATAGGCAAAGGAATATGAACACCAAACAGCACAGAGGTGTATCAATATTGAATGCAATAAGATAAATGCTTTGCTGCTTCATCTAATACACTGCACTAAGAGATCAGTTTTTCTTGATTTTAACCTGACATTTGTTGAGATGCTTATTTTCTTGTGAAATCACTTGGATAGTTAATGACTAACCTCTGGAAAAAGCTGCTTATTTCCTTATCACTCATGTCCCTGAGTTCTTAAGATGGATGCAAACTCATAACAGACCGCCCTTATAGAATGAAATGAGGTGGTTAAATTAATGACTATATTGTCCATTATCACATAAAACACTATATGGACCACACCATAAATGTCATTGCTCCACTGATTTGGACCAACTTCTGGAAGTTTGTTGGAAAGACAGTTCCTTTTACTTTGCCTGCATGACTGTGTGTGACTGTGTGACTGTGTTGTCACTCCTGTTTCCTTCAGACAGAATGTTGTCCTGCTCGTTGTCCTCTAGTGATTCTTTTATGTTCGCTGCTTCAGCATATGAGGAAATACCCACAGATTGAAAGATAAGGCTTCTCTCCTCAAAGCACTTTATGACTTCTACCCACAAAGTGAGAAGAACAACTGTCATGTAGGACTTAAAGTGACATTTCAAACCATTTTCCTCAAATCTGGCCTCACTATCTAAAATGCAAGAAAAAATTATACTGTGTAGGGCCTCAATTATGTTAGGCAAATGGTATTCTACAGGCCAGACTGCTAAACTTCGATACTAGTACTCTGTTGTGTGTCAGATAAAAGCTGTAAGGAACAGTCCTTCTGTTTTTCTCCAGACTGGCACTGAAGCACACGTATTGACAGTTCATTCAACCTAAAACTGTTACTGTGTCCAGAAATCACACAACAGCATTGACACCTACCAAATTCAAGGTAGTATCTGTGCTTGCACTCCTTTTACTTTCCCCAAACGTATTAACCCTATCATCATATCGCTCTCTGCTGCAATCTGCTAATATTCTTGCAATGTTCTTGCAATGTACTCTCAGCAACCTCTGCAAGTTCTCTCCTGGTCTTTTTTGAAATTTTGAAAAGTCTTTGAATTCAGTAAAATGGTCATTGATCTTCCCTTCACCACTGCATTTGTCACTGTGCACATATCTCAGCAACAGTACATTCTGATATGTATGAGAAATATCAGGAGTCGAGGAACATATCACTGAATAATAAATTGCCTTATTCCCCTCATCAAGTGTGGCTTTCAAGACATACTGCCTGTGTAGTTCAATGAATTTGACTATCAGCAGAAAGGTAATGTCCATTCAGTTTTGCACCTTGTTCTTTGATCTCTCAAATGTTCTGAAAATGGTTACATAGCATTGGGTCATAATGTGATAACAGCTCAAGTTAGCCTAATACATTACCATTATGAATGTCATTGAGAGTGTTCATTTTCCCTTTGAATGGCAAGTTCCTGGAAGCCAGGTACAGCGTCACATCCAGTAGACACTCTATTAGAGCCTTGTTCCTCTATCTGACAGTATTTGTTTCTGATGTTGAGTGTCTCTTTCCATTCTTTGCAATACAACATTGTAGATTTTTTACATATCTGGTAACAATGCTGATGGGAAACATTCTTCATACCATTTTATAGTGTATAATTTCAAGCCTTCATTACTATTGCACTAAAATGCTTTCTGTCTAATTCATTGGGAAACAAAGGTGTACAACACAATGTCTCCTAGCTATGACACTAAAGTAGCCAGTCTAAATTGACTTTAACCAAAGCTGATGATTGCATATATATAGAGTCATGCTGGGATACCCCTCTCAGTTTGGCTATGTTCCATAGACTAAGGTCAACAATTCTTGATCTCATCCAAATGTACGATGTGACAAAAAGGTGGAGAAATGGTAACACTCATGACAGTGACCTCTTGCAATTGTATAGTTGTGATGGGATGGCTAAGCAGTAATGAGCAGTAATGAGCACAGCAGAAGAGTTGTAGTGCACACCACTGGTGAGAGATTTTTCCAAGTATGCAAGAGAAAATAATGTCAGTAGAACGATTTACTAACTAAATAAAAAGTTTTGGATCACATACACAAACAAGCTACTTACTACACTGAGCTACTCCGTTTTTTCAGCTACTCCACAGTTACAATTTGGGACCGGCTTTATCTATATTCTCCTTTTATGCTCCTCCCCCAGAACATACCAACTGAGCGAAAATCAATTACTAACTAATTAGTTCTACTTTTGTCTGGCTCCCGTTGATCAATAAAGTTTTGCGTCAGACACCGTCCCAGCTTTCTTGTCACCTGACGCTAAACAATGGGGTAAGGTATATTACCTTTACATAATATTTACAAAATTTTCAAAAAATGGAAATGATCAATCCTTGCTCTCCCTACCTGACTGAACTTATCAGTGGCACATTTTATTAGCTGAGCACACCTGATTTAATCAAGCAGCAAGGATAGGTAGAAGATATGCAGGACAGGGTGCCACCAGGAGTAGGGTTGGGAAACACTGCTATAAAACATATTGTTGGAGAACCAACTCTGTTTTTGAATACATAAAGAAAGTAGGAGGGTGTCATGAATTCATTGAAACAGGTATGTATGGAGATGATTTACATACATGATGAGACAACACTTGAATATATTAATGACCTGGCACCATGACATGTATGCATGAAGCAGATTGACAGGACTCACAACATGGCATAGGGTTATGTTATATTTGGGGACCAAACATATTATCCAGACATCAGTACACAGTGCACCATGTTTGTGCAATATGACTGAGGAGTACTATATTGTAGCAGGTGAGGAGTTTCCAGGGGAGTCAACAGGCTCACCCGCTGGAAAAGGAGAACCCAAGCATGGTCTTCCACTGTACAGCACAGTCGCAGGAATGACCCCTCTGATGAAAGCCCATAGCTTCTAACAAGGTGGAATTGTCCTGCCAGAAGCTGTGACTGGTGATGTCATCCTGTCCAATGGCATGTTGTCTTCTTTGCTCCTCAGCAAGACTGCAGTTGCCCTCACCATTGATTTATGTATGTCAGTGACAGAAAGTCCCAGGTGTACTACAGCATGATGCAAAATGGAGATCTCTTTGGGCTACAGTCCTCAGAGTTGCACACTCCATGTCAAGCAAAAGTATCATATGTCAGGAGCTTATCGTTACCCATGGTAGGCTGTTTTATTCACTCAAAATGAACATATCTGTCCTAGAACTGCTCAACAAAGACATAGTAAAGTGTCAGTTTTTATAATCTTAGATGGCTGCATGCACCAGTCAACTCAATTGCCTCAATTGTCTTTAGCTACAACAGACATAACTTGCCATTAATGCACTATGTATGTCATTGACTGGGGTGCGTTCACTCTTTTTGTGGACCCAAGTTTGTTCATTCAATTTGTTTTGTCAGGTGTTTAGTCCATTCTATATACAGGAAGGGAAACAACTGATGGTAATACAGACTTTGTGTGTGAACAAACAAAGTATCCACACCACCACTTTCAAAAATGAGCAAGGAACAGTTAAACTGTCAGTCTTTTGCATATATGGGCAGATAAAATAAAGCATCAAAAAGAGAAAATTCATAAAAATGCTTGCATTTTTGTTTTTCCATGAGCAACTTAAACTCATGGGAATCACTGGAACTGTTGAGCAATGCTGTGCCAAAGTGGGGAAAAAAAGCTTTGTCAACACTATCTGAGAGTGCCTAATGCCTTGAGAAAGATGGGTAGCTTGACTAGCAAAAAAGGAAATTTCCCAGGTATGATGAAATTTACAAGATAGTCAGCTCACATTTTTCTCACCTTTGGATTCAAGTAGCCTTTAAAATGTCATAACTTGGGTTCTGATTTAGATATCTCAATTATTCAAACAGATCTGACTACCCTTTTAAAGGTCACCATGTGGAAGGTTTTATCTAGGCTGCCACACATATCAAAGGACAGTAGATATTGATAATTTTGGTCATTTGGGACTTGAATTGAAATGTTAGAATCCATATAGCCTAAGTAAAACATGCACCATATTCATATTATATAAATCAGATAAGTCTGAATTCATCTGATAACACTGAGATCAACAATGCCAACAATCAGAGAACCCAGAGTGCAAGGATCTAATGTGCTGTCAGTAGGAAGAGGAATGCTAATCCTGAACACCTCAATATCACCTTAATATCATAGGTCAATCTTCAGAAGAAAAAAAGGAGTTTATGCATGCAGAGCAGCTTTGTAGCCAGAGAGAGAAAATCACTTAACACATGGATGTGGGAATGAAGGCGTAGGAGCCTGTCTTTTCTTTCATGATGTGAGCGATAACCTCCATATTAGTAAATTAATTACTGCAGAAATACTGTTAAACCATCTCCACATAATGTTTTATAAATGTGAGCAATGCTTTGTTGTTAAATTGGGAAGATGGTAAAGTACAGCATGTGATTTTTTTCCTGTTGAAGAGCTCATCTGTGTGCTAAGGTGCCTTGATTTAAGTGCAGTGAGCACACCATAAAACAGGGTGATTCCACAGACAGAGCATTCCCCCAATGACAAGAAAAATAATGCTTTGGGGGCACACTTGCAGCCGTTTCCTGTCTGGTTCCTCATGTCTCTTTCTCCCTTCAGAGCTGGTCGGCCATCCCATCTCCCCATCACTGCAACACACCGGTGAGCTGAGGGGTTTCAGGAAATACAGCCGTCCTCCCCTACATCTCATCCAGACCATAGAGAGAGCAGACTGGCCTTGTTCTTTATCTTATATGGAACATCTGCCCTAAATCATCCTCCAATACCTCAGCCAGCCGGCCTGGCTTGTCTGCTTCTCCTTGATGGAACAGGTAATACCGTTGATACCTCTTCCTTAGCATCCTGCTCCAACAGCCCTTACTGACAGCACAGGACAGAAAACACACACACGCACAAACATGCTCCCCAAAATACAGTCTAACACAGTGAGCACATTCTGGCTGTCTCCTATATCTTGCACCACCATGAACTCCACCATCCCCTCCACTCTTCTTACATGCTGTGGCCCTACTCAGTGAAATAAATCCCTGGTGTAACTGATCATTGTGCTTAATTCATTGCAATTATTGTTTGCACGTGTCACGGCTGGCACTCCATACTAAACACGCATCACCATTTGACAGTAATTTTACAGGATGTGTGTGGATGTGATAGTAAGCCCACAACATGTGATCTGAGGACTTGCCTTTAACCACACTGATGAGAATTCATCTTTTATATTTATTCACTAATAAATTACCCAGTACAACAGTCATTTTGCTTCGTTAATATGATTTCTAATATGTCTTAGGAACTGTTTAGTTCAGCTCCATGCAACATTTTAAAGCAGTTGAGAATTCACTGGTTTGGGTATGCTGGAGGTGAACATATAATGAGTGATTTTGCCTTTTGCATTCCAAACACGTTTTACAGCAGCATTTATCTAGCTGTGAATACATCAGTGTCGTAGTCTTCATTTTCACTTCTTTATGATCTCCTTCCAATGCCCTAGCGAGTGAGGCTTTGATGGTCAAAAAAAAAAACAGATTGTTATCTGCCATTTTCAGCCTAGTATGATCCCCTTTTCATCTTAACAATCACATTTGGAACAAATAATTGTTCCAAATTTCAGAAAATGCCACAAACACACTCGAGTCAAGTGTGTGAATAATTTCAGTGTTCAGAATAATAGCTTTCAAACTATATTACATCACTTTCAACCACAAACAAACAAAAAAAAAGTATTGTAAAGATGAAAAAGGCAGACTTGGGCAATAGAACACTGTATATGAGCAGAACGCATAGCTGGTGCAGCTGATGCCAGTCTCCATTACCCTCTGCCTATCCTCCTGCCACCCACACATCATACAGGGCAAACGAAGACGGAAGGAGAGGGGTCAAAGGAAACTGAGGCAATCAAATTCAGCTATGAAATGGAATACTTTGGTAATTTCTAACTGCTTGACGGTGAAAGGATAATTAGCAAGTAGCATGACAATTTGCAGATTGAGATGACGTAACAAGGAGTTGCTGCTGGAACCATTGCTATGCTCTCAATTTTTAAGGAAATGAAAGAAATTCTTTTTAAAAATATGGTTAGAAATTTGCATAATTACAAATTCAACCATGAAATATTCAAACTTGACATACTTTTATTAAAATTTTAATTTTATTAAAATTCAAAAGGGCACTTCTGAAGTGATGCTTGCAAGATTGTGAGTTTTTATTTCCCCAGTATCATTATAAATAAACAATTGGTATTCCTCCTGGTAAGAAACTCTGGTCAGTGTTTATATTGAGTGGTCAAAAACTTATGTGACCAAATACAGAGCCAATGTTTAGCTCTGTCTTGTTCAAGGGACCTGAAAGTTTGGAAAGGTATTAACATATAAACTATTCTGTATATGTATATTCATATTATTCTGTATATGCATGCAAGTAGTTTGTAGAGTTTTAAAGGCCAGAGTGTTGTAATGATATGTGATGAAGTAAGTGATCCTTATCACTTCCCGTGGCTGCAGGAATACACTATGTATCTGTATTTACTTTTTTCTTTTTTTTTTTTTTAATAAAAACAGTATGTCTTTGCATTTAATTTTCCAAAAATTTGGGAGGTTGCCAGATATGACCCTGCACATCATTGCTATGAATATTGTTTGTTGATTCAAGAAGCCGTCAGGCACCTGTGGAGAAATTAGTGTTGCAGACAAGGATTTTCTGTCACAACTGGGGTCTTTGGCTCAAAACTATTTTCATTACTATGAATAATTTTGAATGACGAAATTCTTTGTGAAAAGCAGAAGTACTGAATGGCAAGATTACTGGCTGATTTGAACTGCATACTGTTAGAAGATGTAATTTATTTAATGTATAGTATTTATTTAATGTATATGTTGCACAGCGAGTAATATAGTACTTACCCCCTTCTCAAGGACATGGCAATATGGGCTCAGAATATGATAGTATTCACCAGAGGAGCTGGTGCCTCAATTAACTGAGGACAAAAAACCCTGAGACATAGGTGGGTGTGTAGTTGCAAATGAATCTGTAAGAGCTTGTTACATTTTTGTATTATTTTTAGTTTCATTCTTCTGTAAGATTATTTTTTCCATTTGCTTTTCTCACAGTATTGGAGAGTAGATGTCTCAGCTGTTGTGACATCTGTCTTGACTTAATAGACCTAAATAAAATTCAGTATATATGAATTTCCATACAGTCAAACTGTGAAGGTTGTGTTTGATGTGGTTATGATGAACATTTTGGTTGGAGTCAAAGAGATTTGCACCTGGTTGTGGGACAAGGTTGTTGATCGCCTGTGTGGACATCAAAACAGGGAAAAGAAAGGAGGGGATTGGGTGTTGGATGGATGCTCTGAATATCTGATGCTGAAAGGAAGTGATAATTTGGATTTGTATAGTTGTGGACAGACCGAGTTTATCTAGGTTTGGATACTTGCGTAGGGATTATCTGAAAACTGTCCTCCAAAATTTTCATTTTGTACCTCAATCAATAAATCTGCATTTGACTGTATAATCTGCATTTGATCCATGTGTAAAAGTTTGTGCTGCTGCATCTCCACAAGAAGCCATGATTAGCTAGCTAATACATCAGAGAGTGTATTCCCCTTCCTTATCTTAGCCGTAGAGAGCGTGAGAAGGAGAGAAAAACAACTATATTTTATTTTATTAACTTTATTTGACCAAATGCCCCTTTCCCAATGCAACCAGCACATGTGTGAAAACATGTCTGAAACAGTTATTTGCACATCAGTCTGGGGTCTTTGTCTTTTTACTTCAACGTATATGCAGCATTGCAGAGTCATTGATTAGCATTGACTAAGTAAGCACTGAATAAATAAAACATTTGCTTTCAAAATTGACTCTGCTCAGTATGATCCACTCAAAAGACCCGAAGTGGGAAATTATTTTATCATGAACTGCACTCCAACCCTGTGTTTGTGATAAAACAAGTGCATAAAACAAAGCTCTTAATAGATGGCTTGTTTCTTTTTGTTTCAGCACAAACATTAAATCCCATGTGGGATTTTTTTCCCCATATATCTCAAAAGGTCATCTTTGTGGATATGACTTCTATGTCTTTCTGTAATTATTGTAAAATGTGGAATATGGGTATGCCATTACATTTAGTTGCATTCGTATTAAACCAACATTAGTCTAGTAATCTTTGTTTTAAGTTATTTGTAAATAAAAGGTTAACTTGATAATTGCTTGTTAGATAGGCAGGAGTCTGTTTTTATAGAAATTATGGCTGCTTTTAAGCTTTTTTGTAGGTGGCAAGTATCAGAAGGTCATCTGTCATTGACTGCATTTCACTGCTCTGGAATGCTGCCAAGCAAACACTGTATATTCTAGTTCTAAAGGGTTTAATGAAGTTACATTAAAATCTAAAATTACACCAGATACTAAAGATGCTGCTATATATGGAATGGGGCTACTGGTAATTTTGTTTGCTTGGATCTTAAAATTCTTGGAAATTGTTTTTTTTTTTTTTAATCAATATCCATTAAAATATTTGCTCAGTGGAGAGAGGAGGGTTACCTATAATGAATTACTGGAAATTCTGACTTTCTGCTGTACTAGACATGAAACATAGTGGATAAATGGTAAGTGATATTGTACTGATGTTAAGATTAAGAATGGTAGTACAATATTTTAACATTAGCACCATACAAGAACAGTAACCACTCAAAATGTGCATTACTGCAAGTTCACTGTACTTTGTGCTGTCTGGTTCCACATTACTTAATTACCTGCTAATGATGGCTGAGACTGAGCCCAGGTCTTACAACAAAGTTTGTGCCCAAGACTTGTGCCATAACCACTGAGCTAAAAGACAAGCCCTAATGTATGCAACTCTGTAATTTCTAATCATTTTTGTACTACTTAAGCAGTTAATATTTAATACATTTGAGAACATTTACATTAACTGTGGCAAAACTTTCTTGCCACCATGGAGTCTAATTTTCAACTACAACCTTTTTACTTCGGGATGTAATTATTCAGAGGTGATGGCATTGCAGGAGTGACAATTCAAACCATGAAGCAACATGTCAAGAGCTGATTGAGGGTGTGGGGAAACAATGTCTTGGTCCACTTGCTCCACTGTCATTTGACTGATTCATGCTAAAACCTGATGGTGTGACATGCTTACATATCATGGAATACCATCTGAATTATGATATTATTTCAGAAATCAATAATGTGGGTTACATGTCATATGGATCAATCCCTAATATATGATCATAAAAATAGTGCAATAATATTATTCATATAGCACTAATTGTTATAAAAAATTCCAGGACCTTTTTAATGGGGACAATGTTGGCAAACTCCTTAGATGGACAGCAGTCCCTATGTAGTATGTGTTTAATCAATTTTATACTGCCATGAGCAGAAAACCATCTTCATTAGACTCAAGTAGTGAGAAATTATGCAGGTAATTAAAATGCATCTGACTCTTTACATTTGTAGTGAAATTATTCCACTGCATGCCAAATTTAGGAGGTCACTTTGTACACCTCTGCATTTGTGTGGGAAAGACAACCCTAAAATCAAATGTTAATGTCAGTCTATTTTATCAATTACATTGAATACATTATCATTAATCTTTTAAATTCAAGAGATCAAAAGCACATCTGACACAGTTCTAACAGATAATTTCTCTTGCTTGGATCCACAAAAACAAGAAGTTAGGCAATTTCCCTCAACCAAGAGGAATTACGGGGTGGGCACCACTGACCTCATGCATATTTTAATGTAATTAGTAATGCAGGAGTATGATCATAACATAAAAATGATTGAAGCCACACCGGGATGAAATGTTGCATCTTAAATGGCTGTAGACCTTTCTGGAATATATGCATAAAAATAGCTGTAATCATGTTGAACAAAACAAAATGCACTGCACATTTCAAATAGAACTGATTCAAAACTGTATGACATGTACTGTAGCAGTAGTGTTGTTTGCGGTTGTGTGTTATCTGCATTCAAGGACAATCACTATGTATTGTATGTACGTATGTATGTATGTTTTGTTCATTTGTGTGCAAGGCAAGTGTCTCTAATAACATGCGGAACACAGTCTCCCTTGTGTTTTAATCCTTTAAAAACACGCAGAGCTGACTTGGGCAGTAAACATTTGCATTTTCAAATATTGGCCCGGCATTAAGTATCTAATATGTTCCTACAATGCTAGCAACTGAAGCATGGACAATGCACTGTGCAGTGGAAGGTACAGGTTGCATTCTTCAGTATCCTCAAAAGATTTTGCGTCTTACGGAACACACCTGAGCAGATATTTCATCCACATTCTCTGCCTACTGTGACTGTGTAGTCCAGTGAATGCATAACCACTGTAGTAACTATTTTGTTGCTTGGAGACTGAAGACATAGTAGATCTATTTTACAGCTAATACCTGCCGTGTCAGCGAGGACTGAGGAACTTCTGATTCCTTGCAGCTTGTGAAGAAAAAGGTTTTTAACAATGGCTCAGCTACTGTTTTCCCTAAAAATGTTGTGTGCCTTATTGTAACAGCCTAGTACTATACACTATTCAATGTGCAATTAATTGAGAGGTAAGGTAGTGTGCAAGCACAGTCACTATATGCTGTGGGCAGTGTACAAAAATCCTCAATCTAGGTAGTCTCTAAGCATAGTCACCTTGCACCTTGCAATATGCAATCATTCTCGGTCTGGATCACGTGGTGACACTTTATATCTGCGCTAGTGTGCAATAACCCAATTTGCATTTTGTGTAATTGGTACATGGGGTTGCTTCAACAACAGAGTGTAGGGATTGGTGGTCTGACAGGTACAGTAAACCCTCCCCTCTTTTTCCAAGTCTAACCACCAGTACATTCTGTCCACTCCTCCATGTATTAAATAACCTTTGTAGTATGTTGTGAAATTTCAGGTACATTACCTATGTTGCACACCTTTGTATTGAATGACTTATTTTTATAGCTATATGTCACACATTAGGAAGCATGCTTACATCTTGTATATGTTGGACAGTGATAGATGCCACCCTAGTATAAACACACAACCCTTTAGTATATATGCCTGTTATATGGGGTAACATCTATAGATTGAATACTATTAGCAGGAATTTTGTCCAGCAGTAGTATAAGATTCTCTCACCTTTAAGTGGGAGTGGTGTAGTCTAATAAATTAATTTTAGGATGGGGTAGGAGTCCTAGTGACCACATAAACATAGCAGGGTGTGTTGCAAAATCACTGTTTCCTCAGGCGAGGTGCTTGCTGGATAACACTGACCTTAAATGGTTTTAAATGATTACATGGATTACAAGTTAGTTGGTTAGTTGCATGACTTCTTTGTCCAGGTCCATTATTGAAAGTTCAGGCCAGAGGGTTTACAGATGATTCTTTGTTTGAATCCCACTTTATTCCAAAGATACTGTGTCCCTCCAACATGGCCCTGTTGGTAGACTTGGGATTGTGATTACCAAAATTTGGCTGACTATCAGTGTAGCTGTCTACCACCTCAGAAATATGTAGATCAATAATTCAATGCTAAAGGGGAGCCAGCACAAGAGACCAATCAACCACACAGGAGGCAGTTTACAGGCAGATTTAAAATATGGTACCAAAAAACACAATTGAATAATTGACAGCTTTCAATGTCTCCCCAGATCACCTGACTTGACAACCCTGTCCATCATGTTCTTTGCCAGTGGCCTAATTGTGTGGGCTTACTTGCTCTGATGCAAAAGCAAGTCACTAGTAGTCAGTAGTTCAATGGATACAAATACAAGCTCAAAATATATCACTTGCGAAATGGACACTGTGCAAAAAATACAGGACAGAAATGTGACTGGCAGCAACAAAAATGGGCAAAAACAACAGGTACTACTAATGGTGATGACAGTGCAGATGTAACCTTTGTGTTCCATTGTCCTTTTTACGACAGATGAGGATCACTGTGTAAACAGGCTGTGCTGGTTTGTGTGCTTCATACTCACACCCACCAAACCAAAGCTTGTAGGTGTGAGCCCTGTGTCTGTTATTAGACTGTGCAAGCCTCTTTCAGAAAGCAGGTTACTCCACTTTAGTATGGCAGTGATCCAGCTGGAATATGAGTGGGTTCACATTCCTTCCCGGCCTTTAATGATTGCACATTCTGTCAAGTGTGTGGCAGCCTTGTGGGCTTTGTTTCATGGTTCTCCATTTGTAGAGTGTGTGCTGCAGCTATGTAGGCTACACCATCCACATTCTCTGGATTCTACTGAATGTTGCCACCACACTTTTCTTGGGTCTTGGTGTTGTTGGCTCCCTTGGCATCTGAGGATGCAGTTTTGGGGCATATGCCACTCTCAGGGTCTTTCTGATCATAATAAGCTTTCTGACAAGGCTCCAAGTCCCCGTCTTGGACAGTACCTGTGTGCATCAGGTCTGTGGCACTTTATGGGACTTATTAAATCAGATTTGCATTACTCTGAGCTGTTGCCTCAGGCAATCTCATGAGTGTTCTGCCCCAGGTAGTTATTTTCCTCATGGGAATATGTGTATAGTTCATTTGCTCCTAGTTGCAGCATCTGCAACCATGCATGTTGTTCAGGGAACAAGCTCTGATCTGAAGTAATCTGTCCCTCTATAGTGCCCCCTTTAGCATGACATATTAGGATGCAATAACAATGGATTTAATTTCTTCAGTGCCTTTCATGGAACGGATACAGTTAAGTGGGGTAACCACAACCACTATTATGTGACTTACTTGCCAGCCATTTTGCACATCAGCTGCTGTGAAGATGGAAGGATGAACTTGCCCATACACCAAGGATTACCTCACATTGAATATTTACAGTTTGGTGAGGCAACATGATATCCATTGTTCAAGATTTAGGATTGTTTGGATTTATGTCTGTGCAATGATGGACTGCCAGTTAATGTTGATTACAATGAAGTATAAATGAATTGTTCTAATGGACACAATTTTTCTATACCATGAATGTGATACACAAAATTTACAATGCATTTACAAAATCATCTTGCAGGTGTATATGTGACATTCAACCTGTGTTTTCAAGAAAATGAGCACGTTTGCAACAACATGGGTGCATATGCTGAGACAGAAGAGGTGATTCCAGTAAGGTAAAAGCAGACTCCTCCTGAAGTCTTAATGATATTAAGGGGCATGAGTCATTCGATATGTCACTTTTTAAACAATGTGGACAGGGCTCCTGCTGACTACAGTTCCCTCCTCGAGGATGGGAACATTTTGAAACCAGTGATCTATACTGGAGTCATGACCGCTGCAGTAATTACCTTTGTCTGCTGCTGCTGCAGATGAAGCTGTCATTTGTCTCCATTAAGGCTGTGCGGTGTGACTGCCTTCTACTTTGTTTAGCAAATTGAATGCTTTTCCACCTGAGTGCATAAGAAAGTCAAGACAAGATGTCATCACAGACAGGGATGAGTGAAAGTAGCTATGTTTCTCCATACATGCAAATCGATAAAGAGGCCAAGCTGTGAAAGAGACACTACTATTTCTGTACAGTTTCACTATAATGATGAAATGATTTATTTATCAAATATAAATATTTATTAAATATTTCCTTTAGATCAACAAGAAATCAAAAAAAGGCCAGTCATTTACATAACATTAAATCGTTAAGCTTGCCCTTGATATAATGTAGGACTAACCTGGAATTACCCCTGGTAATAACAAACTGGTAACATTTGAGCTTGAACCTAAACTAATGTGTGTGTCTATGTGTTCATGTGTACTTGCCAAATCATTGCTTCCAGAAATATCTGCCCATATGCCAACACACACCATAATGTTTATTTTCGTTGTCTTGCAAATATAAAAATAGAACACTTTTATTCCTGAGGACCAGACTTGCATAATCCACTGGCATTACAGAGAAAGCTTGAAGCTTGACAGCCCTGAAAGCAAATTAAATAATGGTTTGTTTGAGAGATTTGTTGCGATTGAGGTAAAAATGATTGCAGACATTGAGCAATGAATAGGGGTGTATATCACAGAGAGAAAGCAGGTGGGATTTCATGTCATCCAAATTTTTTGTGATGCTTTAGGTGCTGTTACCATGTGGATTTTTTTTTTAATTCTGTCAAAATATTCAACTAAATAATTCACATCCAAAAGAGATTTAGAACAATTCATTTTCATATTACACATTTTTTAAGGAGCACTGCACAAAAAAGTGAACTTACACTGTAAGACACTGTATGACACTAGCAGTTTTGTGGATACAGTGGCATGTTGCCTAATGGCCACAAATGTATTGCTGATGGACATTTGTTACACGCTATGAGCAAACCTGGGTTTTCTTCACTTCAAACTCAGTTATGTCGTCACAGATATAGCTCTCAACATAAAAATACAAAAAAGTGCATTCACAATATTTGTTGATTCCCTTTGTCAGTAGCTGGGTTTGTGTTAAGCATAAATTCGTTCAGTAATACTGAAATTACTTTTGAGTTGGACTGTTTGCATACATACTGTATGAATGAATGCGTGTATATAGTATATACATTCATGACATGATATACTGTAGTTTCAGCAAAGTCTTGTGCTGCAAATTAATTTTTAATTTTCTGGCTGATTTGATGGTTCACCTAGAGGATACAATTCTGGCATACATTTAAAGAGTACATGTACCTTTGCCATGCATGACATGATGTTAGTGTGATATAATTGATAACACAAATGAACGTTGTGTTTCATTTGTTGTGGTCCGTGCATACACACATACACATATGCAGTGCCGCACACAATGCTGTTGCTTACCGCTATTGGCTTCAAACATAGCCCACAAAGGAGCAGTCAAGACAGACACTTAGCAGAAAAAAACAGCACACTTGCCCATGTTGCATAGCAACAGAGAGGAATCATGAAATTCCATGCTGAATGGAAGCATGGTGATGTGTGTGCAGGATCGCAGTTGAGCACACAAAGAATGGAGTTGTTTTTTTTTTTTCCCCAACAAAATATCTAAATATATTTAATTAGGTAATTTAATTGCTGTGATTTTAGAGATGTGCATATGCTTCACATCTCATGTGTTCTTTGTTCTTACCACAACGTGACCATGGATAATGTTGTTAAAAATAAACTACATTCTAACATGGGTAATTAAAGTCTTATAGTTATGTTTAACATTAATATGTTACAAAAAATTCTCCTAGTAACCAATTTTCTGATTAAATGTTGACTAAAGAAGGTTATTGGCGTTCATCTACAAGCATCTGCACTACAGCTCATATTATTAAAACTAATACAGTTTTATGCATATTGCACAGTTGAAATATAGTAACATATCAGAATATGACAGTTTGTTTTACTATATGTCAGCATTAACATATCTTCAGTATGAATGCTAATTAGGGAAAGGGCATGATATTCATGTGAACACCAAGACAGACATGTGAATCATAACCCCAGTGTAGGGAACAAAGTAGACAGGCATTGATCTCTATTAAACATTAAAAAAAGGTCACTGCACCATCACAGACACTGCAAGCACAGGGTACCTAAAATATTGAATTTTTATTTAAGATGAACAGTTTGCAGGAAGGCTGCTGCTCTTTTGTTTCCCCCTGACCAACTGCCAAACACCTCCAGAACCCCTCCTAGCTCAGAAGCGCTTTCTGCAAGTATGCATGTACCACAAGCCACACACACACACACCACACACACACACACACACACACACACACACACACACACACACACACAGACAGTGTGCGAAGTTTTACCCCTACCCCAACTTCCTCAACATCAGTAGCTGCTAACACCAAATGCACACAAAAATGCACCACTCCCATGCCAATATTCGTCACACAATTAGCAATGCAGCCGCCTCACTAACGATGTACTAGCCCATTTCCTCCCCAAGTATGCTTAAAACGCCTCTGGGCCTCTGTTTCCCCATACAGTTTAACAAGTTACAAGTTTACCTTGTTATCTCATTGAAAAGTCCACACACACATGGTCTGGCCTCCCTTCAGATTGCATATAAGCGTCTGACACAGCTACTTCATACACATCATAAACACTTGTAATTGCTGAGCTTTCCTTTTTAAATAAAAGTTTCTGTAATACCATACAGTATAATAGAAAGTTCAGTTTATAATTGACACACAAAGCCACTTGTCTCATACTAGTGCAGTGTTAGAGAATGTGAATGGAAAATCATATTTTAGAAGTAAGCAATTTTATGCATATTATACCTTTATTGTGTCTGTTTATTTTATGAGTTTTTTGCCATTAGCCTCGTTATCCTTATTCCTCTAAAACGATATCAACATGGAAGGTTACTCAGGTGGTGAGTTGCATGCATAAGGATTCACTTGCTGCACTGAAAAGCATTATTTTCTCCTATAAACTTTCTGAAGGTCTTTCTTCTTGTGGCTGTATTATTTTATTAGAAGAATTGCATGTTCATTTGTAAATGTTTTACACATTTATATTTTTCCAATAATTTAGTTTGAATGTTGAAATATGTATTTGCTGTCTGCTAAGTTTATAGCTAGCTACTGTAGTTGTATGTTCGTAATGTAGTTACTGTAAGGTTGACATTACACAAAGCAACTTACACACAACTAAAGCTGCAAACACTACTTGCTTATGACATGATTACGTGCAACTTTACCGTTGCATGAAGCAATTCAAACAGTATTTAAATTGCACTCAATGTCCAATCACATTTACATCTTGTATGTAATTTCATCCAATATTGTGGCCATCAGTTCTAAACCTGTTATGTGGTACTCATTTCTCAAATCATTTATTCTTCACCAATTGTATTATTGCAATGGTTTTTGTAAATGAAATTGACCTGAAAAAGTTATAGCCTATTCAACTATATTGTTCTATCAACCGATCATTTCAAACCCAGAATTAGTAAGAAAACTTACGAAAGCTTTGTCTGAAAAAAACAGGTAGATTTTTTTTCTTTAGCTAGCTAGCTAATTCAATTTACCTTAGTTGTTTTGCGTTAACGTTTTAGTTACCACTTGTACAAACCTATAAAAACCTTTATAAAGTGCAATTTCTTCCTCCTGAGTCCACCCAATGTATTTCTTTGCTCTCTATCTGCTAACTGAATACAAATTAACTCTAGATACTTTGATCATCTGAATACAACACCCAGCTGGTCAATGCATTGCTGTTGCTAAGTCGCACAAATTATCATAACCCGTGCAATGGTTTGAGAGAGACTTAACATGAATTTGCAACTGCTTACTAATATTGCCAACTTGTTATATGTGATTGCAGATAAATATAAAATTTAGATGTCTTCAGACTGAGTTAACTAATGTTAGCTAGTTTAGCTTATAGGTGGCTGGCTATATACCTTAGAGGCTGTTGGCTCTTTTTTAACATGGATTAACCCAGTATTGCCTACTTGTCATTGCTGCTTATCAAAAATTTTGAATTTTATGACAGGAGTGTTTTTTTCTGAACAAGGGAAAAAAAACACATTGTGTGTGTGTGAAACACATTTTGTTTGTGAATGTTTTCATTCATCAATTTTAGCATATGCACATTTTTGAACTTCTGGGCACTAAATTTGCATTGGATTTGTGCAAAGCTGCAAAGCTGCAAATGTGGTTTTCAGCAAAGTTTAATCCAAAGCAGACATTTCAAGGTAGCTATGGATTTTGGAAATGGAACAAAAAATGCTCCTTCTAACTTCTCTGGATGCTTGGAATCACTGTTACAGGTGCCCCAGAGAACCGTTTAACCATAATGTTTATTCTAGTTTATGTATTTGCTAGATAGTTATGAGTGTTATGACTGTAACTTAAAAACTTGCATTGTTTGTCCTTAAAATGGCAGCCAAGAGTACATATACCAATGGGAATCGATTAATTTTTTTTGGCATTTAGAGAGGTGTTCAAACACTTATTTAAGATGCGTGTCTGCCAAGGTCATTAACCATAATGATGCATGATAGTCATGAATTTCTTTTCTTTATTTCTTTTCTTTACCTGTTTTTTTTTTTTTCTTGCCAGGAGCTTTCATTGACCTTCCAAAATATAGAATGCTATCTTAGATTTAGTTGGATTTCATTTAAAAGGTTACTTTAAGGTGTGGATAAATGTAATCATCATTGTCATGTTTTCTGAAATAAAATTCTTTTTTTGACATATATGACTTTGCTCTGTCCAGTACTGCTTTTAACCCTTAGATGCACGAGTGACTGGACCCTACACTCTTCCATAAGTGGGTCAAAAATGACCCGTGTTAAAATCAATGTGTTTTTATGCCACTTTTGTCATTTTGGCTAAGAATAATCATTTGTATTATATTTTGTATTATATTTTGGTCCACACAAGAATGATTTTATATATGAAATATTTTTATTTTTCACTTTTTTTCACATTTTTAACATTTTTAAAACATTTTGAAAATTAGAAAAGAAAATTACACAACAGCAATAGAACAATGTCAACATCCATTTTGCGTGTGTGTGTGTGTGTGTAACTGTGTAACTGTCCAGACAGTTCCTCTCTCTTTTCTTGCCTTCTTGTCTCCTCACTGTATGCAGTTGTGACAAACTACCTGTTTCTGGCTGTGATCATTGCACACAGGTACATTGCATTTCCCACACCGACTGCTGACTTTACGATCTTTGTTACTTGGGCAGATCTGACACCTCCTTCTCTTTGGTTGGCCCTGTCTGCTTCTTTCCTGTGGCTGAGTTGTGGCTTTTGTCACCCCACACCTTCCCATTGCTTCAATGATTGGGGTTTGCAGATGGGGGCAACCTTCCAGTCGACTTCTCATGTGTGGTGTGACAAGCTCCTTTGAGAGCTCATTGAGGAAGAGCCGTTGTGCATTGGTGATACCACTCTTGAATTCAGGGTGCTGAGCCGTGAAAAAGGTGTAGGCATTCAGGGTGGCGATGTCAAGTATGTTGTACCACAGCACCATGGGCCACCTCTGTGTTTGACGCTTGCAGGTGTAGGTACCAACCATCTGGTCCATGGTGTCTACACCTCCTTTGGTCTTGTTGTAGAATGTGATCTCTTCTGGTTTTTTCTTTCTGCTATTTTCATTGACCACTTTGTTGTGATGCATCCTGCTCAGGAGCACAACAGCCATTCCTTTCTTTTGATATAGTCTGTGTGGTCCACAAAATATATATTCCTGACAGTCACAGTTGAGAAGAATCAAAGGTTCCCATGAAATTCCATAGGAAATGAATGCGGGTCATTTTTGACCCACCTATGGAAGCTTGGGGTAGTAATACAAAAACTACAATTTCGTAAAATGTATAAAAGGCAAGTTAAAAATTTAAATGGAATGATATCAATAACATGTTTTTTGAGGAATAGCTGGAATATGAAATGATAACAACTTTTCATTACGAAGATATTGCAGGAAAACGACCTCACCGGGTCACTTATGCATCTAAGGGTTAAGGTGAAAGTATTGGATTTCTAAATATTTAACCCGAAAGAAATGCATCAAATGTGTATTCACACACATGCCAACTGCACTACTTAATTTTGATGGATTGATCGTGCTCATATTCAGTCAGATTTCATTTCATGGATCTGCATGTCAATCATAATAATCTTTCCACCAAATGTTTAAATTCTCATTACTTTCAAAGGCCTTCAGGGCTCTCTCTCCGAAATTCACCATGGATACCTATATTGTGAGGTGGCTTGATTGGCATGAAGGGGGAATCATTATCCAGGAATGATTATCCATGTACACCCTGCTTAATTAACTTCAGTGAATGTGATATATATTGCACTGAGGTGAGCAGATAAAACAGCTTCCTCCTCATGAAAAGCCTTTGTCCTCCTGCCAGCACTCTGGCTTATAACTAACAAGGTCACAGCAAAGACAGGATGTAAATTGAATGCTCTTATTAGCAAACTTTCCTCAAAAGTAAAAAGAATAGCCTACGTTCAGATTGTAATTGCAAAATACCTTCATAAAAAACATTAATTTCAATTGTATTCTTTTAGCAGTTTCCTTTGTTTCATCTTTTCTTATTGCAGTGCTTACTGATTGACAATTACACATCTATTTGTTGCATTAGGTTTTTTTTGCATTGTCTGTAAACATAATTGCAACTATTATTTCATTTGTTGCATATCAAAATGTTCTTCTTGATTGCCCCCTACCCCAAGTCTTGCAATCACAATTCACATTGTTTGGCCATAAAACCTTATTTGTCTTGGTAGGTTCTCCCCTCAGCACTATAATTGCTTTCTACTGTAATACTGTAATTGTAAAAGAACTACAATTACAACTAATAGCACTTACTGGAATGTTCATGCATACTTCATCAGAAATGCAACTGTGGTACAAAATACTGCAACTGATTATCCAATATTGTCTTCTGTGTTTGTTATAACTAATTTCTCATCTCAGAATTAGAAAGAAGAATGTCAGGGGTGCGGGCACGGACTCAGACGCGGACCAGGTGAGTACAGGTTTCTCAGACTTTAATGTAATCACTGGGCAGGCTCGAAGTAGCAGAACAGGCAGGGCAAAACACCGGGAAGGCAGTCCTAATAAACGCAAACCGGGAGCGGGGATCGGCAACAGGAGCAGGCGGGGTAGGAATCCGGGAGGTCAGTCCGATCAGGCAGTCAAGGCAGGAGCAGCAGGCAGAGACGAGGGTCACGATCAGGCAGGAGTCAGAGACAGAACAGGGCAACATGAAAAAAGCAGGCGGGAACGATCCAGAGAAAAATGCTGGACGAACTAGCAACAAGACAGAGACAGGCAGTAAATAAATAGGGCTGGGCTGATGGGACGATGGGATGCAGGTGAGCAGGCAGGCAGGTGGCGGCGATCAGGAAATCAGGTGGTCGAGGACCAGGCGGAGAACGGGGCAGGGCTAGGACACAAGGGAAAACAGAAGCACATGGACAACAACAACACAGCTAGGAGGCTGGAGTACTGACATCAAAAGGGATAAATGTCTCAGGTTTCCAAGGAAATTCAGTCAGGATAAATCTAAAATAACAAAAGTATACTATCTGGTAATTGATTGACTGATAAGGACCTCCTTCTGGACAGTATTGGTATAAGGGAAAAAAATAAAGATGGAAACACTGCCTGTTTACAATTTTCCTTAATTTGAGGATATTGGGTAGGTCATCCAAGCAAGATAGAAATTAGCGAGGCATACCCCATATGTATACTGCATCAAGTATCAAACCTATGGCCAGTACATCTTATTATCTTAATTTACATTGTGGTTGTAATAGCTAACCACAGATAAAACTGATGGACAGGACACCAATATATCACAGAGTCTGGTGCCTAATCCATCACTGTATTGCTGAACACCAAGAAGTCACAGATGGCCAATTGAATCTGCAACCATCTGGTCCCAGGGCTAAAACTAATCACAAACAAATAAATCAAAAATAATAATAATTCAAGTAATTTTTGGCATTTTAAAGACTGTGTCACACAGCTGATGGAGTGAATATTAATATTGACCAGGAGGTATGAAAAAAATTCTTAAAGGAGAGCTGATTACAGCTCCTGAAGTTTGGTAACTAACTGCATACATTAGCCAATGGCTTGTGCTTGTTTTCATAGATGAAAGATTTTCAAGCCAGGCTTTCTTGTGTCTGACTAATTAATGTCAGTTAAATGAGTTTTACCATCTTTCTGACTTGTAATTATATCTTTTTCCAGCTCAGTGCCTATATGTCACAACTGGATATAAATTAGGCTGAGTCTCCTTAATGGTGTTTAAAAACACTGAATAACATGCACCCAGTTGAAAGGCATAATTACAAGAAGCAGTTTCCAATTCTGTTTTGTAGACTCTATCTTGTTAAGCTGTGTACTTGAACAGAAGGTACCAGCATACTGAAACATAAAGTATAACATTTTTGTAAAAATACAGTACATAAATATAAACATAGAAAACTAAAGGAAAACAAAGATAGTGGAGATGTTGGAAGAGGTCATTTTCCATCTAGATTGAGAATGATGTTAAGTTATAATGTCTGTAACAATAACAATCCAATAGTCTAATCCACTGAATGACTCACTGAAGTACAAGAATATTGATGGAGGAGACTTAAGTTAGGCGTGGCACACTCAGCTAACCTTCTATTCCCCCATGACACTTTTAGACCCTTCATTTTTTATATTTCTGAGGATTAGACCTCAACTCTTTCCTCTGCCTCCCTTCCCTTTTCTTACCATGCTATTGTAACATTCTTTCACTAAACATATAAACTAAATAATATTTATAAAGAAATCCACTTCAGCACTATAAATATGGATAAGCATGTAGTAGCATTTATCCTACTACATTCAGGCTACTGTGGACACATAAATGGCCAGGTATTTCTGACTCCCATGACCACTGTACTTGTAACCTAACCCAAAGCTGAAATGTTGGTTTGGGTCATTAAGTAATTAAGTATTAAGTAATTGCAGACCAACTGTGCATTATCATAAGAATATAAAAAAAAAAAAAAACATTACTGAGAAATTGTGTACTGAGCAAGAGCCCCCAGGAGGTGCTATACTTTTTGTTTCTGAAATAAATTGTAAGATTGTTCATCTTTATGGAAATTTTAAAATGTAAATATTTGCTATCAACAAATATTATTCATAACCATTCATATTCTGAAAACACCTGTACAGTACTTTTTTTTTTACTACTGGGTTTAGGTGAAAGGGCAGGTTCTGTATAGGGGATTCAAACTGCAGCCCCATTGCCAGTTGCACCTCCATCAGTGACAGTTTGAACTATGTGAGTTAGTTATTCATTTGCATATCATGATCAAGTATGAACATACATTTACATACAGCTAGTGGGGCTTCTGAAGCAGCACTCCTTTGAAGATGTAGTGGTAATGCCAAAAATGCTTTGGGGGAAGGATTTTTTTCACATAGGGTGGCTGCCCACTGTAAAATATCTGATATTATAAAAAAAAAATGTGGAAATGTTGGAATTTTTCTATCACAGATTGTCAGGGCACCATTACAGCTCACATATCAGCTGTCTAGATGTCACTGCACTTCCAAGGAAAGGGATGTACAGCAGGATTCTAAAACTGTTCTATTACTTGTTCTATCCTTCTCCTGTTACTGAAACCAACAGAACTGAACACTGAAACTATACAACTCAGACAGCAAGCCTGTCACTTTGATGCTCCACTTGGCCCTCTAATATCAAGCAGTAATACATTTAAAGATACAGAAACAAGTTAGTGTTACAGCTGAGTGAACAAAAAAAGCAGAAATGTATACATTTCAACCTAGTTGCTTTATAAGTTGCCAGTAACAAACGGACATCTGAATCTGAATTTGCAATGCATTATGTTACATCCAGTTAATGAATAGATTGAAGTCTTGATAAAGCCACCTCTGGGTAAATTAGTCTGTGTAATTCAGACAATAGCACCAGCAAAATGTTATTTTTTTCCCCCTCACTCTGTAACTTGTGCATGGATGAAACAAAACACTGCAGCGTTACAGATTTGTAATTGGTTATTGGTTGTGGTTCTAATTTTGCTTCGGCTGTGTTCCGTGTTTCCACCAAATTACACTGTCTCTTTAATTTGCAATAACTCGCAATGGAAGAGAAACAGAATGGCTCTAATTGTTTATGCAGTGTTTGTGCAAATTTGGAGCTCACACTCAGAATGTACAAACAGAAATAAAATATTTACCCATTGGTAAGTGATTGTCAAACAGCAGACATTGCTTTCAAGATTTCTGGAAGATACATGGCCCATCATTCAATTAATCCTGGCTTGATAAGTGCACGATTCCAAGGAACTGCCTCACAGAATGTACTTTGTAACTGGGATGCACAAAGCAATTAAGAAATAAGCAATTGACAGAAACATAAAACAATCTTTTATTAGGGTTTCACTTTTTTAAGGTCAAATGTAAATATTTGTCATTCCGGCAGTCATCTTACAAAGACAAAATATTCACAAAGCACAATGCATTAGGATATATTACACAATAAAGCAGATTCCAAGGAAGAGCTCACTTGGCAGCATGTCTGAATTAAATTGTTCCTGATCGATGTGTGTGTACCCTCTCATTGCATTAATGGAATGAATGCCAAGCATACAAAACAAACAAAACTTAATTTTAAATCTCTGTTAAAATGTAAATATAATCAAAGTACCCTTGAGAAGACCAATGTTTATACTTTAAACAACATTGTTTACTTAAACTAGTTTTCCCAAAACTAATAGCTCTTTTTTTTCTAATACTCCACCTTTAGAGTCTTTATCTTCTGTTTTTCTTCATATCAGAAATTTATATGGCTGTAATGGTACTTTCAAAACTGTTTCAGTGGTTTGTTGGTCTTTCAGTGCTTTTAAAGATTAGTGCAAAATTATATTTGGGAGTGTTATGTATTCCATTTTGGAGATAGTTGGAGGTATATTACACAATTTTGTGATGACAATACTCAATGCAACTTTTAAACAAATAAGGTACTTAAAAATGTAATATAGTTAATATAATACAATATAATGACGTGTATCTGCAGCAGTTGAAAGGGATCTGTTATTTAATTTAAGATATATTACAGCATTACATATTACATAATATTTCATATACACATTATAACATATTATTGAAATATAACATTATTAATAATAGTATTACTGTTTGTGCTTATTATCTGTTGTTAAGTTCTCTACACACATTTTCATTCTTTAACACTCTTTATCATTTCCATTCCACATTAATGAACATGTCCTTAAGTGACATCTTTAATGAAATAATCACTTTATTCTTCAATCCAAACTGAAATAATATATAATTATATTATTATATAATATTATATTATTTTCTAATTTACAGTGCAGTACAAAATACAATTCCTTCTCACTGCCTGTGTCCACCATTTGTTCTGATTTCAAGGTAACAGCTGAAGGAAAAAGACCAAGCCCTGACTTAAGTAATAACCGTAGACAGCGGCCAATATTTTGTTAACTTTGTTAACTAAAATGAAACTCTGACTTGACCTCTGTCTTACCTGAACAAACAACAGCATAAAACTTCAGACAGTATACTAATACTCAAATGGTCAAACTGTACTAAACAAATGCTGCTTACCCTCCTCACACAGCTGCATGAAGGCATTCAGGCAAAATGCATACTCATTATTGACTATTATTATTATTGGGAAAGTTTGTGATTCATCTCCCTAATTGTTTTTTTTTTTTTCCTAAAATGATTTATTGGGGGTCACATTTTCACATCTCAAGATGCCAAAATGACATGTCACTAGATGTGTTGTGATGTTGATGCGATGGAGCAATTCACTTATTTGATGTCTATGAGTTCATAGAACTGGAAGAAAAAGGAATTCCTTCCCCTTTTTAAGGCTTAATATAGAACATTCAATTTATCAAAAATTCTCTATGAGAATGAACCACATATAGTGACAAATCATCAATCATTTATTGATATTATTAATGATTACTATTATTAATTATTAACAATTTAATTTCATTGCAAGGATAAATTTAACTAATGTAACTAAAGAATAAACATTTAATAATGATAATAAAAAAAAGTTTACAGTTCCAATACAATGAATATTATATCTCCTATTACAATAGAATCTACCCAGGAAATATAAAACATTGTTAAAATGCAGCAATAAGGTTGTAGTTTGGTCAGCTGTCTATTGTAGAAGTGAGCTACCCACTGCATTTATGCTTGTGAAGGCAACTAGGGTCAGCAGGACATGTAACCAAAAAAGAATCTGAATATAGATACCCATTGAAGGCAGTGTGTACGTAAATGTCTATGTCACCTTAAGTTTGCATGGCATGCAGGGGACCTATGTTACAATAGAGCCTGAGATAACATTACTAATTTATAGAATGTCCATTGACTAGTTGCATAAATCAGAATGATAAGTAGTTAGTTAACTAGCGATTAGTAGTGGCTTCTACTTAAAATAAGTGCCCATGCTTTCTGTTCCCTAAAGCAAATTCCAGTATGGCTATACTATGTCTATAGCTAAGCAACCTAATCATAACTAGCTAGTTATCTTACAGTAATTACAGAAAGTAGCTAGCTTCAAGATAAGCTGACATGGCTCGTTAATTACATTAGTCCTAACAGTAGTCATACCTGATAGTTTGGTACAAATCACGAGCTAATATTAGCACTGCTCCTGACATCTATTCATGGTAAAATTACAACACAATAAATATAAATGATTATATTTACAGATTAATTACAGGTTAAATTCTATTACTGTGTTCAAAACATTACGTATCCATCATTCTCTCTCGCACATCACCCCAGCCACCATTTAAAAAAAAAAAAAAGTAAATATTTTGGAATGTTGCATGAACCACAATACCTTCTGGGATTGCCGTCTGTTTGAAAGAACCATCGGTTATGTCCTTCAGATTTGCTGAGTAGGTAACTTAGGAGCATTCATTTTAAGGCACCTCTGAAATTAGACATGACTTAAAAAGGCCAATAGACCCATGCTGCCCTCATGCTGCATAATGTGCAGCCCTCTGAGGCAGCTCACTTCAAAAATAGATGCAGCCAACATATGACAATGTAAAAGTGTGACAAGTGGTGTTGGTATAACACTGTGAAAATATTTTGACTGAGATGGAGCAGGGCTTTTTTTTTCCTTTCAGGCATCAAGAAGCCTTACATATAAGAATGTTCATGCAGGTCAACATTTAGTTGAATTTTTGTTTGCTCTCCCTCTCAGCCTTAATAAAGGAAAATCCCTCCAATGGGGTATTGTGGTGTCACTATCACTTCCACAGTGTGTGTGTGCCTGTTATTAGGATTACTGATGTGCTTTGCAATATTCTACAATGAGGATACATAGCTATAAGGTGAATGTAAAATTGGTGACCCAGACTACACAAAAGCAATGGTGAGAAGTGTTATTAGGCATACTGGAGCATTTTTGATAACATGCAGCAGTAGAATTCAGATGAAAACCAAAGAGAAGGAAATGCAAAATAGTAACAAGCTGATGCTGGGAGCTGGTTAATTTAATGAGGTAAACACTACCAGTATATTGGTCAGATACCAACCTGATCATGAAATGTCTATTTCTTATTTGATTTCCACATGGTTGTAGTAGTTACTGAAATCATGTGACAGTTATGGCTTTTTCATATGTATCTGTTTGCCTTTTACCCAAATGTATTTCATGAGTGTAACATTAAGTATTTCATTCAAATTCAGTGGCCACATAATATAAGTAAGATGGCTTGCTAGCTCTATGAACAGGAAATATATCCCAGGCAGGACCTAAGAGTTTTTCATGAAAGAAACTGTTTTTCTGAGGAAAAAAAAGACCTTTAAGAAAGTCACTACCACAAGTGCCTGCAGTTTACACTGTGCAATGTTTAGAAGTAGGAATAATATATTTTGTAGGCTAAATGTGTTGCTTTAATAGTAATACATATTGTGTATCATACAAAATTTAGTATACAACAAACTGGAAAAACAAACAAAAAGCACACATTATATTGACCACTTGGCAAAATATAAAACCCATGGAGGCCTAGATGCACCAAACGTCCTCTACTACTATCTGGCCAGCTATCTACAATACATAACAAAATGGATCCACATGAATCACAACAATCTATGGATAGATACAGAACAGTCAGAATGCAGAAAAATCTCAATCAATCATGCTCCATTCCTAAGTAAGACCATCAAACACCATAGGTGCTTTAAAAACACCCAAATTTCCACAACTTCCATCTCACTACCCTGCAATAGTTAAACAATCTAACAAATAACATCTCATTGGGGAAAAAAAGTCTCTGCCAAAAACCAAATCAATTCCATGAAACATGGACCCCATTCATCAAATTCCTTAACCCGCCTGTGAATTAATGCCACACACACACTCAGACACACACCCATTTCATTCTCTGCCACACACTATTCTTACATGCAGTCATGGGCAAGCCTACCCTGACATATCCCCATTTCCCTAGCAACCAATCAGTTCTCCCCTTCTTCCCCTCTCTCTCGTTTGTCTATCTGTTTGTCTTTGTGTCTCCCAGACTGTATATCTGTTTGTCTGTGTTGGGGGGAGAGGGAGGAGGGGGGTGGGTGGGGGATCAGTGGCGGCTGGTGAGCTGGAAACAGGGGAAGCGGAAACACTACCTTTAAATCTATCATTACTTTTAACCTGTTCCCCTTTATCCTCCTTGATTAACAATAAAACAAATAATTCACAGAATTATCGTCACCAATCGCGTAATTAGAATCAATGATTATGCTCGTGAAACACGGGAGGTTGTCTGAAATTTGTGTACTATTGCGAAAGCTACAGCATGAGATTGTTTAATCAACAAGGATGGCAATTTGAATAATAAAGTGGCAAGTAATCCCAAAGCTTTCTCTTAAATGTTTCACATTATAGCTTTCTTGTGTTACAAAATTCAAATTACAAGACGGAGCTAAATTTAGTTAAAACGATTTAAATTACTGAAAATAAACTTTTAGGTTAGGCTGAGTGCAATGAACAATAACGTTTGGAACACAGACCTCACAAAAGCTGATGTGTCATGAGCATTTAACGTAATTTAAATCGATAAATGCCATCCTTGTTAATTAAAAACAATCTCACGTTGTAGCTTGTGTAAGCACACAAACTACAGACAATCTGCACTGTTTCGCAAGCATAATCATTTACTCTATTTATGCGATTGGTGTTGATTATTCTGTGAATTATTTGTTTTATTGTTAATCAAGGAGGATGAAGGGGAACAGGTTGAAAGTAATGATAGATTTAAAGGTAGTGTTAGGGGTTCCCCTGTTTCCAGCTCACCAGCCGCCACTGGTGGGGAGTAAGGGAGCTCAAAGTACCTGTGTTGTTATTACCTTTTTTCTGGGGTGGGGGAAGGGGGTCATCAGACTTAAGTTACTATTATCACTGTTATTGTTGTTGTTATTATTATATTCTTTGTCTTCTTGGAGGGGAAAGAGGATTGACTTCATTATGTAACATTTGTGATGAAATTTAGACCTGACAAAAAAAGAAGTCCTCCAAAGAGGTGGGGTGGTGGCAGGCTTAATACAAAAGAGGGAAAGTAATACACATGTTGTTACTGTCATCAGTGGAGCCAGTTATTAGCACACACTATGCCTAAGAACAAAGCCATAGAGAGCAAACAGCAATATGGCATGTTGAAAAACAAATCTAATGTAATCTGAAAGAGGATCCATACTCTTAGTATGGACATACATAACCATTTCATATCATCACCGCAAAAGATGACAAGCTGTTTCAAAGGCTTCTATGTATTGAGCAGTGTCTTAATGCATGTTTACATTGGACATAGTGAAGCATACTAATGTCAAGAGAACACAGAAATAAACTGTTAATTGCAAAGTGCACAATCATTTGTTTTTCAGTTAGAGAAGAAATGTCCAATTAATTGCATGATTTAAAACCTCTAGGGGACTCATAAAGGGGACTCAGCGGTAGAAAATAAAGACGCATCAAGACATCTGAAATGGAGGGGGAAAAACAGTCATATACATGAATTAGGGCTGGGTTGATACTTTTTGTATTAAAATATTTGTTTAGAAAATATGTGGGTATGCAATAATATGCAATATTAGTAAATATTACACAGAAGTTGGGACTGGTCACATTAAAGGCATTTCATTTTGTAGGCATTTAATTTTGTAATTACCACAATTAAAGGTCAAGAATATATCCTCAAGGTTGCAGTTTGCTAGCTAATCAATTTAAATTTCATAAATACAAATTTCAAACAAATAGCTTGTCTATAACATAGTCTAACATGTAGCAACAGGCTCTCTTGATTTTACTTAAACATTTTTTGTTTTCTTTTTTCAAGTTATTTTCAAAATTTCATTTCATTTTAAAGCTTCACTTATAAGTGCATAAAAATCTCTCTGAAACCCATGAGGGAATTAGTATTGGAAATTACTCATAATGGATATTTGCATACATGTTCACAAGATTTGCATTTTGTGACAAAGTTAACTCAGCCTAAAAGGACTGAAACAGTAGTTTTACAGATCTTGCTCTCTCTCTCTCTCTTCTTCACACACACACACACACACACACACACACACACACACACACACACACAAATGTATGTGTGGACCATGAATGATAGCTCTGTCCATAAGGGGTAATCAGAGGTTTATAACCTGAGCAGCACACCAACAAAAGCCTAATGCATAATCAGATGATAGGGTATTATTTGCATTCCTTGAACACAAATCCAGCTATATATACTCAATACGTAATGATTATAGTTTATACAACTAAAAGTCAATACAATTAAGGAAATGTACTATAGCGGAGGACAAGGTACAAATGCAAACCTTCCAAAGACAAAATAAACAGATCTCATCATTTAAGTCAGATACACTTCTGAAAACAAATCCCCATGCTCAGAATTATGTTTTGGAGTCAGTACATCAATTCCTTATTGAGTCCAAGTGTCTTTGTACAGCATATAATGATCATTTCTATATTAACACTGTTTAAAAATTTTGTGTTCAAGAACCGAGCAATTTACCTATGGCTCACTTATAACACGTAATATTGTACTTAATACAGTGCAATGGCACATATTTAATGAAAAAAAGCAAAAATATATAAAATACACTAAACACAGTTTTTCTCATCTTGTGCTCATTACTAAAGCAGTAAAAGTGCCTGGATGTCACTCAAAATGACAGGATTAAGAAAGACACTGTCTACAGATGAAAAATCCTGTCTTCTTGAGTCTTAAAATAGTCTGAAGACCAATGAAAGAGATGCAGCTGAGAAACTGGGAATTCCACAGCCTGCACTGTCTAAGATTCTAAAGAAGGTCACATCATTAAAACAAATGCAAACAGACAATGCACAACAATGCCAGCTAACATAAACACTCAAATATGATTAATGTGAGTGATTCTATGTTTGAATTCAAGAACATTGATTGGGTAGCACTGTAGCTCCAACACTGCCTGAAATTCACATGCAAATATGAGTCATGCTATTGATGAGTTTAATAAATGAAGGATTTTGTAAAAATACTGAGCACTTCAAACACTTCTTGTTCCATGTTTGAAGAAATTTGCTTGCTACACTTCTCAATTAAGAGAGAAATGTTATCTAAAACAAGGCTCTTTTACCTCTTTATTTAGAACTCTGCTCCTAAGAATCAAATCTTCATTGACAGATGTGATTCTCATTTCCACTTGTAATGAAAAAAAAAACATACAAAACATCATCTTCAAAAAATCATACAAACATTTTCTTCCCTCTGCAGTCTCAGTAATTACCAAATAAATTACATGAAATGGTTGAAGTTTGTTTTACAGTTGCTTCATTAGTGTTTTTTTGGCAGGGTACTATGCTTGTGGTTGACAGATGTTGAGTAGAGGAAGTTTTGTAATTTATGTTGTTCTAATGTGAACAGCCTGTTTAGTTTGAACTTTATTTATAGGCACACTGATATATCAATGTCTTGCTTAAATCAAAGAGGCAAAGAAAAAAAAAAATACTATGTAATACATTTTGAACAGTACAGTCACACATCATCTGTGTTGTTCATAACTGTAACTTTAAATTGAAACAAAATAATGTTATAAAATAATGTAACTTATCATGGTATATTTATGCATGTTCTGTCCATATAATTATTACTACTACTAACAAACTGTATTGCAGAATAGGTTTGGATGCCCCTTATATCCCTTTCCAAATTAAACATGCATAATAACATACCATGGTCTCAACTGTGGCTCTAGCGCAAACAAAAGTGGTCAAACATTATTATAGCTGGCATAAAATTGCCATAAACTACTGTACTACTGAATTACTATTTCTAAATATTTATGGTTGTACTTCCCATTAAAGTGAATTCAGAATAGGGCAAAGCACTGTATTTATGCTGTTTACAACAGAAGAGCATCAGCATGCATTTATGATATATAAACATACTTTAGTTGGTAGTCCAGCTTTTAAAATGATTTACGTTAAAAGCCCACATTGCCTTATACAATACAAACTGAACAAGCAGTATTCTAAAGTAATGACACTGAATGTTTCCTAAATTGGAATTTGCCCTCATGTTTTATTTTTATTTTTTCTCATTTCACTATCTGAAGAGAATGTGTTCTTTCAAACTTCATGTGGCATACCAACGTGTCCAATGCAGGACAGTTTGTGCATCAGCAAGGTAACATAAAAGGGTAGGTATTGAAGTATTTTGGTTATAAATTTATGGTTATAAATGTTGGTGTCATGTGACTGACTATAGCATTCTCAGTGGTGCCAGTCTGAACACATACAGTGTATACATACATACAGTTGGCAGTGTATTCAAGAACAATGGGCTTAGTTTTTAGATGTCTCTCTGATGCCAAAACCAAATTATAGTTGTAGTGAAAAGCATTGCTGTGTGCAAAGTTTGAAAGGGTTTGGTGAGGAACTGCTTACCATCCAAATGCAGCGGGATGAATTCAGCATTATGGTACTGAACCAGTTTCAGCTGTAAATGTCAGTATAGGCATCATTGTCAACTACATCTATAGTAATCGATTTGGGTAGCTAACCCAAAAAAGTAGATTCTCTTGATTGCAGACAGTACTGTCAGCTGCCAGCCTCTCTGCCAATTAGATGTTTCAAGTTTGACCTTAACAGTATATGGCCATGTGTCACAGTTTCATAGTGGGGACTTTTTGAAAGATGAGGGATACAGAGATGCTGAGCATGGCATTATGGATCTCTGGACCAGGGTTTCCGTTAGCCGGTAATTACCAGTTTTTGCCTGGTAAAATTGATAAAAAACTGATAAATTAAAAACTTGCCATTCAAATGTCTGGTAATAATACTCATACAAAACATAGCTATAACGAAGGCTATCCCTGAACAGGACATTTGTGTTTTGACAGCGAAACAGCCTATTAACAGCCTACAGTACTACAGGCTACACTACCCAAAAGGGTGCGCTCTTTTATTGTGCGATACTTGCTACTAGGCCTGCTACTATTCAACTGTTCAACAAGAGTGTTTATATGCAGTTCATGACCAGTACCTGCATAGGGCCTGACCTTGAGTAACTTTTCCCTTCCGTAGGATATCACCCTTCCCCTGGTGTTAGTTCATAGATCATTCTTGCAGGAGAAGAAAGCATAGTGCAGTAACAACTGTATGTGTCTGTGTGCACGTATGTGTGACTCTGTGTTTGTACGTTTGAATGGAACAGAAATTTAATATTTCAAATTCTATTAAATGCAAAAGATGCATCCCAATTTATACACTAACATTTTTTTCAATTCTAGATCAATAGATTCCAGTGAACTTATAATTGACTGTGAATTGGGCATAAGACATACTTACCATAAATCGGGTATAAGACATACACTTACCATAAATCAACTGTTTATATAGTTAAGGCAAAATAGCATTACATTGAATCTAGATTGTATCCACAGTTGCTGTCTTTTGAATTTGGCTTTGAAACATCAATTTACATTTTTGACACAAACAATATTGAGTGTGTATATACTGTATATAAATCCATGTGTCTAAACAAAAATACAAAGACTGGGCTTGTTCAGGTTCAGTTTGCCTTTCAATGTTGACTCAGTGATTATCTGCTGTCTAGGATAATATTCCCACCAAAGGCAAGGATTGGATCATATGAATAGGAGCTAACAACTGATGAAATACAGCTTCATGGTCCAGGAATTCAGGCGCTTTGCACAGAATGGTTACATCTCAGCTGGAACTATTGCCTTATAACAGATACCAAGGTGGCATCTCTGGCTTGCAGCTGTTTCTTTTTCACACATGAAAATGCCAGTCATGACTCATTCAAGCTTTTCCACTTTTTACCCTTGTAAATGGAATTACAGCGCAGGCGAACCTTTTTCAATGCATAGATGGATTTTTCTTCATATTTCCTCCACAGCAATGATGTCGTTTTAATTGTAGATGCCTTGTTTGTGTATTCTCTTTAAATAACATCCATTGCCCCCAGCTTCCTGTGACTGCAGCTATTTCTTCAAGTAACTGGCAGTAGATAAAAGGAAAATCTATGGTGACGCACAGGATAACATGAGGTCTGAAAGTAACAATCATTTTCACAGGGTATTCGTGTACTTGCATTTGTTAGAAATGCAAGATTTCACCATTCATCGATGCAAGAATCTATCATCAGCCTTTAAAATTCATTTCAATAAATTTTGTTTCATTGGAAACAATTTGAAACCAACTGCGCTGTGAATTCATTCCAGTAGGCAGCAGCAATAAGCTGGCTATGCTTTCCTTAACCACACCAGTTTATTCTAATGACAAAATGTGGTATAAGCTAAGTTATAAATTCTCTTTTATCAAGTACAATATTATGCAAAAATATGAATATGGTCTCCAGCCTGTTTTTGGCCAGCAGCCTACTCCATGACCAACAAATGTATTCATACCCTTTTAAAAAATGAGTTGCAACCATTGTGCAACCATAAATACATATGTGTAAAATGTGAAGACAATCAACACATTCATACTATGTAGTTATCTCAAACTAGAATGTTGTAAATGTCATCCTGCATGACACTTCCATTGCATGGATGTTGATAATGGCTTTACAGAAGCTCTACCTGTGCTATAACAGCAAATCCATACAAATACACTCTATCCATAACATTCATTTACAGTTAATGTTGACAGTTAAATAATGGCGTGTGTGTGTGTGGGTGTATATATATATATATATATATATATATATATATATATATATATATATATATATATATATATATATATATATATATATAAAGGACAATCTTGAATAAATGAGTGGAGAAACATAATGAATGCAAATGCTTCCACACAGGTGTACTGCAGGGTACAATTAAGCAATGAACATCCAATCATGCTCTGTGGCATGTATAAAAATGCTGAGCAGGCCCAGTTGATCTTGATTTTAGATCAAGATGGCAAGAGGAAAAGATCTAAGTGACTTTGACAGAGGGTTCATTGTTGGGGCACAGATGGCAGGAGCTTCAGTCACAAAGACTGCTCAACTGGCTAGTGTTTCAACAGGAACAGTGACTAAAGTGACATCCGCTTTTAGATATATGGGAAAGACATCAGTAAATAGGGTCGGAAAATGTGGTCGACAGCGCACATTCGATGACTGTGATGCTTGTGCATTAGTGTGATATGTAAGGAAAAACAGAAGAGCAACTCTTCCTCAGGTGACTCAGAATGACAATGCAGGACATGATCAGACTGTGTCAGCAAGAACAGTCTGTCGACAATTACATAGAGAGGGATGTTATAGTAGGGTTGCAGTGCATAAACCCCTCATTACAAAGATGAATGCACATTTGAAAGTTCAGTGGTGCAAAAACCATAGGCACTGGTCTACAGAGATGTGGAAAAAAAGTGATATGGTCAGATGAGTCATCCCTCACCATATTCTCGACAAGTGGGTGAGTGCATGTGTGGCGTACACTAAGAGAACGGTACAGGCCTGAATGCTTGACCCCTACAGTGAGGGGGTCCGGTGGCTCTGTTATGCTGTGGGGGGCATTTTGCTGGCATGGTTTGGGTCCACTTGTCCCCTTAGAAGGAAGGGTCACTGCAAATCAAAACAAAGTTGTTCTGAGTGATCACGTTTATCCTATCATGAAACATTTCTATCCTGATGGGAGTGGTCTCTTCCAGGATCCATAGGGCATGAAGGGTCACTGAATGGTTTGATGAGTATGAAAATGATGTGAATCATATGCTATGGCCTTCGCAGTCACCAGATCTCAACCCAATTGAACACCTATGGGAGATTTTGGACCGACGTGTTAGACAGCGCTCTCCACCACCATCATCAAAACACCAAATGAGGGAATATCTTTTGGAAGAATGGTGTTCCATCCCTCCAGTAGAGTTCCAGAGACTTGTAGAATCTATGCCAAGGCACATTGAAGCTGTTCTGGCGGCTCGTGGGCCAACACCTTAATAAGACACTCAGCCTCTATCTTTTCCACTCCGGGGTCCATTCTGCACATGTGCAAGGATGCTGAGATAGTAAGTATCCCTTGAAAAAAGGTCTAACCAGAAGGTCTAATGAGCTGTGAGAAAAGTGTTTCAGGAGAAATGCTCAAACAATTGGAGAATCTAGTATCATTAGTATGTAATTTTCCCAGTGACATTATTCAATACGATTTCAAATTGATAATTGTATTATTCTGAAAACTGTTGCCCTCTGTAGGAAGTGTCTGCGAGTCCTCCCGATTGCCATTGTATGGTATGTGTATGTCAGATCACTGTCAAGTGCAAACCCACAGGTCTTGACAGTCAAGTAGGTTGATACAAACAAAATGGTGAATAAACCTAGATTATGGTTTGATGTATTACATTACATTACATTACATGACATTCATTTAGCAGACGCTCTTATCCTGAGCAACTTCCAGCACAAACGAACATAAATGTATCCATTCAAGTTGAATAAGCAACAGTGTCGGACCAGGCTAACAACACTCCCAGACCAGTGAGTTGTAGCATAACACTATTTAAGCCCTACCACAAGTTAACTTGTGCAACCTGAATAGGCAACGGAGGCCAAGTATACTACAATACGATGTAAAAACTGCCTCTAGCTACAAACTCTTATCTAATTACTAAAGTATCTACTCAAACTAATTTCGGGAAGCTTCCAGAAACCTTGCCTGTGTATACTCTAGTCCCAGCTCATCTGAAGACAGTACAGTGCTTATCAGGCCAATAAAGTCTATGCCAATCAAAGTTCCCTCTGATTGTCCATGGAGCAGCAATATTGCATTTTGATCAGAGACTTTGCGATTTACTGGACACTAGTGATAAGCTAGTGCATATAATATTCTTACCTTGTACCTTTTATTTAAGATTTTGAGGTTCCTTTGCCTTAAGCTCACATACTGATGCAGAGAGTTGTTTAAATTACTGTCAAAGGAAGTCATAATACTGGTAGTTTCCCATAAATTAGAAACATATTCAAGAACAGAACCAAATTATTTAATAAACCTTGCAAGGTAGTTACAGATCAGCTATTGTCTATCATCACACAGATGATGTGATGCTTTAAAAAGAAGAAAGCTTGGATATTTTCTGTGACCACGTGAATAGGCTGAAAATATATTCTTTGCCTGAGTGGACTGTACTGTATCCATGATGACAATTCCTTTTGACTGACTCTCCAGTAGACAGAATTCAAGATGAAAGCTGAAGAGGCACACAGTGAACATTTTTTGTAGGTTTGGATTTTTTCCCACCGATTCATCCACAGTCATTTGATATACTGCACTGACATCATTCAAATTGAATTTATTTAGTCATTAAAACTATTCATGGATCAAGCCAGTATCCCACGGGGGGTGCATGCATGTAAAAGTAAAAATAACACTTAAAAGTAAATAAAACTTTTTGAAAGACCAAAAGCCATTTATTAAATTCACCCCTTTCCATTAAGAATTCCTGCCAAATTGTCAGTTCTCTCCTGCCTTCTCAGAGAGACAACCTTGAGTTGCAGTGCATCCCTGTACCATCGTAATTTTGGTGATCAAATATTGGGTAAAACTGTGCTGCTGTGCTCATTTATGTAATTTAAGGGTAAATGATTCTGTTTTTGTAATACATCTCTAGTTACAGGCTCCATCCTATACCCTTAGCACCAAGTGCATTTTTTTGATTATTTTATGTGATATTTCAGACAGCCCATCCAATATCCTCAGTTCAATTTGGAGCAGTGCCATGGTTTTTAAAATGACCGCTGCCTCAGATTTCTTTAGGAATGGCAGTAGCCAGTAATAGCATGACTATAATTACAGGATTAAGAATTATTATTTATATTATGTTGTCTGGAAAAGCTTAGCAATTCATCAAAACAGTAAAATAACCTCCAGTGTCAAGGAGTGCTGCATCTGCTGCTTGATGAGGTGTGTCCCAAGCATATCGAAGGTAGCAGCATGTAATAGTATATTTGTGACTGAACTTGGACCAAACTTCTTTGCCAAAGTTCACAGCTATCCAGTCCATATGCTGCAGTACATAGGGGAATATGATCACTTGCCCTTATGATGGTGATAACATCTGACCAATTCTATTTTATCCAGACCAATTTCCTCTCCTATAACATTTACATTTACATTTATTCATTTGGCAGACGCTTTTATCCAAAGCAACGTACAAAAGTGCAAATAGTGAGCAAACAACAGGCACAAGAGCAAGATGTGTACAGGTCATACAATGCAAATAGTGCTGAAGCTGAGCGCAAGGTCAGTGACGTGAGCCAACTAATCTGAACTAGGATTGCATCTCAAATACAATTACAGGAAAAATGGAGTACCGCTATACCACCTAAGTAAGTGAGGAACAAGTACAAGACAGGAGTCAGATTCTCAATGTCAAAGTTACAAGGTCAAAGAGGCAGAGGTATCAGTCCAGGTAGAGTCTGAAGAGGTGTGTCTTCAGCGCACGTCTGAAGGGTTGGATTGAAGGAGTTGTTCTCAGGGGGGTGGGGAGTTCATTCCACCACTGGGGTGCGATGATGGAAAAGCATTGTTGTGAGGAGCGTGGGCCTTTCATTCTGTTGGTGGGTGGAGCGAGGCGTCCGGATGTAGCAGAGCGAAGTTGACGAGCGGGTGCGTAGGGTAGGATGAGGTCCTGGAGATAGGTAGATTGCAGCAGAAAAGGTGAGAGTCAAGGTCTTGAAGCGGATCCTGGCTGCGATTGGGAGCCAGTGGAGGGATCTCAGTAGGGGGTGACGCGGAGAACTTGGGAGATTGTAGATCAGCCTAGCAGCTGCGTTTTGGATGAGCTGCAGCGGCTGAATGGTGCAGGCTGGGAGGCCTGGAGAGGGCGCGTTACAGTAGTCCAAGCGGGAGAGCACAGTGGCCTGGACGAGCAGCTGGGTGGGGTAGGTGGTCAAAAAAGGGCGAATCCTCCTGATGTTGTAGAGGAGGAATTGACAGGAGCGTGCCGTCTGGGAGATGTAGTCGGTGAAGTCCAACCTTTTGTCGAGGGTGACGCCCAGGCTCTTCACAGAAGTGGAGGAAGTTACTGTGGTGCCGTCAACAGTAACCGAGAGCTCTTGAAGAGGAGAGGTCCTGGCCGGGATAAGCAGCAGATCGGTCTTGTCCAGGTTAAGCTTGAGGTGGTTGGAGGCCATCCATCTGGAGATGTCGGCCAGGCACGCCATACTATAAATAGTATGGTTTTTGGAAGAAGTAATGAACTGATCTGGATCACCCAGATTTGTACATTACACACAATATACAGAATGTAACAAACTCATTATCCCCTCTGACACACAGAAACAAAATGTGATATTAGGTGGGATGTGATTTTAACAGGGTTCCAAAATTATTCAATGCCATCCATTCGATAAACACTCTAGTGATATAATGTTTTCAGAGGAACATTTATCTCGACAAGCAGCCAGGACTAAAACCATCTCTTTTAATATTATAATTGTAGATAAATTAATTTACATATTTATGAAATCTGGTTAGATCCCACACAGTTTCTCTATAACATGATATGTTGGCAAGCGAAGGACTGGAGGTGAAATCTCATACAGACAACAGACACATCTCTTGTAACAATGTTTCCTGGCAAATATTATTTGCTGCAGACTGATAATGTCCCAGACTTTTGGTGTGGAGTTCTTCAGATGATGTAGTGCAGCTGTTGTTTGCCTAGAAGCAGTACATTTCAGTACATTGTACAAGTGGTACAATTCCTTATTAATAAAATCAACCTCCTTTTTTGGTAGGGGAACAGGGCAGTGTTGCACTACATCAAGTATAGGGAAGTACTGTATTGTTAGATGGTTATTGGTATTAGATGACGCAGTGGAGGTTAAAAAAAAATCCCCATCAATTCAAGGTTACTATCAATTTAAAGTGATAAAAAAGGCAAAAGTGAAAAACCGCTACTACAATGATCCATTACACTCTTCAGGGAGTGAGTGGACAAAGAAACCTGAACAGTTATAAGTAGCCCCACCCCTTAGTGAAATTTCAAGTTATTACATAACCTGCAGGTGCTAATTTGCATAATCAAATGATGGTCAAACAACAGAGAAAAACAATTATGTAATCAACTGTGAAAATAATGACAGGGCAGATGGGTACAACTGCTGGTAAAATACTTATTTTAATGTCCTCATAAGAACTGAACGTGCTGTGGAAACACAGTTTACATCTGCACAACCGCAGGCTGAAATATGTGGCGGTGTTTAAAAAATACAGCCTACCAGTACACTATGATCTCCTGCATAATATATATGTTACAGTAGACTGAACAAATAAACAGATAGGCATTAGGGAAATAATTCCAGCTTAATCAGAAATGATCAAATGTACTCTTCTTCAACAAAATACTTCAGTGTGGTGTCAATATTTAGGTAGCACTTAACTGTAACTTTGTGGATCATTAAACAGAAGCAAAGATCACTGGAATCATGACAATTTTCACCACATTTGTAACATATTAAAATTCCTTTATCTTGGATTGTAAAGTGTGAACAGTATTTCAGTTCAGTGATATAACATTTTTTGGAGTTAACTTGAGACAGGATAGTGCATCATGTAATCCATTTAAACAGACCAGCAGCCAGGAATGAAACCATCTCACTTTAAAATAATGATTGCAAATAAATGAATTTGCATATTTATGAAATCTGGTTAAAACCCACACAATTTCTAAATAACACGATAGGTTGGCCAGCAGGGGGCTGAGGAGAGCAATATAATGTGAAATCTCACACATAAAACTGAAATATCTCTTATAACAATATTTCCAGGCAAGTATTATTTACGTCAGACTGATGAACTACGACCTTTGGTGTGGAGTACTCGAGATGTGTGGTCAGAAGTGGTACATTTTGTAATTCCTTTTTTTATAAAATCAAGCTTGTAAAAACATTTTGTGGAACAGAGTTTTATTATGTTACATACAGGCAAATATCATAAGGTGGTAATATACATTGGGTGGCTTCACCTTAAAATTGACAGTTGAATGTGATGCAAGTTAAATCTTCTAAAAAAAGAGAGATATAAATTTGGAATCCTCACAGTGTAATCTCACCATCATTTTAAAATGATTTAAAAAAAAAAAAGCAAAAGAGAAAAGCTGAAATTATTAAAACGATCCATTCCACCTTTCACAGAATGAATGGAATAAGACCAGAACGGTCACTTTGTTGAAACGTGTACAATTTCAAATTATTACATAACCTGCAGGTGCTAATTTGCATAATCAAATGATGGTCAGACAACAGAAAATCCTAAAAACAATTATATAATCAACTGCGAAAATAATCACAGGCCAGATGGGCACATCTGCTGGCGAAATACTTGTTTTAACATCCGCAGAAGAATGGAACATGTTGCAGAAACATATACTTTACATCTGCACAACCCCAGGCTGCTGAAAGAGGTGGTGGTGATTTAATAATACAGCCCACCAGCACTCTTGATTGAGGAAACATTTTATAATGTAAGATAATATTTTCCCTTCTCATTTTCTCTTCAGAATAGCAAATGTGGTTGTCATGTAAAAATACATTATAAACATGTACAACTTGTATGCCCTTTGTGTAGCTCTGCTAGTACATATAGATATTCTAGTGTTGGGAGTGTAACATGAAAAGAAAGGAGAAGAAAATGAGGTGAAAATGTTTGAATGAAACAGGATAAAACAGAGGCCCTCTCTTTAACCCCGGTTGGTGCATTAATGGTAATGCAAAAATGAAGTGACATTACACATTTGTACATTTATTTTGGATATGTCCATAGATTTTTGCTTTCTGTGCCAAAATCAGAAGTCGTTTGCCATGTAGTAGAAGATCCTTGCTTCTTTTCTTTAGGGATGATGACTGATACAATTAGCCTTAGTGGTCAGACTACAATTAGATGAAGGTCTTATATTAATATAACCACCTGACTGTCTATTTCAAAGTATGCCTGATTATTTTTGTCATAATTATTATTATTTTAACATTGTGTTAGATATTTTGGTTTTACCTAAAGGAAACCTACTTGTCTCCTTTTACATATATACAGCATATATCAAGCAACTTGCAAATAGCTTGCAAACAGCCATGTCTATAGCTAAGCGACCTTCTGTTAATCTATGAATATCGTATGAAAGGTAGTGTTGTGGCCAGTTTTTTTTTTTTTTTTCCGCTCTAAAACAAACCAAGTGACTGAATTATTAGCAAAGTAACTGTCAATTAGTTAGTTAGCTGGCTTTGTCATATATATAAACCAATAAGACTTCAGTTAAACATAATAAAAATAAATAAAAAGCATATTCACTGGTATCAGCCTATTAGCTTTCCAGCTGTCTAAAATATCAGTATCACTATCAGCCTTCCATATTGGTCACTTCTAATATATGTCAGCTGCCAAGAGTCCAATGCCACCACAGGGTGTAATTTTGAGCCAAATACAAAAATCTGTAAGGTCAGTTTTTATTTCTAATTGAATACCCCTTTCATTGCAGACGTTGTGTTTATATGATATAAACACAATGTGCTTTATATATATATATATATATATATATATATATATATATATATATATATATATATATATATATATATACATACATTATAGCCTATTTCTCACCATGTCTTTACTTGGTCAATACATAACAGCTGAGGTGGTTAATATGTATCAATCATAGCAAAGATTGCAAGGGATGGAAAGTTGACCCAGAAATATATCTTTTCAGGACCAAACACTAATTTCTTCCTATTTTTGTGATTGATATGCTCTTTGTTTTATACAAAGTAACTAACCATAATCTATTAAAGACATTACACTGTAAAAGAACTGCAGCTCTTTTTCCCCACACTGAAGTCACATTGCCATATCTCACTGGTTCAGCCCTAAGACTAGCTACTCTCACGCTGAATTATCCCCATATCAATTTCCATAAGACTAGCCTGTGCATGTCTCAAGGTTTTTTTTTTTTTTTTTCTGGAATCTGGAATAGAGAATCCATTACTCAATATTTAGCCCTTCCCTTACTTCAGTGAACTCCCAAAGTGTTAGATTTCACCATAGAACAAAGAAAAAAAAACACTTAAAATTTGAGTGTAAAAGTCCATAATTCCATCATTTTTGTCATTTTTCTTTGAAAATAATCATTTTCATTTTAAGATCAAGAATACTTGCAAGTTAATATAAGGTGATGAGTGTATAGCACCATACTTGTGTGTATCATCTTATACCTTTTACCAACTTATACCTTGATTAAATTCACTTTAACCCATTTACTTTTCCTCACAATTCACCTTGTGATTTAAAAGCAACTCTGAAGCAATGTGCAGGACATTTTTATTCATGAGGGAGAAAAAATAGCTGAGCAATTAAAATTATGCAGCAGTCTGGAGTGTTGGGGCCTGTCCAGCTCCAGTTTGAAAATTGCATTTTAAAGTGCAGCAGGATGTTGAATGAGACCAGAATGGCCAATATATAAAGTTATGTGATTTAGCTGATATATTTTTTTTCAAACCTAAAGTCACCATGAGTCTAGCATTTTTAAGGGTCATTATTTGAACACAAAACTTTTTCAAGGTTAAACATGTTCATTTTAGTGACTAACTTATTTATTTTTTACTCCACAATCTGTGCAAGAATTTCAAGAAATAGTAATACAGCAATACAAACACAAATATACCTACTAATGTACCTGAAACAACATTTTATGATCTGTATAATTATGAACAGTATGACATCATTATATATAAAACACAGATTGACATTAATTGGCTTATAAGCTGCTATAAAATACTATATATGTTTTTTCCCCATTCTGGAGTTCTTTCTTACCCCCATGTGGCTAGTTACCTTTTTAATATTGAGGATTTTTTGTGAGTTATTTCCTTGACAGAATTTGTTGCAGTTAATGATGAATTTTGAATAGACTTGCATGGGGAGCATCATTTTTTTTTCCTTGCGATTGCACTTATAGATAGTGTCATCTTTGACAGGTAAAAACATGCAGACTTTGGGACAGAAATAATCAATAAGCCAAATAACTCAAACTTGGCAGCCAGCCATTAAGAGTCTTAAACCTGTTGTTGTCCTGGCTACCTGGCCATTATTATTGTCAATATGATACTGGCTGTCATCAATTGAATTCACACTCAGGTATAAAAAAACAATATGGCATATGCCAATTATGAGGTAAATGAGTTGGTAATGCTATTGCATCTGAATTGTGAATAAAATGATTATTGTCATCAGTCTTGAAATATTCCAGTCTTGGAGTTGTGGCTTAAATGTCTGTTTAAAAAAAAAAAACAAATAAATTAAATAAAATTAAAAATAATGGTTTAATGCACTTGTGTCTCTACCAGCTAGCTTGTACCTTGTCTGGCCAGCTGTTGAAACTTGGTCGTGCAGCACTTCTAATATTGTGACTCCGTGTATGGCGTGTGCTTGTATTGTATTCTGCCTCACTTGTAAGTCGCTTTGGATAGAAGTGTCTTCCATGAATAAATGTAAATGTAAAGCTAAAAAAAAGGCAAATGACACAAGGTTATGGCATTGCACTTAAAGGTTAAATATCAATGTTATCTGTTTATCTGAAGTGAAAGGAGTCTCTGCCTTTCACGTGCTTGTGAAACGTTAGATTGCTATAGGGTGAATGTGTCAGCAATAAACAGATAGAAAGCATGGTGCTACTAGAGGAGTGTAATGCTAGTATTGAATGAATGCTGCTGATCAATACCACACCGGTATGTAAACTCAAATTTTAATGGATACCTTGTCAATTGTTAAATGTCAGAGGTGCATATATCCATATGTTACCTTGTGAAGTGAAGTGAAAGAGACCAAGAACAGTTTTGTTGCGTTTGTTGCAAATGTATAATTTGGATCAATTTCCCAATCTCCAGGCTGTATCTGCTCAACTTGGATGTATGGATTTGTGAATAAAATTGAATTTAATTATTGGCATCCATATGCATGTGCACTTCGTAAGGAGGCTCTGATGTCCTAAAATGTTATCTCATTATCATTGCGAAGAAGCCTGGAGTCTGAGTCCCAATCAAACATTCAAGGGTATTTTTGATTACTGAAGTTCATCAACAATTCCACATGATTCCAAGTACAGCCAGTGTCTAGACTAAAATGATTTCTGCCTACTAATAGTGTCCAGAATAACAGCTACATTTTCGTTTGTTTTTCCTTTGAAAGGTCATACCTTTATCTGCACCAGGCAAACATCTTAATAAACATGTTAGATGAGCAGGCAAGAAATGAAAAGAAAAAAAAACAAATCCACATACGACCACAAGGGACAGGGGATAAGGATTAGTGGGAGACTAATACTAAATTTATTATGATTGCTTTGGGAAAAATGTCTCCGTACCTAATTTGTAAAGTGAAATTGAAGGTGATGTAAATGAATTTAAATCTCCTTTCATATTTTCACAGGAAGTATCTGTAATACCATATTTATCCATACCCCTGATTAAAAAGGAACAAAATACATGATATACATGATAAATATATATATATATATATATATATATATATATATATATATATATATATATATATATATATATATATATATATATGTATGTATCTTTAGAATATTTTTTCCTCTTTACAAATGTTTGAAAGTGCTTTTTTCCCATCTTAACAGCACAGCACAGAGCAAAGTCATATTGTTCACAAATAATGAGTTTTATTGCTGAAAATACAAGAGTCATATTTATTGCTGCGTTATTATTATTATTAGTAAATTTACATCTGACATGGATTACACTGACAAGATTCTTCTTGTTATTTTGATGCCGGAAAGTGGTGTGGGGGAGTGCTGCTCCCACACTGTTTGTACGGCTGTTGTCGGTCCTGTTGTCCTGGTGTGGCTAATGAGCTCAGGTGTGGCTTGTTGACTTTGTCAGGCCAAAGAGAAAGGAGGCCTGGATCCAGCATGACAGGGCTAGTAAATGGTGTTCAGTGATGTGAGAGTGAGAGTGAAAGTGAGAAGCACAAATGGGCCTGTTGTGGTTTTGTTTTTCTTCAGTCGTGGTAGGCAAAGTGAGCCTTTTCAATACAATGAACCATTTGAATCAATTGTTTCAATTTAGATTCACTGTTTTGAGCTACTTGAAACTTCCATGCCACAGATCTGCTGGTATAGGGAAAATCAGGGCAATCAGCCCAATTGTTCTGAATATGCTGAATCTCTGTGGGTTTATAGCACCCATAGAGATAGTGCGTATACGTGCTTAGATGCATATGTGCTCCTAGAAAACCACTGTATAACAATTACAGTACTATGCTGATATTCTGCACTTATGAGCAGGCTGAATGTGCTTTAACATGAAGTGAAAAATGAATAGGCTGTTTGAAGCTATGTGTTTTCAGCATACAAATCATAGTGAGGATAACTGTTTTTTTTTATATCATCCTTATTAGTTTACTAATTTGACTAATGAGACACTTTATGCATTCATGCTGTTCATGTTATCTGTATTAAACGCAAGTGAGGAATTTATCCAAAATTAAATGAATGATCTCCTGTTGGTTTTGTTTTCTTAATGTGGAATGAACAGGGAAATGCTGAAACTTTGACATTGTGACATTGGAATCATAATGTGTACAGCTGCTTTTTTAGTTTTTAGTCTATTAGTTGAAGAGAGATTTTAAACAGTCATGCTGTTGATCGATGATGTTCATGACCCCTATGTGGTTATGTGGAAGGCAGTGAGCCTGAGGCCCCAGGTGAACTTCTCTTTGTCATGACTAGGGCCCAGTTTTTTGTGTCCCACAGGGATTTAAACTGGTTTTTCATTACCCTCCAGGTTCACTGTAGGCACTCAATTATCAGTAGTGTTATTTTACAATTAGTGGCTACCTGCAATGTTCTTAAAAAAACTAATTAAATTAATTTCATCAGCCAAAGCTTTGACAGAATAACCCTGAGGAGACATCCTCCAACTTCCATAAAAACAAATGAAAAGAACTGATCAAAGCATCTGACGGTATATCTGTCACAGGTCCCCAGGTGTGGGACTAGGTGAACAGATGATATTTCCTGTAAAACAAGACAAAGATGAGACAGGATAACGCCTGGCTTTCATTCAACACAGTTCCTCTCAGAAGAATGAGGGGAAGTGTCATTGGGAGTACAAAGAGTGCAGGGGCGAAGCCAAACGATCTACAGACTCCTACTGGCAGCAATCAGTATAAGTGCATAAGTATGTATTTCTCAGGCATTTTGGTAAAATAAAAGGACAAATGAACACAAATTGGACCATACATTTCAGTGTGTTACAAATGTACGGTCATGAATCAATACATGGGAAAGAGCATTGTGTTTTTCATACTATATTTGTTTTGCAAGGGAAATCAATCACTCACAATTTGAAAGTCTTCCTTGTAGATGTAGCATAAATTAACACCATGAATTACCCATCCGTTATAGATGGCATCAAGAAACTTTAATGTGATTGCATTTGTGTCCAACAATGTGACATATACATTAAAGGTATATAATGACATCCTCCAAGGCTTGTTGCCAACGCACCTCTACACATTTCACACACATACATATTGCTTGTAGTTCTAAATAGATGGGCTGAATTCAACACGTCAGATGTAAATCAATGTCATTTGTGCTTAATTAGTGGTAATTAGTGGTAATTGATTAATCATCTTAGATGACTGGGGAAGTGCAATCGGACAATTGTTTAACAAGTGGCTTGAAAAGGCTGTATTTGATACTGGAGGCCTGAAATGCATGCAAGAAAACAGGTTGTGAAAAATCTGGGGGCTCTACTAATGACACAACCACTGATCACAATATGTGGGTTTGTGAATCTATGGGTTTGTGACTTCTGTTTAGCACTTCAAGAGTCGATGTAACACTGCGGGGTTTAGGGTTAATACCTATTGTTAACAGAGCTGAACTTCTGGTTCTGCTGGAGTATCAGTGAACAAATCAGCTTTGTTTGAGAAGCCAAATACTTCCTTCATGTGCTCTGTGCAGACTAAAAGAAAAACAATATCAATTTGAAAATGAAGGCCAGTGCTATAACATAACAGTTTGACATTTGAGGAGTTGATATAATTAAATAAACTAACACTTATGAGGTGACATTGGAGAAACTCATTGGATAACACAGCTTAACTTTTTTATTGGGCACAGTAATTGTAATTCAATTAATTTAAAGAAGAGAGTGTGTTAACTTTAGCAGAGGCTGTGTGACACATTGTGCACATTGTGCATAATTGATTCGTTAATTGCTTAGTTAGTTAACACAATAGGCCTACACCTCAGCATTTTTGTATCATATATATATATATATATATATATATATATATATATATATATATATATATATATATATATATATATATATATAATTTATTTATACATTTAGCAGACATTAACATTTATACATTTTACTTAATTCAAACAGAAAACTTGCGCAAGCAATTTCAAACACCCATTCTTGCCATTTATGCACATCTTAGGCAAACTGCTCACCCATGATTCCGCTTCATCAACACATTAACCACATGGGTTTTAAAATTAGGGGTTGGTGGGTAGGTGGGGTGTGGAGGAAAGTGCAGTATGCCCTTGAGCTGCGCATTCCTGGCACAGTGGCCATCCCTGTCACCAAGCTACATAAAGTTTACAGTTTCTTGTACTTATGAAGGGGGATTCCTGACCACTACACCAGGCAGAATCACTCTAGGTTTGTCAGACTTTTCTTGTGCATTTGAGAACATCTTTCTTAAGTTTAAAACATTTGAGTTTAGATTTTGATATAGAGGTTGACATGGCAGGCCGGGAAGATTTATTTTATTAAATTATGTGGAATTATCATGAGTGCTTTGGATCATTGTCATCCTGAATTTTCATTACAAACAGTGTGTTCATTTAGTTGTCAACAATCCTCCTTATTTCCTCCTTACATATGTATCTAACATTGTTTTCTGTGAATATGCAGCTCAAGGGCATACTGCACTTTCCTCCACACCCCTACTACCCACCAACCCCCACCTCATTTGTTTAATTAATTTTGGATATATTTTTAATTTATTTCACCTTACTGTTTTGACAGCACTCTATCATCAACTCCTTCACATAAAAATAACTTTTTGGGATGAAATCAAAAGGCAGGAATGCATAAATTTCATGACGTCTCTAATGTTTACAGTTATGTCTCTACTTGTTGAATAAATTCATATATAGCACAAAAATAAACACCAATGATAATTTGAGCAACCCAACCAAATGATGTAACTCATGAGCAATGAAATCTGAATTAATTAGTATTTGCCTTAGAACCACATTTCCATACTCATTTGAACTTTGATTTATCCCAAACAATGGGACTGAATGTTATTTAGAATACATTTAACCACAGTAGTGATTAACATGCATGGACTCATGCAACTGAGGAAATACTGTGAAATGTTTTCATGCATATCATACATTTGTCTTTGTGGCAATTTTATTGTTATATTGTCATCTTCTGTTTTCTCAGAGATGTATTCTATCTATTTAACTTGAGTGTGTGCTACCATAATAAAAATAGATATTATGCAAAATATGTTAAAAATGATTATTTCTGAAGAGTTTTTTAATTAATTTCACAGTCTCATGTACCCTGGGTGCTTTTTTTTTTTCTATTGTTAAATCCAAATGCTAGGTGAAAGTTAAATGATTTGTGCATTTAGGTGATAGTGTTTCTTCAAGGTATAAAATACTAGCTTTTTGTCATCATTATAATTATGCTGCAATTCTAAGGTAGAAGTCTTGAGAAAGCAAAACACTTTTACCCCATCAATGTTTGACAAGCACAAGGTGTCATAATGACTTTTCACAGAAATGCTTACAGTATGCTTAAACAGCCAAAGCAAGCAATGGAATTATCGGTGGAGAAATGCCAACAAGACTGTAGAAATACAGAAGACCAGTACCTTCATTAGACAGCTACCTACCATCAATTTGGAAGATGGATACATCAATAAAAACGACAGAACAGCAAGGTCCTCTTTCAGAATGGGGTGCCTTCACAGTGAAATGCTTAGAATAGACACAAAAAATTGATTCCTTATAGCTCATCATATCTTCAATGGCTTCTCCTCCTCCTAACCCATTTAATACTAATACAAAGCTTTCAAGTGCAGCAACAGCTTGTGGAGGAAGGAAACTATTCCTCTGGAGAGTAAGGCTGGGTTTTGAGACTTCTGAAAAGAGATCATGCAGGAAGTGACAGAAACATATAAAAGACTGACTTTCCATATGCTCTAGAATGTGTGTAGTACTTTCCCTTATGTCTGTGGTTTTGGACTGGGTGTGACATGCTACAGTATATGTGGTGTTGCACAACTGTGTGTTACCCTTGCACAATTTCAGGATTTGTCAGAAAGGAAAATGGAATGCCTGATAAACATGATGGAGTCAGCACAAAGTTTTTAGAGCTGATGGAGTTTGGTCTGTTCAGCCTGCGTTCAACTTTACATCAATGGACTTCAATTCATGCTTATGTTTTAACTGAAGTGCCATGTTTTCCATGCCAGCTATAGTAGATTTTTACCCTCTCAATCAGTGCCAGAGGCTTTGGAATGCTAAACACAGCTAATAACCAGCCTATTGGACAAGCAATGGAAGGACACAACATGTTGCCCAATTCCACTCCTGAGAGGAGGACCGATGTTTCCACTGGCTCCATTTGCCCTGAGTACCCGGAGTTTGTCTTGCTACAATTCAGGATTGTCTAAGAAAGTCTTAATGTGTTCAAATGTTGTGTTCTTAATAGTGTTGCTGGGGCATGTCAGCAAATCAAATAATTCACCATTATACTTGAATAATTGCTTACAATATGTAATCACATTATTTATCCCTTATACATCCATATCACCTTTGAATACTCCTAAAAGGTCATTTGCATATACTAAGTCCCATTCATAAGTCTTGGATACATGCTAACCATTCTGCTTCACCTTACATTTGCAGCAATTGCATGGCTGTTTTAAAGATGATTTTCAATTCTTTGCTATATCTTTTTGTCATATGTGCAATATGAGGTAATTAATCAGAAATCAAGTCTTGTTCCCTATATATGAGAATACATAATATAATTGATGCAAAATTAACTAAGTTTAAATGTAACTGAAAATGAATAAATAAAATAAAGATAAGCAATGAGATACAACAGAACCATGGGTGAGACATAACTATTTGTTTTCTAGGTAGAAAAGGTGTGGCATGTGAGATGTGTGACTTTTGCACATATGAAGGGTCCTCATATTAAGTGAAATACTGGTCAAAAGGCTAATAGCTTAATGGCATCATGAATTGTCCATCTCTTATGGCGACTGAGTTTTGCATGTGATCGGGGGTTGTGCTGAGGGTAAGGACCCAAAGACATTTATTTCTGGAGGTAGTTTGGCCTCAATATGGTGTTGCCTGAAGGTAAATAGTTGTTATAGTCATTGCGCTTCCCCATAAACATTCTAAAAAGCAAATCTTTCTTCTTGGTGAGAAGAAAGGTGAAAGGTGACATTCGATAAGCTGAAAAGCAAGCTGAGCTTGCTTTGCATGTTGTAGTATGGTGGGTAGTTTCTGCATGCCTGCAGTAATACACAGAGCTGAAAAACTATATAATACAAAACTGTGTGTGTAAAAAGTCTACACAAAAACATAAAATGAAATCAAAGTAATTTACTAAAAATTTTACATTCTTTGAAGTGCAAAGCTCATGCTTCATGTTTTTAGAATTTAGAATTACCGAATGGCTAACTGTATCATAGGTTCCTTGTGCGTATGCCCTAACTGCTGCAGGGTAGTCGACCCTTGTGCTTTCCCCATGACACTCTTTGAAACCATAAAAGGCATTCAACAAAGCCAGCGTCACAGGTTTGCTTGGAAGTTGGCAGCCCTTTTGGTGTGGTCTGTAACCACACAATACTGATGTCCTCGGTAGGACATGAAATGTGCTTCACACACAGTGATAGAATTGTACGTATGGCAGCTATTGAGTAATGCACAAATGAAGACTGTGAATGTGGATTATGGACCAAGGAACAAGTTCTTTTTAAGTGTTCATCCTTATACAAAGGGTTTATGTTCGTGTTTATTTCCCTGTATTCTGATTTGTATGTTGCAATAATGTTGATTCAGATTTTGCCTATTACAAATATTACACATACAGGGCAATATGTTCAGTTTTTCTTAATGGTCTGTCCCTACTTCCCCCATCCCACAGTGGTCCCATTACCCTAATCACACATATACTCATATATACTATTCCACTCACCATCAAATGATCAAATTAAGAAAGAGTCAGCTTGGGTCATTCAGGTAATTACTGTAAGATTAAGCATTGCAAAACCCGCCTCTCTGGGTCTCAGGTGTAGCATTTTTGGCTTTGTTGCTTTTAGTAGTTGAGAGTTCTAGCAAAACAAGGCTGTAGCAAAACAAGGCAATGCTAGACAATTCGTTTCTTCACCAATTTCTTTCATTCACCAAAAAAAAAACAACTGGATGTAGTGGGATCTCTTTCTGTATTAGGTCTGATATTATAAGAGTTAAGTGAACTTATGGACATACGGTATGTATGTACATACCAGGTTTCGTTTTAGTTCCTTTCACTTTACCAAAAGTACTAGGTTTCTTTTCTGAGCATGAAGTACAATTTGAGTCTGTAGTTAACTATATTACTATATAACTTATTAGTTAAGTAATATACGTTGTTCCAGGCTGTTGTCCCAGGGTAACTTTGTAGAAGAAAACATGCCAATGGCTCAGTCTGCTAGTAGTTAGAGATAGCCAGTGTGCTGTGATGAGTTAATGATTTGGAGTTTGTAATAAATCACGTGTATAACAAGCACCATGATAGACTGTGTCAAGGGAACATGACCATGACCCTGCAATATGTGTGTACAATACATCACCATAATCAAGAACAGACAGAAATGTGGCATAACCTATTTTATATTAAATGAGAAGCAATATTTGTTTATACAGCAAGACACGGTTTCATTTTGAATTTTTTAAACCAGGTTTTCAATATGGGTTTTAAACATGAGGGTCTCATCACATAAAAACCCAATATATGTACAAGGTGGCACATTCTCTGTCTACCTTTAGCTGTCTTTATTATAGAATAAAAAAGACAGTTTTTTGTTTATTTAAATAAGCAACACCTCCTGGACCAATATTTTCTTTTGCTTGCCACTATTCTGCCCACTGTAGTTGCATTTTTGTCTTCATATTCGTGGTATGTTTGTGTGTGCAGCATTCATATAGCATGTTCATGTATACAGTGCCAGGAATCTCAATAGACTGTGTGGTTTTCGGTGGAAGAAATATTTGAAAATTTAATTTATGTAACCTTTAAACTGAGTTGTTTTGGTCTAATGTTCTCTCATTCTGAACACATTTTAATAGAATTCTTGCAGACAATGGATATTGGAACCCTCATCCCACTATTAAACAAATGTATATCCAACCAAGAACCACACAAAGTCATGTAATGGCAAGAATTCCCAGGTACTTCAGTGTGTTCTTAATTTCTCCTCATGCTTCCACTGATAAGATGTCAACACATTAAATGTGGTCCTCCATCGCCACCTCGATATTCATTCCCTCAGGGAAATAACAACAGTTGCCAGGAAGTGGGACAGCAGTGGTCATTGTAAGGCAGCAGTAACTGTATCAGCACTCTCAACCATTCACGGCAATCAACTGGCAAATTTAGAGAAAATAGATGTTGGCAGTGGTCTTGTGAATGCCAAATATTGCATGTTAACATAATAGGCTTTGAAGATAGAATATTATTTAATATGGCCATTTGTCATGAATATACTCTGAGTGGTATGGAATTCAATGCCTGCTACAGAATGAAAACACCAGGTACATCATGAGGGACAAAATTCTAAATCATTTTGTCAATAAAATACGCAAGGTACACACTGTAGGTAATGGTAGTTCCAGTGGTAGTCCCCTTTGTCAAACACAGTTGGTGTTCAAAACAGCTTTTTTTTTTTTTATTTTGTTAGTGCTAGCAAACCTTCAAGAAGTCAGCTTTTGCAAACCTCTCAGCTCATTCCACTACAAGGACCTTTTGGGTTGCATGGAGCGCCAATTTCCTTCCAGCAAAAGCTGGGCCATGTGCTCAGGCTACATAGAGAGTACTGTCTCTGACAGGCTGTCTTCACTACAAATCAAAAGAAATGCCAGTTTGGATAATGCAAAACTCACACAGAAGGACAACACAGTAAGGCACTGGTGTCCTTTTCAAGCAGTTAAAAGCATGAAAAACAAAAGCTTTTTAGACTGATGGTGTATGATGTAAAGTTCATACCACATGTTGCCTCTATGGCATCCTCCCGCCAAGCACCACTCTGAAAAATGCCAGCTCACCAAGAATGCTGGTAACCAAGATACACCACTGGTGAAAATGTGTGTCTTGATATCAAAGGGGTTGATACTTCACCCTCATATTACCTTTTAGGGCATTCCTTCACACTGGTGACTGGTCATGTGCTCTTAAAATATTGTCACTGTGAAAGACACTAATGTTCAGTTCACACCAGTACATGTGATGTGTACTATTGTGCTGTTCAAGACAAATAATGGTATGTGTTGTCAAGTGTAACTCTGAGGTTTGTGATCCTGGAATGACAAGTAAAACACTTACGATAGAATCAATGTATTCTACATGCAGTTCTATGTTACAAAATGTGTTCCTTTTTATTTCAGGAAACAGAACTGTCCTCATAACTTCAACAGTTCTCACAGGAGTGGTTATAAAGCAAAAAAAATTTAAAAATGAAGGAAAAAGTACAAAAGATTGATAACAATTGGTGCTCTTTGGAAACAGGGGTGGAAAGGTTAATAAAAAGAAGAAGGCTCCAAGGCACCCACATGAATTTCAAAGTCTTTATTTGGTCTGGGCTAGAACATATAAAAAACTACTGGCAACTGATGCATTGCAGCTAAAAAGCCTTCGTCAGAGTTACTGCGTGCAGCAGACAGACACAGCTGACTAATTAGCCGATTGTCCTATTGTCTGCAATACTAAGAGAACTGTATAAAACAACAGCATGAGGCATTCATCACAATTTGCCATTTCCATAAAAAAGCACACAGGTTATGCCAAAAAGTAGGGGCCAACATTGCAATAAAAAAGTGAAAAATCCATTTTCTCATTCACATTGGGAAAAATGGTAGCTTGGAGCATATGTATCCAATATTTCTCTCTCTGTAATAAGAATTTTAACCTGTTTCCTTCTCTTTATGAATTAGAGATGCAGTCAATGCCATGTCTCTGTAAAGGGATTTTCACTGTCATGATTGGTTTCCTTGTCGTGCTTCACCAAGAGATTGCAAACTTGACATGTGAATAGCATATTTGGGCTCTGCAACTGTCATTTTGTAGAAATGTTAAAAATGACCATATTCATTTTATAATTTGTTCACAATGTAAGAAAATTTGCCATGAATAAAATATTTGATTAGGTGAACTTTTGAGATGACAACAGTGAATTAAAATAATTTTGTACACCAATGTCATCTCAAAGTTTATCCGGCTCACCGCCGAAGCCATCAACAAAACAGTGACAGAATGTTATGGCTACTGGCAGTATCTGTGTTGACATCATACACTTACTCCAAAATTGTTGGAGCCATATACAGTGTAAGAATATTAGAAACTTGTTACCAATGTAAACTTTGATAATATTACATACAGCAACACCAGTGGTACTGTAAGTACAATTACATTTTGAAACATTTTGAAACATTTTTCAACATGCGGTCCTGTTGAACAAACAATATGCTCCCTTTCATAGTCATATGACCTATATGTCTGCATGAGGAGAAAGAGAGAGAGCTTATTTGACCAATTTGAAATATTGATGTAATTTGTTCAATTTTCCAGTGAAGAACTATTGGTGAATTTCAAGTTTGCCAGGTTATTTTTGTAATAGTGAACTTGAATGTAAAGAGGGACTGTAAGCTGAAGTGGTTGGAGATCTACTTTTAAAAGAGCATTTTTCCTCATTAAACGTGTCTGTGTTTTCATTTTACTTTTGCGATTCACATTCTTAGCCACTGTAGCAGAATTATAACATGGTGCAAAATTCTTTTGTGGTTTTCACTTTCTCACAAGAGCATGGCAGACTTGAACCAGCGTATCCTAAGATAAATATCTTTAAACAATCTATAATAAATACCCTATATGGCAGTGCTACTAAAAACCAACACATGTACCTTTGTACAATGATGCTACATGCATTAAACATGCATTTTATTAACTGGTACTACAACTCCTACTCTACAAATTTTCTCTTTTGCCTGGAAGGAATGGTTTAGCCTTGAAAATGACATATATGCCACTTCATTTGCTTTGTTAGCTTAGTTTTAAAGTCTCATTGAAAACAAGTAAGGGAATGTTAGATTTCTCTTCAACACATTCTCAATCTGCGGATAAACTCGGCCTCTGCTGCAATGAGTAGGAGGGCCATCATGGTGAGCATAAACGCCAAGAGCGTGGGCCCTCATGGAGCCACTAGAGGTGCAAATCTTGGTGGTAGTATGAAATATCCAAACACCTTACCCAAAGGACATTTCCTCAGTGGATAAATGTATATTTTAAGGCTAACTGAAGAAAGTGAGGAGAATTTTAAAATTTTCTTCATCCCAATTTGCTAGGTACCCCATAACTGCAATATCCTCATTTTTATTCCTTCCAGAACTAGGGGTAACAATGCGTAAATGTTTTGAATGAAAAAATGGCATTTAAATCAGCTGCCTCTATGCCTGCACCAGGATCTGTCATTTTAATCTCTCCCACAGAGGCACGTCTTTGAATTGTTGTCCCCTACGGAGCAATCCGAGCTCAACAAAGTCATTAGGACCTCAAATCTGCCCACGTTTTTTAGTTCATATTTCCACCCAAACTTGTAAAATATCTTCCAGTTCCATGTCAGCACACCATGATCATGAACATCATGATCTTTATCAGTTGGGTGCATCACTAAAATAACCTAAAAACAAAACTTAGCATGAATGGCAATAAATATATATATACATCTATTTAACTTCAGCCACCTATTCCTGTGAGAGAGTTGAATAACAACCTTTCAGCTCGTAGCAGTCCATACATAGACTAAATTTAATTGAGACTTTGCCATAGTTGCACTATCTTGTTGGTATGATGAACTGTATTTTTCTCTTATTTGAATTAGTTGTGTTTTGTCTCTTTTGTTGAATTGAGGCAAATGATTATAGAAAGAAAAAATAATAATTAACACGAAAATATACAGGTTTGGCTGGGGGTGCATTATCATAATTTGGGGAAAACTATGAGATAGATATGAATTAATTAAGTGTTCCTCTGGTATAAATAACTCATGTCCTTTCCTTTTTTCTGTCAATTACTCATCCCCTTTCATTCTTTTTAATCCAAAGAAAGATATTAGTGCAGTAATGACCTAAAATTAGCCAACTCATAAGTAATAAAAAAACCATTACTTTTTACTAAACATTGGAATCTCTGCTCAATACTATTTAAATGTAAGATTTTTTCCATGATAAGGCATTTTGTGAGTGCCAAATGACATGCACAGAGTCTCCCTGTGGTCATATGTGGAAATGTATAGAACAAACCGAACAAGATTGAAAACATTTGTTTGTGAAGCACTCAGCACTATTATTCACAAGAGCTTTCTAGGTAGCTAGCTATCCCACTTGCCAGTTTTTTTTTTTCATTACACTATGTATGCTGTTTAAAAGTCATTTCCCTGGAAGGTTTGCTTTCTAATTATCAAGTGATCTGAGCTTTCTTGATCTGATTTCTTACTGCTTTTTTATCTCTAATAAAAATCTCACATAGTTAGTAGTTGTGAGAACAAAGTTCAGTGCCTTGTCTGAACACAGTTCTGATCAAGTAGTGGCGGCACTGCTGATAATCACCCAATCATGCTTTGAGCTGTGCTTGATGATTCAAGCAAGAAGACAGCAAATCAACCTGTTTTGAAATCATATCCCCAGTTGGTAACTGAAGACAGTGAAAGACCCGCTTCTGCCTCTTGGTATCAGTTTAGACTCTGGCCTGAAAACTCAGTAAATATGCCTGCTTTTGTTTTCCCTGACAGGTTTTCAACTTCCCAGCCTCAAGAATAACATGTTCTATTCCACTTGTGTTACTCAGTGGAAATCAGTGCTTGAAAGCGACAGGGGTCTTCAAAAGCATGCATCTAGCCAGAGTCACTTACAAGCTGCCTCTGTACAGGCAAATGTTCCACAAACAGTAGGCAACTGGTGAAACAGTTGCGTCATTGTTGGGTCCTCAACAAGTAAAGAAGCTCAGGCAAAAGCATTGGAGAAGTTGTTAAATTCTTGGCAGTAAATGAACTCCCTCTGTGGGGAGATCAGGAAACTGTTAAAGCTGATGATAGTGCTGATGGTCTTGCTTCTTGGCTTTTTGTAAAGCTTTTTCAGTGCATCAGATTAAAAAAAAAAAAAAAAAAAAAAAAAAAAAAATGGTGATTCTAGTGGCTGTTGCAAAATCAGTGATAGCTTGGGAAGAATACACTAAAGACAATCTTGTGTGTAAGGTTTGTGTGTAATGCAGTACCTAAGAAGCATTAAATGGAGCTGATGTACCTAATATGGCTGCATTGTTGCTCGTTGGCTACTAACATTCTCTACCTAGTCTAGCTATGTAGATTAAAAATAGAACAGCCTTAGCTGCTGTTAGAACTTAGGTGGGAAATTTTACCCAGGCATTTCCGTGGCTGCATTGCTAATTCTTGTTATGTAGCATAGCTATAGCTAGCTAGCTAGCTAGTTTAAATTGCCAATGAACTCATAATAACCATTTTTAATATCTAAAAATGGTCATAAAACAAGTTCATTAGCACCTCCACCGGGGTGTTATGCACATCTACAGGCAAGATTTTTGCACATGAACAGATGTTAGAATCCACATACTTTCTTTGAGATCAGATTGGAATTGTATGAGAAAAAATTCAGATAGAATAGAATACAGATAGGACCATGATTATGCAGAACATCAGTAGCTAAAGGGGAAACATAGTTATTTTAAAATGATTGATGGTATTGAAAGTTGTTTGGAAGCATTGCACACTAACTTGGATCTTTAAATGTCATTAAGATTTAGACAGATAATATAAGGAGATCAAAGAGTAGATAACAGATGTTAGAATTATGAAATAAATTAAAGAAGGAATTCCAAGAAATCCAATATTACTGGAGCATGAATGGGCCTCTTTGCTGTCAGAATTTGATACAGACAATGAGTGAGTGTGAAGTTAAGAATTGGTATGTGGTCTGCATCTGTTGCCAATGCTCTAAATCTGTTAAATTGCAAGTAATGGAGAGTCAGCAATCATGTAAGGGTTGCAGCAAATGCGACTGGCTCAAATGATAAATTTGATGCACACGAAGATTCAGGTTAACTGGTGGAAGACATTCACAATGATTGATGTGTTAGATATGATCATGCAGCGGTTTCTTATGAGCTGGACTTTAGCAGAGAGGACAGGTAATGAAAGAATGAGATGTCACCACAGCAGTGGATTAGCAGGTGCCAGAGGCAGAGCTCAGCCTAAGAGACACAGCAAGAGCTGCAGGGTGACATTAAGCGCATGGACACAGCAGACATAATGCCAGTCATCTTGTCTTGATTTTGGGAATCCTTGCAGGCAGTGGAACCTAACTTGATCTCTTGAAGTCAGGCAAGGCTTGGTTAGAGCGGGACATTGATTGACAGGGCGGACAAACTAGAGAAAGAGAATTTATTCTGGTGATATGGACAAGAAACAGAATCTTGTAGTCATTTAGTAAATCCAGCACAGAGCCTCAGAGAGTGTGTAACATGGCAGGCATCAGTTGTGAAATGGCAGGGTCAGTAGTGTGAGAATTCTGAACTGGGCTGTAGGATTTTAATGCTAGGGGTTTTATTGTAGTTTGGAATGACAGATGACGGTTTATGAGCTGCTTTTTTCCTGAAATATTTATGGATGGCAGCAAAAAATTGCCATTTTCTTCAGTACAACAGCATGTTATGTGCAACACCTGTCTGAGGTAGCACACCATAAATTGTGACAAATAATAATGGAAGTAAGAAAGGCAACAGGACCCAGAGAGAACCGGTTATTACAGCCTCCCTGTCCATTACAGAACCAATCAGTGTCTGGATAATGGCTGTAGTTAAGAAGCAGCAGGAGTCTTAAGAGAATGGAATGTCACAGCAAGGGGTGTGGCTTTGAGGAACCAACAATGAAAATGGATCGACTCAGCTCAACAATTTATCACCCTTAGCAGAGAATGCGGAAATTTGAATCGAAAAGTGAATCCCCCAAATTGAAGAAACAGATTGTGACAAGTGTCCACCATGCCCCCCTGCAGCAGCTGGGAGAAAAAGAAAACATGAGACCATGAGAATGCAATACAGTATAATGACATAGCCAGGAGCTCATAGTTAAATGTTAGGACACTCGAGGGCATGGATGACAGAACAATCAATATGCAGAAAAACAGACTCAGAAGACATTGATGTATGAGGCGGAAGATTGACGTCCACACCCAGGAGCGGAAACAGTAGATGGTATATATGGTAAGAAGACAGAACACCAGTGGGTTTAGGGACATAATGAAAGGGACAGGTAGAGTACTAGAGTACAATGAGATATGTGAGAGGGCAAGAAGGTTAAAAGGGGTTGGCTGTTAGCTTATAGGCCTACATAATGAAACACTGGGGATGCAGCAGTTAGGGAGAATCTGTGGGACAGAGAAAAGGGGAAAAAAGGACTGGGATTGGCTGATGCTGATGGTTGATGCTTCTGTGATTCTGGGCAGACAGCATTGGTCACAACTCCATATATTGAGATAATTCCTTTTTGGAAATGCCTTTACCCCTTTAAACCCTGTATTTTTTGGAATTGCCAGTTGTGTACTAGGCTTGTCTCACTATGACAACCACTCAACAGAGGAGCGCTTAAGTGAGATGAAAACAATCCTCTAATACACTCAAATAAAGCAGATGGCTGTAGTTTGCCCTGCAAGTCACTCAGCTCACAACAGCAGATAGGGTTCTCATTGGAGAATAGGCACTACATCGTGGACATCATCTGAGCAACTTGCTGGCTTCTGATGAATCGGAGGATGACTGAGAGCGCTGATAAGAGGAAACCCTGTCTGACTTACCCGCCCCAATCCTTAATGGAATAGAGCCAATTTGTCCCACCATTATGGGCTCCTAGTCATCACTGGTTGATAACATAGCTGAGATCAAACCTGGGACACAGAGTTCAGGGTGCACATAAATTGGAAGTCCTGAGTAACTTTGTGGTTAAGGCGCTCGCTTTAACTATTAAATAGTACCTTTGCCTATGCCACATTGTATTTTAAGCAACATGACAATACATCATCAAACTCAATTTGCAATACCATAAAACATTTTATCATCTGTCTTCATGAAGCAGGTTATCACTACAGACATTGTGGAATAGCAGGCACAACCCTGACTAGTGCCTACAAATACAATAAAGCTATTTATATTTATTTGCGAAGGTCACAGCTGAGGAAGGTCACAGCTGAGCTCAGAGAGTTAAAAATGGGATGTCATATGGCCATGCAGACAAACACACGAGAGAATGGGATGGTGTCTCAGCTTCAGAGTCTGTCAGCCAGCCAATAAGAACATCCCAAAGTAAAAAATAAATAAATAAATAAATAAATAAATAAATAAATAAATAAATCTAAAGATGTGCTCAACATCACACAGCAAAAAACCAGGGAGGAAAAAAAAAACGGTGAACAGCGTGTTCTCACTGGCCTGAACTAACTACTTAACTCATCTAATCATTTTCATCCCTGCAGGTGATTACCTGGCTCTCCGCACAAGCCAGCCCCAGGTGTTCTTGATTATGGTGTCTCATTGCTTGCCCCCTACCCTGACTACACTTCACTCTGAAGCTGTTTTTTTCTGCCTATTCTGTTATAGTTCATGCATTGAACAGAAGAGTGTGGTGTACCCACTCATACGAGGCAATATCAATATTAATCCAGCATATTATACCAACAAGCATGTGAACCTTGACTCTAGCAAGAATAAACAACAAAGAGTCTTTATTTTTTATATCAAGTACTAAAGGAGGCCAATTTGAAATCATCTATGACCAACTGGATGGTAAGTCTTATATATTTGAAAACAGTGTAGCATAGTGGTTAAGGAGCAGGACTTGTAACTGAAAGGTTGCTGGTTTGATCCCTGCTGGGATGCTGCTGCTGTACCCTTGGGCAAGGTAATTAACCCACAATTACCTCAGTCAATATCTGGCTGTATAAATGGATAAAAATGTAAAGAACTGTAACCTATGTAAATCGCTTTGGATTAAAGCGTCTGCCAAATGAATAAATGTAAAAAATTTTGCATATTTCAGATACAAATATATAAATAGTGTCACTTTTTTTTCCAAAATATTTGCACTTCTAATGGAAAAAAAAACATATCATAGTCAATATTGTAAAATGAAATGTAGTTGCCCCAGGAAATATTAATGCGTTCTATGAAAAGAGTTCCTTCATGTAGATTGCCTTCCAATAACAAAGAATCATCAAAAAAAATGGCCAAAAATACAGACAATCTTCCCATCTCATGTGATGATTATGTGCATGAGTTAGGGCTAGATGAAGAAAGTAGCATTTCCTGAAACAATCAAATCAATACATCTGAAGAAAGGATCAGTGACATCACTGTTTGATTTCTCACCTTACTGATAGTCACAGCTATTCTGGTGACATACAGATTAAAATATTAGTCAAGCCTGGTTGAACTCCAGTGGGGGGCTTATCCAAATATTCATCAGACATAAAACAGAAAATTGGCTCGTTGGTCCCAAAACACAGAGACTTTTTTGCTTTCACCTAGACTTGAAAAAAAGAAGAATAGGTTACCAGCCTCGTTTTCTAATGTCTTCAAAATACAGTGAAAGAATGAACATTTCTTTCACTGCCTGATGCTGAGAAAATAACATGCTTTCATCTTATCAGGACTGAATTATTATGTATTATAATGCTATTTTTTCTGGCCTCAGCTTTCACATCACAAGGCAACTGTAACTTTGCAACATTCAGCAACAAGGATTTTAGAACATGTTTTAATGTTGTTATTTATTTATTTATATTTTATTTATATGACTGTTGGAATGGAACACATGAATATATTGGAATCTTTATTCCATACCAAACAAAACCAGCTCTCAGATAAAAGAATGCTGTGTTTCTGTGTTCCAAGGGTGATCCAATGAAGTGGGCTGCCATTTGTTTCAGTGTGCCATCAATTTGTACATCCTCACCTCAATTGAGACTTGTGACTCAATTACAGTTTTATATTGAAGAATATGTTGTTCAGTCCAAAATACACTGCAGATGCATTAAAAAGATGTCAATATATTGATTGAGCTGAAATATATTCTTTAAAATATTCTCAATATATATATTTTTTATATGGGAAGAGTCTTTAAATATTCACCACTGCCAACAGCAGACAGTATATCTTTGTAGCTACATCTACACTAATCCCTGTTGAATGAGGGGGGATAGCTCATGTTGGTGAAAGAAGGCTTCCTCTATAGGTTTGTAACGATTAGTCGATTGGTCAGATTTGCCAGTGTTTCCCAATCCTGGTCCTATAGGGACCCACTGTGTATACTGGTTTTCATCCCAACTGAGCATTCAGTTAATTAGGTTGGATTGAGTTGGTGAGTGCTCTGATGTCTGTTTGACTTCACTTAAATCTCTGCTGTCAGTTATAGCTATGGGTTTTTGGAAATATGTTTGCTCTAACAGCTGTAACATGAGATTTTTCTGTAAGATATTTTTGTTCATTTGAGTCAGTTCAACAGATTAGTTATAGAGACAAGTTTTTACCTTTATTGATTAAGAGTAATTATCTGATGAATGAGGTTTATAACAAGAAACTGAACAACTAATTATTCTTAATTAGAACAGCTGTACCAAATTAGCTCAAGGGACAGATATTCACAAAAATATGTTAAACAACTTTCTTTTTCAGGTTATAACAAGTATGGCAAAGCAGCATATTTTTATCACAAAGAGATTAAACTGAGACTTATATAAGAGATGTAAATAAATGTATGCATTTATTAAAACAAAGAATAGTGTTCAGCTAACAACTCAATTAATTTTAAATGAGTGAGAGCTGAAATGGAATGAAAACCAGCACACACGGTGGGCTCGGACCAGGATTTGGAAACACTTGAGTACACCACAAGAGAAAAACACTTTATTGAACAATCTTCAGAAACTAAAGACAACAACACATGCTCAGTAAAATACATCAATTAAAACACTGTATGAAGATGAAGCAATTCATTTAGCTGTTGTACAAGTCAGCAGTATGATGTTAAATTGTTCAAACAGGCTATTCTTCCATCTTATCATCTAACAATTCTGAAAACTAAAGAACACTAAACTTGTACAATGATTCTACTACAGAAAAATGTAAATACAAGCCAGTGAGGTACATATCTACATTATCTTGCTAAAATGCTACAATGCCACCAACATTGAGTATTCACTGGAGAGCACAGGAAGCGCATATTGAGATAATGATGACAGGATACAAATTCCCAGGAGGAAAAGAAAAAGCATTTATATCAAAATAATAAACCCATGCCAAATGGGAAATAAAGTGGTCCACATTACAATTTGCAAGGAATTGTGTGTCTGTATCTGTGCTTTCCTTCCAAACATATTGAAAAACTAATGTGCTAACCATTATTAAGTGTTTGTATTACTGCAAGCCATATCTATGTAATAATAAATACTGTAATAATAAACAGATAAACACTGTAGAATAATAAAACAAGGTAATGCCGATGACATTAAACCAGTACATTTACAGTAATTTGCTCACAATCAGTGTAATCAAAGCAATAGAGTGAAATCGGATGTTGCAATATATCATTATTGCTTTACTGCTGCCCATTCATGGATGTTACTGATACAACCAGGTCAGTACAAAGCAACCTAATAGATAAGGTCTGTTGCATACATGGTATTGGTAGCTCACTGTGTGTCACTGCCATGTTATGGAGGAGGTACCAAGAGACTTGGAGGCTACTCTGAAGAAGCCACCATGGAGTTCACAGGAGTACACTAGATAACCCAGACTTCAGGAGGACAATTATTCATGTGTATGCATTGCAAATTGACAATGTTGTATGTCTTACAAAAGAGAAGATCACAGCTCTCTACAAGGACCACATAAGCCTGATTCACACAGAAAATCATTATCAACAGAGCCCAGAATTTATTTTCTCATGAAAGAAGATACTTTGTACTGACATGTCATTGATTCTGGGAGTTTTAAATACCCATTGAATTGGCTTTGTTGAGTCTGTTATTGTTTAAAATGATTGTTATAATCAAGCTATTACCACACATTGGTCAGACCTTGATATCATACAACAGCAGTCAGAACATGTTCTTCCATCGTTTAGCAATTTGCTGCTTGGCCTTATCTGTATTATGCATATTACAAAATCATTATTGTTATTTCACACATGCTCTTATCCAAGGTGACATACAGCACAAGACAATTAGGAAATAACAGTGAACCGTAGAATTAAACTCGTTTACATGCATAAAATCTACAAAATATCATTCATATAAATATATATACATATTTATAAATATCATATAAATATCATATAAATAAATAAATATATATATATATATATATATATATATATATATATATATATTTATTTTTTTTTTCCTCCCTTAGCAACCCTAAAGTGTTTTTCATTGCAGAGCAGGGGTTTTTTTAAGTAAAAGCATGGGGACCAAGCTTCAGAGGGCTGTAAAATACAGTCAAAAAGTGGAGTTTCAGATTAATACTAACAAGATAATCACAATAAAAACTAAAAAAAAAAAAAAAAAACTAAAGGTAAAACTAAATAAAGTGCAGTTAACATCTATTCCCACTTTCCACCACCATAAATTCACACTTCATGACACAACACACACCATTCACTATATTCACCATCAATTACATATAAAAAGCAATCACAGTTATTGTATTTATTTGTTTTGGGGATGCAGCATTAGTAGGATGGGCAGTTATATGTTATGGCTTGTCTCACAGCAATAATCACTGCATTCGCTCAGGATAGCTGAGCTAAGCACCTCCTCCTTAGGTGTACTCTTTTTTGTGGTGGGAGGGTGCTTTTTTAAACTTGTATCAGTTTGTGAATCAAGAACTTTTCATGCCCTAATACTCGTATAATAAATAAATTATGTATATATAATGTGGACAGCCAACAGTGGGCTGTCGCAGTGAATGCTTTGGTTCTCCTGAGGATCCCGTTGCCCACACTAGGTGTGGGTTTGATATGCGCTGAGGGATGTCTGAGACAAATATCGGGCCTAAGCCCCTGCCACGTGTCCATTAATTATCTATTTTATATCATATTATGCCAATTGAGCAGTAGAGTCTCATTGCCATCGAGTACAATCTGAAAATAGTACAATTTTCCGATATACATTTTTTTTCCAAACAATTTTTCTAACAATTCACCAGAAAGCAGAATTTCAAAACAACAGCATTATATTTTATTACCTTTCAGGTACATTGAGTCACATCCTTGTGCCACTATCATACAGGAAAATCACAATTTTTGCTTGGACATAAAATTACACAGAACTCAATGATAAAATGTCTGTTCTAAAGGGTGCTTTGAAGGAAGACATTCAGTTAAATTTCATATTTACAGAAAGTCACTGAAACACTGAAAAGGAATGAAGTGTTTAATCTGAATAAGAAAATCATTTTTTTCTACTTGAGGCTACAGAAAATTTCTGGTGCTAAGAGCTAACCTTGCTGTCATCTAATTTCTACTAGGACTGCCTTTAAGCAGGTTCCATCTCTGTGCAGGGCAGGACATTAAAAAGTTATGGTAATATACTCTATGGCAGTTGTTTTTCCTTTTTTGAGGTGAAAGATACATGAACTAAAATATAATTAGCAATTGCAAGATGAGCTTTCCAGAGAGTAACACAAGCTAGAAATCAAGAGACATTTTGGTCTGGTTAGTAGTACACCACAAAATGGAAGTAAATAAATCATCACAGGAGTTGTATCTTGAAATAAGACCACATAAACAAAAATTAATGAGTACTGTGAGGATAAACATTAGCAAAAGGCCTCCTCATTAGATAGTTTATTGACTCAGAACTGGCAAATTGTTTCCTACCCACCAGGCAGTTGGGATGAAACAGCCATCAAGTCAAACCATCAGTTAAGATGGTAATATATACAAATATATGAATGCTGTCTGTTTTTGGAAGTTAATAAAAGGTGAAGGATGAAAATAGTTCAGGGTGCTCCCTTGGCAAGCGAGTTCAAAAGTGACTCCCTGCTGAATTAAACATGAGTCAGACATTTTGTTTGTTGATTAGACCCATCTGTAGAGTTGGATTAAGGGACAAAGGTTCATGGGCAGGAAGCAAGTGGATAGGCATTTTGGTTTTGAACAGTCTGACAGATGAGGATCCGGCTTTCTTGAATCCCGCACCACAAGAATATATTGGTATTGAGTTTGATTCTCTGATAAAATTGCTTTTATCTTCCAGTTCATCTCACTAGTCAGTACCACACACATATATACAGAGCAATGGTGACCTATTTTCTTACACTATATGCGTACAGTGCAGAAGATAATACTGCAATTAATATGTAAGTAAATAAATTATAAGATGCATAAGAAATAGGGCATTCCAGGTTACGTAAAAAGTTAAATTATAAATCAATTTGGCAGTGCGCAGACTTGGCAGCATTGAGCTGTCGCAGTGTCGAACGCCATCCCTGCAGAGTACTGAAACCTGACAGATGGACACACCAGATGATGAGCAACCAGATTTGCGCTTCGTGGTGGGCACTGTTGCTGACACCATTTAAGCTATGAGAACATTTGGGTTTACATTACTGCCAATTTGGGATGAGGCAGAGGGAATAAAGAGTGGTCTCCCCCCTTAACCTCCTAATCACAGTTGGCATTAAGTACACCTGGGTGAAGGTCAGATTGTGGAGAGCCTACATCTCTTCTAGTTTCTGAGAAGTAGCCCTAGAAAATAACTCAAGACCAGACGCTCAACTGCTAACAAAAAATATACACTTTGTATGAGGCTGACAGGCTTATTTGAATTACAAGAAGCCCTCTTATTTTTATTTATTTACTTATCATGCTGAACCTTTGACTAATAATTCCTAGAGATAAAGAACATAATATGTTTACTTGGAACAAACTAAAAAATATGTTATTTTTTTACAATATAAAAATGTGTATAGGTGTCACATGAGCTTGTACTGGAAACAAATGGCTAATTTGCTTTATGGTGTTCCAGGCATGCATGGTCAGGCATAAGGTTGATCTAAAGGGTACTGAAATGTCATGACTGTCTTGCCATTTGAGGAGTTTGACCTTCTTATCTATTGTTATTGAGATTAGTATAGTATAAAATTAGATTAGAGTATTAGATTAGTATAATTTTAGATTATTGGGGGGGGTTACAGAAGTTAAGATATGTCTCCAAGATGGCAGAGGGGTGCTGAGGGGAATAGCACAACCCAGGAACTGATTTAATCTATCCAGTAAAGACTCCAGGCCATCAGGGAACATTTTCTAACAGCATGAAGGTATTCAGGTGTCCAGCTTCTCTATTAGTTAATATAATTTCACAATCAACAGTGACATACTTTTCAGTATTTGGTTATAAAATATATATTTTAAACCCAGTGGTGACAGTCATTTTATTTGTGTCTCTATATCCCTTTCTTGTTTATCTAACAGTAATCATTGAAAGATTTTGCCACTCTTCTTTCCTGTTTGATTGTTTTGGTCCAGTATGCAAGACTCCATTTAGTTTTCTTTTAGGTTTGTCTTTGATTTTGCTTTTTATTTAGGATATGTTTTGAAGAGGTGACTATCAAACAACAGTCACCATTTTTGAATTTCCTGACAGACTGCATGCAGACCCATTGCTGTCCCCTGGTGCTCACAGATACATGCTCATACATCCCCAGGCAGATGATGTTTTACCATAAAAGGCACCAGTGTCTCATTCACACTCAACATAGCAGAAAAACATTCAGTGATCAGCAGATGTGTCAGAACAACATGGATACAGGTGTTGGCCTTTCTTTGACTGCCTATTTTACAGCAAGGACAGAAACAAAGGACCAAAGTAAGAACATAAAGAAATGTGAGAGTGCATCTATTCAATGTATGAGCATGAGATTAAATTGTCTAGGCTTTGAATATGGAATATGATGAAGGCTTTATTACTTTGACATTGTATAGCTTCAAGCTAGAAGGTTGTCTTTTAGTCACAAAGAACAACAGTTGAAAAGGTTAATTGACCCTGATTTCTGTCATATGCATAGTTCATGCTCTATTCATTGGTCTCCAAAATTGTTCAAACCCTTGACAATTCAGAACAATGATTAAGCAGAAGAAAGGCAAGTGTGCAATCCATTTTATTGCTCAAATATTTGAAAGTACATGACATTTTAATAATAAATAAGCTACACATAGCAGCATCAGTTCCAAATCATTGCTTGCTTCTCTACAATTATGAGATATTTTCACAAAGTGTTCATTTATATGGGAGATGCAACACTTGTCTAAAAATTAAAAAAGACCTAAAAGTCATTCTCTGTCCTCAGTTAAAATTGCCCATAGATCTGGAGATCACTGACAAACAACACATGATCATTAATTACTTCATTATTGCAGCCAGGCAAGTAATTATGTTGCACCTTTAACTTTCCCAATTATTACAGAACAGCCTGCAGTAAAATGGCACCAATATGGTAAGAAATGTTATTTTTGTAGCTCCATGTACAACTTAGTTGATTGATTATACACACATGTTCCTAAGTTTGATACTGTATGTAGCTGCTGTACACTAAAGCACTAAGGCAAAGCAAGCCAAAGACAGAGGCAATTTTGTTATGCTACATCTGAAGGACTTTTGGAAGCATGTCTCATGGTTGTGTGAAATGAAAATTTGAGTTTTTTGGACATACTGTCATCATCAGGCTTGCATTTGGCATGAAAAGTGGAAGAAAGAACCCATGTTGACAAAGAACCCATGCCCACCGTGAAATATGGATGTTTGTTATGTTTTGGTCTTGTTTGGCATCTAAGAGTCTTGGAGCCCTTGTTAAGAAAGAAATGCGTATGGACTCCAAAGCATACCAAAACATTCTGGTTAAAAACCTGGCTCCCTCTGCCAAGAAGTTGTCTTGGCAGAAAATGGATGTTCCAGTGAGAGAGTGTTTCACATATTAATCCAGATCTTCAAAGAAATGTTTTAGTGAGCACAAAATAAATGTTCTCATCTGATCATCTCAGTCTTCAGACCTCAATCCAATGGGAAGTTTGTGGTTCAAACTAAACAAAGCATAGAGGAATCCAACTTAGGTGCCAGAACCTCATAAAATGCTACAGGAAACATCTTGTCAGTGTGTTCAATGCTAGAATAGGAATTCTAAAACAATTACAGGGATGTGAATGAATGTGTTCTGGAAAAATAAAATCAATTATTTAAGATTAAAGTATCACATTTTTAAATTTCAGCTAAAAAAGATAATTTAATATGCCCACATTGTTTTCTTTTATGGCATGTGTATTGTACCTGTCTTGTCAGGGGTATTAATACATATGGAGGACACTGTACTGTATTAAGCCACACACTCTTGATACGCTTGGTGAAGCATGAAAGAATATGTACACTATTTCATGTCAACTTTTCTACTCTCTTTTTCTGTCTCCCAGATAGAAGTTTTACAATGAAATGCCACAGGTCACCACTTTGAAAGAATAAATAAATAAATAAAAATAAATAAATAAATAAATAAACAATGCAGTGGTGGTCTCTGCACATACATGTTATAAAGTAACCTATTTGCTCTGCATATTTGAGGTTAAAATTTGCCGCATATCTAAATTTTGAGGTAAAATAAATGTGATTTTTCAAACTGTTAGTTCCATATTATGAAGTCCACTTATGAATTTATGTAAATATGTTTCAATACTGTATATACCTGGGTAAATACTCATTTATTCTTTTTACTTATCTGCATTGAATAACTTACAATTATTAATTGTAATCCAATACATTTGTTATTAAAATTCTTCAATATGAATGGCAAAATTAACTCTGCCCATTATTCAAATATCAATCAAAAGGAATGAGATGCTGATAGGTGATGGCTGACAATCGAATACAACTTCAGGACCATTATCAGTGTAAGGGTCAGACTGCCACACATCAGACTGCCGGTCAACATGCATTGACTCAATATTGGTCAATTTTACAAAATGATCATCTAGACATTCATATAGGCTCCTTTCCTGTGTTTGTTTTCACCTAGTTTGTTGTTCAACGGGTTAAATCACCTTTTCTCAGTTGTTCTCCGGTGTTATTAAAGAGTTTCATGTGATGTTCACTATATAGTTAAAAAGCAATGTAACATTACACTAAACTGAACAATTTACCCTCTGAGAGCAGTGGCTGGGGAGACCTCCGGGGTCTCTGAGTGAAAGTTGGAAGCATGCATAATTATTCAAATAAAATGCAGAGCTAATCAAAAGCCAGCTTCAGCATTGTGCGGAGGTTCACACTGTCAGGTTAACTCCATTAATGATCCTCTTGGAGCTGTAATTACCATAGCAGTTGTCATGATTCATTATGTTTTTGAGTTGTTTTGTCAACCCTTATCAATTGCATTTTGCCTGCTAACTTTTGACTGCTGCTTTCTAAAAAAAAAAAAAAAAAAAAAAAAAAACATGTCCTACTTATTCTCTGGAGCATGCAGTAAGATATGTAATGTTTTACGGTTTTGTTTTTAACCATAACAAGTCTCTAAATGGTAAATTAAAGACACATACAGTAAGAGAAGATATGATAAAATAATGAGAAGGGGGAAGTTGTTTTCAGTCATCTAAATGAATTTAGTGCACATATGGCAGAATATGATTTATTGCCGAGGGCTTATCTGCTGAGGTATTTGACTTTGTCTTGTCTCTGATATGAAAGTGTCTGCATGATTATATCGGGCTGTGATTTGAATATCTGGGGCCTGTGAAAGTCCTCCTCTTCATCTTGATAGGCTGGGTGCTAATTGTCCTTGTTAGATCGGCCTGCGTGCCAGGATCCACACAGTCACTGTTGCTGGAACATTTGGTATTGTGTCATGTAGACAAATTGTTTATTTTGTTAAATCTTGCTTCAGCATTAGTTATGCGACTGCACAGCTGTGAGGGTGATTGCACTCGTTGATACTTGTGGGAAAGGTGACTGTGAAAAAGGATTCTCTTTATTGTAGCAACGCAGCAAAGCTCACCACTGATAAGTTAGGCAGTCTTTTTAGTCACGCATCTTGATATTTTTAATATTTCTACACAGCACTAGAACCAAAGTAAAGATCTCCATGACATTTTCCAGCTCTTCTGAGATTACATCTGAAACTACATATCCATTACAAATTTTTCATGGCACGGTGCCCTCCAAGAAGGCCATTTCATGTTCAGTCTGTAGCTGCTTTTATACAATGGCATAGATGTGATCTGTGGTGTACATATGCCCATGGCATTCATTCAATGAAACCTAGTTAGTTAACTCACAAGCTACTCTTTAAACTGTAGGCAATATTTCCTTTTGCATTTACTATCTAGTTGGTTATTATTTTCAGGGAACCACAAAATATTACCACTGTTTCATTTACATTAGAAACATAAGAACTTGTAATGTATATGGGTTCAATGTAGGTATTTGTAATTATATAACACTATACAAGAGGGAGTATTATTTTGAGGTCATTTATGTACATGCAGGATCATATATGACTAATGAGCTCATGATATGGTAGCTAAATTAACTGATCAAATTGAACATTCATTAATCAATGAGGTATATCTTACTGATGTATTTGCTGTCTGTGCCTCCACATATCAGACCTCAGAGAGAATATTATGTTTGAAAATTGTGTGGGGCCATTAAATAGGATTAGTTAAAAATATAGCACAATTCATCATTTGTCCAATAGAAATAGTTTTTAAAATTATTTTTACAGAGGCATATAGCCTGTGTAATTACAAAACAAATATGTTGCACATTATCACCACTGATACACGTTTGTGGAAAGAAAAGTGCTGGCGTTGCAGTGTGTGCATCGTAGTAGTGCCTGAGGCACGCCCTTATTTTGAGTGAACGTAGCCCCAAATTTGCATCTCCCACATGAGCCACTTAAGTGAAGAGTTCCATGGCTCTGTTACCACTGTGCAAATTCTAACATGGGAACTTGCAGTGAGTTGGATTAATGACATAGATGATGTAAATATATTTAATGTTACATTTTTGACATCCTTTTCCAGAGTAAATCACAAAGTAAAGCACAATGTTCATTCAACAAAATAATATGAAGGCTACATGACCAAGCACCAGTGCCAAACACAGGGCAGAGTCCACAAGTGCAAACCTGGTGCATCATGCAGGTACACCATACACCATGTCTAAGGACTCTGCCATTCTGAAACAATACCGATTACTTCCACATATAATGGAAGGGATTAGATACACAGTAAGGTAATTAGCAATCATGATATGGGATTGTGGTGTGACAGGGCCTCCCCCTGTGGCCTCCCTGGATGGACTCCCACAGATTGACTCCCTTGTCTTTGCACAGACACACCCAATAAATGTCCTGCTCAATTAATGGGAGGATGAGCAGCCATCTGAGAGTGGCAAGCTACTACTAGCTAATTTAGCTGTTAAAATTCAGTCGTAAAACTACAGCAAGAAAACAACATTCAAAAGCTCATTATACAATACTATGTAAATTCTTGTAGTGCTGGGTAACACACTGTTAAAGAAATGATAAAAGTGGTACTTAGCTAGTCTTGTGGATATAACAAAGTTCATACTTTTCAAAGAAAGTTGTCACTATTCAACTACAGTTGACCCTCCCACATTGCGGCTTCAATTTTTTGTGGGTTGGCAACAAACAATGAAATGGGAATTTTTTGGGAGCTTTGAGACCTTGTGCGGGAAACCGCGTGGCACTGCAGACAACAATGTAGCAGTCGAAATGTAAAGAAAACGTAAAAAAAACGTTCCTTTTTCATTTTTTCCCTCATATTTTTACTTAACACTGACCTTAATATATGACCAAATACCCACCCCAAATAGCCTTAAAAACGTCCTAAAAGTAGTCAAAATTCAAAAATTTTCTCAGGGGGGCTTGCAGCCCAAGACCCTGAATACCCCGAATACCCAAACCCTCCAGCTGCAGATGCTCGCTTTGTTCGCCTAGGGGGGCCGAAAGGTTTACGCGGTTTTTCCACATCGTGGGGGGGGCTGAGCCCCTAATCCCCTCGATGTGGGAGGGTCAACTGTGCATGCAGCCTGAACTAATTGCCCTTGTTTACGTTTTTTACAGAGCCATCTGAGAGAGGGAAGTCTAAACTACTGACTCATTAGAGGTTAAAATTAGTTTATATGAAATATGTACTTTCCATATTTCCATAACAGTCCTTTCAAGATCTATGGTATTTATAAAACAAAATAAAAATAAAACAAAACAACAATATTCGCTCTATCAAATATAAGGATCCATCTGTTAAACCTGCTGGACATACTTCTCTCAATGCCAGCAATGATTTTGTCCAGCCAGCTGGGTAGATTCAGACACTTCATCTACATCAGTCAACAGAATGACAAAAATGGGCCAATACAAAAGCTTTTCTCAGACCCCTCTACCCCTTACATTTTCAACATTTTCAAATCAATGTACTAGCTCCCTTCAGAAGGAATTTTATTACATTCATCAGAGATCCTCACCAATAACATAGCTGCTACATCATTTATACTTAAAATGGATTATATCCTTCCATGAAATTGTTTGCTTCAAAGATATATTATTGATATGCAGGGCAAAATTTACTGTTATTAAATTATGTCTAAGCGCATAGAGGTTTCATGTCTAAGCACATTGAGCATTACCTCTAACTCTTGTTTATAGATGTTGTTTCAGCATTGACCCTGTCACCTTTTAGCACACTGATTTTTCTTACCTCTAACATTTATAACACACTGTTTCTGTGAGATAACACTTCAGTAAGGATTTCTTTACCTTTAGAAGATAAGCAAAAGTCCTGCCTCTTCACAATTTATGCAATTTTGGACATATCAGTTATGTTATTCCTTGGGTTATTGGCCAGCATACTGTAGTGTTCTTGAACTGATTTTCACCATGCCATGCCATGATTGCAGGAGAAGGGAAAACAAACAGAAACAAATCGAAGGCTCTGCACCTACATTAAGTTTAATGGCTTTGGTATTCAAACAATTTGAAGCAAGTGCTATGGGCATATTGCTTTTTCCGCTTGTGTTTGCTTTCACCGTGGCTCCGGAATATTTGATAAGTGTTAAACTCAGCCTGGAAAGGACCGAGAAGGCAATCATTTCTGTTCTCCATGCAGCAATAAAGCGTTATACCTAAGATGCATGGTTTGGTGAGGTGATAAAAATGTGCTGCAGTAGGTGATCAATATGTTTAGTCTATAAATAGACTCTGCAGGGTAGCTCAGAAGAGGAACTGCAGGGGTGATGTATTTTCAGGGAAAACCCAGCAGGCTGAGTGTTTATATTGTATCAAAGGCCACTCTGGAATCCCTCTGCCAGTCGGCAGTTATTTTATTCTATTAATCAGTGTATTCATTTCACAAATTAAGAAAATTAAGCATGAATGAACAATATATTGGTTATTTTTGCATTTTCTTCTGAACCTTAATCAAATTTTAGTCCAAGATTAAATTAGACATTGTGTCCATTTTAAAATTGTGGCAGTGTTTTTAATAACTGTTTATTCATGACCTCTCCCCTCCACCTACTTAGCTTAGCATCTAGTATCATGTCAATGAGCTGCAGTGTAGAAGAACTGAGACAAATCTGTTCAGCTGTTGGGGATGTAGTGATGGGTTACCTTGTTTTTTGTGTTTGCCTCTTATTTTGAGCCACATTCTTTTGGTCTCCTGTGTACCCAAGCCCACATGGTTAAAATAAAAGACATCACATGTGTTGTTTTACTTGTTATTCTTTGCTGATGGAGGATCTTTTTCCTGTTCAAGGAGGCATAAAGCCATTTGTCTTGTTGACAGTATGGTGCTGGACATTTCCACATGGTAAAGCGCTATAAAAATAAAATTAATTATATTAAAAAAAAAAAAGAGTTGTACATAAAATTTAGATCAAACTAATGCTCATGTACTTTTTTGTTCATTTTAAATGAAATAGTGGAAGATTTTTAGATTTCCACCCAATACATGGATCAACAAGTAAGATATCCCAATAATGCTTCACAATATCTTCCAATTAGGTGGTGCTGCATATCTGCATATGAGTACAACTGCAAAAAAAAGCCCTTCAGTCCAACTTGGCCTCTCATTCTGTTTAGTCATGCGTGTAATGGTGTACTGTATGTAGCAGTGTCAAGGCTGGCTCTGTATTCTATGCTTCTGCTATGAATCCTGGTTAACTATGCAACACAACACTATGGCTGAAAAAAAAATCTTCTAATGTCAGTGAGAAATTCCATTCAAGTAATTTGTCATGAGCAATGATCAGCATTCATTATTGTCAACTGAAACGTTGATTGGCAAAGACGGGAAAAACAAAACTATTAGCAAATAAGAAAATAAAAGGCAGATGTAGCTATGCTATGACCACATCTGCCTAACTGACATAAACATCACCTTATCTCATTAGCACTGCCTGTGCAGATTTGAAATGTGCATATGCCTTCATTGGGATTGATGCTGATGACTTTTGGAATGATGCTCTCTGCTCTTCCAATAGGTGAGATGGCTGTATGCACGTGGTATCTCTCATATAGGTCTTAGGATCATCATGCTGTTACTTATGTTACCCCTTGCCTCTTATTTACTTCAGATAAGACTACTTGTGAAAAACATTTACTCTGAGGTGACAATCTAGAACAAATGCATCTCCTTGCGAGGGCCCTTGGAAACAGTTGATAAGGCCAGAATAAATGAAATCTGTAAGCCTTACACAAAAACAGCCAAGCCACAGAATGCAGATGAATCTGACACTGTCTTAACCCTTAAATGAGACATCAGGAGAAGAGAGACACAACACCTACTTATCAGCATACAAAAATTGTGCAGCTGACACACCACCGCTCCCTTTTGTTCCTTGTGATAAACTGTGAGTCAAAAAGGATTACACTAATCTGAATTGCACACACTCTGCTACCACCATCAAACTAGAACCTTTTGGGGCTTGGCAACAGTTTGGCCTAATTTTATTTTATGTGTCTAATCTTGATTTTAGACACATACATACATTACATTACTGGCATTTAGCAGACACTCTTAGCCACAGTGACATACATAGGTTACACTTTTTAAGGTTGCCTGGGTTGTCCAAGGGAACAACAGCAGTACCCCCACAGGGAAATGAACCAGCAACTTTTTGGTTACAAGTCCTGCTCCTTACCACCAGGCTACACTGCTGCCTGTGCTAAAGGTGCAATGTCAATGTCTGCAGAATGAGCATATAAATAATATTGGGAGAGGCAAATGTGCAGGTCCAGGGATGTCAAACATGCTCCTGCCAACAGCTGATCAACAGACAAACAAACACACCTGATTAAATCCAAATACCTACAGACAATATACAGCTGACAGGGGAGAGGAAGAACAGAAGAAAAGTCCTCAACTGGTCCTCAGATGGACCCTCCAGGGATTGCAGCATCGGGTGGTTGAGCGTGCAGGTGTCAGCTGATTTCTTCAATCACTTTTCACTCAGGTCATGAAGGAGAAGGAAGCTCCCCTTCTATGATGAGGGGTACTACCTTCATTATTTCAGAGATGAATGAGGTTGGGAAAATCATTTTCCCAGTGCCCAAACAAGACAGATTTCAGCCCTGTCTGTACTTTCTGTCTTTTGAGAAGTTTTCTGAGACATGCATTTTTATCCACCTCTTTTGCAAAATATACTCTCCATCTACTTTACATCCAGCACCTCCTTCTCACTTTCTCTTGTCTATACTGACATCATAGTAGTGGGAAGTATTGCAATGACTTCCCATGTTTGAAAATATGGTATGTTACACCAAATAACTTTGGTGTAACATACAATAATCAAATAACCATTTAGCTTGGACCTGTGCATTTATGTGCCTCACTGACTCTACAAATGGCTCCTTGTGCTTATTTTTGTTCTTCCATGCTTCTGGAAAGAACAGATAGAATAAATGTAATTAGCTAGCTTGATGTTAGCTAGCAAGGTAGTACACAGTTAATGTTATAACAGGCAAATGTTACTATATAGTTATAGTGTCAATACCTCAGTGCTAATATAACTAGCTAAAGTAACTGTTCAAGCCTAGCAGTTACATAGACTCAGCCAGAAAAATAAGAAAACAGAACACAACACCACAACCTTGTGTTTTGCATTCCTGTTGTCTTGTAGCTGAGAATGTTGGGGTTTTGGACCCACTATGAAACTGTCAGATACTACCACATTATCTTTGCTGGTGGAGTGTCTCTGCAGGTTTGGCAGGGCATGACCATGGTGCCATCTTCAGTGATCTCTGTAATTCTCCACTCAATATTCCACTTCTCAATGGCTGATTTTTTTTTTTTTTTATGACCAGCCATTGATGTTATTTGCCATAATGTCAGGGGTATTGTTAGGGTGTGCCAGTGGTGTAAAAGTGCTGTCATTCTCTTCAGTTTATGTAGATGCACCACATAAGCTGTCAGAAAGCTTATACCAGATGATTAACTGACTTGCAGGCAACCAGTAGCTGCCAAACTAAGCTGAAGTAAACTGGCTGGAGGGCACGGAGATGTGGTTGGGAGCTATTCAGATCCAGAGGCCTGTCACGGCCAGTATGAATCAGGTTGTGCAAGTATAGAAGAAAGAGAAAAAAAAAACAGAAATTGGTATATGTATTTAAGGGTGGCATTTCTTTGCACTTGTCTTTTCATTTTGTAAATTTTTAGGGGCATTCTGCCCAAGGCACCTGTTGATTTCATGCATGTCCAGTCATGCATGTCATTCTGTGTGAGAAAATGTGAAACTTGACTGATGGTAGCATGTTCAAGGAATTTGGAGAGGGAAGGTAGAAGAGAGACAGGACAAAAGTTTTGGACAACAGAAGAGTCCAATGTTGATCTCCTGAGGAAAGGTGTGGTACAAGCCTGCTTGAAGACTGAAGGGATATGGCCGATGGTCAGGGAGTTGTTGATCAGTGACAGTGAATGGGAGAAAGTCAGCTGTAATCTTTTGGAGAATAGGTGAAGTAAGTGGCTCCAAGGACTGGTTAGTTGGGTGATGAGACATCAGGAGTTCTGAGGTCTCTGAGTTTGTGAGTGGGATGAATGTACATAGAGCAGGATAAGCAACAGAGGGCTGGTGGCATAGTGCCTGGGTTGTGGGTTGGTCAAAGGTGTCCCAGATTTTGGCAACTGTCTGCTCAAAATAATAGGCAAAGTGTGGAGAAAGCAGGTCAGAACAAAGTTAGTGAGTTAGTGAATGACTCTTGAATCCTTTTTTGAAAGTAAGATCCCTTAACGGATGACAGTGTGAGAGAGAAGGCACAGAGTAGAGTAGTTGGCAGAGAGATCAGCTTGGTTGTGAGGTTTTTTTTTTTTTTTCACATTCCAGTTCTGCAACCCATAATTCAGCTCTATTAGCATGGAGTGTATAAGACAGGCCTGGACAGGGGGAGATACTTGCACAGGTCTGGAAACAAAAGGACAAGGGACTATCAAGAGCAGATGATGGAGGACGAGAGAGAGAATACAGCAGAGTCAGGTGACATACTGTAACTGGGAAAGATTCTGTACATGGGAGTGACAAGATAGCCACAGAGGAGTGGGCAGATAGAGGTAGACAGTTAAAATTATGGTCACAGGTGACTGAGAGAGGGAGGGTTCATGTTGCAGGGCTTTTCCAGAAGGGGGAAGAATATAATATAGAAAATAGAAATCAGAAAAATGAGGCAGGGGGACGGTGAGATTAATGGTGGTGCACCTCCTGAGAAAAATAAGGATTTTTTAGTTTCCTGATTTGTGAGTGGCAGGTGATGGCTTGGCATGGCAGGTGAAAGCTTCCTATAAGAGTTCATTCCTGGGAAAAACACAAATGTAAAAAAATAGCCATTTTTGAACAAAACTCTTCAAATGTCCCTTGGTTTCACTTGAAAACCTAAACAAGCACAGCTTTGTCATGGGGCTGTTGTGAAACAGAACCAGTTTGCATGTAGAATATATAGGTTTAGAAACATCATCTCCACAAAGAAGTGAAGTTAGATATATAGTTAACTTTTGGTGTATCTGCACAGTGGTTGTTATGTGCTTGACACAGCTCATTTGTAGGTTGTGATTTCAGTAGTTTCAATGCAAATAAAGTGGGTTATTCTGTAACTCTCAACAGTTCTGCAGAGGTGCTGCATGGTGAGAATTAGTGAGGACTGATCTCTTTACAAGTCAGGCTTTACAGCCTGTGTAGCTTGAAATATTGACCTATAAAGACCCTTCACAGTTTCAAGTGACACCTGCATACCCTTCACCCTACACCATGAAGCTTTTTATAGAGCAGATGTACATGCCCTGTTCAATGTCTATTGAACTGTATTTTTCATCCTTTTACCCTATGCGTCCTGCCCTATTTTTGGACATTTTGGAGTCCCTTCAGTTTTTGGCAGATTACTTAGTATCTGCGATAGATATCCGCACTTAACACATATCATTTTGTTCAGAACTTAAAGTCACTTAATGGAAGATGCTATCTGCAACCCTGACCATGACATGAGGAATTTGATATGCCCTTGTATTTGAGATAAAATAATTCTTGCTTGTTGGAAAAAACGTGTTTACTTGAATGCTCCCCCAAAACAAACATGTCAGCTCAGATTCTACAGACACTAATGGCAAAGACTGAGTGGAATGTATACATATAAAAACTATGTCAGAGGGACATTCAATTGCTTTGTAATGTGAAGAAGTATCACTTTAATGCTAGGTGAAAATATGCTCAGAAATTTTTAAGTTAAAGCAATGTCTTCACATTTGAACACATTCTAAGCAATACATATCTTTTTTACCTAAATAATTGTATAAAAATTAATTTTCAACAAAAATAATTATTTTCATAAATGATTATATAAAAAATAACAAAATACATGTTAAGTAATATCAATCAAATAGATGTAATAAATCAATAAATCAATTCATATTTCAATTATATTACCAATTACCAAAAAAAAAAAAATTCAATAATCATCGAATCTACTCTTGTTGTCTGTGTGATCAGCTGAACTGAAAGAGATGCTACAGCTATCAGTAGGTGGAGACTGCTTTCCCATTGCACACAATCCTGCTGTTTACTGCCATCTGATTAAACACTAAGTGGGACCCAAGCATTCGATAAAAACGGAAGAAAACGTTTCTCTTGTGAATAGTTTTTTTTTTTGAAGAAAACAAGAGAAGCACTAGCGATGCAAAAATATAGACAGAGCTTGCACCACTATTATGAAACCGGTTTTATTTTTACTGATAATGTGGCCAACACATTCCACATTCAGTGAAAGGTGATGTAAACTCATAGGGCATCAATCTGTGGCTTTCAGGTTGTAGGGGTTAAAATACATGGCGCTGTTTTCATAATCTTCTTTATGTCTTCTCTCTGTGGTTTTAATAAGATTCTGTACCAGGAAGTAGAATATATTTGCTGCCATTTCATCTGAAATAATGCATGTCATGAGATGGTAGCTCTGCCAGTGTTCATGACTCAAACCAGGAGGATGTTTTATAGGTCATTTGATTGATTTGCACATACATTATCCTGTATCAACATAGTCCCATTCCTTTCAATAATTTATACATCTCTGTAAGTGGTATTTTCTTCCAAACAGCCGCACCCTCTTGTGTTTGATTTTGATGCAAACTCGAAGACAGTACACAAGAGACAGCATAGCAGCATGTGTTAAATGAAACTAAACTAAACGTGTTAATTCATTCAACAGCCATAAGGGTTCGTCAGAACAAAACTAGTTCCTTTTTATCACTGTACAGGAGATTTAAAAGCCTATCAACCATCACAATGTCGAGTGATTGTCTGTGAGGGCTTTTATTTAAAAAAGTAAGTCATCAATGGATTAAAAAGGAAAAAAAAGATCATCCCAGCTACATTTTTTCTCATCACAGAAATAAGTGCTGTTTTCAGTTGGTGTGCATGGGCGTGGAGGACGAGTAGCCTGCGCTGGAATTAATGAAAAGGTAGAGAAGCCTGGTGTAATTTATCACGGCGCTCTAGCATGATTGCTGCGGCACTTAGGCAGCCGCGGTTAGTGCGAGGCACAGGGCCTACCTGTGACACATCCATCATCCAACAGCTGTCACATGCACTCAGCGGGTTTGGGCGGGGAGAGGGGAGGAAGGGGTGATGGCAGGGGATGTGGTGGCGCACGCAGGATCTCTGGTGCGCTGAGCTTACACAGCCCCGGCCCACAAATCCGGGTGATGTTTCAACCTGCTGCCTCACGTTTACTTTAAAGAAAAGAATAGCTATCACCCTCAGGCCCACAATGCTCAATTATAGTGGCTTAGAACAGAAAGTTTCACAGGAAAATACAGAAATAAGTTTGTAAGTGTAAATTTCTATTGTGTGAAAATCCAGTGTTTGTAAAACCCATGTAATCATAGTTTTTGAAACACTACTACATTTGATTAGCCATAATATGATTTGAAAACTATTAAAAGGGCTAATTTTGATATGTAGCATAAATATATACTTACACATGCATAATACAAACATACATATTTAATGATAAAACATGTGAGGGTGAGATTTTCCATGACTTGCAATAAACCCTCTGGCTGCAATTAACTTGCAGGATATTTAAATAATGCAGACCTCACAAAGGTATGACATAACAATCAAAATCTCCACATAATAAAAAAATGCAGTTTCAGCAAGTATGCTAAAGTATGCAAAGTTTAATGATTATGCAAAGACCAAAGATGGAAGAGCAGGGAACTTTTTTTTTTTTTTTTTTTGATGGAATGTGTGTGTCCTGGTCTATATTGTCAATCTGGTAATTGCATGTCCTTGTGTCTCACAAAAATAAAAAATACACAATGAATGATTCAATGTCAAATATAAAGTTAATGTTATAAATTTGCTTTTATTGTAGTGCTAAATTGGATTAAAACAATTATGGATATCAGAATAAACAAATTAAGAATAACAATTACGCACATCAGAATATACTGCAGGGATCTGGGGCAGAATGATTCTTGAACTAACATTGTTACTGTTAATAAAATATATGGCTAACTCCCTCATGTAACATGATACTCAATGTAATGGCACACTTGAAAAAAGAAACCTGTTTAGAATATGAATATTTCATATGTCACATTAATTCACATTATGTCACACAATTCACATAATTTGAAAAGTTTAAAGTGCAGTTTAGCCAGCATTTGCAAACATGTTTATGATAAATCACCAAAAACAGTAGCCTACCATATACCCCAATGTTTGAAAGAACCTAACATTGTTAACATTGCACACAATGAGTTCAGCCACACCTTAACTCTCACAGGTAATGTTATGGGTTACAGAACATGTGAGCAGAGTGGAGCAGTAGCAATTTTTTGCTCATTGCTCAAAGCATCCTGTAATCACTCCGCTCCCACTGAGGGCTTTCCATGTCCTGTTCCAGTTGCATCCCTGCTCTCATGTGGGAGAATTCTTTCTCCATGTCCATTCCATACTGGACATGGGCTCTCCTACCATGGGCCATAGATTAGTGACTGGTTTGTTAATTAGTATCCAGTGTAATCAATGACTAACATTGATTTGACCATGGTGGTATAAAATCACTATTTTGAGGAAAAATACATTAATGAAATATAACATGATGGACATTGAAGATATATGGAGGAAGGACTGAAGATATAGTAGGAAGGCATTTTCACCTCAGCTCATGCTCTGTGATTTCATAGTGATCTCAAAAATAAATAATGCAATTTTGGTCTTGTTTTAGCCTGTAATGTTTTATTCACCACAAATGTAAACACAACAAAATGTCTATTCCTGCATATACAGGCAACATATAGCATATTCTGGCCATGGTTTAAAATGACATAATTAACCACTTAACAGCTAAGGAGGACAAGAGATGGGGAGAATTTGAACTCCATGAGAACCTTGAGAGAAGACAAATATGTTAGGTTACCTGTAGTGAGGAAAAAGGGGAAATGGATCTTTAAAATTCATATTGCCAGTATTCCATATTACCAGGTAATGTGAAATTATTAGGTCATATTTTGTGTACACTGAAAAAATCAGTTTCCCACGGTGGTCCCACAGATTCCAAAATACTTGTGCCCTTGTGTCACTTATGAAATCCCTGGCTGTCCTGTGTCCCCACAGTTTTCCTGGTTGTCCTTCCCCTTGCAGCTCTTGGGCACCTGTGCCTCAATTTGCAAAACCCCACAATTTTAATGCTTCCATCTGTTTCTCATATGCATATGAAGCATTGCATATTTAAAGGGGAAAAAGTGCATTATCTCACTATCCCAGTGAAAAACTTCTTGATTGCAAATTGTATCTGTTAGAGGGGGATAGTAAATGTCACATACGTTTTTGCAGATCTTTACCACACACAGTACACACACATTATTTTAATAAATATGACCCCTAATGCTAAAAATATATTAAAATCATGTAATTCAGTCACTTCTTATGTTTAAATGTGCACTATGCTTATCTTTATCAGATCAGAAAAAAACCTGTCCCCACATAAAACACTGCCCTTCAGAGAATCCTTTCAAAGGTGCTGTAGCAAAGATGCGCTAGCAGAGTTCAGCAGTGTTTGACAGGGTTAGTGTCAGCAAAATTGGATTGTGGGCAAGTGTGAGCAAGAAGAGAAGGTTATTGAGAGTATGATCAACACAGAATGCTGTTGGTACTCACCAGATTATCATATACATGGATTTCTTCATAATAGTTAAGTCTCTCTAATGGAGCATGTATTAAAAATTATATATTACTACATATTTTTATTTGGCTAGAACAATTTACAATGCCATCACGGCAAAATATTATGAATATGTATCACAGGAGCAACAAAAACAACAGGAAGAGGTAGAACAGGCAATGGAAAATCTTCAAACCATGCACTCCGGCCAGATCACCCTGACCGCAATCTTGGGGCAACTGAGTGTCCTCCCCTGGAAGGGATGCTCCTCCCAGCCACGATGCCTGCCTGGCCACCCAGTGGAATGAACTTCCCCCGGTGGTCAGGACAGCGGAATAGCTGGCCATCTTCCAACACAGACTGAAAATCCGCCTCCTCAGAATGCATCTTGGGTCCCCATCAGCCCCTACCCTCTAACACCTGCTACTGATTCAACTTGTTGTACTATTACTTGCTGCTTAGCTTGTTGCATTATTGCAATGATTTCTGGATATTGTGTAATTTATTAGCATTTTATGTGATTCATGGTGTGTATTCGATGACTTCCCATAGTTTCTATGTTGTCTTAGTTTCATATTAGCACAAGTTAACTTGTGCTGATATTTGAATGGTCCTGTGCATGCACTTGCTGGTCTTGGAGTATTGTTAACTGGGTTTGATGCTGTTGCTCATATTACTTGGATGGATACACTTACTTTCTCTTGTGCTGGAAGTCACTCTGAATAGGAGCATCTAGTAAATGAAAGTAATGTAAAAAAAAAAAAAAAAAAAAAAACATGTTGACACCTGTTGAAAGAACAAAAAGAAAAAAAAAGAAAACAGAAAGAACAGAAATGTATGGACAGGAATTTAATGACAAAAACAAAACAGAACAGGCATAACAGTATTCCACGAATTTGCTTCACATTTGCTCATGTCCAGAATGATCTCTCTTTAAATATAATGGTTTACACAGAGTACATTAGCAATAAGCCTTTGTACCAGAGGTGCTCCCATGAATGCAGGCACTTCCCATCTGGGCTAGACTGTACAACATGCACCTACTGCTACTGCTCCATAGATATTTTAAAGGCCATTTATTTTGGCAAATGTATTTATATCAGGGTGATGGGTCTGTTAAGAGAATAAAACTATTGCATTACAGAAATCATTAAAACGTTGAGATTTCACTGTGTGCTCTCAGTTAATTCCCTCAGGGAAAGGATGGCAGCCAACAGGGGTAAGCCTCCTAAAATCCATGCTGTGAGATACTGCTGAGCCTCTACAAACTCCCAGCATATGGAGGGGAGCAAAAAACACAGCAACAACTGTTGAGCTCCCTGTGAACAGTACCTTCTTTAACCAAGGGATGCATGTAATTAAATGCTCTTTGGTTTCTTGGCTCGTCTCTAAATGAATCTCTGGGTTGGAGTTCACACTACAAAGCGTGGAAAGGTAATTTAATGAAAGCGTCTCAGGTTTTATTCACCAGCAAAGGTTTTCAGAACCCAAATTCATCCAAAAGTATGCATAAGCACAAGGAGGTCAGTAGACATTAATGTATTATTAAACAGGTACTTTGTCATTTCAGAGGGAAAGATATGTATGCATAAGCTGTGTGTGCAGTGTATTTTATTTAATATACATTTAATATACATTTTCACTCAAGCCATAAAGATGCATATAAAATAAATTATCATTTGAATTGAATGAGTATGTCTGAATGGAACTTTTAAGCTTAGCTTTGTAATAGTTTTCCTTGAACCAAATTAGAATAACCTGCCATTTCATTCATTATTACTTAGTAATCCTTGGGCCAACATTAACTTTAATTACTTTGTTTATAGTCATATCTCCAATCCATGAACATGCAAAGACAGACCACACAGGTATTTACAGCATTTTTGTGGCTTTTTCCAGGCATAAACCTAAATATAAAGTATTTTTATTTTCTTTTGTTAGTGAACATGCAAAGTGCTTGGAACATTGTGACAAATACATTTGTTTAAAAGTCATTCTGTTGGCTTAAAAGTGTGATGTGACCTAATTAATCAGCTTTAGCACAATAAACCTCAAAACAAACTGTTCTTACATCAGTCCAAGATGTGCATTATGAATGTGGAGCATGTGCCAAATTCTTCAGACACCCTCACCAAACGAAATATGGAGCAGCGGCACATTCTTCTATGTAACTAATGGAGCTATATTCCATAATTTATGTTCATGCTGAAAGGTCTGTTGATTAAATCTGAAGATAATTAAAACAAAGAATAATTTGATAGGATATCCAAAGATAGACTAGCCTGTCGTTGAGGCAAACTGACAATTGATCAATCCCATATCAGTGCAACTGATATTCATATACAATGCATGTAGTGACCTTTGCAATGCAAGCCTAATGTGGCCTATATTCATAAATTGGGCCCTCACATTCACACCAACATGCACACGGGAGTTGCAAATGTAAACATTTGTCAGATATTACATTACATTAAGATGACAGTCACAGCAGATTATGTTAAACATAAAAAGCAAAGTGGTATACTTAACTATTAACAAGTAACCATGTTCTCTGAGTGAAAGTAAGCCTGTGAGGAAACCTGCTGAACTAGCAGCCAGGAGTCCTTTAAGAATACTGGGCAACTTGCCAATACCCAGCAACTCCAGGAGAGAATTCCACACTACAAGCCTTAGCACTTTGCATTGTCTGAACTATCCATGCCTTACAACCCCAACACTAGCAGTTCATTGCACTCGGGAATTGAGCCACATGGTAGGGTTCCTCACCAGGTGAGAGACACAGTATCTCCTCTGCCTGGGTTAACAGGTCTCACCTAGTTGAGGGCTGAATTTGGGGCCACCAGAAGCTCCCTTAGAGCTGCGTACTGAGGATCACACTTGTTCATGTGTTATATCTTCATACCACTGTCTGCACGAGGCTTAATGGGGTAATCACCTCTGAAGCGTAAGCACATGTCCTACCCCTGAATGAAAACATACTGGGAACTGAATCTTATTTCTCTCTGTCTTCCCCACTAAGGACAATACAACTTTCTGATGAAGGAAAAGAAATTGCCAACCATAATTTCTGCAAGTGAACAAGCTGTCCTACTGAAAAGTGTAAAACTCCCCTTTCCGCTTTGGAGTGTGACAGAACTGGAGCCTGTCATCCTGTGAGATTCACTTGAGATGGAAAAAAAAGTGTGAGTACTGGCTGCCCAATACCAATGGGAAGGGGTGTGGCGATGATCACTAGAGGGTGTAAGCCTACAAACCCTATGCCTCTGTCCCCAAGAATAGCTTACCTCAGCTTTGTTGTAAAGCTTAATCCTGACATCATATGGGACTAAACAACCCTCTCTGCTGAGCTCTCCTTGGAGCGTCTAAACATATTAAAGGATTTCAGGGGCTATGGAAGCTTCATTATAACTACCTTAATGTAACCTGGACTTAGCTGGCCAAGAAGAAGTCCACAAGTAATACACTATATGTACCAGCATGCACCTGTGACTCTACTTTCTTAATCAGTTGGAGCTCCTGTATCAGCTCAGGACAGGAACTGGAGGACAGAAACTGACAGAGCATAAAGATGAAGGCATTAGCACAGCGCACCCCCAGTGCAACAGAGTGCATCTTCTGAAGGGAGTCATCAGTCATCCTGCACTGTTTATTTTGACATGCTAGCTTGTTGCTGCTTGTGAAAGAGAGAGGACAGACTATTAGATCAACCATAGGGTAGTCCACAGGGACAAGAGAATCCTTGTTCACCTCTGCAGCCCCTTTAGCATCTGAGAGTAATCACCATTCCCTTGTCAAGTCTAGTTGATGCGCAAGGTGGGGAGACCATTGTCTCAATTGCAAAATAGTGAAATCTAGTTAAATTATAAATATGGGTGCATGTGAGATATGCATGGTCAAAATGTAAATGTGGCACTACCACATATCCAACAGAAAGGAAACAAGGCCTCGTAATTCTGAGAATGCTCAGCCCTACATGGGTGGTTGAACCTGACCACAGAACATCTTTGATGTTAAGGGTAGTTTAGGTTCAATATTCTTTCAAAACATTGCTTAGCTAATGATTGTGACAGGTTTTTTGTTCTTTTCCAAATGTACTGTATTTGTGTATAGTGACATAAAGCAGATAGAGTGTGAGAGAGATGTCAAATTCAATTTAAATTGTCAGTCTTCCACTGGCAGATGATGAAGGAAGTCTATAGCTAATGACAGAAGTGGACTGTTCTGACAGATGTAGGTAGAGGAGGTGAGTCAGCTAGATACCATGGCAAAAAACTTGAGTGAATGCAAGTAGACAACTGAATTATCAGTGACCATGCTTTATGCTTTCAAACTATGAACAAAATCTTTGGCAAGTAGGTTCTGCTTTTGTTAAACAGTAGTAAAGCTACTGGGCTAGCTACTGAGACGTCTTGCAGAGCAAATACGAGAGGCAGAAACACAGCCTTAAGAGCTGCACTCTGCTAGCTGTTACAAGGTAGATGCCACTTTCCCTTTACCCAAATAGAGTTGAATTCATTTAAAATGAATACATAATACAGTGTCCTGAGTTGTGCAAAATCAAGGATCTCACCTAGGAAAATAGTGGATTTGTAATTTTGCAATACAATTTATAGATCAGCTCACTACAGGCTAAGTCACTCCATAAGCATGAGAAACAAAAGAGGAAGACTGAGATGTGCAGTCTTCTCTAATATGCTTCTTTGCACACAGGCACATATGTTGGTGCCTCTTCAAGAGAACAAAAAAACATCTTGTAGTCCTGAGGCAGAAATACTGTGCTTCATGATACGGCCCAGTATATGTTTGTCTACAATAGAGAACTTTGGGGCCACCCTGGATTTTGGGCATATGTTTAATGTTTGCACTGTGGAGTGAATGAGTATGACGTTATGTGACACCATACATGTCTTTGTGCTGCTGTTCCCTTGTTCCTGCTCGCTTGCTTACTGCCAGTTATATCAGCAAAGTTCAGATTACAATGTGAAGTCTGTGGTCTGGTGATTCTGCACTCAATGCTACAACCATGAATGCAATGGAAAATTGCCTGTATATTTTTAGATATTTTAAAGAAATTTTCCTTACATTTATATATAGAATAAATTCTACTACATCAGTATTCCTAATAAATTAGGAAACAGTAAAATAAGATTATATAAGTGCCTACAACAAAGGTAGAGAAAAACACTTTTTGAAAGTATATTTTGTCTGACAAGCAATGACTTTTTTCATTTTAGCATTGCATTTACATTTCTGAAAATGCAGCATCCAGTCAGTCTACAAAGGTACAGTGTACAGTGACTACTACATCTTGGTGACAAAAGAAAACTCCTTCTTAAAACTGCCACAAACACTTTGCTTGCCTGTGCTCCATCTATTTATAAGTCGTCAGTCTCAGAATCATTTGTTAATCTGTGTTCATAACTACATAAGATAGGTGTTCTAAGTCACAATTACATGTTGTCATTCAAATGACCATGGAATGGGTCATTTACTTTGTTAAATACTCCTGCATTCCTTTGATAGATTACATTTAAAAAGGTACTTTGGAAGGTTTATTGTGAGTTACTGAAGGGATTTTTACCCATTAGACAAGATAAAACGATGCCAATGGTCAGGCATTTTCACAGACATGTTAGCATTCATGGATTAATTTGAGTTAGGCAATAGAAATGTGTGTTAAAATCAATCATTACTGCAAAAATTGAGAAAATAAACATTACAATAGGAGTAGTTGTTTTGCATTTTCAGTTCACTCCAGCTCCAGGCATTCTGAGCATATCTTCAATGAAGTATCACTGTTGGTGGAATATATTAAACATACAGCTAATAATCAAGGTCAGATTAGTACTACTGTTTATTGCCTTGTGCTATGATTCAATCTGACACATACCACAACAGTAAAAGGTAAATTCACTGAAAACTGAAGTAGGTCACTTATGGACAGTTGTCATTTAATGGTGACCAGTCTGCAAATAACCCACTTAATCAACTGCCTTTTTCTATAGTCATGTATACCCCTGTAAACATATGACATTAAAGATACTGCATATATTGGAATTCAGTCTTTAATTTAGAGTCTATAATTGGGCAAACCTTTGCGTGAAATATTGGGGTATGTATTTATACTGTTAGAAAAAAAATACTAGAATGTTACTGAACATGATGTATTTTCAATTAGATAGTCAACAGAGATTATATGCCACGTTAATGGCATGGTATTCTTTTGAGTTTGTTTTTTAAAAGGTACCTTTTTCATTCAGATTCAACTTTAGTAATAGGTTTTTACTGATCTAACAAGGTAAACAGAATATCATGAAACTTTTGAAATTGTAAAAGGATCACTGAATGCTGGTACATTTATAAAGGGCTAAAATGAACCAAACTGACTCAGGGAAACACAAAGAAATACTATTTCAATGTATGCACAATGTTGGTTTACAGACAAAAACACTGAACCACCTGCAGAAATCATATTGGCTGTTCATAATGCATAATCTTCCAAAGAGTAACAAAGATCACAGATTGAAACACTTGTATGTTCTAATTTTTATACTGAAAGAATCCTTAAATCAGTATCTGAGATTGTGTGGGTCTTCCCAGATCAGCAGAAACTATTACCACTTTTTGTTGCCCTGTTTTTTAAGCAGAGGTGATTAAGTAGGTACTGATCAGCCTCATGGAAATTACAGGAAAAGAGACTCAAAGCAGCATGTGTTAAAGGTCAGGTGTGCACTATTTTACTCAGGAGGGGTGCTCTGTGAATGTTCTTAATTTTTATATATATACTACAACAGGCTAAAACTTCCTAAGCTCTTCATGTGATTACTCATTTCTCCAATGTATTATAATTTCCAGAGCTGAATAGCATCATCAAGCTGTAAAAGGGGAAACTTGAAAGGGTGATTATAAAAATGAGCCAAGGTGGAGAATTTGGCAAGTGTGACAATTGAGAAAATAGTCTCTTGTTGAAAAGTCTTCAGGTGCTTGTGTCACATATGCAAGGCTGATGGGCCTCTTGAGTCCTGCACCAAAAAATGTTTGTTGTGTAATTAAAATGCAACAAATGAGAAACACCCTAGATTGTTAGTTGCCTTATTTTTTTGTTGAAAGTGGTTAGGCAGCTTGCTTAACTAAGTAGGTAGCTTGCTGTGCAAATATGAACAGAGTAGCAAACTGACAAGCCTTGTTATTTCTATTTGAAGTTACTATGAATGCCCACATTTTGCATGCTATACTTTTGTAGCTAATTTCTAACCTGGCCAGATAGATAGAGACCTGCTTAAAAACGACTGACATTACTACTGTTCAAAATTGATCAGATTATTCTTAATTCTTATTATATTTATCTTAGATGAGAAGCAGTTCAGTCATTAAGACACTAGCTTCTAATGCCTTGCACCCCTGCTAGATGGTGTTCGAGGCAATTTTCTTTCTTACTTCAACGTGTCATGTGAATAATCGGTAGACTTCTGAATGAGGAGAAATGAATGTCAGTTCAGCATATGCTTCAGCTCAATAAATCATACATAAAATAAAAAGTTCTAATCTATAAATACTGAGAGTTATATTGCCAGTTGCTGTTAACTAAGCAGTTAAACAGTTGCACAGTGTTTCACTCACCCTCTGCTAAATTTAATACATATTCTGCTTTGAATTAATCGAATTAATGCAAATTCATGCTACACCTATTGACAGCTTTAATATTCACAGGCTAATTTATTGCACACTGTCAGACAATTATGCTGCGTAATTTCTCCTAAAATCTCCAGAGGTGCTGCATGAGTCTGACTTAATTTAACTGGAAAGAATCACCAAAAGTATAACTTGTGAGCACTGGCATATAGTTTCGAATGCATGTTGTGTTTCATTGACTTCAGAGCCAGAGCAATTGCAGGAAGTTTCCTGTATTAACACTCAAACTGAGAAGATATTTCATTTAAACTCCAGTGAGAGAAGAAGTTCATTTATGTTAACATAGGCATCAGTCCTAAAAGCCATGATGTTTCATTGACAGTTGGAGCTTTTGACAGAAGTCTGTGCTCAAAAACCCATTTACTGTGATCAGCGGTTGTATCATGATCAAGAGAAGTTCAGCTGGGGGTTCAGGTCTGCTCCCTTCCACAGATCCATGCATATTTCATGAACGTTACAAAACATGTGAGTGTTTAAAAGAAAATCAATATGGAAAAAAGTAGCTTTGTACATGATTTCTATGTTATAAGCTCAAAGCTTCCATGTTTTTTAATTTGACTTAAGGAAAACAAAACTGATAGGGTCATATAAACATTTGTTATTTTATCATTTTGTTTACTTCATTATTTGTGTTTAATGCAGGAAACATTACTGAGAATCTACAATGTGAATGGTTTCAATTAGCAAATTAATGATTATGATTTAAAAATAATTATGTTCATTATGATTTGTATGCTGAAAATACCTAAAATACCTAGCATTGATAATTCATTTTACTCTTCATGTTAAAACATATACCATATTATCATTAGATAGTTGACTTATTCATTTGGCAGCAAATAAGAGTTAAACAAATGAATGCATCTTTCATGAGTGCACCAACACAAATATTCAGATAATTTGAGCATAAATATGTGTTCAGTCAAATGGTTGGGTTCTCCTTACGTAGTTGTGCAGCACAGGAAATAGCCTATAATGCCATTGTGATTCTTAGATGTTTTGTATCATAAATGGACAGTATCGATATTGTACCTTGCTAGATATTGGGCATGTTCAGAACAAGTGTGCTGGTTACCTTTTGCTTTTCTCATCAGTAGTCTTTTCCACACACTTGAGCTTGCCTTTAATTCAGCTCATGCCAGCAGAAAACACCAAGACACTTTCATCACACAAAGGGGACCACTAGCCACTATTGAGTCACCTGCCCCACTAAACACAGCTCCTCTCACCTCAGACTGTGCCCCACTAAGCACACATACCCAGCTCCTTTCTCCTCAGACTGTGCTTTAAACCCCACTTGCTCCTTCTTCCCAACTCAGCTAAATGGGATACAGATGCACCTCTTCTGCTCCATGCTCAAATTCTGTGTAGATGCACATTGTTAGCAGTCTTATGTACCTGCGGCCCCACCCCCTTACTCTAACATAGTTTGCATTGTGCTAATCCGTGTTATATTTCCATGTTACATTTATTACCACAAAACAACTGAGTATAAGTACAGTGGGTTGTGACCAAGTTTTGTCCCAGTCACAGGGAAAATACCAATTGATGAGTAACATTGCAAAGACATTCATGATTGTCTTGCCAAATTATCACAAAGGATGGTGCCTTATGAAATTCCAAGTAGGTACATGTATTTTCATGCAAGCAGGGAGGTGGGGCATCTACATTAACATATGTTGGACGCTATATTAATCATACAATAAATAAGTAAAGCTTTTGGCATAATTTAAATGAGCACTCAAAATGGCTGGTTGACACCTTCCAGAATTCAGGTGACTCTCTTCTCCATGTTTTCTTTGAATAAGAAACAAGATTATACCAAATCTCTAAGATGAAGTCTAATGTTAAGGCATTATATCTGGGCACATTGTTGAATATTAACTTGTCAGTGTATACCAAGCAGGGAAATCTGTGGCCATTATGAATCTGATGTCAAGTAAAAATCAGTATTCTGAAACAAAATCTCCTCTCTGAGCTGAAAGAAGCAGCAGGATAGCCATGGCAGATGTTTATGGACTGTGCTGGCCTTGATGTAACAGTGTGTTGAAAAATAGACATGAAAGTGCTTACACTGCTGTAACTGTCCTAGCAAAGACCCAATTAGAGCAGACATTCAAGCATTCACTGGTCAGCCAGCCAAACCAGAGCAGCAGGCATGAACCTGCCATTTGTTGGCACTGTATTACATTTGAGCCCTTCGTGTTTATCACATGAATTCTTGCTAAAATTGCTTCATCTGTACACAGAGAGCAATTTTACTGAAAAACTGAAGAAAAAATGCATTCTGATAATGGGCAAGTAACATGATTTTTGATATTTTCAATCACATATTTTCAATGATTTGAATCAGTATTGTGCAGTAGTCAAAAATGTGATTCTCAGCAAAGGCAAAGCTGAGATGACCACACAAATTTAATATTTTATCAGTAGTTTTATCACACTCCCAAGTAAGTACAATACATATATTGAAGGTCTCACCACTGTACATCTCGCAGTATAAATTGGCAGCTGACACCAGAACAGCATTGCTTTAGTTTAGCTGGGAGAGTAGCTATTCTGTAATCATTGGTTTCTTGGATATTCCACTGCAGAGGTGGTCTCCCCACAATAAATACATTGAGGGAGACATGTAGACACCCAGTGTCATTAGTTTAATTAATAAATAAATAAATAAGACAAAAAAAAAAAATAAAACTATTCTGATACACAATATATAACACTAAACAGTACACAGAGTTGCACACTAACAATGTATCTTCCCTTAATCAAATAAAAGTTGAAATACACACACTGAAATCATAAAACAGGTAGAATATAAATTGTGTTGACATATTTCCAATGAGTAAATAGTTAGCATTTTGTAACAACATTTCTAACGTGTATGCAGTGCCTAATTGATGATATAACAATGTGTATTTTGGTAAGCCATTAAAAGATGAATGATTTAGCAGAGGCTGCACAGAGGTAATTATACAAAGTAATAATGCATTATACAAAAAGAATGAGTTTGACATTTCTGTGTTGTTTTGGCTGATGTAGTAATGTTTTGCAAGTGTTTAACTCTATACACTTGAGATCTGTATTTATTCAAGTCTTTTCCTGTTGCCTGAATGCAGAATTATTCCAGGGCCATTTAAATTAAATATATACAGGGTACAGTACTTATTTGTGGGAACCTAGGGTGACTGATAAAAGATGCATATATTTATATTCAAAGTGCAACTTGTAGGCCATATGCTTATTACAATGTTTCTCAATGGTGGTCTCTAGTGCACATGATGCGTTTTTTCCTTGGATCCCATTCTTTTTCAATTTTTACATTTGATTCAGCTGATTTCATTGTTTTCCAGAACTCTTTTGGCTGGTGGCTTTCTTTTCCCATTAGCTCAATAGCGCTGGGAAAATGCATATTGTTTACCAGTTTGTTACAATTAAACCGTAAAAGTGAACTATAAGAAATACAATGTCCGATGAATAGATTTTTCATGAAATACTGACCTGGGTTTGAGGCTTTTCACATCTGTCTTAGTATGTCTTTTTTAGAGAATTGTGTCATGCAGTTGGTACATTTGTAAAAGGAGGAGATAAATTTTGTTTCTGGTCATCACCTTTAAGTCAAGTAACAGCTTGTTAGTTATAAATGATACTTTGAATCAATCAGTCCCATGATTATAACGGGCTAAAGGTGTTTAATCTCTTTTTTATGCGCTTTGGGCCCGGGCTTCACAACTGCAAAGGAACAAAACTAAGCCTCTGTTTTAATGTGCACAGGGTGGGGGTATGCTATCCATAACAGAGCAGGTTGGATGATGACGGATTCCCTGCTGGCTCTGTGTAAAGTGTTCATCCTTCAGACGGTGTTGATCATTAGGAGGGTCCAGGCCTGTATTGATGGCTCCCCAGAGTTCGCTGTCATTTATAGAATACCTGTGTTTGTCAGAGAGCCCCTCTGAGCTCCTGTGATATCTGGCACTTCCCTTGTAATTGAGAGAGGCCTCCATGAAATTCTGTGTGAGTAATACCTCATTCCAGGAGACTGGCAGGGTCCCTGTGACTGCTGATTCATTGAGGAGGGTCCCTCGAGTGATTCGTCTGCAAAGACCTTCCTGTACCTTTAATTACTTTTTTTTCTTCCTTTTGTGTTGGATGTTTGTTCCATATTGTGAACAGACATAGAGACAATAACAAAAGTAATCCTGGCTTGGGACAGTGATATTAAAACCCCACAGATGGTGAGAGTTCAGGGCTTGGAAAACACAACTGGGAACTGGAAACTTTTCACACAAACAGTAATTTGCATTTATGTAAATGCACCACGACTTGTTATTCATTTAAATCTTTCAAGTATAAATATCAAATTAATTGACAAACTACTGACTAGGAAACTACATCAAACAGGTGTCTTTTTCTATACCTTTTGCATAGATGTTACACGTTGTGCAAGTTATTTTCATGTAAAAAAGACATCACATGCATACTGTAAATATGTTAAATATTATCTGTTTTCTGGTTTTGTAGGTAAAGATGCCCTCACATTTTTGTAAAGGACATCAAAACTGGGTCTGCAGAGTGGGTGACTACTTGTCTGAGAAGATTTTTTTTTTTAATTACTTCTTTTCATTCATATTGCTATTTCACACTGAGGCATATACAGAATGCTAACACACAGGGACAAAATAAACATCCAATTCGCATACTAGGCAGCCTTTCAACTAAGATTGTTTAAGATACCAGTGAGCATTTACGACAGCTGATTGATATCAGTTGGCTTTCTCTTACTGTGAGGAAAAACAAAATGAAAACATCAGAGAATTCATATCAAATCCCCTGAGAATTCATGGAAGATCACTCATTCCCACCGGTATGAAAATGAGTGTGGCTTCCTTTGTGGTTTTATTGGGAACAGAGGCAGTTGCAGAGGTTGGGAGAGACTGATGATGCAGTATGTTGAGACTTTTACTGTGAAAATAGATTGAGGAGCAAACACAATCCCTATGCATTGCTACAAGGTATTTCTGTATGTTTTTACTGAGTTTTGAAGTTTGTAGCTAACTCCAGGATTCATTCCTGATTTGTTTGCCACAGCTTTCTAAAAATGGTATGCACAGGTTCTTTACCTTTACAGTCTATGATGGCACAGCCTATAATAATACAACAACATGCTATAAGTAACCTTTTATATTATCATTACTGATTATTATTTTTTTATCATTTAAAAAACCTCTTTGCAAGACTATGAGTGCATTGGTATTGTGTTTAACTTTCTGCTCAGGCCACCAATATGAAATTCATTTTGTGCTTTCTGTGTAAATTGAATACCATAATTCAACGATTCAGCTCATATCAGCAGTGTTGTATAGAACCACAAATATATTCTGACCTAACAAACCAAAATACTCCTTATAGTCCTCCAAGGAGATGTTACAGGATCTCACTAATGTTACAGAATCTCACTAATTTCTTCACAGCCCAACTGATTACTTTTCAAGACAGAAGAGATAACAGGAAGATGCTATCAAACAGTACAATAAAACATCAGTAACCAAATCAAAAATCTCAACAGAAGGTAAATATGCTATAGTTCAAGGTAAACCTATATTGATGTAATCAGTTTAGACATTTAATATTGATTTAGATATTTAATAACATTAACAAATAACATTAGGGTATATCCATCTAACAGAAAACAAGGATATCCAGTGACAAATACATATCATCACTATCATCACTAAATAAATATCATCATTTGCTGGTATACAGACTGGTTTTCAAGTAAAAATAACAATGTGCATCACCCTTACACAACAAAACAAAGAAAAACAAAAAACAGAATTATTCTATAAATAGACACCGCTATGGCAATATGCATCTTTGATTCTCTCTAGAATAGAAACAGGGTGAGTCAGAATGTGCATAATGTCAGAATTCTTTTTTTTTTTTTTTGAAGAAACAATGAAAGGCAATGGTTTCATTACCCTGTTTGTAACAGCAATAAGCATCAATAAGGAAAAACACTGGGTTTGTGCATACAGACTCAAAATGGCTGAAACACCACCTCAGTACTGTTTTAATTTTAGCAGTAGTTTATTTCCTCTGTTAACATTTGCATGTATTAGTTTAGCTTTGAGTGCATAACAGCATATCATCATGGTTAAGAGGATATTGCTTACCCCCAAAATATCTGTCAGAGGTTTTAGCTGAACTGTTTGTTGTTGTACTTAAAAGCATATGCAATACTGCCTTGACAAAAAAAAAAAAAAAAAAATAGTGTTTCACACTAATGTTTATTAAATTGAATGTTTATTAAATTGATGTTTTCCATCAGCCTTTTTGTTCTCACAACTGTACTCATATGCCTTGCTATTTTGAAACCACTTCAGACAGATATGGTAGATTTTATTTACAAACATCACTCCCTTTAACCTCTCCTTGATTTATTCCCCTGTAGGGAACCTTTGGCCTGGATAAATAAAAAGATGCTTGCTTCATATTTATAAAATACTATTTGGACCTGACCATTTATAACATGTTTTGCAGTTTCATCCTATGGCATCAGATTCTCATTTGATATGCAAAATACATGAAGAAAAACTGCTCCAGAATTATAATTTCGGAAAGAGATAAATAAAGAGAAGGCATACACTCACTGTATGAATGTATTTCAGTACACGCCTTACTGCAGTTTCACTAACACTATGAGAGGGGTCCATTGATGTACAATGAGGGTAGATGATTAGATAAATGCATGGTTAATGTAGAGCTAACTGTAAAAGTGCTAACTAACTTATATGCAATAAGGTAATCTGTATTGCTTGCATGACACCTTCAGAAAAGCTTGTGTTTTTGGCTGTGACTAAGCAGGGCAACCCACAGTTTTGTCACTCATGGCTAAACTATACCACGCACAATTGTGATTGTATTTGATATATGTAATCCTAGATCAGATTAGTTGGCTCGCGACACCGACCTTGCGCTCAGCCTCAGCACTATCTGCAGTGTATGACCTGTACACATCTTGTTCTTGTGCCTGTTTGCCCGCTATATGCACTTTTGTACGTCGCTTTGGATAAAAGCATCTGCTAAATGAATAAATGTAAATGTAAACTGTCACCAAAGCCTGGTTAGCAGGTGAAGTATTTGAATGCTGCCCGCTAAGTAGGAATACAATGATGCAGGAGCCTTTTACCATGCTGTGATACCACTCAATATATATTTTTATACCACTGAAAATAACAAAGTAGTCACATAGATAAATTTGATGAATAATACATAATGTCAATAAATTGACACTAATTTCCAGATGCATTAGAAGTTTCTGTAACTGATCATTGAGTTTGCTAGCTAGCTTTCTGAAGAAAATTTAATTGACCACATAGTAAGAGTTTTTATCACCATCTTCATCAGGCTTGTACATCTCTACCCAGCTAGCAACACTGCTGTAAATGTTAAATAATGAAAGTATTTCCATGCAAAATACAAATGTCTGTACTTTGATGGATATTTTCAGCTTGCAACAATTTAATTGCATTACATGTTCAGAAATTGGATCTCCTACGTATATGACAATATAGTATAAAAATACTAACAAGGCTGTCAGTTTAATGACATTTACCTTTACGTACTTAGTAACTTAAACTACTCTGCCACTGTGAATGATATTGTTGCTCGTTTGTGACTTTTTCTAGATATTTATGTATCTAGATATTTCCTCGGTCTTTATGTTTTTTGGATGTTCTTCAGACATGCACAGATAATACATTTCATAATAATATTTACCAAATACAATAGTTTTATGAATGCAGTATTAGTGGTTGTTGCATGTGTGTTCATTCTGCAACCATCAAACCACCAATGAAAGTGATTCCTGCTATGGTCTGTCTCAAGGCCACATCCAATTGGAAAAGTGAGAATATGTAGTTAGCAGGGTATAACCTGTCCCTCTGGGTACAATACTCAACTGGCAGCCTATCATCTTTTGGCAAAAGTTGCAGATATAACTTTGAGCACATAGTTCAAAAGAAAGTTAAAAAAGCCTGTTTTGTACATCTAAGTCACTGATCTTATAGTCATGTTTTCTCCCCTACAGTACTTGCAATAACTGTAGCAAGCTTGCTAGCTGCAAGCTTATGGTAAAGCTTGCTTAAAGGAAATGTTTTTCAGCTTGTGAACTAGCTGATTATCCAAATACCTTGCCTTCTTGCTTCAGCCTGAAAATTAATTATCTGTTTTATTTAGTTAATTGAATACCCAAAATCATTAGTCCTGTAAAAGGAGTCTTTGTCAAGACTTAGGGTGTAAAATAAATATTATATATTCAAACATTCAAACATTTTACAATTTCCATTGATGTGACAGGATGACCGAGCAGTAGGAGAAGTAATGAGAACAGCCCAAGAGAGTTGCGCTGCACACCACTGTTAAGAGGTTTATTTTTCTCAAGAAATGCAATAAAAACAATGCCACCTTATCTATGTTCTCCTTTTAAGCCCCTCCTCCCAGATCATACCAACTATGGGAAAATCAAATACTGTCATGTGCAACAGATACAATATTTACATAAATTTGATCATTAACAACATTACCCATGTTGCTCTAAGAAAACAATCAATAATTGCACTGTAACTGAACTGAACTGTATCCTCCCCCATTAGTTTGACTTTTGTCAGGCTCCTGCAGATCAATAGTTTCATGTCAAACACCGTCCCATCTTTTCCATCACCTGAAGCTGCTGATGCTGCATCAGCCCCACCAAACAGCAGGGTAAGTTATATTACCTTTACATAATACTTGCAAAATTCATTTAGCTGTGCACGTTTCCCTAAAATACTCATATAAATACTCATATAAACATTTAACTAACATTTCGAGCTTGCTTTAGTTCACCGAGTCATATTATTTGTGGTTAGCAGACTTGCCGAACCGTAAGGCGCCAGCTATGAACCTGCATGCTAACTTTGGTGCTGCTTCTGCCTTCTGCCGGTCTGGCTCGCTTTTTGGCAGAACTACAGAAGCAACCCAATAATAGTTCATTATTTCCTTTACAGTGAAGTCAAACTACTACAAATTGTTGCATGTTTACCACAGCAAACCCAATACATGCTATTACAATTTATCGTGTTAAGGAATGGAGGACTCACTCCCTTACAATGCATGGCCGACTATCTCTTCCAATTTGAGCTGAACAGATTCATTTTTCATCAGAATGTACACTGGTGCTTGAAAGTTTGTAACCCTTTAGAATGTTCTATATTTCTGCATAAATATGACCGAAAATATCATCAGATTTTCACACAAGTCCTAAAAGTAGATAAGGAGAACCCAATTAAACAAATGAGACAAAAATATTATACTTGGTCATTTATTTATTGAGGAAAATGATCCAATATTACATATCTGTGAGTGGCAAAAGTATGTGAACCTCTAGGATTAGCAGTTAATTTGAAGGTGAAATTAGAATCAGGTGTTTTCAATCAATGGGATGACAATCAGGTGTGAGTGGGTGCCCTGTTTTATTTAAAGAACAGGGATCTATCAAAGTCTTATCTTCACAACACGTTTGTGGAAGTGTGTCATGGCACGAACAAAGGAGATTTCTGAGGACCTCAGAAAAAGAGTTGTTGATGCTCATCAGGCTGGAAAAGGTTACAAAACCATCTCTAAAGAGTTTGGACTCCACCATTCCACAGTCAGACAGATTGTGTATAAATGGAAGAAAGTCAAGACCATTGTTACCCTCCCCAGGAGTGGTCGACCAACAAAGATCACTCCAAGAGCAAGGCGTGTAATAGTCTGCGAGGTCACAAAGGAACCCAGGGTAACTTCTAAGCAACTAAAGGCCTCTCTCACATTGGCTAATGTTAATGTTCATGAGTCCACCATCAGGAGAACACTGAACAACAATGGTGTGCATGGCAAGGTTGCAAGGAGAAAGCCACTGCTCTCCAAAAGAATATTGCTGCCATCTGCAGTTTGCTAAAGATCACGTGGACAAGCCAGAAGGCTATTGGAAAAATGTTTTGTGGACGGATGAGACCAAAATAGAACTTTTTGGTTTAAATGAGAAGCGTTATGTTTGGAGAAACCTTATCCCATCTGTGAAACACGGTGGTGGTAGTATCATGGTTTGGGCCTGTTTTGCTGCATCTGGGCCAGGACGGCTTGCCATCATTGATGGAACAATGAATTCTGAATTATACCAGCGAATTCTAAAGGAAAATGTCAGGACATCTGCCCATGAACTGAATCTCAAGAGAACGTGGGTCATGCAGCAAGACAATGACCCTAAGCTCACAAGTCGTTCTACCAAAGAATGGTTAAAGAAGAATAAAGTTAATGTTTTGGAATGGCCAAGTCAAAGTCCTGACCTTAATCCAATAGAAATGTTGTGGAAGGACCTGAAGCGAGCAGTTCATGTGAGGAAACCCACCAACATCCCAGAGTTGAAGCTGTTCTGTGCGGGGGAATGGGCTAAAATTCCTCCAAGCCGATGTCCAGGACTGATCATCAGTTACCGGAAAACGTTAAGCTGCAGTTATTGCTGCACAAGGGGGTCACACCAGATACTGAAAGCAAAGATTCACATACTTTTGCCACTCACGGATATGTAATATTGGATCATTTTTCTCAATAAATAAATGACCAAGTATAATATTTTTTGTCTCATTTGTTTAGTTGGGTTCTCTTTATCTACTTTTAGGATTTGTGTGAAAATCTGATGATGTTTTCTGTCATATTTATGCAGAAATATAGAACATTCTAAAGGGTTCACAAACTTTCAAGCACCACTGTATAAGACTGAAATACTTTTGGTGTTCTTGGCATTGTTACTGTGTTGATATAATTGAAAAATATGTTTATAATTTGAGGACAATAGAAAGCAAAGTAAAAGTATGTATGTTGTCAGTTGTAGTGAAACCAACAACCATGTCTTTTCCTTTTAATTTTCAGAATGTTTCAGAAATGTGTACTAAATAACTTGAGTAAACTTGAGTAATAAAAAGCAAGATGAATAAGGATTAATAATTACAGTGATGAATGTTGAAATTAGCACATCCATTGTGATTCTCCTGTCTCATTTGAAAAAAAAAAAATGCAGAGATAATTGTATGCCAGTTTTACAATTTAATTAAGTCCATATTTAGATCAAATAGTATACAGTTGATCTATCAAGACGTTTCATAATAAATCCACTTCTGGTTTCATGGTTGGCTTCTTGTATTAACACTCATTTCCAGTTTAGTTTAGCTAAACAATTAATGATACTGCAATTACACATACATCTAATGCATCCTCTGTACACTCCTAATTCCTCTGCTCGTCTGATGCTGTGACAATGGAAATGAGGTTGTTTTTGATTCTCTGGTAAATGATGGTTTGATGAAGGTCAATGGCAGCTTAATATATCTGATTCTGTATGCATTGGTTTGAAAATGGTTCTTTCAGCCTAAAGCTCCAAAGTTAAAATTACTGAGTCAGATGTCAGTTTAAAAAAAAAAAAAGATATCAAGGCATATCACACCCATGCCCTGATCCCATTTGACATTAATTGCATTTTTCCACAATGATTTGTATTGTCTGTCTTTCAATATACCTATATCTTATATACTTATACTGTAAGGGAAGTTTAGGCAGTAGAAAGGTTTACAAGGATATATTTACGATGTCCAGCATAGAGTGCAAAGATGGTGTAAGGGCTTATCCTGGTGAATCATGGGAGGGAAAACTCCATTTGCAGTGCTGCATATTAGTCTGTGTGTGGTCGTCAACTATACAGTCACAGGCCCTCCAAATATGTGTTTGTAGCATGTTAGTTCAAGTAAGATCTAGCTATGTTATGTAATAACTGTTGTCTTGTTTATCATTGACTACTTACACCACCAATTGTGAGAATAAGTCAATTCGATCATTCATAAATCTGTTTTCACCACCATAATGCATTGGCTTTTCACTTCTTCCGAATAATAAGTACACAAACTGGTAAATATTAATAAATATTAACTCTTTGCTAAACAAACTTTTTGACATTAACTGTTTTTGCGCAAATGCACAGATGTTTATACAGACATTTGATACAGATGACTCACTTTTGCTTGGGTGCTCTTCTGCTACACTTTGAACAACAGGACCAGAATTCTCTTGCAAGCTGGTAAAGATCACTCTTGCCGTTTCACCACAGCTGCAATTCAATAGGCTACTTGTTGGGGGACCATTCCATACATACTTTTTTAAAAACATATTCACGATAGAAAAAACTATGATTTTATGTCAATCAATCAGAATGACTGGACGGGAGTGGTTGCCCATGGTTGGTTGATATGATAATCACACCATGATATTATGAATTAACCACCAAGTTCTATCCCAATTGATTTATTGTTTCTTAAGAAATGCATTTTACTGTACTGTGCTGTAATATGTTAAAGAAGAAAGTGGTAATTGTACATGAACATGTATATCATGTATATCTTTATGATGCAAATTTATTATTTTAAGTCACACAGATGTGACTTCTGACCAATGTGATCAATTTACATAGCAGTCAGCTGTAAGCCTTTTCGTTGTGTCTCTAAGGATATGCATATTATCAGTCTTACCACTGGACTGCCGTTTCCATGGCACTGCCTCATGGTATGACTGGTATTGCTACCCACTAACTGCACAAAAGTCATCAAGGGCCAGTGCATTAATGCTTTTCATTACCTTAGAGGAAGTACCATGGCAGTTTTCATCTCAAATGAAGACAAAAGAAGCATGATGCAGTTCAGTGCTGTGTTTAAAATCACATCCCCAAGCAGCTAAGAAAACAGACCCCTAATGCCTGGCTGCAGTAAAATTTTGCCTACTTCCCTGTGAGTTTCACACAAATTTCCTCATCTCATTATACAGTGCATTAATGATGGTGGAGCTCAGTATGGAATCGACTGAATGTAATGTTTTTTTGAAACGTCAAATGGTGGAAAGTGCACAGCAGTTCTGTGAAATGCACATTGTGACCTTGATACATTTTTAAATACCTTGCATATGAAGTCAGTTTGATAGATTCAAGGTTCAAAATGAGACTTTTTTCATTTCCAATTTCTTCTGGAGTAAATATAAACATGCAGAAAAAAGTGTGCTTTTGCACACATATGCAGGAGACATGCGATTGTTGACTGTTGCTGTTTTAGAGACAGTGTGTGTCCTTGTGTTTTTCATCCTGTTCACAAGACAGATGGTTATCCCAGGTGCCTGATTGATGAGGCATTTTCTGGATTTGTGTGGCAGGAAGGGGGATTGGCTCCTCGGTGACCTGGCAAACTCGCTGCTCCTGCTCCCAGTGCTTGGGGCTGCATGACAGTCTGTGCTTGTACACCCATGGAAGGAGTCACAAGAGTGGCATGACATACATGGCCCTTCAGTTGTATTCAAAGGCGAACAACATTAAAGGCCACCAGCATGCAGCTGAGGACATGGATATGCAGCAGCATGGAGGCTACGTATGCAGCATTGTTACAAACTTACATTTAAAAAATCAGTGGGAAAAATGGATCATTACATCCAAATATTTCTCAATTGATCAACACATGTAATCAAGCAACGACTATATCCCTACTGTTTTTGATGCACATAATTAATGAATCTAATTATATATTTAAGCTTTATGCAACCCTGTTTTGAAAAATGCCAGTTGTATATTAGGATTGTGCCACTGCGATAACCTCTGCACTTGTGTCTGGTTAAGGTCTGACTAATTTGTTCCGCTGCTGTTGGATCTCTGTCATTGTTGACAAATGATATGGTTGGTTTCACAGACCTCAGCCAGCGATCAAAGCATGCATCTTGTTGAGTGAACTGGGGACCTTTATAATTTTACTGATTTAGTTCAGCTAATATGAAGATATATATTATATATATAGCTCTTCATATTAGCTGAAATACCCCTAGGAGCCATATATATACAAGAGAAATCATTGCCAAAGAGTTTGGAAGAGCATGCAGCTGGAACACTGAATTCTGCTTTAGAGTTAATAAACTAAGTACTTGTGCAATTTAAGCTTGTGTGAGAGGACATCCACAGGCAGTTGTGGAGTATGAATATATTGCTGTGGAGCAGGTCTAAAACCCCCGGGGCCCTTTGCAGGCTCAGAATGCTTGTCACCATGGAAAATGTTGAAGCAACCTTCCACCCCCCTCAATTTTGTTCTATATGAATTTCACCTGTGATTTCTCTTCTGAGAAAATGTGTTTAAGTAGTACTGTAGGATCATGTACTAATAGGAAGACCAATAGATTTTTTTGCTGTCAAATTTAAGGGGTGTTTTGCAACAGTTCTTTCAATGTAGCAAAAAATGTGTGTGTGTGTGTGTGTGTGTGTGTGTGTGTGTGTGTATATATATATATATATATATATGTATATATAAAATGTGTGTGTATTATTAATGAAAATAGTAAAAAAGTAGTTATTGTACAATTTACTCACACAATGTCTTGTCATGTTCTCTTTTGCTGTCCTTACTTCAACATTTCAATATATTTTATGTCATGTCTCTATGGATTTTAGGATTTTAACCCAGCCTGACTACTGTACCCTGACCCTTATAATGAGCTCCCTTTCAGGGTCTTGCTCCTCTCACTTTTCCTGAGTTTTGAACCAGTGGTTTAACTGTGATCTTCATGCTTTTGAATAATTTCAGGCATATCATTCTTATCAATTGTCCACTGGGAGATCCCTTTATTTGAAGTATACTGATTTAATTCTGTCTAGATTAATTCTGTCTGGGCCAGCAGTTTTAAAAGTCTAAACCTACACGTTTCTCCCCCAGTGGGAACCCACACAAACTTGTTTAGCAAGCAGTAATTTGCATGTGCTTCCATTCCATTCTGAGAACCTCCCTGTTTAGCAATTTTATGTGTATGTGGCAAGCATTCACTTAGCTTTTTGTTTTAGCATGCATTACACATATTTCCTAGAGCAAGTATTTCTTCTTTTCATCTTGCTGCATCATTACAAAGCTGTTTTAGCTTTCTATTAATGTTGGGTAGGCTTTATATAGTTCAACTGTTTGCTCTTGGATTTGCGGTTACAGTATTTGGTACTTTGCATGGAAATGTACAGTGAATCACAAAATAATTGACTATAAACAAATGCAGGTTCCAATGTCTGTGACAGAGGGAAACATCGTGATTTTACTGTAAAGTGGATTTCAGTGGGAATACCCAAAGGAGCTAATCAGAGCTTCTCTTGGCTCATGTCCTCTTCTTACTTAGGGATGGTTCAGTTTGGCTACATTCAGACAGGGGCTTTAAATTTAAACAACAAAGAGCCTCTTCTCCTGCAAGGTCAATTACTGCCCCAGGCCTCTCCCTCCTGTGATTATCCTATCTACCTGGGTCCTTGGCATGGTATAGCGCCACAGTGTGCTGCAAGCACCACATTAAAACTGTTGCTGCGCTGAATCAACAGGAGCTCCTGTGTCTGAAATGTTTGCTAACCTATGCAGCTCCACCCTGACTTGTGAACTGCTTCATAGTGCTAACTGCATGGGTCCTTGGTTTGGCTTTGAGACTCTATAGCATCACCCCCTTAAAAAAATAGGGGGTGACACAGACACAGACAGACAGACAGACAGACAGACGCACACAGAGACACACACACACGTATGCTTGGCAAGAGGGTCATCATCAGATGAGATTTCACCTGGCCAGATGCTGCTCCTCAATGACCTTTACCCTGCAGGGCCAAAAAGGAAATGAGCCAGGAAGCAAAGAAGGGAAATGGCAGGCTCTCTTTTTGGCTGAGCATCAACTTTTCCGTGACTCTAATGCCAATATCTTACAGTTGCAAATGCAGTCCATGCTGTAGACCCCGCAGGGTTTTCTTGCTGCACAGCAGTCACCCGTCAGAGTGACGGTTCACAGCGGAAAGGATCAGGCCCTGCAGAAACAGGGCCAAGTTTCTGCCTGTAACCAGACAGTGCCATACAAGGATAACATGGTGGCTCTCTCTGATAGGAATAAACAAAACACTGAACTTGTCTGTGTCCAGAAGCTTAAAATACTGAATGCACTGGGATAAAAAATTGTTATACAGTTTTCATTCTGTTTTTTTTTTTTTTTTTAACTTGATATCATTTGCAAAATAGACACTCATTGTCATCTGCCTTGATATTACATCAATGTAAAAACCTGTGGAGACTGAAATGCACTTGACCTGCCCAACCATCTGAAGCACATTTTCAGCACAGTTCCTCAGTAACACTACAGGCCACTGATATTGGATGATTGGCGTCTTGGACATAGATTAAATGGAACCATTACAATTCACATAAATGGCACCATTGAACAATGTGTGCAGCTACACAAGTGCAGTCAATGGCAATGATGACACAAGGGCGTCCAGAAACTCCTGCTTTGTTTGCTCTTGCCTAGTGAGATTTAAAGGGAAGTTTAATATATGTGAGAGCTTTCTTGACCATGCCTGACATAGCAATCAATAAGGCAGAACTGACAGTCACTTTTGACATGCCTGTAAGTGACCCCAGTATGTGCCGGTATATGCGCATGGCAAGGAACAAGTAATTGAACTTTCCTAGCAGGTTATCCTTCCACTTGTAGCAAAATGTCTTTGTCAAATTGCTTCTAAAGGGCAACTGCACTGAATGAGCATTATGTTGATGCAACATGGCGCTGTTGTTGATCTGTGAGTTTTTTTCAGGGTGGAAAAGGAATTTTCAAACATGAAAGATAAAAGCATATTTAAATGCTAATTATGGCATTTCCATAAGAACCTGGTGGCATAACTGAAGAATGTCTGGGTATAGACAGTATATGGTTTAACTATAGTTTAAATTTGAATTGGCTTTGCATTCAAACTGGAAAAATCCAACATCAGATATCTCAGCCATTTCAGCATAAGGTTTGCAAAAATTTTGCACAGCAGCTCCAACTTTTGAAGCTCACATGAACACGCTGAGAATTAGTATTGAGATTAATATGAAATGTGTGTAAACTCCTTTTTAATTACCTTTTAGTTACTTCAAAATATAAATTTACATAACAGCATTGCACTTCATTTACATATAAACTAGTCTGTAGCTTTATCTAGGTTGTCTTTCAGCCAAAATTTATGTAAGAGTGTGAAGGTATGATCACACACACATACACTCTTTTGCCTCAGCAAGTGTCACATTCGCATTAAATGTGTGATGAAAAAAATGCTGCTGGAAAGAGGCAGGGGAGGTGTGTCGTTGTGAATGAACAATATGTTATGGGATTATAAATATCTTTCAGGGATATGTGTCTGTTACATGTCATTTATTTATTTGTTTAATCAAATGTTGTGCTGATGCCAAAATAAATCATCCCCCCAGGAATTTGACAGGTGAAACTGAACACACAAAGCCTTCTGATGGAAGTCCTCAGTAGACAAAGGAAAAATGTAAATGAAATTGCAGCTCCGTTTCTCCAGGCTCATTTTGTGTGACCATGATCTGGTTGATATCAGCTCTGATTGAATTTATGAGTCATAAGCAAATCCTTGTGGCTGGTATACTTTTTTTTTTTTTTTACCTTTTTTAACCTGGTATGGTCAAATGAGGACCAATTCTCTTTTAGAATAACAAGGTAGGGATAGGTAATTATTTAGCATGTCAACCCAGTCAGATCATTAGATATTCAGACTGAAAGAGCCTGATTGGTACAGGAATGCCAGTGACCCCCCTACACTTTGCCAAAGTACTATATGATTTGATAAAGAGTCCAGCATATACCGTTTTATTCTGTCTGATTATAGCAAGCTTATAATAGCAACCTTTTTAGGATGGAGATTTGGATAGATCATTAGAAAAGAGTATCATATTTGCTTACTACTACATTTCTTTGGCATAGGCAATGCAAAAAGGCTATTTCACAGACAAAGTAATTAACATAGTAATTAGCACAGTAGGTCTTTGTTTTAGCACTCAGACATTTGAAGGTTTGCCTTCCAGCAGGCAGTGATTACTGTACAGCAGGTGTACTGCTGAGAACTGCAACAGTTAGCTACAACACCGTGCCAATAATCTTGCATGCCATTGTGAGACTTTGCACTGTGGATTGTTGCGTGCCCCATGAGTGAATATAAGAAAGAGTTGCAGTGACAGGTCATTCCAAGGTATTGATGCATGTGGTTGTTTGTAAATAGCAACTGAATGGCACCACCAAGATTAAATCCTGTTCAGGTCAACAAACATGAATTGACAAATGTACTTGTTTCACGTGTCTCATGAGAAAAGAGCTGCATATATTCCCCTATAAAGGAGATTAAACTGCAACACAGACAGCTTCCTACTTCACATAAATATCACTGGATTTATGAGAGAACAGTAGGTGCTCTCAAAAGGCATGACTGGCAAAACTGAGATGATACAAATATATTGAAAAATCCATATAATTTTTAACTAATTTTATTGTTCAGAAATTGAAAAATTAGACAGTTGATAGAAATAACAGGCACATATCCTTTCAGTGGATGATGACTTTCTGAAAGAGGAAATTTTTGCTTTTAACTCTTAACAATAAAATTGTCAGCCTGTCCAAGTCACACATTGATAGACTTCTTAAACTGTTACACTGGTAAACCAAAAATGTCTCTTCAAAATAAAATTGTCAAAGTCACACATTGATAGACTTCTTAAACTGTTACACTGGTAAACCAAAAATGTCTATATTTCTATGCAATATACAGTATCATGTTATGGTGTGATAACTGTACTGTTTTCGTAATGGAGATCCTATCTTTAGTGTCTTACACAAAATGAGCATTCTAATCCATGTGCATTTAATATGAGTCATTATGACACCATTTTCAGTGAACTCCTGTTGTATTTGTAATTGCAGTCTAAATGCACACTTAAGCAAAATGGGGGAAAAAAAAAAATGCAATTAAGCTTGACAGGTGATGCTGGAGAGATGTCTAGTAAAATAAGTGTCACTTACCATGTTAACTGAAAATCATAGTATTGGATGAGGCTATTCTGTTTCTGGAAGGAAGAAATGAGCAGTTTAATTTGGTTATGTTGGCCAATCAACCCCAGATATATATATTTTTGCTACTTCCCCTAGGTGCTGCCTTTTAAAGTATCCAAATAAAAAGAGTATTGCAGCAAAGTAAGCAGGTTTTTATTTATTCACTTATTTTTAAACCTACTATGTTGGATCTTAGAGGTCATAAAGGGCTTTGTCAGAAGTTTTGTGTAATTGCATCATAAATGTGTGGTAAAGTGTACCACATTCTTGTAGGACAACCTTTAGGTCTAATTTGGCTACAGAATCACTGGTCTCAAATGCAGCTGACTGGCAACGGTGCTGAAGAGGCACATCACAGTCAAAGAACATCATGGCAAGGAAAATGAATGAAAATGACAATTAAAGTAGAAAGTCTATCATTATTGTTGGTCACTTATCAGAATGATCATTTTTGGTGCTCATTTTTGGTTTGTGAAACCCAGATCTCCTTATTAATTCAAAGTATTAATGAGGACCGTATCATACAAAGAATATATCTCATTCAAAGCAGGGTATGGCTGTATTACAAAAGACTCAAATTAGAGCATTGTATATAGGCCTACTGTTGTGTCCTAATCACTTGCCAACAGGTCACTTGTGTCAGCTGCACTACACTTCCTTTATCATGTTGGCATAATAACACTTTTCTTAGACAAATCATCCTGTGCTGATCCTCATTATAACCTCCATGTAGCATACTGCAGTTTTTTTTTTCCATTCAACGGGAATTTCTTCAGGTTGTAGAGATTAAATATAGGTTTTTGATCTTCATACATAATCTCCCCTATTTTTAAATAGTTTTCAGTATATGATATCACGATGTATTGGTCTTGGAATTGGACCAGTACTTCATTATTGTTTATGTCAATATTGTTTAATATTTCCTAGGTATCAGATGTAATTGCATGCATACTGTATTTGTGACTTCGTCCTTGGTGAACCTCTCAAAAAGTAACTGTTGTGTCTGTCTGCAACATTTATATTCTTATAAAGGAAACCTCTTCCCTATTTTTAACACACCTAACATCCTCTCTAACTTGTTTTTTTTTTTTTTTTTCCTGATACAATATTGGAAAAAAGCACTTACGGCTTTTTCTGCATTGTCAGAAATTCTTCAGCCTTTTGTCCACGTTTATTTGTTCTTTCAGTGCCTTACATTTTAAAGTGTGCTAAATTATCTCCTCAACGTTTTCCAATGTTATGATCCTTACAGTTTTTTAAAAGTAATTTAATCCATATTCTTGCTATAATTTAGATCAATGTTTTCGTTTGACTTCAAATCACTTGCCCTCTGTTATTAGGAGAATCCTTGATGCTTACCATATGGGCATTTCCTTGCCTTTAACCCTACGTAAGTTCTCTGCTCCCTTAGTTGCAAGTTTAAATATACCTCAGTGAACCTAAGCATGTGGTAGCCAGATGCATTTGTGCTTCTCTATTTCAAGTGTAATTCATTCCATTTGTACAGGTACATCCTGTTCCAAAAAGTCCTTGTGTCCCATACACATCAACCCCCCCAAACTACATGATTTTTATCTCCATTTAAAATCTTGTTCCCCCAGAACCACATGTGGTATTGGCATAATTCAGAAGAAGACAGCAAGGGAGGTTCCGCTCTTAATCTTTGTTAAAATTTCAATCATTTTGTTAAGCAAAACCGCAGACCTAGAGGCTCTGAGTGGCTCAGTCAGCATGGTGTTCACTCTGAGAAAACCCTGAGCTCTGTAATCATGGTTTAAAACCAGCCATATCATTTTCTGACAATTACCAGGAACCACAGTGGTGGAACAAATGGGCTTTGTTCTGCCAGGGATAAGGATGGATAGGTTGGTCAGGGTTTCTTCATCTTACTACTCTCAGGCACCCAATTCATCAAGCACCTTCAAATTTCTGGGATCATGTTAGTGCAGTAGCACCTACCTCCAGTGAGTGTCCACTCTACTGTAGTGCACTGTGTGTAGAGTCCATTGGTTGTGGGCAGGTTTATTGGAGGATTGCATTTGTCTTGCCTCATCACTCACTTCCCCTGTTTATGCAACCTCAAAATGAGTTTTGCATGAAGGGGGGTAGGGGGAAGCAAAAAAAGCATAACCTCAGACTTTACTTATCATTCCAGTGTGAACCATCACGACTGGGTCTCTCACCACTATTGCCAGGGTCTTTTCCCTGGGCACCAAGCAGACAACACACCATGAATTATTCCTTTTCAAGTAATATCATGAACTATCTTTTGAAAAATATGGCCTGCTGGTTGCCCTATGGCTCATACGAAACATATGACATATGAAACGACTAGAAGCAGAATATGGAAGAAAATCAGAAAACTGTCAGTTTCTAGTTATCTAGTCAGCTGTATGTGAGCACCTTTCAACAAAACAAAAAATAAAAATATGTGCAACAGGGCCCAGCTAATTTTATTTCATCAGCTATGCTGTTTGGTTGCTAAATAAGAAATCTCTTTTCTAAGAGTCTAGTTTTCTAATCTAAAATTTGTTCTTAGGGATAAAAGAGCAACACCACAAAAACCTCCCATCAGCTGGTTTTCTGATTGTTCAATTAGGTAGTTAGTATTTTAACACAGGTATCATAAATACCTACTCTGGCCATTAAGTCATGCAAAAATCACAACTTTAAAAGCATTTTGTAGACCCAAGATAATCTATTGTTAATTTGTGATGTAGGCAGACCATTCATGCAGACACATGCTTCAGCAGTGAATTTGTGAATGTGGCAATGGTAGTCAATTGGTCAAGAGCCACAGAAGACTGGAAGAGCAACATCAGAGTTTTTGGAGCAGAGGGCTACATTCTGTCACAATTCATTACATTCTGTTAGAAACATTTCACCAGGATGCAGCCTATTTAATAGTATTTTTAAGACATTGTATCAAAGACAAAGTTAAGAATACCAAGTTCTCAAAAGAAACCGAATAGCTATTTCAGTTTCATCAAACTCAATAGAGCTGCAAAGATAAAGGCACAATGGATCTTATCGTACAATACACAGAGGAAATGAATAAAAGAAAAGAGAACATGCTTGGGAAAAAAAGATCACAGATTACACAGAGGAGAAAAAATACGTCTGGGTGTTCCTGTGGGAACAGGAATGGATACGTTGTACCCGATATATCTGGCCAAAGCGCTGACGTCAGAAAGGGGGAAGAGAACAGTTTCATCTGATGCTCAGCTGGCAACACCAGCAGCCTTGACAGTGTCACGTTTTTGGTTGTTTTATTTTGTTTTTTAGGATGGAAACACCAAAATGACTCTAGGGGCAGAAGGGAAATAAAGAGAAACTTATGACTTTTACTGCATGTTTTATTATGATTCACTAGTCATTGGGGTTGAATTTGATGCATTCAGTCAGTTTTACCACAGTGTTGCATCACAATCTTTTCTTTCCTGCTAGGGAGAGTCGCCTGAACTCCCACTCAAAAGCATAGAATTACAAAAATTAAAATCTGTACATTCTTTCACAAGAACATGGGGGGTCCCTGTGGCAGGAATCTGTTAAATAATCTGCTTGGTTCACCTCAATAACAACTACTGCACATGAGCTGTATAAACAGCTGTGACAAATTGACAGCTTATTTATCATGTTTTAATGTTTGAGACAATGCATCATGCAGTCCAGTATGATGCAGTACAGGTTGATGTTTTAATGCCCTCCATAATAATTCTCATACGGCATTAGCAAATGCAGCGCTCACGCTCCTGCTTGATTTATCATGAGACTAATGATCCTCAGTGCTTGGGGCAGGCAATAAGGGGCAGCTAAGATGGCTGTCATCAAATTGTACACCACCATATGCTCAGAGCATATTATTCCACTATCTTCAAAGCAAACAATATATGTCATACAGTTTTAGGACTAGAGATTTTCCTTCAAAGTAAACCTGTAAATGTGAACGCAACTGAACAGACAATGTCACAAATAAAAGAAATGTCTCTGACCCTTCAGACAGTGAAAGATGAAAGCAGCTTCTTGTGGACTGGTTCTGTCAGCATGGTAACAGTAGACATGAGGTAGGGGAGAGCATGAAAGGAACAATGGAAGTGAAAGGACATAAGCTATAGGGGAATTTAAGAAACAAATGTAAACAGTACTATTGGTGGAACTATTTTTAGTAGAAAAGCAGCGAATGTGAAAAAAAACTAAATGCCAAAGCTTTCTGTCTGATGACAACAAATACACGCATTGCCTATGACGGAAATGTAAACATTACTCAAATTTCTTTGCCAAAGTTAAGGACAAAACAGCATTATGGTTGGATTAATACCACCACCCCCATTCAGCGCTGCACATTAACTTCAATTTTACCTTCACTCCCAAATGTGTTGGGAGTGAAGGCCAATTTCATGGCTCCATTCTTCACCACTAACAACCGCCCATATGAAAGAAGAACTAAACGTCACACTCCTTCTCACTCCCCTGCTGTGTTCTTTCCTGGGGTGCTTGGTGGGAGAGGAATACGCTTAAGAAAAACATGGTGCATTTCAAGGCATTGACAGAGATGAGAGACTGATTGACGTCGTGAGCTCCCTCATAGCTCACGGGTAACATTCCCGATTCTTTGACCTTGATTCTTTGTTTCTTTCTGAACACCATTTTCACAGCAAATTAAAGCACCGTCTATCTTATTAAACCTATAGAAAAGTAATCAAAACAATATGAGTTACTTGAAAAGCATATCTATTTTTGTCATAAATTTGCATTAACGTTGCACGCAGAACCATGTGGACAATTCAGAGATAATGTAAAAACAGCCAACCTTAATAGAAAAAGTGCAGTATGGTATTGCTGATCTCAAAATCTTTTAAACTTTGTATCCTAACCTTTCATTGTCACTCAAATCTCTCTTATTCGCAACATTTTTAAACCAGTTCTGTCTTTTGTCAATTTACATGCAGATGCCTATGATAAGATAGAGATCAGAAATTAAACACACATAAAGCAAGCAGCCAGCTAGCAGAGCACAAAAAATACTGCCAGCTATGCTAAGACCTCTGGGCAGTGACACTGTCATCAGTAATCAGTGCAATTGTTCTCATATGCTCCACTGACTCTTGCCTTTTGCTCTATATTAAACTTCATGTACGGGGACACCCTGTTGGATGACTGATGCACAATACATACAGTACAGTGGACATCTTTCCATGGCTGGCAAAAGAAGGGGTACTGATTGTCTTATGTCTCTTTCAACTGTGTACTAAGAGCCAGAACCATTGGACATTGATCGGGAATGTGCAAACCACTCAATGTGCTTTAATATTTGTCATTTGGTGTTCAGCTGAAATCCAGCAACACCACCCAATTAGTCAGACACCTAAAGGACTGCAAAAAAGCAGTGGCCGGTTAGATTGCAACCTCTGAACACTTAAGCCAGTTTCTGAGTGGATAAACATGCATATTGGTACATGGATACATGACTTTGGTGTTTTAATTGGTTCGTCAGGGCAGAGTGTGGGAGCAGAGAGGGAAGGAAGAAGCAAAGCATGCCTCCTCAAGAGAGTGGAGAGGGAGGGGGACATTGGGTGGTGGGAGCATCAGAGCACTTCAATTAGAAACAGAAGGCGAGTGAGGAGAGAGGCAACATGCAGTCTTAATGACACAACTCTCCCTAGTCATCCACACCAGTCAGGGTTCATTCACAATTGGACTATACACTGGTGATTTTGCTTTATTAGTATACAGCAATAATTTTCAACCTGTAGAGTGACACTCTCTTACAAAGGCAAAACAGCCAAAGAATCCTCACAGAAGCTTTGTATAAGCATATAATTGAGGATCCTTGTCATGAAGCCAGTGAGCTCTCTGAGAGCATCGCACGTAAAACAGAGGGTTTTTTCCTTGGGGAAATCAGAGCGATGGAGGCTTCAGCACACTGCAGTCCAGCAGAGCATTGGTCGTCAGCTTCCCAGCATCATGCAGCTTGTGCTGGATATTGAGCACTTAAATGAAGCCCTTGGGACAGCTGAGCAGACTAACCTGCAGCTTCCATATGGATGGGGTAGCGACAAGGTTTTTACACACTGTGAGCCCATGCTTAGAGGAGCATGGTAGGATAATTAACAGAAAAGAATGGATTATTTCAGAGATATAATCAACGTATCAGTTGAAAACCCATTGTGGGATTTTCTTATGTATTCCATAGGCCCCTTCCTCTCTGTGGTGTACATCTCCTACTACAGTCCCAGCTTGAGAGACATTCATCACAATGTAACAAAAGAGACAATAAGAGATTATACCTCTTCTGCAGAACACTGACAGGTGGCTGGAATCTCATTATTGTTACCCATGTCTGTCTTGTCCTTCTCATTCAAGACAACCTCAATACACTCCCCAGGGATCCTCAACTTTACCCAAAATCCCTTTACTCACTATTCAGACACTCCAGCTCAAAACTATGATTGCCACTGAAGTAGCAGTGACGCAGCTTTCATACGCAGGCACTGGCTGTATTGTCAAAGAGGTGTGTCTGAATCATTTGGTATTTTAATGGTGCTAACTCGCATGGCATACGTGAATAGTGGGTTCAATGAGTTGAAGGAGTGATGAAGGTGTAACAGTGACAGGATAATCAAGATATTTGCTGTAATACCATTAAAGGGATTTGTACCAGCACCAAGGCAGAAACAGACAATTGTTACTGCGGAAATCATTGTTATAGCACAAATCTGTTAAATAATTCAATTGTAAAAAGTAAAATACATGAAATTCACAAAAAAAAAAAAAAAAAATCCAAACAGTAACACAACTCTCCTTACAGAGGACTGAGACTTGCAGCAAGGACTGACAACCAGGAATTTTATTGTATTAAAATTAATATAATTTACATTGCATATATGTAGTATAATATTATATATTTTACTGCATGGACATAATATAAATTTGTATTAGTAGTAGTTGTAGTAGTAATAGTCATAGTAGTATTACTTTCAAATTAATAATTCATTTATACTAGTATTTCACTCACTTTCATGTTCATGTAGGTTTATGAAACCTTTCTTTAATAATTTAGTGCATTAGTGATGACCCTGGCATTACTCTTCTTCAAAGCGGGGTTTGCCTATATAGATACAGGCTCAAGCAGGACAGCCACCTGTGTCTTAGCATAAAAAGTCTATACCTTCTGCAGCAATATTATCACTATATTTTATGAGGACAATGTGATAGCTAGCCAATGCAACAGGTTATATTTTATTAGAATACTTTGTATTTTAAGGCTTTTATGTATAAAAAATGAAAATATCCACCATTGGCACGCTTGCATATAACACGTAACATACTAATAGAAATAAACTAGAAAGGAAAGTTCTAGAAAGCTATACCAAGCATAGCATGGTAGCTAGTAGTTACAAGGATTGCACTAGAGATGGTCTGTACTTGTGGTCACTGTAGCAGGCATATTGTGACATCAGCATATCCATTTAACTCAATGAGAAACATTAAATTATAATTATCTCAAAAAAGCAATGAAATCCCATACTAGCTGAAGTTATTGGCCAAGTAAAGTGTAGTTGAAAAGCTGTTGGAGGAGTTGTGTGCAGAAAATAAAATGGAATAATAAGAAGAAATAGGAAGAGCAGATAGTTAGGTTTTTCAAGCCAATTTAATTACTGAATATACTAATAGAAACAAATGACCTCAAAACTGTGCAAATCACATGTAATACGCTTGGGGCTAAGTAACTGCTTTATAAATTAGATTAGCAAAGACTGCAAAAGAGCATACATTTTATTCATTACCACACTGTCATGTTTGAAAGGGGAGAGTGAAATATCTATTCAATTGTTCATATAAAGTTAACATTAGTGTAAGTTGCCATAATTAGTTTTTGTGAATAATTTCCATAAAAATATAAAACGTATAATATATGGCTGCTGAAAGAAAAAACTGTTTAAAATGCCTGCCAGACAGAGCATGGCATAGCTAACACAACTCTCAAGTAAGAATTCTGAAGGTCCAAAAAACTAAACAATTGGTTGAAGCAGTTTGAAAAAAAAAAGTTACAGCCCCCTCTGTAAAGTCGATGGAATTTGAGATTTGCTGCTAGCATGCCACATGTAACAGCTTGTTCCTGTAGTCAATCTCTGTCAAGTTGTGACACAAGTGACAACTGATTACTAATCTTTCTGTGTGTTAGTGCATTCTGTTCTGAAATACTGCAGACTGTAGTCTACATTTACACATACATGTTCTATCCACACACAGTCTTAAATAAAACATGGCAGAACAACAGTTGTAGAACAAATGTATTGTGGTTACTTATATATAGTATTTATAAATAATGTACCTATTGTAGCAGCTGTGTGGATCCCTCCCCACATTGGCCTATTCAATAAATATCTCATAATCGTAACCAAGTCTGTTGGTATTACTGATGGATTGCACTTCTTGCTTGTGTCTGTGTTAATAGTACCTTTCATAAAGTGGATTTTTTCTACTCTGTATATATGGCAGTTTATACCCCTGTCAGTAAGTGCTGTGAAAAGCAAGGTGAAGATAGATGCCACCATCCAAACCAGCACAAGTATCATTTTTTTGAAAATGCAAAAATACTGCCTTTGTGCTCATCAATTTCATATAATCAGTGTGCCATCCTGTTGCTCCCTCTGAAAAAAGATGTTTAAATGTTCATGAGGGTAATAGACTTTGAAATGAGGGACTGTACAGCTAAAAGGAAGACAGTGGTGAAATATTTCTTTTTAATTATTTTGTTGAATTTTCAGATCACTGAACTTAGTGGTGTTTAAAGAAAAACAAACACACACACTAAGCCTTTCTTAGAATTTCTGTTTAAAGTGTGGGACAAGGAGCATTGTGGTTAGATTTAACAGAGGCCTGTATACCTCCAAATGTCTTGTATTGCCTAACTGAAAGCTCCTTTAATAAAAATAGAAACTAAGTGGCGCAAATGATATATAACTCTGGTCTTTTCATGGAAAGTGCAACTGTTATTCCTGTAAGCAGGATGCATTCATGATTTTGACTTTCTGGGAAAAGTAGATCAGCATGTCTCCAAATAAAATGTCCTTGAGACAAGAAGGCCAGAGTGTCTCAGTGGAGAAGCTAATCAGTAGGGTGTCAAAGAAGAAAGAAAGATTCATTGCTGTTTATTATGAGCAACAAAAATAAATACTGGTCAGGGCCTGACCTGATATTAATCAGTCACTGCAGCAAAGCAAATAACAGGAATATTCAAACACTATGGTAGAACTGAGTGATGGAAATGCTGTCTTTTCACCACCTTTGGCTGCTTCCAACAGTTGTGTGTAAATGAGAAAATTTCCAAACGATTTATTGACTAATTGGTCAGCAAGGACCTTGTATTTTCAGGGATTATGTGCAGTAAATATCTGCAAGATGAGAAATGGATCAGAAAAAAAAGAACCCATGAATTTCCCTGTTTATTCCAGTCTGATTCACTGTATGTCTGGTGGGTTCTCAGCCTGTCCTTGGATCAAATATTCTTTTTGAAAGGAGATGTCTGATTAGTTGCTCAACGTGAACTATACAGATGGCTCTGAAAAAAGAAGAAGAAGGAAAAAAACACGCTCTCCACTTAAAAACAGAAGCAATGACTATGTGAAGGCAAATCTTGAGAATTATACAGGAGTGCCATTTATGTTTTTACCTGAGTTGTTTTGCAATCTTTATGTATGATTTAAAAAAGAAGCATGCCCTATATTCCATGTATATAAACATTCTCAACTCAATCTGATGTACACATAAATGTACTTAAATTATATTGCAAGAGAAAGAGGGCTGGATTTACTCTTACTGCAAGTTGCTTTATCCACAATGGAGAGTAACACAACTGAGCAGTGTTTCTTTTTTTCTTTTCTTTTTACATAATAGCATGTGTTTGGCAGTCATTGAGAATCACTGAACATAGCTTACATGCATTAAGGACAAGACACATTGTGGTTGAACTCAATATAGGCCAGAGTAAGTGAAAATGTTCAATGTTTTATGATTTTCCTTTCAGCTGTGGTCACATATAAACACAAGTTTCTTTAAAGCTCAGATTTCTGAAAATATTAACTTAATAAATATTATACCCAAATAAAAAAAAATGAATATATACCCAAATATTAACACTGAACCACCCATTACAAATCAAATATAATGCCAGCCTATGAGCCATACTCTCTCTGAACTCCAGTTAAAAATATTCAGTATGTGTGAAAAATTTGTAAACAAGTAAAAAAAAATGGTTTACCACATCCTGGAAAACAAGCACATTCAAAATATTTCAGTTTAGAGCTTAAACAAGTGAAAAATGAGTGATAATAAGTTCTGTCATTCAAAAACAGTGGACAATAGGAATGCAGAGAACTTGGAAATTGGGAGGGATTAAGTTCAAAAACACCTGAGGTGGACTGCAATGGAAATCCTATTTCAGCTGTGTAAATTCGAGCTTCAAAAACAGATTAAAGCAGTATGTAAGTCTGAACACTGAAATCACAGTTGTCCACACTTACTACTGGAAGAATGCTGCTACATAGTCAAAAGTCATAGCCAATTGTAAAATTAGCATATTTTTCATTATCATCAAGCAGAATTAGTTAAACAATGCTTGGTTAAAGGCAATGCAAGATTATTTTTAGCTTTGCTTAAAGTTTTTTGTAAAACCACATGTGCATGTTCAAATGCACATCTGTCCAAAATCTCATTGTTCATCTGCATGTTGACATGTTCAATCACATGCCTTGGTCAGGGAAAAAGTTCTGAATTTCCCAAGTTGGCCTGCATTTTCTGTTGTTTTTTCCTCCCTCTGGAGAACATGCCCTTTCCAGCATTGTGCCAAAATACAATTATAAAAATATACCGTAACAAATACATTTGACTAACTGAGAGATTCATTGATTTAAAGGTTTGAATATTACATCCTGGATTACTAACCAGGATACTGTAGCATTTAATGTGTGAAATGAAGGCACAAACTTTAATAAACAACCTTTTTGTAAAAAAAAAAAAAAAAAAGGACAGCACAGTATTTATGTCTCAATAATTCTCAATAATCAACTCAGTTATGAGACTGAACACTTTTCTTTTTCTGCATTATGACAGGTTTCAATTTAGTGCCCCAACCCCAACTGTTTTTTTTTTTTTTTTTACCCATCACCTTTCAACAGGCTCAAAACATTTGTTTTATCATGGATAGAGGCAACACCATGACAGCAAATTTATAATAAATTCAGTTTCACAGTACTCCCCTCGGTTTATATGTATTTATGATGAAAAAATTACTTTTTTCAGAAATAATGTGCATTTCTGGTAAATTGGGTAAAAGTTCTGCTACTCAATGAAGTTGTGAACACATTTTAATACATTGCCATATCACAGATAGCAAATTGAATTTTGCTTTTTATGGATTTAAACTACTTTGTGAGACTATTGGCACGTAATGTTAGACACAAACACAATCAAGTTTGTTCAACAGAAACATTTGTGGCAGCAATAATGGCTGGCATTCTATTTGTCATGCCTGCAATGCTAACAATTCACATCGACCATGCTCCCTTCCAAATAAAACTCATGTCAAATGATCATGGGTTGGCAGGACAAAGAAAAATCCTTCTGAAAAAAGCATACCTGATCAAAAATTAAACTAATAAACTTTGGTTTTGTTTTGCTGAAATCTGTAAGACTCTTGATCCAAAAACATAATTCCTACTGATGTGTATGTAACATGTATTGCTGTATCTTCAACCAATACAAGGTTACAAGTGATTTAGGTTGACATTTACAAGATGTCTTCCATCTAAAAATAATGTGCTGAAAACTAAAATGCTAAATCAATGGTCTGCTAAATAAAGAAATAAAAAAATTGTAATATATGTTTTTGAAAACATGCCAGTATTTCCTTGAGACACTTTCAATTCAATTTCTTCCTGTGCAAGACAAAACCAGAGAACATATTCATCACATTGTTAAAAGGCTTACATTACATCATAATAAAAACAAAACATCAGCTTTCAGGATAATTTACTTTGTGTTAGGAAAATTAATTTTCAAGACGTCTCTCTGTAGTCATTAGTTATAAGGAATATATTGCCTTTTTAATCTGTGCTCGGTAACATTTGTGTAAATTGATTGTTTTTAATCACTTTTCTACCTGTAACAAAACAGAGAGATGTTACTTGGAGATGCTATTGAAAATGGACAAATAATAGATGAGCTCCAGCCCAAAATACCACAGAGGGGACAGACAATATTCTTTCCAGATTTAGACGATGCCTGACTGCTAAAAATTTCTGAACATCTCTGCCCTTTTCACATGCCTATCCATATAATACTGAACTAATACTCAGTAATTCTGACTAACATTTGTATACAAGAGGTTGTTATAGTAGATGCAAAACAATTTGGTTCTGTAAAGCACTGGGGAGATATTTGTCTTAATATCTGACTGGTCACACAACATAAATTACTGTATAAATTAGTCAGAAGGGAGATCTACCTTCCCTCTAATTCCAAAATAATCACTGCTCATAGAAAAGGAGGGATGAACAAGGATGTAATTGCAATGGCTCCCTCATAAAGAGTACACCTTTCCTCACTTAGATCTAGAAATGATTTTACAATGAATTCTTCATAAATTTAAAAAATGTAAACAGTTCCATGATAAGACAAGTCACACACCTGACTGAAATACAGAACAACAGAAAACACCACCAAATGGCATGCTGTATACCTTTGTTAGCTACTGGTTGTCTATATAGCATTTCATCTAAAACTGAAATTTTAGAAATGGCAAACAATAAAGTTTATGCTATAAAATAATGCCTGCCTTTGCCCTTTATTGATTTCACGAATGTAAATTCCATCAGAAATCACAATGTTTGATTGAGAATATGGCCAATAGTAGTGTATCACACATCTCTTCTTCACATTGTTTTGCTTGTACAGTTTTGTTAAAACAAACCAGTAGCAGTCAGGTGATTGACAGGCAGTGACTAGCTCATTAAACATGAAGGTCTGTGATATCTTAGACAAATAAAGACTTTGAACCAATTCATGTAATGTACCTGTTGTGTTCTTCTATGAATATCATAAATAGGTGGAGTGTTATGCTCTTTTGCTTTTTAAGTCGCCCATGTAGTTCTCATTAATATATTTTTTTATTCTACTTCAATTTTCCTTTACTACTGTCCTTGCCCATTCAGTCTTGATTTTAATTGAATAATTGTTGTAAATTGTAGTGTCAAGTCCTGAATCCTTGTCTGCAAGTCTAAGATTCCAGTCTTTGTTTTTAAGAGAGGAGATACAACAATATCCTCACAAACTGGCATTAACAACAATATGCTGCAATCTGCCCATTTCAGATATAGGGTATACTATTAAAACAATGTTAAACTGAATGACATTTGTTGCTTCTGCCACCTCTATGAATGTTCCTTGTTGCATCATAATGAATTTGCACCTAAATTGAATGTAATTGTATCCATCTTTATTTGAAAGCAATTAATAGCTTTTACAGTATTCCACAATAATTTATGTGAAAGAAATGTGTTTGTGGAGCAGTGCTTTTAAAAAGGAATTACAGTCCATATGAATTCTGTACTCTAATCAAACTGTTGAGCTCTGTGCATACCAAAACAGTTTTTTTAAACATTTTAATTTTGAAAAAATATGCCTTTATAAAACCCTCACATGTTTTTTCTATCTTAATTTCTTGCCCAGAGTAAACCTATTAATACAATATCACAAACCATGTTACAGCATTACTGTTGCAGCATAAGCACAAGAGTGACGTTAATTGGTCATGCCTATCTGCCTCCAAATCTCTGAATGTTTACAACTGGCACATTATGAAGATAACACATTACATTCAGAAGATGCCTCAGCAGATATATCAAATCTGCACAAAATATAAATAAACCTGATATCCATTAACAATCAACTTATAAACAAATACATGCATATACACTTTGCTTTCCTTATTTTTTTTGTCTTTTTTTCAGCATCTGTTCTGTAGTAGTTTAAAACAACGAATACAATCCTTACTGTGGTTTCACAAAAACAAAAGAGAGAGAGAGAAATGGCACTTTGAATATATCATATATCATTTCATATATTTATAACATTAAATCGAAGTCAAATATGCCTCTTCTTAAATATGATATGGATCCCATTGGTGTGTTGAGACCATGCGAATCATGCAGGTATGAGAGTCACTTATGTACATTACATTCATGCGCTCGTGCAGCTTTTTCAACTGGTTCTTCCCTCTCAGCTGTCAGTGTGATTGCAACGAATATCCGAATGTGAGAAGATCTATACATATATTACACTTGGTTCAGTAACAGACACTCACTGACACTACAGTCAACTGAGGCAAATAAAAAATAGGCAATATCCCACAGCGAATACAAAGCTTTTATCATTTATGTTGAGTCTTCAGTGGTCTCTGGAACAGTACACAGTAGTTTCTTTTTTTCTGTTTGTATCCCTATTTATTTAAGCTTCTCTGCTTTACTGGTCAGTGAGTGAGTGGGTACCACAGTCATAACCCCTGTGGGATCCATCTGCATGGTAGGGCCCACTATGCCAGTAAGTTGAGTCGCAGACTGTCTGTAAAGAATTTATCTCTGATGCTGAGGAGTTTCCATCCCTTCGCTTTGACCTCTTACGGTTTCTCAAGATAAAGACAAGCATTCCAACAACTGTGAACGCAGATGTGACAAAAACCAGCAGCAACCCAGGGACCAAAACAGAGATGGACACTCTGCTTGGCTCAAGATAGGAGTTAGAGTGTGTCCCCGTATCTGCGGCAAAAGTGCTGTTTTTAGATAAAGGCGTGGGTGCAATTTTGCCATGGAGTTGGGGACAAAGAACTTCATTTCCAAAGTGTCGGAAATCCCTCTTCCAGAACTCCTCTGGCGTTTCACACTTCAGATCGCTCACAATAACCTCTGACCCAAGCTTCTCTGCCCATGTTTTTAAGGGTACAATATTACATGAGCAATCCCATGGATTACCATGCAAATCAATTTTTATAATGGATACGAGTTGATCTAAGATACGGGTCACAGGAAGAAATGTGAAATAGTTGTTATGCAAGCTAAGTTGTGACAAGGATACTCCAAGAAAAATATCCATGGGCAGAGATTTTAGCAAATTATTGTTGAGGAACAGAACCCTAAGATTTGGCATTGGGTTGAAAGTGCCAGCCATAATGAGCTGTATGTCATTATATTCCAAACTGAGATATTCCAAGTTTTGCAATCCAACAAACATTTCCATGAAGAGGGTATCCAGGTAGTTCTTATCCATATACAGCCATCTTAAATCTGTGAGATTTTGAAAAGTGTTATTTTCAATCAATTTTATATTGTTTGCCCCCAGATCAAGAAGGTTAAGGTATTGGTATCCATTTAAATCATTCTTTTTTACATTCTGGATACTGTTGTCTCTTAGATTCAGCTCTTGGACACTAAGGGTCTTATGTTTAAGATCAGACAGAGTCTCAATTTTTTTGCCTTCACAGTTAACTCTTAGCCATCGTCTTGCTTCAAGCAGTTTGCAGCTGCAGGTGAGTGGACAGGAGCCATTGTACATCTGCTCACTCTTACCATTCAGAGTTGTGATAGGTGTGGGTTTGGTTTTCAGCGGCCAGCTTTCGCGTGATTTTGAACGTCCTTTATGCCCAAATCCGGGAGTCGGAGACTCATATGCGCCATTTATTTGATTAGGCGTTGGAAAAGGTCTGGGATTGGAGGTCTTGTCTTGAGTGGGAGGCGCGACCAAACTGGAGTCCATCCCGTTTTCTGAAGGACACAGATCAGTTTCTGATGTCTCGTTTAAATCGTTCCCCTGCAGTCGAGTCGGGGCCTCGCAAATGACCCTACCGATCAAAGCATTGTGCGGGATATTTTCAAGCCATTCCTTCAGGGAAACGAGATCGCAGTTACAGTCCCAGGGGTTATCCTCTAGTAAGACCTCAGCAATCCCCGGTATTTGTTCCAGGACCCCTTCATAAGGCAACGTTTTAATCCTGTTCCCGCGTAGGTCGAGGTGGGTTATTGGAACATGTTGAAAGACATTATTAGGAAGTGCGCTTATGAGATTGTCGTTTAAAATTAAAACTTCAAGTTTATTTAAATCTCTGAACACAGCTGGGTCTATATCTCTCAGCAGATTGAAATCAGCCTGTAGATATTCCAGGTCGTCCAATCCTAAAAATGTACTCTTTTTGAAAGACCGTAGCTTGTTGTTATTTATGTGTAGTCGTTTAACAAGCTGCAACCCCAGAAAAGCTCCAGGAACAATGTCATGCAAACCGTTATTTTCTAAATGTAAACTAACAGCGTTGTAAAAGTTTGCAAACTCATTGGGGAACAGTCTAGACAAAGAATTTCCGTGCAGCAGTAAGTGATAAAACTGAGAACTCGGACCAGTCAAATGATTCAGATTTGAAAAGCTCCTTTTTTCGCAGTCAATGTGCAAATCGCCTTCTACTTCATTGCAGGAGCAGATCTGCTCTTTACAAACGTCCCTTGTAACATTTCCACTAGCAACACAAAGAGCCGCCTTCAGCAACAAAATCCAAAGCAGCATTTTCAATACGAACAATACATCCCCGATTTCAAGACATGAATGCAATTAAGCGCTGGGGGTATTTGTTAGGGGTTTAAAGAAACTGAACACATCAGGCGTCTAAAAAAACAAGAGGGCAGTCAGAAATTGCATCCATCCTCACCAGTCTATGTCCAGATATATACTGTTAGTTTAAAATGCTGATAAAAAGCATCACATCGACTGAATCCTGGTATTTGTAACACCATTACGCCTTGGATTAGAATACAAAACCAAACGCAACACCACCTGGCGCATTTTGATTTTAGTTCGATTATAACTGACCTTGCATATTTTACTAATCCGTGATTTTCTTGCAGTGCGGTGCTTTCAATGGGTGCTGTTCTCTCTCCCCCAGTGCTGAAATCACGCCGCAGACTGGAGATTTACTCCTGATCACGATGCCTTGCAAAAAATTCCGCAATCCTTGCATCTTTCAGTTTCTTGCCTTGTTCTGCCTGTTCTCGTATTGTGTTTTTGAATCACAAAGAGGGTTTCCAAAAGGTTCTGTTCGTTACAGCCCGGTGCTCACTGGAAGATCTGACACCCTCTACTGAGCTGCAATGGCAAAAATACATCTGCTGAGGGAATGCAGGAGCAAAAATATCAGTCCACACACTGAACAAGCGATAAAATGTTCGCATTAAAAGGCGTTGATCTATTCAGACGGTTTGTCTCTGCTGTGTTTTTGATTGTGGAGTTTTGTTTTCGGTCCCTTCTTCATTCGGCGTCAAGATCTGTATGTTGGCGTTCCAATGCGTACTTAAATGTTCGTGCCTCTTGGTTGTTTCAAATCAGGCTACATTTTGCATTCCGAGTATCTAAGAAACAGTCTTGTCCTATATAAAAGGTAATTATTTTGCTGTGTATGTAAGACGATATGCTTACGATATTTAACATGACTGTAGATTGCACCAAGTGTGGACGACAGGAGTTCCTTATGATAGTACTTTGTAAAGCAGGGAGCTGCAGTTCAATGCGGTTAGATGATTAACTATACAACATGCACGCAACAACCAAATCTGCGTTAGAATCTGACTCCGGTTAAAATGAGAAATCCAGTGTCTACCTCAAATCGGTGCATAGCGAGACAGTTTCGAAAAGGAATAGATTTGACTGAGTTAAACGAATATGCGCTAAAGAAATGTGTAGCAGGTTTTCACAAAAGGATGCGATGCCTTGATGTTATTTGTAGTCGGAACCCCTATATCATCTCAACGGCTTTCAGATTCCGAGACCTTTTATTTCATTGCTACATAAAGGTTCTGGGCTGAGATTCTGCACATTTTTTTTTCCATCTTGCATACATTTATTTCGGCTAAACGAAAAGAATCCAGGCAAAACATCATACCATAGCTGGCGTAACCGTCTGTAGCGCTTGGGTGTTTATCAAATATATCAGTCCCTCTAACAAAGAAAATAATTAATCGAATTGGGCTAAATGCAGGTACAGACATGTGTTATCTATACAACTGTTTTCACATCTTATTGTAAGTAAATAAAAGTAAATGAATCAGTCATTCATTTACTTTTATTTTATTTTCCTTTGATTTCCAAGAGCATTAAATATTGGCGGTCATTGTGGACTAGTCTCCCCTGTGTCATACAAATTACTTCTGCATACACACTATATATATATATATATATATATATATATATATATATATATATATATATATATATATATATAATGTGTTTTACATGTTGTATGTATAATGCATTTGTATACTGAAACATGTAGGCCTACATCGTATACAACAGTGTTTTGTGGTTTTGTGATCATTTTAAAGTCTTAAAAGTAAAAATATGCACTCTCAGTATGCTTTACTTGCATTAAGCATCCCACTCTATGCAATTTAGTTTAGAGTCATATTTAAGTCCTACCTTTGAATTATTTGATAAAATGCATGCAATGTGTTTTGAAGCACATACCCATCTTTAACTTGACCTCTCACATTATGACTATGACGTGTTTATCTAGCGTATTTGTTGTCAACTGGGTACTATGTTGAACTAAACCTGAAACTTCTTTTCGATTTCCATGGCAATAACTGGCAAGAAGCTATAATTTCAATGGCAATTAATCATTATGTTTTCAATGCCTGTTTAGGTTTGATATGTCAATGTGTGAAATTATTATTTATTTATTGCTTATTTCTTTAGCAAGCTATCTGTTTGGATCGATAGCCATGCCCTTCACAGACCTCAGAATTCAGAATGCATATGTATGGCCATATTACTCCCAGAATTAAGTGTTTATGTCTAAGAGGTGTACAACAGATGTGGTATGTTTTCTAGTAACTAATCATTGCAGTACTGCAGATCTTTTCTTTCTAAATCATTGGAATACATTATAATGTAAATTCAGATATTATTGTCTTCACAATATTAATATGTTTCTGAAGTCACATGTCTGGCATAAAGGGCTCTAAAAAGGAAAAAAATTCATCAACCTACCCAATCCTGAGGCCTGTGTATTCCCATCAAATGTTTCCTGAGTCCTGCTGAGCACTAGTAAGTCTTTTACCCTCAGCAATAAAATCCCCTGATGTGCCCATAAATGGAAAGACCTCGTAAGCCAATTTCACACCAATAGTTGAGCTAGGTGAGTTAGAAATTCCTGGAAACTTTCCTAAAAACAGGTATGCCAATTTCAAGAGCAAAAAACAAAGCAGATTTAGGCAGAAAGCACAGATATGCTTTAGATTGGCAACTAATCCATGGTCAGCTTATGTTATGACCTTTCTCGTAGGATTTTGTGGGGCCCCCATGCAGAGTTGAACCATGGGGCCCCTCTCATAAGCGTATCTAAACCAGAAATAGGGTGATATGTGATAGATAGAGATCCAGTTACCAGGCGAGAGAGGTCTGGTTAACCCGCGAGAGCAAGATAGCAGGTACTGTTCCCAGTATGTTTTTGGAACTCTCAAGATTTCAAACATCCAGAAACTTTTCTGTGTCGTTTGCTAATAGGTACCAGTGAAATGCATATAAAACATGAGTTTTAAACATTTCAGTTGCCATTATTTGAAAGGCCACTGTGCATTTTTGAACATTTGTATGTAATGCATTTTTCTGAAAGAGGGGTAATATTATGTATAGCATTTTAACAGAGAAGCAGAGAAGTGGTAAGTGCTATAAATTGAAAATGTGCCAATTTAAAGAATTAAAGCCACATGTGGAAGTGAGTTGATCACATTTACAGTTCTTACATTTCAAAATTTTCTTCTAAGAAGGACCTAAAAATGACTTTGAAAGAACACTGAATAATAGATTTCTGGAAACTACCACCATAAAAAAAAAAACATTCCCTTTTGACACAAATATCACAATCCTTTTTAAGAGACATATTAATACTTCACAGCTATACTGTCACCTTTATTAGAAAATAAAATATGAAGAAGCGTTAAATTATTGTACAGTCTGTACTGTAATCTAACACCCACACTTTATGTGAAATGAAAATAACCACATTCACACAAGCAATTGATGTTTGGCTGTGATCAAAAACTCAAATAAATATAATCTCAGTGTTGTCAGATGAGCATATTTGTCAGAGATATTAGGACACTGTTATGTATCTTAAATCTGTATTAAGGTTAATGTTTGATCAAATGATTTTACAAGATACTTTACAAAATATCAAAACAAATAGCTATGATATGACAGCAGTAAAACAGAGAGAGGATATCAGGAAATGAGCCCTACCAGGCCAACTCATTTTTTTCACCATCCAGAACTCAAAGAAATAATTATGACCTCAAAGTTGGACATGCATGTTATATCTAATGTGAACAATAGACAGCTTAAACAGGTACTCCTTGTTGCTTGTCAAGTATCAAGTATCAATTTGTCTTAAATTATTTGTGATTATCTGTGTTTCTGTTCAGTGCCATGTGAACAGACTTCTACAAAGAACTGCACTGAAAATGCTCAAACCATTGTAGGTTACAAAATATGTCTGGTTTGAATAACAGGATGTTGTTGAAATGTTGTTGACACTGATGAAATGTTGAATGAGGGGATGTCTGATTCCAAACTGGAGACTGGAAGTCTCGTGTAGGGGTCCAAGCTGACCTACTAGCACTCTCCAGTCTGCCTGACTTGCCAGCACATCGCTGCTTCAGCATATGCACAAAATGTAAACATGGTACAAACTCTGCCTTTTACAAGAGACCATAGCTAGGTGGCAAGTTAATTTGCTAGTTAGTGAGTTGGCCAAGTAGACAACATGGCCAAGCTAATAGTGAAGTAATTTACTGGCATGCTAATGTTAACAATGAATTTTACATTTGTTAGCTTAATAGCAATCGTTACAGACATACATTGTTACACATGAGTTCTGTCCTGTGATGCGACAGCAAATGTCACTGCTCTTTGGTCACTTACTTAAAACTTTCACTTATTGCTACAGTGCACATGTACATTAACAATTTCATGAACAGCAGCAACAAAACTGCTGTGGTCCATTTTTGGTTGTGATCCAGTGATTGAGAATCACTGCTTTAGGTTAAAAACATTAATGGTTTCATAAAAAGTGATTTCATTTTTAGCATTATTTATGCTATACTAGCTAAAGCGCAAGGGAAATATGTATATAGTATTCCTAGCTTAACTGACTTATGTTGGACAGAAAAATGCATTCAGAACTTTATAGTTTTTGGTGTTATATGATAGTTGTTTGCTGTATGATTTTAGCAATTGCCAATACTGATGTCGTTCATTTTGTTAATGGAACCAACCATGACCACCACTTATGCCACAAGATTCCCATCCAGACCCCAAACACCCATCCAGAATGTAGCCTTGCCCCAGAATGAGCTGTTTATAGCTGTTAGCAATATGTAAATGCGTATCCTGTCTTCGTTTAGTAAATGACAATCCAGAACTGAGAACATAAGAATGTGCATATTTTCACAAAATGTCTCCTTTGGGAAATTCCCTCTACTATACAATCATTGGGTAAATAAAAGCAATTGTACCATGGGGTGTCTGTTATTTTCACTTTCAAAAGCTCTAATTGGTCTTTAAAATGAAGCCTGAAATCAAGAACTTCTCCTGTGTTTTGAAAATAAACCATGCAAAATATAGCATAATACAACCTTCTGTGCATATCATGTAACACTATATTAGAAGAAATGCATGACAATATCCAGTAAGCAGGTACAGTCACTTTGGACAAAATAGCCAGATTCACAAGCAAGGTGTTATTTCCAACTCATTCGTCTCTTGACAAAAAGGAAGTATTTGCTGCACTGATAAAAAGACAGAATAATAATACCATATATATGAAAAGATTGGAAGAATAATACTTCATGCATTTATTTTTTTCTTCTTTTTTTCCATTCTTTCTATATAGAGGTTACTTAAAAAAATATAGATTGGCAGGGAAGACAATAGTAGCTTTTGTGTCTTTCACATGCAAATTCTCAGAATGGTTGAGTGATCAATTTTATTCAAGCCAGGTAAAACTGAGGCACCATTTGTCAAAGTCGTAGCATTTCACGTCTGCAGCTACAGAAAACAGAGCTACAGAGGCACTGTGATTGTGATATAAGAGGTTTTAAATGCATACACCAATCATTACTCATTCAAGGTGAATTCTAGCATGAGGATTTTGTGTTAGTATATATAAAAGGAGAATTATAAGGAGAATACATACAGGGAAGCTTTTTCCTAAACAGCAAGGCACCTTCATAGTATATTGTCTATCCATCTCTCTGTGTCAGTGGAAGATATTCTGTCCATGTAATGACAACTATCCACCAATTCTTTCTTAATTACATGCAATATTATTCCATCATCAACCAGACCTTATTTCATTTAATCATGCTAAAATGTTGCAATCACAAAACAATCTTATAGGATCATTTTGAAAGACAAAAAATGAATGAATCAGTTGAGGAAGGAAAGTGAGTCAGAAATCCTTTTGATTTACTTTTGTGTTTAAGTGTGGAAAATATTTACCTGATGCTACAATACTAATATACAGTTAAAATGTACTAGCAACATTCTCAAAATATATGTTCTCATCTGTTAAGTGTTTTCTGGGTATTTATCCAGCTACTCATAACGAAGTGTAAATAGCATTTCACCTATACTGCTCAGCTATTATTCCTTTTTCTACCATTATTTTTAGAAGGACAAGCACCGTGCACGGAAGGTACTAGAAACTTATTGTTTTTGTTATGGCCTTTATTATTGGAACTCTCAGGTGTCTCCCCAAAGAATGGAACAGTGGCAGTTTGCCATCACGCACCTTCGGCTGCTCCATCATGCCAAACTTTTCAAGTTCTGGTCCTTTTGAAAATGTTTGTGTTGTTAACTAAAATACATAAGATAAAATGGCCAAGTAAGGCCAATCACCAGATGTGTACTTTCTAAAAGATGCTTTCTAGAGGCCATATTGAGTCCTCAATGTCATCGCACAAAAGAGTTCATTTTGTCGATGTAATTTGTATTTTGTATTTTGTATTGTATTTCCATATTGTATTGGTTCTAAGAGATTTAAAAACTTCATTTTACAAAATTTTTATATGCATTATGAAACCTTGGTATACTCCCCAAATGGGCGGTGGCTCTCAGGGGATACTGATATTCCCTACATAGATGTAGCCCTGTCTGAGGATAGGCATGTTCCCTACAATAACAAATAAAAATGGCAAAACATTGAGCAGGATGGGGTGGGGTGGATTATTTTCATTTTCAACTCCAGGTGTTTGTGATGAATAATGACTAGGACTGCAAATAAGATTAGAAGTTAAAATGAACAAGACTAGAGGTAAGGTGTCATAAGACTTCAGGACTTTTCCAATGTAATGCCATGTATGGAATATGCAGGTGATAATAAACATCACTCAGACAACTCTGCATCAATATGGCAGATGACAACAGGTGTTTAATATTTCACACAGGTGTAGAGTGCAGTGGTTGACGATAGTAGAAGGATGTCAAAGACTGATTATTTTGCTGGGGCAGAGTCTGTGTGGGTTAAGCTAAGGAGGCCATGAGTGTCACAGTGAATGCATGAAATTTGATAACTCTGCTTTGAAACTCTGTCTTCATCACTCATTCTGTATCATTTGCTGGTATCTCTGGCATATACAGCATAATAAAATTCATACCCAGAAAGATGACTGTCTGACCAAAATTGGTAAAGCAGAGTTACCTGTTTCATTTCTTCTATGCCATTCAAATGAATATACTATGGACAGTGACAAAGTGCTTTGCAAGCAAAAGTTTTGTTTGTGTGTGTGTGTGTGTGTGTGTGTGTGTGTGTGTGTGTGTGTGTGGTATGCTGTATTGTCATTCCCAAAAATATGCTGTTTTGATGAGTTGCTGCAGATTATTTATTTATTTATTTATTTATTTATTTATTTATTCATGCATGAATGTGTATTATGTATAGTACTTTCCCAAAAACATACAGATGTAGCCACTTAGGTCACTCATCACACTGCAGTATCTGTAGAAACAGAGCACCATGATGCATTGCGCCACACTGAAATATTTTATGTTTTTCAAGTTGTGTATGTGTGAGGTATTGTTCTTCATTCAAAATATGAAGGAGTTTGGGGCTCCCAAGTGGCTCAACTGGTAAAAGCACCTGCTATTGCAAGTGCACAATTGAGCATTATGGCCTGAATTTGATCCCAGCTGCATCATCAGCCAATGGTGACTGGAGGATCTATTGGAGGGTGGATTGACCAGGGGTCTGCTCCATTGCACATTAGCTACCCCTGGTGGTTGATCAGACACCTGCAGTTTTCCCTGCATGAAGCTGCATATGCAGTGTCTTCCTTTGACTCAAGTCTGTGCAAGCTTAGCATGGTAGCATGTAAAGAAGTGGCGGCTGACATCATGCCTTTCAGAGGAGAGCACATGCTTGTCCACGCCCTCCATGCAGCTATACAGAAATAATTGGACATTCCAAACTGGGAGAAAAAAACTAACATGTGTTGGGCTCTCCAAAAAATAAATACATTTGAAGGAGTTCTTTGCCCAACACAAGCACAAAACACTGCATGTTTCAGCTGAGCTTGCATAACCCTAATAGTTGCCATATTCATTTAATTGGATATCTGGTTTAATGTAATCAATATCACATTTTCACAATATCACATGTCACAATATTGATACTTTCTGCTAAGAAACTGCTTGAGTCAATCCACAAAACATACCCAGAGTAAATCACTTTAAAAGAAAATCACCATTTGAAAATTATACATAGACCAGTATTAGACTTAATCTGGGTCTGGGAAATACACTAAACAACACAAAAGTAATTAAATTATAAGATTCCTAAATGGTCATACCAATCCAAAAATGTGAAACACACTTCTATTGATAAATTGCACATATCAGAGAAGAAATTAGAATAACTCTGATGTCTGCATGGATGGTATTATCCAAACATTTACAACAGTACATAGAAACCAAAATCAAATCAAACTTGAATAAAGCATAAAGCTAACCCATGTGGGATTTTATCAATTCTAATTATAAAATTATAGAACTGAGGCATCTGAGAATCTGTGAACATTGACTCAACAGAATTTCTAAAAATTAAACTTTTTCAGTCACAAATACAGTTTCCTAATATTTAGCCAATCGTATTCCTTATCCACACATACCAAGAAATTGTTCACATGGTCGGTGACTGTACTGAATTTCACTCATGTAATTCATATGACATTTATATGACATGTAAAATGATTAGTTGCCATCTCCACTTCAATCTCCACTTTGATCATTTCATATCCTTATATCTCATCTTGAGCAAAGTCCAAATAAAGCATTGGAGCAAACATAAATGCTACATGAATGGATACAATGACACTACCATGCTTTAAAAGCAAAGCAGTATTTTTTTTTCATTTTCCCAGCGGTTTCCTGGACAACCAGACAAGATGGCATTGGTCTGAGGTTGTTAATTAAACAAACCTGGCAGTTAGTTTATCTGAGCCTTTTGAGCCCAACCCCCTGTCATTTTCTCAGATGAAGTCCCTCTAAGGCAGTTGAAATATTTCTCCATCCAGAGAGGTGTACATCTGTACATCATGTGTATAGGTAGGTTGATGTGTACATTCTGTTATTGTAACTTACTATTTGTCAACAAAGCCTAAGAATATTTCAAAAGAAAAAAAAAAAGTTTCATCCATGCTTTGCAGCAATGCTTTTAAACTTTTGGCCATATGTATCTGACACTCTTACTGGATGTATGGACCCAGGCAGTCAACAACTCCATATTAACAACATCAATAAACCCAAGATCCACATCTTACCAGAAGGAGTTAGGAGACTGCCAATGGAGAGTAACCATCCTTTTTGCCATTGTAAGACCTGCCAGCATAACATGACTCAGAGATGGGCAATAAATTCAGACTGGCAAAATCATTTAAAAGAAGCACTTCAAGAGAAAGTGGGATATTATGGGCATGCAGCTGCCAAGAAAATCCTGAGAACACATTCTGCAGTTGGGGTTTGATGTATTTTTCATGGGGAAAAAGGTTACATTGAATTAGGTATAGCCTATGAGCAAATTTATAGTGGATCAGTCTATGGTCTGGATTTCATGATGCTATAAAATTAGATCAGACCAAGTCTATGCAGTCCAGTTTGTGTGAACTACTGTTATGCAGGATTAGATGTTAGAAATGGTTAAAATTGTTTCTCAGTTATTCCAGAGTAAGGATATGGACCTTTTCCAAGAGGTATAGATGCTGAAAAATGCAAGCAGAACATTAACACAGTTCAGAGACTGGTTGGAGACAGTCAAATCCAATTACTGATTCTTGGGGGACTGGTTATTCTTTACACATAGACACACAAGGCACACAAAGAGACACATTGTTGAACTCTGTGAAGAGCGGTGTTTGTTAAATTCAGAGGAAATGTTCAAGGTAACTGTATTCTACTTGAAAATTAACATTGTCATCATTCAACTCAAATGTTGGTTTTCCAGGATGGATGCCATTGTGATGTGCTTTCATTTTGTATGCCCTAATGAACTGCTGCATGCCTCAGATGCACAATCTGTTCTCTTCAGCCAAGTTACTCACCACTCTGTACAAGGACGGCCTTTCCATGGTCTTGCTTTGGATGTAAATATATATTATGGTGAAAATGAAAGATCTTAAGTGAATTAATAATCCAATTCATTGTAAATGTAATGCACATGCATGCTGTGCATGTATTAGTTGAGTGACGTGAACAGGAAACAAATTCGACTTTCTGTTTCTCTGAACTGTTATTCTACTGAGGGTAGAATTATTTTGATGGCAGGTTAAAATTAGAGTAATGGTTAGGTTAAGATAAGGGATTATCTTATCCCAAGTTAGGTTTGAGGCTTGTGGTACTTTTGCCTGTAGTTTAGAAAAACTGATTTCAAACTGCAAAGGGGTCCCTGAAGTCCATCACACATTAAGTCTTTCTTCCAGATACTGCCAATTTGAAGAGGTTTGTAGGAGTAGAGGGGTTTATAGAAGTAGAATATACAATTTAGATACCAGAGCCCTGGTCTCACTTTCCACAAACATCTTACAGAGTGGATATAATGCCATTGCCTCCATAGGTATGCACACATGGTGAGAGTTGTAAATGAAACTGGAAGAGACCGGGAGGTCAAAGGCCCTGCCAGGCACCAAGAGCTCCCTCACCATAAAAATTAAACAGGGAGTATATCCCCTAAGTTGAGCAGAATGGACATGGGGTGAACCCCAAGTGATACTTTCACATTGTTAAATATAATAGATTCCACGTTAAGTTTTGGTCACAGTATTTCTCTACAGAACATAAAATAACAATTTGTGTAACTTTTGGTCCAAAATGTGACTTACATTGTCTCATTTGACAAATAACTAGCTTGTTTGACTTGATTGTTTGACAGTCAAACAGATGAAGGAAAAAATAATGTCATTTTCAGAAATGCTGCAGTTGCTATGCATGTAAAGTAGACTACAGTTTTGTATATTAATGATTTATACTGACACTGGGATCAGGCATACTATGGAGCTGATACAGGCTTCGGAGCATTGAATGCATTTCTGTGGTCTTCTCAGTACGGATTTTAGTTTTTCGTGCACAGACTAAATTTATGCATCTTTTTCTTTATGCATCAACAGTTCTTCATCAGTTCATTTTCATATTGTTGACACGTTTCACAAAATTGAGTTCATGATATGACATTTTCACAAACAATATTCACCTGAGAAATCAAGCTGACAGAAAAACAAAAATATAACATGATTGAACAAGTTTCATTTTTATTTCCTTTATTCATACGTTAAGTTAAATGAGTAGCAGCAGTACAAATTCAGTCTTATTCAAAATAGAGTGCTTACTAAAAAAAATACAGATCTGGATTTGACGAACCAAAAGTCTTACGCAAAACTATACAAGTCACATACCAGCTTTTCTGTCTCAGTCTTGACAGAGATGATCACTATTTTGCTGTCTCTCTCAACTAACAGTCACATCACTTAGTGGTGCCATTAGTAAGAAGCAATTCAAAGGTCTACAAAAATTCAAACTGCAGTTCAAGATGAGTAATTGACAGAAAGTATAAAACAAGTATAAATTCCAATGAATTGACTTTTTGGGGAAAAAGTATAATACATTCTACCCAGTTTTCATCAAAGTAATTTCTTTTTGCAGCATGTTCTCAGGGCCACAAAACATTTTGTCATTTTCTAAATGTGTGAAATTCAATATTACTGCATTTTGTTTCATGCCTGTCACATAGCTTTGTAATGGCAAAGGGGCAACACCAAGCTGAAACAGACTGTCATTCTAAAATTTGAACCCATCTGGCACGGAAAGGGCAAAAATATGTTACACATCTGTGGAGCAGGTTCAAATAATGACCTTTATAAATATGTCTTTTCATTCATTTTTGTTTTAGCCAAAGGAAATTAAAATAATATGTACATGAAGCACAAGGGCATTACTGAAGCTGAATTACAGTATACTTGTTCATTTGGTGCCCATTTCCACAGTGCTGTAGAGACCATATTAAGAATAGTCACTGTGCACTATTGTTGCTGAAGCTTATGCATGTTTATTTGGTCTTGACACATCTGTTTGTATCTCAAATAGATGTAGGTCTGATGACTGCCTCCTACTGCCTCTCTCACTGTCTCACTGTTTCTTGCAATAGAAATCAGTGTGATGTGAAAATGGCTGGACTTCAGACTTAATGACTATGAGCTTTTCCATGTCCATTTGTTCCGCTACCCATCAAACCATTGCCGTTGGCCTCCTCACTTATCTAGTACCAGTGCAATGAATGCAGAATCACATAATGTCAACCCATCCCCCACCATTCTGTTGCTAATGCTGACATTGTATGGCAGTACTGTGTAGCTTTTATTAGGGAAGTGAATGTTTCATTAACTAGGAGTAATATAGTTAAGTGCCCTGTAATGACAACTAATAACAAAATTTGAGAAGACCTTCTTATTTTACCTTAAGAACATTTTATTCTACATGGGTTGTCGAGGATTTGTTTTGGGAATATGAGGATTTTCATAATGATAACATTAATGATGGTAAAAAGGGACAACACAATTTATGACTCATTTGGCAGAATGAAGAAAATTCCCCCTGCTCATTATCAGTTTGATAATCTCAATAGACATTTTCTATCCTTTTATTGCAAGATAAAAAGCTGCATCCCTAAATTAACCATTAGCTTCTGAGCAATGTGCTTAGCATTAACATGAAAGCTTTGCAGCTAAAATTGCTGATAGAAAACATAACACAAAATAGGTGTATTTGGCCCTATTTCCATTTTTAACAGTAAGACAACCCATGATTAAAACTATATAGTCTTTTTGGAGAGTTACAAAACAGTAATATATAACTAAAACAGTTAAGGCTGCCAAATTCTGCTGGATTGTCACAGAAGATAAGGAAGAAGCCTTTTGCTACCTTGCTCTCTCTCTCTCTCTCTCTCTCTATATACATAAGCTATCAGCATTGCCCCTTGTCGAGCACACCTGTCACTGGTTAAATTCTTGTCAGGTGCAACTAAAACAAACCTGCCGGTCTGTGCGGTGTAGAGAGTTAAGTAGAGCTTACTGCTTTTGTGCTGTTATTTGATTGCTGTCATTTGTCAAAGGAAAACTTTTAGTTGTGTCATGGAACAAAAACATAATTTGTCATAAACTTTGCTGCAGTGTTGGATATAAAAGATTTTTGGATTTGCAATCATGATATGAAGAATGATATGAAAAACATGATGTATTCATAAAGGGAAATACAGTATCAGAAACTAGTCAGATCATAAAAAATTATATCAAATGTTTCTATACATAGATGATGAGAAGATCTGTTTTTTTGAAAGACTACATGTACTATGCCAAGAAATCAATGGGAAAATGGGGTGTTCCGTTGTATTATTGTGTTAACCTGTTACTACATGGTTGTCCCTGATTGGTGGTGGTGGTGGTGGTGACAGCAATCCCTTTGCAGTGTAACGTCACATATGGTTATTGATGTGATATATAGTTACCAACACATTGGGATGTTTAAATGCGATTCTTGCATTCTTGCTATACATTTTGAAACAGCAGGGTTTTCAAAGAATGAAAAATAGTCTTCTGAGGTGACTTCTTGGAATTTTGTATCTTAGCATCTCTGGTGGATGATTTTGACTGCTGCCTTCTGCCTCATTTGACAGTGATCCGATGCTCTGGGTTCCAGGTGACACTGACTTGACAAGGTATCTTTGTGTTTCCTTCAATGATGTCAGAAATGCAGAGCCCAGGGAAGCTGTATGTTAAATTTTCATTTACATATTTTGCTCCTCTTACACCTCAGCTTACAGGACTGGCATGGCCTAAAGAATTTACAGTGCGTACTACAAAAAAGTAGCCATCAACATTAAGGAGTAGTAAAATCATCAAGAGTAGAATAAATGCCAGTCTTTCTACTATGGTCTACTTCTGAAGAAAACGGTGAGTCCTTTAGATTAATCACACTCTGGTATGGTTTTGGGAGTCACACTGTCTGGAGTCCTATGGCTGGCCAGGATAAACAGGAAGATATTCTGAGCCTACTTCCTTGATATGCAAGATATGGCTTTGGTCTTTCTGGGTCAACTGCCTGGCTAGCTACAAATCCTATTAAACTAACTATTTATCTGTATTTTGCCAGGCCAGTAAGCTGCTATCAGTAAGCTACTGGCTAACTGACAGCCTAATACCAGGCCACTAAGAGAACAAGCCAGCTAATATTAGTTTTGTAGTGTTTGCCCAGCTTGACTTAAATTGGTTTTTGTAGCTCATTAGCCAGTAGATGCAGTTAAAACATAATCAGTTAGCTACCTTATGATTATCCCTGTGTGCTCAGCTAAAGCTGAAAAACAGTTTTTCATATTAGACTACTTTGCTGTTCATTATCCATTCATAGTTTCCTGGACAACTTGGACAAACTAACTAGCTTGCTACTTTGCTAATTGAACTTTGCTCATTTTCTGGTAATATTAATGTTATCTAGTATATTTTGTTAGCAATGATAGCTACACCTGCTACCTGTTTGCTGTTGGAGTCAAAATAATGTAGCTATAGAACTTTGGAAGGATGACTAGCTAATAGCAATTGTCACCTGAAACGAGGAGGATCGTGACTGCATAGCAACTTACTTGCTATCTTAGTGAAGATTGTTGGATTCTGTGAGTAAATTCATTCATCCAAACCACAAACAAATCATACAGCTCTAGATATTTGCTTCCCATTCTCAGCAAGTGAATGTTCTGTATTAACCAAATACTTTATGATGTCTGGATAAGTGACGTCAGGGAAGTTTTGCATTTGGAAACAATGTCCAGTGTGTCAATCTACTCAGTTTAATTAAAGAAGTTTTTGGCTGCTCATTTTTCATTTTCGGAAAGGTTCAATTTTCCCTTAATTCTTATTACATTTTTTGAAACCATCTCATTGCCCAGCAGTCCCCTCTGAGCAAGGGCAAACAAAGGCACAAACAAAAGGAAACATTTCCGCTGTAATTAAATCCTGGCTCAGAAGCATCATCACAAGTAAGCAATGGCCCGGGTCCAAATTATTATGATGCACTATCCCGACGTGTTATATGGTGATCCTTTCCAGACTGACACACATGTTTCTACACCTCATATTTAGTTTCACTGGGTAGGCTACTTTGACACATCTTCCCAGCTGAAATAGTGTCCTTGCTAAATGCCTCATTAAATTGAAACACACCCAATCCTTTGAAAACATCTCCAACTGATTTAGTGTCACCTAGATATTTTGCTCTGCAGCATGATCCAAAGCTATAAAGTGCCACAGATTAAATTAATAGAAAATGTTTGTGATTAATAATTGCTCCAGTGTGTGGTGATGCATTATGCTTGTAGAGCACTTGTGTTGTGATACAGTATTGCCCGGCCTGCAGTTGCACTTCACAGATCCATTGCTCAGGGCTTAATAAATGTATTAAAATGAGAGATGAATAGGAATGACTTCAAAGGAATTTCAACTGCACTGTACTCAGCAGCAGAATACTCTACTACACTTTACAGGATCTCCAAATTCTTTTAGAAACTTTCAGTCAACCAGAAAATTCTCTCTTATAGACTTTTATCCAGTGTCAGTGTCTTATGAGACTCCCTAAAATACCTCTCTACTCTAATTAGGTAAAGGATGACAAAATCTGGTTGATTCAGTTGTTGAAAACATAAAAAATTATCCAGGTCTTGCTCTCCATAGATGTAGTTGAATGATCCCTCAGTCTCAGTTCTTTTTGTAGATGGATAATATACAAGTTGGTTAAAGCCGCTTAATTAATGTGCTATCTGCTTTCCTGCTAACTTTCTGTCAGACACATTTCTGTTCAGTCTGTATTGCTTCCAAAAGACAGTTATCTACCTTTATTGCTAATCCATAGCATGCAATATGCTGTCTAGTTAAGATGAAAAAAAGTAAATGAAAAAAGAAAGAAACTTCACTTTCAAAATGGCCAGCTGTAACCATTGGCTCCTCCATTCAACTTTGCATAGTTTATCAAAGTGATTCTGCAGTTATTGATTTTTATGTCTTCATTTGTGTTCATTCTATTCCTGATTCATGTGTAATTAAAGTGATGCAAAGTACACAGTAACCTTACAACTGCATTTTGAAAACAATGTTTAGCTTTTCTGTAACAGCTGAACACAGAAACCCATTAGCGCTTAATTATAAAATTTACAGCATTTGAATGTCCTTTCACCAGGAAGAAACAATCAGTGGCAATCAGTACATTTGGGCATATCTATTTGTGTCATGTCATTTATAGTTTCTATGTCACCTACATACTCTGTTTTATTAGATAGTTTAGCAAGATTACACTTGTTCCCATCATATCAGTCTCCCTTCCATCCATGATATAACTGTGCATCAATTTCAATAAATTCCACATTAATAAGGTGATGGCTTAATAATTTAGACAGCTAGATAACAGGCTATTTTGTGCATGTACCATTTAGTTACCTATATTAAAAGACATATGTTACTACAGGCGATGTAAAACTTCTTGTCTAGCACTGAGTCTTATGATGTAATGTAAAAGTAGTTCAGCACTGATATTAGGTAATATTAGCCATTTAAAATGGGCCACGTGCAGCGTTTAATCTTATCTTGTTATTGTGTATAGTTTCCAGACAAAATAATTTGACAGGTCAATAGTGTTTCTGAATTGGTTGAGTTGCCTTTAATAAGCTGAATTGAAGTGAATGCCTTGAGTCATGTCTTCTGCTACATGACATGCATAATTTGCTGAGATGGGTCTGATGTCCTGATAGCATTGCAGTATTATCGCCGTGTGTGTAGGTGTCTGTCATTTGTTGCTGTCTGTTCAGGGTTAATTACTTCAATAGCTGTCACTGGATCTTTTTTTATACAAATTGCAACATGGTGTAATTAGCTGTGGTGCTTTGTGGGCAGTGAATAATACATTACCTTTTCACCAAATATCTCTTCAATGTTTTTTGGGGGAAAAAAAATCCAGTTTAAATTCAATGTTCAAATTCAGTGCTGGAGTTGTGCAATCATGGCTCTTCATATGAAATCAAACAATGTTGTCATTCAGTTTGTTGGAACTTATCTGCAATAGAGGAGAGTGACTTAGAGAAAGGCGACATACAAATTATATCAACAAATTGTATCTACTTTTCATGAATTCCGTGTAAGTCATTTGTTGATGCAATAGACAACACTAGCTTTGTCTTAATTCTATAAAACTGATATTTTCTCCTCCCGTATGGTATAAATAAATAAACAGTTGGGTTATGTGTTTTTTTAGCATTTCTCTTGTGTTTAGAGAGAAGATCTCCAAATGATGGATTAAAAAGAATTACAAAGGTCATGTAATTTTAAATCCAGGATGCAGTTCATTATGAGAAACAAACTCTTTTTAGTTTTAAATTAAAAATGTAAATGTAAGCATGACCAGCTGGGCTAAATGATTACAGTTTATTATTCTCAGACAGTCAACAGATTCATTCAACATTCAGCTGTTTCCTTTTCACACCAAACAGCAATGGCAAACCATTCACCAAATGTCAGCAACACAGGATTGATCAAAATGAAATGCCACATGCTGTTTTCAGGTCACATGTGAAGTTCACCCTTGGTTTTGAATGGTTTTAACTATTTTGAACTAAAGCTGTAGTCTGGATTATGCATCCAAATGTGACAAAAGTCTTAAAAAAGCTCATTAATGACAGACTGGTGTTGCACTAAGTTGTGCAACATCTAATTTCATCCCCTAATTACATTGATTTTGTGAAAAGTAAAAGTGTTGTAACACACTTGCCTAGGGAAAAGCATGACCAGTGCAGTTAACAAAGAAATTATTCTTAAAATGAGGATGTACAATGAGTGGAGAAAAATATGCTTTTTTACCACGTACTGTGTTTCTCAGGTCAAACTCAGCATTACTAAAAAAACAGAAAGTGATCTAAGGGATAAAGCAATAACCAATAAAAATTAATATACTCAGCTGTGGATGGCTAAGGGAGAGCAAAGGGAAGAGAGAGCTACCAAAGTTCAAAGTTTAACAAAGCCTAAAATATTATCAGATATCAGATCATGTGCCCAAATGTGTGGACTTTTTTTGTTTGCTGCCTGTACATTTCATGGTACATGAGGAGCTGCCATGTGCAGTATCTTTGGGGGCATGCATGACTACAGCAGAGAAATTCCCCATCCATGTTTGTCTTCTAATCACATGAGTGGGCAGATCTCCCCCCAGAGGAGGAGAAAGAGCTAATGGCACTGGAGTAATCTCTGGCTGTCCATCAACTGAATGTTCATATCTGGGTGAAAAGAAAATAGAGTAACACCTGTGGTGCTGTGCAGAATTGATTCCTCCCGAGAGGAAAGATAAGCATTCTTCAAAGAATTAATCAAAATCTAGAGAGCAGGACCAAGACAACCAGGAGGGTCCTTGCACTTAAAATCAAACGCAAAAGTGGAGGGGCTTCAAAAGCAGATAGTTGTTGCTGAGGAACAAATTTCTCACAATGGCTGAGAGGCAGGATGACCCAGGTTCAAATGCATTATTTATGTCCTTTTGTCACTTTGAAATTCCAGTGTTCTGCAATAAAAAAAGAGAAGATCATACTTTGTTGTTTCTTATTTTTCATTGAAGAAACATGACAGATGAAGTTTCATTTTTGGTTTGTTGTATATATTAGGAGGTCATGTAGATTATGAGAAATCACATTTTTATTTACAATTCCTCTTGCTGGTTATGCAGTTGTATTGAGATGAAGGATGTATTCATCTGCAGCTCAACCCATCCTTATTTCACCTGCAAAACATACTGAGTATTAAAATCAGCCAATTAGCCATCATCATGGTGGTCATCCTGCTGGCTCAGCGACAGGCTCATCTTCCAAGACATTTGGTGATTTTGCTACCTCTTGCACTACAACATTTGGTTAGTTGCAGTAAAAGCAGATAATTTTTAATGAGAAATGTGAAAATCTCCATTTTTATTTGTTAATGCATACACAATCAACTGCCCCTGCAGTTCACGGAATGTTTGCACTTGTGTGAAATCTCCTGGGGTTCTCATACAAATCTGCCCATGTTTGCATAAATTGCATGTGCTGTAACCGATACAATGCAATGTTTTACATGTCTGCTGTGACACAGTTGCTTGGGGGAAACCCACTCCATCTCCCATCACTGCAAAGAAAGATTCCTATGGCATACCTGCACTCCCAGGCTTCTAGTTATTGCACTTCTAGACTCAAAACAAAATTGCATGCAGTGCTTTTTCTCAAATCCAATGTGAGTAAATAATAATGTTACAATAATGTTACAATTTGAGACAGAAGAAACTGGCATTTCTTACTCATTGCATTGAAAATCAGAAAATGCTGTGTGTTGAAAGTTGTATTCATTCTTGCTGATATACTTTAGTCCTGTAATTCTGTGCTTGATGGTTATTCTAGAGGACAGAACCTTACACACTTGGGAAATGCAGTTATATACTATGATGACATATTTACCTCCATGCTTGCCCCAATACATTCCACCAACAATTTTATTCAGGAACTATAACCTCTGGCTGTTTACAACAACAACAAAAAATGCACAAACATTATTCTTAACTAGATCCAAACATAAACATCTGCTCAGTCTAATATATTTCATGATGTGTGCTACTGTCAGAAACCTAGCTTGATATTTTCACACTGGTTGGAAATAAGGGGATTGCAACAGCCTTTTGCAATTTGAGTGGTAAAACAGTGGTTTACAGCACTGGTGCTTAACCTGCATATCCTAAACATGGACATTGTACTGGATATGATGGTCACACATTGGCAAAAACCTTATGATTTCACAAAACAGTTGGAAACAACAGTAAGTAAACCTTACCATAGTGGCCCTTTTATTTTAGGAGTGATGACTGAAACCATTTGGGGTAAAATTCAACTGAGACTTTATTCAAAATCCAAATGATACATGATACGTGACACCAAGTGATAGTTGAGGAGTGATACAAAAATGCTGGCAACTGAAGGCAATATCACTGGATGCTAAGACAAGAATGATTGCATAATCAGTGAATACTAATATGGACACCTTACTAAGTGCTGTTGAAGCTCTTGTCAGCAGTTCTTTACTCATGGGCTCTTTCACAGACACACATATACAAAAATGGTGTGTGTTATACAGACAAAAAGGACAAGGCTGGCATTTTTTCCTGCGCTAACAAATTGAAATCTGGAAACTGTGGATCATTTCCAGGAGCAAAGTGAAGTCTAGTTGAAACAATTCAATTTATTTATATAAACCCCAAAGCGGTATGAAAGGTCATCTGTTGCTGGATTGACATAGCGCACATTTGATTTATGGATCAGGGAGTTTTTCCCACAGTGCCTGTTCTGATGGAAGTTTAATACCTTGTAAAGGCTACAGTTCTTGTAATTGTCTCTGCAGATCTCTGTATCTTAAGTGCATACATATTGCATTCACTCTTTTCACTTACAGCAGGCACAAATCATAGAGCGGTGCAATGTGAAATTGTGTGCCAGGAGGAATAACAATGAAGTCTAATCCAAGGCTGCAGTTCAAAAAATACACCATACATTACCAGACTCCATTTTACTGAACATGGTGGCTGTTGTTTTAGATGAACAGATTTAAAATTGTAAAAAAATAATTACATAAATTATTATGCCTCTTTAATCTGGTTGAATGGCAGAGATATCAATTATTAATCATTTCTGTTGGCTGATTTCCTAGATCAACTATGGAAGTGTGACCACATGTAGTATGGCCATGTCAGTGCTTATTATTGGAAGAGTGGATTAGAAATTCATGAATTCAGCAAAAGAAGGAACTTGTATAACAGCTCCAAACTGCACCTGTATTTCCAATTGGAACCACAAGATTTGACATTTTATGGATACCGTTCACATATACTCTACAAATGAGAATATGGCACAGTATAGAGTCAGAAAGTTGTAACATTAGCATTTATATATCTATAACATTGTCTGGATACATTATCCTGCCAGTTATCTAAGTCACTGCACATATTCTGTACACACTACTTATTTTTATTCAGTTTCTTTTAAGGTGTTTAAAGGAGTGAAATGTTGCTAACCTTGACTTGTGAGTGTTACACAGTACTGTTTTGAGAAATAAACCTTAAATATATGGGGCCATCAGTCGACAGAGTGCAATCTGTAAGATTGTTTATAACAGGCTTATGAACAATAATGATTGGTTGACTGCTTGATGCAATCCAAACAGAAAACAAGGTAGTAAGAGCTTTCCATTTTGATGCACTCAAGGCTTAGTATCATGAAGCATGAACACACGGTTGTTTGTTACATGTCAAACCTGTGCCTGCTGTTGAACCCTCCCCTTCATTTTCTTACACCACTAGTCTTACCAAAAGGATGCTTTGCATGTAAATGGTATTGCATGCTAGTTTTATAATGTTGTATAAAATGCAGTAACAATTAATGTTATGGTATGCTATTTATCTGGTATTTATATGGAAATTACATTGTAACAGTTTGAACTTACAGACAAATATTTAAGAAACTATGATGAAACTGTGATGAAACGGAGTATTTACTTTGTAACATTGACTTTGTAACATTGACTTTGCTTTAAAATATATATTTAATTTAATATATTTAAATATTGTACATATCAATATTATGTGCCCCTGTCCTGCTTGCTTGTTTTTTTTTTTTTTATTATTAGTTGTTTTTTTTTCTCCCTGTATGTGTGTACCTGTCTGTGTGTGTGTGTGCATGTATTTGTGTGTATGTGTGTGTGTGCGTGCGTGCGTGCATGTGTGTGTGTGTGTGTGTGTGTGGATGTGGTCATAGGCAGTAATGATTTTTGTAGTTTAGAAGCTTCACTTCTGGAAGCTCATAGGTTACCTGGTAGGTAGGAACACCCTACGGGAAGATTATACTTTGTTTAGTTGTGTACAATAGGCATAGGCAAGTGGTATACTCATTCTGTAGACCTCCAATGACCATGCATGTCCTGTATGTTCTCATATAAAAAATGTAGATATTGAGAAGCACATTTTATAGAATACATTGTTAGGTCAGGCAATATATTTAAAATATGTAAATTATTGCCATTTTGATGTATTGCAATAATTTCTTGGGCTGAACAACAGTTTTCTCTGTATATTACAATATTTTATCTCATATCCGTATGGACTGTGTTTGGTTGTGTTGTTGGTTGTGATTAAATGTTTACTACTTTTTTGTAAGCTCTGCTCAAATACCCTGAGGACTTTCTTGCAAATAAATGTAGCTAATGTAGCTAGAACTGAGTTTGGTTTTGTCATACAAAGCAAATTTGCTATTATTCCATCACTGTTTTAATTTTGTATTATCATTGAGGTAAGCCTTTATAATTACAATTTAAACTGAGAGGAATAGTCACTGTCTGTGTATAGTAAGAGTAACTAAACAGCATTGAGAAGTATGATGTGGAATTCTCCATTAAATAAATATAAGAGCACAATTATTCTCGAATTAGCTAGTAATCATATTAACCTATGTGCTATTGTCAATAGAACATCTGAATCCATTGGCAAAGACAGGAATTCCACAAGAAATTTACTGGTGTATCTGTTACTTTATTATATGAACCAATGGCTGGCATTCTAGTTAATTTAAAAGTTGGTAAGTGCATAGCACCATACCAACAGCTTTTTACACTGACGTGTATGCAGAAATGCAAGCACAGACTATAGTGGAGACATTTTATCTTTTATTTTCATGAATCCAAGGCCTAAATCTACATGAATGCTTTTTACAGTGGGAGCTCATCATCTAGTTGAATACATCAGCCATGTCATTCAACAGACCACTAGACATAAATTAAGGTGGATGGAAATTATGTAGCCCTTACATTACATTAGCTTACATGCATTTAGCAGACGCTCTTATCCAGAGCGACTTCCAGTGCAAGTTTCATGTGAATTATTTGTTAATGTTATTTAGAGGCAACATTAGGATGATTGGCATGGACAACAGGGGCTCTCCTGGCTCCTTAAGAAGAATGTAGTGGGATTTTTATTTAGTATAGGGGTCATGACTTTTGTTTATCCCCCTTCTCTGAAGGTCAGCAAGAGTGCAGAAAAATATTGAATCCTGGCCAGTTGAGCTCGAATAAAAATGCATAAAGCAGCAAACATACACATGTGTACGCACAAGCACAAAGCAGCTGTTTTGCTTGTCTCATAGAATCCCTGCACAATTACATGCAAGGCTTGGTGTAGGAAATCATTTGACAATTGGTTCAATAAAGGTTGTCGTAGTGGCTAATTCAGTCTTTAGATTCATTCTTGCATTTAACATAAAAATGCAGAAAGCAGCAAACATACATGCACGCATACACATATACATACCCACACACATACACGCAAAACAGCTGTTTTGCTTGTCTTCCAGAATCCCTGAAAGATTACAAGCAGGGCTTGGTGTAGGAAATCATTTGATAACTGGCTGGCTGAAGGAGCATAGCAGCTTGTCTTACTGTTAAAAACCTTAAAGGCATCTGTTTGTTGTCATTCCTGTCTTTTCCACTGCCACAGAGGCCAAGTATTAAAAAGCTACCATGATTGCTCTGCTTAAAGGAGGCAGACATCTTTACTGATGAAATTTGTTAAGTATTTTCCTCATATATGTGCACTGTGAAGAAGGCCTTCACTTGGGCTAAACAGTGCTAACACCTGAAATTCATTGTTTAAAAGTTTAATTGGTTATGTTGTTTGTATCTAAATGTTTATATATAAATGTGTGTGTGTTTGTGTGTCTGTGTATTTGTGTAGGAACCTATGTCTACTTCAATTTACCATAGAAATCTCAATTCTATCGATGTCTTTACAAATGTTTTTGATAACTGTCTGCATGTCAAACCAGTTGATGGCACGGCACACCTGCCTTAATCAGTGACTTTAAAACAGGTGTGAGAGCAAACTTCACCTTTTCCCAGCAGCTGAGTATTGTCTTTGACTCTAGCAAGACTGGTTCCTGAGTTTGGTATTGTGGCTGCAAAATATACATAGTACCTTTGTGCCTTTTGCCCCTCTGTAGTTTTATGTGCAATTCAACAGCCAGCACTGTCACATGCACATATCTCCCAGTCACATTCAGAGGCATCAAAGTTTCAAACCTAAAATCCCAAGTTTTTGCATGGTGCAAATGTATAATGTATTAATTTTCCTCATCTTCATTTAACATGACAGTGTTCATGCATACACATCTAAGGTGGTTTGGCAAAAACATTTACAATTTTTTAACACTTCTGAAGCAGAAACAGCAGTAATTTATTGATTTTCAGCGGTTATGCCGGGATTTCTGAAAAGATAGGGCAACCTTTGAGCCCAGCTTTCAGTTGTTATGTTTGACATATGGCCAACCAGCTTTCAGGGAGCACATCTCCATCGGACTAAAGTGTATGAGTGAAAAATGACAATCATCAAAATTTGTTTTCAGCCTATGATTAAGCAACTGTGTTTCCCAAATATGACAAAATTTTGATTTGCTACGTACATAATACCCTGGATTGAATAGGCACAAAAACACAATATAACAGAAATTACTGTGTATATGGATTTTTGTCTGCTTAAAATTTTAATCACATTCCATGGATCAAAGGAAAGGGGGAAGAGGCTATTTTATGTTGGTAATGATATAGCACTTGCTACACCCACATAATTCAAGAATGCTTTAATTTTTGTATTTTATAGGTGACAGGTATCAAAAAGGCTGCAATTGCATCATATGTAAGTGTTTTGAAAGGAGTTCTGGTGGGCTGTTAAGGTGAATTCCAAAAGGTACTCAACAGGAGAAAGCATTTAATAATTCAGAATCAGAAACACCAACTTTTTCCTTGTCAGGAATACCAAACTGCTGACAAACACAGAAACCAAAACATCTTGCCCTTTTTGGCCTTCAGTGTGAAATGTTGTGAAGTTCATTAAATCTTAAAGCCGCATTAGCATTTTTGGAATAGGGAATGGAGAGAATTTAGTTTGACTGGCGTTAATAGGCCATTTAATGAAAATCATTTGGAATATACCTATTGCACATATTTCTGTCACTTGTATACTTTTACACTATTACTGGTCTGAGATTTTATAATGAATTGAGATAATATTGTTTTGGGTGCAATGTTCAATATAAATACCCACTATTCAGCTGGTTTGTGGCTATATGAACATGCTCAGAAGACTCTTGTCCAGTCAAATCAAAGCCAAATTCAAATAACTTTTCTGTTAATACAAATGCATGAAAATGGAAATATTTCCATTTAGATGCTTGTTTTTCATGCAGAAAAGAATAGTAGCATATGCAGATTTATTGGTTGTCAATTACATTTTTTTTTTACACTAGCAGGAAAAAAGTAACAAAGGCTATGTTTAAAAGCTATGTCACATACTTGAAAATGGAGCAGTGTAGTTTTGGACTTTTTCTAAACTCATGTGATGGTCACACAAATGCACACAGAAAACTGTAAGAGTAGATGAAGTATGTTTGAAGTCACTTCAGATTTTTAGGCAAGGTTGACCATATTCTATCTATAGCATCAGATCATGTTAAAAATAGATCATACATCTCAGGAATTGCTCCACCACACTGAACATAAAAAAGGGTACAATTATTCAGAGTCAGTATGGTTATATGCATGCTACACCATTTCAGTTCTCAAGCAGAATGAATGATACTTCTGTGTTCACCTTCTTTGATCCACTTTGACATTCTTAATGCTGAATAGATGAACTAACTCCTGGATGCTCCTCTCCTCATACATTTTTGGTAATGCATGCCTTTGTTGTGCATAGACCGTCTCTCTGATCATTGAGAAAGCCACATCCCGGTGGTGCACATTTGAGAACTCACCTCACAAAGGTGGTGAAAAAGGTATGTTTTAATGAAAGCCTCCACTACTTTGAGAATAATGCTGGCCACAGGGATGAGAAAACAGCAAACCGGCGAGCCTAAAGTCAAGACTTTATTGAGGCTGATTTTCATTTCCTAACTCACAGTGATAACGGGGCCGGATTTAATCTTTTCTGTCAGTCTCTTTGGAGAAAGGCTTTCTAATCCTTAATCACCTAGGCTTGGTTTTGGGTTGATCTTTTTTTTTCAAGTCCCTACATTCACTGTTAGATTTTGGTGCATTAATAACTGTACTGACAGAACAGCATCCTCAGAGCAGTTTTTGCTTGCCAACATCCTCTGCCTTTATTTGTAAAGATTTTCATGTAGCCTTGTGGTTATTGTGATTTCCATCCTGAAACTAATAGTTGTATAGTTACATTACATTACATTTATGAATTTGGCAGACGTTTTTATACAAAGCGACTTACAAGTGAGGCAGAGTACAACACAAATAAAAGCCATACACAATGTCACAATATTAGAAGTGCTGCATGGACAAGTTTCAATAGTTGTCCAGACAAGGTACAAGCTGGTGGAAATGCACAACATTATTATTATTTATTTATTTTTTTTTATTTTTTAAGGAAAACAGTTTAGGATGCAGAAATTGCTTTAGATGGTAGCGATTCAAGTGATCAGGTGAGTGAGGAGGAGCTCTGTCTCCAGATAAATAGTGAGGGATTTGGCAGAATGGATGAAGTATGGAAGGTCATTCCACCATCAGGGGACAAAAGCAGAGAAGTTTCTGGATAGTGATTTTGTGCTGTGATGTGATGGTACCACCAGACACCATTCGGTAGCAGAGTGTAGTGGTCGGGAGAGAACATACGCTTGTAGTAGTGCGTTCAGGTAGGTTGGTGCAGCTTTGTTGGCTGTTCTGAATGCAAGCAACAAGGTCTTGTACTTAATGTGGGCAGCTACAGGCAGCCAGTGGAGCGAGACAAAGAGAGGTGTAATGTTGGCCCTCTTTGGAGCCACATTTTGTATCAACTGCAGAGGCTTAATGGTGCATGCAGGAAGGCCGGCCAAGAGAGCATTGCAGTAGTCCAGTCTTGAGATGACAAGAGCCTGGACAAGGAGCTGTGCAGACAATTGGTTCATTATTGTTCATTGTGTATTTGTTACCGGTTTTTGCCTTGGTTAGTTTCAGGAGTGTATTTTAAGTGCTAGTTTCTTTAATCGGTAGTTTTAGACTTTCTCTTCTCAGCTGGCTGCTCATCTGCTTGTTAACTGAACAGTGTATTTATTGGGTGTATCTATACTGAAGCAGCAGCTTGTTGTACAAAGACTGCACTGTAAAAAGACTAAGGACTTTATCAACTGGAGCCCATCATGGGAGATTGCCATGGCCGGCCCTGTTACATCACTATCCCATATTCCTACTGTTAATTCACTTAATGAACTAAATGCATCTAACCCCATCCATGATATTTAGACATGGTACACTCCTGTTGGGTGTATTGCATTGCAGTTGTGTGCCTGACTCTGACTGTTGTTTGTGTGTGGATGGTGGTTTCCTTGTTCTGGTAACATTTCATGTTGTTTTGTTGGATGCCCTTTGTGCTTGACATTGGGTGTCACTCTGGATAAGAGCATCAGCTGGATGTCAAAATTGTAAATGTAACAATAACTGTATTCACATCTGGTAAATTGCCCTGGATTAGAGCATCTCCTGGATGTCAAAAATGTATATGGCTCCAGTTTGTGACTGTTTATTTGGAAATCGCAGCAGTACATGGGAAGTCAAACTCACTCTGTAAAGTGTCAGACAAACAACAGGGCTTATCTCAAACAGGTGTCATATCTTGACAGGTAAATAATGATGTAGTCTTATCCGAGGGGATACAAAGCCAGTTTCCCTCAAGGCTAATGATTTGGTGTCCTTGTCAAGTACTAAGCTGAAATATAGATCCCTTATGGTCTAAGATGATTTAATAAAGATTATTTCATTTTCAGAGGTCACATTTATTCTGCACACAAAAATGTATGTAAATATTGTACTGTTTTGAAACAAGTTTATCACCTATTTCATAACATTATGTAGAAGTAGTCCTCTGAATGTGAGGGGTGCAACACAGAGATAATTGTCTGCACAGACAGTTCTTACGATTTTCTGTTATTTGGGCAATGGATACGTTAAATGATTATTAGGCATTTGAACTCTGCTGGGCCAGAATTATTGAAGTTGATATGCCTTAATGCTATACATAATTGGTAATGCCTCAATTCTACAGTTCAACAACCGTTTTAAGTCAATAAAATAGTTCAATGGACATTGAAAGTCGGAATACTCCAAACTCATAATTCATAATTTCATATTTATTATTTAAAGGGAAAATCAATCATTCAAAAGCTTTAGTGTTTAGGTAATGTAAATGTTTTGCTTGTAATAAAAATAGTTGAACTGCCATGACAACATTGACACTATGTATACACTTTGCTTGTTTTTGTAGCATTTACTTGAAGGATGACCTTCTGGTGGATTGGCCTTTCCCATTGTATAAAAGCACATGATATTGAATTAATGAGCTGTGATTGGACATGAATTACAGTGCCAGTCTCTACCTATTGTTTTATGCCCCCTTTCACATAATGATTACCTGACCCTGCACTAATTTTTGTAATCAGTATAGAGGCATGGATGTCTGTTCAAATGGCTACCTTTTTGTCACTGAAACCCTCTTTTCTCATCTAATCAGATAAAAATGAATTGAAATGAATGCTGTGCTTTCAAATATGAGTTACAAATTGAATGCTTTGGTGACTCATTGTATATGATAAGAACTACACTGAGCAAAAGAAATCTCTCACAATATTAATTTCAGGAAGCCTACTGTGTTATCCATTATCATTATGGATCCTTCCCTTAAATAGTGTGGCTGTTTAAATTCATCAAAGTGTTACTTGGCAAAGGTAGAACTGGCAGATGTTGACAGTGGACACAATTTGTCGTACAGTATAAAGTTCAAATTCAGTATGGCAGCCATTGTGAAACAGTCACGGTAAATGGATGGAAAAACAAAAATCAATCAACATCAAATTATATTCTATATAATTGAAAAGTTAGGAGGGTAAGGTGGGACTGACTACTTTAATTCATTCTAGGCCACTGGTATTACAGGTATGAGCAGTAGGTGATATGAGGGGGGATGATTTCCCCCTTGTTAGCAAAATGACCAAAATGCATCCCCCTTGTTAACCTGCCACCCCCTTCCCTAGTTAGCAGCAGTGCAGTATAGTAGAGACTGCTGCGTGTGCATCTGCAATCCCCCCTGTTAAAGATGAACAAACCACCTACTGGCGTATGAGCCAACCTGAGGTAATGAGCTTGCCTTGGCATCAATTATATATCATCTGATTCAAAAAGTGTTGTCAATGTCAACAGTGTACCTGATGTACAGCTACCTGAAGTAGCTGTCATATGCAGTCACATTGTGATAAATGTATTGTCAAGACCACTGTGGTTTACAATTCCCTATAAAAAACGTAGGGAGAAGAGACTGTTAATAATATGTTAATTTATTGAGCATGTATTATTATTTCAACTATGGAAAAAACACCATTTGATGAAATGTCCTGTCCTTTGACAAAGGTCCTGCAACAAAGGCCATAACAATATTTAAACAGCATTCTAATAACAGATTTACAAATGATAAACGTTTGATTGAAAAATAAAAAACTCATCAAGTTGTTCTCGTTGTACTCACAAAAGAGGCATACAGTTTGAACATGTCTTACATGTCTAACTGTATTTAATAAAGCCTGCTGGAAATGGCTAAAAGGCAGTTATCAAAATAATTGAAATAGTTTGACCATAGTCAAAATACAAAATTTTATGGGCCTTGCTCTATGAAGTGTGGCCAGTTAATTTAACATGGTTAATTGAGTGAAAGGCTTGAGGTGTCAGGGCATGAGTATCAATCTGATTTGCAGGAGTGATGGGTGCATTCATTCAAGTGTGCGGTCATATGACTTGCTGTGCATGGCAAGTTCTAAAAATGGAGTCCTTTGCAAACAAACAGATAATTAGCATTACTTCATTTGGATGGGGATAACTGACAGAAAGTGTGATTGGGCAAAAAAATGTACTGTAAAGGGCTTTCTTTCCCAGTTAATCTGTGTTGATTCTGGTTAATGCAAACATAATCAAATCTGTATTGTTTCATCCATTGATCTGGGGAGGAGGGAGGAATCATGCAGTAATGTCCTCTACCATGGTTCAGTCTTTCTCACACTGTCATCCATCCAACTTTGTGTGTGTGTGTGTGTGTGTGTGTGTGTGTGTGTGTGTGTGTGTGTGTGTGTGTGTGTGTGTGTGTGTGTGTGTGTGTGTGTGTGTGTGTGTGTCTGTGTCTGTGTCTGTCTGTCTGTCTCTGTCTGTGTGTGTGTGTGCGTGTGCATAACAATGTAGGATAAAGATTATCCCGATTGGATTTGGACGTAGAAATATAATCTGACATTTAGTCATGATCAAATGGTCATGTCAGGTTTTTTAGTGTTTGTTGTGAAGATCAAGATTAATCTGATGCAAAAATCCAATTTTGGAAGGTTGATTCAAATAATCAAAATGACATAAACAATGGTACATCATCTCAGGTTAAAGGGAAACATTTGTTAGGGTTATATTTATAATCATTGACAAGTTTGCCACAAACAAAAGTGAGCATGTGAAGTAGAGGCAGTAACATTTCAACCAAGAAACTACAATATGAAGGGAAATAGCCTATTTGGTATGAACAATGTACTTACACCTGCATATTTGTATAATTTCAAAATCAAGTCAAATACATTCTTTGGAATACGTCTGATACCATAAACCACAACACCTTTATAAGTAGATATTGCATTTGCATATTCCATCAAATCCATCTTGCTTACCACATGCTCCTTGTACACCCTATGCTTACAGTGAAGGAGCTCCGTCATTATTTATTATTTTACCAGTGAATGAAACCTGTCACATGATAGCAATATAATGTAAGGCAATACATATAATAATGATGTTGCTTGTTAATGATGATGCCATTCACAAGCAATCCAAACATGCTGAACATCTTTTCAACACACCCTTAATGTACTTTAATGTACTTCTCGCTATCATGCATCGTATTTTAGTGTAGACAGTGCAGAAATATAGTTGCAGTGGTGTTGTCAGTTTCCATAAAAAATTCTGAGGGAAAAAAAAAACAAGTAATTCTGAACCACAAAGGGCAAGATCCCTTTTCTTTTGACAAGGCAATGGCAGGGAATAAATAGTTTAACGTGTGTTCACTGTCAGTCAGCTCAGTGCCAGCTCTGATCATATCATATGAAATGATAAAAAGCAATACTGCAATATGATGAAAATTTTTAATCTTACAGACTTCAATTAATTGGACTGCATTGTGTATGAACACATTGGGAGGCACTATTGAGTATGCATTCAATTACTAGGTGTGAAACCAGGTTATGACCCCAGTTTATTTCTAAAGACCATAGAATGTCAAGCTGCACCAAGGAGGAGAATAAAATTATAATTGTTAGCATATTACATATTAAAACATGAATGCAAAATCTACACATTAAACATTTAAGTCAGCACTTATTTAATATTGAACACGATACATCAAATATCAAGAGTTGCATTTTGAAAGTGAAAATACAGTATTCCTTTGAAAGTTAAATTCAGTTTTCATTTTCTTGCCTTGCCATTCAATCTAAGACAGCCTTCCTCACCTTCAGATGGTGGTTGCAGTGCCTGTCTGCAACATTCTGATAAAGGATTTCTCAAAGACAGTTTCAAGTTATGGCTTCTTACAGCTGACTGTGTCTCTGGCCTAAACATGAAAAAAAAAATCTTTCACTGGAAAAGCACGGTTTTATACATACAATCCATATACATGCACACATTCATTAACAAAAAACTACTCATACATTCAATTTTAATGCCAGCAAAAGCAACAAAAGACAGAAAATTTTTGAAATTACCTTTGCATTAAACTCTGCTTATTCACTACTAAGGCCTTTCAGCACACTGATTTGATATATGCTATGATGTTTTAGCTATATTGGGTTGATTCAGTTGCTATATAAAATTGTCCACGTATATGTACTGTTACTTTCTAGTAATAGCACAATGCTCATTACAATCATAATAAATGTAAATACAGTAAAATAACATGTCCCATATTCTCTTTGAAAGGCTGAAAATGTGGTATCTTCCAGGGTAGTGTTCACGTCCTGGAAAGGAGAAAACTTAGCTGGGATATACAGAAGCTCTGTCCTGGCCAAATTGAGCCACATGTGATGTTTAGACATACACACTGAAACATCAGCTGGGCAAGCTGAGATGTTTCATGAAATCCAGGCATCAGAAGGGGAAAAGAGAGTTGAGTGTCATCAGTATAATGGTGATATGAGAAACTATAAGAAGAAATGACAGAGCCAAGTGATCATGTGTGTAACAAAAACAAAAAGGGTCCACGGACTGAACCCTGAGGGACTCCTGGGGTTGACATGGCACCTATGGCACCAAGATACATGATAGGTGCCTGTGAGGTATAATGAGACCGAGCTATGAACAGTACCCAAGATGCCCATGGCTGCCAAAGTAAACAGGAAAACATGGTGATTTACTCAATGAAAGCCTGCAGAAGGAGGCTGTTGTTTCAGAGTGAAGGGAATTTGAGACAGATTTGAGAAAGAAGGGGATTTGAGAAAGAAGCACTATTTCAGTGGAGTGGCCAGCCTGGGGTCATGCAATCCATTCTGTATACAAAATCAGGCAGTTCAAGGATTTTGGAGAGGAACAGGAGAAGTGACACAGGGTGGTAGATTTGAACAGCAAAAGAGTCCATTGTTGGTTTCTGGAGCAGGGATGTGACACCAGTCTCTTTGAAGGTAGAGGGAACACAGTCGATGGTCATGGAGTTAGTAATAAGACAAGTGATGAATGGAAGAATATCAGGTGAAATCTTTTGAATATGAGGAGAGGGAAGTATGTTAAAGGAGCAAGTGGTTGGATAATGAAACATCATCTGAAATCTGAAGTCTCCAACATGTCTCATAAGTGGAGAGAATGTAGATAGGGTCACATTAGCAGCGGATGGGTGGAAGCCAAGTTATTGGGTTGTAGTTTGGTTGAAGGAGCCCTGGATGATGGCAACTTTGTTGTGAAATTATTGGACAAAATTCTCTGCAGTAAGAGAAGAAGGAGAACAAGGTTGGGGTGGGAAGAGTAAGGAATAAAAGGTAGAGAACAACTTGTAGGGATTAGTGGAGAACTGAATTATATTATGAAAATAACACACTTCAGCAGATGGGGGTGCAAATGGGAAGGTAGAAAGAAGAGCCTGGTGAGCAGAGAGGTCAGTTGGATTACCAGTTGGATTTTTTTCCATTTCCTTTCCACTGCCTTATGTTTGGCTCCATCAGCACAGAGTGTATCAGACAGCCACAGACTTGGAGGAGATGGATGCACAGGCCTGGAGATAGGAGGACAGAGAGAATCAAGAACGGATCAGGGAGAGGATGAGAACAGCACGCAGCAGAATCAGGTGACTCATTTGAAAATGACTCGAAACAGGGGAGGGAGGAAGTGGCCATGGAGGAAAGGGCAGAGGTGGAGAGACTGTAGCAGTGAGGAATATATGACTGAGAGGGGTCACAGAGATATTGTGGAAAAAGGGAACAGTAAATGAAATGAAATAGCGATCAGAAAGATGGAGTGGAGTAACAGTTAGAAAGAAAGGGGTGCAGCTCCAGAGAAAAATAAGATCAAGTTGGTTGCCCGCTTTCAGGTGTAACAGATGATTGCTAAAGGTTTAGGTCAAATGACTGTAAGGAGAGAAAGGAAGCCAGCAGCCTGGGAGGTGTTCTGTCATCAGGAAACGAGTTGAGCAGGAAATCTAGCTCATCTAAAAAGCAACCCAAAGGATCTGCTGAGCAGTGTAAGATGGTAATAGACAGCACCGTTGGACTGGTGACACTAGCAACATGAAATTCAAATGAAGAGACAGAAGCGTGGTAGTTTAGAAGTACAAAGAAATTCCAGTCAGAAGAGGTGATTAAACCTACTCCACCACCATGACCAGATGGTCTGGGTGTATGGGTGAAGGTATAAGCAGAGGAAAGGGTCAGAAGCGGAAGGAGAGTTTCCTTTTGGCTTTTGGCATGATTCAGGTGCAGGTTGGGGGTGACCTGTTTGCTTTGGTTGAATAAATCAATAGAACCTCATAGGGCAGTGTGATCAATCCAGTGTTGTTCAATGTCATGATAAATGACACGTTTTGTGATGTTGGTTCAGGCTTTCGTTGCTGTTTGTACACTGATGATGGTGCACTGAGAGAGAGGCAGGAATGTCCAGTCAGTCACTTCCTTTTGGGTACACTTAGCATTATCGAGCAATTGTCCCATAAGTGGGGTTTTAAATCTCCGAAGCTGAGACTCAATTTGTGGTGCTTGGGAGGAAGAGGAAATCTGAGCAGGTAGGTTTGTTGCTGTATGGCTCAGTGATTGAGAAGGTGTCGGTTCGTAAGTTTTTGGGCATGTGGTTGGGCATTGTTCTGTGAGGATAAAGGGACCTCTGACTGGGGGAGACACAAACAGGTAGGGGATTTGATGATCATGTTAAGGCTGGGGAATTGTGGGTTGAGGTCCTGAATTGAGTGAAAACACTGTGATGGGGGTTATGATCAGTGTGATAGGTGTGGGGTACCTGAAACTGTAGCACATGTGATTTTAGAGTGTGAGGGCTATGTAAGGGACAGAAGGGAATTGTTCTGCTGCCTGGCAGATATTGGGGTTCTCTGTACTGGGACCACACAGAAATAGTTCCAGGGTTCTCTCCAGTTTTGTGTTCTAACGTTGTTCTGGTAATCTCTTGTTATGCTATATACATCTACAGTGTTGGATTGCATCCCAGGGTGTAAACTTGATCCTGAGACTACGCAACTCCAGACCTGTGGGTGGCAGCAATACGCTTCACAGCATTTTAGTCTGTCATTAACTCTAACCAGAAAAGGAAGAAGAAGCCTCTCCTTCCATTCCAGTTCAGCAGTGTTGTTAGTTGCCAGTGGTAACAGCTATATCTGGTCATTTTGTTGATACTTAAAGTTCCTCAAGCTGCAAAAGCATGTTACACTCCCACATTAAATCCAATAGGGGAGTGAGTTGAACTTTTCATTCATTTTTAATAAAACCTACAGCCTCTGTGATTATGCAGTTAGGAAACGGCACTGGTACCATTCATTGTACAAATCATTTGACCTTTTAAGAATAAATTGTTCAGTAAACTGTTTGGTATTTGAAAGAAAATATTCACTTATTTTTGTTATCTTGTTTTCCCACTACCCAGAGTCCTGATGTCAACCCACAATGGCCTAGCCTTAATGGGGTCACCAAAGACCCCTGCCCCACACCTGTACTGTACAGATTTTTGCAACTGTGATTGCAATGTGTTGCTTGTCAAGGTCAGAGCCTGTGTGTAAAATCTTGGCAGAAATTATGGTGAAATGGCTGACATATTTAATGTTAAACTTCCCAGACTGAATGCAAAAACAGTTCATAGTTAAATTATAGCATGACAATTGTTGCTATAATAGAAGCAATGATTACAGTCATTACACTTACAAGGGTAGCGTGACTTGTGTAAAACATAGTATTGCACTTTTTGTATTACACACACTATTATTATAAATATTATGATCATTATAATTTATATAGATTTGATAGTGGGTATTTATGGGTATGCCCCTTTATTATTTGAAATTTGTTAGTCAAATTTCCACCAAGTAGCAGGGATGGGAATGATCTAGTGTCCCAGGAGGCTCTAACAATTTTCACCCACTGCAAGCATTTCACTGCACTCTAACTCAAAGCACCATCTCAGTGTTTTTACGAACAAGAAGGAAGTAAACAACCTCAAATGAGTCTGGATTTCTGGATTTACTGGAGCGTGTGTTGACACTTTGCCTGGCCACACTTGCACTGAAGTTGCACTGAACATCAGCAAATAGGATGCCACTATAAATTGCACTCCGTTACATTTAATTTTTAGTATCTCTCAGATCTGTGGCTTTATTGTTACATGAATTGTGTTATTGTGCATTCTTTCTGGTAAATTTCTCCTGGTTATTTAATGTTTCTGTAAACTCTTCTCTGTGATCACCTGTAAACATGGGGTTTGAGACCCCAGCAGTGTTACCTTACATGCTGAGTAAAGCTGCCTCCTCTAGTGTAACAAAAAGATCAACCAGTTTCCTTAAATATTACAATATATTGTCATGAAATAGTGTGGCAAATAATTACCACAGGGGAGAGTGATGTAACGTTTGGGCTACACTGAAAAAAGTAACCCTCCTTTTGTGCACATGAAAAAACATTACTCCTGTTAATTTGATGCAACAGTGCCACCCTGAGCTGTCTGCTTTCACTACAACTTATGTAACTGCTCTTTTCTGGTTGATAAGGTTATGATGACCATCTGTCTGAAGATTTGTAAAGGTTATGAAATCTGTTAAATTTTATTAAAGACAGGTTTTCCTATGCATTTATTTATGTATTTTCAGTAGTAATCATACAATGCACTGCACTTCCTCAAAAGACCTTCTCCCAGATGTCCAAAGAATTTTATAATCGATCTCATATTATGTTAAATTACAGAGCATACAAATTATGAGTACGCACAAATGTGACTGTTTATTTTACTCTATGTGCCATCAATCAGTACTGATTGCAAACATTTATACAGCTTTCATATTGCAATGTATCACATTGTGACCTGCTGAGTGTTGAGGTTGTTCAAAAGCATTATCCTATCACCAGTCAAGGAATAGTACCATGTTGAATTCTGCCATGATATCTGCATCTCTGACATGCTCCACTTTTATAGCCAGATGTGTTTTTGTTTGAAATTTCTATGGTTAACTGGCTTGAAATCATGAAATAATTCCATGATTTGAAGTTAATCATTCTACTAATTAGGGGAGCAAGTTTTGTACAGACACCTTAGGCAAACTTTGGTACATATTAGGAGCCTGACCATATTTTAACAGTAAATGTTTTAACTGTATTGGACCACCAAGTTAGCATATCCTGTGCAGTATAGGGGGTTTGACCCTTTTCCTGCAGAAATAATCACAATGCCCCTAAGGTCTTTGCCCTTACAAGCATCTCCTTCTGTGCCATCTATCCTCATCTGAGCACACAGAATTCAGATTCAACGTCTTATGGCTACGCGTGGCCAAAATTGAACCATTTTCTTCCTTATCTTCTTCATCATGTCAGTTTTCCTGCCAATTTACATCAGTGTGAATCCTGCCAAATATCCAAATCGTTTCACCACCATTGTCTCCTGTGTCACTCAGCATTATCACCTATTCATTATAGTTCATGTCTGGCCAAAAAAAAGAAAACTGACAATAAAGTGAAGTTAAAGCAAAGTTCTTAACTTCCACTATGTCGATTTGGCATTTGCAGGCAGCTGTAACCCATCCACTCTCGTTTAAAAATTTTCTTTCTGCCTGATTTCATACTCTTCCAGTTAGCTAACTGGTAACATCTTGTGTTACCCAGTAACAATACCCATGCAGGCCCACTGCAGTCTCTCTTTTGGCAGTGTGGGTTTGGATTTGCTCACAGTAAGCACACGGTGAGCTACCCAATGGTGGGCCCCAAAGACGGGGTTCTAAAAGGACACATTTGGCTAAGTTACTGTAGGCATTGAAGTACTGGCTCCTTTTGGTTATCTCACATGAAGCCAGCACACCAATATGCAGTAATCCTACAGTGGGCCTACAGCAAGCAAGCCTTCACTGGGTGCTGACGTTTTATTTTCAGAGACCATGCTTTATTTTCCATTTATCAGAAAATATATCAGGGAAAATTTGCCACAGATCTACAAAACATTGCTAATTCAATATATGAAAGAATCAATCACATGAAGATTCTGTGTTTCAACCCTTTTTTGAGTGGGATGAATTCCTACATTTGTGATAGATATGGCCAAACAACAATACAAACAAGTATCATAAATCTATGGTCATTCCTTGAGACTTGGGCCAGGTATGGGAACCCATGTCCATGGCAGGACTACATCAGCAAGGAGCGGCTACAGAAATCACTCAGACTCAGTGGGAAGTCAGGGCTTTCAGGACCGATTAAATATAGTATGTCCGTCCTATTCTTTCACACAGCTGTTTGAAGTACAGATATCTATGGTGAAGATTAATTACAGCAGGTTTTATGTGTAATGAATATCTTGCCACAGCAGGCACGGTGTGAGATTGAACTAATGAAGGGGGCACATCTGTATATTTTATTCTCCACCTGCTTAATGGCCAGGTGTTAAACTTCAAGAATAATCCAGTGATTTCTTTATGAATCATTTGCAGTTCAGAAATAGAGGTATTTGGTTGGTGTTACCATTTTTTGAGAGTAATTGCCAAAGCAGTTGGCATTTTTAACACTTAAATATGTCACTAAACAAGGTTATCTGCATTTTGAGTGAAATTTTGTACTTATACAGCATGATGTGCATTTTACATGCATGGAATGTGTTTTCTTTAATGACAAATTTTTCATCTGACAAGATGACCTTAAATTTGTGATCTGTATAATCTAACATTTCTTTTCTTTTTCCTACAACTGGATTTTGCATTGCACCAACCCCTTGTCCTAATTTAGGTTAATACATTTGAGTGCAATTAATCTGTTCAAATAAGTCTACTGGCAACTAACCGTTTTAGAAGGAGAAGATTTCCTCATGTTTGAGGAACTCCTGAACGTTTGTAACAGATATACTAAAGCCTGAATTTACATTTGTATAGGTGAATGTGTATTTCAATGTCTCTCGCTCTCTCTCTCTCTCCTCTTGCTTTTTTACACTTGACTTGATGGCATTCATGTCCTGTCTGGCAGCCTTACAACATCCTGTTGTGTTCTCTAAACGTGAACTGGATCAGAAGCACTTCAGATGCCTGGAATCCTGCAGACCCAGACAATGATTTAGCAGATGCAACAGAAATGCTACCCTGAGGCAGCACCACCATCTTCAGACAAGAAGGAACACTTAACAAACAGTATTTTTAAACAATATATAAGACCAGAAATAGAAATAAATAGAAAAACTGAGATGAGGTACCATGTAAGATGTCCCACAGGCCCTCTCGCCCCTCTATGTTAAAGGAGCACGAAATCTCAAAACAGCTCTGTCATGTTCCTTACCCTGCACTTTGTTTGGCACTCAAATGGAGTGCATTAAATTGTGTCTGGAGCAGAGAGCTCTAACTACTCAGACAGTGTTTAAAACACTACTTCTTCACTGTGCTGGAAGTGAGCATTGAATTCCACCTGCAACAAGTCAGTATCTTGTACTCAGTATGAGTGTTTAAAGCATGTTTAGGCTCCTGTCTTGGACCAATTAATGCTCTTATGTTTTCATGCAGACATGATTATTCTGCTGAGGATAATGATTTCAGATGAGATTTACAGTTTTCCTTAAATACTGCTGCTGACTACCTTACCAGATATAGCAAGCTAATCTAAATCTCTTAATTATTCCTCTTCAAATGTGAAATGCATTCTTGGGATTGTATAAAATGAACATAGAGTTGGCTTCAGAATCACACGAGTATTTCAATGAGCTTGTTTTATTGCTAAATAAAATAATTAGGACCCTTCAGTTTCCCCCTTTAATAGAAGGTGAGGATCAACACATGCATGTATAAAATTGCAGTTGACTTATACTTTAGTACTCCCTTATACCATTGTTAGGATGAATACTGAAATTAGATTAGCTACTGACCATGTGATAACTTAAAAGGAAGGCATTCTTGTTTAATTGCACCAGAATTGTTTCAAATATTAATTTATGTTGACAGGGTATTACAAAGCTTATGATACTATCCCTTCTCTGACAACCTGGAAATCACATAAATCCACACTGCCATTCTGGTTGTGGTTAAACCAGTGCTCTTGGTCCTGGCCATTTCCTGGCTAGATAGTGTCAGTGTATGTTATCTCATGACCCTATATACTTGTCCCAAAAAGTGGTAATTGTATTTTGTGCGGCTAGCTAGTAAATTCTTCAGTGATTTGGGAACACTTTCCCTCTCTTTTGTCACTTGTCTCATTATGCTGTACGAGCTATGCCATGTACTGCGAGCATTTAATAGTTGCATTTTTTTTTTTAAATCAGCACAATGTGGTCCTGCGTAGTCACATATAGAGGGTAGGACTTACCCATCCACGATGGCTGTCTCATCTGAAAATGTCATAACTAGTTAGCGAATTCAAAATGAATTCATTTAATTTTCATACATTACATTTTAACACTGCTGTGTCTCAGAAGGGTGAGCAATATGTTGATTCAGTTGTCTGTAACATTGCCTGCATTTGAAGTAGTAGCTTTTTAGTTTGCTATGTTACTATATTAATTGCAATTGCAATAGGAACCGTAACAGGACCCTTGTGTAAATACAGCTGCAAATGAAAAAAATGCCTGCCGAACAGTACTGTGCCACAATAGTCATAAAGTGCATGACCGTCAGCTGGCTAGACCGTGGTCAACCATCTCTCAATCTGTATTCATGTGCTCCAACCAGTTCTTGTTGATTTTGGGATGCTATGGCACCCAGGTGCCTCTGTTAGCAAATTGTTTTGCTGTGGTTTACAGCATAGCGGGACATACTGCAAATAGGTGTGGGTTACAGCGTAGTCAAACAAGTTGCTATGAGTGTTTAGCTAGACACTAATGTTAGCTAGCTAATGGAAGTATAAACTAAACAGCTACAATATATTTCTAATTTTAATGTTTTTAGCCAGACAATTTCTGATGTCAGTTTTATCACTAATGTAATACAAATAATGGAGTACAAACTAAGTTTTGTGCTCCACCATAGCTGGCTTTGCCTTAGCCGTGTCACCACCTTATCCATGCATAATTTTTGTACTATAGCACTTTTTGTGTTATATATCAGCACGTGTGCATTCTCACATTTATCAAGACTGCCAACTGTCACGCATTGAGCGTGAGGCTCACGCAATTGACTCAGCCCTCACGCCGCACATGCCTTTTCTCACGCTAACTTTTCATCTTCGCTTCCTCCGATGTAAAATTTGTGATTTTTAAGAGAAGGAACAGCAGTGCGTGCAACAGGAAATCATTGCACTGTGCGTTCCAGTGGAGCAGCCAATCACAATGATTTTGTGGTCGAGCAACTAACCGCTGAGCATGAGTGGAGCGAGGTTGGAGGAACAAATACACGAAGGTAAGTGCAATGGTCATTTGTCTAATTTTATGAATTCGTCAGGTGTTACTCAGGATCTGTCGGTGTAAAGTTGTAGAGCTGGCCTACGTAGAGCAAGGTTAGCAAGCACTTATTTACATCGTTTTATGCTTAAAAACATGATAAAACATATGGTACCAGACAAACACCTGGGCATGCCTAGTAGTTAACTTTAGCTGCTACTTCTTGTTTTTTAAAGAAGACCACGACTGTCAACGACAGCTCAGCTCAAATGATCTTATTTATATATAATATATTAATTTTCATGCTTGAAGTGGGAGCCATCCCAATCAATGATCAAGGCTGCAAAATCGGCCACCAGCACTTACAACAAGTAGGGATGAAACGGTTCCGGTTTCACGGTAAACCGCGGTAAAATTCCCGACGGTTAGTATTCCGTTTCAAATTTTAATTATCATTAAAACCGCGGTTGATTACCGCGCTTTGAAAAACTCACGTTAAATACTGTGACAGGAAGAAACGGTTACCGGTTTCACGGTAAACTGCAACGGTTCGTATTACCTAGAGATGATAATTTAATATCACGATCATCAACGTGACCAAAAGTATCACGGTTATCAGTATTATCGCAGTATTGTTAAAATGTGCTGAAAATGTTCAAAAAGTACTGATACACCAACAAATCATTTCACCAAGTTTTATATTGAAAACCACAAATAAAATTAGCAGCTTTTGTTTGCATAAACATTAAAATAATAACATAGCCAATGAATTGTACAATAGTCTACTATGTCTTTTATAGATGACATTACTTTCTCAGGCTACAAAAACACCCTAAAATGAAGTGCAGATACGTGTTTTTAAATGCAATTTAAAATTTTCATCAGTAATTAGGTAGCTCATTTTTTCTTTTTCATCTTGAAAAAATGTAATTTCTTCAATCATTTTTGTAGCAGTTCTCTAAAGAAGGGGGTGCAGTGCTGTACATTCTGCACTGAGGTGGGTGTTCTCAAAATTAGAATAGCCACAGTTATGTGGGGAGAAAAAATATAGGTTAACTTTGATTTGGTTAATCACACCTTTTTTTATGTCAAGGGAGGTCTCCTCAGGTGAAGAGGTGAAGTAAACACCTCAGAAACATTAGGCTTTGGCTGCACACCATCAACTCATAGGCTATCTCGCCAGCTAGGTATCATTCCTATCATTATGTCTAACAACATTACTTAATCAAAGAACGTATGCTAAGGCAGTTTGCCAAAATATACTCAATTGCTGAGGTACGTCAAAAATGATCTACAAGAAAACATATGAGCTTGCATAATAACACAGTGCACTCCATATTGTTGTGCTAGCTAACTGTGTACTCTGTAGAGTAATCTTAAAAGGGCAAACCATTTCCAGGTCCACAGTGTATATATCAACAGATTAAAACAGTCAGTGTGACATGCGGTCAGGGCAAAGTGGAAGCATTTTGATGTGGCACCTTGTTTTGGCACATAGTAATTAGGTATGCTGTAAAGCAGGTGTGCACCATTATAAGCATTGCTGCATTCAGACACTAGTTATTAAACACCTGTTTGTTGTGAAACGTTTTTGTCACTCACAAATACACAGAAAAAGGGAGAATAAAATAGACCCTGAAAAGCTTAGGCTCAAAACTCCCAAAGGCATAGTGACTTACATGTCACCCTGCCAAAACTGTGCCTTAGCCTTAAGACTAGGAACACATGCAGTTAATAATCAAAGAAAACTGAATAAGAAGCTACAACTTAAAACACTTGAGAATGAATGGCTGAAATATCACCCACAACTAGAGGGCTTCAAATAAGCTGAGAAGACAGACATACTAAGGTATATGCTCTTTGTCTCCACAGAGCAGTGCAGTTCTGAAAAGTTACATAATGCATTTCAGTGATGTGAATTTCATATTTTTATCAGATGAAAATGCCCCTTCATCATGATGATCTGTTTACTTTGGTGTACTGCTGTTAATAAAACCCATGACTTTATAGATCAGGTGTGGAAAGAGAAATAGCTTTGAATCAAAGCAGCTCTGTTAATCTTGCTCTAACCACAGCTTTTGGGTATTATTTTACTTTTACATTTACTTTCTTAATATATAACAAGCCTCTCAGCATCATTTGTCATATATTATAATACCTGACTCTCACTTGGTCCTGACAATTGCAGGTTTAGAAATGGGTGTGGGTATTATCTAACATGTATTGTACCTTCTTAAAAAAAGAGAGCCACAATGTAAATGATTGATTACTAGGCTGAACAGGGACTTGGTTTTCCTAAATGAACTCAGTGCAAGAAAAGTGCAGTACTCAGAACACATCTGAGTAATAGGATCCTTTGAGAGTTTGATCATCTTTGAAAAAGTGTCAAATACAATTCTTTTGTCTGAGTTTCTGTTTTATTGCACTCATTCATTGATTGTATTCATGTGTCTGGGAGAAAAAAGGGAGCTCAATAGAATACTTGCCATTCTTCCCCAAACAAAAGCTGTACAATAAGGTATTATCAGTTGACTTTGGGGTCTAGTAAATTAAAGTAAGTTTGGAGACTAAGTAAATTAAAAAGCAATGTTTGTATTCCATTATCTATTTCCTCTGGTTCAGGTAAACATTTTCATGTACTGTAAAATTTTTATTTTTATTCTTGTTCAATAAATGCATAAACAATGATGATCATTTCATAATGATGCACTCAGAATTTATTTACTCTCATTACAATTGCTTCAGGAGAAACAGTATGTCACAGTGTTTCAACAGTACTGAAATACAAGCACTGTCTCTGAATATTAGCTCAAGATTAGACTGGTATGTATTGTTTTCATTTGTCTCGATAAGATATCTTAACCTTGTTCACATTAACAATCAAATTACACTTACTAAATGTGCTATAGTCAGCCTTTATACATGGTTATGGTGCCTGATGATGTCAGCGCAGTACAGACAGAAAGCTTGCTCTGAGTGTTATAATGCACTGAAACACTAGAGGGAGCATGTGACCCATATTTAGAACTTTGGGAAATAGTTTCATGAAGCATTGTGTTTGATCAGAAGACATTCATTTCAAGGGACTGAAGGACAATATTAGTCAGATTCCTCACAAATGCCTGTGATCTCACATTAAAACACATTTACATATCACCAAAAGAACTGTTAAATGTGCATGTAATTTAAAATGATGGATCCTCTTCAGTCTTTCAGTTTTGTTTTAAGCTTAATTTTGTTGTATACACGATATAAATGCAACTGACAGACTGATTTTATAAATAAGAAAAGCCAAAATAAAGCAATAATGAATACTTTTCATATTGCACTGTAGCTGTGTTTGTACTCATGTACAGCACTAATACTGCACTCCTCAAATGAAGAATTGTTGCAAAATGAGCAAATTATCTCAAGAAATGATAAAAAGTGATAATCATGAGTCCATATACAAAGCTCACATTTTTATTTGTTTCCTTAAATGTTTCCATGTTAAATTTGCAACAATATCCTGTCTTAATATTTAAGACAAGATTGTTTGTGTGGACTGTTACAGTACATGGAAAACACTCTTGAGTGCACTGTATCAGAGAGTACAAGACAAATCAGTCTGTTCTTTCTCTTGATCAGCAATGGTTCAGTGACCTGAAGGAATCAAAAATGATATAGGACAGATAAACATTTGATTGTATTTGGATACTAATTGGACTAAGAGGAAGTCTGTTCTATTCTGTTCCATTCCATTAAGCACGCTGAAAATTCAGTCAGAGTTTGTCATGCTGTTTTTGCACAAAGGTCAACCTAATCAACTCATTATGCAATGAATGCGGAAAAAAGCATATGCATTTTAACATCCCAGGATGCTTTGCTCCCTGCTGGGTAAGCAAATGCTAATAGTTTGTCTGTCATCTGTGGTTTGACTCCATGTTGTCACAGCAATTTGGTTTTTCATTTTTTGTGATGGAAATAAAGTGAGAAAAATATGTTGTTACCCTTATTTCCCTTGTGGAAATTCAGTGTTTGCTTACCCATTCAGCTATGATGCTGTTGTTGCTTTTTCCACACATTTGCATGCCCACAGAGTATTCTTTTTTCTTTGGCATTTTCCCCCTTTTTCACCCAGCTTTTATGCACTTAGCTCATCACCACTGCAGCAACAACCCCTGAACCCTGGTTGGAACACAGGGCAAGGTGTGCACAGTCCTCCAATACAGAAGGAACCAGGAGGCAAATGCTATCAGCAGGAAGGCACATTTTCCTTATGCTATCTCAGTAGCTCGTAGCTGCCTGCGTAACTCCCCTGGTGTCAAGAGCAGAGGAATGAGAGGACCCTGGGTGATCTACCCACAGCTACCCCCAGCACAGCACAGCCAATTTGTTTCAACAACGTGGGCCTGTGTTTTTTATTTATTATTATTTTTATTTTTAAATAACATTTCCGGGCTCAAACCTGGCTGTAGGAGTCAGCCTGCACTTGAAATAAGTGCTTTTACCATCTGACCTAGTTGGGAGCCCATTTAAAGAGCATTCGTTCACTAAAACTCCAAAGGAAGTGTCATCCAGACAGGAAGTCCATAAATGAGGGCCCTTGTAAGTTAAATGAAACCCCTTGGCCAAATCAAACACAGAAGCTAACTGTTCCTTGTTACATCAGAATTCCACCTTCCCTTATTTGGCACTTAGCTTAGCAGATGCTTAGCTTTATTAAGTGCCTGAGATCTCTCACTATTCAAATGTCGTAACCAGGTGCAAGGGATGCTCCACCTTTTTTCTCACTCCTACTATGGTAATATGCAGAATGCTGGTTGTTGATTATTATAGGTACACTTCAACACACTGTAGCCCATAATTTTGATTCTTACTCTATTGAAGTTCATTAATAGTTTTTTTGGGTTTGAACTGATATCACTAAAGGGGGTTAAGCTTTATGGGTGGAATTACATTCCAAAGCAGCAAGATGATGAAGCTTTGAGAGGAATCATATTCCAAAGAATCCAGATGACAAAGACTTACAAGATATGTGTTTTGTAGTGTCATTTTGGGAAGAAATACAAATAAATCTTTAAATGATAAATTAGAATACATTAGCTTTTTGTGACTACTGTAGTTATGGATGTTATGCTATGTCTGTTATTGCTTTCTGTAACAAAGGCAGATTTCTGAGACTGAAATTTGATTTCAGAAAGGACAGCTCAGGATGGACCTTTTTTTTCCTGAGTGTCCTATATAGAATTGCACTACACAAGCAGCCAACTGAGCAGCACATTCACACAAACACAGCAAAAGGTGTATATAAACAGCAAACTCTACTGCTTGATTTGCTTAGCAAATCAAAAATGTAATCCCTTATAATTATATATCCATTGTTTTCTGTATTTTATTTAGGTACCAGTAGGCAGTTTTCTGTGTGTGCTGCTGGTCCACAGTACAGCAACGTGAGTCATGGGCTATGAAAATAAATCTGCCCGGTCATATTATTCCCCGTGGTATACAATCCGCTGACCTCTCGGCATTGAAACTACCTTTGTCACTTCCTTTTTGTTTGCTTTAGTCCATTACCAGAGGGAAACACACCTGCTTCCCCTGATGATGTGCTTGCATGCATTACATTTTCACATCTGGTACTTCTCCTCTGCCGCAGTAGAACCATCTTCCAGGCAGCTCAAATACAATTCAAACCTTATTTATGCACATTAGTTAACCACGTGAAATTATATCCTCTTTTAAAAACTGTTAAGAAATAGTTCAGTGAACCTAAAATGTGTAAAGCTCATTCGGAAAAGTTAAATTTTTCCCATTGTCATTGTTATAGTAGCAAAAGTCATTAACAAATACTTCACATGCTGTATGAAAACAATACAGTACCATAGTTCAATTGGCCAGTCTGAGTTTGCATTTAAACTTCCTGAGCCCTGGCAGAAAGTGTCATTTATTGAGTGTTCCCTGTGCTTAATGGCCCTGTCCCTCTGTGCCATGGGTTCATCCAGCATACTTTGGGGTAGGCCTATTTCCCAGTCAGCTGTCTGTTCTGCTCTCATGAGTTCACCTACATACTGTAGCACAGTGCTAGGACAAACAAATTTTTAAATGTAACGTGGTTGTGTCCAGACTGGCCAGTACATGGTCACACCGTCGTCAGCCCTTCAACTGCTTGAACATTCTCTGGCCCGCTTTCCCATTGCAGTGCCCTCTTTGCCAGATTTGCACTGTTCAGATATCCCAGTTGCCTTGCGCGCGCACACACACACACACACACACACACACACACACACACACACACACACACACAGCATGATGCACAAAAGATATCATTATTACACATATTTTAGTTTTACATTTATTTATACAATGACTAAAGATTAAATTGCTAAAAATCATGTTCCTTTGCTTCTTTGATTCAGAGGTATGAAATAGTTTTGTCTGTCTCATGATTTAACAGACAACATAACAGCCTTTATCTTTCTATATTCAGATAAAATGGTCTGCAGTCAAGAAAAAATGCAAGCCAGTAGACAGTAAAACATACGGTTCTTATTCCCTCTCACTGTTTAAAGATAGGAATTTTCAGTCAAATCCATTCCTGATTTTAATTTTTACCCACGTTACCCTTTAGACTATGTGTTTTTAATTTAGAACTACTAGTCTTCTTGTGGTATATTGTCCCTGCCACATTTCACATGGGAAATTGAGACATAAAAGAAAAAAAAATACATTGCTGTTTCCCAGAATATTTGCCCTGTCTATTACATTCACAGAGAACTACATACTGAAGAAGACAAAAATAGAGACAGTTGTCTCAGAGTGTCATGGGCCTGATAGTGTTTTGAAAAATATCATCTCAGCAAAACTGGTGCACTCACCATACACATACACATATACATATACATACACACACACAACCACTAACTGAAAAGATGATGGAACACAGAGTATTAATTAACCAATCAAAAATAAAAGGGAAAGTCATGCCACATCACTGCACACATAGCATGTCTAATATCACTGGACGATCATTCCCTTGAGGTAACATGTAGTCACCTCTAAGCCGGTTTGGCACTAGTTTATGAGTTGAAATATTCTCTGAAACTACCTGATGCATTTTATTTTCTTCTTTTCTTTTTTATATGCTGATACAGAAAATGTGATGGTTGATATAGTTGTTCAGAGCACCATGGACAATATTGTTGGAAAAGAAAGACAAAGTTTTTCATCTGAGCTGACTTCAAATCCTTTGAAAGTCATGAACAGTAATATCTCACAATAGAACCCTAAGGTTACCTTTCCTTTGATATCTCCTAAGTCTATAAAAGGGTTCCGTTAATGTTTGTGCAGTTACTGCTGTGTTCATTTTCAAAGTAGGGAGATGCAAAAAGTCTCATGTGAAAGTTTATGGTTGCTCGTAAGTCACTGTGACAAGACGGATGCTGGAAAAAATACATTATCCTCCTACGCCCACTTTAGCAAAGAGTGGAAAAGCTGAAACCATTGGTTATGATTACAGTAGGAGCCATTACAGATGACCATTAGCTAAACTGCACTTCTCAAAACAATCTAACTTCCTAAGAGAACAAAAAAGTGCACTAGTATATAGTTAGAAATATATTTCAGATAATATATGTTAGCTCAATCAATATATTCAACATACATGTACTGTTGCTGAATTGCATTAAGATATTTGAACAGTATTTGTAAAATATTTGTGGACTGAATAACTTATTTATCACTATATTAAAATATATTTCATTTTTGTAGTTTTTGGCACTTGGTCCCAGTACTACTAGTCTCTGTGAGATTCCCCACACAATTTCCCACTTTTTTATGAAAGTACATGGACATGATGTTCAATATACCAAACATTGTGCCCACACACTGTTGAGCCTGATTTACAAAGGCAGAAGAAATTAAATGACAAATCATTTCAAGATTCCATCTTTTGATATTATGTGACATGCCTCACTGGGTATAAATTAAGAAGTAACCAGAAACATTTAAATCACACTATCTGGCCGTGAGTCTAAGGCCCTGTTTACACTTGGTTTTAAAATGCATCTTGGGCGATCGGATCACAAGTGGACAGCGCTAAATACAAGTGTAAACGACCACCAAAATGCATTGTGATCCGATCACTCAAACCACTTGCCGAGGTGGTCTGGGATGCATTTGACCACATATCTTTTGTAGTCTAAATGCTAATGCGTCCTGATGCGTCCCCGACAAGGACGTAACAGGAAAATACGTCATCAATGCAGTTCACTCTTTGGGATCTTGTGGCTATCACAGCAGCAGTGAAAGCCACTGCTTTTCTAACATTCTTGTTTGAAACATTTTTGTTTTCTTAGCAAGCCCATACTAAACAAATCTGGCGCTTGTCTGGTGACAGAGACTGACGTAATATCTGTGCGGGGGGCCCTTTGACCTTCTAGCAGAAGTGACATAGGCAGGAACGAAATCTGAACACAGGTGGTCAGCTGGAGACCTTGGAGGTGCATGATAGACACAGGTGTAAACGGCGATGTGTCTTGGCTCTCCACTTGTGATCTGATCGCCCAAGACGCATTTTAAAACCAAGTGTAAACAGGGCCTATTTTATTCAACAGGGTTTGATTCAGACTGTCAGATAAATGTATACACTATCTTTCAGTAGCAATAGCCAATGCCAGTCCCAGAAAAGAAATATCAAAGATATTTATTAAATGAAAATGCAATGTTTTTGTCATGTTCAGACAAGCTCTTTGCATATATCCATATTGCAAATGTGCAGAAATATGACACCGCTTATGGTGAGTGACAGAGATGCTCTGTGAGACACACTATCTTAACTAACACATACATGCACACTTTTAACATTAGACTATGTAAGCCTGTGATATGTGCAGAACTTCCTTTGATTCTATTCACCATGTGGTAAGTTACTGTTTTTGGTGGGTTTGTGTTTTTTTTAGGTTTTTTTAGGGTGTGCACTGCACTACAATCTACTTGTATGCTTCCAGTGTGAGATTTGCTAGGTTGGGATTCCTGAGCTAACTGACAAACCAGCTGACAAACCAGCTGACAAAGGCATCTTCCGATGCACCAGCATGTGACTTACCAGCAGTGGCTTGATCTTCAGTGCAACTTGGTTTCATCATTTAGAGCATGATTCTTAGGGATGCTTCTGGCCTCTCAGTCTATAACTGTTTTTTTCTGACTTCACAGAGGCAGAATGCTCTCAAAGCCTGCCTTCTCTACTTTCCCCCCAAGGCTAAGGTTCAATGGTAGACAAGTCTCTGTCTCTGTATCATGGCCACCACAATGCAGACGGCCCCCTCCGATTTTGTCAACGCATTTATGGTTTCCGTGTGTTAGTGAGAACATACAGCGTAGTTGCCATACATATTTGAACAAACTGGGGGGACTAGAGTCCCATCTCTCTTGGAAAGTGACACAGAATTTTCAAAATTTCATCAGGGTTGACATCACATTCCATGAGTTCTGTCAGAGTCCATTACATACGGAAAGGTGTGAACAGATCCTCCACTCAGAGAATTGAGGGTAAACCATAATCATCATGTTCTTTAAGGTCTGAATTTGGAACAGTGAGATAATGGGATAAATGAGATAATGTTTGCTGAACAGGTAGTGTTCACATGACACTACTTAGTTACTAGACTAATTTCAAGTCCAATCAAAACACTATGATACAAATGTGTTTTTTGTGATGGTCTATGCATTTAAAATGTTCCCATGAACCATGATAAACTGCCATGGGGGCATTTTGTAATATTTCAACTGTCTCTATGGCATGAAATTAGGTGTAAAATCTGTGGTGTTCATTATGGATTGTGGCTGTAAATAGCTAGATAATAACTAGTTAGACATCTAAATGAGAGTCCAATGTACACATGGAGTGCAGGGTTTACCAGTGCTTCTAACACTTGTTGGTTTGGTGTGGACAGGCCATCCAAAATGGTTCCCTGTTTTCCCTTCCATAGCTATAAGGATCTGCCCATGTCCCAGATGGACAGCCATTTGTATGATTTTGCTCATAACAGAGCTATAGTGGCTGTTGAATGATATGAGTGTTTTTGCCTGTTTATTGATTGTAAATCCCTTGTAATTGATCATGTTGTGAAGGGATTAACTGCATAGAAGTTATGGATACATAGTAGGAGTTTAATTTATTTCTTCCCCTAAAACAGTATCTCTACCTTCAGTCCAAACACTGGGGTCAAAAGAATGTATTTCACAGTCTCAAGAGCCTTGTTTAATTGTTGAACTTAATAACATGCAATGAAAGAACACTACCCATGACATGATTTAGTCATTTTCAACCAATTTGATATGGCATTTCACTAAACATTATTTGATCATTCTAAGTCTCAGAGAGACAAAATGTTAAACATTTGAAACATTTGATTTGGTATGTCTTGCATCACTTTAAAAATCACAGAGAAAATGGACAATGAAAAGCCCAAGGCTTATAAAGGTTACAGAAACCATCAGAAATCCAAAACTATAAAAGAAAAATCTCTTAAAACCAATATCATGTATCAGCGTGTACAATGCACCCCATGTAATTTTCCTCTCAATTTGCCTAGCACTGCAGAGATAGTATGAATGAGTCATTTCTTTCCTCTCCTTTGATCATTTGCACACATTGTCACAGAGATACAGCCATCCTGAGTGTTAAAGGGAGCTCTGTGCATGTGTATGTGCATGTTGTGCACATGGTTGTGTGTGTTAGATGTGTGCTGTCTTATGCAAATGCAGCAAAGGATGGTTCGCATTTTGACATACAATGCAAATTTACACATCTAAATTTATCACTCTAAGCTGACCAACAGAAATACTTTCATTTACAGACACTGAATTGAAGGTGTAAGATGTGTAAGATATAGCAATCAGCTGCCTTTGTGTAGAGATTGTGATTAAGTGTATACCTCCTTTGATGAATTTTACATCCAGGAAATTTACTGAGTATCAATACATTTCTTGTCTCAGTATATTCAAGTAAATCTAACATTGAAGTCATACATATTTAGTTATACATAAGCTGAAGAATCATACTCTGCATGAATTTTCACAAATGGATAGTAAAATGAGATTTTTATTAATACCTGGAAAAAAATAAACACCAAAAACAAAGTCATACATGTGGAATGTGTGCAGTAATATAAAACACAAAGTATTTCATGATCATTTGTACCTGCATAGGCATCAACTTCACTATATATTTGTCTAAGAAACAAGTATCAAGCATTAGATCAAAATGTCTTTGAATGCATGTTTCCCATTATGTTAATTAGGTGTGTCATGCTTGACAGTAGGGACTGTGTTCTTAGGCTGATGGGCTGTGTTAGCTTTGGAGATCCAGAATGTCTTTTTGCATACTTCAGATGAGACTGGCTGTTGGCCCCTTGGTGACCTCCCTTTTGAGTTTCCTCCTTACACAGTCATCCATCTTAGAGAGGTGGTCTGATCTAGGCAAGGTCCTAGTGGTGCCAGATTTAATACATATTTAATGGTGTTTTTTACTGTGTTCCATCTTTAAGACCTTTCATTGTCTGAGACAACAGGTCTACCAGGTGGATCAAGAGGATTTCTATCCAATTATGTGGAAAATGTGCAAACAGAGTTTCAGTGGGTACTTTTTAAATATGAAATTTGCAAATTTGATAATATCAATTTTCACTACTCTGTCGTTTAACAGCAGCCTTGGTTCACTCTGACATGTTTTAGCAGCATCATATTTCTTAGACCCATATGAACAGGAGATATCAATTTGCCTGTAGGGCTTTCAGTCCATGACCACAGTAGCTCCGCCTTTGTCCACAGGTTTAATTAAAAATGCTGCCTTTTCTTTATCCAATGCATCTTTGTGTACTTTTGATATGCTATATAATATTTATAAAGGTTGTTTTTTTATCTGTAGGTGGGTATCAAATTCCATGTCTGCAATATTTTTCAAATGAATGGCACCTGTCTTGGTGGATAAAACACACTTAATATCAATGATGTCTTTCAATTAGTTTTTTGTGAAGATTATGCTTACAAAAAATAGTTTTCAGTATTTCAGAAGATCCTTTACACTTCAAATCTAACTTGAGTGCTTAGAGGTGGAGTAGGCACAAATGTCAGAACCAGTTGTACAGCCTTATTAGGCAATCTGTTATCTGGGGTCTTGTGTTTTGGGAGGGATGTTGTTCGGATTTTCTCATGTTCTTGGCAAAAAGGGTACACATGACCGTTTAGGAAGTACTTTTTTCTTTGTTAATAATCCCTCTTTTGGATAGGGTTGTTTTCCATTGCAGTCATTTTGAAGGGGAACTATTTTTTCCTTCACTGTTTACGTTAAGAGGAGCTCTTCTTCCTTATAGTGCTGTGTTGGCCAAGACAGTAAAAAAATTATTGCACTATTCCAAGTCTTAACAAAGGATATATTCTAAACTCCAATGGATTGTGTTCTTTATATTTACATTTAATTAAAAAAAGAGCATAAGAAGGTTGGGCTAAGAGTAGAGATGATACAATATAATCACAGTCATAACTGATAGCGTGAGATCTTGGATCACATCACAGCATTCTGCTAAGTGCCCTAATAGGTGCAAGAGGGAGGTTGAGGATGTAGTGCATTTACTTAGCAAATATATATATATATATATATATATATATATATATCTATCTATCTATCTCTCTCAGTATATAGTATGAATGATCAGATTGCTGGGTTTCTTGAAGCAGGATACAGTTTTAACAAATGAGCTTTCAGTGAAAGATAAGCAGTGACTTGGCTGTCCTGATTATTGTGGTGAGCTAATTCCATTTCTGGGTGGCCAGAGTAGAGAAGTGATGCGACCTAGAAAGCGAACCTTTTGGGAAGGGATGGCAAGGTTACAAGAGGTTGCAGAGCGGAATGCCCTGGCAGGAGTGTAAGGTGCCATTCCTTTTGCTGCCCCATAGGCTGGGACCAGAGATTTGTATTTTATTTGGGGCACAACTGGAGGAGAGAGATGGGGAGAGGTATGACATGAGAGTATTTTGGCTGGGTATAGACAAGACGATCAGTAGGATTCTGTACAAGTGTGAGGGGCCTGAATCCCACATACAGGGAGACCAGCAAGGAGAGAGACAGAATGGTTAAATTGGGACAGCAAAATGACCTGGACAATGAGTGGGTAAACACATATATTGTGTTTAATCTGGGTCTGGGAAATGTACAAAATGACACATACCCTCTGTGTGTTCAAACCTAAAAAAGGTTTGGTGACATGGCAATGCTATCATAGTAATATACATAATACATGTGTAAGGAGGACTGCGGACATTACACTACCTTGTGTTGCTCCCATGAGAGGTCCTGAGCTGTGAGAGTTGAAAATGGGCTTGACTGGTGAGAAAAGTCTATACATATCTCATATCTCATGTTTTTAAGAGAAACCAGTGTTTTCAAAATATGTTATATTTTTATGGATAGAGTAACATCATATTGCTGGGATTTACTACAACCACTATTGTTCTTTATCTTGGGATGTGATCAGCAATTCAGTGCTTGACAGATACATGGTGGTGAATTTCAGAATTACAAAGTTGCTCCCACAGAAGTCCAGTGCACCAAAAAAGGTTTTTTTTACTATTCCCAAGCTCCACCCATATTTTACCTCCTTACAGAAACACAGTATTACACACGTAAGACTATCATTGCATGTGATTGCACTTGGGAACATTTTATAGTGTCATAAAATAAAATTCAGTCACATTGCACATTGCAGCTATATAAATTATACATAAAGCCTCCATACGTGTGGTGTAACAGAATCATTATGCATTATTGAGCATGATTATGAACTACATCCCTGGCTCAAAATAAAATCTAAAGAATTAATCTTAAGAAACTTAGTTCCTAACTTAAGTGAGTGACATTGATGAGTGGATGGAAAACAAACAACCTGAAAACCTGGCACAAGGCAGACCAATCTAAGAGAAGCAAAGGAAAACTCACTGACTCTTGGGAACTCCTGTCATGCCAGCCCTGTCTTTCCGGCTCCAACAGCCACCAGAGTCTTGGTGATGGGTTGTTTGTTGTACGGTTTAATTTACTTTATTTAAAATGATGGCGCAGAGGAGACAGGTCAGTTCCCTTTATGGTGTTCATGACCCTGATTCGAGGGAGAAGGGGAATACAAACCCCTACCCAAAACCTAGCACATTTCATAACATTAGATATGTGGAAATGAATGTCACATCCTACCCTGGCAACAGTGTTACATGATGCATGGCCAATGGGGCCCAAGAGTCCCAAGGCGTGTAACACTGTTGGTGAGGTTGGATAATTGATAGTCCCACATTTATGTTAGGGTCTGTCTATAATTCATTTTACTCACTGAAGAAAATTGGCCCCAAACTGTTTTTGGTCCTTACATAAGGGTTAACACACTGAAGCTAAAAGTGTTTATCAAGAGAACGCGCCATATTTGAACACTTTTGGGTCTATGGAACACAGTTCAGCTGTCTGCTTCTCCAGTAAAGTTACTTTGATAGACGAACATGGCTTTATCTGTGGTGTTAACATGTATACTGTACTGGTGCTAACGTGTATAGATTATAGCAGTTGAGAAGCAACAGAATTGGGAAACCCATATACTTTTAGAGTGCACAACTTGCACACCTTAAATTATTAATATTTGATTTCTACTGGGGCATATTTCTGATATGTACTCAAAATAACTGTTTTTTTGCAAGGAAAATGCATTTCAACTACCGTGGCACTCCATCCCCGCATGTTGCTTATCACAAAAGAAATAATTATGGATCACAATTCCATTTCAATTGGTTTCCTTTGAATTCAAGCTGCGCTTTCGGTGAAAGCAAAACTCTGCCGGCAACAGTAAGTTCACTAAAGTTTACATGACTGTAGTGGGTAGTGAAGACCTTTAGGAAACTTCAGCAGGCTGTTTTAAACAGTGATGCGCATTAGACTATAAATCCTCTTGTACCTTGTAAACACTTTGTGTCCACTTTTGCAGAGGTGCCAGCCAGTCGCAGCCCTGTTCTTAAAAGCAGTGATGAACTTTTATGCTTGACTCTGCTCAGATTGTCAAAGGAACACATGCTTGAATCAAACAGTCATTTTATGAACATGTATGTACAGAGCAGAGGACTATAGAGCAGGCACCCTTGATCTGAGACCCAAAAGTTAAAAATAGAAACTGTTGTGGCTGCTATTTTTTCCATGACAGACTTGGTTACACTGTGAAAGTTTGAGTGGGTAGTGCAGAGGAAAGATGTGTTTGCTCATCTGGCATTTTCTACGTAATTTTTCATGATTCAGATTAGTGCAACTATAACTGCATTGCAGTGTCCAAAATAATTCTCATCTTGGCCTTTTACGCCACATTGCAGAGCAGTACAGCAGTCCAGCTCAGAGGTAGCATCTGCAGAGCTGCACAGTCGCACTGCTGAGTTCCTCTGAGATATATTTAAATGACATCAGCAGCAAGATGGTTTCTTTCATCTTCTTGCTGATGCCACATCTGCTTTTATTTTAAACAGGGGAAATGAAAATAATCCACTCACAAAGTTGTTTTTTTTTTGTTTTTCTCTCTCATGCCCAAATTGTATGAAATGTTATGCTGTACACCAAACACTTTGAGCACTTCAAGAATTTCTTAGCTTGAGCACACATGACTGTATGTACATATTGTATGACTCATGTTTGAATGCGCTTGTTGATAATGAAGGTAGAAGTGTCCCTAGCACCACATAATCTCTTTTCAGTCATCAAAGAGCCTTTCCTTCCTGTGTATGAAAGATGGACAGAATGCAGAGTGGTCTCCTAGCTCAGCAATACAAAGGAAAAAAAATGATATCTGCACTGAATCATCACTGCTCTGCTACCATAGAATGTGCAAATATCAACAAAAAAACAGAATCTGCATTCAATACACCTGAAATGGTAAAAAAATCAATACATAAAAGGGTGAATGTTTTTTCTACAGTGTTCCATGCCAAGATAATGCTAGGTGGAGTATGCATCCACATTTATTTGTGCAGGCAGTATTTCTATACCTGTAGTTCTCAAACTTTTTCAGGTGGCTGACCATTTCACCAGTGGAAAATTAACTCCAGACCAAGTCAAATAATTGAATTATTTACTTTAACACTATATAATTGTCTATATATTGTCACTTCACTCATCATCTCTTCTTCCAGTTATAATCCTAATGGGACAAATTGTGTCACTATTGATGAAATGTTAGGGGATGTGTGGCTGAAAGCTCAGAACTTTGGTGCACTGGAATATTTGGTGGTGGTTTTTTGGAGGGATTTATGCTTTTCTCAGGTATAGATTGCAGGCAGAACCCTTGATTTGGCTTTTCAATTCATACATTTGCTCAGAAATTAAGGGGGCAAGGTGTTAAATCCAAGATAAACATCACATTTAGTTCATTACTTTGGAAACTTGCTACACCTCAGTATTATAATGGCACAAAATATGTCTTGAACAATACATAATGAAGCTAGTACATTTATGTGAAAAATGTATTGTTACATTATGTTGCTGTTAGTTTGTATAATATTACCTTAAGCATTAATGACTTAGCTAATTTCAATGTGGCTTCAATACCCTTTCACAAGAAAGGTGTTCTATTTTGAAACTGCGTTCATTTGTTCAGTTTACTTTGGGCTGTGAACACAAGGAGCACTACAAGTGAATCCATAACTCACTCTTTTAAAGCAGAATATGTTAAATTAGCTTCATTGTTTTTTTTTTTTTTGGTACAAAATTAATGCACACCTTGTTTCCAAGAATTACATGTTCCTTTCATACATACACCTGAATGAATTATTAAAGAAAACAAGAACAGGCTTTTTTCATTTATGACGCTTACCATTTGTAAAATCTTTTGTCCTTTGTGACAAAGCTTTAAAGTTTAATGTAATATTATTAAAAATACATATGAGAATAACACACCCGGACACAGTGGGAAGTTTGTAGAAGTTGTCATTGCTAAAATGCTTATTTTTGTATTTGTTCATTGACTAACACAACAATTGCTTTATAGGGTTATAAAAATGTAACTCATTATGTATGCATATGAATATGCCCATAACAATTATTGTCAAATTCAAACTATATTACACTTGATAGTGTATTGTATAGTGTATGATAGTATAGTGTATATTGTATAGTGTATGATAGTATATTACACGTGTTAGTGGTTTAGAATGATTCATTCTTGGACTCCAGACTGGCTCAGTCAGTCATGGCACAGGTACTCTAGCACCCAAGACTTTGCAAGTTCAAGGCTGGGCTATATCATTTAACAAGAAAGAGTGGGAGTTCATAGCAGTGAAATGCAATTGCCTTCGTTCAACCAGGGGATACAGTGGGTTACACTGGCAAGAGTCCCCTTGCCTTACCACTCATTTGCATCCTGTAGACATCAGTGGAGATGCCCCTGTCCTCCAGTCAGAGTATTCTCTGCTGTGGTTCACTGTGGGACTTGAAGTGTAAGTGTATGTCTGTATGTTGTATGCACAAACAGAATGAAAAAAAAAATCTCATGCAAAACATTTATGTCTTATTTTATCACAGGGCAATCTCCCAAGCATCTTCTCATGAACAATCAGGTTTAAAAATAATGTTAATAATTCAGGTACATACTAGTTTCATTTAACATCTTCCTGGTGAAAAGTGGATAATTACTTGGTAAGAATTATTTTTAAACTAAAATTTACATTTACATTTACATTTACATTTACATTTAAAATCTCTCTGTTTTGTGGAAAGTTAGTGCTTACAAGTAACAGTGATGATATTCCCATGAAATTACTAATAGTTTCACATGAACTACTTGGGATGGATACAAACTGTACAGTACAGCCTAGAAAATATATTAGTAATAGTACTGATGTACTAAGTAATTACTCATTAGTTCCCTCAGAGTTTCTTAAAATATTAAGTAATGAATAAATTTTATTACCAAGTGTGTCCCTGGTAAATGCCACATAAATAGGTGAAAGTGGTTGGCAGACTAGAGTGAGTTATGTGGACACACCTTGCTGTATGATCATTCCTACGGCAGGCGTGAGTCTATGCCAGATTGAACATGCTCCTGAACTCGTGCACAACAGACAGGATCATGCATCTCAAAAAAAAAAAAAAAAACAGGCTATAAAATGCAACAGAATTGATCGCCTTCAGTGATCAAAGGGGCATCTCTTTGTGAAATATGAAACACATAAACTCTGCTCTTACTCCATTACACATCCTATTCTGGGTGACTGTACCAATGAACGTAGTCACAAAGATTCTTGTGACATCAAAGGCATGTCACCACCCATTGACATCATAAATGCAGCTGGAAAGACAAGCCTCTTTCACAGAGCACCGGCGAGATGACAATTCATTTTATGACTCCCGGCCACAAGAGTGTAAGTTCTTAGTTATTTTCCACAGTCTCTGAAGGTGTGGAGTATCTACCTGATCTACCTTAAGATATATGCTATAGTTATATATCCACATTTCATGGATAATTTTAAAATTACAATACAATACAAATTATTATTGTACAAAATTACAATACAATCCTTCTCTGCCTGTGTCATGTATCTGCCACCTTTGCTATTGCCATAGTGATAAGGTTGCAATATTTTGCTGTTTAGAGCTAAATTATGTAGATACCTGACAGAAACTTTCATCAATTATAGGTTTTTTACAATGTCATCCATTTATACATCTGGAGATTTACTGAGGCAATTGTGGGTTAAGTACCTTGCCCAAGGGTACAGCAGCAGTGCCCCTGTGGGGAATCAAACCAGCAACGTTTTGGTTATAAGACGTGCTCCTTAACCACTAGCCAGTTTTAAATTGATATAAAATTGTTCGCTTTGTGTTTGACAGCTGGGTATTTATTGCTTTCAAAGATAACTTGAGATATTGCTTCAGCTTCACTTCAGGAATATAACAGCATAGTATGGGACACATGGCCTTTTATTCTTACAGAGCACCATGGAGAGTTTGGGGACATAATTTGAAGGTACACACATGCTTGCATTTATGGCCAGTGAACGGGTTAGGATAGGCAAATTCTTTTCTCACAATGGTTTAGTTAAATAGGGTGTGTTCATCAATGGAGTGTGTGTTGATCATGCATTCTAGCGTATCTCCATGATGCATCCCATAACAGGCAATTTTTTATCACCCATTTTGAGATATGTGGGTATGTATTATAAGTCTGAATCCCAAAAATATATGAATATGCAAGTGAAAAAAGCACTCGGTGCCATCTAAGTCTAATGCGACCCTATTATCGGGTCCATAGGAATATCCATGGTCTCGTTTGTCATAGCTGTAGCCTGTTTTGTTGCAGTCGAAAGCACGTTCTTATGCAGCTTTTGCAAAAAAAAAAAAAAACAAACAAACAAACCTCAGTTCCAAACCTATTATTCTATAAAATACAAATATGGTGCCTTTAGAAATGTAAGTTTGGATTCAGGTGACCAGGCTCGAGGCTAGAGATTTTTTACATGGAAAATGACAGCTTTCAATATTTTATTTGTCTGTCTCAAACTTTACTGTCTGCACTCTTTTAACTTGTATAAAATCAAAATTTTTTCATACCTTGTTTATATAGTGTTATAGGAATAAAGCATTTAACTGATGTAGCCGTTACTCTTTTGTTTTCAATATTTTGGGAGCAGGCATAATATGTATATAGTACATATGATGTAATCATGAATCTATAACAAAAAAGTCTTTCAGCATCCATAAATGGACAAGTAACATGCATGAGCAATACATTAGTAAATACACATAGTAAAAAGTAAATGCACAAGTTTGGATATGTCTAAATTGTTTCATCTTACATGCATATGAAGTTATTCATAGGAACAAATCATATTTTGTCAGTACACACATTTGCAAGTATAACTCTGCCACTCAAAATATTGATATCAATGTGAGGACAACTTACAATCAACAAATTTGCACCCATTATCTTTTGTGTGCCTGCACATATACACACACACTATTCAGAATGAATTCCAGTGTTTCATGTATTCTTTGAAGTAACTTGCCATTTTACTGATAAGGAAATTCAGTAAAGCAACAGTAAAACTTCACTAACAGATACATTCAATGTAATGAAATGTAAAGCATCTAAATATTTTTTTAAAAACATTATGTAACAAAATTAAAAAATGAATAATAACAAAAAACTCACCAAACTACTGCATTTGGAAATCTATGAAGTTCTCAAGAAGCATAAACACACCTTTTTGCTAAGATGTTCTGTTATATTTTGTGTTACATATAATGATGATTATGAATTAAGTCTGACATTTTACTGTCTAGACAATGATGCTGCTTCAGACAGAAATCTACTCATTTATTGCTCTGTGCTGTAACTTCCTCTTTTGTTCCTTGCATTTTCCCTCTTGTTTAAAGGAGTGCAAAGTGACAAGGACATAGTATGAGAAAAACAACCAAAGGACATCTCACAAGACAGTCATCTATGATTCATCTAGGTCACCCCTTTTAAGAACAGTGTTTTAAAAAGGAACTATATAGGTGACAGAAAAATAAAAGGACTTATGTGGATGGTAAAAAAAAAAAAACAACACACACATGGCCACACACACATTGTACACACATTTTACACACACTGTATACATTCATTTAAGCATCACATAACTTACATCACATGCTACAACTCTGCATGCTGGTGTCCTAAGATTTTTTTTTTCTTTCTAATATATAAATACATTAGCTTACAGAATCATTCAGTGGTGATGCAATCAAAGATAAAACCATGTTATGTATACCCATAAATTAATGTGAATAAAAAGTCATATTTTGAAAAACAAAAATTTTACACTCTTCCCTTTGTAAGGACTTGCAAGCTCTTCATTGCAAATATTGTATAGTAGAGGAAACTGTAGAATATCTCTTAGCAGTAAGACCTGAATATAGAAGATGCATTGTCTTTTCATAGTTCCATAGGAGGTCAACAGGCAACAGAATATAGCACAGCATGCACAATCGACAAAATCTTATGCTTCATAAGAACAGGACATTACCAGGGGCTACTTGCTAAATCTTGCACTTGTTTCAGAAAAAAAACAAAAAATAAATGACTTTGCCTAATGACTGCAGGGATGAGTATGTTGCTTGATACTTAGCAAAACTATGATGCATTCTGTCACCTTTTATTGTAGCCTGCTTTGCATTAGCTGAACAAACAGTACTATGTGTACCAGGAAAGTTATTTGAAAGTCAAAGAAGTACAGTGTAGGTGTTGTCCATCTATTTATTTATTTATTTATTTATTTATTTATTTTTCAAGAAGGCCTTCTTACGAAGATGTAATGAATTCAGCATACTGCACTACACTAACACTGTAACTTCAGAAGCCTGCTCGATAATGTGGTGTGCTAAATTCAGTAGCAAAAAATTAAATTAATGTACTATTAAATGTTTCTTGAAGACATCTAATATCTTTTCAGTATAGTTACGGTTATCTAAGCAACCTCTGTCACATTAAAGCCAGAAATTTTGTTTCTGAATTGTGTTCACTGTTAGGAGTGACATAAAAGGTGGAAAGAATTGGAAGCTTCCTTTGGCTTTTGGCGGGTATTGCATTTTAAGTACACTCTAGCACAATTCAGTGTTTGGCAGACTGAAAACTTACATCAGTAGAAACAGATGTGCAACTCTCCACAGAAGCCCTTAGGCAGGATTTACAAATGTGTATCTTAAGCCTGAATCAGTCCTTATATGATTTAAGATAGCTTTTTAAAAAGCTGCAATAGTCAATGCAGACAGCTAATGTATTTATTTATTCAAGTGTCGTGAGATATGCCGTGGGTTAATCACCCTCATTTTGAGTCCTTGCCCTTCAGATATACTACAGTAGTTTTGACAGATGAGTACTCTGTCAAACCCATTTTTCATGGATATGGATCATGGGAACTGTTATCCTGACAAATCACAGGGTGCCTCAGATTGGCGAGACAAGGCAGCCCTGACTGACCTTCCCACCCCCATCTGTGGCAGAATGAAGCAAGTTTGTTCTGTCGCTGTACTTGTTTGCTTTAAATGTTTACCTTCATTAAACGGGGTTGTGCCCTCTCTCCTGGAAAACCAACTTTCTGGCCTATACTCTAGATAACAGAAATGCACAGAAATGTAATGCCAGCTTTGAATAAATGGTAAGACAGCTATCTAAAGGAGGTAACAGCCAATACATTGACTTAACACAACGCACTAGCAATGTACTGTTTTTTGGGACCATGAAGATGTAGACATGTGGATGCATTGTAGGACGGTGGCAGAGAATGTGGCTGCACCACAGTATGGGGGAAGAGGAACTGGCTGGTTCAGGAGCCATTTCCTGTGTATTAAGTAACTTCTATCACAAGTTCATGTAGCCTTATATAGTGCGTACATAAGCATGTCACCTTGTATGTCGCTCTGGATAAGAGCTTCTGCTAAATGAATGAAGAATGCAAGAGACGGTTGTACAAGCCTAGGCATTTATTTAGGATTTATGCAATAATTTCATCTTTCTCCCCCCCTCAGGTCCCAGGCTAAGAATAGAGTGTGTCATAGTGGAGGGGAGGCTTACTGAAGGGGGAAGAGAGCCATCGGGGACCTGTATGTGCGTGAGGAAGCAGTCATATCAGGTAGGTGAGGGTGGATTGCACCATCAGCCGCATAAAGGGACGCAGAATGGAAGAGCCAGTTTGCTGCGTCAGCAAGTCTTTGGAGACCTGCTACTTACAGAGGGTAGCGGAGGATGCAAGGCCTGCCTTTTGGGATGTCAGCTCTCTTTGCTGCATGTCGAACCCAGCTTGCTTTAGTTGCAGGAGGGCAATGCTTTAGTCTGTCTTGCTTTTGTCTGTGTGCTCTGACAGCTGATTCCTCTGCTGCAGGTCTGTGCACCTTCTGCTCTTCCTGGGAGCTTCCCAGTAGACCCTCACAGTGAAATACAGTTTTGGGTTTTGGCCAGTTTTGTTCAACTGCACCTTGACACTGACATTAATTTTCAACTTTCACACTGGTGAATATTTAGATGTATCCAGGTCTATATATATTAACCGTATGCATTCTACAAAGAACTGTCCACTACCTTCAAGCATGATACCTGCCTAGATCTCTGCTAACCCCTCCACAATCTCTGTGCTGAGAGTGGAGGTGTTACCTCATTTATTAGGGTCAAACATTGGCTTGTAGGGGGAAGCGGTACTCCGTATTCCAGATAAAGAAGCATATAATCTCTATAAGGTCCTCTCACACTACCTTCACAGCTGCAGCACGAACAGACTCGTTGGAGGTTCTATATATAGTGCTGCAACAAGCATCATCACGCAAAAGGATGTCCATTTCCTCATGCCTGAAGCGCTTCTGCTGCCGCCTTTGAAACTCAGCACAGTCTTCTGTTGCATAAGTAACAATGCGCCCAGGTGCAGGGGTAAACATCCTGCTTGGTTAGTGCACAGACACACCTTTATCACACCCTCTGCTCATTAAAGGCGTAATTCCAGCCCAGGCTTTAGGGCACATGGGTGTTCTAATTAAATACCAAAATTTGTTTTGTTTTGATAATAGCACTGGAGATTTGTGTGTAATTCAGAGCTGTGATGTCATTGCGTAGATAGAGGCCTAAGAGTGTTGATATAGTGTTTGATTTTTACTCTGGGAATGTACTGTCAGAGCACTTATTGCATTTGATTCTCAAACAAGGAATATGAAATAAGAGCAATTACCATGTTAAATTTCATTTCATTCTCTATTCCCCATATATTCAGTGCTTTTTAACTATCATAAATGAAAATATTTAATTAGGATGTGGGCGTCATGCTGTGTCTGACATTGATACTTAAAGACTAAATTTCTAGCATGGCTGGGGAACTGTGCAAGAACCACAGAAGCGCAACTCTTGACTTTGCACTTACCCATCTCCTGTTATTTCGCGGTGTCCTTTTGAATGCCCTCTCATGCTGACAGCCTTTTTACATGGGTCAGTGCCATTACTGCTTTTACATAGTTCCCCATAATCAGAAATGAAGGGGCAAGGTTAATTTCATGTGTCGTTCACATCAAATGATGCAACGTGCTTACAACACAGACTGGACTCAAGCCTTTGTGCAATGTAGTGAAAATCAGCAAGACACGGGCTTCCTCAATACATACTGACACTTAAACTCACTGACATTTTGGCGAGTAGTTCTTTGTTTAGGCCCTCTTTTTTCACAGATTTATTCAAATGTGAGTGTTGTGTATTGTTCAGTCAGTTTGAAAAAGAAAAGGGATTTCTTTTTCAAAAAAACTTTTCCTGTCCTAGAACACATGGCTTGTGTCAGTACTTGGTTTATGTTTATCTGTCGCATAATTTAACAGTGCGCTCACAGTTTTCAACTTGTGGCCTTGGATTTACTTCTCCGCTTGTTTCAACTATTTGATGCATGTTGTTTTACACTGACAATATTGTTACTAGTTTCAAAGTGAATTTTGCTGAAGAGACTCCGGTGTTACTACAACATGCCACAACAGGATGCTAGTGGCGATAATTAGGTAATGCTAATGAAATATTATCAAGACTTGTTTGTACCCTCTCAATGTTATCATTAACACAGGGCAGGGAATGGATTCATGTAAACATGATGTACTATGGCAATGACCCTAGCCAGAGCTAGAGTTGGCTGTATTAATCTCACTGCATTAGACCAGTGTTTCCCAACCCTACTCCTGGCAGCACACTGTCCTGCATATCTTCTGTCTATCCTTGCTCTACCTACCTGACTGAACTCATCAGTGGCACGTTTGATTAGCTGAGCACACCAGATTTAATCAAGCAGCAAGGATAGATAGAAGATATGCAGGATAGTGTGCTGCCAGGAGTAGGGTTTGGAAACACTGCATTAGACAACTAGAAAACCAATAATGTAGACCCTTTGTATGAATTTGTTTTAATTAATTAAACCAACTTTTTAACCAACTTTCACTTATACCAATTTGGTGTTTTTATAAACTGGGAACATCTTTAGTGGTAATTATATTAGTAATTAGTAATTATAACTGTATTACATGCTTTAGATTTAGTTGAGTATACACTCTTATCTAGAGTGTTTTATATATCTTACAGTTTTTATGAGTTTTACCTGTTTTAATACTGCATGACCAATGGGGCGCAATCTATACTGTCAACCTTTGAAAAATTGCACATATTGGCCATGAGATCTTGCTTCCTGTATTGTCATTATGTATAGCTCAGAAAAATTACATATTCATATTTGAACCCATATTAATATGTAGCAGTTTTTTTATTAATCAACAAATTTATTAATTAATTTTATTATTATTTTAAGTAAATTGCACTTTTCCTTGAGACAACAAGGCCGATAGAATCCCTGCGTAACTGCAATTTAATTATGCGGAGGTCCTTTCATTACACAAAAAAATTAAAACATACACACAGGCTGTCCACCTCATCCTTATTGGAAGAGCTAGAAAAGATTACCACTACATGACTATGTTTAAACATTGTTAAAATGGAAGATGGTAACAATATGTAGGGGTTGACATGTTGTTATGGTATGTAAGGTCTGTGTTTATTCATGTCTGAACTGCACGTGTTTTCCCCCCTCAAAACAGTTATTTCAGTTTACATGATTGTGACAATTTGTAAAGTTAAAGGTATTTGGGTGCTCTCCAACACTTTTATGTCATTTAAAGGTCTGTGTCTCTTTCCAGGTTTACTGAACCGAACGCACAAGAGGCCATCCAGTGCATTATCGTCATGGGACTGGTGAAACTGCATGACATTCTGCTGCTAGAAGTGGCTCAAGAAGCCACTAGTGATAGTGACTTGTTGTTATGCCATATTGTTTAATGTGTGTGTAAATACTGTATAATCACATTTGTTATTTGTTAAGGTAAGAGAAGCTGGAGAAGGGGGATATAAATGGATTTATATTCCCTTCAAAGTCACTTTAGAAAGTCAAGACAGAATTTTAAACATTTGAATGTTCTCAATGTTGTCATGTCTGGCTGATAATAGAGTAAGCAAATTCTAAATGGTAAGTGGGGTGAATGCGGGAGATTGTGATGAAATCTCCTACTACATGTATCATTCAAAAATGAATCAACACAAGCATTACCATTATTTGATATCAAGACTCTTGTGTACTAACCCCACAGAACTATTATACATCGTAAATTTGGTAAAAGCAATACAGAGTAGTGTAATATAGGTAATGTATTGCAGTGATACTCAAATGTCTGTTGTCTAATCTGGGCTGTTGTCAGTGAAATTCAGTTAGAACACTTGCAAATGTACACATTTACTTTCAGTCAATAACTGCAAGTATTTCCTAGAGCAATCTAATAATGTATAATGACATGATCAATAATCTGCAGAAAGTCAAATTTATGCCTAAAGAGAACATTCAGATACATTCAACAAGGCTGCCTAATTCCTATCCAAGCGGATGAAAGATATAAATGTCCTTTTTATATTCACGATACAAATTGAATGGAGCTGATGGGTTGTAATAAATAATTCATTAAGTTCACATCATAGTAAATATACCCACAGGTGGGATTTTATTCAAAGTCAGTAATGATAAACAACCTCTCTAGAAGCTGAAACACCATAGTTTTGATAAGGCAGAAGTTAAAGCACCTGTGAGACAAAAATATAGTTTGCAGGCATATACAGTTCAAAACATCAAAAAAGAATGTAAAAATCCACAGAGGACATTGACCCATAGTCTGCAAATATTAAAGAAATAGAGGTGATTCATTTTCACCATAAACAGTGCAAGTACCTCTAATGGGATGGAGCATTCTGCAAATGCATCATGCAGGGACTTAACAATTTTAAAGACTATTTGGAAAGTGTTGATAAATTCAGAAGCAGAGTAGTTCAAATATTCTAATAAAACCCTTTTTATTGTTTGCTTTATCCAGTGTTTCAGTATCCACAGACAATTATTTTTTGTATACTTCACTGTTGAGCTAAGCACATCATTGAATTTGATTTCATTTGCCTGCAAAGAATGTGCCTTACATGAAAAATATTCAAAGCCGTCCAAATACAGAGCAAGGAGAACAAATATTTTATTGGGTGTAAACTTAACCCTTGAGTCAAGAACATTCTGTCCCTGAAAATGTTCCACCACTGTTTACAGTCAACATTTTAAGAACCACAACACATTACACACAGAAATAATTTTGGAAGTAAGACATGTTTACATGCTCTCAATTTATTTAGACTTTACAGATATCCAGGGTATTTAGAGCATGGTAAGCTAGCTCATGTCAATGCTTAATCACATGGCTTCTGTAATAAACTCCTCTGACTGAATTTTTCCTCCTCTTCTTATTGTACACCAGTTGTGTTTGCTCAAAGGCTGTCTCTCATTTGTTATGACCCCCTTATCTCTCCATTTATACTCAGGAAAACATACTTTCACATGTTCAGATTGTCAAAATATGTCATGTTGTGTGATCAGTATATGTCAATTTCCATTCTTTGTGGGTGCATAAAGCACAGTATACAGGAAGAGGATCATGAAGCTCATGTTTTGGTTATGTATTCAAGGGTGGTAGCCTGATTCTCAAAAATTTAGTATGCACACGGTCATGCTATGCAACATTTAATTGAAAAGTATGATAAGATACTTGTGGTCTCATCCTCACTAAGCATTGTTAATTGTTATGGACAGTACTTGGCATGAGTGGTCTTCTGAGAATTTCTTGTGAGAATTTCCAATAAGGATTGATAATTCTTTCAAGCTTCAACATCTAGTCTGTTCATAAAGCTTGCTTAGTGGTATTACAGGGAACAGTGGCCTGAGGAAACTCCTCCAGAATGACAATGCATTTTCCAGTTTCAAGCTATTACAGGAACATTGAAGAATTCATTGTTTTGAGAAAATTCATAAACATAATACATTTATTGGATTTATATGTTGATAATGTTATGTAGCATTCCCCTGAGAACAGAGTTCAGAAAATAATTATGTTCATTAACATCCCACTAAAAATGTCTTTTTTTTCCATCTGATTCTTACAGCCAGTCTTGTGCCTCATTTCTACCACCTACAGTTGGATGACTTGGCAATGCTTAAGTAATAGCCAGTCATGCACACTGGTGCCTCTGTATACCAAACCTTCATAGCCAGCAGAAATTGTGAAACAACTGGACTTTATTTGATGGGACTGATCACCTTTGAAATTGCTCTGTATTACAGCCAGGTATTTCTAAACAAGACAACACCAGAATAAAGGCAGAGCTTCAGCGGAAAGTTAAGCCTAGGAAAATACAAACACCTCTATTGTCACAATTTGCAGTAATTTTGGGGGCTGCTAAACTCAGCCAGCAAGGTCGAATGTGTAACTGGGCCTTTTTTGTCTCCTGAATGTCAGTGAGGCTAAGAATGGTTCCTTTTGGTACACCAGCTGAGAAATGTTGGAGGGCAGAGACCAAACCTCTCTAAGAATTGTAGTGGGAATAATCAACCAGGCAGGAGGAACACTAGCTGCATTTTTTAGGAAAAAGAAGAAAGAGGGAACAATATTGGTCATCAGACTTTAGCCCTCTTCCGTTTGTTTTCTTCTGTGTGCAGATTTGCACTGCTGTATATAGGACATGAGCTGGGGCCTGGAGGGTACAACATAAGCAGGCCTGGCAGGACAAAGTCAATAATTAATGAGGGCTGACAAAAGATGAGGCACCACAGTCAACAAATGCACCTAAGTGTAGTCCACAGAGGGGACAGCACCTAAAAGCCTGACAACAAAATAGAACAGGGAAAAAGTGAGTGAATAGAACCTGTACAGTACTTTCTCCAGTTTGTTGCAGAAAATGCACCATTTTGGATGCATTTTAATTTACAGGATTTTGATAAAGGGAAAAGTATTCAGGCTCAAAGAATGTCAGATCAGCCATTTCATATACTGTATTTTCACACAATTTTAATCAAGAACTTGTTTCTCAATTCTATCTTCACACATGGTGGAGGAGACAATATCAGTTCATTAAATTTGTTTAGGAAGACCGGGTTCATTTCAAAGGCACAGTCTGGCTAAAAATAGCTTAGGGGCGAAATTATAGACACAGTGCAAGACAGCCTTAGACATGCAAAGAAGAGACCAGTGGAGTGTTATAATGGCATTGTGACCATTGTAGAACTGACAGACCAGTCTCCCACAGAACAAAAAGGGCACAGGCATGATAGCGGTCATTGTCCGCTTTTTATGCCTCTTTAATCATTGTCTGTTAAAGGCAGATCAAGGGTGAAAAAGTAGTTGTTTGACTGGGGAACTAATATTCTGGTTTTTGCTTGCTTCCTCTCCTAAATTTTTGGAAAGGTCCCTGTTCTAATGGAGCCTCATAAGAATGTGTCCCTGTTTTAACATCACTTTGATGGTAGCAGTAAATATTTATTAAATCTTAAGTAGTCTATTCAGTTTAACTAAAAGGAGGTAAAGGGTAACATTACCTCAGTGCCTTTCAGCAGTTACGATTACAAACAGTGAAAACATAAACATTATTAATGTAACAAGTCTTTTTTTTCCCGTGTTGCCATCAAAAGAACAACTTCTGGACTGAATGCTTTAATTTTTCTTTACAAATTACAGTCTATATTACTGATCATTATACACAATTTAATGCAATCAGTGGTATTTTTTTTTTTTTTTGTGAGTACAGGATTTCAAAACAGTGGGACTTGCCTCTCTGTGTGGTCATGGGCCGTTCCATCCACAGAGTCATCTCTAAACAAACCTGCTCATAAAAGCATATAATTATGCACTGCAAATTCTGCATCTCTTAAAGGAATGCACAACTAGAGAGAAGGTAACTTGTCTTTTGTTTAGGCATGCTGAAACCAGTTGGAAAATGACATCAATTATACTTTACAATGTTATGTTTGAGGTTACAGGATGATTTGTTGTGCTTGAACTTATACTCACTAAAGAGAGGAAATAATACAGGTTTAGAGCTGCATTTTGTCATTTGTTTAAAATAACTTGTGGGTAGAGCTGATGTAATTGTTTAGACTTCCAACATTCAATAAGAATCTAAAAGGAGTTCACAAAGCTCAGAGCTGTAATTGTTCTTTCTAACCCACATAAGAATAATTTGAAGAGGTAGCAGTACAAGTAAGTATTGCTCAATATCAATGCTGACAAGTATTAAAACATTAAAGTATTTTAACAATGTAAGAATAATCACATTGCTAAATGCTAAAGCAGATTTGAAATATCTTCATTAATTTTCATAATTGAAATGGTTGTGATATATATATGGTCTGGATAAACTTGTACGAGTTTATTGCACATTAAGTAGTGGTAAGAAGAAGGGCTGATACCTGAAGTCGCTGGTTAAATTCCCACTGGAGCACTGCTGGTCTACCCTTGGGCAAGGTACTTAACATCTTCTAAGTGACAATACTATTATGTAATATCAAATGGTCCAAATGAATGTAACAGTCTATGTCTAGTTTCAGGCATTTCAAAAATCAAAAAGATGATTATAGCTTAATAAAATAAAATAAATAAAATAGAATAAAAATGTTTTTATAGAAGGTTCAAGAAATAATAAAACATATACAGATATTTTCAGGCATCCCTCTGGCAAAGTAGAGGTGAGTGACAGTACTGCAAATGAGATGGGGCATTTGTGATGATTCCTTGCAATTTTTTCACCAACAGTTAACAAAAAATTAAGGAAAGAACAGCATACAAACAATGTAAAACACATTGTATTCATGATTTTAAGTTTAAAATTAAATATTGTGGTAGGGGGACAGTTTAGGTTAGTCAGTATTATGTAAACATATCCACTCCACTTAAACATGTGGGATCATATTTATTGTGAATGATGACAATCACTCTTTGTAAATGTTGTTTTGTTATGTTGTAATAAAAGTTTCTGCATGCCCTGGAGCATTACAGTTTCATGTACTACATTAATTACAAACAACACAGGTACTGTTTGGACAGTGGCCACCATAAAATTCAACCTCTGCTGTGTTTGTGCAAGAAATTCACAAAGAGTAGCAGTGCAGCATAGTAGTACGGAGCAGGGCTCATGACCAAACGGGTGCTGGTTTGATTCCCTGCTGGGGCACTGACATTGTACCCTTGGGCAAGATACTTAACCCACAATTGCCTCAATAAATATCCAGCTTTATAAATGTATAACATGTAAAATTGTAACCTATGTAAGTCACTCTGGATAATAGTATCTCCTAAATGAGGGTAATGTAATTTATACAAAAGTTAAAAAAAAAAAAAAAAAAATCACACCTAGATGCTACCTGTGAATTTTAAGGAAAGCTCGAACTCATAGCTGTCTGTACAAACACTAACATTTTTGAAAGTGACATATTTGAAGTTTGAAAGCTACAGCAAAGGTATGAAAGTTGCCCATTTTCTAACCTGCATTCCAATTTTCTATGGCAAGTTAAAGTGGGGAGAAGCCCATCATTTATTTTAAATCGAAGGATTTACCAAAGTGCTCATTTGTTTTATTGTCCACACAAAAGGGCAAAAATGGTATTGAGGAAAAGTATTTATTCTACTTTACATATTTTTGCAAACTGTGCAGGTTACTGTCCCTGCATTCCCTGTTCTACAGAAAAAGTAAGCATTGTAAATAAGAGTCACCCTAGAACAAATATTTTGACAATCCCCACAAACATTTATTTCCCAACTATTAACAAAATGCATCTGTGAGATCTCTTCCTTCTATAAGTAGAATAATGTTTGTTGATTACACAAGTATGCATTAAATTGTGCAGTGAGTGTCTGAGAGTGTCTGCCGTAATCATCCATGTTGTTTTAGTTGACTTTAATTCAGTATTTTTTTGAGCTACTCCAGACAGGTCTGAAACATAGCTGACTACATTCACCGTGGTACATAATCTCTTCCCGTGAAGTAAAATGGACATGAGCCTTCTTTTTCTGAAAATACTTGCATGCAGTGTTAGTACCTTGAGAGCTGAGCAGAAGTAAAATGTACATCTGAGAGAGAATTGTGACAAAATTGACCATAGACCATAGACGTAGACCTTCATTGGCCATATGAAATACGATGCTAAAACATCTTTAGTGGTTATTTGTTATAATATGCAGATGTCTACAGGATAATAAATGGGCAAAATTAAAATGGGAACCCATGTGACATGTGTTGCAAAAGACTTTAAGGGATCTGTGAACCAAGTTGTTTACTTTGTAATATGAAAGTAAACAGCTTGGTTTTAATCAGAACCATTCTGGTGCAGTGCATTTGTGGAGAGAATACATGAATAATGTGACTAACACATTATTCAAAACTACAACCTGGTGGTCATGAATGCATGTTCTTTAAAATCCTCCACACTGATGACCATTGTTCATCTTGCTGCTATGGGCAATGATATGATTATTTTGACAGTCAGCTGAACTACTTGGGGCATGTAGTTTCTAGATTGAACTGAAGTCAAAAGTCAAAGGAAACCAGCTTCACATTTTGAGAGATAAAGACTTAATATTATCATTATTGCATTTGACATCTGTGTTTTGAAGCGTGTGATTAGATTAGGTCCAAAAATGGCTGGAATATAATTGTCAAGTGTTCATAAATGAGGTTCAGAACTGTTCCAGTGTTTTGTATGGCAGGGTATTTCTGCTATATGTATTAACAGTGCTATCAGATTTCTATACTGCCGATGATTTTGCTGGAAGCCAATTATCGTTCTCACTTTTGAGGTCACATGCAAGACTTTATTTGGTGCTCTAATTTGGGGAAACTCAACTAATCAGTCATTGTTGCTGGTGGAAGCTAGAGTAAAAAGTTATAAATCAAGTGAATAAACACATATGCACATATTTTTGGCACATATTTTCTTCTGGCTTTATTCATTCAATAACCACAGTGGTTTCACCTCGTGAAAGTGGTCAGTGTTTTACACTTCACAATAGACATGAAAATGGCTTTCTCGGTCACAGAGATAATAAGTGCATTAAATAAGTGCATTAAGACACACACGGGAGGCAGTTTGGAATAAATAAGTTAGTTCAGTTTTTTATATTAAAAAAAATATATTAAAAGGTTCAGATTTTATATTGAAAACCTTTACCAAACAATAAACAAACACAAAGATAGAGTAAGAAAAATATGAAGCAATTTTGGGTGGAGTGAAGATACTGAGCTTATGAATAACTGAGTTGAAATGAAATACACTGATTAAGGGCAGGGAAGCCAATGATACAGGAGGGCAGAACAGGATTTTTGGCATGCCTCAAACAATAGTTTGGCATACTGTGTTGCCACATGCATTGACAGTTTGTCTAGTTCAGTAATAGTTAGGCAATGCTATGGGAATATGGGCCTTGTGCAAATGCTTGGGCAATGATTTTATAAACTAATACCAATTATTTTATACGGAAGTGCACTGCATTCACAAAAGAAAAAAAAATAGACACCTTATCTCGTAATTATGAGAAAAGATCTTGTAATTACGAGAAAAGATCATTGGACGATATTTTGGAACATGAAGTCACGTTAAGCCTTTTCATTATAATGTGCGTCAATGGAGAGGAAAACGCTTAATGTAAGATAACGCTTAATGTTTTGATTTTTTGAGAGGTGGAAGCGTTTATGACAAGAGATGTCCGCGAGAAATTTGGTGATCATTGATCAGAGTTTTGGAACATTAAGCCACGTTAAGCGTTTTAGAATGTCTGGACTTGAGAAGCCTGTGCAGTGTTGACATACTAATATTAATGCCATCCACATTAAATAACATCAATATTTCCCAGTATCTCATACCGAGAAGGAAATAAAAGCATATTAAATGCGATAGCGCCATCACTGCCCTCTGTCTTATCCTGTAGCCTAGGTTAACGACAATTGATAACAAGGCTACATTAACTTTTCTATGAGAGCCTGATCTCGAACCTGATCTTCTCTCATAATTACGAGATAAGGTGTCTAATTTTTTTTTTTTTTTTGTGAATGCATTGCGCTTCCGCAATTTTACAACCATTCTAATAATTAATTTGTGCATGAATTGATTTATTTCTTTGGCAGGTGCCATAATGCACTGAACATTATCAGCCACTGTAAATGAGAAGAGTATGATACAAAGAATCAAATATAATTTATAAATTGCACATATAAGCATATAGTGGCAATTTACATCTACTAAAATAGGTAACCATTCCTAAAACAAAAAGTACCCAAAACAATATATTAACTATATGTAATTATATAATTCTATATTGAATGTATGCACTTCTATCACAGAAGACAAGTTCACAAGTATAAATAAACATAGATAAAAATATTTAACAGATTCTTCAGGATGAGTGAAATTACTCTGACGTCACATTGGCTGCCAAATATGTCATTGCAGTTTCTTTCCCAACAAATACGACACAATTATTAACATATATGCAACCAAGCATAGTAATAATAGTCATAGAATATGAATAAAATATGACTTAATATGATTGACAAAAATGATTTACATCTATTGTGTGTTGGTTACAGAAGTCACATATTACCCATACTTGTGTAGAAAACCTGGATTCATGTTTCATTCATAAAGGCACCAAAATGACATAAAATGAGAATTTTCTGAATGCAGAATAAATATTTTCCTTCAGTCCATATTTGTATAAAATAAAGCTCTTGTGACCATATATAACTTCAAAAAATCATTAGAAATATGAACATATATATGTTAATATCAGTAGCATTGAATATCAGTAGCTGTATTCAATGAGTTCACTTTCAAAGATACAACTGTATTGCTAAGCAGTAATTTTGATTGTCATGCAATCTATGAAAATGGATTATAGAATAGTGCAAACATATCTGAAAGCATGATGATACAATAAGTTGAACTAAATGTTCTTATCAATATAGATATAGATATATGAGAGGAGCCTGCCATTCAGGATAGTTTTTGATATTCATAATTTGTAATATTTTACAGATGTCACATATTCATACAAATAATGAAACACATACTCAGCAATAGCATAAAGGAAGCAAAAAAAATAAATTGAGGATGACAAGTAAGATGCACTATATTCTGTCATCTTAATGCGCTTTGGCACTCTATGTTATAATGTCCAAATATAGTAACACCTGTTGCTATGCTGTGTATTTCATGACAAACAATACCAGTAACCATGCGGAATTAACCTACACTTCATAACATTTAGTAATTCAGACTGTACACAAAAAAAACAACATTTTACCACCACAGACTTATATGGATGTCATCAGTTATGTACAGTGTAAATGACTGGAACAATGCAGTTTTCTGTGAGTACTTTGTGAGGACTCTGTGTGTGTGTGCGTGCGTGCGTGCGTGCGTGCGTGCGCGCGCGCGCCGCGCGTGTGTGCATGTGGGCACAAATGCGCTCAAGTGCCAGTTTGATTCCCAGAAGGGACACTGTTTTTGAGTTTGCTAATTAAATGTACTATAATATAATGAAAGAATTACAAAGGCACTTAAGTATTAATGCAGTAAATACCTTTTCAGTTAATAAATACCAAATCAGCTCATATTAGACGGATGCTCTAGTACCTCTAGATAGTCATGGTCTGAGTGTAAGTTGGCTTTAAGTTCAAAATACTCATTTTTGGTTTCTTCAACCATGACCCTCCGTGGTCTGGTGTACAGAATTGCTTCCATCAATCTCATTTCCTCATGTCTTCCCTGACTCTGGATCTCAACAGATGGTGGCAGCTGGGAGATATTCTTCCTGAGATACTCTGTAATGCCCAACTGCTGGAGCTCCTTTTCTCGCTCCAGGATGTTTCGGTACAAGGCACCTGTGTCCCCAAGAGTGACAAAATCTGATGGATACTCTGTCACGGCTCTAAATTTCAGATTCAGTCCACTAAGGGGTGAGATGTTCTCCTTCTCCAGGATGCTCCTGCACACGTGTTTTGTTTCGCTGAGATTCAGTTCCTCCAGCCCGTGTTCTTTACAGTGAGCACAACAGGCTGGATTTCGGCACACCTGTATCACAGGGCTCTGTGTAGGCTCGTTACAAGTATCACTCTTAGGCCTCTGAGCCACCTGCAGAGCAGTCGTGTTGTACTGCAGGTGTACGGGACTGCCCTCCCTTGCTTGATCATCGGCTTGTTTCTTCTTTGACCCCCTTCGACGGTGCAGGACAAAAACCGCTGTTCCAGCGGCACAGAAAATGATCACAAGAAAAATGATCAACAAGCTGAGGATCAGAACCGAGAGAGGGATGGTATCTGTGACGAAATGGAAAAATCCTTCCGTGTCGCTTGTGGGGAGGGCTGTGGTTGCTATACTTTGACCATTCTTGTTAGTAGACAAGGAATGGAATGTCACCAAGCCGGAGCACATTGCATCAAGTCTTAAGGTCCTCAGCTCCATTTTGGCAATTTTACTAGGTGTGTGGCACAAAATGGTCCCCACCACTGTATCCTTTCCATGTTTTTCAACCCACTGTTTAAGAGCAACCAAGTCACAACTGCAGTCCCAGGGGTTGTCTTCCAAATAAATCTGCTCCAGAGAATTAAGCTGGTCTAGCATACTGCTCACAGGAAGATGCATGAACATATTTTTCCTGAGATTCAGTCGGGCCAGAGGGACATTGTTAAATACCTGCGATGGTAGTGTTTGAAGAAGATTGTTGTTTAAATATAGGAGCTTCAGATTTGGTGTAGTGTTAAATGTTCCAGGGAGAATTGCTTTGATGATATTATATTCCAAATACATATACTCCACATTATGGAGGCCTGTAAACATTCCAGGGGATAGCTTATCAAGTCTGTTGGCATTCAAATGGAGCTTTTTCAAATGTCTTAAACTGAGGAATGCTTCATTATCAATATGGTCAATTTGGTTGTTTGCCAAATTCAATAATTTCAAGCTTTCAAAATCAACAAAATCATAGTGAAGAAGTCTCTGAATCATATTTCCTGTCAATAGAAGCTTTGTAGGGCTTTGCTGAAACAGTCCCAGATCAGAAATTTTTCTAATCCCTCTGTCCTGGCAATGGACTAGAAAACCTGCTGTTGGATGGTTGTGACAAGAGCATCGGTCACTGCAGAACATCACTGTCTTATGCTCTGGTGATGAGATCTTTGCATCATCTTTTGCATCCATCATTTTTGGAACCTGCTCAACTTCAGCCACCATCAATGAAGGATCTCCTATATCTGAGTCAGAGTGAGAGGGGCACAGCACATCTTGCTTCACCTTGCTCAGAAGGCTGCCTTTGAGATGGGGAGGACTGCTGCAAACCACATCATCAACAGTAGACTGCCCCTGCATGTTCTCAGTCCAGATTTTCAGAGGCAGGATATCACAGTCACACACCCAGTTATTGTCTTCCAACAAAAACTCCATGATTCGACCAAGGTGCTCAAGGAAGCCCATGTAAGGCAGCGACTGCAGTTGGTTTCCACGCAGATCCAGGTGGGTCAATGGCATGAACCGGAAAATGTTTCCGGGAAGGAACTCTATGGAGTTGTCATTCAGTATCAGCACTTTGAGGCGGACGAGCTTGTTGAATGCCCCGGGTTCAATCAGGCGGATGAAATTTGTGTCGGCTTGCAGGTACTCGAGATTTATCAAGCCTTGAAAGGTGTCCTCTTTTAAAGTAACAAGAAAATTGCTGTTAATGTGCAGCTTCTTAAGAGAGCCTAGTGCACTGAAAACTCCAGGTTGCAGCTCTTGTATGCTGTTAGCTCCAAGATGAAGGGATATGGCATTCTTGAAATCTTCCAAGTCCTCTGCCCGCAGCTCCACTAACTCATTTTTGTACAGACTAAGGTGGAAAGGTAAGGCTGATGGCAGCTGGATCTGAGTTATTTTGGTAATATTTCTTTCATCACAGTTTAAATGTAAAATGTTGTCTTTTTCCTTGCAAGTGCACAAAGTGCCACAAGATCCATTCAGTGATGCCTTGAAGGGCGTGAGGTTTTGAGAACCAGTAGAAACAATGAATGCGGTTATAAAAATGATGCAGGGCAACATTTTTTGTCTTGTATATCTGCAAAGAGAAAGAGAAAGATTCTTTCTTTCATCAGTTAATCAAAAAGATAAGATATATTTTAATCAGATGAGAGGTCTTTCATTACTAATTGCCTAAATAACTAGGGAACAAAGACAAAGGATGTAGTGTGATTACTCTACATCCTTTATAACAGAGAGAAATATTACACTGTTGTAGTAAGGAGTGCAAAATTGCTGGAAGGTAAAAAGAGGCTGTTATCGGGAAAATGTATTGAAATAAAGATTAGTGTCCCATCTATATCTGGTATCTAGATCTGGTCCCATGCAGTAGTGGTGGAGACACAAAAATACTTTCAGAGGACTACTATCTCATTTGATACGAATAGATGACTCCCTTGTAATATCGGACTGTAGCTAACTCTGCTTAGTGACTGCTCTGTGCAATATTTTTGTAAGAGAAAGAATCTCTAATTTCTCTCTAGCTCTAATTAATCTCTAATGAATTTCCACTGCAGAACTTAAATGCATAAACTGAAAAAATGACAATCCATCAGTCCAGAGTAAAAATACACTTAAACTCAATGCCCTCCTATTTTCAGAATTAAATAAGTACCTTGTAGCAAAAGGACCGCAGCTCCATTTGATTTCAGTGAAGCCTGTGATTGTGCATTCAAGCATGTATACGGGGCTAACTCATCAACAAGCATTTATTGAACTGGTGAGCAATCATGAAAAAATGAACTATAGAATGGTTCATTGTTAGTGTGCTGCTCTTCCCCTTTGGGCAAACATATTATTAAAATTTCAGATTTTTCAGTGTGTGGTGAAACATTTAGCAATACATTTGCTGAAACCCTTTCACAGCACACCTAAGATTACATCAAGCAATGTAAAGCCTTGTGCATTCAGGTACATCAATCCAGATTAAATGGCATTTTACCATTAGATTGTTTGTACATGCACAACATCCCATTGCATTTTGCTATGCAAAAACTGATTACTAATTTCCTATAAGATTGTAACAGTCTAGATCTCTTCACTCCCCACCATAGCAATCATAAAACTAAGAGTTATTATTTTTTTCTCATCAATAGAATTATCTAGTTTCTCCCAGAGAAAGAGACTTTTGATCAGTATTCTACAAAAAAAATTCAGGGAGCTTATGACACCACTTCTGATGGATGCACTCAGCTAAGGCAGCCTCCTTGACCCATTTTCTCAGGCTGTAATTACTCATTCATACAAATGGAAGGACCCCTTGAAGTGTCTCTTTTATCGACCCATCTCTGTTCTGAAGACAGGTTACAAATATCAGTATCAAGTATCAGCCAGAATACTTACTGTAAGAATTAAAATGTATCTCCCATAACTACTGAACTATGATCACAATTAACAAAAGCTCTAAATATTATCTTATAGAAGAACCTCAAGGTTTTGAACACCTCGATCAACTCAACTGATATGAAACCAGAATTACTTGATAAATGTGAAAAACTGACAATTCAAAATTACAGTTGTGACCAAGTAACAATGTCAATGGAAACAAAACATGAAATAACAACAATAGAGTCAAGCATAGGACTTTCTGAACTTAATAGCCGCATTGCCTTATAAATGATCACACATACATTCAGGGATAGAATCTATAAAATATGTTCTGGCTGTTTATGGATTACCTGGGAAATCCTTTAAACCAGGTTGATTGTAACTGAATTGTGATACTTGGCCTTGTTTTGGGCAAATTGTGACATCTTATTTCTCCCTCTGTATATATACATAGGTAATTTATATAGGTACATAGGTAATTCACAGAAAAAAAAAATATATATATCTGAAGGTTGTCTCTGCTACATGTTAGCAGGACATAAATAAGCAAACATCCAGCTTGGGGACTGGTGAGTGGGAACACAGCAGAAATATTCAAAGTAGGCTAAGGTCAAACATGAGGAGCACATCAGTGGCAATATGCAATATTTCATATATTTATGCTTAGCCTACTGTACAAAAACACTCAGTGTGAAGGACAGCCTTAAATTGTCTCCAAAAAACTGCTGAAACTGAATGTCAGTAATGTACATTTTGAACAGATGAACATATGTTAAGGCTTATATATTGAGGATCCTCTGTGTTATTTTCAATTTACCATATTTCCAAATACAAGGTTCCGTCAACTTCATTAAAAGCAGAATAATGGCACAGCTGTGTCTAGTGCCCAGCCATTGGAGCAAATGAGTCCCATGTACTTATTTGAAGGTGCATTAAATACAGGTTATTTGGGTGGGGAGCTAGAGTCAGTTTTTCAGTGGTTGGTTTGGCTGTGTCTCTGCTCAGGCTGGTTCTGTTTTTTTTTTTTGCTGGAATTTTAAATTGGTTTAGTAAAAACTCCTCCCTCTGTGGTTTTATTTGCAATACATTAGCCACCACTGTGACACCCAGGATAACTAAGGAGTGACAATATCATGTATTCTGTGTATAATTTCTACCACTTGCCACTAGGGATATTGGTACCAAGACATAACTGCATTAAGTTTGACTTGTGCCTTGGTTCTACAGAGCTTGACAGGTTATCACCCTTACTCATTCAAGGGAAATGACAACCTATACCATCTTAAGTAAAGGGAGAGGTTTGTTCGCATGCATTTTCTCCACTACATGTATATCAAAGTTCACAAAAGAACTACTGCATATTGTATGAGCTGACATAACCCTCATCTGGCAGGTGACATCTGCCTTCTGCTGGTTTATCCACACCTTCATGTTGTTTACAACACATCAAATTTTAATTTATCTGAGGGAGAGAAAAAAGCTTCTCTTGAATGAATACTAGGTATTCAACATTTGACAGCTAAAGTAAGCCATGTTAAAAGAAAAAAATTAAAATAAATTCAGTTGCAATACTAGTGAAGGACTCTGGCGCATGCAATACAACTCACGTTTGCTGATATATTAGAATTTGTTCAATATACTGTCACCTGGAGCATCTTTTCCTTGTGTCTACCAAAAGTGTCACTTGCAAGCTTTCTAGGATAAAGGGATTTCTTGTGGTTTGGCTATGCACGGAATTTTTTAATAGTCTTTAACGGAGACGCTTACTATTTGTTTGCTAACTTTTTAAGCGATCTACATCTGTCTAACTTAAAGCATTTAATTCTTCAAGTTACTGAAATGAAACAACAGTATCATCCATGTGGCGAGGGAGAGGGGGAAATCAGGAAAAACTTGAACTGGAAAATAGGTGTTGTAGATTGCAGAGAACGCAAGCGCCACAATTCACTGCACTTCCTCACATAAATGTTAACAATATATTTGATTCGAATAGTGCCGTTCGTGGTTACAGCACGTATAGCTTGCCAGCGACAGCTGTATTTATCTACAGAAATGTTCAAATTAAATTGTTCGAAAAGTTCACAAGAAACTGCTGTCATGAACCACTACCGTGAACCGAGTTTTAAAAGCGTTACAGTGTGGCTTCCTTTGGGGTCCGGAGTCATTTGGCATGTAGCTAGCTACCTGTGGCACTGGGGACCGTGTGTCGGCTCCCAGGAGGTCTGTCGTCCAACCACCGTGACCAAAAGATACAAAATGTCAGCAATCGTGTACTACAACGTGCAGTCAGTCTATGGTTTCAGGTGGTAAGGACTAATTTCTGAAGAAGTTCATGAAACTAATGAAACGTTGCTTAACAATATAATGGTACATGACACGGTTATCATATAATACTAAAATTTCAGTTCACACGTGCATATAGTATTGCATGGCAATTTAAAATCATGAAGAGGATCAAATTTGATTAAACTTGCTTCGTGTTCTCTGGGGTAATTTAAGTAAGCGGAACATTAAGCAACATTTTGCCTCTAAGTCCACGGAATGATTTTCACATAGAAAGTGAGGGTGCTCTTTTGACACCTGAATAACCTTGCGTATTGCCTAATGACACATTCATCTGTAATGTTACAACACTATCGGACACAAAACAATTACTGTGTATTTTAACTAGTCATAATAACAGAAAACCGTTAAGAATTCCCGCTTCAAAGGTCACTTACCCTAAAAAGAAAACAGAGAAGCCAGTTCTTAATCCAAAGAGACCTCGAAACACATTGATTATGTAGAATACAATTGAAGAGATATCAGACATTTATATTCGATATCATTTTGACAGCTAAAAAAAAGACGACAAGAAAGATCCAGCATCAACATTAATGTCTATAGCTGAATTCAACTCATTCCTGTTCATTATTACTTCTTTCTTTCTTCTTTATTTTAGGAATCCAGCGTACTTAGATATTACATTTTCTTCTTCCGGTTTAGTTTTTTTTTTAGATGTATTTACGTTTAACTTCGACCTAAATGCATTTGCGCAGTTCTGTAGGTTAGCCGCTTAAGTACATGCCCACACTTGAAAGTCTCCTTCCATTTTAACCCCTTTTTTAAATTTAGACGAATGAGATTGCCCGCGGCAACAAGGTAGGCGTAAATGTTGAGACTTCTTGGCTTCTGACTCAGCCTGTGAGCCCTTTTGTATTAATATACATGAAAGGAAACGGGGGAGCTCCACCACAGGCTTGTTCAGCCCCTCCTTTCAGAAGCACTGTCGCTAATATGAAGATAGAAACGTAGTTCTGTGCGTACATCAGCGGAAAATAGTTGATACAGTACTATCCGCTTTATTGTTTTATATTTATATAATACAGACCAATGCCAGTGTCCTAAAAGTATAGCACTAATACTTCTGGGATACCTACATTTATTTGTTAACAGTACATATTTATGTTATAACATTATCTACATAAAATCAATCGAGCAAATACCCATTTGTGCCCCATGAAAGTCAACAGTACAGCACACCTTTCAAACCGTAACTTGTTAAATATACTTTGTTTGGAAACGTTGTAAATGTTACTTCATACAGACTAACTTCTAAACAACATGCAAGGAATACAAATTGCGGGTGGGAAAGCATCTGACACGCAAATTACATTTAATAACCTGTATATTATATCTGAGCGTGTGTAAAACAATGCAGACCTGTGTAAGAGAAAAGTACAGAACTTCAGAGCTTGCAATGCAGTCACCGTGAAAAGTGGCCAACAGTATTGCAAGAGTCTTCCCTGAGGTTTTGTGTTCTGTTAAACAACCTCCTAAAAACAGCTTTCAGATTTACCACTTCTGCCAACAATGACAAGGGTAGTCAAGAGAAGGTTAACAATAAATGTTTACTCCATATTTTATCTTATGATCTCTTACATAAAGAAATACTGTAGTTGTGACTAGGAAAGTCACGGTAGGAGATTTTGACAGTATGATAACTGTTTGCAGTATTTACATTTACACTTTGTCATATGGCAGAAGTTCTTTTCCTGAGTCAGGCTTGGCGCCAGGAGAAAGTACAGAGGGGTGCAGCTGCAATCCACGGGGGTGCACAAAAAGTCTTAAATTCTATGTAGACATCAGAATATAAGGAGACAACTGGGGTGCAGTGAGGTCCGTCTGGAGGTGCAGTGCACCCCTAAGCACCCCCCATAGCGTCGGGCCTATCCTGAGAGACTTCTAATGTGTAAACACAAAGTGAATTTGACAAAACAGCATGGAATTTTGTACAAAATCAAGGACAGGCACTTGATTCAATGCAGTGTTAGAAATACATTATTATGCAAATGAAAACCTACAAAACTACAAAAAACTACAAACAACGAAACTTAAAATATATAAAAATTACATAAAATGGGATAAAATCACACTAGGGTCGGAGTGGATGTCAACAGAAATATAGGCCCCATAGTTTCTCCTACCTTGTTTTTTTCAAGTATCATGTTCACACCCTTTGGATGATTGCTGCCCTCCTAATAATAACATCACAATTTACAAATAGTATCAGTTACCACTGTATCTCAGCATACAATGAAATGAATGTGCTAAAATACTAAAAAATGTACAAAAATATTTAAAATGTCATCTGTATAAAGGTTCCCTGTCTTTACTTTTAATCGTCTTGCTTAAAGGGTGACATACAATGCAAGGTTTTGGCACATGAAATAGTTTACTGAATGAAATCTCCCTCAGCAACGACAATAATAATGGAAAATGTATTTGTCCTATGTCTGAATTGATACTGCTTAATGTTAAAAACACAGGTAAATGGCAAGCTAACCCAATCCAATTGAAAAGTTACAGTGACACCAGCAGAACTTTGTTCTGCACATAGCAGCAATCAGACTAAAAACTTGAATTACTTTGCTAAAGTTTGAATGATTTTTCCTAGTTTGAAAAATAGATTGGTTGAAAGGGTACCAGATGTTCATCATTTGCAAGGGAAACTTGGTGTGAACATGCCTTTGCAGTGTCAGTGCTTTTCTTTGAAGATGTCATAATAGAATCTGCATGGGTAATTACAGTTAAGATTTTTATGCTTAATGCTGTGGAGTGAAGACATCAATGAATTGTGACATGTTTGTGACTTTCATTTTCAACAAATTGTTGTTTACCAGAACATTGGGATGTTGCTATAATGTTTATTGTTACTAGCAACATTGTAATATGTCAGGGGATAGGGCTCCCTAGTGGCTTATACAATAAAAGTGCTTGTTTTGAGCATGGCCTGAGCCCTACAGCCCTGAAATTTGCTGACAATGACTGGTGAGCCTACATCAGTAGAACAAACCGGCTTCATTCTGCCAGGGATAAGGCTGGGTAGGTCAGCCAAGGTTACCTTGATGCTCTGTTCTCAGCACCCTGGGACCCATGTGGGTGCCTATAAGTCACTCAGATAGCAATCATCATGATGGGCCTATCTTCCAACAGCGTTTACCCCCTGGTGAACTGTGGGACTTTAAGTGTGGGTAATAGTGTGTATTTGTGCATGCACTTGTATCGGAGGGTTGTACACGCCTCACTCCGTGTTGCTTTGTGGGTTCGGCAGTTGTTTCTGTAGTGGTGATGAGCTTAAATTGGTGGCCTCTAACGTTAGTCAAAAAGGGGTAGAAATACAAATATGTAAATAACATGTCAGATGCTATATAAAATATACTGGTATAATATCATTACTGACAGAAGCATCATTAGGCCAACTAGACAAGTTACCAGTGTTTTGCAAGCAGGTAAAGCAAAGCAAAGGTGTAGAAAGGCACGACTTTCTTTATGCTTTCATCAATTTTTGCACATACCTTTGGCCTTTAGTTGTGTAGTACAACAGCATTCATGTTAATGAGGGAAGTAAATTATTATCAAATGCTGCAGCCATTTCACGTTATGCAGCCTCCACGTTGGGTCACTTTTTAATGACTAAATACATGATTGATGCTACCACAGATTGCTGGTGACATCTTATCATTACTAAAGAAAAATACTTCAATATTGTATTGCTTTAAAAGTTTTAAATACCCTTTAACCCAGTAAGAAATTCAAAATTTGTGTGAACAAATATTTGTTGGTGATGCACTTTAAAACAGCAGCAGACGTTACTGGTTGCTACCTAGCTAAATCATAGACACACACTATTAGTGAGATACCTAAAGGTATCTGTCACAGGCCACATAGTGATGGGCAGCCGCTTTACCATGTTATTAGCCATAGTAAAGGTAGACTACTGTACAAGCTTTTCACTGCTATGGTCTGTTGCGTGACAAACTTAATTTCAGTGTCAATTTTGGTGTCAAGATGTTTAATACTCTAACTGGTGATATGAATTCAAACTGAAAAGAGTTGAGCAGTTCTGTCATCATTTTGTAAAAACCTTTAAGGTAGCCCTGTTAGGTACATGCACAGTGTTCTTTGGCATTACATGTTAAAAAGATACAGTTCAGGCACATCACATATGATTTCTTGTAATCCAAGCCATCCATCTTTCTTGTCTCGCAACATTGCAACTGATGTTTAAAATGTGTTGTGACAGTAATCTGACAGACGTGAACATGAATGAACCTGTTATATGGGATTTTTCTTTGTTTTGACCTAGAGGCATGCCTGTTCCTTGTTTTTTTGACCTGTCTTGACACGGTCACGAATTGCACGTATTGCATCAAACTACATTTTTTACATATTCTTACGTGTATTATTATTGTTGTTATCATTCCTGGTGGGTATGGTGCTTCTGATGTACTTCTTTAAAGTGACAGGATTGTCAACAGAGCAGTTTTTTTTAGAATGCTGGTCTTTCACAGTATCACAAAAAAACTTGCCAAATTAATGCAGCTGTCAGTACTAATCCAGACTGTGTAATACTGAGCAACAATTTTCTTTGATAATTTTTTTTCCCAGTTTATTTTTTGAGTGAAGCAATAGTATTCTCATATGTTTTATGCCCCACTTTAAGAATTATTAGGACTATTAAAACAATAAAAGAAACAATATCCCATATTGAAAATAGATACCAGTTTTCTGCTTGTTAGAACCTGGCAGTTCAATCTCTGCAAAAGCTTTTGCATTGTCATTGTATGCGATCTCTGAGCTGTAATAACATGAGAGTTTCAGGCTGAAATGCCTCCATGTCTCCATGTGACAGTGATATTTGTATATTAGGTGATCCTTTGATTGTAAAAAAGTTTACATCTTGTGATGCCCAGGAAATTATCCTGTTCACACACCACACTTAGGCCGAGTTCCTTCAACCACCTTATGGAAGGCATTCTCTATTGTGTTGCATCATTGATTCAACTGATTTCTGAATGAATTTGTTGCACTTTGATTTAAATAGACATTATTTATACAAGTTATTGTATATGACATGAAATTGTATTGTATATTGTAAATGGAAATACAATAACATACACATTGGTTTGGTATATTTTTTCCAGATATCTGTAGGACAACTGCTCCTTTTACAGGCTAATGACATTAGTATCCCAAAGCAATCCTAAATCCTAAACATAGTAAATTTGCTAAATTAACATTATTTTAAACAGCATGTCCTGTGAAGATTTTGCTTCTTTTACACAAACACCATGTCAAGTATGAAAATAAATTATAAACAGTGCATGCATTTGTTAGTGGCTTTGTAAGCAATTATTATTCCACCTAATAGATAGATCTTTCCACCTAATTTCCGAAGAAGTTGTAATTAGGTTTTTTTTTAATGTATAAACAAAAATAAATTCTGAAATAGTAACAACTGGTTTTCTTTAAGTTGACTCACAATGCCCTCATATGGCCAGAATGTGTAATGATTTACAAATGGGCTGGATACGGTTTAAAAATGGGAAGAAAAAAATCCCCCAAAAATCCAAGGTCAAAATCTGCACACCCCTTATGTTTGCCATTCGCACTGATGCAATCACATTGCAATTCATTACTGAAAGGTGAAAAAAAGATAGTACAAACATAATTCTGTCATGCATAATGCTTCACCTGTACTAGTGAATGCAGTATGTACCTGAAGCCAAGTGAGCCAAGGCTCTGTCTGGCTGACCAATGGCTGCAGTTCCATAGAACAGTGGGCATCCCTAAAAACTTGTTGGTCCATGGGTGTCAGTTTGTTTTGAAAAGTGCTGGGGACAACGACAGGTTCAACGTGTTCACACCTTAAAAAGGGTGGGGACGAAATGGGCCACGACAAAAAGTGGTGGGGACATGTCCCCAGCGTCCCCAGCGTAAATGACGCCTATGCTTTGGCCGATAAGTGCTATCCTGGTGTGGTGGTCATAAATTTAACTGAAAAGTGGGTTTGTAATTTTTCAACTGTCCATTCCTTGGCTGTTAATTATAATGTTACAGTGCTTTTGCATCTGTGTTGCTGGCTTCAATACAAAAGGTTAATATGAGATTTGTAAGTAAGTCTCGTCAAGGACTGTAGAAAATTATAGTGGCTTATAAGAAGGGGGGGTGTCCTTTGCATGATCCCTCACCCTTGCCAGACCATTCAACAATATCATGCCATTACATTACATTACATTATATTACATTACATTCATTAAGCAGATGCTTTTATTCAGAGTGACTTCCTGCACAATTGAACATAAGTTTATGTGTTCAAGTTGAATGAGCAACATTGTCAGACTAGGCTAACAACACTTCCAGACTAGTGAGTGTGAGCATAACTACCATACTACCATACATCAGTCATTAGATCAAGCACTACTTTATGTGAATTTTTTTCAGATTGAAATGTATTTTTTATTGATTTATGTTTGCTTTTTTGTTTTTACAATTTAGAAAAGAACTCAAATTGATGAGAGAGCACTTGGTGAGTCAATTATCTGATTTCTTCTACCTAAAACTTGCATTGGATTATGTGTAATATACTATCCACAAATGTACACTGAACTGCCTGGGGGTTGCAAAATGGAATTTGAAATGCAGAGATATAGTGTCCATTTAGGTCCATTTGGTCCTGAAGGAATATTTACAATTCACAATGTGTATTAAAGTATAAAATAAATTATTTTGATCACAGTAAAAAGTGAAGTTCCACAGACGTTTCCATCATATAGTGAGTAATATTCTTTGGAAATCCAAAAAGGAAAATGTAGAGTGTGCAACCACTTCAAATTTGATCAGATTAGAGTTCTCATTAGAAGGAAATCGGATTTTAATTCATCTATGCAGTAATGTGACGGAGTGCCGTCACTACGGTTGAGTATGCGCTCTGAGTGCCATGCCAACGAGCCTGGCTCTTTGGCGTTGCGGTCAAAGTCACATGTTTGGTACCCCGTAGACCTGGGTTCAAGGCTGGGTGGGGTGACTGCTCTCGCCCTTCGCTACAAATGGTGTCAGAGTGGGATGGCTGGCCACAAGGCCATCAGAGGCATGCCCGGTGTATGAGCTGCATGAGGGACCCCCAGGTTAGGTTGACCCTGGTGTGAGGGACCCCAGAGATGGGTGAAGCACGAGTGAGTGGGGTACCCTGGGATGGGAGAAGTATGGCAAGGGAATGCGTGAGGGATGCCTGTGTGCATGAAGCGCATGGGTGCGCTTCCCGAAGGGGAGGGCAGTGTGATGGAGTGCCATCACTACGGTTGAGTATGCGCTCTGACTGCCATGCCAACGAGCCTGGCTCTTTGGTGTCGCGGTCAAAGTTGCATGTTTGGTACCCCGTAGACCCGGGTTCAAGGCCGGGTGGGGTGACTGCTCTCGCCCTTCGCTACAAGTAGTCACTATATTTCTTATTATAGATCACTCAGTAGGTACAGATGAAATCTGGTTGCTGTTGTCAAACTGACCAGGTAAAATAGTTTGAAAATGTTTTGGAAACAATTTAGTTTAGAGTATGGGGGAGGTCTGGTCCCTTGCACTTTCTGGCATATTTGCATCTTGGACCAGGGAAGCTGGTGGACATTGGTGCCATCAACCTAGTAAATCCTGGTTAAGTATTTGTTTTTCCTGCATTGTCAGAACATTGCCTTCACATTTATCTGATAGGGGAAACCCACAAACCAATGCTTTCACAAATAAAACCTTGAACAGTAGCAAAGTAATATTAAAGTTAAATTAATGCATTCTTCTGCTAATCAAATGCATTATCAAATTAAAGCATACCTAAACTTAGACCAGTGCATATGTGTACTAAACAATGCATTTGCCAACAAAATACACAAGTATGGATCACTTATTTTTCTTTCAGCCACACCTCGTAGACTGTTTCAGACAATGTCCATGTTTCCATGTTACGGTGCAGTGGTTCTCAATTCAAAAGGAACCCCTTCGTGGGCAGGTGCACTTCCATTAGTAATTACATTCAGCTGTGCACACTGACTCAGGCCCTCCTCAGGGACCTCATTCACTCTCAGAATGTTAATACTGCCCAGGTTTGGGTAATGCTGTCACTTCTAAACCCTTTAAAATAAATCCTCATAATGGCTGCTGATGGCTGTCTGAGTAGCTCTCTGCACTGCTGGACTATTGTTCGTTAGAATGGAAGTGGTCTCTGTGGACGTCCTCCCAGAATGGACCCTCAAACGAAGAGGAAGCTTAACTATTAGTCAGGATGCTAATCCTGTAAGGTGTGACACATTCAGCATTTCCATCTGGCGCCAAAGTGGCAATTTGGGCGATTGCTGTAGAGCTGTATGGAATATGCTGAATTTTGCTCATTAAATTTGTGCATGACATAAATTGTTTGTGCTTGGCATAAATTGCGTGCACTTATGAGATATGTTTTATGTCATGAAACTAAAACATACACTCAAACACCCTCTCTCCATTAGGAATATGGAAATGATTGCATTTTTAATAGACTCCTCAAGCTGGTTTTTAATGTATTGGGCAAAAGTACATTTTGACATTTTGTGAACATGACAGAAATTGGACTTTGAATTTTGTGAATGAAATATAATGATATCATAATAATGACTTTAGCAGTAAAACAAATGTGTGACCCCCTGCTGTTTTTGTTTTGTTTTTTACTATTTTGCATAAGGACATTTATTCGCATTTATTTGGCCATAAAGCCAATGTGTGCCTTAAAAATAAAATGCAATACCACAGCACACAACAGTCGTCAGGTTATACAAAAAGCTGCTTCACAACAACAGAATTACAGGAAAAGCTAATATGTCTCTTGAGAAAGCTTTTTGAAGGACAAACAGACCCTGAAGAACAACCACAATTTGCCATTTCTGGGGATTGGCACAGGCAAACAAAGATAATAAATGCTTTAAGAAGGTTCTGTTTTTGCTGCAGCTGTGTTTTTCAATGCAGATAAACTTCTGTAGTGAAAACATGCACATATTTTGGAAATTGCCCAATAAAGGTAATACTCTTTATACGTTTGTATTACATAATTTTAGCACAATAGTTATTAGGTATTGGGTTAGGTTATGTATCTAGATTAGGTTATGTAACATAAGCATAAGAATTTTGGAACATATAACAGTAGGACACACACCTTTAGCAATGAAAGGGCATGCTGATATGTCTGAGCATGAAAGTTCAGATTATCTACTAGGTGGTGACTGGAAATTGAGATAAAGAGAAGACATAAGGAAGAAAAGGTTTAAATTCACAAGTCTGTACATGTGATTCATGGGCTTATGCAAGAGGTACGTAAAACATGTTCATATATAATGTAAGGACAAAGAGCAAAACATGTCTGAACAGGACACCTCATCTGTTCTTGCTTTGTGTAAGTATAGCTTTGCTCTTTAAATGAATCAACTTTCCCAGTTCACTGAAATACTTTCATGCAGCAAAAATTAAAAAAATAAATAAAAATACAGTGGGTTGTCATGATAGAGGTGAATTTTTGAATATTGTACTGACACAACCATTCTCATTCTCCCTTAAAAGGGACATTCTCCCTTCCCTAAGGAAGATGTCAAACGATTTCATTAATTAGCCTGATCAGTGTTTTTTTTTCCCCCAGTTGGGATGGGGGTATGTGATGGGTACTAGATCGGTATTAGGTCAGATTAAGAGAGCCAATCAATCAAATTTGTCACCAAGCACTGAGAATGTAGAATAGTGCACTTTCCAGAGGAAATTAAAAAAAAAAGAAAACCCAGGGGAAATGTGGGGAAAACTATTCCCTGACCCTGGGAAAAGGCAGTCAAGACACGTAGAAAATAGTGGAACTGTTAACATTGGGATAACACATAGAAAGGAATCAGTTCATTAAAACAGTTAGTTCAATTCTACAGCTAGTGTGGTGGACAGGGGATGACATGGTGGACTCATACAGACCATGAGTAGGGACACTCTAGATAACAGTAGAAATCTCAGCAATGATCATTTGGAGAATTAAGCTATGGCCCAGAGTCAGTTAATTAAAGGCGCATCTGAAAGTTAGTACCGCATGCATGTGTTGTACTATTTCCATATTGTACCATTTCTACCCAGAACTAGATTTACCAGTCAAGCACTGACCATGTAAGTCCAGATCAATTTACTACAGAGGATGAGAATATGATATGGTTACTACATTAGAAATCAAGCCTGTAAGTGCTGCAGTATTTTTGAGTATTTTGCAATAAGCAATTGCATACTGTAATAGGCTAATCTCACGGTTACAGCCTTTAGACACTGAGTGCTCAGGTGAGATGAATTCGGTCCTTCAATCCACTTGCAGTGTGAAAAATAGCCATTGGCTGCATGCAGATCACATAGCATACAACAGCTGAGTGAGTGCTCATTGGACGGTAGGTGCTACTCTGCTGACATGATCCAAGCAAATTGCAGGCATCTAACAAATCATAAGATGGCTGACACAGGTTAGACAATCAACTCCTGTCAACCTCCCCACCCCTTTCCCCTTCATGATACAATCAATTTGTTCTTCGGATAAGGCTGGGATTGAGCCCAAGCTGTAGAGCTCAGTTTGTACACCACAACAACTTAGCTACTTGGGAGCCTGTTTTAAAGGGTTTTAATCTCTCTTTTGCCCAAAACTCCCCACAAACAAATCTGTGGCTATGGGTCATCCTCTCAACCCAGCATCCGTGTAGCATAGCAGTAAGATGCAGGACCTGTAACTGAAAGGTTGCCAGCTTTCCCTGCTGAAGTACTGCTGCTGTACTCTTAGGCAAGGTACTTAACACACAATTGCCTTAGTAAATATCCCCCCATAAAGCTATTTGTACTTATCAGTCTTTATTTTCACATTTTATGTCTACACCTGACAGGTGCCAATGTATTTGTTTTCATGTAACCTTTTTTAGTTTAGAGGTCTAATATCGCTGGTTAGTGGTCATTTGAAATGTACCTAGAATGAAAGACAAATTACCTAATGCAGACATATTCAAATTTAATTTTACCATACTGTAATTGAGCTTTAAAATAAAATGCATTGATTTTTTCCAAATTTCTCTGCATACAAACACACTTTTTTTTCCTAGCATCAGAGAGTGGCAATAGGCATGGCAGGCCAAGCAGGGCCAAGTGCACCCCCCCCACCCCCACCCCCAAGTGAGTACTGTTGCAGTCTGCTCAAATTTATGAAGTCAACCTTGCACTGAAAGACTAATCAGTCAAAGCACTTCATGCATCACTGAGTTGATAAACTCTGCAAAGGGCCCTTGTAAAATTTCAATGCCAATCAGCTCATCTCCAAAATATCCTCTGCACAAATTGTGTTGTATTTAAATACTATGAATGGGCAATCAAACTCATCAAGGGTAAGGTTAGTGATAACTGGCATTCAAAATTTTTCAGTTTTGTTCTTCTCAAAATCTTCTGTTTGTGCTCTAATACTGTTTAACAAAAAACTGTGGATTTTAATGCATGGTATTACTAATAAGCCAAAGCTGTCATAATGGCAGTCCTAGCAAGAAAATTACAGTAGAATATTGTTCCTGGTAACTTTGAAAGTATAAAAACAGAAGGGTTAGCTCAACACCTATATAAATGCATTGGTTGATGACTCTGGAACTACTACTGACTGCTACTGATTACTGACAAGCTACTAACAACTGATCTTGGAACCTACAGTTGTAACTGGTAACTAGAGCATTGCAATATTTGTACTTTTACTGGGAATACTGTTTGGCACTTGACAGTTGTCTTTCACAACACATGACCCGTGGAACTCCACTGAAAACAATTATTGAACTTATTGTTACATATAAAGTACAATGTATTTTCATTTATAACGTCATTCTTTTCCTGCGTGGAGTGCAACCTGATAATGTATGACCAAGGGACGTCCATATACATGTCTATATCACCAAGAGACAAAGCTTGTACTTACACTGATCCACTGATGTTATTAATATGAGTATCAAGCTGGCAAAAACTTTACTATTAAAAGGCAACTAACTAGGAGGTTGTATGAGACAACAAGCAGCTAGGCAGGTGTATATTTGAATATAACAGGCATTTATAAATCAGCCATACAGATCTTAATTACAATATTCCCAATGTGTTTGGTCCCTCCAACTAAGCACTTTCTCTGTGTTCATTTTCAAATATTTATTGTGTTTGGATTTATAGAGAACTTAAAATTACTGTGACTATAGTAGATATTACAGATTAGGTATGTATGTTAGAAACGTTAACTTCACCCACTGATTATTTTCAGAGAACAGTGCAACACCTTGACTCCAGCCACTTACCAGTTACTGTACTGTTCGCTGTCTCCTTCTGTGTTTTCATCCAGGTCTTGTAAGGATGATCATCACTTTAGCATATCAGCAGGACTCCTACCCAAGATTCCATGCCAAATTCTCCTTCAGGTGGGTGCACACAATTATTTATTTATACAACTGCCCTTTTGAGTTTTTCATGATTCCTAATAATTGCAAATGCATGCTGAAATCATATGTGGAATTAACACGTAAAATTGTATGTTTATGAGTGATAACAACTGCTCTTCAGAGAATCTTACGAGCTCTGAGTAGGTGGCAAGCAGTCCTGACCTCATTGACTCCTATCCACAGCAGGGTGTCACAAGCAATGAGGGACCATGAACAGCCAATGACAAATGACAATTCAGTAATAACAAATTATGCCATATAATCGTAATACTACTAGTAGTTATTATGAAGCCATTTTCTGTAAACTGTTAGTGTTTCCTGTAGAACCTGACACCTGTGGGAAAAGGGAGACAAAGGAGAGAGCACCTAACAAAAAACGAAATTGATTAAAGCAACACTAAACTGTAAACAAATATAATAGGTTCTTGCTCCCAGTTCCCAGCATTCTCTGCGAGGTTGTTAATTCTACAGGGATACTGAGGTCAAACTGTAGTCCTTAGCACCCCTGAAATAATTTTGGTGTTTCAGTCCCTGCTTTACTAATTGTGCAGTGGCCAAACAATAATATGTGTCAGGTTAGCTGCTTACATACACAAACCAAACTGATTCCTCTACATCCTTTCTTATTTTGTGTATCTTGTAATTAATGTTCAGCATCTTATAATATATAGTATAATATATACAGTATATGTAGTCACACAGCAAAACACTACCTCAGAAAAGAAAATATAATGTGCAGTTTCTTTAGCACTCTCTTATCATGAGATTTTCTTGCCTCCCTTTCTCAAAAAAGTCTGTAATACCATAATATACTGCAAGGGGGCACTGGATGATCATAAAACCATACTTAGGGAGGTTAGGTTATTATTTCAGTCCATTGGCTAATTTAAAATAAAGATATTTATATAATTCCAATATTAACATTTGTGTTTATATAGCTGCAAGCTTTTCTATTTTGATATTCAAGCCATGTGTATTATTATTGCCACCCCTTCTTCTTGAATTTATAAACAGCGATGTTGCTACTGTGGCCGTATAATTTGTTTTATCTTATGGATATATTCATATAAATTAAATACTTTTTTTTCCTGAAAAGCATATATGAGGAAAAATCATGTGGCATTTGGTGGATAATATTTTATTTATTTATTTATTTATTTATTTTTATTTTTTTAATGAAGGCTGTAGTTTCACGATTTTGCAATCCATTTGTATATTTATAGCCATGTATTGAGAACACTGTACTCGTGTGCTGATGTGGTTCAATCAGAGGAACACCAAGTTCTCATTTATGCACAGCCTATACATGTTCAGCGTCTCAGTAAGTCTCCCAGTTTATTAAATCAGACAGACAGCCAAATCACATGCCTCAGAACTCTATAAATGTTGCATACTTACTGGCTCTGCCTTTGGGTCTAGAATGACTCAGATGTAGGGTATGTTACACAGAGTGTGAACGCATGACCAAAAAATAAGTAAACAAATAAATTCCTCGGTCCCTGACTCACAAAAGATAGGCTTGCTTTCTTTCCATGACTGTTTGAATTTTCCTTACATTCCTTCAAGAAAGTAACTGCATTCTGTACAAACGTGTACATCCTAATTTTCTTAATTAACCAATGGGGACTTGTTCACATTTCACACATACCAGTATATTGATAAATTCTCTGTCAAAAGGGGATCCTCATTGATCAGGTGATGCAGAATAATAGAGTTGCATCTCTAATTAACTACTCAGCAGCTTAACTGTCCCAAGACTGTTTGAAGTTACAGATAACACCCATAAAGCTTTTTATTCAAACACAGCTATCACTAATTTGATGTTGAGAAGTTACTGAAATTACAGTCCAGTTTCCTCCCATGTTTTGCATTTATTTTAAACTTATCACAACATGGTGGGATTTAAAGGATAGAAAAACCCTTCACCTTCTGCACACCTGTCTGCAGAGGGCCCCCTACATGCAGTGACGGAAAAATATGGGTTGCAACAGTAGGTTTAGTATAGAGGACGCCATGAACAATGATGGATTGTGGATCTGATACTGAAAGCCTCTAAAGGCAATTGTACTACCAAAACAAATGTGAAACTGATCTTTTCACAAGACATTACTGCATTGTTATGCTTATTATTAAGTTATTATTCTGGAATATATGGAATTACATACAATATATCAGTTATTTGTATCATCAGTGACATGTTACCTCTGTAACTAGCATTTATTGACCCTTTAAATGCAGGAACTGATTCAGATGAATGAAAATAAGTTACATCCAGTCAATCTGACAGTAGCTTTAAAGCTTTAAAGTCTTAGAATGACTTTCATAGAGATACATCTCACCTTTTAGAAGATCAGGTTTGGATATTGATGATGTAAATAAACCATCATAGCCTGTAATATGGGTATTTGCCCTAATATTTTTCCCTTTTGTTTGTCTTAATATCAGCACTACTCCCCAACAACTACAAGTATTCACAGTCAATACTGGCAACAAATGTGCATATTTATAACTCTGACAATGCAGGAACAAAAACATTTGATAAAAGGACAAAACTGGATATACCAGATTTTTTTCAGTGTCATAATTTAATCTTCTAGCATTACATGGAATTAAATTTAGATTGTTGATAAATAATGGGTCTTATTCAATAAATCACAAGGGTCATATTTACTATTTGATTTGATATTTTAATAGATACTCCTATTGTACTAATAAGATGCATCCTGCAGTGTTTTATGAGGTTCTGGAACCTAAGAATGGAATGTTTGACCATTCATCATGACAGCATTGCTTTGGGTCCTTCAGATCATTTTTTTCATAAACTGCTCTCTTGTGATTGAAAGACAAATTTTAGATTACATTGAGGTTGGGATTGTGAGATGATCAGATGGATCATTTTCATGGTAGAGTCTCTTGGCAGAGGGAAACAGGTTTTTGGCCAACATGTCCTAAAAATCATAACTCACTCTGTCTTCAGGGCTCCAAGACCTGTAGATGTCAACCTATAAAGTATAAATATTCCCACCATATTCCACAGTGGGCAGTTCCTTTACCAATATAAGCTTTTTTCTGCCACACATAGTCCTGCCAAACATGTCTTTAAAAAACCTCATTTCATTTATCATGAGACATGTTTCCTACTGTCATTCAGATGAAGCATGGCAAAATTAGACAAAGTTATTGTCTCTTTAAAAAAATCTAGCCTGCACATGCGTTTCTTTTATATTAGGATTTCTCACTTTTGCTTCAATGCCCCCTTAGACATTACAAGGCTGGCAGCCCCCAAAAAAAAAGATGACCCACTGATGGCTCCAGAGAAGGGGCTACAATTCAGACTCGCACATAATTAAATTGAGTATCTTTGAGCCAAGGTTTGGATTTCATGTAATCTTCCGTGTACAACCTTTTCACCCCGGACAAATTTTCTGTTCCAAAATGATTTATTAAAACATTTGAGTTTTTTTACAGTCATTCTTATTTCGACCAGGGATTTACCAGGGCAACTATGTTTTTTTTTTTTCTTTCTCTCTCTGTTGCATCCACCTCAGTCAGAGAAACTATTTCCCTTTTGGCTTCTTAGCACTATTTCAGCTATACCTGCAACGCAGAAGTCAGAATGTCCTTACATGGGATTGTTAGTGCATTTACTCATGGTAACTATAGTCAACATGCAGGAATGATTGATCATCATACAAACATGTTCCCCATGTTTCATAAATCTGATGATTTTTATACACATCTTTCTCAGATACAATAATTGAATGATGTCAATTTTTAATCACACCAAGCAAATCAAACACTGTATTTGTACATACTAATCAAAGTTACATTACATTACATTGCATTCACTTAGCAGACAATCTTATCCAGAGCGACTTCCAGTACAAAAGAACAGAAGTGTATACATTGAAGGTGAAAGTGCGACAGTGTCAGACCAGGCCAACAACACTCCCAGACCAGTGAGTGTTAGTGTAACAGTATTCAAGCCCAATCACAAATTAACTTGTGCAACCTGACTAGACCAGGGAAGCCAAGTATACTACCATACATCACAGTCAATAGATCACAGAATCAAAAACACATTGTGATACCACATGTAAAATAAATAGCAAGTAATACAAACAGCAGGTGTTCGGGGGTGGGAATTGAAGTGAAAATCAAGGTACAGTCTGAAGAGGTTGGTTATCAGTCTGCGTCAGAAGATAGCCAGTGATTCCGCTTTGCTTACCCCTACGTGGAGTTCATTCCTACCACTTAGGGACATGTACAGACAGGAACTGTGTCTGAGAGGAGCAACCCCATGGGGGTGGGACAGTCAGTTGGCCCATTGTTGTAAAGCACAGTAATCAGTGGCTAAGTGTTATGCTAAGGCTTTTGACAGTGCTATTGGTGGAAAGGCTTGTAGAGTTAAAGCTGAGGGAGAGGTCTTGAAACGGGGAAGAATCAGATGAGATGTAAAGCAACCATACCCAGGTTAAGCTTTAGGCGGGGTCCAACATCCACTGTGAAATGTCCTTCAGGCAAGCTGAGATGCACGCAGCAACCTGTGTGTCAGATGGCAGAAAAAAAAAAAAAAAAACAGGAAAAGTTGAGTGTGGTCAGAACAGAAGTGGTCTGATAAGCCATAGGAGGAGTTGACAAAGCCAAGAGATTGCGTGTAAAGAGGAAGCCTCAGTGGGAGTCACACTTGCAGAGAAGGCAGAGAGGGGTGCTTGATAGTTCAGCAGATCGACGGAGGAGCTAGATTTTCTCCACTTTTGTTCTGCGGCATGAAGGTTCACCCTGTTCTTGGAGAGTGAATCCATTAGTCAAGGACATAGTGGAGTAGATCAGGCAGGCCTGGAAGTAAGAGGACAAGAGAATCAAGGGAAGATGACATAGAGGAGGGAAGGGTGGATGCAGCAGACTCAGTAGAAAGTTTGGTGAAAGAATCAAGGGGCAAGCAAGAAATGAGGAAGAGTAAGCTTAAGGTGAAAGGTTGCGTATATTGAAATGAAATTATGACTAAATCTTGATTTGAATGAAACTATTATTTTGATTTCAGAGTTTAGAGTCTGCAGTTGGAAGTGCCCTGCTGCAACTACCCAGGTTTCAGTAAAATTAAGCAGGAGCCACACACCAAAATGTTGAGTTCATTACTACTGGCTGTGGGTGGCTGAGTTTCTGTTTTATTCAGGCATTGAAGGATTTGTATCATATCAATAACCCTCTCATTTTCAAAAATAAACTTTTTAAGTTTTACAGCAGCCATTTCCCAATTATATCTGCTTGTTAATGTAATAAAGTACTTATATGCATGAGTGTTTTCATTATCAAATGCTAAAAAGAGCTGCAGAAGAATTCACCCAATAGCGACCTGCATACCCATGAAATGTGGAGGCCATAATGATATTCATATTTGCCACTTACCAGCACTTCATTTAGACATTTTATACTTTATCTTGGATATCCCACCATCAGGTACTGACTTGAATGAATGTGTCTCTTTGTCAATCCAGTAATTTTCTTAAAGGTCATATGGAAATTCTTAACTTTAGTTATAGCATTGCTATATGTCCCATTTTTCATTAGTATTTTAATTGCTGATAATATTTCAAATCCATTACAATATTGGGCATCCTCTAGTTGGATAGAAATTGCTTGAATTATTTGCAGAGTTTGGTCTGAAAATCAACAATGTATATTTTTAAATTCCAAAACATTCATATGTGGGACCCTTCTTCCACTTTTTCAGAGGAAGTATGTTTAATCTACTGCATGAAGCGAAATGGGTTTAAGTTCTACGTCATGCATATCTAATAACTAATTTATGAGCTACATTTTATTGATTTTATTATTGGGGGTGCATAATAATGAATTTACGAGTAAGTTATAATTTTAAAAAAAGCATGATTATGCATTTCAGAGAATAAATTTGTTTCAAAAAATCTTCCAACAGTGAATATTCCGAATAATAAGTAACCTGTATTAACAGGAACATGTTGTTGTTATAAATAAGACATTCAAAGTAATCAATGCAATAAAATCATCAATTTTGCATAAAGAATTTCATCAAAGCTAATTAAAATTAATTGATCAACACATTTGGTCTATTCTGTGACTGTGGCAATCAGTGAATAATGGTATCTTCCATCATTCTGGGAGTGAATATGTCAGCTAACTGGATCTACCTCTGCAATTAATTTAGTCCCAGCAATATACCATTAAATCAAATGAGATATCCAATTAGCTAGAAGATACACTGTCCACTTGGGCAAAATACCCAATAAGATGCCACAACATACCCAGCTGGACAGTGATGTCCAATTACATAGTGCATCATACCCAATTGAGATGTGGGAATTGACTGGATGGGATCTGTTTTGTCAAGCTTTGGTTTGGTCTGACACTCTGCAGCAGGGGATATATGGATGGACTTGTCACAACTGCTGCCACTTTAATACCAGCTGAAGCTGAGCTTATCTCTTGTAAACTCTATGCGCCTGTCTGCACTTCCCTGTTACCTGCTTTGGGATGTGATCAGCAGTTCTAATGAGAAAGGGCAACTGTTCAAAACGATACACTTTGGCAACCATTTTCATGAGCATCCCTCTGAGATAAAAGTTTATTGGACTGTTACAATGATGCTGACTATGTGTCCAGTCTGCATCAGAGCACAAGACCCAAGCTGAGATCAGGAAGTTTTTAAGACCCACTCCTGCAATTGTGTTAGAAAACACAACAAAATGAATATCACTGTTTAGCTAGAGACATAATAAAAATCACAAACTGCAATTCACAGTTTATTCAGAACTTTATCCAGTGCCCAGGGATTTCAGATTATTGTTCACAACATTTTATATAATATTCTCGGTGTATAATTTTGGTAAACATTGCTTTGCATTAATTTTTCACAGACTTTCTAATTAATTACAATGCTGGATGACAGAGTTTGAGTTGCACACAACTGCATTGTGTTTTGTTATGTAACTTTGTTTTCTCTGCTGTGTCATATTCCAAAGGTAGGATGTTGATGAATGGGTAATGCATTATCTCAGGGTTTAAGGATAATAAACTAGCTAGTAATAAGATTTCAAATTCTGGATGATTCAGTGAGCAAAAAATTCAAGACTTTGTGTAAAATGCATGCCTTCACACATTACAAATGTTATAAATGACAGGACTTTGCTAGCACAATGTGACTTTGGTAGGATAAGAATGACATTGAACTGTTGTGATTGCAGTGCTTAAATGACCCAGTTAAAATTAACTTTACAATAAAGGACTAATCAAGTCCATTTCTGAACTTAATCAATGCACCAACAATCTGTGCTTTTTCTTTAATAGGTTATTGAAATCTTGTTTCACTGCTCCCTTGATAAAGAGTTGCAGCGGAGTTTAATCTACTTAACCACTTTTGTTTTTTTGTTTGTTCTCATGGTCTGTTATCATTCAACACTTTTATTATCAGGATTATTCAATCAAACCTGCTTTAAGGGATGCTGAACAACCTGCCTATGTTCATACAGTGTTAGTATCAGTGGAAACTATTTGACCTGAAGGAGAGAGACTGTGATAAGTGGGTAGACTTTTTTCCAGTTTATCAATTATTTAAATGATCTCCACTATGCATTTTAAAAGCTTATTAATACAAGTAGGACAAAATAAGGTAATAGCTGAATATTTAATATCATGCTGTTAATTGAATGCAAAATAGGTTAAAAATTCAAGATAACTTCAACCTCTTAAGGAGAAATTAATTAATTCCAGGTTTCTCTGTGCTGTAAATTTTGTACACTTTAATACACATGCACATTTTTTGCTGTTTCAATGGCAGAAAAATCCTGTAATGGGACTTTCAATAATGTTTTCATATCTTCTTGAAAATGTCTTCACAGAATGAGTTAACTTAAGATTGCAAACGCTGCTATATTGAGCGATGTCATACAAGAGAGAAGAAAATATAGCTGCAATATAATATTTACCATCATGTACCTCCTGAGTCAATTCACAGGGTAAAGACTGAGCGTCTAGTATGTTTATGGGCCAATGAAAATAATGAAAATAAGTCTGTTCAAAATGTTTGTGCAAAACAGTACAAATAATTATTAATAACAGGTGTAAATAACTAAAAATTCAAGTGTAGTTATTAATACCAGGCAGATTTCACAAATAGGTTGGGGCCTATGGAAACATTTCTTTGAACAAGCAACATAAAAATCAAGCTGGGGTAGTGTTCTAGCTACAGGGGTGCTTTAAAGGTTTCTACTATAATACATCATCACAACATCTGCAGTCAATCAAATGCACTGTTTCTGTTGTAACTGAAATAAAGTGATACTTGCTTAAATGAACTACTATGGGAGACAAATCATCCTGAGACCATTAAATAGAATGCCCTCAGAGTTTGTACACTGGTGTGGTACCGATTAATATCAGTTTGGTGAGCTCTGAAGTCATCAGCTGTGTCTACCCCAGTGCCAATAAGGAGGCAACAATAACTCAGAAGGGAGGCAGATCAGCTTTACATGGAGTAGCTGGACAGCTTGGAGAAGAGTTTTCAGTGAACAGAGGCATACATTTCCCAGGGGGTAAATATCAGCAGTGTGCCATGACAGTGCCAATTGTACGAGTGCCACCACAGGGTGTTGTTGGAGAGATAATAAGGATGTCTAGAAGAGTTGGTATCACTGGAAATGACAGATAGAGGATGCAATTGCACAGACATGCTGGTCAGAGTGACCACCATACCAGATGTTATTGATCTTTCTATTCCCAAGTAATCACCTGAATGAGGAGACATTTTTTTGTAATTAAGGTCTCTATTAAGGAAGAGACATGCCAGTTTGCAATTTCTGGAAAATTATCACTACTGCTGGTTACCTAATGATCAGTGACCTTTTTGTAAAATAATGGTGAAGTCTATGTCGTGTAGTAAATGTAACCTACACCAATATCGTATACCTGTATTTATTCTGGGTTTCATTCTCATATGTCAATTTCTGTCTGAATTAAGACCTTAATTGAATATTGGTCTGGATTTCACAGCTCTTCATATGTATCTGCTGAAGGTTATTTGAATGGCAAATCTAGTTATAAGTGTGTTTCTACAAATATAAAAAGTAATGGTTTTATTTGTTTCTATTTTGTTTGTTGTTGAAAACAAATACAGAATCCATTAACAAAAAAATTACTTTTATGTTCAAGTTTAATGCAAGCAACAGCCACAAAAGGAGTGAAAATCATGAAATTACCTACCTTACTCTGGACCCCTGTACTACTTTTCAGGACACTGGTTTGACACATTGACGCTTTTTTGATTTAGCTATATTAGGTTACTTTGTAAATGCACTCACCACTGGGCAGATTGAGATCAGGTTTGAAACACAGAAATATATAACCCTCAGATAAATAAAGGAAAAATAAAAAAGTAATTATTTTGTTACTGTATGACATACACTATTACTGTTTTAAGTTCACTTTGGCCATCAGGCATTTCTGCTTCTTTTAGTTGTTTAGCTCCATTAGATGGAGCGAGCTAGCAAGCTAGGTAATCCATTATGCCTTACTTGTAGCTTGTTTACACTGATATATGAATCAATAATGCTTACTCGTTGTTGGCTATCTAGTCTTCTAAATTGCAGTCTTGCAGGAGACAGATTAAGAGTATTAGAACAGTTGGTCCGTAAGCAAACTATACCGTGCTGATACTATACTTATAATACGTGTTCTGTAGCTAGTTAGATAATGTGTGCTGCATTGTTGAATGTTCTGGCTTCCCACTTGAGGTGGAGCACACCCCTTCTACATCTAGGGCTTCACATCAAGAACCCATAAGGCCATTCAAACTTCCTAGCACCACTTTCCTCTTACCCCATATTCCTCAGTAGAACTTGCTGTCTCCTAACCTGGAGCAGATTATTCAATGATGAGAACTGCTCTGGCTACCAGTATTTCCTCTGTAATACACCATACTCCATCACCACCTGCTCCAGTCAGCTCCCACTCTTACTCACCCCGAACTTCATAAAAATGCATCAATAGACCTCTCTGCATGGAATCCCCCTCCAGCCCTTATTACTCCACAAGTGATATGCATTCCTCATGGATTATCTACTGAAATATCATAGCAGTCATAGTCCCAAAATTGTCATCTTTTACCACTTCCACACTGCTCCCAAATATCTAAGTAGAGGCTCCAGCTAAGACCATAACAGAGTTTGAAAGTACCAAGTCAGGACAGGCAAAATATTTCAATGTGCACCTGTGTGTATGGCAAAAAAGGCAAATAGTGAGACTTTGCTGGCAGAAGCAACCCCTTGGTGGCTTTATCACAGAAAGCACAGCGGTGTGACAGTTACAGTGCATACTGACCTCAGATGTCTTGGCCTGCATGGCATGGTGCTCTACTTTAATGTCACTTTCAATTTCACAGTTTAAAGATGACAGTCAAAGCCAGTCATTGCAGTATTTGATGTGAAAAGTGCACCGTTTGATATGTTTTGGTACAGAAACAAATTTTAATTGAATTTGCAGCATAACCAGTCATCTTAAAGCAGAAACTGAATAATAAGACACATTCAAATATGATTCAGTGGAGAAAGGAAATAATAAAACATAATAAAATGGCCAAAAAATATACAGCTTAATTATGTCAGATTTATCTGTGGAGGTTTTCTATTTTTGTCTACTGCCAAGAATAACACTGAAATATAATTAAGCTGTACATTTATTTCAATTAACAAGACTAATGTTAATTGGTTTGGGCCGGGGGGACTCCTGCCACATGCGCTTGTATTGTCAGACCTCACCACTGGCTGTCCATACCAGCAACCTTCCACTCAAAAGGAGAGGGAAAGAATATATGAAGTCTTCACAACCAAATAATGGTAACTGAATATAAATTGCTTTGATCAAATGCTTAAAACAATTTACAGAATGATTAATGACAGGCAAACATACTATGTGCAAAAACATTAACATTAATTAATAATTTTGCTGTATTTAAAATTGAATAAGTCTACTTAAATAGTGGGGGCAAGTCCACACCAGACTGTTTAAATTCTGTATGAACTCTAATGGAGGCTCATTGATTGACCACATATGATATGATATAAAGTACAAAAAAAATGTTCAGGGGCCCTGTTCCCCATATGTGTCCACTTTTCTCAGCCAATAGAGATCGACGGTCACTGTAACACATTTTGTAGAAAGCTAAACCAGGTGCAGAGTGTAGTAGGGATGACAGATGGCAGCAAAATGTACAGCTTCAGTTGTTATGACCATGGTAATGCCTAGTGTCATTTGTACCTTCATGGAGTAAGAACATTTTTTGTCTGACAAAACAATAAATCCTCCTTAATTGCAATGTATGTGCAACCAATTAAAATGTTGGTTGAAACCACAACAGCATGGAATCAATTTTTGTTTCACCCTCTAATGACCCTCTGATGTTAGGAATTCAGTGAATTGCCAGATAACCTTTGTGAGTGTATGTGTCAGTGGCAAAGGCTTTGATGGTTACCTGGCATGCACTGGCAATACCTCTTACGATACTTACAATAGACAGCCAGCGCAACACAGATCCAAAGTTTCCCCGGCATTATGTCTATCAGAAAAACACATGCATGATACTTTAGCTACTTTTTTACATAATTTAGCTGGTTAAATTTTGCTAGTTAAAGTCTTTTCAAAGTCATGCTTGGGGTTAAGAACAAAATTGGGTGTTTCCACATGTTTGATGAATCCGGCATCTCCTTTTCGTACAAACTTCTCCCACTAGTTTCCATGAACATGTTGATGAATGAGGCCCAGTGTCTGTATGGCATTATCAATTTTGGGGTTGGAGCATTACTTCTGAACTTCAAACTCTCAAGGCCAAATGTTTAATTCTGATTACAATCGGCAAACAAATCTAGCCTTCATTTCAAGAAGCACACTTTTTTTCTGGTAAGTATCAACAGAAAACTATCAATGCTTCTTGGCAGCAGGAAATCTAGAAGTAGGGCATTCCCTGAGAAGTAGGTCGTGACTTAAGGACAGTCAGCAGAAAGTGAAGTTGCATATGAAACTCTTGATCATCTCCCTCAGGACAAGCATGAAAATGCCTTTATGTCAGCATCTGATGTTAAAAGTCCTTTTTATCAATTCATAGAGCTTTTGCTGTTCATACAAAATACAGAAGCCAATTACCAGTGGCCAACAAGTCTGCGCTGGTAAACATGACAGTCAAATCATGGACCATCTCAGAAAAAACATAACTCAAATAAGCACTCTTTTTATTTATTTATTTTTATTTGATTTCCCTTGGAAAAGCAAAAGTCTAACCACCATTTCAAAAATAAAATACAAGTAAACCAATTAACATTAATATCCACACAGCAAATATCCACCATTCCAAAGTAATATAGGATAATGATTCACAAATTGATCCCTGTAACTTAGCTGTGTGCTTATAGTTAGTATATATCGACACAGGTAATATGGCTACAATAAGTATCATGATAGGGTACAAAAGAGTACAAAAACTTTGCAACAATTTATTGTCATTTTGTCAGAGAAAATATATAGTAGTAAAGAGTACATGAAAGAGATAGTGAATGGAATTACAGAAGTTCTGATAATTTTTTTGGAGATGACAAAAGACGATAAGACTAGTTCTAAAGTTGCCTATGGACTCCAGCACATTCTTCCATGTAATTCACTAACATAGCTAGCTTGTTAATATTAGCTAGATCGATCTAGCTAGCTGTCAAGTAGTAAGTAACTTACAATCTCACCTAGTGTTTGGATGGTCTCTTTGTGAATTCGAGTTGAAAATTTTACTTCTCAAGCCCTACATATTCTGGGATGTATCATGGTCAGTTCTGAACAATCTTCCGAGGGAGAGGGAGTGAAGTGAAGGAACTCAAAGTGGATAGGACCATAACTAATCTATTTACAGGTTGTAGTGTCAATTCCTTTATTGAACATTGTGATATTAAGTGATTATTGTGATTTGAAATATTTATTTAACAATAACTATAACATGACAAAACACTTCTAATGTATAATACCCGCTTTATATTTTTAATGGCAAAAGATCAAAGAACCAAAATGGGCAATGGGTATTATTAATAAAAATGTGTTAATGTTTGCTTATGTCTGCTATTCACCCTATTTAAGGAACAACAATATGATAATCCCATTTTATTTTTCACAAGTTGTGCCAAATTGCTTTTGTGACATTTGTGGTCTTGGCCAAGATGCACAGCATACTGCAGAGACAGCTAGCAACAGCAAAACTTCAAATCAAAAAGTGGTGGCAAACATAATTTCAACACTTTTGAAGCAAAATTGTATGGGTATTAGTATGGTTTGTGTCTTATTTACCCCTTATTTTGTTGGTCAGCTCCTAAATCATGTCATCATTTTCATGGATTGTGGTCATGACGTCATGCCTTTTATTTTTTGACAAAGGTAAGTTAATCCAAGGTAATCTTTTTCAGCATACTTTTATTTGGAACCTTTTTTCATGTTTATAGTTGTGAACATAGAGAGGAACATGTGTTCAAACAGGGCATAGGACAAAAAGCCAAGCCATAAACTCTAGGAAGTTACTGGTATGTATGACAGTAACAGTGGAAATTTGATCACAGGAACAGCACCATTGTAAATGTGATTGTGAACTGCAGTATTTAGTTCTATGTTCTGAATTGATTATGGTGACATGGAAAAGTTGGCAGAGTGAGATGGAAGAGATGCTTTGTATTTTGGACAAGGTCCCAGTGCCTCGCAGCATTTTCCACTGGGACTCAACCAATTTAGACTGTAAAAACGGAGCTTCGGAGGTTTCAGAACAGCGAAGGTTTCATGCGCCTCTGCTGCTGCTTTTCCCACTCATCATTGATTCTTACACTGAGCTACAGACTTTGTTCCAAGAAGCCTACACGGAGGCTGGGCTCTCTCCAGCATTGCCTCTGTATCACAGAGACAGGCCTTTCACTTCTAGTGTTATTTCTCCTTCCATCATCCATTCTTCCTCATTTCAATTTATATCTATTTGTTCTATCACTTACAGTACAGCTACTGAGTACTAGCTTATTTTTCTTTAGAAATGGCAAATTAATGAAAAATCCTCTGAATGTGAAACATGTAAAGACGAGTGTTATCTGATAGGATTATTATTCATGTGACTTCCAGCACTCTGGTTCCTAAAATTTTGCTATATTTTTTTTCCAAGTCATAGTAGCATATGCAACTTAGGTTGCTTACTATGTCTCCTGAATGAGTCGTCCATTCGGGGGAAGCTGCTCATTGTGAGAAACTACAAAGTATTTGCTGTTTGATCTATTGCATTCGCTTTCTAATTTATGATTTGATATATATGTGCTGCATATCACTTTTGAAATGAATATCAAATTGGAAGTTTCACTTGGCTGTTGTAATTATTTTTGGAAACACCTTCTCTTCATGGCTGTTAGTGTTAAAATGCTGCTTCAAATAGTTTTGTATGCAAACAAAAACTTGACACATTCTCCCCTCTATTTACAGTTGATGTTACCTTCTCATTTTTAATTCTACTTTTCTGACACAATATCTCTTGTTCATCATTTTAGATTTTGACAAACACTTGACGTTATGTATTTGAATGAAGCAGATTATGTTCTAAAGTCATATTCAATTTGTTCCTCACTATAACAGTGCTTAGGGACACAGTAACACAAAAAACCTCATCTCTGAATATTTATCATCTCCTCAAATTACAAAATATTGCTGAAAAATCTCTGCTAAAATAGCCTGAGCAATCCTATCTATTTGCCCCCTGAAAAAAATGCATAGAAGCTTGCAGTATAAGCCTTTTTGTGATTTGATTTGGACTTTGCTTATGGGTAATACTTTTTACCAAGCTTGCTGATTCAATTATTTAAGCGATTGAATTCTGTCACTTAAAAGGATGGTCACACTTGCCAAATAGCCAGTGATGGGTTGTCATTAAAGATGCTTACTAAGTCAAAGTGTCACAACCACCCTAACCCTTTGAGTAATATAGATATATATATATATATATATATATATATATATATATATATATATATATATGTATATATACTGTATATATACTGTATATATATATATATATATATACATATATAAACTACCAAATACAAAGTACAGTACTAAGTGAGCACAACATATCTAACCTGTGATTTACAACCACAGGTCATAGCCACCTTTAACTGCATATCTTTTATATATAAAGCCAAGAGCTTCACGAGGACAGCATATTCCTCCAGCAACAACAATCCATCAATCATTTAATGAATTTGTTATATATTTTTTTTTCCAAGTGAATTTACACAAATCGCTGGACATTGTATTTCCCAGAGGTAATCTAAAACCTGGGGCTGATTAACTGAGAAAGTTATTCCTTGAAACCAGGATTGCAGACAGACTGAGAGAACAGCAGAAAAGGAAACAAGTAGTTCAATAGAAGCACATGGAGGCTGGTAGTTAAAAATAACCATCAGATCACTTCTAAGTCCAGAGACTATTAGGCGGCCTCAGCAATGGCTATTGGCAAGCTATGAGTGTGGAGCAGGGCAGGGACGTGATTGGGTTTCTAATCCAACAGTTGTATGGGAATTATCCAGTGAGCCAGAGTGAATTGTGATCAGTGTAACCTCATGCTAGAAGGGGCATAGATTGCAGGAGCAGTTGTTGTTTGTATGGCATTACAGAGGGAGGAAATACAAAAGAGGTGAGAAATAAGGTCAGGACCAGTGGCCAAGAATGTGATCCTAGATTACCTCAACCCATTAAAAGCAGGATACAATGAAAAACGCCAGCAGTCCCAATAACAATGATTATGTTTATAATCAAATTTTCTACAGCTAACCTCAATCTTGGCAATTATTTTTATTTATTTTTAAAGGGATTGTAAATGTATAATATTTTAAAGGGACCAGGCATGGGTTGTCATTTAATGCAGGCAGAAGAGAATGGGCACAGAGTTCTCAGGGGCCACACTGGGATCTGTGGAACCAGACTGCACTTTGGGAACTACTGTTATATCTTACAGATTTACATCTCATAATTAGGCAAGTACAAGCCTTAATCCAAGGCTATAATTTTTTATTTGTTGTTTTTTTTTGGGTTAAAAGTATAAAAGATATGCCTGGTCCCTCAGTTATGCCACACAAACCTGCATAGAGTGGGTGGCAATCCTTCTTCCATCAATTCCAAGACATGAGTCCACAAGCAAAATTGATATGGCAGTCACCCCTGTGCAGGTATATGTGCTAAGTTTCAGTGCATAGGTGCTCATTTCACTCCACTTCAGCCCCAATCCACCGGTGCCCCACTTCTAGTCAATAAAGATACACATTCTATTGAACAAAGATATAAACACAGTAAATCACCCAGCAATATCAACCTGAGGGCCTCACGCTGCACACTCCTAGACTTGCCTTGCTAGGGGGATACAACTCACCTTTTGTCTAGGAGACGCATCAAAAGGGTGAGAAACCACACACACTAGAAGAAACCACACCCACAAAAGAAACTAGAAGTGAAGCCAGTCCGTGCCGCCTCTTTCCTCCAAGACACATCAAAGCACACACGGTGTTTATTCACTGCTCTAATCAATAGTAAAAGGGGTGGGGGCGCTTGTCTAATTTCTCCGTTGCTTTGTGCGGGCTTTGTGCTTTCTCCTCCCACAGCAGCAGTCTTATTGTGGCAGACATTATGGAGGCTCCCTCTGTGAGTAATCTTGTCGTCATCAACTCCCTGTTCTGAATAGCATTCACACACCACACACACACACACATACATACGGCTCCCACTACTAGCTGTCACCCTGATCCCTTCCATATCCTACCTTCACGGCACTCCCCGATCTCATTGGCTGTTATTTTTCTCTCTGCATCTGGTAGAGGGATAAGCACAAGACTGCCATATGCATGTGAAACTGCTTTCACCAGCCATCACACACCAATAGCCATTCTCATGGGGAAAAGAGAAGATGTGTACCTCCAACTCATTAATTTACCGTTGTTATCCTATTAAATCCCTGCCCTTTGGCACTCTATCACCAGGATCTTGATCATAAGTAATAAGGGGATCAAATGTGATGCTAACCACATTTTTACACCATTCATGTAATTTATAATTAAAGCATTGTATTTTTATCTTGCACAAAGCAAATTCATATTGTTCACAAGTAATGGATTTTATTCCAGAAAACATGAAAACATGAACTTTACATATGCATGCAAGACAGTGGGTTCTAAAACAGCTTTCTTGAAGTAATGAAAAGCATAACATTAATAGAATACAATGAGTGTATAAAAGACACTGAACCTCAATGCTTCCCGCATGAGGTCCTTTACCTCTAATAAAAATCTATGAATACGAAAGTTACTTTGTAAATACCAATTAAATTGTTCCCAGCTCAAGAACACATTTCCACACATGCCAATAATGCAATGTAACACAGTCTTCACATAGGAAGGTGAGTTAGCCTGCACTAAAATGTGCTAATTATGTACATAACATGTTACTTGAAATGTAGGCACAGGGTTGCAGTGTCTTTACAAAAGAGCAACCTGCGCCCCCCTCTTTGATTTGCTCTTCAAATTTTGGACAGTGGGGCTTGTAGGTTGCCTTCAGTGATGCTGAGAAGGTTTTGGATACTGCCTTATTATCGTTAGTATCATCATCGTATTTCTATCCTTTCAGATGCATGCATACTAAAACTTCAGATGTGTATATAATAAAATATAATAATCTACAGGTTTGTATAAAATGTTATGAGTAGATATTTTGAGGGATATTTCCAGTTTATAAAATGCAGTGCCTTTTTTTTTTTTCATTTTTATTTTTTTTCAAAATGCTCTGGTGTTGTGTGTAAGTGTTGAATCATTTATTTGAATATGTCTATCTATTCAACTTGCCCAGAATCTCATTTACCTCTCCATGCCTTCTGGCAGTTGAGTAGTCTCTGTTAAATAATTCTGCAGACTGAAAGCAGGTTATCTCTATTATTTAAAAAAAGCAGAAAAGTGGAACAGAACTGAAGGACTGAAATTAAAGTCAGGTCTGGTAGACAATCGTTACTGCAGGCAAGAAATATTGCGCGCTCAAATGAGTCTTTGTACTTTTTTCACAAATCGCATTTGTGTCATTGTGTACCTGGATTTCATATTCAGCATGCCCCTACCTGCTAATTCACAGGGGAGATGATGTAAGTTTTAGAAGACATTTACAGTAAAAATAGTTATGCTGATGCTTCCTAACGCAATAAGCATTTATGCCTGACTGCTGCTGTTAAATACTACCTGTCATCTCCAGAAATCATCAGCCTTCTGTAGAGGTAGTATTATTTTGATAAGTCAGAAAAGTAAAACAAAGACTGTAATATGCATACCTTATCACAAGATAGCTTTCACAGCTGTGTTAAAAAGACTTTTCTAAACCACTTTTGTAACTGCCCCTGTCTTTGGTTTTCTTTAGTTTTAAAGTTGTAAGTAACTAAGAGGCCAATTTAAGGCCAGAGAAGACAGGTAAGAAAAGAATGTGCAGGTTTCATTACAATAAATCAACTTAAAATGGCAATAGAAGAGGGCCTATAACCAGGTTTTCATGTTTCCCACTGATCACTGGCTTTTCATCTCATTTATCTATGACTTGACCATAATAACAGTAATAACCTTTTTCTTAGTAGATACTACAGTCAAGTAGTTTCCATCAAAATCAAAAAATTTGCAATAATTGCACCTTTTCAACTCAATAATTAAACAGGCAAAAAAGCAGAGAAAAGCCTGCTGATAGTGACTTTCAGATCAGATTCTGAAGTGGAAAAAATAATAGCTACTGGTTTGATAAACCAGTATACACTAACATACTGGCCAAAACTCTCAAACAGCTATTTAGATTTCATGTGTAGCTCTTCATATACTGGAAATGAGTGTGATATGCATAGATACAGGCAGCACTACAGATAAATATGTGAAATGCACTCAAGAGACATCACAGAAAAAGGACTGTGACAGTAAGTGTAGGTTTCTGTCTCACACTTTTTGTTATATAATAAAGTCGCCTGTATTACTGGCAGAAGCCATTCCTTTGATTATTTGGATGAAGATGAAAGCCTGACGTGAAAATCAGCCTGCAGTTGGTTAGGTGCTGACACTTTGTTCCTCTGTATCTCAAACTTCTCTTCAAAAATTACTGGATTGCTATTCGACATTTGTATTTTCCAGAGTGAAATACACTGGCTCTCTGAAAGACCTGTATTTATCAACCTTGTGACAGACATGCCATTTTTCATTTGGACACAGGTGAGGCATCAAGTGTTCATTTCCCTAACTGTTAAAGCTGATGTTGCAAAATGCAAACTTTCCTACAGACTTATGGGATTTCAACATGCACAACTAATCGGGCTAATTCTGAATTGGTCAAGACCATTTTAAAGGATGAGTTCATGCTGATGTATTAATCTTTCCCTGAACTGATGTTGAACCCCTTATCAGCAGGAAGGAAAAATAATTGGTGTGGCCTGGTAGAAAGATTCTCAGAGCTTTTTGCCTCACATTAAAATGCACTCCCCATTTTTACAAAAATGTCTGCAAAAGATGAAAGGCATATGTTCAGGTATAAAACATGGAAATGTTTCGCCTAGATATTTGTATGGCGAGAAACCTTACATGTGTGACTATATCAGATTTATAGCCATAAATAATCATTGTTTTATTTACAAATGTGAATTACATACTACTAAACCAATTCTGAAACAACCAAAATGATTATTTACAGCAAAGGAAACTCTTAATATTTCTTAATAAGGGTTTCTATAATAAAGTAAATACATCATCAGTATCATGTGTACTGTGTGCTACCAGTCGCTATTACAGTGGAGTACTGGTGGAATGGTCAAGCAGTAAAATGTAAAAAAAAAAAAAAAAGTTTTGACTGTAGTCCCAAAGATGGGTCACATGAAAATTGGATATTACCATTGTACCAATTTCATTGTAATGATTTCTTATTGTGCTTTAAGTTACAAAATATAATGGACTAATATTTAAACTGTGATTTATAAGGTAACTAAATTTGTACTTTACTGACAAGTTCCATAATCACATAATACCTTGAAATCCTCATCTCATCAATACCTACAAACACACAATATCATGTCCACTGTATTATATCATTTGAACTTGTTAATGCTCACTTTACTGCATGATACTGATTAAACCACACGAGTGGTGTAAATATGTTACACATTGTGGAATGCACTGCATTATGATATGCGAAAACATTGCTTGCATTCCTGTGGGCAAATGGAAGGCACATGAGACACTAAGCTCATTCCCTGTAAAAACAAATCCTGTGATCTCTGATTTGAATATAGGTTTAAAAATGGAAGTCATGAGTATGTCATTATAATATGTAGTCCATTCTTTCTGTGTTTATATGCAGTAGTTTACAAGCTGGTACAGTTCAATTACGATACAAAAATACTGGCATGGTGCAGCAGCAAAAATGCTGTGTGATTGTATGATTTGCTTTGGCAAGATAACCCCTATGTTTTTGGCAATTGCTGAAGTTCAAGACAGTGAGAGCAAGTCAGAGAGTGATTAGTTCACTTAGCTGAGAACCTTAGTCTTTCGGTTGCCTGGGTAATCATGTTTTTAGCTGTAGTATGCAGACAAATATTTTTGTAATTTCACTACTGAGGAAAACTAATGTTTTGGTGGTACCAAAATGCTATTGCTTCAGGAGAGCAACAGAGTAATAAGGAATTGAATTTTTCTATGTATGAAATACGATCTGTAGATCAATAAAAAACTTGAATTGTCAGGACAGTGGGAATTGTTATAACTTAGAAACGATATATAACTGCATTTGTGTCAACAGTTTAAATGCCTCCTGTGTTTCAAAGGCTGGTTTGTAAATGAGAGCGGGAAATGTGTACTTAAACAGCATTTCTGTGTACTCAAAATGTCTGGATAGCAATCATAACCAGTAAAAAAGACATGCCAGTGTTTTCATTAATAGCTCAAATGGCTTTGTGACATTCATGAAATGATGCTTTCTGAAACAAAATGCTGTTGCTCTAAGTGTTTTTGGGTAGCCTAAATAATTACATGTCTTGAGCTCCCACTGTGATTAATTATCTCTGTTGAGAGGATTTCTTATTTTAGAGTCCTATATAGACAAGAACTAGAAGACATTGCCTAAGCAACAACTTATCAAAATCAGCTTGACAGATTTGGGCTACACAGAGCTGGCCCTTCCGATGCTGCTAGACTCAGTGTAGCTACATTGTGTGTACTTTACCCTTTTTTATCTGCTTAAGAATTTATTGCTCTTTGTCATTAATGTATTGGCATCTATTCCAAACAGCCATGCTGATGAATAAGACTTGCGTTCTGCACTTCTGACAGATGAATCAAGGATGCAATCCTTTTTGACACTGAGACTGTGATCATGATTCATGACACCGCATAGCTAATGTAGAGGAGCTGGCACAAACATGCTCAAATGTTTTTGGGTTTTTATTTTTCTTTTACAACCACCCACAGCAAGAGGAACAGGGCTGTTAAATAATGCTACCGTGTAGCAGTGGTACACTATCCCTCAGAAATATACATCAAAATAATTACACATTTATGTTGAATAGTATTATCACCTGAAACTATATAGTCTTTTTGTTCTGAACTTTATTATGTTTCTAAAGGATGTTCCTACTCATTGTGTAATTCAGTTTTGTCTATTCTTCTTTTTTTCCCTAATACAAGTCCTGGGGACCCCCTGTCTATGCAGGGATTCATCTGAATAGTGAAACATTCAAATCCTAAAAATCATTGTCTGTTAAATATATTCAGTCAGAGTCAGTTCATTTTGCCAAATAATTGTAGTTATTTGAATGATTTAATGCAACATTCACAGCATGCTAGTACAACAGTAATTAATGGGTTTGTGTTTACACAGTTTATTTTGAATATACATGATGAGCAATAGATTTTACTGAATTTATAAAGCATCTCACCCCTTGAATGCTGCATATATTCTTTGAATTTTGTGATCCGTGATTTAAGTTTAGGGATGGAGAGACTTAACGAGGGGTATGGTGTCCCATTAGGGATAGAAGGGGACGCTGCAGGTATTCCATTAGTATAGTAATTGGCGTGGATTAGATCAGGTACAGTTGGACAATATGTTGATACTGTGCATGTTGCCCTCCATAATACCTTCTGTTCATACATTTTTTACACCATGGATCATGGATACCATGGATTACGCTGACACATTTTTGTGGTCTATTCTGCTGGGCACATTATGTCCAGGTCCAGAGTGCACAACGTCCTTAAGATAACATTGTAATCTGATGCTAGGGTGTGCACATTCATTACTTAAGTGTTTTTAGCTCTGACTGGGTTGCTCAGCAAGCATGATCACCTTAACTAATGTTTGATTCATTCATAATTACATTTAATTCATTCAATTCAGCAAAAAGATTTGTCCAGAAAGAACAAATTGTTTCTACACTGTATGTGACTAGTTGAGACTCTTTCTACTATAATGAGCCTGTAAAACATATTCCCGCTGATTGCAAATCTGGAAAAATGATATTTTGTGCCATGTTGCAACATCTATACTTGCATTTGGGATAGGAGGTATTTCCACAAATAACATAACACATGGAAGAGTTGCTTCTTATCTTTGGATTGATAAAAAAGTTTGCATGTGGCCATGATTTCTTCCTCAGTAATAAGACTGCAAAATGTAGTGAGAAGTAACAAACATGTTTTTTTGTGCTGTCTGGAGGTTGATATTTGCAAATGGAATAGATGGTTTGCTGACATGAAGTCTTAAAAAGAAACAGGATTTTTTTTCTTAAAAAGATGGCACTTGGCACAATCAAGACTTAGAGAAAAAGAGGCTTTTTGATTTTAAATACTTTTCAAACATCTAGCCCCCATCCTACATAACAGCTAAAATCTGAGCTTTGAGGCCAATTGAGGGAAGGAACGCTTGCCAAAGGCTGTTCATGCCTATATTCCTACTTGAACTGATAAGGCTAAATGTCAGGAAGTCCGTTTTACAGAACTTTTATCAATGTTTTATTGAGTCAGCTTCATCTTTTAGCTTTGTGACATAGTTTGGGCCTGTGATGCAAATCCAAACCTCCTGAGAAAAGTGGTTTTAATCAGCAGCAAAATCATTGGTCACAAAGAAAAAAGTCTAAAGGACATCTACAAGGAAAGGACACCCAAGAAGGGAGTGTCTGACTCCACTCACCCGCTCAACAGCCACAATTAACTACTACTGTTAAGGTTTGGAATGTAAGGTTGGAGTCAATTGCCCAAATTGTTATGAAATTCAGCTCCCTCTATGTATACATTTCATCAGTTCAATTCCAATTCCTGAGCATTTCTTTTAATTCAGAGTCAGTTCATTCCCTCTAAATTTCAATTTAAATCAATTAAAAAAATGCTGATTTGGGAATTGTATTCTCCCACTGCAATTCCCTTACATCACTTAACTTAAGCCCATAGATAGATCCCACAAGCACTTGCTTTACTCTTCACAAAACTGGTCTAAAATTGATTAACCTATAACAAAATGTGTATCAGTACTTAATCTCATGTGAACCCTTCATTACATATTTGAAAAAGGGACATACAATAATATATACATTTTAATTATTTGACCAATATAGTTTTTCCGTCTTTAGATGTTATTTTTAGAGAAACATTTTATTATGAAATCTGTTTCTTTGTTATGTTGACAAAATAACATATGATCTGATTGCCTCCATTTTGCTATGGTGCTAGAGACACCAAAGCTGTCTTTCTTCTGCTTGGCAGATAAATGAAACTACTGACATTGCCTGTTATGCCCAGCTCTCCATTATCCTGTTTTGTAGATGTTACAGGGATCATTCAAGAACATGTAATTGTTTTTTGATGTTTCAGGTGGTCCCAATGCTTATTCATGTTTATGTTCATCTGTATGGTTGCATCTGCCTTATTAATTTCCTTTGGCAGCAGGCAGTTTTGCAGTGAAAGGAAAGTATTCAGCTCAGTAGGTACAATGCAAAGTAGCATTAGATAGTTACTAAATGCACTAAATTGGATTTAATTATATGAAATGATCTTGTATTATATTGCATCTGTAGCCTACATGATTGTAGATTTAACTAATATATCCCATACAAGTAATATAATTGTAATCAGCTGTCATGGAATTCAAAACATTGTGTTGTCAATGTGTATCAATGGTAAATGTGCATGGTAAGGCAAGAACCACAACACAACCCCTGATTAAATTTAAGAAGCCTTAAGCCTTAAAGCAGAAAGGTCACTCAGACTGTATTTGTATGTTTCTATCTTTCTTCTAAATTCAGCTGTAAATAGGGGATGCTGTTTCACACATGGTCATAGTCACAATTTCAATTTTGTGGTGTAAGTCATGAAGGAAAAAATAGCGTTACTCTACGTTAGGAAAGTCTGCTATACTCTCCAGAAAATAAATAAATAAATAAATAAAAACAACACTGAACTTCCATATTAGAAAGCAGACTCCCTCATTTTTTAACTTCAAAAGCCCTTGCAGCATTCGGCCAGCCGAGCATTTCAGCTCTTTAGAATCCTCCTCCCTTTTATAACTGATGAAACATTTCTTGTATGAAACATTTTCTCTTCTTATTTTGAATTTCTGTGAGGTTCTTACTGCCTGAAGAGTAATTTTAATTCATTCAGCAGGGATTCTGAAATCTGCTTCCCAACTATGGTTATGTGGCTGGACTATACAAAGAAGTGAGTTGTTTGCTAATTTAAGCTATGGGGTTATGATGAAATGAATTAAGCAACTTAAATGCATGGCTTCAGAGTAAATTAATGGGTTTCTAGTTAGCTTCATGGACATTTAAAATTTTCAATACCCTAGAATGCAATTAACTGCATATGGTTTATATGTTGTCCTCTCATACTATAGCCTAATACTTTTATCATGTGAAATACTGCTCGTGGTTTATAGAACCAGGCTTTTAGTTCAATGCCAGGCTAAAATTAAGAAAATTGGGCCATCTGCCAGGTTATAGATAGGCAAGGCATACCCCATACCTATACAGCCCAAAATTAGGCCTTTTTATGGTTTCCCACAGAAATAACCATTATGACCCTGAGGTCTGAGTCAACTCCAGGGAACTCCCCCGCTGTCATCATCCATTGGCTTGCCAACTCAAGTCTTCCTCATGCTCCATCTTGCATCTGCTTAACCTGCCATCGATCCAGAGCACTAAGAAGACACACTCAGCACACAAAGGGGACCGCTCCCCTGCTGATGCTCACTGGAAGCTAGTGAGTCAACCACCCCACCGATTATACATCCCTTTTGACTGTGCTTAAATAAGCCCCCTTGCTCCCGCTACCCCACTAAAATAAATGCACAGGCACACCTTGTCAGCGGACTGTGTGTCCCTGGCACAGCCCCCTTGCCTTTCATACTCACAGCTATGCTCTCAGCTCTTGAATTTATTACTAACATGAACAAATGACACCACTTTTTCAGTAAAATTCACAAAGCATCCATTCATTCAGACATCCATTTTTAAAAATAAACAGCTTCCCCATGTGACACACAATCTTCCAACCTGAATAGCAAATAGGAAGTTACAGTATTCTGTTAGCACAACACACAGCTACCTGCTATGAATGTGGCAAAATAGAACCAATTTGTTAATCATTTACCCAGGATTGTTCAAATGTGTAATATGTCCTACGACAAAAAAAACTGCGTGAAAGAATAAGCAAGCTGTGTTTTTTTGGCCTCTCATAATAGTTTCAGCCATGCTTTAGCTCCAGAATTACAAGCTGCTTCGGGCACTGAGTTGAAGGGCTCTTGGCCATGTAGTTCTTCTATCTTGTGTCCAAATGACAAATTTCCCAGAGGACATACAGTGCTGTACATTCTTGTTTCTCTACAATAGAAGCAAACAACCTTTCAGCTGTTCATTGCTACAGAAATCAGATTTGTCTTTGCTGTTTTAAATAGTTACAATTATTTAAAAGCAGGAGCATCTGAAGGACAAGTCTATGGATCAACAAGTCATCTGCATAATGATGGCTTCTAATAAAATGTGGGAACATAAATGGCTTTTCGTAGATGCAAAGTTCATGTCACTGTGACAAAACCATACCCGCATTGAGGTGTAGCTGAACCCAACCAAGTGTTAACATCTGAGCAGTGATGGTGGTCTTTTTATTGTATTTATTATAACGTGTATCCTCATTTTCATGAATTGCTCTTTCAAATTAAGCTTGGAAGGTAACACTATGATAATATGCTCCTTAGGGAATACATGTTGACACTCTGCAATCAACAGAGAGAACAATGAAGTGACTCATTGCGAAAGCCCCTTTTTAGATTTCTTTTCATAGAAACCCTGTGAGGCTGTGCAGCACAATGTGGCAAAACGTAATTTATAACTCATCACATCCTTCAAGAAAGTGTGTCAGGGCTCCTCCGGTAGTGATTATGCTATGCAATGTACCAAACTCATCTGTATTCCTTGATGCAAATTAAGATGTTCATAGACGATACACAGCATAGTTAATAATACTTGAAGTGCTTTTCCTTGCATAATATTGATTGTATGGTTGATCACTCACTATGTGGAGAAGTCATTCACAGTGATAGTTTACATTGTATTTTGCTTTCTGCAGCTTGATTTTTGTGTTTTTGATCTGTACCATTAATAACTTTGCATAAATAGTTCTCTTCTGGTCTTTTAATGTAAATGTTGTTAGGTAGTTCCAACCACCAACCAGATTCACTTCACTGTTCCAGTGGGAACTACATGCGGTAGCACAGGAGGGTCAAAACAGGCAAATGTAATGAAGTATAATGAAAATAGTTATTGTTTAATTCATTTTAATTCACAGTGGTGTTATGATGTAACACAATAATATTGATTGAATGGATTTTCTCCTTAATTTTTCCACCCAGTACACTGCATAATGATAAATGTAATTTATTTTGTTTGTTTTGCAAGGACAATCAATTATGGCTGATTTGAGAGTTCTTATGGCTGATATAGTGTATCTAAACTCCTTTAATTATCCTCAGTGGCAGATGGCATCATGAAATATTTAAATGCATTTGATGTTAATATTAAAAATGTGACTATGTCCATGTCGGACGATGCAAGCTACATGATTAAATCTTATAATGACATTGTTCAGGGGTTCCTGCCAAATTCAATGCATTTGATATTATGCCAACATCATGGTAATTGCAAATAGTGTATGGGCAAATGATGCCCCCCCCAACCTGGCAATCTCGTACTTTTCACACCTATGTGGCATACTTTCTCTAACATTGGAAACCAATATGTGTGATTGAACCTGTAATCACATGCTTAGAGGTTGAATGCAGAATAGTTTCATGCATGTGCAGGGGTTAAAGTGGGCCGGAATGATGCGGAACAGCGTTCCGGCACCTTAGATTAATAAGTAAATAAATCTGGCAGTTTCATACATAATAATGACGATTATTATGAGTTCATTTTTCATGTGCTGCAGCCTGGCATTCCTTCCAGCTGATGCCATCAAGATACTCACTCAACAAATCATAAAGTAATGTCACCCCACGGCCCTGCCCCCACACTCAACACATATCCTTTTTCCATTCTCATCCCTTCCCTTCACAGTGGTTCATGGGGGCAGATGTCAATAAACTTGTGCTCGCGGTACTTATCATCAGCATCTAGCTAGCTACAGAAGGGGAGCGAGTGTAAACAGAGTTGCTTTTTTCTGAAGTGGTAATTTCAAATACAACGTTTCAAACACAGCTCAACAAATACCACCAAACACACAAGCTGTTTTATGTGTAACTTGGCAATCTGTCTTGCTAGCTACCGGTACGGTAGCTGACACTTCGGCTAGCACTTCGGCTAGCTTAGCTACAGTGACGTTAGGTCCTGCTCAGAAGCGGAGCTAGCATGGGGTCATTTTTCCCCGCTGCACCGCTACCATGCCCGTAACCGGCTATGAGGTCACCAAGGTCTGGACCTCGGTAATTTTTTTTAGAGCTAAAAATAAAATTTGAAGCTAAATACAACTGGATAAAAAAATAAGTGGTTGAGAACTTCTCCTCCGAGACGAGTGCATGCTTAATTCAGTTTAGAATTGTTATTTAGTGTCCGCTGTTTGTGAGAGTTGTGAGAGAGGGTGCAAGCGCAGCCCCTTGCATCATCAGCACTTCCACTGACAGCAGCAATTTGAATTTACGCATGTTGGCAGCAGCAGGTGGCTTGTGTGTGAACTGGCAGCATACCATTCGGTAAGACAATGCAATAATCGTTATGCCATTATCTGTAAGAAACATTCAGAACAGTAACCTGGTACAGCGTCTGGAGTAAAGGCAATTGTATGAAACATGTTAAATATGCGTACTCTGGCCATGATGAAGGCTAGGCTATTTCTTTCATATTAGTAGGCTAGCAAATGTTTCACACCACGCCATTGATTGAAAAACAGCTTATGTAGGCAATGGTATCAATAATAAAATAGTGAGCTTCCACCTAAGGACAAATAAAATGACTGACACAGTAACTAAATGATGTTTAGAAATGGCATTCGACTTCTGGGTTTATGTATTCACATGCTGGCCAGTTGTAACAGTTTAAGCCACCCTTGTGTTGACAGCCTGAAGACAGATCAGGGAAAAATATGTCATCCTCATCCTGCAAATTAGCATAGATACATATGTTTTTGGCATTCAACATTGTACTTATATCTGCAGTCACAAGGGGTACTGGGTGCTTCTTGCCTGTTGTTTCCATTGTCAGAGCTTCTGGGGGGCATAGCAACTTCAGTTCTTTGATCTTGTCAGGTCATTTACCAACAGCGACCAGTGTTTATCCGTTGCAGATATATTTGAATTTTTCTCAAGAATGACAAGGACAAAATATGATAATTAAATGTATAGAAAATTAAATGGGATAAGTGCTAGAGGCAATCTCCTTTTCACCCCTCCTGCCACTTTTTCCTTCATAGGACGTCCTCACCCTCATGGTTTTGGAGGGATTTCTCATTTCTGTTTTTTGTTTTACTTTGAAATGTCTTCTTCTGTTCAACTTGTTTTTCTAAATGTTATCCAGCATGTTCAAAGCCATAAAATTTGGCAAGGATGGCTGCAGCCTCCTCTAGTGCCGATTTGAATCTCAGTGGTTAAATCACAACCAGCTTAGTTAGAATGTCTGTTAGGACAAACCAATTCCTTTGCATCCAAACCGATTAGGTCCATGTGAAGCTCTGCCTAGGGCTCCTCAGCCTTAACAGGATTAAGTGTTGGTGCTGCTGTTTTCCTACTTTCAGAGTTCTGGAGTTCAGAGTAATGATGAGAAAGAGAAAATGAAAACAAAGCATTTCAGCTTGTTAGTGATTTCATTTCCTATGCACATAAACTGCTGTTATCAAAAATTTACAATCAAATCTGCTATGTTAATGGATAAATGTGTTAATTTAATGAATACTTTTCAATTGAGAGAGTCAAAACTTCCATGGCATTCCAATGGTTTTTGTTTAGATGGTCAGGTTATATTTTCCAATGCTACCAGATATAGCATTCCCTATTTCACAGAAAATGGTATAGTCCCTTTGTCCACAGAAACTTTATAGGAAGAGGTGGTCTCAGTATTTCAACCTTACTTGTCCTCTAGGGGGCAATGGTAAGGCATTTTTGTGCATTGCCTGCAGTATTGATGTGGTCTGTAGTAGGAGATGAAAGATCTCTGTTAATTCTCTGCAATTTGAATTTGAGTTTGGTATTAATGCAGCAGGCTACTGCACACTTATCAAGTTTGACTGTTGACTTGAAGTGACTTTTGGAAAGTGAAGTATTCCTTTCTCTAAATTGTACTGCCAGGCTGAGTGAAAAAAAAAAAAAAACTCTCTCTCATGCAGCAATCCCCTTGTGGTAACATTTCCCTGATCATTCACATATCTCTGACAGAAGTGTGCTGTGGAATGCAACTGGTTGTTCATATTCAAAGCTTATATTTCAACAAGGCGTTTGTGTTGCCTTTGTCATTTGCAACGCTTTGTCCTTATCAACAAGATTCCCTGTATCGCACCATTCAAGGCTCGAAATTTAGGTTTATTCATGTGCAATGAATTATGTATTTTCACAAATATTCACAAGAAATCTTTGTGTGGATCAATGCATATATGAATATTCAGACAATGCACTAACATCTAATTATTATCTACTTCATCCAATTATTTTTAGTAATTACTATTTCACCTCAACTGTAATGAAACAATGAAAGACTGGAAGCAAGGTCCATGGGAGCACAAAAGGGATCAATGCAATTTTTGCTTAAAACACATCGAGATAACGCTGAACATAAGAAAATTGATTTGAAGATGGTGATTTGCATACCCTTACATGAAAGTAACTTTAATTACCCAGACACAAGTCTATATCAATTAAAGTGGAAGCCTTTTTGCCTCTTACTGTTGTTGACTACATTACTTTAGTAATATCCATTTTCCATATTTTCCATTCACGGAATGAATATTCAACAGGAGACCAGTTTTATCCAATGTTCACATGAACTGATATTTCAGTGTGATAATCAGTCTGTTGTGTCATCAAACATACACTAGAATTAAACAAGAAATAATAAAAGAAACTATAAAGGATACATACTGGCATCATCTGCAGAAATAAGATTTAGTGCTTGCCAAACAGAGTGATGATCTCTGTTTGAATCCCTGTAGATGAGCAAATTGTCGAAATGAAATTTCTACAGAGTGCAGCTATACACCTGCTGGGTGAAAAACTAGATTTAATAAATATACCATTAAGACTTATTAACTTAGTAATTCTCTCGATTAGTTTAAATTGATAAAAATGATATGCTGGTAAAGTCATCGTATCAGGAGACTGGCAATCTTATTCATTATTTATTTACCATTATAATAAATTGATTTTTTTTCAATTTAGTATCTCTATAGTATCCGCATGTCAGCATTTTTGACAGTCTTAAGGACCACCAAATTTTCGTAATAAGCTGTATTAAATGTCATGTCCATTGATTTCAACAGAATCAGACTTCATTGGCCCAGTATGCTTTTGCACATACAAGGAAGTTGACTCCGGTTCCAATGTCTCTTGTAGTGCGTTCATACAATGTCAAAGTGACAACAGTAGTGCAGGACACATACATGGAATGGAGTAAGGATGGAATGAACATAAAAAATAAAATAAATATGAACAGATACTGTACAATAAGTTAGCAGCTACTGCACAATAAGTTAAAGTGTACGTGAGTGCAGGCTGTGGGTCTGCACAACAATTTGTTACAGTCAACTATTGCACTATGTTATATACGACTATTGCACAATAAGCATGAGATAAAGTGTACCTGACTGCAAGCTATGGATATGTACAACTATAGTTGTACAACTATTGCACTGTGAGCAAGCAGAACAGAGATGCAGTTGAAACATTGCTAGTTTAACAGTTCAAGAGTGTGATGGCGTGTGGGAAGAAGCTATTCCGGTGTCGTTTTGTTTTGGTGGGTAATGATCTGAAGCGCCTGCCGGAGGGAAGGAGATCAAATATGTGGTGGCCAGGATGCAAGGGGTCAGCAACGATTTTGCCTGTCCATTTCCTGGCTCTGGTATTGAAAAGATCTTGGAGTGTGGGCAGGCTAACTCCAATGATCTTTTCTGCAGTCCTGATGGTGCGCTGTAGTCTGTTGTTTTCTTGTTTGGTGGCAGAGCCAAACCTGTTACTGTTGGACTGTTATAGAGGTGGTGAGGACAGACTTGATGCTTGCAGTCTAGAACTTGACCAGCAATTCCTGTGGCAGGTTGAACTTCAGGCACAGTCGGGAAAGTTTAGAGTGGAGTACTTCTGGTTTGATGGTGTTGAATGCCGAGCTGAAGTCCACAAACAAGATCCTTGCATAGGTCCCTGGGCAGTCAAGGTGTTGGAGAATGTGGTGTAAACTGCGTCATCTATGGACCTGTTGGCCCGCAAATGTCCTGCAAATGTCATGCAAATGTTCTGACATCTTGAACTCGGACTGCTCACTTCCCCCCATGACACAGTGAAAATGCCCTGTGCCTGAAATTTATGATGGGTCCCACAATACACTACAGGTTCCCAACCCTATTGCAGGGCTCTACATGACTGTCTGTACCCCAAATATTCACAAGCACATCATATATTTTTCAGCCACCACTCACCATCCCCCATCCCTTTACACTGGACAAAGCAATGGTGCTTTGAGTAGAAATGACTATGTTTCTGCAGGGCATTTTTGCAGTCTGTGCTGACATCCAAACACCGAAAAACTGCACTACAACTTTCCAGCAACACAACATGGCTCTTCAATTTAGAATCGGTCTGTATATTATGATTCACAAGATTTTAATTTATAGCAAATCTTTTTTTCTGTCAGACCTGCATTCTTGCTTGCTGGCATGCATGCATGCAACTGAGTCTGAACAATGACACCAGAATTTCCCATTTAAGAAATGTCTTGTTAAAGTCAAATGCCTTTTTCCCAGACATCTAATTGCTCAGGTCCATTTGATCTTATTCAGGTTGGCTGTGGCTTGAGTGTGATGTAAGTGGGTGAATTATATGCCTTAACATTACTTTTTAACCACTAAGGCTGAACTTAATTTAATATATTCATTCATTCAAACAAATGCCTTTATCCCACAGTCAGCAGGTCATTTTCCTATTGCATCTAGCTGACACTGCATATTACCAATTGTACATCTTTAAATTGCTTTCTGTGCCTGGCTGCTAGCTGAAAACCGAGAAAAAAAAAACACACAGGGAAGCCTCTGCTCTTAACTCTCACTTTGGCAATCAATCTGGGGTGCCACAGAGGCAATCCTGCCTGCCATCAGTTGGTATCCTTTTGCGGACTTGACAGTAAAGTAGCTATGATAAATACTTAGGTTAAACACTGGTGATTTTGACTACAACCATAGTACCCACAAATATGGACAGGCACCAGGGAAGGCCTTATAGAAAATGTATTCCTCCCAGCAATGTATAAATTCTTATTCACTATATGCATTCATCAAAAGCAACTGGTAAATTCTGTGAGACCTGCTGTGTGATTTCTCTTTCCTTCAGCCAGTGGCATCACTTTTAAAATTGTGTATTTGTGTAAAATTGTGAAGTAATTTTGCCATTTGTAACTTACAGCATTTTGCCTGACCAATGATATGTGTTATAAAAGGCTTTAGGGATTTGACATGTATAAATCCACCTGTAAATATCTGAACAAAGAAAATGGCCAGAAAAAAAAAAATACATGGTGGGCAAGAGAGACGATAACTGCAAAATATCCCTGAAATATAAATCAAAGAGTTAGCATTTAAAACTTGTATAAACAAAAATCAACAAGACCTGCCCTCAGGTTGCCACTGAATCCAATTTCTCAAACCCAATATAAAAATGTTAAAACTATCAAAAAATGCATCCAAAACTAAATACATTCAGTACTTTTGTGGCAAAATGATGCCACAAGACTCTTGATTTATAGAAACTTGATTTACAAGAAAACTGTTTTTGACAGTAAATTATGGCATTTTTTATCATGGGCCTCCAGGGAGTTCTCATGGCACGCAATCTGAACTGTGTCAGTTTCAGATAAAAGGTGCCTTAAAAAGCGCCCACAAATAAAATCTCTAATCTTCTGTATGCATAAACATTAACCTTAACAGTTCACCTCATGAGGCCTTCACAAGACCCTAATCAAAATGGTCCCGCATTTGGTCTGGCTCATAAAGAGGAGGTGGAATTTTTTAGGGTAGCTTCTTCTATTTTCTTAACTGCAAGCTAGAAAAAGTTTTAAGGAACTCAGTAATGTACAGCTGAATTTCATTACTTTATATCTGCTCCCCCCAAAGAACCATCCTTGAGATGATTCAACACAAGTGTTAAACTAATTAACTCATTTAGAGTACATCAGGACATTGGCTTAAAACATCTCTTTCATGTCCCATTCTCTATAAATTAGTCCACAAATTCTATATAAGCCCTTATTGATGTTTTCAAATGAAAACAGCAGACAATAGCTCACGTCCTAGGCACTGCCTTGGGGCAGCTGGGTCATACTTACATAGGTCTGTGGAATGTCCTATAGTTGTCAATCTTTGGGAACATTTCATATCAGTTCCATCACAGCAGTACCTCTTGAGAAGTACCTCTGTGTCCAGGTATAACACTTTTTGTTAATGCCAGTAATGTTGAGTTAAGTTTCAATACACCGGAAAGACATTTCTTTATGGCTGCTCTAACTGCTGCCAAAAATCCATATGGAAGGGATGGGTTGATCCTGGTGTCAATTTAAGGTCTATATGGTTGAACTATTATTTACCATCTTATTTACCATTTTATTTTGGAGAGCTCCACTGATGGGGTGCATAAAGCTAGTGCTGTGACAATAACCATATGATCCACTGCTGTATTGTTTAAGAAAGATTGCATAGGGACATCTCCCTGTTGTAATATGTTGCATTGTTAGTTAGCTATGTGAACAGTTCTATTAGCTACAACCACCTGAGGCATCATTTTAATCAAATCCAGCCAGTAATATAATGGAAAACACACAATGCCGGTCTGTACCACAGGGGTCAGGACAGCGGAATCCCTGGCAACCTCCTGACACAGACTGATGACCCACCTCTTAAGTCTGTGTCTTGGTTCCACCTCAATCACCACCCCCTAACACCTGCTACTTGTATTACTACACATAAAATATACAGCAAGTATCACAATGTGTAATGGATTGCGTGATCTAGTGACTTTGATGTATAGTAGTGTGTGTACTTGGCTTCCCCTAGTTACTAAGCTATCTAGTCAGGTTAGCACAATTTAACTTGTGGTAGGGTTTGAATAGTGCTATGCTCACAATCACTGGTCTGGGATTGTTGTTACCCTGGTCTGACACTGTTGCTTATTCAAACTGAATGGTTACATTTATGTTCATTTGTGCTGGAAGTCACTCTGGATAAGAGCGTCTGCTAAATTAATGTCATGTAATGCAATGGAGTGTAATGAAAGTACTATCTGATCAAAAAGGAAAGCACCTCAGCCTTATGCTGGTTAGCCTCATGTCTGTGATGGCTTCAAAATCCAGGAAATGTGTCTAGGCTGACATTGGGAACTGGCAGGTTGAAGCTTCTGTCCCAAGAATCTGTTCTTATAATCTCTAATAATATGTTGGGTTTACTAGTAACAGCAACTCTTTCTTTCTCACACACCCCATGAAAACTTATGACATATGTTCGCTGTTAGATATAGTGAAAGTGTAATGCATAAACGTCATGTGCCAGGACATGCATCAGATGAATGCCCAAAAAATTCTCTGCTCTTTCCACAGTGGAGAATGCCAGCAAAAAATGTGAAAATGTTACTAGCTTGAGACGTGTTTAGGAAGTAGGCAGGGTCCATGAGAGCTACGATGTGCCTTGTCTAATAATTAAGATGGCAGGCACTGGGGAAACAGCCTGAAAGCTCAGTTTGTTGAGAGTTAGAATGGAATACGGTTCGGCAAAGGTGGTATTTGTAATGTCTTTGTGAGGGCTTCGCCATTTCCTTCAATATCGTAGTCATAGAGTCCTTTATCAGGGTAGGGGTCAAGTCCAAAAAATTCAATTCCATCTCCCTGAAAATTCCATCAGTTCACTTCCAGTTCCTAAACAGTTCTTTTCAGCCAGAGTCAATTCAGTTCCTCTCAATACTACTTTTAAGTCAATTAAACATTTCCTAATTCAATATTCTCCACCAACAATTCCCTCAAGTCAGTTCCTCTCTCGACCAATTCAGTTCCCTCAGTTTAAATTCATTTCCATCCCTTGAGTCAAGCCCATAGGCAGATCCCACAAACACTGACACTACCTTCTACTGATTTAAAATGAACTAAATGAATGAATCCATATGGAAATCTATATCACTACTTGATCTTACGTCAACTCTTCATCGCAAGCCTTATTTATAATTATTTCATTAATGTAGTTTTTACAATCTTTAGATGAGATTAGGCCATTTTGCCCTATTATGTTGAATAAAAAAATACAAAAGAAGTTACTTTTTCTGTTTTAGTCTCTCCTTTAAAATTATAGATACAGATGCAATACTACTATTGAATGGCAGGCTGAACACTAACATTACAAATATCCACAATCATACAGTATATTTGTAACACTGCAAAAAATGAACTGGTGCATTTTTCATGTTATCCCAATGTCAAAAGTTCCACTGCTTTCCAGGAGTCTCTCAACCCTCTTTTCCCAGGGTCAGGAATTTTTTTCCCCAGTGGGCCCTGGGTTTTCTTTTGTTTTTATTCCCTCTACAAAATGCAGTGTGCCACAAATTCAGTGCTTTATGAAAATTTTGATCATAAAAACGTCCTCAAACAAATTAAATTTGATTGATTAATGGATTGAATGCATCTACATGCATTGAAAAGCTATTAGCAAAGGGTCATAAAACTAGGAAGAAGGTTTAAGAAGGAAGGAAGGGAGAAGGAAGAAGGTTGACTCTACAAATGTCCTTTCCCATGAAATTAATTCCTCATTTGAATAAAGTCTTTAAATGTTTATGTGAAATTCCTAAACCGGTCCCCCGTTAAGTTACAATTGACAATCTATATTCATAAGAGGAATACAGAAGACTCCCTAACAAAGTGCTGTTGGGAAAGGGAGCATTCTCTTTCTTTTCTCAATCGTTTCTGTGTCTGTGTGGTGACTACTGTCCACAGAGTGATAGAGAGCATTGGGGAGACAAATCAGGAAAAGCCACTCAGCATGAAGTGTGGGGGAGACACTGCTGAGGACCTGGATTATTGGAAAAATGCCAGACCAGTGAGGAGACTTGGGTGCAGTGCCAGCAAGTTATGTCCTCTCCACATAAAGAGCACATTTACAGGAGGAAGACAAAATAATGGAAAAGCCAATTGAAAAATGTCACCATTTTGAAGTAACTAAACTGTAATTAAAAACGGGTCTGCAAATGTGTTTCATATGAATGCCAATAACATTTACCAATGTATTTCTGCCATAAAAGATGTTCTCAAATCAGCACTTTAATATGTCAACTTTTGTGGCAATATTTTGAGAGATTTTGGAAGAGAGCAAATAGCTGGTGCCTGAATTACAGGTGTGTTGGTCACAGAAATGGCAAAATTACTTAATTAATGTGTTAAGGGGAGCAATGTCAAAATTCATGACAACATTTGACAAACAATAAACTGTATCAGGGAAGAGGAACAGTGGTGGCAAAGCTCACCGACTGCGACAGATGGACACCTGACAGGATAGTTGCTAAAACTCACAAAACAGCCTCAAAAATGGCCACAGAACAACAAGAATCTACTTCTCTATGACTATGTTAAAAACATATCATTCGCCTCCCAAAGCTGATATTTATGGTAGCGCTGCCTTTTGGAACTACTCGGAACAAAGGCCAATGTGGCACAATGCATAACCTGGTGTAATGACCACAAAACCTGGACTTCTGAATAGTGGAAGAAAGCAATATTGTTGAATAGGTCCTCTAAGTTGATCCTTTTCTCTGTATCTGGATGGGTTTAAGGACAAAGCCACATTGCCTGTTCCCAACTGTTAAAGTCTGTGATGTACCTGTTATATTATGGGCAGCCATCTCATGGGAGTCATTACATCAGAATATTACACTGCATAGTAGAATTATGTGGAAGGAAAATTAAGCCACTTGTGAAGCAGCTGGCCTACAGTGCTGACAAAACAAAAGAATGGAAAAAAAAAAAAAAAAGCTTAGAAGAAAAAATATTAAGACAAAAACAAAGAAACCCAGCCTTGGACATACGGAACACAAGATGTTCACAAAAGTATGGTTCCAGCAACAGCCACACAACTGTATTTAATGTACCTTTAAGTAGGCAGGTGTGTGTGGCCTGTTAACCAATGGCTGGCTTCACATACACACAGGTAATTAGCATGACAAATGGTTACACAATTAACAGATTTGGATGCAATTGATGAAATATGATCTGCTATTGGTAGGTTTGAATTGAAGATGAACACTTGAACATTTAACATTTTAACAATTAATATAACAATGAGCAAGCATGCAGTTTCTAGGGGAGGTGGAGGCTCTTCTTCATACCATTTTAGCCAAACGTTGCTTTGCATTTAGGCAAACACTAATAAATGGATTCAAAAGTGGTTTCATAATCACCAGGATGAAGTCAAACACCTTCCATTGCCCCCAGATCTAAACATGATTGAACCTTTACAGGAAGTTCTGGAATGTAGAGTGTGGAGTATGTTTACACTAGCCTCTCTCAAAGAACTGGAGGCTTTCCTTCTTGGTGTAATATCTCATCAGAAACAGTTTGAAACTTATGACAGTATTCCAAGTGGGTTTGAAGCTATTCTGAAGGCAAAAGGTGGCCCAGTTCCTTATTAGTTAATAAATATGCGTACTTTGTTGGGTTTTTTGTCTACCCCCTTTATTTCCATGGTGTGTGTTCTGTGTACTGGGAAGAAGCTGGGAGACTGTAGCTGAGGGATTTACCAGCTGGCAGGAACTGGTGGGCTGGCAGCTTGGACACAGTGCACGACCTCACAACAAAAGGGAGAGATGAAAGGGTTTGGCTGTAATTGGACTGGAGTGTGTATTTTATCATAATTATTCTTACTTTGATGGTGTTTCCAATCTGGCAGGATGACTCAGGTGGGAACACCATTCTTCCTTTTTTCGTGTGTGTATGTATATATGGGGATAGTGGGGAAGACCTTACTCTGCTCTTGTGGGTGTGATGGTCCCATAAGCAGCTTCACCACTTACGCTCCTTGGGTATTAGCACTTTGCGCCACAGTTCCATAATGGAGGTCCCCGTGCAGGGATTTGCCATTGTGTGTTTTATAGCATTTTGCTGTCTTGTGATGTACCATGTAATTTCTTACTGCATTTACCAACAAGTTTTCTATTATAACAATTATTTGCACTTCTGTATTGTTTGTAGCTTTAACTAACATAGTCATTGCTCTATTTGTAGTCGCAAATATCAGAGATACGAGACACATATAATGAGTTTTTTAACTAGGAGTGCCCACTTGTGATAGCTATAGCAATTTCCACCTAGGATATTTATTTGTGCTGTTTTAGGCAGAAAAGAAAATTGAGGAAGCAAAGTTAACAAATTTGAGAAATGTGAAATGTGAGTAAAGCTGAACTGTGCATCTGTGGATGTGTGTGTTTCAGTGTGTTAGCCAGCAGGGGGAGCACACTGTGTGGGGTTTGTGTGTGCAGTGTAAAAGAAACATGCTTACCTGTGGATGGACATCTCAGGGTCAGGATGGGATCCTGCGTGGTTGTTTGATAGGCTAAGAGAGGGGTAAAAAGTAAAGCACGTATCTGGTCCTTGTGTTACTGGGGGACTGGACAGAATAAGACCTGCGAGGGCTTAGAGCTGGTTGTGGGATGGCCCACAGTTTATGACACATGGTGACTCATTCACCTGAAAGGTTTCCAGATCTGAAAACAGACTGTCCTTGTATGGGAATGACACAGTTAGTCTTAGCATTTGATAAAGTTCTAATCCAACAATCTCTAATTTCAACAGGAAAAGGATGTTTACAACTGCTTCTCCAATACAGGATGCAATCTATGGTGTCAATCACTAAATGACAGTCTTGAGCTGTAACTGTCTGTGGGGCTCTTAATCTGGGATGGATTGTCTTTGCTTGATTGACATTTCATTAAGATTGCATGGTGGTTTTGACTGAATCGAGGCTTCATTGTGTATGTGAGTTTGATGGTAAAGGCTTTGCATTTTAAGTAAGCTTATAAGCATAACAGCGGCAATTTCTGGTTTAACCAGAATTAACCATACCATTTACCAATTAATTTAGTCAATACCTTTCAAAAGTGATATTCTGTCAACACCTATAAAAATACACTGTGTACCACCAAATATACCAGAACTGCATCGTAATATTCGTTTTGTCACACTGCCCTCTACAGGTATGCTCTCTCTCTCTCTCTCTCTCTCTCTCTCTCTCTCTTTATATATATATATATATATATATATATATATATATATATATATATATATATATATATATATATATATATATATGAGAAAGAGACTGTGTGTGTACGTAACGTTTTTTGCTTACCTGACCCACAGTGTCAACTTTATAATTTTCTTTGTATGTAAGTATGTACATATTTTCCCCATAGGTCACTGTGTGTCAGATTGTTGATAATACAAATTTTAGAATAAAGGAATATGGTCAGATGCTTGCATGCACTGTCGTCAGCCCTTGAGACGAAAAATAATAGCACTTTGGCAGATCTGTGTACAACGCGATACAAGCCATACCACTTACACGATCTGAGGGATGCGTACTTTTGCTAATCTTACACCGCTCTTTTTTGAAGAATTGGACGACATTTACATGGATGTAGTCTATGGTATTTGGTACATGAGGTACAAAATAATGTCATTATATGTGTTTGTTAGAAACACGCGTCAAATGGAACCTTGATTTTTTTTCCCTCAGAAACACTGTAACCTGCTTTGCCGGGTTGACCGTCACGTTGCCAGCGTGAATGAGGCAGTTAGTGCAATGAAATGGTGGGTATACAGAGTTAAAAACCCCTGTCTCTCTTTACGGATTTTACCGTCTCGTAACGAAACGAACGACAAGAAAAACAACGAAGCATTATCACTCTGAGAAAAGGGGAGAAACCGCAAACGGTGGTGTGTTTTGGCATGCAGGAAAGCGAACCGGGTAAGAATCCGAAGTACTTAATGTACTGTTGTCTCTTGACCTGCTGAAATCATGGTATTCACAGTCTATGTTCCTCAACTGCACCTTGTCATATATGCAGTACGAGTCATGAGATTGTGTCCGAAATAATGGAAAGACACATTCTTCCTCGTTTTACCATCGTACGGATTTGTTCATTTGCATTTAAGCAGATGTTCGGATAAATAAAATGCACGACGCTGCTGTGGAAGTCATTTTTATTCGTATCCCAGCTGCCTGAATACGTTGAATGCTGATGCATGTTAAGTGTTAGTTTTAAGGCATTTTATGTCATCCTTAGTTCTTAAGGAATTAAAAAGACATTTACATTAGGATCATTATTATTGATTCATTAAATAAACCAGAACACGGACAACTAAGTTACCGTAAGGTAGTTATTTAAAACTAAAGGAAAACTGAGTCTGCCTTTATGTAAAATAATAACTCGATTGGGAGTGCTTCCTTCGAAAACATGGGAATAAGCTTTCCATAAGGCCCGCATTGACGTGCGCAGTATGTATCATGGAGACTACAGGGAAAACCTTGCCAGACATGAGACAGACATTTTTGCTTCTGCGACTCAAAAAATCTGTCCGAAAATAAATCTCTCTCTCTCTCTCTCTTCTCTCTCTCTCTCTCTCTCTCTCTCTCTCTCTCTCAGTTTCTTTATGTATGTGTGTGTGCGAATGAGACAGAGAGAAAGAGAGAGGGGGAGGGAGAGAGAAAGAGCATTTGCGTGTGAATCAAGATTCTAAACAATAATGGAATATATGGTACACAGGAAAAAAAGAAAACTTGTATGTTATTAATTCTCACATGAAGATGAAATTTGGTTATTAAGTCAGTGACGTAGCCCATTGGTTTGCGCTTTTAATCAACTCGGATCATTTTTTTCTGCCCCGAGGATGAGGGGCTGTGACTGACGCCGCTGTTACACAGCTGGCAAAACTGGCGATGAGCTTTTTCAATGATAAATCCGCGGATTTACGATCATTAAATTGGTCGGTCTTGCAATATTCCGGAGGAAAGCGTTCGCTAGCCAAGAGTTGCAAGACAGCGTTTAAGTTGCCGGATATGCAGGGTGAGTAAACAAAATGCGTTTAGAGTCTTTTAGAGTATGTGAGAATGTATTTCTTCCATCCAGTATTCAAACTACGGAATTTGATGTTTGCTCTGGAAACTGGAGCGGGAGATCAATGTGGTTGAAGACAGAATTGTTGCGTTAGGGACAAGAACACCTACGTTCAATTATAAATATTATGTGTAAAACAGCACATGTGAATATATATTTACGCATTTTACATTTACATTTACATACATTTACGCATTTTTATTTAAGAATAATGAATAACATATTCAGTAGCTTTAGCTCTGTCTTGTGTGTGCATGGTTTTCAATGACTGTGCATTTCTAAACAAACAGAACATGTATTTCAGATAACCATTTTGGTTGTACGCTTAATATTTTCAAGGAGGGCAGACACTGCATCTCATCATGGCTTTACATAGATTTCTCATGGGGATCTGGTTTTATACTCAGTAGTGTTTTCCTACTGTAACATATGTGCATTTATATTGTAAGTGTATGGGAGTATGATGAATATATTCTTTGTCATAAGCAACACCACTGGTATCTAAATATCACTGTTGGCAAGATGTTATTTTATTTTATTTTATATTTCATTTTATGTCAAATCCATGCACTTAGTATAGATTTATGTATGTATGACTGAACTGTGGTGTTTTGAAATGAAAGTTCCTGCATTTCTTGTTTGTTTCTTTTTTTCTAGATGACACTACATACTGCTACCGAACAACAGTGAGTTGGGACATCAATTTCTGTGAAAATGCATATCTGGATATTGAAATTAATCCTTTTGGTTGCTACATCTCTAAGCTTTGTAGAGATGTATGACAATTATGGGGAGATTTGCTTAAATTTATGTACCTGTGAGGAGAAGGATGCAATCCTAACTGTGAGCTGTGAGAACAGAGGCATTGTTAGACTATCAGAAATTAGCCCTGTACATTTTTCACCCTATCATCTTTTGCTGACTGGAAATCTCTTGAAAAAACTCTATGTAAATGATTTCGTCAATTATACGGGGGTCACAATTTTGCATTTAGGCAACAATGACATCTCAGAAATTGAAACGGGGGCTTTTAACGGACTTCAAGGATTAAAGAGACTGCACCTCAACAATAATAAAATAGATGCCCTAAGGGATGATACGTTTGCTGGCCTTGAAAGTTTGGAATATCTACAGATTGATTATAATTATATTACTAGCATAGAACCTAATGCCTTTGGCAAACTCCATCATTTGGAGGTATTGATTTTGAATGACAACCTGTTGTCTGCTCTGCCTACCAACATTTTCCGATACGTCCCCTTAACTCACCTTGACTTGAGGGGAAACCGTTTGAAAATGTTCCCTTACATTGGTCTTTTGGAGCACATGGACAAAGTTGTGGAATTACAGCTGGAGGAAAATCCATGGAATTGTTCTTGTGAGCTCATTGCCCTGAAGGCTTGGCTGGAGAGCATCTCCTACACAGCCTTAGTGGGGGAGGTGGTGTGTGAAACACCTTTTCGACTGCACGGGAGAGATCTGGATGAGGTCTCTAAACAGGAGCTGTGTCCTAGAAGAGCTATTTCCGAGTACGAAATGCGGCCACAGCCACCCCTGAGCACGGTCAGCTATTTCCAAACAACACCGGTGGCTGTGACAGCGTCCGCAACCTCATCTGCGGTTTTACGGTCCTCATCAAGGCCGACAAAGGGCACCCGCCAATCAAACAGATCAAAGTCTAAACCGACCTCACGCATTCCCCCAAATAATCCGTACAACTATGGTCCAATAATTGCATATCAGACTAAATCTCCTGTGCCTTTGGACTGCCCCACTGCCTGCACTTGCAATTTACAAATATCTGACCTTGGACTGAATGTTAACTGCCAGGAGAGAAAGATTGAGAACATCTCTGATTTAAAGCCCAAACCTTACAATCCCAAAAAGATGTACCTCACAGGGAATTACATACCTGTGGTACGAAGGTCTGATTTCATTGAGGCCACTGGATTGGATTTGCTTCACCTTGGCAACAATCGCATTTCTGTTATACAAGACCGAGCCTTTGGGGATTTAACAAACTTGCGAAGACTGTACTTGAATGGCAATTTAATTGACCGCCTCACAGTAGATATGTTTTATGGGCTTCAAAGCCTGCAGTACTTGTATTTAGAATACAATGTGATCAGAGAAATTGTGTCGGGCACCTTTCACTACGTGCCCAATCTTCAGCTGCTTTTTCTTAACAACAACCTTCTGAAAACATTACCTGAGGGTGTATTTGCAGGCTTGGGTCTAGCCAGGCTTAATCTCCGCAGTAACCACTTCCAGAATCTTCCTGTGAGTGGTGTCTTGGATCAGCTGAAGTCACTGGTGCAGATAGATCTGTACGAGAACCCATGGGATTGCTCCTGTGATGCGGTGGGGATGAAGATCTGGCTGGAGCAGCTCAACACTGGCACCGTGGTGAATGATGTCATATGCGGTTCTCCACAGAGGCTGGCTGGGGAGGATATTCGATCCATTAAATCCGATCTCCTCTGTCCGGATTATTCAGATGTAATCATTTCTACGTTTTCTCCATCTGAAGGACCCACCCCTGGCAGTTCCACTACCATGGAGACATCCCTGAAATATAATACACCCACCAGCACTGTTCCCCTATCTGTTCTCATTCTAAGCCTCCTTCTGGTGTTCATAATGTCAGTCTTTGTAGCCGCAGGGCTCTTTGTGCTTGTGATGAAAAGACGCAAAAAGTCTCAAAACAACCGAAATGGCACCAATAACTCAGATTTGAGTTCTTTCAACCTGCAATACAGTCTTTACAGTAATAGATCAGCTCCAAAAGTTAAAACTGCCGCTGGACACGTATATGAATACATCCCACATCCACTGGGTCACATGTGCAAAAATCCCATCTACAGATCCAGAGAAGGCAATGCAGTTGAGGATTACAGAGATCTACATGAGTTGAAAGTGACATACAGAAGTAATGTGGAAAGATGTGAAAGAGACAATGATATGAGAAGTCCTTCTTACAGTGTGAGTACCGTAGAACCACGTGAAGATCCCTCTCCTGTCCAAGATGCTGAACATTTTTACAGGGGTGTCCTTGAACCCACCAAGCAGTCACCTTCTGGAAACAATTATGAGTATAAGTACACTGCCCCTCCAGCATATACTTATACACCAAGCTATGATGTCAGGCGTCAGTATTTGCACCCTGACAGGATACGAGAGACAGTGCTCTATGGTACAGCACCAAGTACTGTTTATGTCGAGCCCAGCAGAAATGAATACTTGGAACTAAAAGCTAAACTTCAAGTTGAGCCGGACTACCTCGAAGTTCTTGAGAAACAGACAACATTTAGCCAATTTTGAATCCCACATTTGTCTATATATAAAGCATTTTTCATTAAAGTATGGTTTAAAGCTGAAGGGTGCCTTGGCACAGAATAACTTTTATCTTTAAAGACCAGTAAATGGGGTGTGCTATGTTCTTATTTTCAAAACATCACAGGGAGTCAATGCCTTCTGAAGAGAACAGGACAGATGTTAGGGTTGTGATTCATAACCGTTGATGCAAATATATTTTTTTATGCTTCATATTAAATACACATTAATATACATGTACATGTAACTTCACCCAAATATTTTAAGGAATATAACTATACATATGTTGTGAATCACAAATGTTTACTATTCATATTCAAATTGAAACACTGTATATCAGTGCATTTTACTGGACAGGTTATTTTCTGCTCTGGTCTGTATGTATGTATTTATTGGTATGCTTTCTTGAAATCTGCCATGTATTTTTGATTCTTCATTGATATTATCTAAGCATCTTTCATAATCCTCTGTAAAGCTTATGTTTGTAGTTTCAGATAATTTACTGACTGTAGCTTGCATAGTCAATGTGGCTTCATTATTTAAAGTTGCACACCCCAATCAGAAAGAGACTTTGCATAATTAAAAAGTGTTTCTGTATGCTCTCTGCACTTTTTGAAATGGTAGGCCCAAGGGTCTTCAGTCTCTCAGAAAAATCATTAGAATTATTATATATTAAAAATGAATATGTGTATTCATTCTTAATATGTATTTTTAATATGTATTTAAAATTCATAAATAACTAAAGTAATAATTACATTGTGTAATACTGATATTTTAACGTAAGACCTATTTTTATACAGGTATTCTCAATTCTTTTTCCCTTACTGTTATGGTTTCCAGATTTTTGATTGCTTTGCACATATTGCACTATACTGACCAAAATATGTTACTGTCAACAATAAATATGATGTCAGGTTCATATATGTACATTTTCCTATACAACCATTTCCCAAAGGCAGCTAATATATTGTAAAGGAGGCAGAAGAATTAGAGGCTTTAAAAAGGTTTATTCAACAAATTATTTTTTTTTGCAATTATTACTTTTTTCAGTATTGATGTTCATGGATCAAACTGTATGTGCATCTCTAAATTTAAATAGTTTATTGTGGTCACACAACTGATTGTTTTACACACATAACAATAACTGATTATTGAAGGAAATGGTATTTTACAGGTTGAGTGTACAATCTCGCTACAGTAATTTAGCCCATGTATTTTATTAATTTACCAAGAAATATAAGCAGACTTTCTCAGTTTGTTGTAGGGGGTAGCATAAAAGCTGATATATTAACTAGATTACTAACTGTCTCACACACAAATTAAGTTCACATTAATAACTGTATGCAATTAAACAACAATTTACACACATTTAAATTATATAGTTCTATTTGGAAATCATAATCTGAACTGAAACAGACAAAACCAGTAACTGTGTCTAGCACAGACAAGGTGGTTGAAAGTTGATCAGAGTGACTGATTGCTAACTAATTTGTCATGTTAAGAATACAGATCTTGTCAGCGCTATCCCAAAATGATTTTATACAGGTTCTTTTTTATGCTTGCAGAGAATTGAGTAAGGCCCTGAAGATTTAAAGGTCAAAAAACACATTTTATCTAAACAACCTGCAAGTCATTCAGAAGAAAATGAATCATGACAAAATGTCTAAGGGCTAACTGGGTGGCAAGGCCAAATCATGTGGGGTGAAAATTAATTTGGGCTATGACACATTCATGTTCATTTGTTTTCTGTTGTTTTCATGCTTTTGATTGTGTGTGTGTGCAAGTGTGTGTGCATGCATGCGTGCGTGCATACATGTGTGAGAGGGAGAGAGAGCAAATGAGATTTGCTCCAACCAGAAAAAAAAGTCGAGTCACATATTCCATTCTGTTATGCACTCAGTGTGTTCCTCTATGCTTAACTGGATATATATATATATATAATTGTAAGAAACTCCATGATTGCAAAATATATCCATTTTTGATTTATGCATCTTAGCAATAACTTATTTTAACAGTGCTTGAAGCTACAGGGGATTTTAACATCAGCAGCAATTAATGTGTGTGGGGGTGTGGGTGTGTATGTGTATGTGAGCGTAAATGAGTGTTTGTGTATGTCCAGTATGTCTGTCCAATAGCAAATATGCAAGTCATTATTAGTTGTCTGTCAAAGCGCCACTGGTAGATGCTCATATAAATGTTAAGTAACCAAAATGGCCAGACTACATTGCTTTGACTAAGAAGCCATACTACTTCACAGCTGCTTCTGACATTTGCCTCTGTTTAGTTGTGTGTGTGTGTGTGTGTGTGTGTGTGTGTGTGTGTGTGTGTGTGTGTGTGTGTGTGTGTGTGTGTGTGTGTGTGTGTGTATGAAATCAGAAGGCAGTGTAAAGGGTCATGACTCCAATGCTCAAAGGCAGTCATAAAGCATTAGAGCAGTGTTGGTGGTGTGGTTCCTCAGCTGAACATCTAACATTGGCAGTAAGAAATACACAGATGAATGTCTAACATCAATGGTTTAGTAGCTGATTTGTGAATATCTGTGTAAGCATAAATATATGAACAGTATCTCCTGACATTCTAATTACATAGTTTAAATGACTTAAGTAAAAATGTTCTCTGATATTTTGTTTAATAAATCTTATAATGGTGGCTGCAGCATTGCCATTGTGCTAGAATGAGCACCTTCCAGACAATGAGTAAATTAAACTAAATTAAACCTGCAAGGACACATGCCATCAGTGCTTCTGACACTTTCACCAAGTATCTGTCAATCTAAAGGACATGCAGCCAGAAAGTTTATTTTCTGTCTGTTGGATTTATCTTCTTTAGGCCAGTGGATAATCCAAGGGAAGACACACCATGATCAATATTTGAATAATTCTGTTTAAGAGCATTTTGAGCAACTGTTGGCACAAAGACCACATAATGCACACAAATTACTCTGTTTGTTAGTTTGATCATATTAGCTAACAGAATTCTTCAAGACATGAAAAACTAAACTCTTTTGTCCATCTACCTTATAATAAAAGAAATAGCATTGTCTCTATTAAATTACTCTATTCATGTTTACTTTGCATAATAACGCTTTGGCATGTTCTGAGCATAATTAAAATGCGTGTAATCAAAAATGCAAATGCAACTAATTTAGTGTATTTCAAATGATTCATTTTGAATTTTTGAAATTTCGAAAGTTCAGTTTTTCACTGACTTCTCATTAATGCTGAACTTTTTTTTACTGAAATAGATTCTCTCACATATTACATTTCTAGATTGTTATGGTTATCATATACATCACATTTGCATATAAGGTGGTGCAATATTGTGAATGATTTTGAAAGTCTTGATTCTGTAAGGGCATTAATTGAGCATTTATACATTTTCAAGATGGGATTTTGACAAAAAAAAAAAATGATTGTGTTTAGAAACACATTTTAAAATCAGATCCATTTTGTTTATTTTTTCTTGATGTGACTAACTCACCATCATTTTGTCTGACTTCTAAGTAATTGGGGGTAAATAACGATTTTATTTTGTCGGGAGCAACACAAAGGAGCAAATAAAGTAAATGGGTATGATTTTGATGATACAATGAATGCCAAGCACAACATTTCAAATGAAGTGGAGCAATGGAATGGAATTATATATTCAACATGGACTTTTGGGGGTGCATTTGCTGACACTGTAGCATGGACACAAATGCCAGTGCATTCTGCAACTGGAACCTTCCCAGTAGTAGAGGGTGAAGGTGACTGACTCTGACTGGAAGGCCTTAATGTATTTATTATCATTGAACTCTGTTTGTTGGCTTGCTCTTATTCATCCAGAGCCATGGGTACCCTTTTGTTTGATAAATGGCAACCGCAGGTCACTGACTCCAAAGCCTTAGCACAGGATGTCTCCCAAAAAAAAAAAAAAAAAATCAGATCAATGTGTGGCTTCCTTGAGTGTGTCAAATAATTTAACTGTCTCCACATTGTGATTAACATCTTTCTTTTTGAGTGGGAGCAAAGTCATTATGTGCCGCTCCTGCAGTGGTGACAAAAAAAATGCACCCAACTACCCAAAAATAGACTACCACAAGTGGTTCTGTACAGAATTTAGTGTATATACATATTGCACATGTGTATAGGCATTGGCATTAATGTGTTACTGCTTTGTTGGCAGTATGTGTCATGTTGGTGTAGGTTTCATTTTATTTTATTGTTTGCAACAGGGACACCAATTGTTAATTCATATTTCATTCTGATTTATTGTTGGTATGGGGAAAGAGCCATGTGCTAACATTAGTTATTTTTCTCCCTTGCATCACCTCACACACAATGGAGTCTCCAAGATGGTTTTGTCAACCTAAGCCTGGCACATGACAATGTGATTTCATGCGAAACTCCTGATGGTAATATGGAAATTGTCTTCCCTTACAGGAGCAGACTTTAAAAATAAAATTGCATATTTCACTGCTGTCAGTGAAGCAGCAGTGGCCTATTGTTGTTGCAGAGGATTATTGCTGTCTTTTCCTTGAGGTATATTCACACAGTGAGATTTCATATCGGGGTTTTTGTGTATACGGATGTGTTTAAATCAGAGCTTGCCTTGCTGTAAAATTCAATGCACATGAGCAGATTTTCCATTGTTCCTGTTCAGGATTTTCTCAGCTGCTTATAAAAGCACAGTGAGAAATCATGTATAATTTTGAAAAAGGCTTGCAAAAGGAACCAGAATTTGCATTATAAGATTGGGTTGATAATGCAATGGTAGGAGGAGGACAACTAATTTCCTGCTTTCCTGAGACAGATGTTGGTTTAATGTAGATACTAAGAGGTTCTGTGAAAACAAAATATGTATAAATAAAATATATTTTGTTATTGTGGGCTTTTAATTTTTTTATATTTTTTTTTCATCATAGGGGTATTATACTATCACAGGTGCTATGAGTTACCATGATATTTAAATGGTTAAAGAATCCATTTATCATGGATACTGGTTGGTGGTTGGAGGAAGAGGTATTTGATTTAAGTTTCATTATTCAGAATATTAACCACCTCAATGAATCCATAATTTGGTGGTTTAAATCTCAAGTATAAGATGAACAACACAGGTCTCATTAAGTCCTTGAGTATTTCATACAGTTAAATGAAAAGGCAGTCATTTTTCCCCTTGAACGAGGTACAAATGCAGTATTTTAAATTTCAGTACATAGTCTTAATTCAGTTTGATTGCTGTGTTTTGTGTCCAGAATGTGTGTTGGAGAACAACAATGGGAATTAGGAACAAAATATGCTACAACACAAAAAGCTGCAGAAATATTTTGGAGATAACATTTTTCACCTGCATTTCTGTGTTTACCACTGCATGGGTTGTTTTGTTGAGTTGATAAGTGCTCCATCTCTTGTTACTCCTGTTTTACCATCAGAGTTCAAAACTAGTCTATTCTATGCACTGTTAAGATCAGGAGTGTAGGGAACTTAGCATAATTCACAATGTTCTTAATTAATGCAGCACACAGCTTATTCTTTTTAGTTTTCACTCTCTGTATTGATACATGTGGAGACTACAATGATTCCTTAATGTCATTGATATTACAACACTGGCGACACAATCATATTACCCAAATAATGCTTTCACTCAAAGGTGCAACTCAGTTTGTATTTACTGAGATCATTACATAAGGAATTTGATTGCAGTTTTTCTGCCTAAGTATTTACTGGGGTTGTTCAGTGTTGTATATTCGTGTTAAGTGTTGGAGAGATTTACTTAAAGGGTGTGAGATATGCTAATCATATGCTATTTTCTGTGTTTTCTCCCTGACAATATCTCACATTTGCTCCTTCACTGTAAATGTGGAGTAACTAAAACTGATAATTATAATGGTGACTATCAAATCTCCCTATCATATACAATGGCAAGGAAGACAGTGAAAACCAAAGAACTTAACATTCCAAAGGAAACTTCAAAATTCATCAAACATTTATCAAAGAAACAAAAGTAAATTAAACTTCATTATGCTAAATCAAACAAAGATGACTTCACTCACTCCATGAGACCACATGCTGAGCAGGATGAGTGACAGGCCATTCTACCTCCCACCACCCCCCCCACCCCCCCCTTCCACACACACACACACACACACACACACACACACACACACACACGCACACACACACAAAGCACAGCTGGTCTAGTTGTAATTCTCTCAAAAACACATTAGAGCTAAAGAGCAGTATGCCGCACAATGTTTGGAGGTTGCTGATCCTACCACTACAGGTATTTTGATAATCACATTTAAGTTTCGGCATTTAGTGATTAATGCTGAGGATACCTGACACTGTCAGCACTGATGCAGTACGGATGCCTCACTATGTTCCATTCGATTATATGTCTCAAGTGAGCTATGAGTGAACTCTTTGGAAGTCGCTCTGGATAAGAGCATCTGCCAAATGAGTAAATGCGGAGGTAAATTGGATTCCCAAGCCATTTCGTTCCGTTTCACTTTGGAAGATTCTCAACATTTTTGTTGATTATATTACACATACAGTATATGACTTTAATTTCTATAATAACATGTATGTCCACATCAGTTAAAGAGTTAGATTAACTCTGAAAAACACCAGTTTACAACACATAAGTTACAAATTGAAATTATACTTCCATTTTAATTGAAATGGGTGGAAAAAGGTAGAAAAAATGTTGGTGTAATATTGGTAATGATGGTGCAAGGTTCAAATTTTTGGATAGTACAAACAGTCAAAAATGGAAGCTTGACCTGTTTTACCCTGTTTTTGCTCTCAGTGACAAAAGTGTGACATTTTATTTTGGGTTGTGAATTGATGCAAATGCACGACACTGTAGTATTTAAATACATACATACTGCACTTGCATCTGCATAAGAGGTACCTTTGACCTGGCTAATTTTCGGACCTGTATACCATAAGACTTCACAAGAGGAATCAAATTTATGTTATGTCATTGGTTGATTAACTACCCATCGCGCAAATGTTAGTCAATTAATCACATCAGTGTAGCTCTGCAATCACAGGATTCATGCAGCGTATATAGCTGGATCAATACACTGTAACACATTCACTGCAGGGTAACAAATAACACTGTTGTTCTGTAGATATGGGGACATGCACTTTTTTAAATTAAATTAAACATTTACATATATATATATATATATATATATATATATATATATATATATATATATATATATATATATATATATATATATATACATATAGGTGTCATATCAGTATGAGAGAGAGATGTGGGTTTTTAATTAAATTTCAATATGGTCACACATATATAAACATTTAAGAAAGTAATGTTTGGATTTTTATAATGCTGAAAGTACTGCACTTATGTGTAACTTAATGAAATATCATCACGGCACAGGAGGTAATGTTTGACCTTTATATATTTGAGTGACAGTCATTGTAATTGTCTTAAACTTGTAACCAGAAGATGGATTATTATCTGCACTTTTTTGTTTCAAACAGGTTAACAGCTGATTCTTCTCTTTTCATTGTTTGGAAAACCATCTTCCGTCCTTGCAGCTGAGGAAGCTGTCATTATAGGATGGTATGTCTTTAATAAGCATTCACCTGATTAATCATGCGTGACTGGATCAGTGTTTGTGATAGACCTCAGTCATTATTTCTCCTACGTTGTACTTCAGAGGAGACGGGTAGCTCGGTGCATTTCCCAGAGGATCCCTTGGCAGAGGGAGAGATTGATTTTGGTCCTTTTTTCATCTAATTACCCCCTTTTCAACAGCCAATCTTTTCAAAGTTCAGATCTCTGCTTAGGCTTGAGTGATACACTCCTGAAGAAACCCATCTCAACATGGATCTCACCAGATATCAATCTAATCTGCTTGTTCCCTCCATCTGGGATGCACATTTTCAGTATCACACCGGCTTAAAATGTTGGCATTCTGGACATCAAGAAATGACGTTACATATTAAATTAAGAATAGGTTGATTGGATGAAAAAGCAATCTTCCTCTGAGTGCTCGCCTCTAAGCAGAGAGGACAAACAAAAGCATTAACCTGTGTTTGTGCGTTGGAAATAAGTCTCATATATCAATACAGTTGTCTTGCACTAATGCAAAATTCTCCCTTAATGGATGTGTTGTCCAACACATGACCTTTTCAACTCAAATTAGTTGTGCTGATCAGCAAGACGGGGAGCTGCATTATGCCCATGGGTGTGTAGAGAATTCAGAGTGGGCTCTATCACGAGAACACATTTAAAAGTGCAGGCCTCAGCTATTGAAACAGATCACAGTGAATTACAACATATTTATCCTTTAAGGAACTAACCTTAAGATGGGTCGTTAGTCACAAACGTGTGTTCATGTGTGTGTTGTGTGTGAGTGAGAGCAACAGAGAGAGAGACAGGGATTGGTCAGTCTGTTAACAAAAGAAGATGTCATAGCATACAAGTGTCTAATCTTCACCAATAAATGCTAATTTGTTCAAAAGTGTTTGATTTGAGTTTTGTCCTAAAAAGTGGTCCGGGGCCCACTGATTTGTGAAAATGATGAGGAATGGACAAATTTTTGTGATCTTTCTGATGAAGATCCTACAGAACTGGTAACACCACATGTCATGATGGTCTGGGAGGAGGCAGCACAGGACCATCAAGGTTATTGAAAAGTCTTGGGGAGATATGAGTTCAACTCATCCTTTAGAATTTTAGTTTCATGAGGTCTATAAGTTAGGTAGAGGTCTTTGTGTCAACAACTGAGGGTTTGAGGGCAACAGAAAAATAGCTAAGGGTCCTTAAACACTAGCTGGAAAAGCTACGGGCAATAATTACAGATCCAAGTGATTTTATAGTATGTGAGTGAAGAATAGAAGGGGGCAAGCACTAAACCTTGGGGAATAGATGTAGTTACCCTGACCTATTGAGATGGAGGTTCTCCATGTGATTCAACAGGCATAGTCCATAAGGCAGGAGGCAATCCAGCTCAAGGCAGTCTGTAAGATTCCTTGGCCAGGGGACCCTTGCGGTCTACTCTATCAGTACTGCAGAGGTCCAAAAAGATCATTGCACATGAGAGTGCTTTTTCTGTATTGTATAGCCTCACATTGTTCTGGATGAGGAAAAATGCTACTTTAAACAAAGTACATTAAGATGTCAATAATAAATGGATGAAGATGTATACACTTAAACTGAAACAGTTGAAAGTTTATAGATTCTAAGAAAAACATTTTCATGTTTCACAAAGATATTATTTCACCAATATTTGTCATACATTCCTAAGACTTGTCATATGAAGGCAGGTCACCCCAGCCTGTGATATAGTGGGTAAACACTGCTCATTCTTCACACTTGCATATCAGTGAACTGGGGAGATACAGAATTATACTGAGTAACGTAGCAGTGCTGTTGCAGAGCGATGGCAGCAGTAATATGTGTGTAGGTTATTCAAAAGAATTTTGATCATTTGGCCTAATTTCTAAATTAAGACAATAACTCCAATTGTATAAGGATATTCAATGATTGCAGTTTCAGCAGTAGTTAGCTGATGCATTTAATTTTGAATGTGACCCTGCAGTATCTTGCCCCAAATTAGGTTGGGTTTTTTTCCCCCCTTTATGCAAGCTCCTCTCCCCATGACAACTTCTGTACTTGTGCAGGATTGCTAACGACGGATGCAATCCTCAAAAACCAGCAATCAGCAGCTATTTTTCACATTAGTGGTCATACACTGTGCTATATTGGCATAGGTGCTCATTGGAGGATACCTAACGGTGGGAATTGAGGGTCAAAGGCCATAACCTCTCCAGGTTCTCAGAGGGCTTCTCAGGGTTTCTTTGCCACCCTATCAGCTATGATAGAGGCCAGCTATAATTGCCATCAGACACCTGATGAAGGGTGCCTGAGAATGGTGAGATGAGTAACCCCTGTTGACATACCACACCCTTCTGCTGGGAATAGGTCGTTTGCTTCTTACTTTGCTGGGATCAAACCTGGGCCACGAAGCTTAGATTGTGCTCAAGGCTAACGCCTTAAACACTGAACTACACAGGAGCTCCAAATTAGCTTAGATTTGTACCTGCTCCGTGCCTTTGACAAGGGCCAATCTTGTTCATAATTTAATGTTGCCACTTCAGGTTAGAAAAGATATTCCTCTGCTGTCATTTCCATGGTGAAGGCATTCAAAAAGGCTTAGTATTAAAATATTCAGAGCTCCAGAGTCAGCAGATAAGAGGAGATCATTAACGACTTTCACCAGAATAGTTTCTGTACAGTACTTTGCATAAAGATCAGATGGAAGGTGTTCTACTAACTTGTTTGAAGCCGCATAATTCTGTAGTGGGGATCCAAAAAAGCATTTAAAAAGTTACTTATTTATTTGCTATAAGAAGGAAACTAGATGCAAGCCCATAGTAACATCTTTTGTTAGAACTAGCGTCAATACATTTTTTAAATGTGAGTACCAGAGAGGAGACGAGTGATTAGTTGGTGATGTTAATGTAAGCAGGCTGAGAATGTAATGGTTTGTCTGTGAGGGTTTGGGTAGATTCAGGCCACCAAGTTGTCATTCTGAGGAGTTGTAAAGAATAACAATCTGCTGCCTAATGCAGCTATACCAAAGGAAAGCAGTCTACTTTAATGCAAATTATTCCTACTGGTATTCTTCAACAACAATAACTTGATTTATTGCTTCATTTCTTCTTTAATAGCTCCAAAAAGTTGTATCATTTCTCAGTAGTCTCATTCAAAGCACTTTGGTCTGACAGCCATCTGGGAAGTTATATACTTTCCTCAAAGGCTTAAGTGTAAACCACAAGCTTTTTTTCACTCTGGCATTTGAAAAGCCACCCTGTGCATTTCATTGAGCAGGAGTCCACAATACACCAGGGTGTGGAGGAGGAAGAAAAAAGAAGTAAAAATGTTAAAATAAATTCAGTGGAGACATTACTAAGACAAAAATGCAGTCTGATGAAAATCAAGCTCATGAATATTATCTGGAATGAGTTTATCGGTTGATATTACTTGACTTTTACCTTGGCTGCATGATCACAAGTTTAACCATCTTTCAAACGTAGTGGAATTGTGCCCCAAAACTATATCCCATCCCCATAACTACATCCCCTCAAAATAAAAACAATTTCCACAGATAAACCTGCATTTACCAAGTGTTCATGGATACCTTGCAACAGCATCCTCTGCACCCCTGTGGGGACCATATGTAAATTTGTTTTGATCAAAGAAATCTCTAACTTGAGGAAGTTCTCTTCTCATTATATTTTCAAAGCACTCCAGGCACTGGGGTGAGAGTCATTCACCAATTTAAACTTAGATTTAGGATAAGGTACAATAATTCATTGCTTACATTACACTGGAATCAAGGTGTTATTTACTGATAACTGCAAATAGCATTGGCAAACAGGTATTATGCCCCAACTGGATGGCAAAAGGGTGTATATCTGTTAGTATATACTGGATTTTGGACAGTAAAAGTGAAAATTGTCTAAAAAAACTGGAATTTCACCAGCCATGTTGATGGATATGAATTATGTCTAGTGTAAACTCTGGAAGGAAGGTATTCCATACATTATAGTATATTGTACTGACTTAACATTTTTGTGGTAATAATGCACAATATGCACAGCAATAATTTTCCGATTTAGGAAGTATCTTTTAATCACACCCAATCATACTCAATGTTTTTCATCTTTCTCTCTAGAATACTAATGCTTTCTGCTTGTTTTCTAGATCGCCTCCTATGGCCCAGTGTTCCAAGATCTCTGCAGTGTCTTTTTTAAAGATAATCTTCTGAAACATTCAAACATATCAAGATGAAAAAAGTGCATAAAAATGATAATTAAAGCAGCACTAACTCTTACTAACTCTTAGCTAAATACATGGGTGATAAATACTTAATTTCCACATGTCACATCTGTAAGAGCTGCAATAATTTGCCTCACTTTTTAAAACTACTTTACCATATTATTTAGATAGTTATGTCCAGGATGACAAGAGGTTCAGTGCATTGATGGGCCTGAGCTTGGTTGTCATGATGTTTTTTTTTTTTGTTTTTTTTTCCCCTCTATTACCATCTTACCATCTTCATTGGTGGCTTCATAAAAGGTCTTGTGTTAATGTTATTTCCTAACAATAAGTGCTTGTGTTTTAAATGTCTTCTGTCTTGGTGTAAATGTTGGCAATAAAGATGTAGGGATGGAACACTCAGCACAGAGCATGAAGTGTAGAAATTTAGGACTTATTGTTAAGGTTTTCTGTTTCTGTAGGGGATTCCAATCTCTTCACTTACAACTTCTCAGACATTTAGTGAAGAAATTGGCAAATGTCGATGAAAGATTTTATAAAGGCCTCCATGACCCATCCCTCCTCACTATTCCTGAAAATGAACACACAGCCTGGTTTGATGCCTTGACGCCCTGATAACTTTATGCAGACCCTTTGAATGGTAGACATTTAAATGCTGACTTTCAAATAATTGCTGAAGACACATAAACAACACCCCCCCATATCACTTCATATTAAACAGAGAAATATGGAATAAATGAATATCTCTAATTAGCAATCAAGCTTTACATCTACAAACCTATTCACTAAAATGTGAGATTAGTGTATGCACACTTTATTTGTGCATTGTGGATTATCTCTCTCCCTCTCTCTCACTCAGCAGATTCAAACAGCAGGGAGGACATGGTCCCGTCCAGTAAACAGATCAACCAGAAGCAGCCTGCCAGTGTACCTGAACCTAGACTTAGGCCACTCCAACCCAGCACCTGGACAGAATGTGCAGATGGGAAACTCACATATCACATCTGTCAGTGAATGTGATGCATATGGACGTATTTACTAATCTCAGAAATAATAAATGATTCAAGATGTAACTGCTATTTTTCATTTTCTTAAATTTAATATAACCATGTCACACATCCAGTAATATTTGTATATTAATTCATCTTATTGATAATCAAACCTGATTCTCATATTGGAGAGAAAATGTAACTATGATTTTCTGGCAGATAATGATGGTGTTGTTTATGCTGTAATGTGCTTTGTCAGACTAGTGCGACATAAATGCTGTGTGCTGTGTGATGATTTATGAAGGGAAAGCAACTATTCAGTGACCAAACAACTTTATTTCTAGATAAATGTGAATTTACTCTGCATATCCTGAAATGTACAATGTGCTATTACATGGCTTTGGGATGAGAGGGTCAGAAAGAGGTCTAACTCAGGATGAAGTTTTATGTACTTGAAACATGTCAAGGAATTTCTGTATAAACCTGTGGTGGAGTCATCACTATATCCAAGTTCCTCCATTTGTTGGATAATCGAACCATGTCTTATTGGTTGATCAACTGTGGCAAAACTATCAGTGGAAGGTAACCTTGATTCAGCTTGTTTGCTATAGAGAATTTATCTAAATTTTGTAGTTACACAGTACATGCCAAAACATGTGCGGTATAACCATAAATAGAAAATGTTAGAATCCCAATACTATTAGATAATGTCACATGTCACTGGCATTTTTAGTTGAATTCAAAATTAAAGTGATTTTCTGTAATAGCAGTAGCATTTTTAATGGTTAGAGGCACATGATGAGTTAAAAAGAGCTAAGTGTAATATCTCCATCATTTTGGCAACAATATAGAAAACATGTATACTGAGTCAAGTTTTTTTCAGTTTTTTATTTATTTATTTATTTATTTTTTCTTGCACCCTGTAATGCTTTTTTCAGTGACTGAATTGCCTATTATCATGTTGTAAAAGATACAATGACAGAGTGGCATCTTTTTTGTCATATGCAACTGTAGCTGTGTTTCTTAAAACTTAACTTAGCACCAGTAATGGATGGAGTAATTGTTGATGTTGTTTAATTCTCATTGCAACAATCATCCCAGATATCAATCTCATCACCTAGGATTTGACCCAATGCTAGGACACATGCTACAGAACTGGCTGACTGGAGGTCATGAAGCATGTGTGACATTTTAAATAAATTTTACATTTTAGCTTATCTTAAATGCATTCATTCCAAAATCTCACACAAGGCAAACTCACACAACAATGGCGCCCCCCTAATTAATGTTTGGTAGCAAGCTCATTACTACCTGGCTAATTTACCATAGCCAGCTAAGTTGGTTAACTCGCAACAAAATGAAGTTCACACAAGTAATATTGAGGTAGCTGGATGGCTAGACAGCAAACAATAATCAGAAATCCTGAATACGTCCAGTATCAGTAATAATTTACCAAGACTGGTGGCATATGCTCGCTTGCCTAGCTACAGCTTGTCCTTGTTATGTAGTTGTAAGCTAGAAGTCGCTAGCTGTATTGGGTCTACAAAATGTGACTCAGAATTATAGATAGGCAAATTCTAGATCGGAGGACAGATCCGATGTTCCATTTACTATGGGTTTGTGAATTATACAAGTGTAGCTCATTTCCCTGAGCTGTCTATGAGTTTTCATTAACAAGAGATAACACACACAATGTTCAGTTTTGTGACGCATGTGACTCATGTAGCCAGCAAATCATTATGTTATTAGAGGTCTCTTGAATGTGGGGTGTGGTAGCACTGTGAGACAAGATAGCTTACATTATCACAGAAGAACAAGAGATACAGAACTAGGTAGCATTCAGTGGCTACTGTAAACATAGCTGGCTTGCTCAACTAGTACCAGTTAGCTAGCTAAACTCATGATCTGCCATCCTGATGGCTACTAGCGCTTGTTCTAACTACCTAGCAGCTATTGTTGTGGTAATGTAATTAACTAGCTAGCTGTATTTATCCACCTAGCAACTAGCTCTGCCCTTCATGTTTTTTCAGCTGTATATTACATGCAGGTGGATTCAGAGATGTTCCTTCTCTGGGTTTTTGGTAATGGTCTCTTCTACGTATTGACTTCCATTAATGGGACACTCAATACCTGAATATTGAGTGTCACATAGTGTTATTTTCTGTCCACAGCTACTAATGTAAGAAGTGATGTGTGCAAGCAAAAAATGTAACACACTCATGCTGAAGAAAAGTAACACAGTAAAAAATAGAATCACAAAATGTACTTGAAGAAAAAAACATTGTTAATTAAAACCACTCAAAAAGCACAAATCACTGTCACTTTACATCTGAGGGTATCTCTGGCATTTAATAAGTTAGCTTTCTTTTAAATAGTATTATAGGACATGTAAAGTTTGTGATGCTAGGACCTTTACATACAAAGTTGAGATGAAAAATGTCATTGCTGATGTCTGATATATCCGGTTTGACTTTGATATATTTTTGTATTTAATATCCATTTTGATGTATGATTTATCCACTTAGACTAATTTTGAACCAAATGACCTCTCATATTATTTAACGCAAGGAGATTAATCAAGTCACACTCCAGCACTCAGACATCTAAGGATCTTTTTTTTTTTCCTGATGCACGCTGATTTAATCAAAGCACCCCATACTCTGTGACCTGAAATTCTCCCATGCTGTGATCTGCCGAATATGTTCCTGTTCCTCTGAGTCACTGCTTTGATTAATCAAGGCAGAGGACACACCCTTCTCTTAGTCCTTGGCCAGTTTTACAAAGATTGTTATTAATTGATGTTTCCATCTCTTGCCCTAATCACTCGTTGCATTTTTGCTTTGATCACAGTTGAATACATAGCTTGATGTCCAAAGCCCAGATGAAGCTGAAAATTATGTATGCCTTTTTTTCATTTTTTACATACTGGTGCAAAAGTATTTTTCTTAATTCTTTAAGCAATGCAGCTGGAGGTGATCCCTGGTGTCCAAATTTAGCCTTTATAACCAAACTGCAGTAATTCCAGCCTCAAACTGACATTGTTAGAATAATCCTTTGAATCGTTTTTGAATGCACATACAGCATCTCAAATGGAGCAAAGGGACATCAGTAGGGAGATTGAACGTATTGGCACTTAACAGCTTTCCTTCCCTAGGCCAACTATCACTTTTCTCTCATCTATTCCCTGTAAGCCTTACTGATGCACTTCTGTTGCTATGTCACTTGCCATTTGGTTTGTAGAATTAACATAGATCCAGAGTGGGTGGTGGCTGTCTTGTTTGATCTGAGCATTGACATTGTTATTCACCTTTCTGTTTACTCCTATATCAGGTTCTTGTGTGGTGTCAAACTGCCAGCTCTGTGACTAAGACCCCAATGCATTCAGCTGTGTGCTTTGTCCTTTGAGTAACAGTTATTCCTTCATTTTTTTTCATAAAGCTATCACTTAAATGAATGATAAATATTGTTGAAATACACAACAATGAACACTGGAAAAATTGCAAAAATTAAAATCCCAGTGAACATTGCCTGTAAGATCTGGGTCTCCATTTCTCATTATGCTGCAGTTCTGTCAAATGCCTCCTCTCAGTTATCACGGTGATGTCATCAGTGTGTGACCTCAGCAGACATGGCTGATTATAGTGCCACTGTCCTCTGAGAGAAATCTGGGTAGAATCATTTATGAATTCCATCTTGTCCCACCTGGAGAAGTAGTAGCAAAATGTTGTTATAATGTTGCCTTATTAATTGATGTCAGGCTACTGACTACTGTTTTGTTGAAGGGGAGTATTGTAAATATAGATGCCTACAGTGACAGGAGCAGTTTGAACTCGTTTGACATAAGAATTCTTCTGCTGGTTGAAGAGGATCCAAGTCTGCTCTTCAGAAGATAATGTGCATCCCCCAGATGATAGGAAGAAGAGCAGTTTTCTTTGTAGGAAATGTAACAGGATAAGACCACATCTGATGGTTACGCGGCTTATACTACAGAGTCCAATGTCTTTCAGGTCATTCTTACAGTACATGACATTCACAATACCTCACCTAATCCAAGGCTTGCACTTTGCTGTAGATCTGATCCTGATCTTGAATTATGATGAGGTTCCATTATGCCCTTATGTCTGACAATATATTTCCAACCAGTTGCCGTAAGTCTTGTGTCACTAGTGCTGCAGCAATGTCTGGCTCGTTTAAACTCCCTATATGGTCCTTCCATCCATGCCTACACGTACACCTCACACTCAGCGTGCAGTTCTATATGGGATTAATATCAAAGGATTTATTCCCGCTTCTCTGTTTCTCCACTAATTTTATAAGCTTCTTAACCATTTGGATTCTTCATTTGTATTCGTCCTCTGGGGCTCTGTAATCTAGCTGTTTTCCTGTGATCTACAAGGATGCTTTCTACTCATCTGTTTCGCCATTGCCATAAAATGCGTTGAAGGACACATCACAGTTTTAACCTGACCGATAAGCCTTTCGTGGAAATGATTTGCTTTGCTGTGTTGTGATTCAATTGACAAAACTCATCAATCAAGGATTACTAAATTAAGTTGATCATTTTGGTGTTATTTTCATTGAAATAACTGTCAATATTTTATGTTTTATTTTTCTTGGTTGTCATTGTCTTTCATATCAATCTATCACCTCTATTAGCTCCTCATCTTGTATTACTTAATCACCCTTGTAATGACCAAGAAAAAAATGTGGTAACTAGGACTGAAACCAAACATTAAAAACATTGCTTACATTATTCATACATTAAAACACAAACACAGGTTATATTTTTAATGTATCACTTAATCTTTTTGTTGAGACTACCCTTACGCAATTTTAAGTAGAAAATGTCTAAAAAAAACAAGTGGCCAATGGTGCTTGTGGAGTTGTTGTGGTGCTCAGCCATGTTTTTTGCAGCAACCTTACTAGTCTGTATTTTCCATTTTTTTCTAAAAGTGGAAATTCAAAGTTGTCATTTATTGTGTAGTTGTCATTCAAAGCTGTTGAATATTGTGTCACATAAAATGTTTGTCTGTAATGTTAGAAATGGTATGACATAACCCACTTCATAAACATCTGGACAGCCCCATAAATAGCTGTGTATAATGTGCATTAGTACAAACCTACACTGTAATCTGTGCTCCATTAATGGGTGTACTGCTTCATGCTGCTGTTATGAAATGTATAGATTCATGTTTATACTTATTTTAAGCCCTGCTGCTCTTATCCCACGTTGCTACTTTACCAATGTTTCCCATGTTGCTTTGCATTGGACATGACATAAAATGGAATCTGAGTTCTAGGCAACTCCTCTAGACTACAAATGTAAAATGGGTTAGGACCACATGTGCAGTGTTTTTACAGTCACCTTCGTCGTGGAATACTATGCAAAGGTGCAGTATGTGTCTAATACCTCTATGTGGAGGTTCAAGTTGGGATTTAATTCTGTTAACAATTATTGAGATATTTGAGACGTTTCATTGAGACATCTCATGAGATACACAGTTAATGAGGGTAAATGCAAAGCAGTGTTACTGATCAATACAAATAATTATGCCCCATTGGAAGTAAAGTGCATTTGACAGATGGAGATGAGTTCTGCCAGACCGTATTTAAATAGAACTCAGACTGGCACAGCAGACCAGGTAGATGTTACATCATAGCATTAGAATTATTATCGATGAGTGCATATAATTAACCCTATAAACCCTGCCCTATTTTTAATGTTTTGGACCCCCCTTAGGGTTATTCAGATTACTCAGGATCTGTAATAGCTTTCCACATATGCCATATATCATGTTGTTCAGTCCTGATTAGTCTAATGGAAAATGCCTGATCATGGCATGAGGGATCTGAGACAAAGTACTTTTTGCTCGTTGAAAAAAGAAAAATCCTCTCCAGAAGCAAATGTGTCAGCTCAGTTATCTCTACAGAGGATGATAGTATAACTTTGTAGTCAGGTTCGTATACGTATAAAAACATTGCATTATAGTATGAATATTGTTATGCAATATAAAAAATATCAGGTGAAAATGTGCTCAGAAATTTGAAACATATTTAAAAGTCTTGTATTTGATTTATTTTATCACACTGCTGACAATAAATATTACAAAATTACATAAATACTAACATAAAATAAGTACAAAACAACTATAGATCACAATAATACATATAATATTTACATGAATAATAATATACAATCAATTACAAATATATTCACATTTTAAAAGATTACAATCAAATAGACATAATCATATATCACCTCATATACCAGCCATATTACCAGTAAAACAAACAAAAAAAAAAACCTTTATTAACTGAAAAGTAAAAGATGATTGAATTGAAAGTGTTATTGCTGTAATGTGCACAATGGCAAGGAACACAAGTTGTAGATGCGAGTGTTACGTCAATGATGGACGTAAAAGGAAGGGAAATGAACTGTAAAATCTACACTACTGTACTCTGAAGATTTAACACTGAAAATTCAGCCCTGAGGAATTTGTTATGTAAGATCCATGCAAGAAACAAAAAAGGAAATGTATTCTGCAGATTAAATTAAGCATTCACTTGAATTTATTAAAGCTTTAAGCTTCATATTTGCATGAGAACCTTATGACCAGTGAAAAGTAGGCATTTGTGCACGCTTTTTGGGCACAATATATGGTTGTATGAGCTCACCACAGAGAAGCTCAGTCAGCTTTCAACTTTACTCATCTATAACAAACCATAAACCATGACCTACCTCATTTCATGTGATAGTTCGTAAAACAAATAAAGATATATTACGTATAGATATCAATCAGTAGGGTGTATGGTAATAGCACACCACCAAGGGTTTAGAAAAAAAGATATATTTGAATTTATCTGTTTTAAGCACTAAATGTTTGTAATAGTGCATAACTAACACAAAGTGCACCTTGATGATACACATTTAAGACATGGGAGTGATGTGCCAGTCACACCTTGAAGCATCCATGGAGATCTATATGCCTATTGACAAGCTATATCTAATATACTGCAAGGACACTTAATGAGCATCCCACAAAGCACAGTTCTTAACCAAATTTTCATGAACTTTCCACCATATATGTTTGTATATATTTTTAACATTTGAAGCAATGGCAAAAAAAAAAAAAAAAACTGCTTGAAATACCTTGGGACCTTGACAGCTCTGCATGTGGTTCTGCATTTTACTACTTTTACATATCCTATGTGAAAATGTAAAACTACTGTTTGGACTAATTAAGGCATTCTTCTCTCTTAATATGTTTCTAAGTTTTTCAGATTGAAGGAAATGAGGAGGACACATATTGTGGGATCATGTACTTGGCAGACAAGTTATAGTACCATTCATCATTGCCTGCAGATAAACTATCGCATCAAAAAGTATTTTTTTAATTCCATTTAGAGGCACTAAAACAGGCTCTGATTGATAAAGACCAGGCATGTGGTTGTTGCAGCATAAATAACATCATGCTGTTTTCATATATTTTATAAAGAAACACACAAATAGCAAATCATTTAATATGGATGTGTATGTGTGGGAGGAAGAGAGGAAGGCCAGGTGGAATATTTGAGGAAGCAAGATAGAGGGAGAAGGGTGAAGGACAAATGATTGAAGCAGCAGAAAAGTCCTCGCTCCTGTATCTCTGCTGCACTTCCATCTGTGACAGTCTGACCCTGTAAAAGAATTGGCCTGCTATGCAATCTGTGATTTGTCTAAGAGCAATTATTTTTCCCTTGATGGAGGTGCAATCATGAGTCTCCCCGGGCCACCAACAGTGACATCTTTGCTTGGAGTTCCAGTTATGAGGGCTATAGTATGGCATGCTAATATGATGTCTACTGGAATGTTATCTTGTGTAAAACCTTTCGGGAATTTTATTACATCCGAGTGAAGTCACTCCCTTGTAAAACCAAAGAGCACGTGCTGAATCCCTTGCATCAAAAACAATATTGTGTTTTACTTTGTGTAGAACTGGATTTTAGCAGTCTTTTCTTGTCTTGTACTTTCTTTAAAGATTTCAGAACTATCAAAATTATAAGTGTAGCATCTTCAATGTGCAATGGGAATCTTTACATAGGCAAGATGACTGGTGCAAGATGTAATTGTGATTCCAGAAATATAGATAAGAATGCTTGAACAAAATGGTCTCTCAAATCTCCCACATTCACATGTGACTGGCAAATCATAAGTATGTGTGGGAGCTGTAAATGGTAATTCTATTTCTCAGTAATACATCATAAAATGGGCTTGGAAATATCAAAGGGTTGTAGGTGCTTTAAATTTTCTTTGAGGCAGGCCTGGCAATAAAGTGTGGCTTGTGGTGATAAGCCAAAAATGCTGAACTGCAATCCAAGCCATTCAAAGCTTTGGATATTCAATTTTTCAACATGAAATGTGGATTCTGTTTTGAGCATGTAAAGCTATGTTTGGGGTTCATCAGCCCTTGTTTTATGTGAGATTTTCTTTTTTAACAGAAATGTCATTCTCATAAGTATTTTAAGATGTCTTACATGCATCTGGGGTGGGGTTTCATCTGTGGAAGGAACTTCTGTTCAATCTCTCATGAGGTAAATTGATGAGAAATTGATTAAACCAGATGGAACAGACAATATGGGATGATTAAATTGTCACCCTTAAGAACATAATATCTTTTGAAATTACTGAGAACAAGAAAAACAAAAAGCTATTTTATTAGTTTAACATTACATTTTGATTTCTGGAGGGGAAAATGTCCTTTATAATGTTCTCCCGTTGTTAGACAGGATTGAAACAGATTTTTTGCAGTCATAGAGGAACTGATGACATTAAAGGTTCAACTGATCAAGATACTTGGACTTCAGCACATGTGAACATTTTTTTCAGTCTATTTAGAGTTTACGAAGTGACGGTGTGATAATATTTATCCATAGCTGTATATTACCAATGGGTGTACATTACTTGTGTATCTTGTCTGAGAGGACTCTTTAGGACTCCTTTGTAAACTAGGTTATTTTCCATGGAGAGAATGTTATCAACAAGGATCATGTTCCTGAATACGTTCTAGAAATCACGTTTTTCATGAAAAGACAAGATACATTACATAGGGACAATTCAAGTATTTGAAGGATATTAATTCTGCATAAATATTTCTATACTTAAATATATGCATGAGCCTGTGTACAGGCATTTTAGGTGGCTTTGTCCTGGTAATTGAGAATACCTTGTTTGACTGATTGAATAATTGATTGAATGGAGCTGCATGGTACCTCCCAGTGTAACTGCACCATTTGTGATTTGTGAGGTATGTCTGCCTGAGGAGAAATTCAGGTGAAAGGGAAGTTTGCACAAAAATAGGCCCCACTGATAAGGTGATCCTGAATTCCATGATTTAAAATACATTTCCTACTGCAGAGCTTTGGATTTCCTGGATCCTGCACCACTCCCTGTACCTATTTTGTGATTTCTTTGAATGGTTTGGTGTGTCCTTGTCATGTAGTTGAATTATCAATGTCTACATTGTCTGTATTGGTTACATAAATATTATTAATGTTCAACTTTTTCACACCACATACACATACACCACATTTTTTTGTGTGTCCTTCTTTCACAAATGTGTTCATAATCTGCCTTAGTGGTGTCATTGTTCTCTGACTGACATTTACTGAGACTCAAATGATCTACTTACATTGTCTAACCATGGTGTTTATTTCATCATGTAGAGGATTTTTAGATTTGTTTCTCTGTTTTCTCTCTTTTCTGTGGATACATTTGGCATAAAGGGCCCTAATTAGACAAAGTGCAATGACTAAGCACTAGCAGCAAGCAGGTAGAAAACATTTTTGGGGCAGATGAATCTAAAATTTGGTAATTGGATTGTGCTAGCATTATGTGTTATAATGGGACGGAGCCAAGGCTATTACTAAATGGGTTGGAGTCACATGAATTTTTTCAGTACCTGTGGGTGTGGTGAGGGCTGGATATCATGTGGACCAATATTTACCCTTTAATATTTCACCTTTGCTGTCTTCAGCACGGTGGAGTCTCTGACCAAATTCACCATGTTTGATTCCTGTATCCATAATACTCAGAGGATTCTGAATAATCGATGTACAGTAGTGTTTCTCAGTTCTTGTCAGTCTGCTGATTGACAGTCATCGGTGGGAAGTTGGTGACAGATCCTTCAGTGCCTTTTTCCCAGCATGAATCTTGCTAGAAATGGTCATGAGCTATATGGTGATTTTACTGCCTGATGTACAGAGGTGGAAAGGTCCAGGTGTAGAAAGTAGAAGTAATCCCAGCATGTGTTCCAGTCACTCTGATTTTCTAACTGGTCAGCCTGAAGTGGAACTCATTAGTGGACTCAGCTAATTGAGTGTATGGGTGGAACAAATACATGCAAGTACTTGTACTTTTGAAGAATGGGTTTTTCCCTTTCTGCTGATGTACACAAATGTAACTTTAACAGTTTATCTTTAATAAATAGCCTTACAGACAGTGTTACAGTAGTTGTCATGGCAATGCAAGCATATGGCTGCTTAGTGCATATGGGAGATGAAGCTCAGTCAGATAAGAACATGCTGCATTTGACAGCTAGTTAGATAGCTAGCCAGCGAGGTAACTTCGTATCCAAATAATGAATTCTGCAGTTATAGTTTGGTTCAAAATGAGATGTTACTCAGTCGTAACATTTTAAACATTTGAGATTGATCTCATGCACTTGTGTGGGATTATAACATGTGGTCCTGTATATTTCATGTACATCTTGTACAATTGCTATTGTTTTAAATACAGTTGAATTTTGGGCTTGTGTCAAAGTCCATTCTTTCCTTTCTGCCCTGGTATTGCAGAAATGTGCAATAGAGTTTGTGAGAAGTCAAGTGATATTTGGTTAATGGTTGGCTGGCAAGGGAAGGTTAGTTCCACTGGAATTGCTCACACAGATACAGGATAGAGTGCCATTTACATTTCAGAAATATTGATATGAACCTTTACTGGTGTGTACAATATATAAACTGTACTGCATATTTTCAGCAGTGACAGCTGCTAAGAGAGGGCGAGGAAAGTCAATTAGTTAAAAAAAATGACTATCCAACTACTTCTCCAGTTCAAGTCAGTCCATGGAAGCCAGGCTTCTCATTAAAATCTGTTGGAAAAGTAGATTTCAATAGAGGCTGATGAGATGCTTTGTCTGGCCCTGACTGGACAATAACAAGATTATGTCAACCACTGGAAGTAGACACATGATAATAATGTATTTAGAGAGGGGAGTTTTATTCATGTTAAATTTGATGACTGACAAATGGGTGTGTATTGTCCAGGGTTTAATTTTTTATGATTTATTTCACAATTACAGTTTTATTTAATTAGCTAACTTAACTGTTAGCTTTGCTCACTACTAGCTAACAAGTTAGCTATTTTGGCTAATAGATTAACAATAGCAAATTGCCTATATGACTGCAATGGAAAACATTGTGTTTTTTGAGTCCATTAGCTTAGAAGAGAAAAGATTAATAAATCAGAGCGTAGACAAAAGCTGCTACTGATCTCTTTGAAATGTAAATATGTAGAAATTGGTCTTTTTAGTCCTTCTGGTATGTGAAGGTGGAGTGGCGTGAAGGTGGTGGTGCTACCATGGTCACAAAGCAAATGAGCTTCTGGTAGTGCCTGCTGTTCAGTTCTTAAGGTGGTTGTCTGATGAGGTCAAGAACAGGATTTGATGATTTCCATAATTTTGACAGTGTCAAAAAGCCATGATAATTCAAAGTGCATTAGTACAAGTCTCAATCCTCCATTGACTTAAGTCTACTGAGCAGAATATCAACTGAGCATACAGAAGAGGATGGCACTTGTCTTAAGGTGGAAAAGAATAACTAAATACAAGACAGTACTAAAAAGTTTTGATACATCCTCCTTGTTGGGGCATCAGGAATTGACTGAGGCAGTTGGCTTCTAAAGGCACAAGGAGGGCAAACATTCTCTAAACTAGTTTCAAGGAGTTATTTGAAGTAATTACCTGGTATTATGGATGAGGGCATGAGAGGGCATGAGATAGCATGAGACAGCCAGACATTTCCATTCCATTCCAGTGCAGGCCATAAGAGATAGGGAACTCCGGAGACTGCTTCTTTCAAATAAACATTAAAAAATCTGATTAGTTCATTTGTGTTTTACTGATCATGCATTCCAATGTACAAAACTATTGTCAACAATCCTAGATGATAAAACAAATGTTCACAAATTCCTGAAATTTAATGTAAAGGATCAGTTTTCATGTTTGGGCCTGAGGCTGAACAATACTCTAGTTAGTCTCTCAACAACTTTAATTGTGAACTGTTGTTGTTGTTTAATTGTGAACAATTTGTATATATATTTTTTTTTTGTGAAATATAAGTAATTAACCATTGTATGCAGACTTTTTAAACTAATACGAAACATGGGATTTACTGGATTATGCTGTACAAACATCATATCGGGGGAATGCTGAATAAAGATCCAGCCACCTTATTCAGAGCAAAGGATGAAAATACTGCAATATCTTGAACAGCATCATTTAATCACAGTGGCTATATACACTGACAAAAGTGTATATTTTCACAGACATTCTTAAAATGCTTCTCAGGCAATGCCATTGGGGTAGGGGTATTTTTAAGCCTTGATATTGTGATTTTTGTAAGAATGCTTTGATGTGCATTGATCTCATCACCTGATCCCTTGGATGTCGTGAACAACAACTCTTGTCTACTGACAGTGATTAATGACCCCCATTGCTTTAGAGTTCAGTTGTTCATTTATCATAGTCCCTTAGATGTACACATAAACCCTGCACAAAACCTTTCAAAAGGGTCCAGGGTTAATTTTGTGCTGTGTACAGAGAGATAATAGTTTTAATTATGTCAAGCCCATGGGACCCAGCATTGAATGCATGCAGTACTGCTGACATTAGCATCTATGTGTTAGAGCAGTGCACATGCATGCATTAGGATGGGCCTCAGCAATATGTGCAGCTATTTATTGCAAGGAATTGATTTCACATGTTCATGGGAAGCAAGTTTTTTTACTACACCAGATGGTTGTTAGAAGTGTTGTTATTTCAAGATTGACTCTCCAGTAAAACTATCCATTTTACTGGATAGAAACAGGTCTTTGAACAAGTTTTAATTTTATAGCATGCCCTTCTACATATTTATTCCAGTTTAAGACACCTCCACTGGCCCCCATAATAATGCCCATTGCCACATATGCACTTATGCCTTGCCTTGTTAACAGGGGGAATAGACGTTTCACCCAGTCTTCTTCTGGCCAATGGGGTGCTGCAACAATCCTTGCTAATATTATAAGGAAATGTACAATGTCATCATCTTTAGTCAGGGAGTGGAGGTTTGAGTGCTTGAATGCTGCCACAGGTGCCTGCTGGGTTGGTGTCATGTGCTGGGTCGTTATGTGGTTCCTGCTTAATTCATCATCCTCCTCCTGCTCCTCCCAGTGGCTTCGTCCCACCTGTCCTTGGAGTGACTGGAACTGATGCTGCATGCTTTTACAGCGTTAGTCCTGATATGCGCCTCCTTCTCCATGCACTCATCTTGTGTGGCTTGGTTCTGAAGGAGGACTTTTACCAGTCCCGACAGCTCTGCCACAAGTACATCTGTGCCACTCATTTCTTTTCTTGTTGATTGGTCCTCTGAGGAGCTTGCAGCCTGTGCACGTTGCTCTCTCCCCTCTGCCCCGTCTTGCCTTGTCTTGGGTGGCATCTTGCTCTGTGTTGGCCTCCACCAAGACACAGATCACAGTCTGACTCCAAATTCAGAGAAGCTGGCTGACACTTCTCACAAAAATGGACAGAAAGAGCAACAAACAAAAGAAACCAGTCAGCTGACAAAAGTGAGCCATCTCTCTTGCTCTCCAGCCACATGATAAACACCGGTTGGTTTTCTATAATTAAATTACACAATGACAATTACAATAAGAAGTAAAACAATTAACCTTTTTAGGATGAAGCCGATAATGTGAGCTCTCTATTGGTATTGTACATTGGAAAACAAATAAGGATCTTTAAACAATTACCAATTTCCATTTTGGGGATCGGTGAAGGTGGATCTTTCACAGAGCTCCATGTCCTCAAAGTGAGGCTTGGCCTCAATTTCAAGTCCATAGTCCATTTGAGAACATACCCATTCTACACAACCAATGGCAAGGTGCTGATGGGGCCATAAGCTATTTTTACAGAGCATCTCCCATTTGCAACCTAAGCTACCTAAGCAACCTAAGTACTTTAACAGCTCAGTGCTACTTTTGTTGGTTGTGTCATGGGGATTGAGCAAGTTTTGTTTCTGAGTTTACTGGGCTTGAAAAACATTGTTTCCTCTTTCTAATATTCAATTCTGCTTTTATTATTGAATCACATGGTGATGCTGAATAATTGATTTCAATCATGTTTTATTTTCAAAGTGGAAAACTGGGACATATTTAAAATGGACAAAGACTGCTCAGACATGAATGCTGCCTCTATGGTACCACTGAAGACAAGCATTTCATTTAAAGAGAAACATAATAATTTGAAATTATTAATATTCACTTATACAGCATTACAATTTATGATAGAACAATTCTCTCTGTAATTTTATGTAATGTTGTAGCTGGGAAAATCAAAGACAGGATGACATTTCCTTGTCATTGACAATGACAAACATCTTAGCTTTCACCAGAACATATGAAACTAGACAGCTGACTTTAAAAGTGTTTCTCTGTAATCAGTGGCATTTATAGCTTGTGTGAGGGTAAGAATGCATGTTTAAATGTGAAATTTAAAATATTCTCAAGTGCCGTGTACTAATTTACCAACAAAAGGTCTCTTTCCATCAGATTAATTTCAGACCAGATAATTGTCATTGTGCATGAGGAGTGTGTTCATGATTAAATAAAACCATTAGTTAACAAGCCACACCTGCCTAATTACCAGTGGTAACAGTTCTGTGGCTGTCACGCAACATTTTGTTTTTACGTGGCTGTGTCAAGGCTCAGCTTCCCGGTTATGTGTGTGTGTGTGTGTGTGTGTGTGAGCTCTTAGGTAGGCCTCACCTTTATGTAGGTCATTTTACTCCACAAAAATGGTGCCCTTGGTCATTTATTTGAGCTATGTGCACATGAGTAGGTAAGTATGACAACAGTAAATGAGGAATAAATCAAGCATTTTGTGTATGCTGCTCAAGTGTTCCGGATAAGTGCATCAACTTATATGTCTTTTACTTTTAGCATAGAGGTTACGCAGAATCCCCCTACAGTCTGAGGTGTAGTCAGAGCTATTGATCTCCTTCAACAAATGCTTTCAGAATTGGAAGGAGGTGGCTAAATTGGTTCAATGAAGCCAACAATTATTGGAGTTGGATGTCCGGCTAGAATGGTATTGTGAAGCCCACAAGGATCAGGGCTAAGTAGCAAGAGTGTTTCTAGTATGTAGATGATACTAGAAATAATTATACAGCTGTCAGCAAGCTGGAAGCAAAGTCGGTTGGGATGAAAGCAGCAGTCTAGGATCCTACTGTCAGATTGCACATTTCTTCAGTGAATTCATTGAAAAGCTGCAGTTTCATTGTGTTGGACTACAAAGAGATCTTTTTGAGCACTGTCAGGGAAAGAATGACTTTTGATGAGAAATGGGAATATTTTATTTCTCCAGGGAATCGACTAAATTGATCATGCTTTGTAGTGTATCTATGGATCTGTACTCTACAAAGAGCTGCGTGTTATCAAGTCCTCAGTAAACCACCATGATATTGATCATTACTCTTGTAATTTTTATTGCATTTATTTTTTAAGTATTGGAAATATCAAAACATATAGATAAGGGTGAAATCAATAACAATACATTATAATGCATTGCTTTAAATGCATAGTGATATCCCATGTTATTAATCTGCAAAGTAATTTAAGAATGTGTAGAGTGATCTATGAATGCAGGTCTGTAATATGTATGTGACTGATTATAATTAACTGCATGTTGCATTTTGTCAAGACCACATATTTCATTTCATTATGGTGTTGCATGAAGGAAAGAGGTGTTATGCAGACTGAAACATACAATATATGGCTGAAAGCAAAAAGTAAAAATTCAAACATAATGCTGTATGTTGTCTCTTTCTTTTTGATAAACATGCAGTGTTTATTTTGATTTTTAAAGTCTGAAACCCAAAATTAAGAATATCCAGTTCATTTATTTCTATAAATGAAGGCAGGATTCTGTCAAGGCCCATTAAATAATCTCCATCAAACTTTTTTTTGTTTAGATATTCGTTGTCTCTTTCATTGCAAGTCTTCCACTTATGTTTGTAATTCGAAAAAGAAAAGGTTTTCTACAGGGTTCCTACACAGTATGGAAAAGTATGGAATTTGATTTCAGTAATTTCCAGGTCTGGATAAGTATGAAAAAAGAAAAGAGAGTATGGAAAAATATTTGTGTTTCCAGACTATTGCCCTTATTCTGTTTTCTAAAATATAAAATTCAGAATTTCTAAAAATAAATATAAAAATGAATTGGTCATACAAGCAGAGTGTTTTTCATGGCGTTTGGAGCAGGCAGCCAGCGCAGCCAAAATGTTTACCACTGTGTGAAAGAGCGTGGGCCAGAGCAAGCTTGAGGTCGTCGCAGAGCTGCCTTTATGCCTGTATGTCACAGCCTGCAAAACAGATCTGCCCCAAGTGCCTTATAACTACCAAATCTGGACATCTGCGACCAAATTAGTTTGATGCGGCAATATCTTTGAATTGCATATATACAGTACATAGCATCACAGATAACCAAATATTAAGCTTGTCTGAACATTTGAGTTATGCAGTGATGTAGTTATCAGAAAAGGAAATGGACTATCTTTTCTGCGTAAGGAAACGATAGGGCTGCGTTCATTGTCGTTTCCATGGACACAGTGAATAAACAAGGCTGCACAGATGCTGTGAAAATTATTTAACTTTTTTCAACTCATTTTCGGTTCTAATTTATAAAAGAGACTAAAAAATATTATTCAATATGTTAAGGGAAAATAATACGAGTATAGGTAGTACCAGTTAGTTTACTTCCTCTTTGGGCGTAGATGTTTGACAGTGGAATGTCGTCCAATTATTTGGCAACATAATAGCATACATAGTCAGAATGTAACATACATGTTAACATTTGGATTTTAAAACCACTTATTTACATAATAAACATCTAGCTATTTGTACTCAGATGTCAAATATGGTCTGAAAAATCTGCTGAGAAGTCTTGAAATTTGAGTCTGGAAAAGTATGGAATTTTAAAATGGAAAATGTGCAGGAACCCTGTTTCTAGGTTTCAAGGTTTTCTTGAAAGTTTCTTTTTTTTTAATTTCTTTGAGAGGCTATGACCTTCACAATGTCTTCACTGAGGCATGCATTTAAAAAAATTAAAAAATAAATTTAATTAAAAAAGAAAAGCACTAATTGAATGTGTAACGTTTTGTGGAAAGTAACCCCTAAAAAAAAAAAAAAAAAAAAAAAAAAAAAAAAACTTGAGAAGAAGGAAAATCCTTCCTAGAACAGTGAAACTGGTCTAATCATCATGTTCATTTCCAATGGCACTTTTGTCCTCAGTGACGTAAGCTGTAGGTTTTCTGTCATTTGCAAGTGCATGCTATGTGTATGAATAACTGCATTTTATTACATTACATTATTGGCATTTAGCAGATGCTCTTGTACAGTTTTTTTTGTTATCCATTTATACAACTGGATATTTATTGAGGCAATTGGGGGTTGAGTACCTTGCCCAAGGGTACAGCAGCAGCAGCAGCAGCCCAGTGGGGAATTGAACTGGCAACCTTTCAGTTACCAGTCTTGCTCCTTAACCACTATGTTATTCTGCTGCCCCTTAAGACAAAAAAGACACCAGAAGAACGTACAACTGAAACATGAAAGAGAGGACAGGGAAGTATTGGTCATTTTGAAGCATGTGTCAAAATTTGACAGACCACAAATTCACCGCCCTAGAAGCTTGGTGACCCAAAGCTTATTAATAAGATGTTTTTATGAGACTATAAACCACAGCCATACAGTTAATGGTCTACATAGTCAAATGTAGAAAGTTTTCCTTCAATAACACAAAATAATGTATATTATTTCATTAAAAAGATTATACTGAACTCATCACATAATTTTCATGTTTTATTGTGCATGACACCATACTGTCAAATGTATTTAACAAGCAGTATCCAATTGTAACCAACATTTCTCTATATGTATGTATAGACTGATTGATTGAAAGGGTTATAGCTAATTTAGATGGTGGGGTGATAAAAACTTCACATAAATCATGTTTTAATTAAGCTCATAAATGCTGAATTTAAAGTAGCACACACACTATATACTATATTTCTATACTTTTGTTGTACAGTTTAGGACCTCATACACTAAATCTATATGTGACAAAATGTCTTCCTCCTCAGACCTCAAAGACCCCCTAAGAGCAAGCCAAGAGCATCGCTGGGAAGATAAAAATCTTATAATGGATGAAATCTGAAAGGAAACCAGGCTGCGTTGGTTTGGGGGGGTGTAATAGCTTGGGAAGTGGGTTATATCTAGGAAAAACAGGCCAAATGGGCTTCCCAAGGGGGTTGAGAAGATCACGTCTTGGGAGACAACCCATGGGCATGAAGAGGTCTTGGGGAGTTGGAAGATCAGGTCTTTGAGGTGTATGATGGTGCATCAGCATCTCAGATGGGAGACTGAGAGTGTGGGATGGAGGAAAATCAAATTTGAGATGAGTAATCTCAGAGCTGATACATCCTGCATCTAAAAAGCCCTGCTGCTTGTTTTGGTTTTGGAGATGATAGGTGGGACCAGGTAGCTGGCCAGCTGGGAGCATAGTGGTCTTGGTAGGAAAATCGGGAGGTAACGTTCTGCTTCAGGTAAGCAGTTGATTAAGTGCCTCGTAGGTTAGATTTTAAAATTGGTGCAAAATGTAATTGAGAGCTGTTGTAAATCTCTGCAAAAGCTTTCTGTTGAAGTTGAAGTATATATTATCACATGCCTAGTTGGAACTTTGAAAACCCAAAATATAATATCTATTTCAGCCATTTTGGCATCAATTTAGATTATTTTTTTTGTATACTGATGCAATTGATGAAGGATATTTGCTCCTAAAATTTTCATTAACAAATGAGTTCTGCAGTCTTTAATGAAGAGATATCATTGAAATAATATCAAACAAGTAATAGCTTTGGCTACCAGGCATTAAGCTGTTATAGTAGTGCAGCCTTGAAAAAATGAAGTCATTGGCAAACCTCTTACCATCTTGGATAGAGAGGAAACATTTAAGTTGAACAATGCTTCTGATGGACATGGCCATGGTTCTTGAGGGCTCATCCATTAGTATACTAGCAGTAAAGTTTAGTATTTGCTGTCATCAGGATATAAAAGTCTGAGGAGGCCACCTAAACTATGAGTGAAGAGTCAGTGTTACTGTCCTCAGTGGGAAATTTAAAACTGAGGAGGCATTGCCTGAGTTTGCCTGAAGCTCAGAGCGTGTATGTACATTGGAGAGAGAAAATAGGTGCTTTTAGTCTGTCTTTGTCACCAATCCCTACATGAGGGCTGTTCTTCTGGATCCCAGGTTCAAAACACCGGCCAAGTCACGGCTTGATGAGTCAACGTATGCAAAAATTACAGAGAGATGTGATTGGAGGAAATGGATCATATGATGAGGCTAATGTATGCAGAAGCAGCAGCAGCTGTTGATCTGGCTGATTTGGCTTTAAGAGGAGAGAACTGTGAGCAGCTTGCTATGAAAGGCTATGCAACAGAAGCTTTTTTTTGAAGGCGCAATGCGAAATTCGGCAAATGGAAATCCTTATGAATGTGACAAAAAGTGGCCTGTTCATTTAACAGTATGTTGTCTTGTAGATATGTGCCTGGAGGAATAATCCAAGGAATCATTATCATGTGATCCTGTTGTTACATACTGGTTGAAGAAGTCAAAAAACAACCAGCATTGGCATGTGTGGCATTGAAATATGCATGACATTAAAATATTTAACTTTATTTAACTTGTACTCCACCCAGTGTTTCCTTTAAGACAATCTTTAGCACAGCTGGAGATGTTGTTTTGCTACACCGATCCAGACTGCTTCCTCTTCATGTGCAGCTGCTCGTTTTCATAAAATACAATTCTGGGAAGTTTGAGTAATAGCAAAGAAACAGATCAGTAAGTGTTTCCTGCAATCTTTTAAAGAGCATTTTTGAAGAACTTGTCAAACAACTGAACTGAGAGTTTGCAATGATCATACAAAAAAAAAACAAAAAAACATTTTCAGTTTTGAAATGTAAGTACTTTCACTCTCATGCAGGATGATCTACCTCATTTGAAATGAAATCTGAATTCATTTTCCATGTTGTGTATATCTTAATTTGAAGTAATTGTCTGCAGAAATTATTGTCATTGTGATTTTTTTCATAGAATAACAGCAAAATTACTTCGATTTGTCTTCAGAATCTTTTCAGTTTATATAACATTTTAACTACAATAAGTGATCACTCTGCAACATAATTTTATTATTTTACTGTTTTTCTTTTTTTAGAATATGCAGATTTTTCATTATATAACAAAAATGTTTGGCAGGAAGGATGAGCAATAATGGGATCCTCATAATGCATACCATTTCTATTTCTGACTCTATTGGCAGTATTAATTTCATAATTCTAGTATTTTCATTTTAAAAGCAGTTTCAAGGACTTTCAGAAATACATATGGAATAATGTTAATAATAATCTACCAGCCAGGGGTAGTGGTGATGGAATGCAATATTTATGTTATCCACAGTATTGGCAAAAAGCACTTGTCCCTCAGGGGAGACAGAGCAAGAAAGAGATGAAGGGGGTTACAGGGAGAAAAAGAAGAAAAAATAGATTGAGAGGGTTGTCAGATTAAGTACGGTGATTTTAAGTAGGTTCATCTGTATGATATGCAAAAAAGTCTGGGGCATGGTATTCCCCAAGTTAATTTCACAATAATCAACTCATCCTACTGAACAGAGTATTTTAACACTCCACATATGATATAAAGCAACCATTCTTTGGCTCTGTGGCATATCTGCTATCCCAATATAGCAATCTGTTCAAAACAAAGTATGGTGTGGTCAAATATATGCAAATGCAGGGATGGTCCTGGTCATTTTCACATACTTCTGCATCTGGGGAATTTTCACTCATTACGGCTGGAGAAAAATGACACAGCTGTTTGGAAGGGAAGAAGCTACTGGAATGCTAAGAACAGAAATGTTAAAATCAAGGGTTGTCAGCAGCCTTGGAGTGTACCACTTGACAAATAGCACATATATCACTCAGTTGATTCCGATGGGTTCAACTGAGGGTGGCCAGGGCAGCCATGTGTAGTCCCGCAAATTCATGGCAGAAGATTTGTACATCCAAATGAGGCATCTTTAAGATCTTTCTGCACAGTGACTCCTAGCTGTTGCTCATACCATATCAGCTCTCACACAGAAGGCTGTGCCATGATTAAGTTGTTAGTGCCTACTGTATGCATAAAAGTACAATGTGTCATTTGACACAAATTAAAAAACTCAAATATAATCTTAATTTTGTATCACATTTTCTTTATATTTAGTTCGAAATCTTTTAACCAGATAGGGGACACTGACGGCACTCTAATCAAGCAGTTGTGCATTTACACAAGAAAAAATGAATAATCAAATGCAAAGCCACCATATTTTCCATCTTGATTGTAGGGTGTGTTAACTAGAGTCCCACAGCTGTCATGTTTTTTAGCAAAGTAACCATGTCCTAATTTAATTGTGCTTGTGTTGTGTGTGTTTTAATCGCACAAGTGGACATGATTGTGTTCTTTTGAGAGGGATGTATCTTAATCTTCAGATTAGTCCTGATTCTCTCAGAGCAAGTGGTGAATTCTCAACTGAAGCAAACACAAATGGCCCAGTTGGCTCTGGCTCACAGAGACAGGGTTGGCTTAATTAGCCAGACCTCCTCAGGTCAGTGGTGGAATAGGGTTCTCTACTGACTTGTCAAGCAACTATAGCTTGGTTGTCTCCATGGAAAGATGTGCCTCTCCTCAAATCAGGGCAATCTCTCCTACAGTATGCTGTAAGAACTGTACTATGGAAAATGGCTATCAGTGTTGGAGGTGAGTGTATATAATATTGCTCAGCGCTCCCGGTGCAGGAGAATGTAGTTATGAGACGAGTAGGGCATTTGTAACTGCCTGTATATAGTTTGCTATATGTAGCAATTATGTTGGGTTATGCTGTATATGAGACTTGGGGTAGTTTTATTTGTGAAATTATGCTCTAGCAATAAATCAAATAAATAAAACAAATGTCAGTCTGACTTAACTTTACAATGAATCATTATTTACCCATGTTTTACATGCCAGTGCTAGTCACTCTACAATAAGCTCCCTAGGAATCTTATAGTTCCATCAGGCGAAACAGCTCTAACTTGTTTCGTTTACCATATTTGTTTATCATAATCATGGATATACAACTTATTAAAAAAAAAAATATAGTATCATTTAAAAATGGAACATCTAATTATCATGCATTATGCATGGCTGTCATGTGATCAGGTCTCCTGGCTTTCTTGCTCAGAAACACACATAGAAAAAATTTGAGAATGGCATAACCCTCATTCCAGGACCATTGAGAGTGATAAAATGAGTGTATATAAAAAGTACAAATCCTAATGGCATGCCCTTTAGATAATTCTAAGATAATTCACATCATGGACAATAATTCAATAACAGAGTCTGATGTAGGGAACCATTTTGGCATTTAGCACTCTACATATGATGTGTACCCTCAGAAACCAAAATATTAACCCTTTCATTGGAGTGCTAAACTTAGCTTGACTACATATAGAGACTGGGCTTTACAGTTAATTTACTCCAAATGAGCAGAGATGCTGAAATCACTTGAAGATCCTTTTTGTCCATCTGTGTTTTGCCATTACCGATAGGCCCAGATTGTCACCATTTCAAAAAGCACAATGGAAAACTGTATGACATGCAGGATTAAGGTATAATGGGTATCAGTTTATTTCCTATGAGATGATACCACTTTTTTATAGCTTATTTTCAGTCCCTTGGCAATTCAGTTGCCTCATTAATTCTGGAAAATGAAACGTGTTGATCAAAAAACAAAAGGGAATGTATTAATTGCTGAAAAACATATGGGGAGCAGGTGCATACTTCATCAATAATGTCACTGCTTTTACCTCACCTGTGTTTATATGAATTCGCACATTCACTTAAACATAATCTTAAGCATAAGATAGCCATATGCATCCATACTCCGTTTCACCTGCCATTGTCCACATCTGTGGCACACCCTCTTCAAAAACACATTACTGTGTCCTTCCAAATGCTTATCACCTGGCAAAAGTCACATTTCTAAGAAAATAAAAGTAGAAATGATACTTCACAGTGTAAGATTTTACTTATGATATATATTAAAAATAATTTAAAAATATATATTCTGTAATTGAAAACATGTGAATGTGCCATAATGCCAATTGTCTGTATCAAACCAGTTAAGCTTGGAGAATCGGTTAGGAAAAAACCCAGCATAGGCAAAGCATTCAATATCCTCTGGGGATTATTTATGACACCTCTTATGTAGGTAATATAAATATGCATGTGGGGGTGAGGGGTAAGTGGGGACAGCCTTGCCATGGTCAGGCACCAGCCAAAATATACTCTTCATTTGGGATGAAATGCCCATTGAGGAGCTTCCTTTCACACTTGATTGCTGTTCATGACAGCAACATGGCACATCTGGATTGTTCAGTTTGGAAGTCTTATTTTTTTGGTTCTGTTATTTGCTATTTGCTGCAAAGGATCAACTGAATCTTCATTATGCCAAATGAGCGGTAGTTCTGAAATCACTTCAATCTCCTTTTTGTCCATCTGCCTTTTTGTCATTGTTGATAAGCCCAGATTGTGCAACTCCTACCATTTCAAATGCCCAATGGAAATTTGCCCATAATAGAGCTCCCTTTCATACTTGATTGTGTGTCATGACAGCAACGCAGCACATCTGGTTTGTTCTGTTTGGAAGTCTTATTTTTTGTTGATTCTCTTTTACTCAAATTAAAAGGGTAAGGCACTTGCATCCAGATTTAATAAAGGCTTGTGGCTGTTGCATTGAAAAAATAATTTTCACCAACTTAAAAACATTGCTATAAATAGATCACAAAGTAGCTAAATAGCTAGCTTCCAATCTGCCCAGGAAAGCTAGGTGTCTAGCTTCAGCAGCAGACACAAAAGCCCTCAGGACAGCCTTGTTCCCAATTTTAGCATCAGAGGACCTGTACTAGCAAGCTGCAATCATAGCTACCTTATAAAGCTGCATTGTAGCTAGCTAGCACCTAGCTAGCACTCACTAGCTACTCTAAATATCTTGGTTATCCTATTTTTAACCAAAAGCAGCCCATACATAGCATTATGTACAAATAACAAAACAGTGTTAGCAGTTGTTACAGATAGATTGAAAATGGGATCTGCAGATCAATGGAAAATTACTGTTCCCAGCCATTTACCGTACTGTTAATTCTTGTAAAGTTGCATAGAGCTCTAGTTAGCATGACATCTGTTATTGCCGATAACATCATAATAATAACAATAATACTTTTCATGTCAAAAACTGATAAGGGACAAGCTAATTATCTGACATCTGAGTATTTTTTCATGAGACAAGGCTGAAAACGACACAAAAGGCTTGTCAACGTGACTATTCACAATGCACACTGACAGGAGAGAGGCATCATAATCATTGAAGAAGTGGATGGAGTGCACCTGTTTCACTGTCATGAGGTGAATATATACTACAGAAATTAATTACTGTAATGTAAACCATTACACTCTTGTTTTAACAACATGTTGGAATATTGTGTTCCATAATGTCTAAATAAGATTATATCACTGTTGAGTCTGCTTTGACAGAAGTGTTTTCAAAGTGTGGATCTTTTCAAAATGGGATTCTATGCTTGGAGTTCTGCCAAGCTGGAGTTGGTTTTAGAACTTGAGTACAGTCATGCAATTGTCCTTTGATTGCTCTTCTGGTAGTGCATTGTTCTCATGAATTAATTGACTAAAATAATAAGCTGACCAGAATTTTAGAAAACTGTGTTATGTTAAAATATGTTCCTTTCCTCATCATTCCAAATGGTTTTACATGCATTTCAGACAGGCAGTTTTATTTTTGAGTCTCATTTTACATGCCATGATTTACAATACAGCAAACACAGACAGACACAAATAAGTACAGAAAAAAATACATGAATGTTGTTCATCTCTATAAACACTTTGATGTGTTTGGAGAGTATGACCTAAGGACTGACACTTTCTCAGTATGTAAACAGAACCGTTTGCTTTGCAAGTCAATGTGAAAAATGGACTGCACTGTGGACATCTATTGTTATCTTGTAACAGAGTATTGATTTTTACTGGTAAGGTTCCAGTATAGATAAAAGGCTTAAATTGCATTGCAGTGCAAGCAACAACACAAATCACTCTAAAATGTGGACCAGGGGACGAATGGAATTCTGTGCCTAAAGAAGACTACCATGTGCTGGCTGCATGATACTGCAAACTAATGCAAAAGCTTGCCTGCCACAAAAAAAAAAAACACAACACAGGCACACACACACACACACACACACACACACACACACACACACACACACACACGTGTAGAGAGAGAGAGAACAAAGTTTGTGTGACTATAATTTTATGGCATTTATATCTGATGCAATTTGTAAAACTGCAATTTGTTAATAATGAATACACATATACAGAAATGAGGAGATGTACTTCTACCATAGTGTCACTGATCAAGAGCAAGTAGAAAGTGTTGGGGTTAGCACACTTGTGGGCAGCAGAAGTAACACATTGTGCTGGAGAGCTTCATAGAGTGTCCTTCATATTTGGTTAAACAGGAACAAAAACATGCTATAAAATGAAAAAAGGAAATGTTATATATTATTTCTTTTTGCAATACTTTTAATGTGGCACTTTACATCATTGCACAGAGCAAAATCATATTGTACATTTTACTCCAGAAAAACTTAGGGTCACATTATTTCACACCTTTGTAGTTAACATTTTGTAAATCCTCCACTGGCATGAATTACTGTAGAGGTCAGAATCTGTTGGTTTTATGACATTCTGGAACTTCAGAGGGAAGTTTTCTGTCAATTCCTATTCGCAGAATTATTCTGGGTTCTTCAGATGCTTTGGTTTTCATTTGTGAACTGTTTTCTTGAGATCCAATCAGGAATTGAGACCTGGCAATAGAACTGATTAGCTGAGAACATTTATTTTGTGCTCAGCATTGTTCCTTAGTACAAGTATAAATAAAATGTGTAATTCATTGACAATAGTCATGAATTCCAACAATAACATTATTATTTACATTATTATTAACAACATTAATATTATAGTTATCCCTATTAGTGTTTGCCCTCGCTTGTACTACCCTGGGGATGGACAAGCTATGACCCTCTGCTACTAGTAGTAGCAGCAATGACACTAACCAGCTTATTCGTATTCAAACATATAGCAACCAATAACACAAGTTACATTCATAGAGAATTACCTTTCCACATTAATAGTTGGATTTCATAACTCCATATTAAACAAGGGTCCTGGGACTTGTAAATACACAGCTCCTACACAGCTCATGTCTAACATTAAAACCTTAACAAGTGGTGCGTTAATCATTTCATCAAATGACTACTTGCATATGATCACACGTGTGTGTGAGTGTGTGTGCAGTGTTTGTGTGTAGTCCTATTAGAATTCATAACTGATGTAATATAGAGTTGAGTACACATTCTATCATAGTATTTATGTCTTTGAAGGATAAGGCTGAGACGGGCTACAAAAGAAACTTCATTCAAAAAGTAATGTCATATATAGTAATGTAATTGTGTCAGCAGTTACCTTCATTCTCTCGGAGGGGAGTGTCAAAGATTCTTATCTATTTATAAATAGGGAACCATTACCATCTTAGGGGAGAGTTTCATCACATGCCACACATATGGCAACATGCTGTATTTGATACATGCACTGTGCTAGACCCATAACATTCTGCAATGGCAGGAATTCTGCCAATTTCTCTTTCTGGTACGTATTTGCTAATCCAACCAATTGCTGCTCATGTGGATTTTTTATCTTTTATCTAAGCGAGGCAGTATTGAAGAACAAATCAATAACTCATCTAAGATGTAGTTTTTGTGACTTTCATGACTTTCACAAACTTTTTTTTCTCATGAGTCAATTTTTTAAAAATATTATGTAAGTTATAAGTAATACTGTGTCAAATTTAATAATCTCTGCATGAACATCTTTCCATGGCAGCAACAAGCCCTCTGTGCTCCTTCATGTTGGAAATGTTCAGTTCTCCAGATCCCCAAAAAACAATGTTTTATGTTTTATTCTGTTGATCTTGATTCTAGACCAGAAATATCACTCAGCCTTGCAAACATTGTAGTGCCAATGACATCCGTATGTTGTCTTGACCAGTTTGCCTAATTAATAAGGTTTATTATTATTATTATCATTATTATTATTATTATTATTATTATTGTAATCTACATTATCCATAGTAATGTCTATAGCCAATTGGACATTGTTGGCACTCACTACAATAACCACTGCCCTCATGCAATAGTGTAGGGTATAGAGAAGGCCATCCTCCAAAACACTCATACACCAATTGCCACCTTTTCACCTTGCAAGTTGGCCAGCACATTACAGTGAATGACACATCTATTGAAGGATGCACGTAGGTTTTCTGATGTCATCCAATGAGAGACAAAAACCCCTGCTGACATACCCATACTTATCCCCGGTGGAACAAGGCCAATTTGTTCCATGATGATGGGCTGTGGGTCACCGTTGGTTGTTGACACGGCTGAGATTCAAACTGAAAGTGAGCACCTTACCTACTAAGCTATTCAGAAGCCCCAGTAAGGTCTGTTATCAATAGTGTAACTCATGATGAGTGTCAATATCCAGGGCTTGACTGTAAAGCCAGCCAGCCTTTTTCAACTGATTTCTTACACCTTGAGATCTGCATTGATGTGTGGTGATGAGGGAATGTTACTGCTTACCAAAAGCTTCATATTCTGTTTTAGCTGCCAGCAGTACACGTATTATGAATTGGATTTAAAACATACAGCTGTATAAAAAGGTATGTAAAACATAAATGAATTAATCTGCCCTTGAGAATGACATCTCCCATGCATGCAAATTATATAATGTCAGAGGAAGATGCAACCCATTTAAAAGTGTAGAAATTACCTTGAGTGGAGAGACTGGGTTAGATGTTGAGATTATGTCAGCAACTGTGGGATGCAGAGTTGGAAGTGAGTACAGGTGGGCGGGGCTGGGGCAGATGAAGGGGGAGTGGTGGAAGAGCTGCAAGTTGTGTCAGGGGCTCCAAGCTATTTAATTTAATTTTTATGGCCCTGGCCAGCAGTCTCCTAGGGTGAAACACCATCCCTCTTTACTTTATGTTTGTTTATCTTGTTTGCTTGGCTGTTGGCGCTCATCTGTCACGGTCAGCAGATGAATGAGTGAAAGCTTCCCTCATGGTTCAGCGTAGGGGAGAGGAGACTTTTTTTGCATGTGTCTGAAGAATAGTGTGTCTCACTAGCCTAGACGAACCGGTAAGGCATGAGTGCGAGTCCCCAGGGTAGGCGCTGGAGTGGCAGCATGGATGGGGTGACTGCGGAAGGATTTACACCAGTGAGCTCCAAGATAATCATTGTTACTTGTACAACTTATGAATTGTTACAAATAAATGTTGCAAAATTTTACTTACCTCTGTATCTGCGAACTGCTTGCTGAGCCAGTGGTTGATACCTGCTAAGGGGTTGGTATGGGTGGCTGGAGGGGCGTCCCACAGTTTATGACATTTACAACAAATATTTTTAAAGACACCTATTTCCATGTAGTGCTCATAGTACAAGAACAGTATCTTGGAAAATAAGAACAACTTGTCTTGAAAAGAGGATCTGTATGAACTGAAATCCTCTATTATTTCCCAAATAGCAATATTACTTATTTCAATCTTTCATAGCAATATTAAACTCAATGCCAATTTAGTAAAGTTACCAAAAACTGTTAAATGACATTTTCTTTTGGAAATTCCCTCTAGCTTCATACCGTTTTCTTTTTAGTCTATGAGTATTGTGTTGACTACTGGTTTCCTAGCACTGTGAAGGAGGAAAAAAAAAGGCCAAACTTTAATAAAAGTCCTATTTTGACAGATACCTGTCACTTACCCCATAGGACATAATCATCCTGCAGTGCAAATATCAGATCAAGCAACATTTCGTATGCAGGATATGAAACCTCCAGCAACACAATTTATAAAGCCTGAATTTGTTTCTTACAAATATATAATCCATATCTGCAGTAATCTGGTGTAAATTCGCAAAAGTACTTCTTACTATGTGTTGTTTTTTCCATTATTTAAACACTTCTCTTCCCCAATGTTTTAAAATACAGTGCAGCTAGTAAAAGCAAAGTCATATATTTGCATTTTACATTTATTCATTTGGCAGATGGTACCAAAGTGACTTACAGAGCCTAAGTGCATATCACAAAGCTTGTGTGGAAAATGGTGTAAATGTGAAAGCTGCCATTTTGTGCATGCTACAAAGAAATTAAACACATTGGTTATTGCTGTTCCTTTTCAAAGGTAAAAACAAGACCATTGGTCATCTACATCACTCAGTGACTCATTCACTAGCAGAAATTAGTTCATATCTTCCAAGAGACAGATTAAAATGAGTAACTGCTGATGAATCAGCAAACATTCATTGGAACCAATGAGTGGATTATGGTGGACTTGCTGAGAATGTGTACTTTTGGGACATGTAAACATTTCCTGGAGGCACTAAATTGAGCACTGTACCCAGTCACATGCCAGGGGAGCCTATCATATCTGAAACCAGGGGAAACAGGAGAGATCTACTTTGGTGATAAACTTTCTCACTTGACAGCTTCAGTAAATTATTTGTCTGTGATTGTGAACATACTTCCCTATGGACTAATATTTATCAGCAGAGATAATCAAGCTTCACAAAAAGGTGCATACAAAAAGCGAGGCCAGTCACCCATGTAAGACTACAACACATAACATTAGGAATGCATGATTTAAAACTCTTTCTGGTGCAACATCAGTACTTCTTAATTCAAAAGCATTCATTACCAGAATCTCCTGACCCTGAAATTCACATTGCTGTCTGACATAATGCTCTGATGATTTTATTTGATAAAAAGTTCAGTATGAACTGTTGTTAACTGGAACATGCTATGTACAGACTTCAACAAATCACCACAACAGAGCAGTAATGTCAAGACAGAGAAAACAAGGTAATGCCATGACAAAGATAATACAAAGTCTCCTGACTAACAGACCCACCCCAAAACAATAAAAAGAACAACTCCATCCACACAATATTTCCAAATATCACAGCACAACAACATAACTGCACAAAGGTTAATGGGAGCAGCCAGTCAGCTGTGGAAGCCATGCTCAGCCCAGGGATGTCATACATACATACATACATATAGGCAACAAATACAACAAAATACAAGGTCCCTACTTGCAATTCAAATCAAATTTAATTTGTATAAATATTTCCCCATACATTGTGAAATGGGAAACTCCACAGTAACAGACTTGGGCTGAGACTCAGTTTTCTAATGTATGCCAAACCATTGATTGTAAGGTTTGGGACTAAGGGGAGTCCTAAACATCAAAAATAGGGAAGGGGTCATTTGTGTCTGTGTGGAATTTGTCTTTTTTTAATCGGGATGTGTAGTCTCATTAATTTGAATATAATTTTTTTACATTATTTCATGTTTGAGAAACAAATGAGATGATTACTTTAGTATTGCATAATAATTAACTGCACAATCTGTTATACTGCTTGGTGTAATTTGTGTAAATACAAATATGCAAGCAAAAATTTGAATAAGTCCCCTCTGCTGCTGACCTTTTTCAGGCAGAAAAGAATCAAGTGAAATGATGTAGAATAAAAATAATGCAATTTGTATGGGAATATTGTGAGCTTGTTGAAAATGGAAATGTATCATGAGCACCTATTCCCATTTTCATTGGAAAGGGTACATAACAATACAATATATAAATATAAAGAAGGAGAAATGTTCAGATATGAACATCATTTGATTTTATTTTCAGGAAATTGTGATACCAGTTTTCAAATCTTTTTGTCAATATTTTATAGATAAAGCTGTCATTTGGGATAATATAACATCTTTGCTAAACTAGTTGAGACACATGATGGTAAAAATGTGTTTTGTACTATACTGGGTGTGGCTTGGCATACAGCCATATCCAGAAGTAAGCACAGATAAACGTGCCAATGTGCCAGAGTTAGATCAATGAGGGAATGCTGTGAAAAACTTTGGACAAAAAATGAGATTTGAAGAAAAAACAAAACAGTACGTAGCATGACAGATGTGTCCCAAATTTAAGCAAAATCAGGCGATATTTGCAAGGACATGTGTGAGGAAGAAACAGTAAACAGAGAAGAAAAAAAGCAAAAAAGGAAAATCAGACTAAAACAATAGGCTTTCATTCATTTGGCCCTAAAAGGCTAAAATGCGGAGTTCTCTGCTTGCTGGCTGCGGTATTTTTAGAGTAAACAGATTGCCAAAAGGAGAAATGCAAAGGGCTTCTCCTTTGAAAATGACAGACTTTAAACAGAGACTTGTGGCATTCACTACACAGCGTGTCACTGATTTGCTGTCTTCATTTCATTTTTTGGACTGTTTAAGTTTTGCAAATAGGGAATGCATTATGCTCTCATATTAGATTTGTTTCATAATTTGATTTTTGTAGCCATTAATGAAGCAGATGAAACAGGTGGTGCATGATTAGAAAAAGGGGATATGTACGAGCAGCAGGGAAAATGTATGAAAGAATTGTTAATGTGTAATATTAAAAAGGATAATGCCCTTTTCCTAAAATGACAGCAATTGATGTATTCTATTTGTAAAAAGCTAGAAGAAAACACTCACACGCTCTTCATGCTCTTTATTTATGCATACCCATTTTAAAAATGAACAAAAACATGATATAGCTTATTATTCACAATCATTTTTCCAAGTCATCAAATGTTCAGTTCATATATTTCTTATGCTCTCTAGTTCAGTTGCATGAAGAAAAGTAGCCCTTCTGCTTTAAAGGTGTGTTGACTGGAAATGAAATGAAAAAGTGATGTATGGCAAGCAATGATCATTTCTGTTATTGCAAGAAATTTCCACAAGTGCTTCTCTGCCATTTTGAGGGTGTAGTCTATAACCCCGTAACCTTGTCAATTTAATTTCTTAAAATAAGTAACCTTCCCAACAACATACAAAGGAAAAAAAAAGTATGTGCTGACATGATCCTTTGTCTGGAATAAACTTAATACGCGTGTGTTATTTTTAAATATAATTATAATCAATAGTTTTACTTTAATTTTACTGTAAATGGATTTGCTGTTATGTACAAGAGAAATATAGTGTAGAAATCTAAACCCTGAATGCTGTTGTTTTCCAATTTTTTTTTTCTCTTAATTTTAAGTTCATTAAAAGCTCTTGAGAACCAATAACGCTGACACCAACCCTGTCGTGTTTACCATTGATCTGGAAATAAAATGGTATTCAATTCAAAATCAGTAGAAAAATCAATTATGTTTTACACCCTGGCAAAAAGTCAGTTCAATGAATTTCGCTTCTAATTTGTAGGCAATGCCTGTGATCCAAGTCATGAGGATCTGCATTTATGTATTTTACAAAACTAACTAAATTAATTAATAATTTTAATAAAATTCATGTAACAAATAAAGAGAGACTGAGCAGAGAGAATGACAACAAAAAAGAAACATCACATTAAACCGTGCTTGGGTTCTTCAAGTTGACAGTGTTTATAGTCTTGTCATTTTCATTCAATGAAATTATGAAGGGGAGCTTAAGTAGATTAATTTCATGCTTTGAGTATGTGTGCTGCCTCATTCACCCTATAGATATATAAACACCTGTCTGAATATTTTGATTGAATTTTCATGCTATAGTTGAACTACAAACAAGGCTTGCATTCATTTTTGGCAAAGTTCAACATCAAATATCTCAGCCATTTCATCATTACATTTATCAAGATTTTCCTTCCTATTCCAGGGGCTCAAGAAGCCAAAATATGATGATGATGAGTGCATTGCAACTTGTGAAATTCCCATTGACTGAATATATAGTTTGTTTTTATGGATAATAATTGCTAATAAACATCATTCATTGTAAACTCTGCATGTACCTATTGCAATAAATGATAGCAAACACTTGTCATTGATCAGTAAACAGGTGCACGTGCATCTTGATATGGTCATACTAATATTGTAAGGACACTTCGACAAAATAATCTAGGATTTGGCTGCTAGGTAGCCAGCGGGGGGGATGGGGGTGTACTCAGCTCCTGATGGTTCCATTCCTGTTGCGTGCTAGCTAGCTTACATTAAATTAGATGGTTAACACCACACTCTAACTAGCTACAGGAGATGTATTAGTACCAAAACATTGTAGTGTTTGCTTACAGTGCATCCATTCTAATACTCTATCTCCTGTGTGACTGCAATTTAGATCACTAGCCATCCAACACTGTGTAAGCATTCTTGATTGGCAGTGTAAATAAAAATCACATATTACACAACATTAGTACATCTCCTAGGCTAGGCTAATTCGCTACATACACTGACTTGCTAGGGTGACTACCTAAATCACATTAGTCCAATTGCCCAAGCAAGCAAGAATACATGTTGAGCACTTATTTCAGTCACAGTGATTTTCAGTCCAGGAATAGGCTTAATTTGGGCATGTTTCTTGTTTAGTGACTCAAGCAGTTATTTACTAGAAAGTAATAATACTAATAATGTCAATTAATAGCCAGCATAATGTAATTGTGTATTTTGCTGTGAGCGCATAAAAACAAAACAAACAAACCCCAAAAGTGGCACAAGGCAGACCTCCCAAACCATGAAAGCCAAGGTAAACTCTCCGACTCTTGGGATCTCCTCTTGGGCCACCTCTGTCCAGGCTCTAACGGCCATTAGGGCCAAAGCGGGGGGTTGTTTGACATTTACTTTATTGTATTTAAAAATCATGCCACAGAGGCAACAGTTCAATTCCCAGCATCAGGGGGACTCATGGCACCCAGGTCAGCATCAGTAAAGTAATAATAATAATAATAATAATAATAATAATAATAATAATAAAAACAATTCCAAGAGTAATCTGAGAAATGCCAAATAATAGAAATGCATGTCAAATAATAAAAGCTCACAGCTCTAATCTTGAGGCATGAATATCACGTTTCTCACTTATCAAATAATTGATTATGACACACTATTACTTTGTTGCATGTTATACTGAACTGTTAGAATGGACCATCGCAATAACAAGGGAAAGTACTATGTTCTGAACATGTTTTTTTTTAATGAGATGGCTTGAATATGTAGAAATAAACCATTCAAATTCAAAATCAGTGTCAGATACATCACACATGACATGCTGCAGCCCCCTATCCACCTCCAGTACTCAGCATCATATATTGTTTGTAAACTGCCTGCTCCAGCATGCACATGTACTCAGAGCACCTGAATAACAATCAATCCTATACCACCCTAACTGCAAAAATATCTCTCACTCAAATAAGCACTTTCACCATATTGCAGCAGTGTGGTAAATAACCACCAGTCAGAGCTGAGATACACCCAAAATCATACATACGCTGCCTGCTCACCAGCATAAAGGTGAGTGCTACTGCTGCCATATTCTTGCACAACATGTAAAGAGAGGGAGGCGAGAATACTAGAGTGAGACCTGTGAAAACTTCTCACTGCTGGACACTTTTCACTCCAGTTCTACAGCCACGTGGTAAATCCTATTTATAATCTGGACATCCTTAGTGTAAAATTTACTGGAATTAAACTGTTTCAGCATTTACTATCTTGTAATCCTTGTCCACAATATGGTTCATATGTCTATTAAGCTTGAAGGTTTATGCTTAAAATTCTGTACACAACTATTGTGACCCGTACACGGTGTACCAAAATGCCTGCTTGGATACATGCATCATTAAGGGAAAGGCGCTTTAGTATTTCCCAGAACTGGGGATAAACCCATCTGTTGTTTTGCTTGTAAGATGTCTTATGTAACTATTTAATTTACCAAGTAACAAAGATGTGCATACTTCATAAACTGTCTATCCATAATTAAAACAATAAGTAAGCAAAAGCATGATGGCAAAACCAATGAAAATCTTAAATTCCTTATTCTGATGAGATGGCTAGCCTTAGTCACTCTCCATTTCCATGACATTTTCAACAATTAAGAAAATCTCAAAAAGATCTGTATGTATAATTAATTGGATTTAAAAAGATGGCATTCATTATGTGGAATGTATTAGCCAAATGTGGTACCTTTGAATCTGACAATTAATTGGATCTGCTGGTCTCTATATAAGTTATAGTGGTTAGAGAGAAAGGTAAGTTATGCAGTTGAATGGTGGAGGTTAGCTCAGCCACCTAGCCATCGATAAATGGTTCATTTGTGATTCACTTTAAAATCCACTATTGACAGTATACATATTCTAATAACAGGAAATGTGTACATTTTCGACCCATCAGCTTATTACATTATATAACTTTACCATGAGGCTGCTGTTATTTCAAACATACAGTATAGGCTACATATTACCTCTGTGCATGGCAATGCAAAAACAATACAAACAGTGTAGCATAGTGGTGAAGGAACAGGACTCATACGCGAAAGCTTGCTGGTTAGATTCCCCATGGGGGCACTGCCACCGTACCCTTGGGCAAGGTACTTAACCCACAATTGCCACAGTAAATATCCAACCATATAACATTGTAAAAACCTGTAATTGATGTAAGTCACTCTGGATAAGAGCTTCTGCTAAATGCCAATAACGTAATATATTGTCACACTTGGTGTGTGATACAGGACCGGTGGATGTCAGAGAGAAACAGGAGAATGGGTAGACTCAACCCTATGGTCGGCCTGTAAGCCTGCACACAGTTACAGATCAGTTAAATAGGTTAGGATTCCGTTTAGTATAAATGGTTCCAGCAGAGGTAACAGTGGCTCATCAGCATAAAGGTGAGTGCTACTGCTGCAGAGGCCATCTGTTCTTGCACAACATGTAGAGAGAGGGGAGCGAGAATGCTAAAGCGAGACCTATGAAAACTTCTCACTGCTGGACATTTTTCACTCCAGTTCTACAGCCTTGCCTCATCATGAATCAACCTGTTACCACCTCATATTTGGGAGTGCCAGCAGCTGTCTCCGGGTTCAGCACCGGACAGCTCCCACCAGCTACTCCGTGTTTGAGGATTCAGCTGCATGCCTTTCTCAAGTATCTATCTCTCTCTCTCTCTCTCTCTCTCATTCATATATATATATATAGAGAGAGAGAGAGAGAGAGAGAGAGAGAGAGAGAGAGAGAGAGAGAGAGAGAGAGAGAGAGAGAGAGAGAGAGAGATGCCACTATTGGGCACTGTGTTGGAGACTTGAGTTTGTGTGGTATTATTATTATTATTATTATTATTACAAATATGCATGTCATAACAAAATTATTTCATTACCTTAATGTGACCAACTGACATTTAATTATTTTAGGAAATTGGTTGTCCCAGGGTTCATAGCTTAGATATACCAGTCAAAGACTTTAATGTATTATTATGATGAGCTCATTACCTACATTCCTGTCATTATACTACAGTAATGTATATTTTGGAAGTTCTTAACAAGGGAGAAATTAAAAGGGATGGGATTTCAATATAAATTAAACTGGACTTTTTATCACACATTTGTTGATAAAAATAAAGATTCTCTTAAGAAAACACTCAAAGGTATACACATCAAAAAGAAAAATATACTATTTACATCAACAGCAATAATTTACACAATGAAACATTCTTAATTATGTGCATAGACAGGGACAAGTAACTGTCTGCATGGGAATATCTTTTGAGGGTTTTTTTGTGGCTCAAGATTTTTAATATTTATTACTGTATTTAGTTTTAATGTTGAAGATATTTTAAAGGTTTTATTGTTTCATATGATTGACTCAATATTTTGGTGATCTGAAAATACAAACGTTAAATGTTTGTATAGACGTATAAACGTTAATAACATTATTACCAAATAACATATTTACAAAATATAGTAAACATGGAAATGTGGTAAATGGGTATTAATAAAGATGATAACATTAATAATGTATATACACACATTCTAAATTTATATACTATAAACTGAGTCAATGTCAGTGTTACTCCTCAGCTGTGCAGTCATGATTAGATCAGATCTTTTATTAAAGTTAAAATGCCTTAAAAGTCTCTGTAACTTAGTTCCTGAAGGTGAAAGTGTGCCAATCTCTGTTCACCATTCTAGCTTCAACAGTTCATCCACTGCCAGCTATGCAGACATGGATTCTAGCTCCTCTGTTGACTTTACTACACTAGCCTCTTGCAAAATTGACACAACTCAGTGCTGAGTCTGGCAGCAGACCCAGTTTAAGAAGAAGATGAGGTCTTCAACAATAATTATAATAAAATCTGTAACCTTCTAATTTTAGTGGAAAGAGTCAATGCATTTCAAGTAAGGTCAGCATGGACTGGGATGCAGTCAATCCTATGTCAATGGTACCCTCTATTAATGAATGAATAAAGGTGGCCATAGTTTTATGGACATATGTTCTATCACAAAACAGTGAGATGGAAGGACATTTTGGCTGCATCCCAACTGTAAGTGAGTGGGGGAAGTGAGTGAGTGAGCCCATTCTTCATGTGACACCACACAAGTATGTACACATGTTCTGACCTGCAATGCTATTTATTATTAAGCATTATTAATATGAAGCTTTAGATTTTACTGGAAAGACAAATCCCACAGAATACAAGTTAAAACCCTTCAGACACCATCACATTATGGAGTTCCCTCCTCCCTTTCAACAATTTTTGTGTGTCATTCTATCTCCAGTCCCTGGCTAAATGGTTAGATGGTTAGATTTTCATGGCAACCACTCATGGAAGATCAACATGCTCCCCACTCATCTTGTCCTTTAATCAGCATTAAATGAAAAGCCCTACCCCAAAATAAGAAGCCATTAAATTATTTCTGTCACCACTAAAGCCTAAACAAAAGCCAACAAAATGATGAAACGCCCAATTTCTCCATCCACCCACACCTGGAAATGGTGCAGCCCGAAGACTCACCATTGATGGCAAACCATTTATCATTTTAGTGTGGGGCGAGGAAAAAAATCGTCCTCTTACAATCCTTCTTTAATGACTGCATTTTCCAAATTTAAGAGAAAACTAGCATTTTAAACCTAAATCCCATTTTCTCTATACCTCCAAGTAAGAAACTTAATTAAAAATATAACTGCTTCTGGAATGGCAACCAGAATGCCATCTTCTCTCTGTGAGTCCCTCCAAGAAATATCAAAATAGAAACATAATCCACAGTATGCCATTTTTTTTATCAATTTAAAATTTATCTCTTTACTTCTTCTTTCTTCATACCTTTCATTGAGCACCATTTACCCATATTAAATTAGATTTTATTGTGCTTTGGAGTTATATAGCTCTATTTGCATATAATGCTGTAAATCACTGCGGGATAATAGAAATTATTCCTCTGTAAATTAAATTTACGGCAGATATAATACTCAGAATATAAAAAGTACAATTTCAAAAAAGTATAATTTCACTGGGGCCCTTATGGGGACCTGTGTTAAGTATTCACTGGTCCTGTGCTGCTATCACCACCAGGCATAAGGCATAAATGCAACTCTTTTTCAGGGAAGGAGACCCCTGAATGTGAGATCATACTAAAACATGCTCTTGTCATCATATCTTCAATCCCAATAAAAATCACTATTTTGAGGTCTGCCTAGCTGGAATATGTTTTATTTAGTATCATTTTCTGTTTTTCAAACAAGGTTTCTCATCTCTAACTAAACTGACTGGGTACTGTCAGTTAGATAACAGGGCGTAGTGCTACAGGATCCACTTAAATAATCCCATTTACAGAAGAGGTATCTCCCATTGTTGGCAGATTTAGGGAAGTGTAAAATGAGCAGTCAAATAGATGGTAAATTAGTTGATGGTACAGATCTGCAGATTATGTCTGAGAAAACTGGAATCTTATCAATCTGAATGTTTATTACTTATTTTCATGATACATTTCCTATTTAAGAAAAATGCAGTCAATACTTACAAATAGTAAATGAGGTTCCCAGCATAAGCTAATATAAATTCATGTTGGTTTATTTCTACCAACTTTCTTCCTGAGGTGACCCAGCAATACATGTTGCAAATAATTATAATAGTACATGCAACAGGATTGTATATAATTATAATGATACAGGAAGAAGTTAATTGACCTCACCATCATAAATACTGTTTCACATTATTAGTATTTTTTTCATTTATTTTTGGTGATGAATGTAAAGGTTCAGTAATATATGAATTGTGTTGCCTCATAAAATAGGACTGAACTGATTGACTGTTTGCCCATTATAACATTTTTTGACATTTAAAATGTCACCAGTACATCAGTCTATGCAATCCAATTTCTGGAGCAAGGGGCAATTTTGCTGAAGTATAAATGGCATGAATTGGATTTGGAATCACATTCTGAAGGTAACCTCAAGGTTACTAAGTACTATCTTATCTATTTTTTAATAGAACAATGTTGGGTTTATCTTGCATTGAATAATGGCCTATCTGGTATAAACAAACTAGAAGCTTTGCAAACAGCAAATTACCATGGGCAGGAAACATCAACAAACTGATAAAACTAATATCCTATTATTCTGATAATTGTTTGCTGAGGGTAAAAAAAAAAAAAAAAACATCAAGAAGCTTGAGTTGAAAGTACTGTTTCAAACAAAAGGTGCTTGTGAAACCACTAGCAGCACATGGAGAATGAACAATGAAAAAAGGAGTGAGGTGATTGCTGTAATTATTTTACAACGTCTCTCGGGGTGATAGACATCAGGTGGCCTATCACACATCTGACAGCATTTTCACTTTGGCCCAAGGGATCTGTCATATTTTTTTTTTCCCCACAGCTACTGTACCTAGCACCTGCTGTGACTTATCACCCACGACCTGCAGATTCTTTACAGGAAGCCTCCCAAAGAAATTGAATCTTTTTACTTTGATGGCTTATATCTGGAACCATTTCTGTAAGTTTCAATTGTGTTTTAACATTGTATTATTCTATCTCCTAATCATTATACCACTTGAATATCACTAAAAATTAAATGATGCATTGAAATTTAATTCTGTGTGATATTTTACTAAAAACACTGCAACACAACTATTTTAGTGATATTGGATTTATGTTACAAAATATGTTTTAAGAAAAATAAACAAATTAAAAAAAACCTGAAATATGCCGTTTGCATAAGTATTCATCTCTGACTATTTGGTAGAGTGACCTTTTGCTGCAATAACAGCTTTAAGTCTTTTGTAGTAAGTATCTACCAGCTTTGCACACTGGTTGGGAATGATATTTGCCCATTCCTCTTGGCAGGGTTGCTCCAGGTTGTTCAGGTTGGCTCCTGACACTTGTGGACTGTAATTTTAGAACAGATCCACAGGTTCTCAGTGGGATTGAGATCAGGACCTTGACTGAGCCACTGTAGATCATTCACTGTTTTTGTTCATGAGCCACTCCAGTGTTGCTTTGGCCTTTTGGATCACTGTCCTGCTGAAAGATGAACTTTCTCTCAAGCTTCACTTTTTTAGCAGACTGAAGCAGGGACTTTTCAATATTTCCCTGTATTTTGATCCATCCATTCTAACTTCAGCTTTAACAAGATGTCCAGTGCCTGCTGATGAAAGCATCCCACCACCACCATGCAGCCACCACCATACTTGTGGTGGTGTTTCTTGAGGCAAGGGAAATGTTAGGTTTGTGCCACACATAGTGCTTTGAACTTAGGTCAAAAAGCTCTAGCTTAGTCTCATCTGGCTACAAAACATTTCCCACATCTTAGGTGGGTCACTCCTATGCTTTCTGGCAAACTCCAGACATGCTTTGAGATGGTTCTTTTTGAGTAATGGCTTCTTTCCTACCATCTTCCCATACAGGCCAGTTTTATGCAGAGCTCAATATTGTTGAATGGTGCACCTTTACTCCACTCTCAGCCACTGAACTCTGTAGCTCCTTCAGAGAGATTAGTTAGCCTCTCCATGGCTTCGCTCACAAGTCTCCTTCTTGGTTGGATGTGGAATTTTGAGGGACAGCTGGGAGTGCCTGGGTAATGTGATGCAGCTTCCACCTCCTGATAATTGATCCAACAGTGCTCACCTGGTTATCAAAACACTAGGATTTTATTTAGTACCTTTTTCCTAATTAATGCGTTTGTATTATTTTTACTTTCTGTCTGAAGAATGCTCTCTAATCTTCATTTTCACATCTTTCCTTCAGATTCACAGCCTGACCATTGATCCTTAAACCAACGAGTATGCTTTTCATCCAGACAATGTGACAGTTACATTAAGAGTTCACAGACAGAAGTTAATGGTAAGGCAACTGTGTCCGTGTTAGGGCAATTTTTCTCATCTGTGTAAGCTTGGAGCTTCCACAGCACAGGAATTGAATATTTAATGGAATACATACACTCTCTCACACACACACACACACACACACACACACACACACACACACACACACACACACACAAACACACACACACATCTGCAAGTCTTAGGAAAAATACATTATATACTGCCAGTTGATTAAAATTGGGATTTACTTTATTTATTAGTGATGTCATAGAATGCCATTGTTGATAGTCACTAAGTAAGGATGAAGGGTGCCCCAGTCTTCCAACCTGCTCTCCTCTCCTTGTTCACTGATTCACTTGCCAGATTGATTAAGATAACTTGTCATCAAATTGATATCAATTTTAATGGCAGACCATTAAAATGCAAGTGTTGTGAATAACTTACTGTTTTTGTAAACTGCAAGCAGCATTTGTATGTGTGTGTGTGTGTGTGTGTATATATGTGTGTTGATTTATCTCTTAGGTATAAATTCCTTCTCCTGTTGAATATTTTGTAGGTTTGCCAAATGCATTTAACTATAATATGATGAGGATTATTACAGCTCATCTCCCATGGTCAACTAAGGCACATAGTGAATGACTGTCTGCTACTCTTGGCCCTTATGTGTATTATGATGTACCTAGCAGTCTGTGGAGGTGGACACAAGCCTGAGGTACAGAACATGCTGATAGCTACATTGATGCATCTGTCCAGTTAGCTAACAAGGCACTGTGGTAAATAGTTATGACTGCTGATATTACAGAACTAAGTGATAACAAAGCATCTGGCTGCTCAGCAAGCTGTCAGAGACACAGACATATAGCTCAGCTTACCAAGACCAAGTGAAAAGGCACATGCAGCAATGCCAGGCCCAGGCCAGTTTAGCCACTGCAGCACTCCAGTTTTATATTGGGGAGAAAAAAAAATCCTCCACTGGGATTATCCTCTGCTCATGTGTACAAGAACTGGCCAACTACTTACAGTGGCCTAGCTTGCTATCGGTACCGTAACTACCAATGTTAGCTATCACTATGATGAACTTAAAAATTTCCTTGATTTCACCCGTAACACCTGAGTATCTCATTAACTGTTCCTTCATGCAGAACATGACACAATTTTGAAGAAATAGTGGAAATAATTGTCACAACATAGTACATATAATAAATAAATAAAGCTAAATGAAAAAGCTGACATTATCTATAGAACAATACTATTCTGTGTTGTGTACATACATTTATTCATACCAATCTGTTGAATTTCTGTTGTGAGTAGGCATCAGCAGCGTCGACACACTGAGGTCAACAGGCACAGATAACACTTCCATATTGTATGTTATTGTTTAGATATTAAACGTGGCTTTTTTCATTATGTCTAGTTATTTAGTCGTTTAGACATTTATCGTCTGGTTTGTCTTGTAAAAACAAAATGATGTGCAAAGAACTTGCCATGTTTATATTATTCATTTATTTCAGTTGAAAATTCTAATCACACCTTTGTGTCCATCTGCACAAAAAGGTTAATGAACACAGAAGGGTGGAAAAGTCTCCTCACTGTTTGAGTTTCAAAAGATTGATATCTCAAGCAGGGCACAACCACTGTACCCTTGAATAAGGTCAGTTTAATATTCTTTGGATGTTTTATACATGATAAGGCACTGCAGATATGGGGATATGATTCATATTTAACAGTTTACACACAAAGATCCATTTATTTAACAGCTGTGCATCTGTGAAGCCAAACATCAGTCTCATTATTTGCTGAACTCAAGGTTATAAGAGCACGTCCTAGTTAGTGGAGGTGACACTCCTTGAAGATATGCAGCCATTGTGTCTCAGCTCAAATGTGTAAGGAGTTTTCTCTGAAGAAGTTGGTTGTACAGAGGCCTTGATATGCATACTAATGTAGCCTCATTTTCCACCTGTTACAGAGACATGCATGGTGTCCTTGTACTGGTGCATTGGATGATGGCTGCATTAACTGCTCCTTTGTGGTCTGCACTAAAGCTATGCCACAGCACCAAAGTGGGTCATAATTTATATGTTTGATTACTAATTGTAATGTAATCATCTATTAATTGATCTGTGCTTATGGAAAAGTATGTATCTCAATCTGGTCTTGCTGTTTTGTATTGTGTAACCCACACCAAATAATACTGAAATTGCTTAAAACTGAAATTCAGGAAAATGATGCAAAATTCCAAAATTGGTATGTTGTAAAGACATTTTTACAGTTTTGCATGTATGTACCATGCTTAATATAGCTTTTACTTGCATGTGCTGTACTGTTAGTGTGAAGGATACCCTTCACCTGACCCCCAAAACTGTTGAATTATTTTTTTAGTTTGATAATTGTTGCAATGATAAATGTTTAAGGGCCCGATTTGTCTTCAGTCCAAATCAGATCTAACAATAGGCATATCCTGTTTCATCAGCTTCATTATAAACATTGTTTAATGTGTAATTTTCACTGTCTGTGAATGTGAACCTGCTATTGGTTAACACACCACACTAAAATAATTGGCCACAATTATTCTACCAGTTTTTGCTCATTTATGTTTTTGGTTATATTTATTATTTATAGCTTTAATTCATTCTCCATTAGTTTTTTTTTTGTTTTTTTCACAATTATGTGCATGCTTTGTATAGTGAACTTTCACTTTACATTTTAATGTTATTCCTCTTCATAGTGATCAGATAAATAGCAGAGAAGAGCTACTGCTTCCAACATTATTTGTATTTCTTCAGTGTCAGGCAGAACTACAGCTCTTCTCCTCAATATATTTGCAGACATCCTCAGAGTAATGACAGCAGTGACTCATGCATCGCCATGTGATTTGATGACCATTCCTATGACATTCTAAAAGGGGATTCAGGCACCATTGTGAATGGTGGAATCCAACGCACCTCTACATTTCACATTGTGAAGCCTGTTTTGTGCTTAAAATTAAAGTGACTTTTGATAACTCCCACAGTCATTGGTTCTCAATGATTGACAGCACCCATTCAAAATGGACTTGTTGATAACAGGAGACAGCAACATGACATTTTGATGAGACATAACTGTGTATCATTAAAATGAGGGAATTGGGATTGCAGAATATAATTTTTGAGATGACCAAAGTAATTATTTCATGTTAAAATGCAAGTTCTATACAATATCAGCCTATGCTATTTTTGATATTTTGATTAGTGTCTTCAAATTTACAATCTGCAATTGATATTCTTTACATATACATTATACTTTGGGCAAAAAAAAATGGATATTCATAGATTCATAGATTTTATGACAACATTACCGGTTTGCTCCTTAACGTTTTGTTGCATTTGTTTAATGCATTTTAGATTTATTAGTATTTCTTTGTATATGTGCACCTATGTGATTTTATTGTAGTTTTTCTGCTTAAACTCTGTCACATTCCCACTCTCACAAGACCTACTTTTGTAAAACTACAGAGGAGGTGAACTTCAATGGAGTGAATCCATTTAAACATTTCCCATTAAGTAATCTGTAAAAATGGGATTTTAAACCTACAGCCTGTTTGGGCGATTTAAATTGCAACTGATGTTGGCATAAAATGAGGACAAGGAAGCCCATACAATTAGAGGATTTAGAGGCATTTAATGTTCAGCAGTGAGGATATTTAAGGGTATATATCTGATGTTGATGTCTCCGGTAAAACTGCCAGCAAAACATAAGGGGTTCAGCAATAATTTTTAACTGAAAGAATGATGGATACACACACACACACACACACACACACACACATATATATATATATATATATATATATATATATATATGAATGTTAGCTTCTAGTGAGCTACATTTGCAGCCTTGTCTCTAAATAGGGCCCTGTGTCTAGTATTATAAGACTAACTTGACTAACTTTTGTTTTATTGATTGTTGTTTTATTACACTGACCATAGTTTATCCAGTAATATATTTATGTAGAGTAACATTATTATATTACTTTTGCATTACATTACGTTCCATTCATTTAGCAGACATTCTTATCCAGAGCAATTACCAGCACAAAGAACAGAAGTATATCCATTCAAGTTGAATGAGCAACAGTGTCAGACAAGGCTAACAACACTCCCAGACCAGTGAGTGTGAGCATAACACTATTCAAGCTGTATGAAAGATAGAGATGCATCTTCCAGGGAACAATGAATGTGAGCACATCTTCTGCATAACATCATCTGCAGCAGAGTTGTGAAGGGGGTAAAGAAAGACTTCTTGAAGGAGCAGAGGGAAGTTGCCGTGTAAAAATGAACTAAAGGAAATACGAGTCGCTCACCTCAAAACTGTCTGAAAAATGTGCTTGGTAGCTTCAAGGAACACCGGATCCACAAGGTAATTCTTTTGTAGGTTGAATATGTGTCTAACCATTTATTTTCTCTTTCATATTTTCAAAAACATGGGAGCAATATAAATCTGTATGAGGGGAAAAAAATAAAAAAAAAACATTTGTGTTTCAAAAGTTTTGAATCAAAACTGTGTTCAAGGCACAGATTAAAAAGCTTGACATGTCATTGTTCTCATGCTAAAAGTAGACTTTAGAAAAAAAGAAAGGAAGGAGTAACTTTGTGTTCTTGTTTCAATGAGAATTTCATTGTGATCATGTGCCATCAACATCAAAGTAAAACACATGACTTTTATTGGGTTGAATGCAAGTCATGCAGCTTTAGAAGTACAAAGAATGTTTGCATACTTTTACACTCCTTTGAATGTTGCACAGAATCTAAATTAGAAGTTTCAAAATCACCTCAGAAATCATTTGGACAGGCAGTATAATTGCCTTTAATGTATAGTATTGCTATAGAAAATGCTTTCAGCATACATAAAGTTACTCCCAGGTGCTAAATGTATGTCTTCTAAAAGCCATTAAAAATATTGATATCAAAATGAAGCAACTTTCCATTGACTTACAGAGAATATATATTTATTCTCTGTGTTATTTCTGTCTGGTAATGAGCTTTTGTGTCGATGTAATTTAGTTTCAGATGGTATGTTTAAGGGATAAGAATGACACTATGCATATGAATTGATGTAGAGTAACAAAGGATAATGGCGGCAATATTGTTGACAATATTTGTTACTGAGGGTGTTGAGTCTGGTACCTTTATATTCTACAAATGGTGAATCTTTTTGTATCAAGAGAGGCATGCAATACTTTTCTTAATGTTACTATCAAGTTATTTAACTAGTTAACAATTTAGCTGAGGTAATGCAGCTCAAATTTTAAAGAAAAAGAAGCCATTGCAACAGTTTTGATTCTATTATTTGAGCCTGCATTTCTTATTTTTAAATTCCTCCAATTTTCACACCAACATTGTAATCACCAATCTATGTCCCACTTGACTACTATTTGTCCAGAAAGTGCTGTTCAAGACACATACACTCATCCAACATACCCAAATGCAATGACTTCCTTACAGTAAAAGTTACACTATAGTAAACTACTGATATACTGTAATAACCTGTAGTTCCAATCGATGAAAATGAACTGTTTCATTAAAACCCTTTTTTGGACAGATAAACTCAGAAAAATATGTTGGAGCCATGCATGATCTAGTGTAATTCCATATGTCTGCAAACAGGCTATGAACATTTTAGGCTACCATTAATAGTCCACAAGTATTTAGAGTATTTTCAGTTTAACTCAGAAGCCAAATAATTCTTGGGCCAATGAGAAATTCTTATTGTTTGAAGAAACCCTGATCCACAGCATTGTCCCTTACACAAGTGATGTCAGAATTGGTATGAGTGTGGAAAATGTGTAAAACCTTTATCTCCTTTTTATGCATACCAAAGTCAAGAGTGAATGGAGCCCCTAATTAATGAACAGGGAATGCATACAGCATAAACACTCTTAAAATATTGTGGGCCAGTGGAAGTTACAGAAGAGGTGGTCGGTAGGTAAGCCATGCGAATAAGCATGTGGTTACGCGGCACGAAAAAGCAGGATTAGGCTTGTATGGATACAAGGCCTTTTCATGGCTCACTGCCTAGTGAAGGATTTACTGATGCTGCAATGACGTCTCAGGGCTCATGAGGCACGGTGGCGATTCTTAGTGAACCTTCAGGTGGGAGAAAAACATAAAGATGCCTGTGGGAATGTAGTTTTCTGAACGGAGCTGGTTGTAGACTGAAAATACAGGCCTCCGAAAATCAAACACATAGGTCAGCTAGTTCTGAGAAACTGTGAATCTGAAGATGTGATTGAAAGAAATATTGTATATCTATCTGTGAAAGATAATGGTAAATAAAAGGAAGCAACCATTGAATACTGATACAACTGCATAGCATATGTCAATACACCTTTAAATTAGCATACCTTCTTACTTGAAATGGCCAGTGTTTTCACAGGTTGTCATTGGAATTATATATACTTCTGACAAATTTATTATGTCATGTGACAATTTAATTGTGGCATAATTGATGTGCACTGCAAAGCGTGCTTTGTCAACTTATAGATAAGATGTGACCAACCAATAACCAATTAAGAATGTTTCCCACATTGTTTGGAAGGTGAAAAAAAGAAGGTAGCTCCACTCTCATGCAGGCACCATGCAGATATACATTTCAGTGGAAGAGAGCAGAGCTGTAATGACTTGCATTAAATTACAGAACTGGCCAGCATGAATTAAGGCATACATTAATAATAATTTAAAATATACAAACACTGAGAGTTCAGCAATGGGTCAGTCCATTGCTAGCAGCAAAACAGACATTACATTTCAATTTAAATCTGTTCATTAGAGTCTTAATTACAAGGAGTTATTCTAGTCATTAACTTCATCCACAAAAGTTGGGGCCACTCCTATAAAGTGGAAATGAGGATCTGCAAATTGCTACCAAAATCAAAGAAAACTTACTGCCCTTCCCCTTTGGGTGAAAAAATAAATAAATACCTTAAATGAAATAAAATTGGATTTCCTATAATGTTTAGTTGCAATCGATGCAATCTCCAAATTAACTTTAATTCTACATCAGAGGCGCAAGGTTGGAGATGGTGAGGAAAGTTATAATACATACTTCAAAAGGATCTGATGTGCGCTGATAAGCAGTCAGTCATGTGTTATCTGATCTGTCAGGGATGCTATTCATGGAGTTGGCAGTTCTCCCAACAGACATTTAATTAGGGATTGGGGATGAGACCTTTGGAAAGGTTTTATTTTTTTCTTTGCCAGGTTCAGCATATGAGCAGTTGGAAGAAAGTTCATTTGTGCACATAATGCAAGAGCCAACTGTAATGTCATCTTAAATATGTATGACTGGGCTTGTAGCAGCCCTAATGTAGTTGAAAACTGACTGCTGAATATATTCATACCAACATGGGTATATTAAACAAACATGGGTTACTGTATATTTTGTGTGTACTGCATTAGGATGACAGTGAGAGTTAATGTAATTTTCCATATACTTAAATGGGACAATTGCTGTGAAAATGAACTGGAGTCCTCACAACTGATTGGGAATGAAGGTTTCTTTACTGCTTGGATTAATGAATGTGGTGTTAAGAATTGAACTGAGATACAACACATATAATTATAAATAGTTTTGGCCATTTGTTTTATAATTGTGCCCCCCACTGATTTGTCCAGAAAGATAGATGCTACCTATGCAAAAACAAATCTCTCCGAGCTCACTGGGTGGTGGATGGTTTGGCAGCATATCCAAGTACTTGATTGATTTTGTCCAACAGATGACTGTGTCATACAGGATCAGTATGAGCACAGGGAGTGAGGCTGCTTATATACTAAAATGTGACATACATTTGGTACAATGTCATTAGACTTTTAAAAACCACTGGCTGTGGTGAAAATAGTATGTCAAATTGAGGGCCATGGGAAGGCTCTCAAAGCTTTCTGTGAACCCTTTTCAACAAAGTTCACCTCCAGGTAGGATTAATGTTTCCCATCCCTAGTGCTGGGGTCACAAGTTATGTGCTAGTTTTCATTTTAGTTGAGCTCTCAGACAATTAAGTTTGACTGAAGTGAATACTGATCTTTACTTGATCTGTCTTTAATCCTCTATTACACATTCATATTTAAAGAAATATCAAAATATCAAAAAATATACAGCAAAAGTCTTTATTCAATATATTATAGCTAATGTGTCCAATGAACAAATTTGAGGCAGCTGTTGAAAATAAGCATCATCTGTGGTTTGATTCATTTGTTTTTGATCTGGCAATTACTCTTAATAAAGCTGAATACCTGAATACATTACAAATTAAGTGACGCAAATGAAGGGAAATTCATTCATTTATAATTCATAAAAACAGAATCACCTTTGCTTGTGTTTGCTCTAGTAGAGGCATACACTTACAAACGTTCACATACAGTATATGGAACAAAACTGATACTTGTTGATACTTGTTGATAGTTGTTGAATGATGTAGACTCCAGTTCAATATTCACTTAAGAGTTCGAATCTAATTAACAAAGAGCTGAGATGGAATGAAAACCATCATATATGTTGTATTTCCAGGACAAGCATTTGGGAAACACTAATATGCAGATTATGTGGAATTTTGTGAGAAAGAACATCCACATTTTTACATGCAGCAATTGATGCAATAAAATAGCAGGTTTCATTGGTCAACAGCGGCAGGCAATAAGAGTACATTTTGGACTTCCTGCCATTAAGGTGCCTCATAATGGTTATTCAATTGTGTGAGTCAATTTCTTTAGAAACAAGATGTTTCTCTATATGTCTCAAATGGAAAACAAGTTATCCTGTGTCTCTCAAAAGAAATGCCCACCATTGTGATTGTTATAGCACACATCAAGGACTACAAAACCCAAGGGGTACAGACATACTTTGTAAAAAAAGCATTCATCCTGCTTTGAATGTTTTGATAACCTATTCATCCACATGTTTTCAAATATCTCTTTAGGCATATTTTCGATTTAACATCCAGCAAAATTTGGTTTGGTTTTCTGACACACACAGAACTATGTAATTTGGAACACAATTAAAAGATGTGAAATGTCTGCAAATAATATCTCCAAGCATCAGAATAAATAATGAGAAAAGCATGGGTGCAGAGCAAAGCAAGATGACACATTTGGCTTTAGAAAGGTCAGTGAGGACCTCAATTTAAATAAATCGATATACAGTTGATACACTAGACCTACACCAGGATAGCGTGCCTTCAACTAGACAAAAAAGGTCAAACAACATTCAGGTTGTGCATACCTAAGGTAGAAACATGATACAGGTCAGAAGAGATAAGGATGCCATTTACAGCTTTGACAATAGCTGTTTCCGTAGTGTGTTCTGGTGTTAATGCTGCTAAATAACTAGTACTGTTTGTGTGGTGTCATCTGTTGTAGCCTTGTTTAAACAGAAAATATATGCTGTATAGAAGAAATGGACAAGTTTCAAGATACAGCGCCCTTTTTTTCTCCATAGTTGTTTTCCTGGTGATCTGCTTGTGTATATCATGATTTCTTTTACATTATTCATGAGTTAAGCAGATGCCCTTATCCAGGGCTGCATAATTACGGAATCATTTCAGGTGATGTATTTTCTCAAGGTACATGAGAAATGTCCCACCTGGGAAATGGTCCTTCCTAGCACTACAAGCACAGCACAACAGAATGCAGCATGACACTGCAGATGTCAATTACATTCATGCTCCTCACTTACAGTAATCGACTCATTTGTACATCACCTATTATTTATCATAAAGGGGACCCTATGTGAGTAAAGCATGAAAACCTGAAACCTGGAGGATTGCAGCTCCATGAACCGAGTAATCATCAGCCAAACAAGGGCTGTATTGTTTCAAGCAGGTCAGCGCAGGCAATCAATAAATGATGTACAACAGCGTTGAGGTAAAGGCACCACATTACAGGAGCAGTAGCAGTATCGGTATGGTTAAGACGGCCATGTATTTGTAGACGCGCGTTTTCAGTAAGGCACCACTCGGCAATGTACTGCATACGTCTCATTCTCGTGAGCAATAATGTAACAAAGAGAATCACAAGTACCAACACAATTTGATATATGCATCTGATTTTATATTGCACAAAATAACTGCTAATGGTTACGATGACATTTTCTCATGTGTGTAATGTAATATGCATATCAAACCACTTACGATGTGGTTAATTCTATCAAGTGTGGGTAGGGAATGTCTACAGCATTGATGAGTAATTCCTTGCATACCTTCTGTTTTATATTATTGCTGCAAGGTGTAGTTATAGTTATTCATAGTAATATGTACTGATTTAGTGTTTAGCAATGCCTGAACCATTGAAAAAATAATGGGGAAAAGAGAGAACAGTCTAGAGTAAGCACAGTTTGACTTCAGACTAGAACCTTTTTTCCTGTCTGCCAGACAAAATTTTTTTAACTCCAAAAAAACCTCCCAGAGAAGTGCACTCACCCTAGAGTCTTTGCCAAAATATTAGGTCAATGAATGCTGTTGAATCCAGAATAAGTGTCCTTGTGGGTTACCTTTGTAAAGCTCCACTCAATCTTGGCAGTGGCCATGAATAAACTGTCTCAGAAGATGGTGTTACGGAAATTAGTTTTGTTTAAGTCTTCGTTTTCACCTAGTCTTTCTTCACTTCACTGCTTCCACAGCTGCTGCTTGTTGGCTACCATCTGCTAAAGGTTTTTTTTTTTTTCCCCACTTCCATAGTTACTGAACCTGAACTCATTGTCATCAACCTATGAATACACCATTGTTCTTTTGGCTAATATGAATTCTCAGCTCCAATCTGTCCAGTTCTCTTTGGAGTAGGAAAAGATCGTTAGATGAATAGAAAGGGATTTGCAAGTTCAGACCATAAAGAAATTTGCAGTTTGTGAGATGACTATCTTAAACCCATTCTTTTGGGAAGTGTGGAGCTAACTTCTGAGGGGGAGAAATTGCACTTGCTTTGTGTATCATCTGCTTCCTTTCATCACACTGTAATCAGTGAAACTACAGTTTGACTTTGGCTTATATTTCTCCACACAATAGTCATTTTAATGGTATGGTGGCATAATTACTTAAGGCTCTACACAGACTTGGGCTGGGAATTGCTAGTAGGTCAAGTTGGGTCACAGAGATGCACAAGAAAAATAAATCGGACGTTTCTTCATCTTAATGATGTTATCAATGTTTTTAGTCATTAGTGGGTGGTTTGAAGGCCAAATATTCTAAATACCTTAAGTGTTGGGACAATAACATAAAATTTTCCCTGTTAATCCATGTTTTTTTTTTTCTTTCAAATGCTAAGCTGAAACTGTTAAACTTAATGGATCTGTTATAATTATGTATATATTGGCCCTGAATGCCCTGAAGTCCTCTGTGTCTTTCTCCCCTGCGTGCCATCACTTGTCACATTTACCGAGCACTCAGACCCAGTCAAGCATCACCTGATGACTTCAGTTCATCATTTGGGAGAATTGATGCTTTAGGTCAATAACAACCGCAACAGATTCACAATTTTCGACCACCATGGAATTGCTTCAAGGTGTACAATGAAAATTAATTAAGAATATACCAGGTGGGCCTGAGAGGAAATCTGTCTGTGACAGATGTAATTAGAATCAATCACATCACTGAAAAAAAAAATAGGTGTCAGTACCTAAATATTTGGCACACAGCTACTTTGATCAGCGTTCATTTTTTTTATTGTTCATTTTATGATGATTTGAAACAGTAGTATATTTAGGTAATCACTTTTACAGGGCAGTTGTATGATAATTTGTTTCATTTATGCCATTAACAATCTATATGTCTTTGTTTTTGTGCTGGTATGCATGTGCTTATTCCCCTGCCAGTTCACAATTTTGAGACATTCATGAATGTAATTGATTGGATGGGAATATTCTGATTGTGCTATTAAGATTTTCTTTTTGTGTCTGAAGCTGCAAAATGTTGAAAAAAAAGCTGTATACACAGTTGTGATGCAAACTCAGTATATTTATCGATGATATTGATATGTTTGCATTGATTTCCTAGCTATGATGTAGGGCACACTGTTTCTTGCCTGAGAATTTCTCTTAATTTATCATTTTGAATACACTACCAGGAGCAGCTTTTAGGTGAATATGAAGTCGTATGCTCTTTCAACAGTTACTCTGAGAATTGTTTTGAATATAACCCTTGATGGGGAGCAGCTTTCACTATTATTAAAAATATGTGATGGACTTAAATGGTGGAACAATGTCTGAAAGTTGCACACAAAAGAGTGCAACACTAAGAAAACAAGAGCGACTCTTAGACTTGTGGATGAATTCAAAAAAGATGGCACAACCTTTCCACCTATAAAACCATTGCAATAGCCAGAAACAAAAAATATGTGGAATTCACAAACCACCCACAGTGGTTCAAAACTGGACTTAAATGTACTGTAAATGAAACAGCAACACAGTGCATGACTTATTCATTTATGTTGTCCATATGCATTTCAGCACAAAAAAGATTTTTCCGTATGCAGATGATGTTCATTACATGGTGCATTCAATTTGCAAAGAACATCCATGAATACAACTTGCAATTAACATAAATCTTTTAAGCAATTCTTTGAGCTGGTGGCATTCAGATGAGAGTTTAAAACCAATATGGGATGCAAAGTTTTCAGTGACTATGGCAGCTGTCATTTCAATCATGTAAAGACATGATGCCAACATTTTAGGTACCCTAGAGGATATTTGGCACATGTGTATTCTGACCATTTACTGCCATATTCCTTCCTTCAAAGGATGTGTGACTGATGGGTATAGTGGTAAATAGACTCAGCAAATACAAATTAATACAAGCTAATTAGAGTTCATTATAGAATATACTATCATACTGCTATCCATGCATCAAACAGTAGTACTGTAGAAAGGTATGAATAATGCTGGATACATCAGGTAGTTAATAGCTCTGAAGAAGTATTACATGTCAAGGATAAAAGCTTGTCAGGTAAAAATTGTCATATGGTTTAATGATTTATTTGATTTAAAACCAAGTTTGTGACAGTGGAAATTTTCAGGACCTTTGCTTAGAGTGTGTGTGTGTGTGTGTGTGTGTGTGTGTGTGTGTGTGTGTGTGTGAGAGAGAGAGAGAGAGAGAGTCAGTGTCTTTGTGTGACAAATTAGAAGACTCATTTAACAATATCCTTGACATATTCTTCTTTCCCAAAAATTAAAAAGTGCTAGACCATAAATATCTATTGGTTTCATATTTCTAAGAAAGGTCTCAGATAAATCTTCATTGAGAATAACTACTTCATGAAAAGTAATACTAATTTTAGGTCTGCTGTGAATTAATACATAATGTGTATGCAGCTGCCTTTTTGTAGATTATATATCACCCTAGTTTTAGCTGCTGTCCAAATGAGGTACTTAACAGTACACTCAGAATTTATCAGTTTATTGTAAATCAAATCAAAACAATAAATAATGGCACGCTTATTTAATCAGCATTTATATTTCATGTGTTTTATGAGGAATCAGCTTTGCAACAAGAACAGGCTTGTCCCAAGCACTGCAGGCCTCATGATGGTGTTAAAAGTTTGAATTCACTAAGATAGTATGGCCTGTTCCAAGATCATGTATGCTCTTAACCCTATAAACTCTACCCCGATTTTTAATTTTTTAGACTCACCTCAGCTTTAGGCAGACTATTCGGGATGTATAATATCCACTATCCACACATGCCATTTATCATTTTATTCAACTAATGTGTCTCATGGAAAATGCCATGAGAAGCCCTGACCATGACATGAGGAATTTGATATGCCCTTATGAATTCTTGCTTGTTGGAAAAAAGTGTTTATTTGAATGTCCCTCTAAAAGCAAATATATTAGCACAGTTATCTTCACATAGACTGATAGCATTACCGATGTAAAGAGAAACTGCTTTATTCAACATTGAAGTTGCTCTTTTTGTCTATGTGGTCAGCTGAACAGAAAGAGATGCGCATGTGAATTCACTGCAGCTATCAATAGGCAGAGATTGTGTCATCTGACATCTGAATAAATGCCATGCAAGACCTATGTGTCTGATGCAAAAAAATAAATGCAAAAAAAATATTCTGCATTCAGAAATGAGCAAGATATTAAATGGAGATTAAATGGAATTCTTACTGAAGTTAACGACAGAACTGCTGGTGATGCAAAAATATAGGCAGACTTCACGCCTCTATTGTAGGGCCAGTTTTATGTTTACTAAAGAGGGTCAACATTGAAACAGGCCTCCTCTGCATGACAAAATAAACAGGAAGCTCCCATGTGGAAAAATGAAGCTTTTCAGCAGAAGAAGACATAAGCTCATAGGGCTGCAATTTGTAAAGATTTAGTAAAGCAGTGTATATGCACAGCACATATTTTGATGCAGCTCGAAAGCATTTCAGTATCTTCTCTTATGGGTTGATATGGGTTTACAGTTGGTGGTGGAGGACGGTTATGGAGGAATGCCTGAAAAGGTTCAGGCTAGTCAGGATAGTTGCTGGAGATAAGGTTTGTGAACTTTGAAATTTGGTAGGGAATGTTGGCTACTGGCCTGCTTTTTTTTTCTTTCCAAATGGGATTTAGCAGAAATCCCATTTAGAGTCATTTTCTTATGCTCTATTTTGCGGATTTTATTTTCTGCTATAGGTCATGATGATGACTTTAAACAGGATCATAACTGTCAAGTGGAGAGCATTTTGAGAAGTATGTTGTTTATATGACATTATTTTTTACCAAACCTCTGAGGCATTCTGTTGCACTAATTTAAATGATTCAATGTTTTATCCATTTTAAAATATATCACTATTTGAAAACCTTAATGTTCATAACTTATCTAGATGGCTTGTCTTGTGTAGTCAATTATTTGACCATATTGCAATGAAAATAATGCCTTTTATTTTGAAATTAAGTGTGTGAGCTAAAAAAAGATGAGTGAAACTGTATATTGGAAATGTCTCTTGTAGATTTCAGTAATAACACCATTTTTCAGAAATGTTAGGGTTGTTAGATGAATCAATGTGCCCATGCAGCATATAGTTGTTCAGTGTTCTTAGCAATCACTGCTACATTGAATACTGCCTGATCAACTATCCAGACACTTATCCATGCTGAGGCATGGGTGGTGTATCATCTAATGTCCTGCACAAGCACTGCTAGTGGAAATAAGCATGTACTTGGTAGCCGTCTTGCTTTTGAAAGCAAAATGAGAGAAGGCTCTAAATTTTCAGTTGATGTGAGGCGGTGTATGGGACGAATATGCTCAAGATGGCCTTTTAAATGAATATGGTTCATTTCAAATGTTACATGAGAGATATGATGATGACAATTTGCTTAATGTCCCATGTTGCCCCATTCAGTTACAGAAAAAAGGGCATCACATAATTTCAATTGCCCTTCAAAGGGTACTACTGCTTCTAACCCCAGAAGGTAATTGACTCCATGCACGAGGCTCGAGGGAATATGGTTGCATCTAATGTCCTCTCTTCGAGGGGGCTGGCTGAAATACTAGCCCTGTCTATTTCAATGGATTGCAGTACTTGAAATAGATTGTGTCCTTTTAATGCTGTGCTTGTATCATGTATATACAGTATGTGCACTGATTTTATTTTGGTGCATTGTTTTAGGTTAGTAGGACTTCATTTATTTTATTTCAGCTTTTTCATCTTTTGAAAGTTAAGTTAAAATACATAGTGCAGTTGTAAAACCTTCAGACTCAGTATTCTTTTTAAAAAATAAACAGTTAAAATTATTATGGGGAATAGGATGTCTCTTATGAGAATTTTATCCTGTTTTTCTTTTTTTCTAGCCAATTTCCTAAATAATTGCATAAATGAACACATACAGTTGTTAAATATTTGGCCATTCAAAGTTCATTTTCTCCTGGAATTGCACTGCATCAAGCAGTACCTTATTGATGCAAAGAAATGCACCATAAATTCACACCTAGTTGACCCTGCAATTAAACAAATAAATACAATAGATAAGATTTTTACTGCATGTTTAAAAAGCTCTGAACTTAATATCTTACTTTTGTTAGATACAACAACATTGCATTTGCTTTGCCTTTTAATAACTTGCATGATCTTTCACCTCTCCCACAACTACGGATTTGGAAAGCTAATTTACAGAACTTGAGATACTGTGTTGGTACATATTATTTCTTGCTGAAAATAAAATACGATTTTGTAGATGAAGAACTTTGAATTGAATTCTAAAAAAATAAACTTTACATACTGGCAAAATGTACAGATCCCAGTTAGTGTAACATACAAGTACAACATATTTTTGGCTGGATCACAAAGCAAGTGGTACCTGGGCATTCTCTGGCTGCTGAGAGGCCAAGTGCTGTTAACTGTAATGTCACTCTTTCTGAAGCTTTTTTCTCCTTTACAAACCACACTATTTTGGAATTGCCAATTGTTCATTTGGCTCATCCCCCCTTGACAACCTCTGCAGTCATCCAAAGGATCCATGTGACATTAATAAATCTACACTTTTTACCCAATCCAGTCTATTAAACTAAAATTGTAGTTACAGCACGGATGTCCAGGACTCCAAACTTTGTTGTGATGGTCAAAAAGCAGTACTTATGCCATGTTACACCTTCTTTTTGTAGTCAACTGGCCTGATGCCCTTTGTCCATGTCTCCTACTTTGTTCCTTGGATCAGTGGGAAAGCTGTGAATACCTACCTACTTTATTTTAAAAAGAACAATTTAGCCTACAACTTCACCATCTAGTTTATTTTCAAAAGAAGTACACCCTTGTTACAAGATTGACAAATGCATCATCTTTACAATATTAGTTACAGTGTAAGTATACTGGTATAGTGAAACTTAATGTTAAGTGTTACCCAGCAAATTTTGGGGATCCTGCACATTCATATCATAAGAATGTTTTTGCTTGGAGAATGGCTTGTGGGCATAATTTCCATCCCTGATATTCTATCATGAGCTGGCTTGCTTCTGTCCACCTTGACTGTCCTTGTTTCTTGATTATGGTGCACAGTTGCACAATCACTCCAAGTATGTTTAACTGGGGCACGGCTGGTGAGTTGCTGATTGGCCTCCTGTTATGACCTGACCGCCGTTGAATCAATCTCCATATCCCTCGCACAATGCCAAGATATTGCACAAGAGCAGCGGTGTATAGGTGGATCATTCCATTCTGTCACCTATGTACATCCACATCCGCTTCCTTGTGCGGCACAATATTTCCAAGGGCTTTCCAATCTTTTGTTCTGTCATGCTGTGGGAGGCCTACAGTGTATCATCATTCTAAATAAATGCAATGAAGACACTTCTATCTGAAGAGATGGATGAAATCCTCCGGGCTGTCGGAAGGGAGTGAGTGCTGTTGAGTGTAATTACTGCAATGGCTGTGGTACAAGATATCCTCTGCAAAATGATTAATTTTAGACATGACTTGATTTATCAGCCGACCATTTGTGCATTGTATGTCTCTTTCTATGCTGTGTGGGAGGAAAGCTGTACAAATATTTGCCTGATAATTGCTTTTCTGTATTTAATAATACTGATAAATATACACACCAGCTTTAAAACAAAGGGAAATACCCACTTTGGCTAGCTGAAATGACATATGATACCGTAGCCACATTGCATTCTGGTAGTAAGAAGGAATAGGATAGAATTAGCTTTGATATAAATCAGAGGGGCAATCCAGTTTAAACCAGACTTTAACCCACTGGGGTTTGATTGCATGAGAGATTGCCTTGATTCTGAAATGTGAAAGGATTACATTTTGTGTCTTTGCTTTGTGTCTTGGTATGCTGAGAGATTCTGTGGTAATGGATTATTCTGGGCTTCATGGCTCAGGTATGCTAGATGACCTTTAAAACAATATAATTGTATAACTGAGGTCACCTGAAGCAGAAGATCACACATTAAATGAGCAACCTGGATGAACATTAAAAAAAAAATTCCACATAGAACTGCAGGAATGCTAACCTGGACGTCAGTGACGATCATTACATTGACTGTGCAGTCAAAGTAATGATTCTCATTAGCTGCGGATGAATAGAGGAAAAAAAAAAGTCTGTTGATTGCCACAAGTTGATTGACAATTGCTGCCTTGTTGACCAATCACTTGCCACAAATGTCAATAGACATTAAACTCGTCTAATTAAAATAACTCCCCATGTGGCTCTACCAGTGTCACTGACTTTGGGTTTTAGCTTCACTGAAAATGAGATGTGTAGTCCCACCACAGCATCCAAGAACTGAACACATGCGCATCTCAACTAGCTTGAGCACCTCGCTGTATTAAGTCCTTGACTTGTAAACTTTTATTGGTATGGCAAAATGCATTTGCTACAATAGCACCAGAAGAACACATACTGCGGTTTCATTTTGAGTGAGAGAAAAAAAAAAACAGTCTCTCTGTCTTTATACAATTCACAGTTTTGAAAATATGCTGTAAGGTCATTATTTAAAGATAGTTATTTTTATAACTTGCCTTGAAATTCTGTTTTTTCTGTTATTGCTTAGCAGTGAAGTTCCATGAACCTGAGGACATAATGCAGGTAGCTGCACAGAACAACAGAGTTTCTTGTATGCCCTATTGGCTAGGGTGAATCCAGGCTAAGAGGGAGCCATGAGCAGTGAGCTTCCTAGTCCACTAACAACACACAGGGATTTAGTCAGCAGAAGCCATGCCATCCAACTAAAACACCATCAGAGAGGGCAGAGATGAGGTGGGATTGAAGGCCAAGGTTTTCTTTTCTTTCTCCAACAACTCCAGGCTCATTTTACACCAGAGTATAGCTCTAGAGGGAGATACAACATAGCATCAAATTCATGTAAGGGAATGTATAAAGTGATAGCAGTCTAGGCAGGATAAGCAATGGCCCTTTGTCCTAGTATCAGTGTTGCAAGGCTCTCTGACAGAGTTTATATACCAAGTAAGAGACAAACAAAAGTAAAACTGTGAATTAATGTACCCCCATGTAGAAAGGTTTAAGGGAGTTGGTTTAAGGGCAGGGGTTTAAAAGGTCTGAAAAGTGCAGAATTTTGCAAGACTTTCCCTATAGTTGAGAGGTCATCACCCCAATTTTGTCATGAATAGTCAACATCTTGGGTTGTACTTAAAATAAGTATTGTAATACTTAGTAAATACTTAGTAAATAAGTATTCACTCTTACTTCATTTTAAAAGTTTTGTTTTTTTCAACAGATTGGGACTTTATGACCACTGTTTATTTTAGTGCCTAAATTGCCCTTGTACAATGTTCAAACAAATTACTAAAACATTAATGGTATGACATCCACCAAATTACAAGTTTGTGGGGCTAACCCCATGCACAGACTGAGAGCAATGAACTTTTGAAACTTACAAAAATTGAGTACTATGCCAATGAGGCCTGACTCCACAAAATAAATAGCAATTTGCTGCTCTCCAGTGTCCCTAATAATGCTTCTCATTCGTTCCATTCGCTCCATTCGTTCATTGCATCCCTTTGCATAACATTGTAGGCAATATTTCAAGCACAGCTAACTTGGAACTGACCATAAACCCACATTATCAAATGTTTATCCCATTACCCACATTTACAGAGGATACATCAGAATGCTTTCAAACTGCACCAAAATATCTGCCAGTGCATATGTTTTGCTTTTTAATGCCTAGCATAATTGAAAAATGAAGGTATTTATTATTATGTCTATTCGATTGCAATTGCTTAAAATGTATGCAGTTATGTATTATATATCGATTTTATATTACTATTTAAGTAAATAGTTATTTATTGTTTGCAGTGTGTTAAAAATAAGGACACTTCTACCTTAACTTATTTAATTGAGTTAAATGCGTTACATAGAGAAAAGGCATATTGTTCACAATTAATTTTGTTACATAAAACCTGAGAGCCTAATTTATTCATACCTTTGAGTAATACTCAACAAAAAAAAAATCTAAACCATTATTCTGCTTTTTCAAAGTTCAATGGAATCAGAGGAAATTGTATAGTTGCCTCCTGGAGTATGAAAGGAGGTAATACATGGAGTAAAGTGTAGTAGCATTAATTGCCATGGTTAATGTCAGAGGGCTTTCCGAAGACTGCAGGCAAATGGTGATTGGCTCACAAAAGTTGAGGAATACATAGCTATAAAAAAGCTGAATCTAAAAATTTCTACTGTGGTGTCCATAAAGAAATTTAAGGTCACTGTTACAACATGGGCTCTAAAACAAAGGTTTCAGGAGCTAAATCCAGTCATACCTGTAGATCCCTTAAACAAACTGGTGTGGTCAGGATACAATTTGTCAAAAAATACCATTTAACGTCACCTATGTGAATGTGGCATTTGAAGCCAGAAATAAATAAATAAATAAAACAGAAACCTTTGAAGGCAAACCACAAATTGAGCTGACTTGAATGTGACAAACTACATCTCAGTGACAATTAGAAGTGTGCCTTCTGATGAAATCAAATGATAATTGAGCTCAACTTTAGTGGTGTAAAACGTGTGTCCATGTTCTAACTTTAACAGCGTATTCAATGGACATATTATGGACATAAAACAGCCACAAAATATCAATTTAAATATTGCTAATGACCTTTAATAGCTCAGTTTACAATGAGGCCATGCTTTGAATGAGTGTCATGATCCATGGGGTTAAGGCATGGAGAGTCACCTTTAACAAAATGAAAACTGAAACTAAGAGAAATGTCAACAAGGTTTGCTCTGAAAGCAGGAATGTGCAGTTTTAAAACCAGTACATATATTGATTGTACAGTTGTAACAAGAGCATAATGTCCATTCAGGTGTTTGCCTAACAGCCAACCTTCTCCATGGAGTATATTGGAAGAAAGCAATTGTGTAAAACCCATGTTTTAAATAATGCAGTGTTTCCCAACTCTTGAACCTGCTCTAACATACATTGTTATGAATAGCTATATATAGGTGCAACAAAATATATAAAATGAATAATGAGTAAACAAAGACTAAAGTACATTTTTATGCATTTCCCATTACACTACTTGCATAAAAGACAGGCCCCTCTGTTTTTAGTCTGCATTTACCATTCATGTTTATTGTCATGTGGATCAGCTTTTGTAACACTTGTAACCTGTGACCTGACCATTCTTCTTCTATGCACACTGTATGGTGTTGCAGTTCAAAAATAATATATTTCCATAGTTAGGTCTGATTGTGCAGTTAATGCCAGTGATATAAATCTCAAAGAAAATCAAATGGCAGTGTAAACAAATTGAGGAATGTCAGCAGTTATACATAAAATCAAATACATATCAAAATGAACCCAATAAGAAAGTGAGCATGTACAGTTAATGGGCTAATGTCCTGTTGTGACAGACTGGCAATTTTCATATTTCAGAACAAAACTGAAGGGTATCAGGCGCTATGGTCTATAAAATGGGATAATTGACTGAATGAATGGAATATGGAAGACAACTTCTGTTATCATTTTACCTGTGCTCAGCAGTTTATGTATGATGTAATTGTAGCATTTGTTTATTTCAGATCCTGCCTTTATGAGGGTGTTCATTTAGGGGAAAGTCACAAATAGACAACATATATTCCATACATCTTACCCATATATCAGTGGCAGAGTAATTAAATTTTTTAAAGGAAATGTCAAATTTAAAGTTCTACAGTGTGTACTAGGGATGGTAAGATTCACCAATTTGGATCGGTGCACTGGTATAAAGTTCACGATGCGATTGCCCTGATTAAAAAAAGTGTGCACCGGATACAATTTGGGATGAACTCGGGATGCATCGTTTCTAACATCTTTGCATCGGTAAAATCTGATTTATTTATATATAATTATTAGTAGAGGCCCTATGCCTTTATTATTTAGAAATGTGACCAATAATTTGTGACCAATAATTCTATATTTAGATTGATTCCTCCTCTCTAAACTGTTTCTTAAGCGCTCTCTCATCTCCACTGCTGTCAGTGGCCTATTCTCGTCAAGTTTCTCAGCAAAGTCTTGCGCAAGTTGGAGGCGTGTCCAGGCGAGTCACAGATTATCATGGAGGAAGAGCTACACGTTCCGCCGAATTGCTACAAATGAAATGTTTAGCGACACTTCGGATTTTTCAAGAGAGACGGACAATTTGCAAAATATGCCGTGCCGCTATCAAGAAAAGAAACACCATAAATGAGATGCTTACTGAGTTGCAGTACTAGAGAAACAAATATGTGAAGTAAAAATGGCACTGTTTTAGTTAATTTATGATTTGCTGTCTGCTGAAGAAGAACCAAAGAAATAAAATCAAACTGTCTGTACCATACTGAATTGCATAGCATCATATTCTTTTGCATCGCATCGTATCGCGTTGAATCGCATTGTGTTGAATCAAATTGTGTAGCATTGCACTGCATCGTAATAGGGGTGAATTGTATCGTATCGCATTAGTAGTTGCTTCATATGTATCTTTAATGTATCGGATCGTTGGCAATGCGTTGTGTCGTTGTGTATCGCATCGGCCTCAGTGATGGAGATGCACATCCCTAGTGTGTACAGTTTGTACAGTGCTTTGTTTGCTAACATTTTACAGGTTTAACTAAACTAGGTTAGTATTTAGGACACATGTTTAAAATGGCCAACACCAAAGATGGACTGACTCTGATTGTAAGAATAGACCTTTCACTAAGCCCCCCCCCCCCCACCCCCTTAGTTACTGTTGCTGAGTAAGATAAACTATCATAACCCATGCAATGTGTGCATCAGTAAAATGATGGAGAGAATGATACTTCCTGAGGATGTTTACTCAGGTAAATAGATAAATGACTTTAGGAAAAAAGATAAGACATACATTACATTTCACTACAATGATTGCTGGCTGGCCATTTACTTTAGCTGTAGGCCATAATGGGCAGCCATGAGTCTCATCTTTGAATTTAAGAAAATCTTTAGGAATACATAACTCATGGAAAACAGGTGTTAGCACTTATAAGTGTTTCAAACTGCCCCACAGATATCCTGAAGTAGGTTTTGAGCTGATATTGGTACAGTTTCAGATCTCCTAAATGACCCCTGCTCTTGCCTTTTTCAGTGTGGGTTGATCCAGTATTGACTTCTTTTTTTCCTGCTTTTGCCAAGATTATGATCAAATTGTCATCGCTGCTCATAGCCTCCATTTTTATCTTTTGTGACACACAAAAGCTTAATCCAAAGCAAACATTTCTCCAAATTAGCTTTGGATTTTGGAAACAGAACCACAATGCTCCCCCAACCGGGGGTTACTGTTACAGGTGTCCAGGAGCACTGTTTAGCCATAATGTTTAACGTAGTTTGAATAGTTGCTATAGCAATAAGTATTACGCCTGTAAATACTTGTATTGTTTGTCCAAAAAATGGGAAGTACTAACCATTGCTAAGATAGGATTGGACAAGCTCTGTTCAGGGGGCAAGCCTTAGCAAAGGGTCTATTCATTGAAGACAGTGCACACATTTTTACAGGCTTACATATGAGAAAACCGTCATTATTATAACAGGATGCCTGATTTGTTATTCATATTTGTTTGAAATATAGTCAACAGAATAACACAGATGTAATTTCCTGACATGACAGCCTGTATGCCTTGTGAATCACCCGTTTTGCTGTCTGGAAAGAAATCCATTTCCATATTTATTACATTCCAACCACCAAAAAGTTTGGTGATGCAGTCACCTTTACTGAAGGAAGTAGAACAGATTCTCATGCTATGTCAAGCTAAATATAATATGTGAAAAGTGATTATTCAGATGTAAAAATCAGTAGGATCGATGTGTGTATACAAATAGATGATCAATTTTTATACATCAGTTGGAGACACTGACCGGTGACTGGCAATTGAAAAAGGAAAAAAAAAAGTATTCCACAAAAAAGGAAGAAGTAAAAACCTTAAAAAGTATAGCTTAGGATTCAGTTTTAATTTATACTCAGGTAGTTTAATGTTTACATCATTGTGGCTCCAGGGAAACTAATATAACTTTCAAATTAAGAACTTAGTTACTTACAGAGTTCCTGTGAGAGTTCCTGTGGGAGTACTGGACATCTTTCCTGCAGCCATCTACCTTTACCCTACCCTGATCAAAGCAGTAGAGGTTAAGATGTGAATGAATATGTAGATACAACTTCTGACATTAATAGAATAATCACAGAAATCATTTATGATGGCTGTTTCTAGCAAAGTGCATATCAATATTCTAACTTGGAAGGGTCAGAGAGAATGTAGGAAACTTTCAGTAGCATTCCTTTGGAAGAGTGCCTGCTTGGAGTGTTTGAGTTAAAAATCCCCAAATTGTTTGCTGTAACATTTCTTCTTTTGGGTGGCAGATATGGCAGTTATGGTTTGATGGAGCATACTCTGTACTTATACAGCACCATGAGTTTTTGGGGTTTTTGGCAGAAATAACCTCAAAAAACTGACTTTTTACAAACATGCACTATACCAGCTAACCACATTCAGCCACACAGATTTGGGGTCTATATGTGCTTGCAATACATGCCCAGACTTGTACCATTTTTTCAATTTATTCCTTCTTCTCCATCCTTTCCAAATGCATTATACCACTAATTCTCCAGTACATCTAATAATACCCCTGTCTGCATAAAACAAAATTCACAATAGCTGTACCGAACAAGTATTGATGTTGCCTTAATTTTAAGAGGAATAATCCAAACACATCCCACTCCATTTCATCTGCACCCCCGCATCTTTTTGTGCGTCTGCTTCTGGTGATGCTAAAGGAAAAGCTGATATGAAAGAAGTGATGCACACATTCACAAACCAGTTTTGGCCATTGCTGACATTTGCTTGTGACAAGCTGGGAAATTGACTGTAGCAGTTATGTGTGAGCAGAATTATGCCAGAAGCAGCACAGCTGTACAGTAAACAGAAGGACAGAAGGGAACCAATTTCTTGTGAGGTACATTTGAAATTTGCAACCCTGGAATTTATTTGGAGGCATTTATGTAAAATGTTTAATATCTGAGTGTTGTATGTGTAATGAATAATTAGAAATTGTGAACAAAATTACAATAAATACTAAATTAACTGAAAGTGAAAGCACCACAACATGATTGAGTTAGTTGACTAAAGTGCAAATTTTAAAGATGAAAAAACTTCCCAAAACCAGATGACTGAAGTATAGATTCAGATGATTCATGAATTGAACAATTCATTTTGATGTAGCGCTTTGGGAGGCATGTTTTCTTAGTTGGAATTTCCACATGCCAGAAAGAGAGATACTCTCAGAAAAAATATGTGAGAGTTGGTATATACAAAGCTACTTAAGTACACAAGAAGCTGCTTATACCATGGGGGAAATGGATAAATGATTGAGTATGTATTAAACAGTTATTTGTTCAAGTGAAAAATCTATTTGTCAAAACAGTCACAGTGGTCAATTTGTCCTAATGTCATGGCTCTCAGAAGACTACAGATGGATTGATCTGAAGTAACAATTCTGTGTTCTTGCTTATGTTTTAGACTTTATATTTGTAAATCCCCCTTTGTCAAGTAATGACTTATGGTTCCAGTGGGAGGAGCCTTACATAGATGAGTGTGGGAAATGTCCTAGGGGCAGACAAAATGGTCAGTGGTGTGAGCAGGATCACTGGTTGTTCATGCACATGGAATATTTGTAAATATTTGGTCTTTATTGTATTTCTTGTTTGTCTGCACTCTATATATTGTATTTTCTGCACAGGAGTCTGGGGTGCAGTTGTTACAATTTATTTCCTATTGCGTCAATGCCATCCCTTTCTATGGCAATTTCGGTGTGAAATTGAGGTATTTTTGGACTTTTTAAGTTGTTTGCATTGAACTGAATCATAGACACAATTTACTGGAGTGTAACGGGCCAGCAATTTTAGGACCTTGCAGGAGTTTCAGGCTGCCTGAAAAAAAAAAAAAAGGTTGTTAGACTCGGTACTCATCAGTGACTGCAAAAATATATGTGTAATCTGTAGAGAGTAGGGGCAATGGATATAACCATGATTATTGCAGCTGAGGCCTGCTTCAATCAGCCCATTTCCACAAATACAGTTCACCCCTTCCTTTTTGATATCAGCAAAGCATAAAATAAAGTAGTCATGGTAACAGTGGTCTGTCAAGGTCCCTTCCAGACATAAGAGTTGTCAATGCTCACACTGTGTCTTGGAAAAAGATGAATTGGGTGGACTTTTATCTATAGAACCATGCTCCAATCAATCAAACTTCAAACAAAGGACAAATGCGCTCATGAAGTGCTATTCACGCTGCACTTCACACTACACGTCACACCTAAAGTCCCAGGGTCCAATCAAGGAGAGTGAGCTAATTCCCTGCACCACATCATCAATGGCTGAAGACACAATGTTGAGGCAGAAGAATTTGCTGAAGGTCCGTGGTGATGTTTACCAGCCAGTGGTTCAGACAGCAGACCTCCTAGGTTAGCTCAGAACATTTGCAAAGCTTGATGCAATGAGCCTTAGCATCAGATAACAAAGGCCAACCCGATTCATCTGGATCAGCAGACTTTGGACAGAACAATTTCCAAGTCACATTCTCCAAAACAGATAGCTTTGTGTATGTGCCACGTATATCTGAAATCATTCCAGTCGGAGCACAGAACATACAGAGAATGCTTGGAGAGACTTTGTTCCAGCACAGATGTGCTAATTGTCTAAGAGGATCAGGGCATAAATGTTGTGAATCATAAATGCGTCTAAAGCTGCATCTTACATTTAGAGAACATCCATGGAGCCAGTGGCAACCAAAATGGGTGTACTGAATTAGCCTCCAATGGCAACTCTTTGAAACATCTAATGAGGTTGCCTGCAGGTCAATACTGGTTACCCACTGACTGCAATAGATTGAATGCAGTATTTGCATGCTGAAAGGCAACCTTTTAAGGTGCCTCTTCAGTTGAAGCCCCAAAGGCTTCTCTACCCCTCTTGTGGGCCATGAAATTGAAGAGAAGAATCCACTTTGCAGCAATATCTTTCTTGAGAGCTGTTTGAGTCATGGGGTTGGAAGAAATCACTGTCCTTACACCCCAAAAGGCGGTGTTATTGTAGTGATTGGGTTGCAGTTGTAGCAGTAGAGTCCATCATCAAAACTGGATTCTGCATCTGTGACTAAGAGTGATGGTAATCCTTAGGGACTTCATTCAATCTCTATCAAAAAATGTTTGTTATGTACTGAAGATGCCATTCAGTGGAATGAGACAAAAAGGTGAAAAAGAAAAATTATAGAAATAAACAGCATTAATATCACATTGCCTCATAATCAGTAGTACCCTTCTTCTCTGGTCTTCTTGCATGCTAAATCAGATCCAAGATGCTAATCCACAGTACTACTGCTTGGCTACTCCATGATCAAAAACCTCCACTGGCTACTGGTAATGGCTCACATTCATTTCGAAATGCTGGCGTTAGCCTATGGGGTGAGAAGGAGAGCAGCACCCTTTATCTTCAGTCAATCAGAAGACCTTACGTACCTCCCACATCCCTCCATTTTACAACTTCAGGCAGCATCCAGCTGTCCTTCTCATTCATATGCCCTGGTTGTATCCTCAGTCATTTCTGTCCCAATGGATGCAGAATGAACTTCCCATAATGGTCAGAACAGAGCTTCTAGCCATTTTACATAATAGACTAAAGACCCAACTCTTCATGCTCTGTCTTAGCTCCTCTACCAAAGCATAACCCACCCACCCCTAATTTATGTATTCTTAAAGCAGGATATGTTGTGGTTATATTGATGACAATGCGTGTCACTTGTGTACTTATTGAAGCCATTATTCTAGTTATCACAGTACTTTGTATGGTGCTGATGCATGTTTGGATTTGGTTATTTTGCATGTATTCTCTTTCATGTAACTCTATTAGATGTACTTTGTAGTCATTCTTTGTAAGCTGCTCTAGACAAGAGAATGTGTCAAATACAAAAATTAAAATGGAAAATGAAAACACATGAAAATTGTTGCCTAGGGGCCATCAATTTACTGAGGTTATAAAGCCTCTCTTGAAGTGAAATGAAAGCTATAAAATTAATTGCTACAAATGCATGATTTCTAATACCCAAACACATCCCTGCATGAACATTAATCATGATTAGCTTGTTGAAATTTCATAAATGGAAAGGGAAGATGTGAGATGTCATTTTACTTGTTATGGCCAAATGTAATCTGGGAGTACATTATCCATTTGTCTGAACACTTTACAGTTTAAATTGGGGTGGTAAAGTAACTAAACCATGCAAGTTCTGGTTGCATTTGTCCCAGTGATGTAAATACATGAAATAAATAGCCCACATTCAAAGTCAACATTTGCTAAAGTCATTGTTAGCTACTGTAGCATTGTCTAACACAATTAATCAATGAGATGGACCACTTTTAAAAATCCTCTAAATTCTGAGTAGTGTTTGACCCAAGCCTCTTCAATTACATGTACTGTAGCAACAAGTGGACTAGAAGGACAAGGTTTGCTTTGAAGTACAAACTGTTTATTAGAATGCAAACAGAAATGGGACAGTGAATCTAGAGGACAGACAACCACAACAATTAGTTTTGATAATGGTTAGGAAAAGTTTGACTAGTTACAGTAGCTTGCTAAAAGACTAATTGTTTGTAGATGTTATCTAGCATAACAGCTAACTAAAAAGCACATGAGTGTTCTGAAAGCACAATTATTCTCAAAATTTAAATTGGAGCAATTGAGAAAAAAATGTAATATGTACATGTTACTTTTATAGTATGTTTTGGCCCATCTCAATCAGGGGTATGAATGAATGTGGATGGGAACTGTACATAATTATCAACAACTATGTTATTTCCAGTATCTAGTTATAACTTACATTTCTAGGAAGATGTACAAAGGTAGGCATGAGAACATCATCACATTTTGATGAACACAAAGTGCTGAAACTGCCAATGTTTACTGCTGTGGGACTAACCACTGATGAGATTTCTCCAGCCTCGAAAAACTCAGTATCAAGTCTGGGATGTGCTATTGTAGAGGTTCTAACTCCATGGAAAATGTCAGTAACTGCCGTGTGTGTGTGTATGTGTGTGTGTGTGGGGTGGGGTATTCAAGGATGGCTGCACAAAAGATTTGCCCTATTAGAGGTCAGATATTTGTGGAGCTGGATAATATAAGTTAGAGCTGTGGAGAATTCCTGCAGCTTTTGAATATTGATACAAATTGGGAAATGATTTCCAGGCATTGCGTGTCAGAGGTGAAATGTGTTTCTGTAGATGCGCCTCAGGCACAAGAGATTAGTCTGAGTCAGTTTTACTTGGATACTCAAAGGAAGAAGGAGCACTTCTGCTGACTAGCTCACATTTTATTTAGCGTGCACAGTATTTCAGTATTTTCAATGTTACGGGCATTTAACTGGCAACTCATGGTTAGTGTCCAAGACCATTAACTACTACGCACATTTTGAAGAGGATAGCTCTTAAACTTGTTGTCTGAAACTTGTTGAAACTTGTTTTGTATATATATATATATATATATATATATATATATATATATAAAATACTGAACATTGCAATCTATTGCAATCTATGTGAGATCAGAGAAAAAATATGCCAAACTGAAATAATTTGAGCACACCTCTATTAACTATTGATTTGCAGTTAAGTTTTGTATGTTAATTCCTGTTTTCTGTGCCATAAAGGTTGTTGAGGTTTCAGGAATATTTCAGTATGCAAATTATGTCATTACCTCATTTTGATGTAAACCTTGAATGTGTCTAATTATGGATGGGGAACTCAGCACAAGAAAAAATAAAGAAGTAAAAGTAAAGAACATCTTTGGTGTTCATATTAACTCGGTAATTTGTTTTGATTTCCAATATACTTCATTAGTCCGGTGCTATGGGTGTCCTTAGGGGTGCATTGCATTACCAGATGGACCTCAGTGCACTCCTTATATCTTTATGTCTACATAGTATTTATGACTTTTTGCCCTCTGTATTTTCTTCTGACACTGGGCCTGAGTGTATACACAGAAACACTAAGTAACTTGATACTAGAAACAAATGTAGGATGAATTAAATTCAAATTTGATTTTAAGACACTAAAGAGGTTTAACTTTCTTCATGTCAACTATGCCACACAAATGGTTTGTTAAAGAAGAAATATTTAACACATATTCCTTTTTTAACTATGCAATATAATGACAGTTTATGTTGTGCTTCTGTGACCAATTCTATCGTAGTGAAAATCTTACAATTATCCATAAATTCATTCATATTTTAATAGAGAGAAAAAGACTAAAAGTACCCTATGTCTGCTGGGCACTGGAGACATTACTACACTGGAGATCAGTAAGCCCAATATGGAAATGATGATTATCCATTGAAAAAATATGAAGTAACTTCCATGTACAAATAGAACTGCATTCATTTCTCCAGGACAGCCACCTAAACTAGCTTTGAAGACTTATATTGAGGCTATAAAATATATTCACTTGTTTCCGGAAATGTATCCACTCATTCCTTGAGCAAAGAAATGTTTCATGCTAATTGTTTATCAAGAAGACATTGAGAAACCAGTGGAAGAGCTCTCTACACCTTTGATGATCTGGTGCATTAAATATGCCTGCCAGATATATTATGGTATTGTAGCGGTACAAACCAGAGGCTTGGAAATTGATGGTGATAGCTTAAGGTTGCGTGTCCCATGACAGTACTTACTCCCCTTGTGGCAGTGTTTCCCACAATGACTCTATATTTCAAGTATGGCGCTAGTGATTTGGAATCTTTGTGGCTAATTGCCTAAACAAACCCAAATGCACTTATCATAAGTCACTCTGGATAAAAGTGTCTGCCAAATGAACAAATGCATACATAAAGTATGTGACAGGTAAAGAGCAATGTGAACATAGTTGCTTTGAGGTTAGGGGCCCCTTTAAGATACATCATTTGGGGCTTCATTCTGGCAAGAGTGTCATGCTTCACCATAAGATGAGAGTCATTGTAAAAGCTGCTGTGTGGTTCAGATTTTAAATTCATGATTTCAAACATAAATTTCAAGGAGCTGGGGAGAATCAAAGTCAAGAACAGGGATTTGGCTGCTTAAGAAGCTAAAAGCTGAACATAATCAGCACACTCTGCTCGAAGCACGCTAAATCAAAGTTTGCAATTGTTTTTCAGGACAACAAATACCAACAAATACCAATTAACCATTAGTTAATTAGTATAGTCACAGTCTGCTTCACAAATAAAGTTTAATTTCACAAGGTGGTGTTTTCAGATTGATTTGCTTGAAGCATGGCATATGTGAGTTGGAAGCATCATTGTTTTTTTTTCTTTTTGAATCTTATTGATGTCAAAATTATAATATCAGCACTGTATCTGTCATTCTCTTAAATAAAACAGTATAAGGAGTCTGTGGCAATTACAAAATTCATATCAAACTCACAAGAATCTTGGCTGGTGATCTCATTATAGCAATTTGCAGACTTTTATTAGTATCTATAGGGCTGCATCACTGGATTAGCAAACTGTTTATTTTGTTTTGTCCCAAACAAATTCCATTTGAATAACTTTACCTGGAGAGAAACATTCACTAAAAATGGGCAATAGTTCACCTAGTCTAATAAATTGGCTTAAAATTCAAAATACTAAATTGACAAGCCCTGTCATTGTTACTCTGTGCAGCACATAAAATAAAAGGATGCAAGGCCCAGATATAAGGCTCATTCCCTTATAACAATGACAAAGGTCAACTAGGGGCAGTCCACTGCATGAAGAGGCACTATTTTTACAATTAATTGCTCCCCATGTAACAAGGCTCACTGGAGTGACCGTAATGAGGCAATTACTTCACCGCCTGTGTTAATAAAGTATACACTTCTCTCACAAGCTATAGGAATGGATCTGCCTGTTGTGATGCTGACAAAATGGATGGGTGGAAGCTAAGAGTCAGGCGGTGCTCTCGCATGGTTATAAGTATCCTTTGCTTGAGTCAATGGCCTTCATTAACACAGAGCTACTTGTGCCACAAAAAGCCATCCTAGTAACTAAGCAAGGAATGTTATGTGCATGAAATTCTAGTGGTGCAAAGACAAACCAAAGAGAAGTACCTTACTTACACTTTAACTACTGTGTAATATTTAAAAAGGAATTTCAAGATGTATTTTTGTGAACTGTTTTCTGGTGGATGTGACAGAATTTGTGTGACATTATGGGGTCAGGAGAAGGCAACATGTCAGCTCATCTGTAAGTAAGACATTTGTTCTGTGTTACAGGGTACAGGAGACACCCTTCACGCAAATATTCTTTTTTTTTTTGTTTTTTGAATGCAGTTTTTAGGCACATTTGGGGGAAACAATGAATCTGCCTTTATTCATGTGATATTGTTTGACTGCTTGTCATTCTCTTAGAACATCTGTTTTCTTAAGTTATTGTGAATTTCAGTAAACTGATTGCATTGTGACAGAATGATACAATGACAGATGTTATGGGAATGTGGAGGTGCAGTAGCAAACCACAGAATACTATAACTGATGAAAACCTGAGTTTGAATTCAAGTCAGATATGCATCTCATTCATCTCTCAGCTCTCCCTCACCCCCTGGTATAAGTCATGCAAATATCAGGATCTTTTGTGGTATGCACAGTAAATTTGCCTTCAACAATTTAGCACTATCAAATACTCCCATATGGTCAACAAACCAAAAGTTTGGTCTTAAACCAATGAGTTTAAGGCACCTTAGGAAGCAACCTTAGAGTCAAGTTAAAAAGTTACCCACGGCCCAAGAATGGATGTAAAGAAGGTTAACTGTTTAGTTGCAGTTTCAAAATTTTATTAAAGATTTTCACTCAGTTGTGGAATAAACAAATTTAACAGACATCCACAAGTGTGTGTAGTGAAGGAAATCACTTTGTTCTTGTAGAATGATTTTACACCTTTGTTTTAGAGATAAACAGATGCAAGGTTTAAATCTGTTGTTTGAAATATGTCCAGCCTCTGATATCTTTAGAGAAGCAGGGCAAGACTGTTATGAATACAAATTAGCCAATTTGGCATGGGGACTGGCTAGACATCTAAAAATGGGGAAACGTAATGTATTAATTCATTGCAGTACTTGAGCAAAGAAAATAACTTTTCAAAACCAACATGATCAGATGAAACAATGACTTGTACAGTTTACTAACCCCATATGATAAATCTATGTATAGGTTTGTAATATAGAATGTGCATAGATAGCATTAGTCTGCATCAATCATCTGTGCTCTGTGAGGAAATGCTCTTAAGTGTATCTGTATTGGTAAAAAAAATACTAAGCAGAGCAAGATGGAAGCACACACATTTGTTGCCAGAAAAAGACAACATGGCAATAGTGGGATATTAAAATGGCAAAACTTTAGAGCCATAGAAACAATTTACTGCAAGTGTTTACTGACAATTTGTAATATGAATTTGCCTCTGGCATTGAACAGATTGTGTGGTAAACTGTATATAATTCAGTGTTGAAATGTGCCATGTGGTTGCTAAGCAACAGTCCATAAAAGTAGCATGTGAGGATGAGCAAGACATTTTTTCTTCAAATAAGGTTTTCTTTTTAGTAATTTGTTATATTATTCCTTAATATGGAACACACTTGAGCAGTCAAATTAACCACAGCTCGCTGCAGCCAATTATGGATTGCCTTCAATAAACCTCTGTGCATTTCTGAAGTTAGTGATGACATACTCTGTAAACTCATGACATGAGGATCATCAGAGGATCATCAGAAACTTGAGAAATGTAATGTATGTATATTTTTTATAAAAGAGCAGAAGGTTTTGGGGTATTGAATAAATGTTTTTTTTTTTCTTTCAAAATCAGAAACAAACACCCCAAATATCCATAGTGCCATACATGTAGGACAAGAGTCCTTGGTTGGACTTTGGTTTACCTCAAAGTTCCTTCACTCAAGCTGAAGTTCCTTAGCACCTTAAGTTAGAATGCTGAATAAACATTAGCACAGTCTTATTATGAGCTACATGGACTTGTATTCTGGGCACTTCCTTCACTAGACATTAGTTTCTTGTTCAAGAGGAAACACTCACCACGTGGTGAGGGCTGGGTATCGTGGTAGACCCAACAGGTGGAGAGGGTCTACACAACAATCCACAAATCTCCTCTCTCTCTTCTATATCTCAGCTGTGGAGAGAGCAAAAGTCCTCAATACGTCTTCAGATAAGGCCTGCATGAATCAGGTGTCAACTAATCACCAGTGGTCACGCCTCAAACAGACTTCACTCAGAATTCAAAAGCTTTGCATCTCAGTTATATATTATATTATTGTCATTTAGCAGACACTCTTATCCAGAGCAAATCACATAGGTTACAATTTTTATATGTTATTCATTTACAAAGCTGGATATTTACTAAGGCGAATCCAACCAGCAACCTTTCGGTTACAAGCCCCTCTCCTCACCCCACCCCGCCATTTCTCACAGTCTTAATGGAGTGCAGCACCACAGTAATCACACAGCAATCAGATAATCCACATGTCACAACACCTTGTGAATAAGTGAAAATAGTTCATTTATATACACACATGAAAATGCAGAAAAGAAGCCAGCAAGTCTCTCCATGGACCCAGTCACCCATGACAGAAGCTCCTTGTGCCTATAATGACACTCCGTGCAAGCAATCTGAGTGATGTGTGATTTTACTCCTTCACCTTGTAAAAACATACTGCAGATTGAATTACATTTTATAACATAGATTTAGTAACATCTAAGATAATTTCTGCCACAATATAATACTTAGCAGACCATAGCTTGACTTGAAGCTAGAAGCTGGTTCTTGGGTGGGCTCAAAGATAGAGGAATGCTTTAGAGATGTTTCATGCTTTTATTTCTAGTAAAACTCTAACTTCCTGGATGGTTTGACCACATAAAGGCCACAATTTAGGTTTACAAAAAGTTGAATGAATGTCAAAAGAGATTAATGGGGAAAGTGTGTTTTAAAGATGTACTGACATTTGAAAATAATGTTGGAGTTTAATTCCAGTGCATAAAATTGTTTGAATAACTAATTATTGTAATGAATTTGAAAACCTTTTTGTGAGTCCTTTGACCAGCGCCTCTTGGAATTGGTTAACCTGTGTGATCCAAGCAGTGAACGAAGTAAGGGTTGTTATAACCACATCGCTGAACTCTTGATCACAAAAATGAACTACTTTGGTGCAGACCAAGTACACAGTATAAGGGACCAATCAATGTTCTGTCTTGACTCCAGTGAGGTAATGTAACAGTTAATAGCAGAGATACACAATTGTGGTGAAATCTCTTTGAGGAAGGGTCTGGTGTAAGCAATACCTGTTAATGTATATCAGCGATAGTTAATCTGTCATTAGTTAGGCTGGACTTCTGTGGGTTGACCACATAAAGACCATGGTCAGGAAGTGATGTAAATATAATGGGATCAAAAAAAAAGCAAGAAAAAAAAGCAAATAGCAAAAAATAGTCTTCTTAAATTATTCCAGACGAGTGATTCAGATTAAGTATACTAAACATGGTCCTTTTTTTTAAGGACATAGATTAGTAACACAGCAAAAAACCCTTCTAATTAAAGCTGTGATGGACAAAGCTTAGAATGTATTCATGATTCCATCTGAAATTGGACAAAAATATTTCCTGGATATTGGTTTCATAACATTGTTAAACATTGTTTGGAAATGACAGTTATCTGAGCAAAATTCATAAGATTTGTTTTTGTCTTTTTGTTTTGAATCATGCCTTGGTGTGCTGTAAATGTGCCTTGAAACAGTCACATAGGCTTATTATGACGGATGAGAGTTGCATTGCAATTGGATTCAAGGCATCAATATTTTGTTAAATTAGTAATTTCACATTTATGACCAAAAAGATTGTTTATGAATGCTACCATGAGTCACATTAGCAATGTCATGTTTGGTGAAATATTGTACAATACAGTTATTTGCAATTAAACAAAAAAGCAGTGGAATAAGAATCTATTGTTATTCCTTCAGCACAGCCAGAAGTTAATTCATTAACTCAGAGACAAAAACACAAATAATGTCACCATCACACAATCCTCAGAAAAATGCCTAATTGACACTGGATGTACAGTAACGTGTGAAATAGGTTTTCTGAACAAAATTCAACATTTATGACATTTTAAAATATTTATTTCTATTGTACTTACATAGTACTTATGTTGGTTGTTCCTATGTAAGGGTAGTGGATTGGACGATTGGAGTATATGTTTTGTTGGAGCAGTGCAGGGTGCAGGGTTTGTATGCAACAACTCTTTTTATGTTTTGCTTTAATTGGTCCTCTGCTCTCATAATTAAAAGCTTACTGCATGTTCCCATCCTGTCTGCTGTACATGTGAACCTGAATAATAAGACAAATGCAGAAAAATACTTCACACTTATATTTACAACACTTACTTTGCCCTATTTTTCTTGTTTTGTTTTTGTTTTGTTTTAGAACGTCTTGAAAAATAGACCTGATCCCACTGAAAGAGGCCAGGCAACAAAAGATGCCATCCGCATCAGGCTTCCTGTTCTCAACTGAACCAATTAATGAGAAAACAACAGACTCTGGGGCTTACTTAGAGCATGTGCATGTCCCTTGAAAACAAGAGGCATCATCCAGTCCTTGCAAACCTCATCCCTGAGCTGCAACTCACTGAGTGCTACTCTGCCCCGTGTCAGTTTGATTTAAGTTTACCAATGACAGTGTCATTAAGAGGCTAAAAATAATGAGGCTGCCAGGCCTAAAGTGAGCTACACTTCAATCTCAGAGCTGGGCCGCTTTGCAAATCAGTATAAACACTACACCAATGTAAATGTGATTTATGACCACATTTATCTAACTGTGGGGCATTTTCATGGACATTGTAGCAAAGAGAAGGGATGATGTTTTATTATTATTATTATTATTATTATTATTATTATTATTATTATTATTATTATTATTATTATGTATTTATATATTTATTTATTTAATAATTGTTTTTAACTTAACTTATTCTTTTAAATATTGCATTAAACTTTTTCCTTTTAGGTTATATACTTCATTTACTACTTTATGGCCATACTTGAAGCAGAGACTGACGGAAATCCAAACAACTTTACATTAGTTTAACTGCTGTCCACGTTGTGACCTTTCAGGCATATATGTTCAATATGATGTCTAGTATGAAACTCTACATTTATATCATATTATTCTTCATTGTCTGTAAGACCCTCTCCTCTATTCCTCTTGCCCCATGTTTCACATTGTTGATATACCTTCAGAATTAGAATTAGAATTTGAGCACTGGTCAGGCACAGAGGACCGGCCTCACATTTTAACAATAACCATCTGTTTTTCTGCTTTATCATGCCAGTTCTTTTCTGCTTTTTATCTTTACATCCATGACCATTGCATCATTCCTTTGACAACACAGAGGAAACAGTGACAATCTCTTGTTGATGTGAATGTTCTTGCGTCAGACAGTAGCCTCTTATGTCTGCTGATACCCTCCAGCACACTACAAATGATTAGAATTAATTCTTCAGTCTCATTTTCTTTGTATTTGTAGAATGTTTTAGATGGTATTTCCACTCAGGCATGAAATGCTAACCTGTGCTTTGAGATCTGAATGAAAATAAACCAGATCATTTAAAGGAGCCTGAAGATGTTTCTTTGTACAAGCTGAACTTTTTACTATCTCCAGCTTTGGTATTAGAAAAAAAGAGTCTGACCTTTTTGAAAAGAAAGCACAGCTTGTTTCAGCATTTCCTGTTTACCATAACTGCTTCTGTTTGTACAGTACACTTTGAGCTCACATTTCACATCACAGTCATCCTCAAGTGATTATATGCAGTACATATGTCCCATGATTTGTATGTAATTATGAATAAAAGTGTGCATTTCACCTTGGATTTTAATAAGAACATAAATTAGGTGAAATGTGTATAGGTTTTATGAACAACTTTTATTTACACTTATTACCTCATATTTGTATATCATTCTAATACTTCTAGAACTTTGACGAATAAATGGTCTACAAAGGTGACCAGCTGTTTTATTAAATTCAAATGCTGAATGTTTGCCCATACATTTAGCATGTGAAAAATTATTTCTGTAAGTCAGAGAAGGACAGGACTGTATTCATTTGTCCATGTGCTGAGTAGAAAAATTACAGCAGGGCTGAAACCACTGGTCCTGGTTTTGCACATGCAAAGACTTCTCTTTGCAAAGAGACTCCAAGATGTAACAGAACACAATTTTATACACTGCTGTATTTATTGTTTGCACTTATTTTTTCATGTCTCCCCAAGGTATATTTGTTGTTTCCGGCAGGGCCGGATCATGGTCCCGTGAGGTCCCTGGGCACGTCTCTTGGAGGTCGGGGGGCCCTCACATTGTAAGCACTGAGGGGTCTGGGGGGCCCTAGTGGTCAGCTCACGATATAAGCACCCAGAGGCCTAGTGGTCAGCTTGCGGTGTAGGCACTGAGGGCCCTGGCGTTCATCTTCCTTCAGAAGTCTTGGGCCGCGCACCACACGCAGCCTGAGGCTTGGAGGCACCCTGGCAGTCTGAGGCCCCGGGGCACTGGCCCCATTGGCCTGATCCATAATCCCGCCTTGGTTTCCGGCATGAGGTGTGGAAAGACTGTGCACATTGGGAGACAATCAATTATCTCTTCTACTAGTACCATTTTAATCATGTGTTCTGTGATACAACAGTGAGTGTGATGAGCACAGGCTGAGAAATTTATGTACTTGTCATAGATGCCTATTAAATCAAATGTGCTTCTTGAATAAAGTGCGCTGAATTTTCCTGCCATTTCCATTAAAGTTCAAAGCAGACAGTTTCAGTTTTGTAAATAAATCTTTGTTTTGCTGATCTGATCTGTAGATCGGCATATTATCAATCATATTGTGTATACGACTACAATTACTGCTACACTTGTTATCACAACTGACAGGCTGTTCAAGCCAGTATATTTTATGTCTTTTATCAATTGTTTCCAGTATACTGTTTGTTTCTTTTTATATATATTCCAAACCAACTCTCAGTCAAAGTTAAGAGTTACAAAAGCTGAAAAAGACAGGAAGTTCATATGAACACCTCAGCTCTTAACTTGATCTAAGTAGTGACATTGCTTCAATACCTGCCTCGGTGCGGTAGCTATATTAGTCTACTATACTTCAAACTAGATGCCCTCACCACTGGGCAGGTGCACAAAAAAGAAAAAGAAAACAAACAACAACAATAACAAAAAGACGAAACTGCAATCTTTTTTCCGAGTTATACAAAACTACAGGATTGTATGGACTGCACTAACAAGATGCTTCTTGTTGTGTTTTATGAAGTTCTGACACCTCTATGGGGGGTTGACCAGTCTCCCATTGCAGAGTCGCCTTAGGTCCTTCATATCTTTTTTTTGTTTTTCATCTAATTTCTTAAGCTTGAACCACAAATGTTCAGTTGGACTGAGGTTTGGAGACTGAGGCGATCACTTTAGAAGATTTATTGTGTGCTCCATTAATCAGTTCTTGGTAGATTTAGGTGAATGCTTTCCTCCTTTCCTCCCCTCCTCCCCATTTCACAGTGGGGTTGGGTTCTCTCTCAGCAGAGCCTTCACCTTTTCATGGCAAATGTAAAACTCATGAGCATGTCCCAAAACATCAAACTTCCAAAGAGGCTTCATCTTTGCAGCCCAGCCATGAATTTAGTGTGTTTGTGTGTATAGTTGAATACTCTATCAGAAAATTGTGGATTCAGCTTTTTGTGAATTCTGTTACAGCTATCACCTCACCTGTGGAGGTAAATGACCGTCTACCTGCAGTCTTCAGAGTGTTCTGACATGATAAAACTGCTGATGCTGCTGATGAATCTTCTGTCTGTGTTACCCCCTTCCATACACAAAGCCCTGGGATGCTTCCATATAGAAATATTAAAGTTCTTAGTGGAAATATCTTTTTAAACTGAAAATGTTTTAATTTAACAAATACCTTTCAGGCAACCCTGGCTCTACCCAGAGCAATCTGACATGCTTGAGTTAGCATTTTTGTAGGGTTCCCTCATAGCACAAATAAAGAAATTGCTTGCCGCTTACAACGACAAGCTGTTTCTTGCCCCTAAAGTTGACTCAATAAACCCGGAATCTGATGTAAAGGCCCACAGTCCTTTCATCAAAAATGTTGAGCCCATTACATCTGACATAAGCTTTATGTACACTCTGTGCTTTTGTATCTCCTCTTTCCCAGAATTCCTAACAGCCAAAGGAATAGAGTGGTTGAATGCACAGCAATCTTGCCTCATGGCTTCAGCCTGGGAGAAAGGTGAAGACTTTGGAGGTGACCTTCATTAACTATTCCATTTTGCTGTCTTTGATATGTGATTTATTAATATATTTTACATATTTCTATTTTGATAGCAAAGACATGTTTATTTTTTGGAGTCTGCCAGACTCAATTTTAGGTTGAACTTGAATGTGTCAGAATCCAGTGTCAAAAAAAGTTTCTGAAGACATGCTGGTTGCATGCCAGACTTCTTATTTTACAGCCAATGAGCAGTTTATGTACCATTTCAACAACATCATGGTGCTAATGAAGGTAGAGATGTGAGGAAAAAAATGTAATTCTGAGACCCATCAACATACTCAGTCAAAACTGGGATAATTAATGCTTGCATAACAAAGCTCACAAAAGCACACTGTCAGGTAAAAGTCAACATACAGTGTTATATGAAGTAGAATTTTCCAGTAAATTGAAGAGCAGTACAGCAAATATGAAAAAATACCTCTTGCTAGCAAGTTATATCCAGTGCATTGGGAGCAGCGCCAGTGGGAAAACTGGAGAAGTGCAGCAGTCGACAGTGTGATAGGAAACAACCACACAATGTTAAATGCAACTTGCCCTCATGGCATCATCTTCAATCTACTGTTTAAATGATTTGAACATTGTCATTGATGATATTCCTGGCCACAACAGTGGCATGCATTTTTAACCTCTAACCACAAACATACTACTTCAGTGTGGAGGATGAATATCCTCCAGAAAATTGTACATATTTGTGTACTCATGACACAGTATTATTCTGGATGTCATGTTCATATTTGTTTTTAGGGAACAATATTATTCAATTGTACTACAGTAAAGAGTGTTGTGGTGAGCATATGGAAAACGTCTATGTACCTTGGCAATTGTTTGTCATCAGTAACAGTTGCACCTAGAGTCTAACAAGTGTGAACATTCTGTGTATGTAAAGGGAAATAAAAATGTAAACTGGGAATATAATCAGTGAATGCATGGGATATAAGAGACACAAGCACATCTGAGAACTGTTCTACAACTGTAGGGAGTGGTAAATTTGTTTATAGCAAATATACCCCATCTTTTAATATGTAATGTTTCTATACAGAGTTCTGCACTGTTTCAATATGGGAGTGACAGGGCTATACAGTTTGATTGTGTATATAGTATCTGTGCGGTCGTATTCTGAATAATCTATGTCTGTCATTTATGTAGTGCTAAGTTTAAACACATAACTGGTAGAAAAGTAACTACTACTGTTATACATATAGAGTAACTACTGCCGATGTACATAAAGGTCAGCGTGTACAGTATTCTACAGTTTATAACCAGGAAAACAGAAGACATGCTGATGATGTGTTTGTGCCCACAGGAGACATGGAGACATGTCATTTACTGTTGTTTATGCACTTTCTTTCCAGGGACTATAAAGGTTAGGTGCAAATGCAACATTTTTGTATTCTGCCTGTGTCTGTCCATCAGGAACAATATAGTAATATGCTTGTCAGGGCTAGCACCCTTGGGCTCTTCTCCAAAACTGGTGCTATATATCCTTCTTTCATTATTTTGTCAACAAACTAGTTGGGTTGCTCTCAATGAAGAATTCATACTGTACTTACGTTTGATTTTTTTTGTCTTTTTTTTTCCTTTTAATGTTTTGAACTTTGAATTCTGAATCATAATATGTTCTACCTAGACCAATTAATGTCTGCATATATGTACATCTGGAAGACTAGTCAGATGAGTTACATTGCATTGGTAGTGAGACTGACTATAAGTAAAGTGACAATGTTGTATGTGCAGGTGCCCACTGCCAGAAACTGTATCCAATCCACAGACAGTCTCCCTGAGGTAGTTTATCATTATGCTATCTGTCTGAATGGCAGTCCGAGCACCACACTCAATCTGCAAACCTCAAACATATTTTGTTGACATTTGTTGAGCTTTAGTGTGACTTGCATGCACAGTGAAATAGGGAAGAGTGATATCTTGAGTCTAAGAGCCTTTTTTAAATGGTTCTAAGTAGAGATTCAATTCTAGACAAGAGAATTGAGCCTTTCCCCGTAACTTCCCTGATTTATCAAAATTGGACATGGTACAGAAACTCTCTTTAATCTTTTTGTTCAGCCAAATACATTAACACATTTTAAATTTGGAATAAACTTTGTCCACTTGATGCCCTGCCAGGTTTATTTTGATAGCTAGGCACTCACCTCCAATTCAGGAGGTCGATGGGGTAGCTTTAAAGACTGCCAGATATGCATCAAAGAAACGTAATGACTGTTTTATCTAAGGGAGAAAGACCTCAGAGTCCTTGTCCTCCTCATGTAGTCACCATGATTCTTTCCTCTGACTCCAACTTCCAGTGAAATATTTCTTTTTTTTTCATTTTGATGCAGTATTTTCCATAGAGATAGCTTATATAGTTTCATGTAGCAATTTTTCTGTGATTGGAGATGTCTCTACTGTAAAATGAAACATCTTTTTGCCTGTATTTCACAGAGGAATAAATCAGTCCTTATCTATTGCAAGAATACTTACTTTACTTTATTTGTCACCTTAGGGAAATTTTTGTTTGCAGTGTATCGCAATAAGCTTTATACACAATATACAACACATTACAGTGCAATATATACCACAAATCAGGCAGGAAAAAAAGACAAAAAGGAAAAAAAAAGACAAGACAAATTCGATAAAAAGAACTGTAAAGACAGATAAAATAAAATATGTACCACAGCCATTTAGGAGAGATATTACAGTTGGTATTAATGACTGTTTGGCCCTGTTATGTCTGTCTTGATCTGTAGATCTGCATAAATACTGAAGTCAGTACATTCAGTCACTCTTTTGTGTTGAGAAGGAGCGGATTTGCTGAACTTTAACATTAATGCTTAACTGGCGGTCAGAGTAGTCTGTCAAAAGTAACTTGTAGAATTATGCAGAAATTAGATGTATGGTCTGGGAGGCAAGTTATTTATCTAAGTAAATTTAACATGAAGTAGCATTTAAATGTGAACCCTAACTGGCTACCTTGCCTGGCTGGCTGTCTGCTAGAGGAGATAGCTAGCGTAGTTAGCGAAAACATTACTCAAAAAATGTAAACAGCTAGCTATCGTAAAGGCTATTCATGCATGGCATGAGGTGATTGTTTGATACATTTTATGTTGTCTATTCAGCTATATGTATTGGCTGTAGCTGGGTTGCCTACTTAGCTACCATAGCATGACCTAAATTACAGATGATGACATAAATTACAAAGCTTGGTATTTCCTGATTACTCAAATGCATTTCATTAACAAAGAACATGGAACTAATGACAACCCTTTATCTATTATGATAAGATAGGATAATATAGGATTGTGATAGGAGATGGGGTCTGGAATGAATGAACAGGACTCCAACTGTAATTAGGCTCTTTTATTGCCCATATACTACAGCATAGCTGGGGTATTGAGAGGGAACCAAAAAAAAAAAAAAAAACACTGACTGATGTTATCTGTGTGCTAGCAATGATTAAATCTGTGCAAGTCAGAGGCTTCCACAGCTCAACATCAAATAAGTGTGCGTTCTCACTAAAAACATGAGCTAATACATCCCCCCTATCTTTCCCAATTTTACCCAATTTGGCAACCCGCAAGATGCAAACAAAAAGGCAGGGGAAAACTTCAGGTGAACAATAGTGTGACGGGGGTGTGCAATAATCACAACATTGCAAGAATAATAACAATAATCATAATTGATATCATATGTTATTAAAGGTTCACCACTGATTAGGACACTATCATAATTTATCATGGTTATTTAAACAGTCACGAAGAATTATGTAAATATTAATAATTATGATCACATGATTAGTTTTCTGTATTAAACCAGACTCATGAAGGCAGAGGCTGAATGAATATTCTTATTATGATTTTCTTTTCTAATATACAGCTAATATAATAGTGAAAATTATTTTGAAAAATATTTTTGTCAACTACAATCTGCACAAAGTGGCAAACAGCTGCTAAGGTTGCTGGTACAAGTGAATTTGAAGTGGTGGGTATGCCACGCCTGTGAATTTATCTTTTTCTAAAAGTTCCACTTGACTGCAGTGGCTTCACGCAACAGCCTGACTGCCTTTTTATTTATTTATTTATTTTTTTGGTCAAAGCCACAGCAGCCGTTGAATTTTATTGTATGACTAAACACTTTTTAGAGTCACAGCATCTGTGGTCACATCTGCTAAAGTGGAGTTTTGATTGTTCACCATTTTGTAACGCAGCCTAATTAAACAGCAACTGCGAATCAGGAATGTCATGTTTTTGGTTGGCATTAGCGACTGAGGAATGTGCTTTCTCTAGTGGGTTGTTTGTCTGAGGCTCAGGCAATTGGAGAGTCATTGTGTATACTGAAGAACTGTATATATTCCAACTGGGATCAAAGTGGTGAATTCCTAAATGTTTATCAAATTGGTCGCATGCTCACTGCACACACAAAATCGTGCAAGAATAGTGAATCTACCCCTAGTCTTTTAGAATGCATTCAGTAATGTAGAGCCGTATATCTCCAATTTCTCAGTGGAATCTTCTTGTTTGGTCATCTTATAAACATTACAATTAAACAGCACAGTTACGAAAGTCATTAATGATAATTCTGTATTATTGCTTTTGTGGAAAAATCAGTCGTAGCAGTAACACTGACACAAATTTGCTGACACATTTTCCAAAAAAGCTAGCTACAGTAAACTGACCAAATGAAATAGAATGTCTATCCTCAGGGTGAAAGCAAATTGACAAACTAACTAGCTTTTAATATGACCAGGTAGCTAGTGTTGTGCTGTTCGCTAACAAACAACTCTTTTTGAATGAATCCTGTCAGTGTACTAATATGTAGTTTAGTGAATGAATAAAGTGAATGAGTCTTCCTACTGAACTGAATGAAATGATTCATTTAAGTAAAAAGAGTCCAAATGCCCACTACTAATGTGTATGATTCAGCTCCACTTACTGCAAGGAATACACTGACTGTTTTCTCATCATCGACTTCTTTGCCCTCAGCCATTGGAGGTGTTCTAAGAAAGAGTCAAAATCCTCCTCACTCTCTTTGTATTCTGATATATTTCCTATCTGAACCCTCCTCATTTAAGGTTTTTGGTTGAAGTTCGCACCAATTCACAATAGCTGCCCCAGGTTTCCCCAGCAAGCACAGCCTTTGTGAACTCTCAATCTTCTATTTTTACAAATGTTCTTGGAATATTCCATCTTCATCATCACAGTAATATTTTACATGGATATTTTAAAAAGAAGAAACAGAGACTAAGGTACTTCAAGGCAAGGAGTAATATTCACTTAAACTAGAAGATGGCACAGAGTAATAGTAAAAAGGTTTGTCAATACCAAAACCGTATTATACTTAGTAATGAAAATACTTATTATACTTAGTAATGAAAATGTCACATTAACCATGATGTCATGATGATCTTTTTAAATATAGCTACCATTCAAATGGCTTGGCCTACATTTACCATAAGACTGTAGAAATAGCTGGTTAAAGAATACCCTAATTTTGGCTCGAGAGAACTAGAGTATAAATTCTTAATGTCAATTTAGATGCCAATGGTTTGGTACAAAAACAACCAACCAGATTAGGCTTGCATAACTCAAAGGTACATTTAAATGGAGTTCCCAGGGTTTTCAATACCTCTAATAGTACCTTTTCAAGGATATATTTTGAATATCTTGTTGTCTTTTATTGACAAATAAATAGCAAAGGGAGGAATGATTATGCATTCCTTTGGTGGCCAATGACATTGAACCTTCCAGTTTTCAGTATTCATGGTTCTACCTTTAGTTCAGAAAGGGAAAAAAAGGATGCAGCCAATTCATCTTGAAGGAAAGTTTACTTTCAGTTGTGCAGCCATACAGTTCAAGGAGCAGTGAAAGCAGCATGGATCACCTTGAATATAAATTGCTTCATATACATGTAATTAAAAAATAGCATCAATTGGCAGATTTGTTTGTATGTTGATATGCATAAAATATACTGTGAATGCACTGAGGTATGAGATAATTTGTTTGGCTGAGGAAAATGGAAGGCAATTAAGTAGACTGCACTCTGTGTACACACTGCAAACAAATGCCTGCATTACATGACATTATTCAATCCAGATAAGAATACACATGGACAACATTATCAGGATAGGCACACAGTCATTATACACACACACACACACACACACACACATTTGGTCTTAAAGGTAACTGTTATGACCCATTTCATTCTTTTTATTAAAGAAATATATTATTTTAGGCCTAATGAGTCTGTACTGTGTACTTGTCAATTAATTATAGGGCTTAAAATTTTGTTGAGTCCCATTGTTCTTCAGACCTTTATACCGGCGCTTCAGACATTAGTCACTGATCTTGTAGTTTTTCTTCTTGTGCTCATACTGATTGTAGAAAGCTGACATGGTAAAATGCTAGCTAGCTGTGATTTAAGATACTTCAAACCTAGCTGAAAAAATGTGTCATTAAGCTGCAGGGTGGATGATATGCCGTTTAAATTCAACTGGACAGGCAGACATAAAAAATAAAAATGCAGCCATCAAAAATGATATAATCTCCTTGAATGCCTTTCCTTTCTTAAGTCTACCAGATGTTTAGCTGCAACATTGAAGATTCTGAATTATGGTAGTTGTTAATGAAATAATGATGCCTCCATGAATAAAGTATATGATATTATGCACTTCCCCAATGCATGACAAACACTGTGATACTTTGATTTAAGCATTCACTAAAAATAGCAAAACAGTCCATACTTTTATATTTGTGAAACATCTACCATCATTATTAAGTTTGCTAATCTATATCTAGTCGGGAATGGATAAAAATATCTTTCATTGCTTCATTATTAGCTATTTGTAGCAATTACAAGATAGATATGATATTACAGTGCAAGTCCCATCTTCCCAGGTCATTTTGTTATGTTCAGCCTGAAGTTGCACTACACTAAAGAAGTCAGATAAAGGATAAAAAGGCCTGCTCAGTAAGGATAACACAGTTTAGTTAGCAGATGACAACTATGCAATACCCATTTGTTGCAAAACTCACATACCGATTATGTGATAAAACAAGATTTATAGCATAATCAATTAAATAGCTTCACTGCTGCAAAGTAGTGCTGTAACCTTATTTTAGATGGGTCCCGTTTTGAATAGGCTAATAAGATATCATGAAACAACTCTAATTATCTTAATAATTACACTATACTGCTAAAAATAATAGCTGAAATTTCCATTCTTTGCGAGTCTGAGGCAGCACAATATGCTTTTGTTAGTCTGAAAGCATAGACAATTCAGAGGAAATTGCTAGCTGAAATGAATCTGAAGTTCAATAATGCTTGTGACATGACTGTGTCCATGGAAATGGCTTCCAGAAACATGCTGGAATTTTCTGGCATACATAAAGAAGGGTCAACACTTAAACATACCATATAGGCAAAAGTCAGCAGGCACACCATGTTAGAGTAGGTGGCACTAGCAGAGTAGCTAATATAGACTCTAGCAAGCTGCTATGTTACAGCTGTGGAGAAAACCCCATAGCTTATGGTTGCACATTCAAGCCAAAGATATGGCACCATCTGTGGTTAACTTCATTCTTGGGTGAGACAATTCCATTTCTGGGACAAGTGGCCATAAATGTGAAAAAAACCATCATCAAAACACCAAGGCCCACCAATATCACTGAGCTATACTTTTTCCTTGGTCCTCTCAATTATTATGGAAGGTTTCTGAAAGATCTTTCCACATTGATCCAACCGCCACATGCCTTGTGGAAGAAGGACACTTTCTGGAAGTGGATTTCTGAAAGTGAATTCCAGACAGGGTACAAAATCAGTTGTCCCAGTGCTGGACCCTCAGTCTGATGGAGTATGCTTACACCATAGAGTACAGAAGGTCAGCTGATCATGCCAATGTGGATGCACTTTCAAGGTTGCCAAAAGCAAAAAGAGATGACACAGCAGAAGAGAACAGCTTCCTCTATTTCTCTTCACATGAATGAATTGCCAGTCAAGCAAAGGAACTGCAAAAGAAAGGTCCTCTACTCTAAGTGAGGAATTACATTTTGAATGGATTGCCTAATCACATTGAGGACGAAGTGTTACAACAATTCTTCAACAGACTGACTGAGCTGTCGGTGGAACATAAATGTGTCCTCTGGAGACTGAGGGTCGTAGTTCCATCTGGGCATCAAGAGAAGTTGTTGAGGGATTTACACGGGGGGCGCCCAGGCATTTTCAGGATAAGGCTCCTGCTAGGAGCTATGTCTGGTGGCCAAAGTTAGACTGTGACATTGAGAATACTGTGCAAATGTGTGGAGCCTGCCAAGCAGCGAGGAAGATGCCAGCCGTAGCCCCACTGCACTGTTGGTGTTAGCCTACCCATGTGTGGGAGAGGATCTACATGTATTATGCAGAGAAAAACAAACAGTACTTCTTAGTAATAGTTGACAGTCTCTCCAAGTGGTTGGGGGTTGTGTCAATGACCTCAACAGCATAAGCAAACACCATTGAAGTGCTTGGAAACATCTTGACAGTGTATGGATTGCCTGAAGAGGTGGCATTTGACACATGGTTAACATTGATGATTTCAAACATTTTTGGAAGAACAATAGTATTAAGCAGACACTAGTCTTTGCTTACCACCCTGCATTTACCACAGCCACAGAAAGGTCAGTGCAAATAGTTAAATTGTCATTACTCAAGCAGGTGTTGGATGATTAGTCCAGGAATGCTCCTCTGTCTCCTCACAATTGACTTCCTGATTTCCTACTGATGTAAAGGAACACATGTCACATGACAGGTGTAACCCCAGCGGAGCTCTTTCTGAAGTGATAGCTGTGCACCAGTTTCTCTCTGTTTGGGCCTGGCTTTGCTACATTAATGAAGGACAAACAAAACCAACACAAAACTTACCATGACAGAGCAGTATCCACTCTGAAAGAGATGTCTGTGAGTAGGAGAAATGGACTACAGAAACAGTAGCAGCAACGAACAATGGATATTCCTTAGTCTCAATCTCTATTTTAAAATATACATATAAAAATGACAGGTCTTTTTATAATAAAGGTTAACGCTTTTCTGATATTAATTTTTGCAGTATTGTTCTTGTGGCCCACCATCATGCATTAAGATGTAAGGTACATTAGTGCTGGCACTGGTCAGTTGCAGTAATGCACTGATTAATTAGCTGTAAAAATCATAGGCATTACTGCTCCTTTAGTCATTCAGTTGAAGAACATTATCTGGTCTGTATGCAGTATTTTTGAGAATGGACCATTTTATAGATTTCATTAGCCATTTTAGCCTTATTTTTTTTGCTTGCCTGCCCTACAAAGTGATCTACCTGTTAAATATTTAATATGCTGCAGGAATATGTGGGGGAGAAAAAAAAATCCATTTGGAAACACTTGTGGGCCTTTGTACCTGTGTCAAGCAGCTCTATGTATCACAACAAAAACAAAAAAAAAAAAAAAAAAAAAAAAACTTGCCCCTGCTGATGTTTGGACAGCAGTTAAGAAAGTCTGTGACATGTGTTGCCAACATCAGTTGTGAATTTCATCAAGGCACAGCTATGACACTTTTCTGGTGTCATGAGTCAGTGTCTTCAGGCTACTTTACATACCAGTGAGGAAATTGTTGTGTACACAACTCATAACAGCAACAAAAAAACAGGCTTTTGTAAAAAATGTAACTATGACCACAGACTCAGAGCACCTTTGCAATAGCTTTTCAAAATAAATATATTAAACAGTTGTTTCCAGCAATTGGGCAAATAGGTTAGAAGAAAAAAATGTTGTCTGGCTACACAACATTGCCAAGATTATCCCCACAGAACAGAAAGATTTGCCAGCTTCCCTTCAAATGCACATGTCACAACCGAACTGGATTCAATGTCTGTTTACATGTCAACACAATACAACTTGCTGTCAAATGTCATCATCATTGCAGCTCATTGACTTGTCCCATTGCTGTCTGCATTTTCACTACAAATTGTCACTACCTAAAGCATCCTATATTTTCAGCTGGATCAATCCAAGTGCTGGTACTTTTAATCAAAACTTAATTGCATGAGGAAATATTTAGCATCCTGGCTTCATAAGGGATGTATTAGTGTAGTATACAAGAGAGCTTGAGTGTGCCATCAAAGCTTGTGTGTGTCAGACACACATTTAATGTCACCTGCTTAACTGGAAATTGTATCTTTTTTTCCCTCAATGTGAATGATTTCAAAATCTGCATGGTCATACAAAATGCCATTTACCAAAACCAAAATATGGGAACAAATTTTGTACAATTTCTCATGTGCCATGTAGTATTCTTAATAATACTACAAACAACGTGATGTTGTCAGGTAATGTTCTCTGTACAAAGGAAGCATTTCCAATTTTTCAGCTTTTCTTGTGAGTACATGTTAGCGTGTTTTTACTCACATTGTTTTACCATGAGTGTCCCTTTGTGTCCAGTTCTGGCAAGTGACTATCCTTTTGTGTGTTTTGGTGCACATTGCATGATGTTCATATTTACAGTGGATGGTATTATTACACATCACAAAGTACAGTAGTTTGCAAACAGCTGAAGGTGTTCTGTTACAGCCTCTGTGCCTCTCATGTCAAGAGGTGGCAGAGAGGAGCTAAAAAATGTGCAACATATCCATTTACAGTATTTAAGGGAATGAACATACAAAAATATAAATCCCTATAGGAATTAAAATACATAGGGCTTTTATAGATTTTTTTTTTTTAATTCAGAAATTGTTTGAATTTCCACTGGAGTAATTTACATTTCAGCAAAATGTAAAATCCCTCAAATTTCTACCTGCAGTTAGTTTTGTTTTAACATTTCAGTTGCAATTATAAGCAAATTTTTACTCACACATCATGAGTTGTAGAAATTAACAATTGCTTGCTTTTGCTTGAAAATTGAAATTTTATAATCCTACCTTAAACATCTGACATAAAGTCCCAATGAATCTAGGCCAAGGCAGGTTGACTTTTAATCTGCTGTTCAGGGTTGTTTGAGAGACAATCCTTTGAAAGAGCTTCCCTTCCCCAGAACATCAAAATATAAATCAGCAAGGTGACTTACAGGCAGAAATACTTTTTCTTGGAAGTGGGTTAAATGCTGTGGTGTATCGTCCCGAAAGAAATTGAATGTCAGGAAGCAGTGCTGTTGGGTATAAAATATGTATGGTAAAATATTAATCCCTATGTGGCAAGTCAGCATATAAAGCATCATAACACAAATCTTATTTATTTATCAAGTTATCAATAATCCTTTCAGCATATATTAAAAGTAATCAGTGTGGAAATTCTGGTGCATTAAATTGTGTTTACCAGACATGAAATCAATTACGAATCATATAATTGCTTTTATTGCATAGATAATAAGACACTAATGCTCTCAGTTCACATTGTCATTTGGTGAATCCCCAAAGACTTCCTCTTCCTCTCATCTATATATAATTTTATTGTGTCATTTTAAAATTGAAGAAACTGCTAGGCATATAATTACATTGAATAATCGTGTGCTTTTTTCGGATTCTTCTCATTCCCCTGAGTCTTTAAACGCCACTGTCTCCATGGAGATGAACAATTACTGCATTCTATATTATAGAGTCAAGGTCCTCTTCACAAACCCACTGCAATACAAACAGCATTCTCACTGATGTAGAGCAAAAAACACATTTCATCCTATGTCTTTGTAGCTCTGGTCTGCTTTTACATTTGTTTGTTTGTTTCTTTGTTTCCATTCATACCATGGCCAGAAATAGGTGAAGGGATTAAGGAATTTATTCTGGGTGTAAAAAAATGTGCAATACATTGCATTATATTAATATTTTCATATTCATCAGAAGATCTTTTTTTTTTTCTCAGATGACGCTGAATGAAGAAATGTTAGTGCCTCACACTCAACACAACTGAAAAAAGAAAGGTTGAACAGAGTGAAAGAGTGAACCGCTTCCACCAAGTAAAAGCAGTATCTTTGTTTTACCATGAAACCCTCAAATCATGCATTTATATATTATACCAATAATTCTTGAGTACTTAATGCAATTTGCATAGGGGCTGATTTAGACTTGAGATACATGCACGTAAACACCACTTAAGTGCTTCCACAGAGAGCTGCTCAGCTCTGTTACAACTAATTGCATGTAGATATCGGGCTGCTTAAGCGCCTATGTGGGAGATGCATGTTTGGAGTGGAGTTTGCCCAAATTGAGGGCGTGTTGTTCAAACTAAGGGTGTGTCTCATTATTTTCCAAGATATGCATTTTCTGACGTGACACTTCTCTCAGCAACCGTTCCCCACAGGAAAGGGTCAAATAAGTTATGCACCCACAGTGGCCATCGTGTGAAAGCATGCTGTGACTAGACAGGAAAAGTCCAGTGAAAGTAAACACAGAAAACTGAATTTTGACATTAATTATATTTTACATGTGAATCAATTCAACCCATTTGATGACCCTGCATAATTAGTCCATCAAATAAATGCTGAAGGTTTACTTTCTTTTTCTTTCTAAACACTGCATAATATTTTCTCTGTCATCTGAAACTTGGAATCACAGACTGCAAGACACATTCATTAATAAATGTTTGACTGAACCAGTGTTATAATTTGGCTACATTAAGGTGCTCATAGGTGCACAAACACATGTATATAAATACCATAAATAATGACTCCAATGCATTTTTATGTTGGCCTTAAATTTTTAGGGTGTCCTGCAAGGTCCTGCAGGAATTTAAATCACACATCAGCCTACTGGCACCATGGCAGGGGCATTAAATACTCCAACCCCCCACCCTCCTCTGAGAAGAGGGACTTGAAATTGGTGACAGGGATGAGGCAGCAAAAGATGAATCATTGAAACAGAGAGTACATATGTAATTGACCTTTTGTAGGGCAGCACATGTGCTTAATGGCTACTGAGAAAAAGTAGAGATTGATATTACCCAGGATTTTCCCCTGTGAAACTTTCATGGAAGCAAAATAAATCATCGCCTCTCCAATTCAACTTATCCATAGTGAGCACCCAGGTATAAAATGGCTGCCACGCATCACCTATTTGGGTGCATTACATTAATAGCGTTTTTTATCCCTTCTCACTTTGAGGTTCTAAAGGATTCCTTATTAATGCAATTTATTACTCATTTGTTATTATTTGAATTTTGAAGCCAAATTTGATTGCTGAATGGCCCTGGTATTGGAGATGATCCAAATGTTTAGTGGTTTGAAGCCAAAAAATATACAAACAAATCTCCTGATTTGTACAGCATCCTGGATTCTCATAGGTCTGGTTGCTTTTGAATACTGTGTTTCCAACACAGTGTTTACAAGTTCTGTTATAACTGCTTTGGGAAGATGGATTACATTTTTCCAATTTTGACCAGTACAGTACGAGTAATGGAAGAAAAAGCATCTTTCTCAACTTGTATGTTTAAATTAATTAATTTATTTGAAATGTGTTCCAAACGCCCATTTAAGTGCACAATTAGTCAAGTCTAAAATAATAGAACTGAATTTGGACCTACTGGAAACTTTCACCAGTCAAAGCAGTCACAAGTTAGTTACACTTTTTTTTTTTTTTTAATTTTGGTTGGATAAGCACTTGCATGTGCTTCTGTACAGTTAAATAATGCACAGACTCAGACTGTTAAATTGAAATGTATATAGTTTCTTTATTAGTCTGTATTGCATTAATCCTGCTGGTTTACATCACATGTTTTCTGCAGAAGAAACAAGAAATTAATACACGGCATCACAATTCTTTGATCATTGCCCTTAAAACATGCAATTGCATATTGTGTCATTCAAAATCTCAGGGTTTGATTTGCATTACTTCTCAAGAGAGATGATAAATGATGTAAGATCTTGTTATCTTGTTTCATCAGAAAGCTGCCATCAGAATGAGCTGCCAGTAACTTCAGGGGTCAGTGGTGGGACTTTTTCAATGATGTGGCATGGGAGTCAACCAGCAAAAAAAATAATTGGGTAGGTCCTAAGAATTCAAAAAGAGGATGTCTTGTATTAATCTGAAGACTATGAATTCAAATGACATAATAAACAGTCAGCAATAGAATATAACAAAAGACACCTCTACACCTTGCTCTTGTCAGCCATTTGCTGTATTCTTGGGGAGACATGGGACTCTCCCCTGTCTTTCTTTGCCCTTGCAAATCACATCCAATACCCAATATACCCAAAACACCATTCAAACAGATCATCAGTCAGCGAATCTGAATAAAAATGAAATTTCATTTAACCATATTAATTGAAACAAAGATGAGTAGGTATATACACAAAATTTGGACATATTTTCTTGTTTATTTATGTTTATTTTACTAAATCAACAGTTGAAATATCACACCACATTTAAATGTTTTGGAATCAAGCCAATCCTAACCTGCCTATGCCGACAAGACACTTATGAATCAATTAGCAAGTGTGCAATGATTCCTAAAGAATTACTAGGATTGTGATAAATTGGTGGGCAAATGTTTGAACTTTTGCTAAGCTACTCCTTGAAACAGTTTGATTATAAATATACCTGCATAGTTTGGCTGACTTTTTAATTATTCCATGTTGCAAAACATCTTGGAATGAGATTTCTGGACATGTTGCTAGTCTGCCACGGGACGATCGTTCCTCTGTTTATTCCTGACCAGTGCAAGAAAGGGCATAATTCAGACCTCTGAACACTTTAGCTCACTATAGATATATAATGGCATCTTCTCAGCATATAAGTAATAATATGATAAAGCACACAAAGGATGACAGGCTTCCCATCAGCAAGCAATCCTGAGTACTCTGGGCCTGACCCCTCTGCAAGTGCAATAATCAAACTCAAGGAGTGCTTGAATCAAACACTGTATTTGCCACAGGCTCCCTGCAAGGGCTTAGATCACCTCATGCTGTAACTCCCAGGGAACAGGAGCTGCTGTACTGAGTATGAATGCACATGCAGTTCCATAGCTGCCTTACCAGTCATCTATAAATATAGACAAAGCACCAATCACATTTCCATGCCTTAAACAAATTATGCCATTAAAAATTACCATGGATTGAGGTGTATGAAATTGTATTTGGACAGATGACATGACATATTTAACGTGTGTCTATGAAACATATAAATGCCATCTTTAATAATTTGACTAAAAGATATTCATGACAGTATATGGCACAATCAGGAGGGTTGTGGAGGACCTACTGACTTTGTAAAAGTGTTTTTCTCTCTTTACTGTTGAATAAATTTACCTTTCTAACCCTCAGTTAAAAGTTCTATGCAAAATGACAAAAATTGCATATAAATTTTATGTCAAAAAGTTTTGCAAGTACACGTGTGTGTGTGTGTGTGTGTGTGTGTGTGACTGTGTGTTTGTATGTGTTATGTTAAATTAACAACTGAACAAACTTTAAAGTGATAGGTTACTTATCACTTTATCAATAATTTGACTAAAAGATATTCATGACAGTATATGGCACAATCAGGAGGGTTGTGGAGGACCTACTGACTTTGTAAAAGTGTTTTTCTCTCTTTACTGTTGAATAAATTTACCTTTCTAACCCTCAGTTAAAAGTTCTATGCAAAATGACAAAAATTGCATATAAATTTTATGTCAAAAAGTTTTGCAAGTACACGTGTGTGTGTGTGTGTGTGTGTGTGTGTGTGTGACTGTGTGTTTGTATGTGTTATGTTAAATTAACAACTGAACAAACTTTAAAGTGATAGGTTACTATGTGCGATGTCATTATTTACCTGTTTTATGGTAGATAAGAAGCTCAGTATCACTCTTCAGCTAATTTTGTTCAAGGAGAAAAAATCATTAATTTAAAAAAGCATATGTATATGTGCAATATGTTTGTGGTATGTATACAGTATATGAATCTTTTACCTTTACACTTTACATTTAAAAAGATGAAACTGACATTAAATAGAGACATACAGGAATAAATATTAACGTTTTTCTTACTTTGTACATCATGTACCCCCTTTCTGCTTGCATATCAACTGACTGTTTACACATCTGAGTAAAAAATGTATAATTGTGTATAAATTAAGCTAATTGGAGAAAAATGAAACTGTATGTGCAATGAGAAACAAAATATGTCTGTTGATAAATGGAGAAAAGATTGGATCATTGCTGCTGCCCATGTTGTTAACCTCTGTTCAACTGTTGCTCTTTAGAAAACCTGTAAGTAAAATAATTGTGCACAAGACCTCTGGAGCTATGAAAGTGGGAGTTGTAATTTAATTTCATTCATACCATCCACACCACTTTACACCAGAGGAATGGCTTAATTTGCTGAAGGGCTCTTTCAGAAACCTCTCATTTGCGGAGGATTCCTGGTGCGCGTTCAGAATCCCCTGCTGTGATTTTGGCTGTTGTGTGTGCTTTTGTCAGTCAAAATGATCTCTTACATGTTTGATGTAGTTGACCACAGTTTATTGCGGTCTTCCTGAGATATGCATCCATTTTCTTTTTATAATTAAAAAGAAGAAAAAAAACATACTTGTTAAGAAATATAATCTCTAACTATATAATGACATTTTCCTGTTTTCAGGTTATCATAGCAACTTCCTCTCAACTTGGACAAATACTAGTGTAGCAGTACCCATACAAAAATTAGAAATATGTTGTATTATACTGCTATGTAATATTAAACTTGTAAAATAGCATTCCGAAACGGACCAAAGCTATTCTGAAGGCAAAGGATGGACAAACTCCTCATTTGTTAATAAATATTTATATGTTGCTTGGTTTTTCCAGTCTTTTTTCTACCCCCTGTATATATGAGGACATATTCAAATGAGATGGAGTACATAAAGACATTTGCAAGGTTTTGACCACGCTAACACAGAATGCTGCATGAGAACATGTATTATGATGATCATACTAACAGAACAGTTAATTTTTAAAACTTTGAGCAAACTGACATCTGAGTTCAATCTCATCAACTTTAAGTGGGTGATCAGACCTACAGGTGTAGAGAAAATAACATTTGGGAGAAAAATCAGCCTGACATAACATGTTGCACTGTCAGTAGTAAAACCAATGGTGGGTGATTATGGTGCCTGCCTGGTTCAGTTATGAGAACAGGACATGAAAGTGAAGCATGCTGCGACAGTCTTGTTTGATTTAGGTTTGGTTTAGGTGAGGATCGTAAGGGCTGAGTGAGGAGTTCTAGTGGAAGTTTAATGTTGTGTATAGGTATGTTGTTATCCAGAACAGTGAGGTCAAACATGCAAGGGTGCTGGTTATAATCAAAAAGAGGAAGAGGCAGATAAGGCTCTTCTTGCTGAAGACCCTTGAGTAAAAGGGTGACCTTTAGATGGTTTATGATGGAGTGAGCAGAACCTGTCAACAGTTTAGAGAAAAAAAAATACGAGGTTCTAGAGTAACTCTCACTGCTCTGAGGCAGGATTTTTTTTCTCTTAAAAGTGCTTTTAGTGGGACTATTAGGAGTAATTCTATGATGCTATGAGCCAAGTGCAGCAGTATGACAATGCTACTTCTTTCAATGATTTAATTTTATATTTTCTTAAAATTTGGGATACAAATGAAAATGGTACTTCACCATTTGTTTGCAGTACTTTTACATGTTGTAAAAATCAACTGAGGAGGAAGCTTCATAAGTGACTCCCTACTGCCTACATCTGATGTTTGGAGTTTTAACCCTAAAAGTGCTTTAACACTTAACAGGAGTCTTAGGAATAATTCTCAGATGCTTGATGAATACAGGCCCTGAAAGTTGAAACAGGGCAGAGAAGAACAGGGTGAAAAGAATAACCTTTATTTTGTTTGTCCTCAACAGTAGAGTTGTCTTAGTGTATGAGACTGGCTTTTCTGAATCATTTGATATTGGCTTCAACAACAGAACATAATTCAAAGAATGCTCAAGAAGTGTTGCCCGAAATAGAGATGGGACCAAGTAGGATCCAAAATAAAGCTTTGGCGCGTGTTTTGGTGAGCAGCTTGGAGGTGCTCTTGCATGCAAAAGTGAAACTAGTCAAAATTTCACTCCTCCAATTGCCCCACAATCTGACTACACAATGTAAGACCAGGTGGACATCATATGAGAAAGGAATCTCAAGTAAGCTCCCATTGAGCACTGCTGGATCTCCCAATGAAGGTATTATGCACAGCAGAGTTGTAAGTGCCACACGTGGATGGCTGGACACCGGCATGTCTGTGCTTTTCTTGAATCAAGTGCAATGCAAACATTCTTTTTCAGATGGCATAGTGCTATTTTACGGCCTGATAAGGATGAGTGGTCATGCAGGGTACAGTATCACCCCTTCCCAGATGGCCTGGGTCAGTGCACCCCACAGATTGGAGGAACAGTGGTGCTTCCTCTCATAAAGTTATTAAGCTCCCATTACCCATTTATACAGCAGGATATTTACTGAGGCAATTATGGGTTAAATACCTCGCCCAAAGGTACAACATTGTTGGTTACGAGCCCTGCTCCTTACCACTATGCCACACTGCCACCGCTAGTAATGTATTAATGTGAAATCCATTTCCTGTTCATGTTCAGGAACTGATACTTATCAGCATTATCAGTGTCAAATTTCACTATTGATTGGTTTATTTCTGAATGATGAAAATCTTTTTGTTGGTACTGCAGTCTGGTATTTTGAATTCTTCCCTTTTAGAAAAAGATAAGCCAGGAAAAAAGTGGAGCCAGGTTCTTTGGCCTGGTGATGCTGTGGATTTGGATGAATTGCATGTTTATTTTAGATCTTTGGTGGGCTTTCAGAAAACCCAGATGGAACCGAAATGACATTCACTGCTGAACAAATAGGTAGCACACAAGTTCTTTTATTGTACTGTTGCAGAGACCATACTTTATACGTTCACAAAAATGAATCAAACACCATAACTTTGTTTTCCTCGACAACGTTATTTGTTATGTTTGCCATTAGTCTTCTTATGGTGTATCATTCATATATGGTTTTGAACAGCTTTTTATTGTTGCAAGTAGTGACTAGGAAAAAGCCACAAGGTATTATCATTCCAGCTATTTATGAAATATTAAGGTCAGAAATCCATCAATATCATTTTGACTGACCTAAAGTAATCGGCTGGGACGTGCCATTTATTAGTTATCGTGTTCATAATGACTCCTCCTAGCAGAGGCTTTCAGCTGAAACATTTGTGAGTGTTGTAAAATGTTAGATAATAAAGATAATGAAGAGGCCTGTGATTTGATTTTTTGCATTAGCATAAGCTGTAAGTGTCCATAAGATTTTTATTGCATTGGCTGCAGTGTTGAATGACAAATGACATTGACTCGGAATCATGTTTCTCACCAGAGCTTCTCTACACTCCTTGTGGACAGGAAAGCTGGAACATAACTCTGTCTATAATGTATTGCAAAAACCTCAGAAACAAGACATTTTAAAGATTAATGCTACTGTATATCATTTTTTCAAGCACACATGCTCTGTGGGCTGGTCCTATACACTACTGAGTTCAAGAAAATGATCCATCTTCAGCATGGTCAATGGTTGAAAGTGGTACAACAATCTATTGGCTCACAGATTCAATACAATATCCCAAAGCTCTTCAAGAAGCACCGGTATTGACCGGTCATACCTAATATCAGGAGAGCATCTATTTAATGAATGATTAATTGAAGAAGAGAAACTTTATGTTGTGTTCAGGTAAGTGAGCCTTGAACTTTAAGGACACGTGTTTGTTGGTCTCCTTGTTCCATAATACTGAATAATGTTATTATTGAATGTCAGCAATAGACTATCCATGGTCCAGTATATTTCAGATTGTCTACTACCAATGTATTACAGACCAGGATACCTTTTTTGTCTAAGCATGTGTTTTGCAGGCAACCATATTAGATGAGTAAGAATAAAAGTGTATTTTTATTAGTTCTGCTTCAGTCCCTATTAATTGGCATAAATCATCTAGAAAGAATCATCATCATCTGTGGCATCTGTCATACTGTATATGCAAACACATAATGCAGTACACACTGCAGTTTCATATAAGTGATGTTTTGTCATTAGGCAGTATGTCACTGAAATATCCCGGCAATTCTGGGCAAGGCTTTTACAGCCCTAAGGGACTGCTGACTCTTTGAGGGTACAGATACTTGACTTCATCATCGTTCATGAGGTGGAGCGAGCCTCATTAATGCCCATTTAATGACACTATCAGGTTAATAGTTTTTCTTTTATCTTTCCTAGAGGGATCTAGTCCCAAAGTGCCTTTATTTCATCATTAAAAAACACTACCTGCCTGCTAACACACAACGGTGCTCCACTCTGAGATTATCTTGAATCTACAATCTTAAGCAAACTCCTCTCCATTGGCAATTAGTGCAGCCAGCATGGAGCCAAAGCACAGAGACTGATGTAGATTTCAGCTCCTTATCATTTATTCCACTGGGGTCACTCAGAAAGAACAGTAACTGATCGCCTCTTACTTTCAGAGAAAGCTCAAAGTAATTCATATTTTACACAAGGATTCAAAGTAACAAAATAAAGTTTAAGAAAAAAAGCAGAAAGCAGTGATTACTTTGGAGATAAATCACAGATCTTCCAAGGACAGTCTGCCAAAAAATCCTTGGTCTAGAGGAACTAAATATGATATATCAAAACTGTATGTGTGATATACGATATATCAAAAAATGTGTAATTGTTTCTGCTTAAAAAATAAATCTAAATATTATATCATTTTACATCAGTATTGCATCATTGAACAGAGCAGTGTCATACTGTTCACATATATAAATAACAATCCATTATTCATGTTACTATTGAAATATTGCTATTAACTCAATGATAAAAATTAAAAATTAATTAAAAATTACTCAAAAAATAAGACAGAATTTTTACATATGTTAAGCAGAAATACAAAATCTCCAGTTTGTGCATATATTTCTATCATATTATTTTTTGTTTGCTTCCTATTTAATGGGGGAAGGGGGGAATAAATGTAGAATTGATGAACTATGTCAATCAGCAGTGATAATACGTTTCCTATACATACCTTCTATCACTTTTAGATTGAAAAACAGTATCAAGTTGTATGCTAGCCAGTTATCAGCCAACAAAGTAAAAACTCAGGCCTTAACATCCCAAATACGATCACTTTTCTACTTGCTCCCAGGTGCAGCTGTATGAGGTTGTAATCTATGTGGGGTTGTGAGCGAGCCTACTACCAAATTGGCATGCTGAAACGCTTCACTCTGTTAGGTTGGGTTACCCAAACTTCAAATGACCTACCTAACAGGCTAAGTACCGATACAATATATAATTTAAACAGACTGCTTACAAATGAAATCCATGAAACTTTGGGTAACATTGTTCTGGGATGCTATCTGTTAGATTTTTGTGAGGTAGCACTTTTTGTTGTAACAGGGCTAAGCTTCAATGGAATAATGGAAATTTCAATTCAATTTCAAATTCAATGGAAAAAAAAGAATGTCTTTTGGAGAAACTATGCTTTGTACATACAATAACTATTTTTCTGCAGTAAAACTAGTTTTTGTCAGAATAATGAGAAAACTCAGCTAACTCTTGGATCCATCATCTGCACTATTCCCACTATTTCCCTCTCCCCTCCCATTTCAAAACCATTAGACAATCATGTTCCTATCTGACATGCTTTGTAATGTCACTCCTGATCACATAATGTCACTAACTGAATGACACAGATTGTACGATTAGCTTTAGAATATTGCAGATGAAGAAAATAATGACATTAATTTTCTCAATATCATCTAATTCCTTATATCCACAATTCCTTATATCTGACCTTGTTATTTTTACCCTTGCATCCGTATTTATTAATGTTCAGTAACCCTGATTACAAGCATCTGCCAAACACAGAATAATAATGATGACACAACTTCTCCAGGACACTGTGTCCTAGGACTTCACTAGGTGTTGAATGCAAAACATATTTTAATACATAAAGTATGTCTTCCCACATTTTATTTTCTAATCAATGCCTGAAGGACACTCTGAAGTGAACAAAATAAAATTTCTCAATATTTGGTATCTCGGCCATTTGCCAGAGGAAAATAATCCGCAACTAAAATGGTCCACTTCTGTTAAATGGCAGGTGGTTTGTGGTAAGTAGAATATTCTTGGCACACATTACCATTCAGTTTAATATTTGATCCTATCCTATGTTTTGTTTTCCTTTGGCGTTAATGGGCATATTATGTAGTTCAGTTTCCTATTACAAAGAAAAAAAACCCTTAATTTGATGAGCATCAGCACTCTGTGAAGTAACTACATCTGGTTACTGTTTTTTTTTTTTTGTACACCTACTGCACATAGACCTGTACTGTCACTAAACCACTGGAGGGAGAAATGTGCAGCCCTTAAGTAAGGTCCACACAACTGTCTCACTTTCTCTAACTGCAGAAAAAAGTGTCTCAATTTTCAGTCCTAACTGCAGAGACAAGTGAAAATCAAGAAAACATTGGGAAAACAGACAGTTTTGTTTTCAGTCTCAATTATAGGGGACCACATAAAGTAGCTGGATGTTGTTTTGTTATTACTTTTTTACACATCTCGGTTTGCATGTACCTTTTTTCTTTGTATATTTCACAATTGTTTCATATGCATTCAATAAAGCTGCAGTAGCATCAGTGGAAAATGTTAGAATCATCCAATATTACTAATGGTTTCTTGCACAAAACATTTCTTGTACCTTGTGTGTTACAAATATATAAAAAATACTTGTGTAAAGGAGAAAGACGTCTGCATTACCTCTGGCTCTTTAACTTGTGATATCAAAACAAACCAAGTACAACACAGAATCACTGCATTGGATGCTCAAATAAATCATATATGCTATATTGTAAATGGTACACAGCCTAATATTCCTTTTGCTCTTGGACCAATTTTGCCCCCATTTTGCAGCCCAGTATAGTCCTAGGTTTGTTGTTAGCAGGTTTCTTCAAACTCACAAATGAACACATGGATAAACTTATTCATGCACAATTAATATTTGCCTCTCAGCATTCCTCATGTTATGCTACTGTATATGAGCTGCATGGAAAACACACAGAATAATGATAATGTCTGACGTGTGTCGCCTCTGGCCTTTTCAGCTGGGATATTCTTAGCGTCGTCCTTGGGATGCATTTCTCTCCTACAGTGCTGTATTTTAAACTGGAGCAGTGAAACCCAAGAGGACATCCTGAATATTTGTGCATTCTTCCATTCCAAGCATATGAGCTCTGAGAAAGTTGAGTACATGGTTACACTGTCCACCACAGGATCCTGGTTTTTCGTTCATACAGATACTAAAACCTAACTGTAATAGGAGTCGAGTGATTCATTGTCATTAAAGTAATGTTACTGTTTGATAAATTGAGCTTTGCCTTTTCTGTCTGTTAGTGGTGGCACAATATCTAAACTAGATGACCATGAACACCCTTAAAATGTTTATGACTAAACTCTTGTCAAAAAGTCTAAACAACAGAACAGTACATAAACAGAGCACTACCTATACATGTGTGGGAATAAACATTGTATTACATTTAATTAATTTTGCAGATGCTCTTACCCAGAGTGACTTCCAACTTAATAGAACATGAGTACATCCATTCTTGTTGAATGACCAACAGTGTCAGACCAGGATAACAACACTCGCAGACCAGGGAGTATGAGCATAACACTATTCAAGCCCTATTTTTCAAACATGTATACACATAGGTAAAGCTAGGAAGAAGAATATGATAATTATAGCTTCTTATTTCAGAAAGAGTCATTTTCAGGCTTCACTGTGGTTTCCAGATTTTGGTACTGTCTTAAGAACCAAAATATGATCAAGCAATCCTTTGATGACTTCTGATGCAGTGTTGCACAGCTGTTTTTTTCAAGTCATTGTTAGTGACTACTAAGGAAATGCTTTAATAGGTCATTGTTAGGCTTTGCATGTAGTGTCAACTGATACAGCTGTGTTATTCTGATGATAATTAATCTTTCATACTTTTTACTACAATGTTAAAACATTTCTGAGATAGCTGGCTAGCTAGCATTTACATTTTGATAACAGTGAAAACTGAAGACCCCTTTTTACAATTCTATTGCAAGATACCAATATACATACCAATGCTCCAATGGTAGGGCATTTTATAACAGCCAGTTAAAAAAGAAAGTGGTTGGCAGTAGAAGAGTAACTGAAATTACCTTGTTAGTCCAGCTAATTATTTAGCTAAACCTTAGCTTGGTATATAGAAATATTAACGCAATGTTAATAATAGAAATGATGCTGCTGCTTCATTCTGGAGTGTCTACTACCTCAAAATAGTCATATTCAGAGTTTTTTAAAGGGGAGGACCATTATCTAAATCAAAGAGCACTACAAAGAATGAAGAACAATAGTCTGTTACTGTTGTCTGAAATGTGTTAGTTTCTGGAAAATAGCAGCCATTTAATCATTCCAAACATAAGTAAGACAATGACTGTCTCAGTAATATTGGTGCTCTTCTAATCCCACATTGTTTATATTTCACATCACTTGATGCCATGACTGACAGATGATTCATTTGTGAGGGGTATGTTTCTTCTCTTCAAGGAAAGCCAGGCGGTAGATTAAAATGTAGGTCAATAAATGGGCTGTGGAACAAAGAATCTAAGACAAATACAATTACATATACAGCTTTATTTGAAAATAACAGTGTTTCAATACAAATTTGCAGTCTAACTTCTGTTTTGTTTTTGATGAAAAGGTGAAACTGAACTTAAGAAAATTACTTAAAACAGTAAAGCATACTCATTGAATCAAATTTAGAAACAGCTGCTAGTATGACTCATGTGCACAATGAGTACAATTCTCTGTTTTACATGTATGCATTTATTATTTATTATTTCACATTTCTTATTTATTAAAATAGAGGATGGAAAATGGAGCCTTGTAGGACACCATTTCAGACACTGGGAGCATATGACAGTGTGCCCTGTGAAGTAGCTGGTTAAGAGCCATTAGTCTCACAGACCTGGTGGAAAGCCAGGCACATGCAGTGGCAGAGACTGCCTGGTCAGCAAGCATTGACAACAGAGGTGAGGGATCCACCTTATTAAATGCAGCACAGATGCCAAGAAGGATTAAGACACAGCTGAAAGGAATCAGTGGCAGAGAAAAAAAAAAAACAGTTCCCATTGAATGAACTGAACGAAAGCCAAATTGAAAAGAATCAGGTAGCGAGTGTTGTGGAAGGAAAGATCAGTCTCAGAGTGATCCAAATACAATGTGACATAACTATTGACTGTGTCATCAGCTTGGTTTTGACAGAGGAAGAGGCTGGTATTGTGTTCACGTCTCGTGTATCTTTCTCAGCAACTACATCTCTTTCGGAAGAGTCAGACTTTGCAAACAGATGAGCCAAACCCAGATAGTGTTATTTGTAGAAATGTTCATACAGCTTCTATTTCCTTGTAATTGGAAGATGAAACACATCCAGCAATCATAGCTCAGATAGAAATAATGAGTTGAAATGTCAGTTTCCATTATGCTTTTGTAACGTTCGGGTAGAAGCCTGTCAATGCTTTATTCTCTGTAAGAGGAGATTTCTACCCATATGCTTTGTTATAAAGTACATCTGGCATGTGGAGATTATTCATCAGGGTATCCTGTCTTTAATTCACTACTCAGTGATTGATATTTGAATCTGTGGAGAGAGAATGAAGCGATGTCATGAAAGGAAGACGTCTACAGAGTGCATTAAAATTTTTGTTTCTGCACATGGGCATGACTTTGACATTCCTCCAATGGAACAAAATTCTTCAGTTATCTGAAATCTCCACTGCACTATGGAAGTAATGCAAAAGGCAGTCATCCCTTTAAGCATGTTGCTTAACTGGAGCAAAAACACAAAATGACATACAGTTTCAGGTGTGTGAACAGATTGGGAACACCCCCTGACCTAGCTCAGAATCACCACATATGGTCACATGGTCACATATCTTCTTAATGCCTTGCGGTAAGGCTATACATAATAGGATCCATCATGTCCCTGACCTTCCTTATTGCCTCAGGTTCTCGCTATAAATGAGAAAAGAGTTTTTAGTTGATCTTCCTAGTCAAATCTGGTTGTGGCAGATGGAAGGATCAAGAGCACTTTTCCTTCAACATTTAACTCACCTCGGGCCGGAGATTATGCTGGTGGCTGTTTGCCAGCTTCTTAATCTCCCCACCATTTTCTTTTGTTATAGCCAGGCACAATGTCTTCAATTACCATAGTATAGCTGTGATCGAGTGCAACTTTATGGTCCAGCAAGGCTATGGCTTTCTTACATTACAGTAGTTTGGTCATCCCTATGTACAGGTATCATGCAGTTACTCCTCTCTATTGTGCAGCATATTATTAGCATCCCCCAGCACCTTATCACTCAGGGTCATTTGTTCCAGGCTGAGTTAGACTGCATGATTGATATATCAGATTCAGTAATTCCACTCACTGGTGTTGCAAAGATATAGGCTGATCCAGTCCTTGAAGGCTGCAATGCTTGCTGCTTTTCATTCTAAATCAGCTCTTCAAACATGCGTTTCATTATCTGCTTAGGACCTAACCATCCTTGATAGTAATATCATCATTTATGATGCAATTCAGCAAAATTATGCTTTTTAATGAATTAATATTTATTAAATGCAAACATGTCCATATTGCGCAACAATGTGCCATCCAAGCTGAAACAATTAATAAATAATGCAATACAATGACGTCATGCGTGACGGGATGACCAAGCAGTGGGAGCAGTAATGAGCAGAGCACAAAGGTTGTGCACACCACTGGTGAGAGATGTATTCTTCCCAAGAAATGTAAGAAGAATAATGCTGATAGTACTATTTACAAATGACAAAAACACTTACACATACATGAACAACTAGTTTGCTTTTCAATTAGCACAATGCACCATCTCCTCCGCTCAAACTCCCAACTGAATATTCGGACCAGCTTTATCTATGTTCCTCTTTTAAGATCCACCTCCCAGAACATACCAACTATTGGAAAATCAACTATCGTCATCAATTATATAATTTACATGAATTTTATCATTAAAAACAATATTACCCACAATGCTCTGAAAATACAATCAATAATTGCACTGTAACATTTGACAGGTCCATATAATATCGTTATCATCCCCCCACATTAGTTCGACTTTTGTCAGGCTCCCGGAGTTCAATAAAGTTTTGCGTAAGACAACCTTTCGTCTTTTCCATCACCTGACACTGCCAGTGCCACCCCATACCCGCCAAATAAGTGGGTTAAGTTATATTAACTTTATATAATATATAATTTTTCAATCACTCACTTTAGTTCACTGAGTCATATTATTTGTAATTATGCAAGTAGTTAGCATACTTGCAGAACGTAAACCGTGGCACCGCGGCTATGAACCTGCGTGCTAACTTTGGTGTTACTTTTTTCCGGTCTGGCTCCCAATATGGCAGAACTACAAGAGCAATCCAGTAACAGTTAATCATTTCCATTATAGCGAAGTCATAAACAAAACAGCTTCTTCATCTACACATTGTCGCATATTTACCACAGCAAGCCCAGTACATGGTATTACAATTTATCATCTTAAGTAACGAAGGACTAATTCCGTTTCACAGTACTTTCACAGGCATCCAGCTGCTACTCAGTGCAAGTGTGTGCGTTTAGTCGGAGGTGGCAGAAATGCATTGTTGACCAGAAAGTTTGTTCGTATTGCCAACCCCGCTTAAATAGACATAATAACGCAAGTGTAGAAGAAAGTCAGAAAAAAACAGACTTGAAAAGAACTATACACACTGTTTGCAGTTTAAACTGGAGAGACCACAACTGTGAATTGCAAATATCCCTTGCAAATATGTCCTTACATGAGGTGAGCTGTGGGCTGGGTGTGTGTAATTACAGGAATTTCACATGTAAAGTGTTTTTTTTTCTTTGTGATCTACTAATGCTAATTTTGTAGATGATAACATACTAAAACAACTATATTTAAACATGGGACCTTCTTTTGGGAAAAAATATATAAATATATATTGCCGTGTTTTGAGTTGATTTCGAACATGGCAGATTTAGAGGCAGAATTGAGCTCCATCTCAGAGATGATATACAGACAAAAAATAAAATTTGATTAAGAACTTGAACTTTATAAGAGGAAGACTAAAATGTTCCAGAGCTGTGTCAATGCATTAACAGTATAGTAAGAAAAAAAAAATGGGAATGGCAAAAGTGTCTGCAATAAGGTAAATTCCATGCTAAAAGTAAAAAGAATGGTCGATGAAATTAAAAGCAGATGACAAGATTTGAGGCACCGCATAAAGAATAACCTTATGCACTGGTCCTCCTCTAGTGTCATCAAGGTTTTGACTGGAATCAAAATCCAGGGATGTGATGGGTATGCAATATCACCTTTAATAATATAATAAAGACCAAGATAAATATGAACGATCTGTGTATAAAAAGCTACAAAACATTTGAAGTCTAAGATTGCCTGACTAGACAGCTAATAAGACTGTATTAGTTATGCCTCAGACATCTGAAACAATTGCAAGCTGAAAATACCCTTTCCATGCAAGGTTGAGCTCTTTGGTTATGCCTATATTGCCTGCTTGATACAATCATGGCAGCCATACAATCACAGCAGCTTCGTTAATGCTAAGGTTAACATTTGCCTCCCCTACATAGGAAGATGTTTGTGCAATTACCCTCTCGCAATTGTTTTCAGCCTCGATATATCTTCGAGCCTTGATTGTTGCACAATCATGTATTAGAATTTTCATCTCCTACTATTTTCAGCTTTCTCACAGGAATGACTAAAATTGTATATTTATTCACATCCTCTAGATTTAACCCCTAGAACCTGGAAGCCATATGAGTTTACTTTGTTCTACAGGGGGCTTGTCACTTTCAATGTGTGAAATATATTGGTCATAGTAGAATTACCTCTGCAATAAAAATAAAAGTCTGGCTATATTTTTCCATCAAATAGCAGTTATTTCATTTATTTAAAAAATAATTGCAATTAATCTGCATTCAATATCTTGGACATTTCAAGGATGCAAACATTTTCTTTTTTGCTTTGTACTTGAAACGTGGGTCCTACAATGGTGGTTAATCAGATGTCAGTGTCAGGAGTTTTTCCTGACAGTGGCAATTGTTCGCGCTGCACTCTCTGGGAGAGCGAGGGGGCTCGGGCATGCAGCAGGGCTGAATTGATTGAATGATTGGCTAATGACGGTATTCACTGCCTGGTGCGTGCTTCGCACCTGTTGCCTATCTGCTGTAAGGGTTGCCGGGGCTTTATAGGCAGGTGAGTAGGAGCAGCAAGAGAGACGCTGACGGAGGTGAACACACAGAGTTTTAGTGTGGAGTTAAGTTTTTGGATTTTCTTTCTTTGAATGTGCCGGGATGGCCGAGTTTAGAGTTTATTCGGTTTGCTGTTTTTTTCCTTTTTTTGTTTGGTTTGAGATCTGGGAGTCGTGACCCGGAGCGGAATTTGAGTTGTTGATTTGGTTAATTTTCTTTTTTTTTTGCTTTGGTGTGCGGGGCCGAGTGGGTGTCTGCGTGTGTGTGTGTTTTAGGCGGCTTCCAAAAGAGCGGCGACCGAAAAGGGCTCAAGCAGCGAGTCCCTGAGGGAGGGGGAAGAACATCACCTGGTTGCGGACGCAGCCGGGGTCGAAGAGAGCCCCCACCCCGTGGAAGTGCTTGCTGGGGAGGTGGATCCCCTAGCTAGAAGGGAGGTGACACCGCGAAACATCAGTTGAATGCGTGAGTCACCGGCACGGGGTGGAAAGGGAGGGCTGACCGGCTGCTGAACTGTGTCTCCCTCAGTGCGATCCTGTGGAGCCGGCGAAGTTGTTACCGGGAAGAAGACGTGCGTCGCCGCCGGAGCCGCCAGCCCCCGCAGGAGTGGCGTGGGGGTCTTGTCTGGAGTTTTTATTTATTTTTTTTTTTTTTTGGGGGACATAGGCGAGGCCCGGCATTGTGGCGCGGGCCGAGCTACGTCCCCCCTTATACTTTTGTGTTCGTTTTGTTCGTTTTGTGTGCTGTGCGTGTGAGGAGCCTCCCCCGCAGTGGCAGCACTCCCCCTGGAAGTGAAACAGAGCGGTCCTCTCTCTCCCTGTGCCCAGGTGGTTGGGGACGCCAGTTCATGGGGTGTTTGCAGTGAGGCCTAAGTGTGAAGGGGGGGTGTGTGTGTGTGTGGTGTGTGGGGATTTCTTTGTTTTGTGTGGTTGGGTAGCGTACCTGCCTATTTGTAACTAGGGAGGGGAGGACAGGAGTGGACAGAAGGGCAGGGGGAGGGGCTTAGCTGGGAGTAGGTTGACTGGCGTCTGAGATGTTATGAATTCTTTTGTTAAAATTGTGTGTGGGGGTTTTTTTTTTTTTTTTTTTTTTAAAAAGAAAATAGTGTGCTGATCCTACTCACCTTGTCCTGGCGTTCTTGTGGTGGGCGGATCCTTAGGAGGGTGAACCAACTGGGCATTGTGTCACTCCTGACATCAGTAAACAGGATTTTTAACAACAAAGATGTAATCTCTGCCTTTTGGTTGCAGTGTGTTCAGATGCTTGACTCTTTCAGATCAGCTGACCATGCACACGATAATGCCAAATTATTGATTACTTAATGGCTGGCTCGCTAACCAGTTAACTGCTATTATGGATATTTTTACTTGGAGTGGACACCACATATGCTATGGAAGGTGCACCAAGAGTGCTAATTAGTGCAAGGAATTATGTGTCTCATCTGACATATTAAAATCAGTCCAGAGGTTTTCATAGTCAACATTTCTTTTGCATGTTTGAGCTGTTGGACTAACATAATGTGGCTAGTATTTTAACTAGCCATGCTGAGACGATATCACTGTAATATGTGACTCTTGTTTACACTGACATATTTATTCCACTTTGTTAGCTAGCTCATTGTTTGAACTACACATATGCAGGAATTGTATTAGAATATTTCAACAGCTGCACTGTGAGTAAACCATTCTTTTTTCTTATACTAATATGTCTCCTGAAGCTATCATATCATAAATTGCCAATGAGGTAGCTAGTGAGCAATAAGGATAAGGATGTTTTTATTGTCATTCTAGGACATGTTGTACATGACAGGGAATGAAATGAGGTCCCGGTTTGATAATAGCAACACACAATAAAACACCATTAAAGATAAAAATAAGTAAATATATAAGTGAGTAGAGTGTGAGGAGAGGAGTAAGACTTTAAAAATCTAAAGGAAAACAGACAGAAGTCATAGCAGCAAATTGTTCAATGAGAAGCAACAATTGCTCAGGGAGATTTCAGTCTTAAAGTGCAAAATGTAGCAGTCTCAAATTGCAGCAATGCCCTGATATGGAGTAATAATGCTCTGATGTGAAGTAATGGTAATAATAGCAGCAATTGTTCAGTGGGATGCAGAATTTGTCAGTCTCACAGCATCTGGGAAGAAGCTATTCCTCAGCCTGGTGGTTCTGGCCTTGATGCTGCGTAGCCTCCTGCCTGAAGGGAGGGGGGGCAAACAGTCCGTTAGCAGGGTGGGTAGAGTCCCTCATGATGCATGAGGCCTTTTTCCTGCACCTGCTGTTGTAAATGTCACTGATGGTGGGTAGGCTGCTGCCAATGATTCTCTGTGCAGTCTTTACCACTCGCTGCAGTGCCTGTCTGTCTGCAGCAGAGCAGTTACCGTACCACACGGTGATGCAGGAAGTGAGGATGCTCTCCACCACACACCTGTAGAAGGAGGTGAGGACTTAGGTGCCAAGGCCAGTGCGCTTCAGCCCCCTCAAGAAGAAGAGGTGTTGGTGGGTCTTCACTGTGCTGGCTGTGTTGATGCTCCAGGTGAGGTTGCTAGAGATGTGCACCCCCAGGTATTTAAAGCAAGAGACCACCCCAACAGCTGCTCCTCCGATGTGGAGGGAAGGGGGAGTGGTGCCGGTCTTCCTAAAATCTGCAATCATCTCCTTTTTCTTCACGTTGATGGAGAGGTTGTTCACTTTGCACCAGGTCTCCAGTTTTTCCACTTCCTGCCTGTACTTGGACTCATCGCTGTGAGTGATGAGTCCCACCACTGCCGTGTCGTCAGCAAACTTCACAATTTGCTTGGATGCTTGTTGCACAAGGATGAGCTCAGTCCAAGTAGTGTCAGTTTGTCTATCAGGGTTTGTGGGATGATAGTGTTAAAGGCGGAACTGAAGTCCAGGAAGAGCAGTCTGACATAGGAGTCCTTACTCTCCAAGTGAGTGAGGGCCAGGTGAATCACAGATGCGATGGCATCTGCAGTGGAGCGGTTCTGTGTATGCGTACTGGTGGGGGTCTACTGTGACGTTGATGGTCTTCATGTGTGCCATGACCAGCCGTTCGAAGCACTTCATGATTATTGGGGTGAGTGCTACTGGGCAATAGTCATTCAGGCATGACACTGTTGAGCTGTTTGAGATGGGGATAATAGTAGCAGTCTTAAGGCATGTTGGGACATTCACCAGGGAAAATGAGGTGTTAAAGATGTCCGTCAGCACTTCTGAGAGCTGGTGTGCGCAGTCCCTGAGGACCCGGCCTGGGATGTTGTCCGGGCTTGCATACAATCAGGAAATGAGCACACCTATTGCTGGATACTTAGCTAGCAAGCAAGTCATAATCTAATACCAACAGTCAGCGTTAAGTTAAATTCCGTTGTGCAGTTCTTCTACTTTTGGCTTGTTTTCCAAGCAACCTGATGGCATCAGTATGATTACATTAAGAAAGATGCATGTGTAGCTGTTTACTCATGAATGGCAAGTGCTTATTTCCATTTATTGCAATACATTGACAGCAACATTAATATTATAGACTAATTTGTTATAGTGAAATGATCATCACTTTCATCATCACAGTTTATAATGGATGGTGTCAGGGTTCAGGCATGGACTCAGACGCAGACCACACATATTCAGATTCCAAGCAGTTTATTGGAATCTTGGGACAAGAGTGTAATGGCAGAACAGGCAGGGTCAAAACCAGGCAGGCAGTCTGAAGGCAGAGCAGGGACAGGCTGGGTCAACCCAGGTAAGGAGGCAGATCAGGCGGTCAAGGCAGAGTGGCAGGTAGGAACAAGGTCAGAAGTCAGGCAGGATTCAGTATCAATGGCAACAACAGCAAAAAGTCAGGCAGATACAACACAGACAAAAACCAAGCAGGGACAAGCAGGGAATATAAAGGGCTGGGGCTGATGAGGAGATGGGATGCAGGTGGGCAGGTAGGCAGGTGGAGGCGATCAGGTAATCAGGTGGGCGGGGACAGGGCGGAGAGCGGGGCAGGGCTGGAACACAAGGAAAACAGTAAACAAAAGCATATGGACCACATTGACAGAAAGGGAGAACACCAAAACAGCAGCTAGGGGCCCGGAGTACTGACAGGATGGTGTTTATCAGCAAAATTATCAGTGAAAAAAATATACATTCTGCCTCATTTCAGTTTAATCCCATTGCTCTTAGTTCTTCACCTTAGGTGGCACATGGTACTTTTGTAGACAGATAACACGGAAATTGCTTCAGTTTGAAATGTGTAGGTTAGGGAGTATGTAAATGAAAATACTGTTACATTGCACAGGTATTTTAAATTACACACTGTAGTAATTGCCAGCCCTTTTAACTTAAGCAATAGGAGAAAACTGACTTTTTCATTGTTCCATGTCTTAATATTAGCATACAGAGCACTTTCCAATTGCTTCAGAGTGCAGAAAACTGGGCCCTTGGTGGTGGATTCTTGAATATACCATCAGCGATCAAATTCATTTCATTTCAAATGCACAACTCTACAATGCCTATTTAAAAATTTAGGGCAAAATTCCCACTACCTCTCTTCATATATTAGGAACATCCGCTGTGTAATGGCAAACTTGCACCCTTGGGGATAGAATCAAATGTGCAGTCCTGAGAATAATTTATGAACTAGTCCCTAACAAGTAATGTAAACACTTCCTCCTAAATGCAATGCATTTATGTACTACATGACTCTGAAATTTAAGAAGACACAAAGTAAAACGAGAATCCCAGTTTAAATGATCAGAAGCTATAGTGAAGCCTGTGCAAAGTGTAAGATTTAGCACAATATGCATCTCTAGTGTGCTATAGGGGTAGGATGGAGACAGAGACATTTTGACTTAGCAGGGCTTTCCAGTCTTGGCAGTACTTTTAAATGTGTTGGAAAAAGGTCCTGCAAAATAACTTGAAATTTCTTTTTTTATTCCCTCCATGGCAGTGAATACACTGAATACTGATTTTTTTGTCTACATAGCAGTGCTGCAGGTCTGTAATCTCAAAAAAAAATCTGTATTAACAAACATTGAAATTGCCCGCTATTCCCAGCATGGTCAACTTTCACTAAAACTGTCCTTCTGCTGCACAGCTATGATACTGCATGATACATTTTCTCATGATACATTTATACACAAATTATTATTATACATGAATAGGGATGCAACCTTCTTTGTGCAATGCTAGCTAACATGCTAAAATACAATATTCTATTTAAACAGAGAAAGGATACTTCAGTTTACAGATATACTGTATGTATATATATATATATATATATATATATATATATATATATATATATATATATATATATAGATTTTTTTACAGATATATTTTTAATTTAAGGACTTTCTGTCCTAAAGTTATTTCATGAAATGTGGCTAATAATCCTGATACTATTTTACCATTTTGCTGTGAGTAAGCAATGCCAGTATGTGTCTGACTAACTTGCAAACAGAATATCTTCCCAATCTAAGCAGTGTCCTCTAATACCACCATCTCACTGTATGGGCAAGAATTATGTTTCCCCTTAAAGAGAACTGTGAGCTTGATGTTCTTGTATGTGACACCTGTCCAATATAAGTCTTAAGGTCATTTATTAGACATTAGGAAGCCTCATGCATTTTCTGTGCTTGTGTACTACATTCTCAATAGTATGAACCTTAATGAACATGGCCCCCGAACATATACCTCAGGGAGAATCCAGCATTCACACTTGTACCGTCTTTAGTAATCTGTTTTTTCAGTGATTTCAAATTATGCCTTGCTCAAAGATCAGATAAAAATGAATAATGTGAGCTTTTAAGTGTATGTCTATATGGGAAGTAATCATAGACCGGTGTTCCCTGGGTTTACCCAAAATAGTTACAGTATATTACATTCTACCATGTGAATTCTGCCAAATCCATTTTATTCTAACATGTTCTGCTCTCAGTGAGGCACAAGTGAGAATCAGTCTTGAATTAATTTATGGTGTAACACAGTTCTGTCTTTACGCATCATTACTTCCCATTCATGTGATGTAGCAGCCTCAGCAGTAAAGGCAGAGAAAGTCAGCTGCTGTTTGACAATTTTCTGTCTGTTAGCTTCAAATTTAGTTTTGAGCCACTGGCTTAGAAGAATCCAGTTAAGTAAGGATTAGACGCTGCACTTTTTGGTCAGAGTGGTTCTCCTCCATTGGTTTCACTGTGCAAAAGGTCTTTAAAAGACTGCTGAAGGACTTCAGGCATCTTTTCATTTTCATTTAGGAAAACACAGTTCAGCAGTTTAAAATGTAAGCCTAGCAGTCTTTGTTGATGTAACCAAAGATGGTGTAGTGTTTGTTCTGCCCTTATGGTTATTGTGAGCATTTTAATCTTTTTTACTTGTCTTCACGCCATGTGTTCAAGAACAGCCATGTTGTAACACATGCACATGTACATACACACACTGAGAGGGGAAGAGACAGAGTTATGTAGGTATACATTAAGTTTTAATGTCACTCAGTATTACATGGATGGACAGGGATTAGCCTGCTTTATAACATAAAAGCTGCTAAGAGTGATTTATTCTGAGTCATTGAAAGTATGGCATCAACTTCCCAGCTCTTATTTTGACATGCTTGTTTTTTGTTTTTTTTTTCTTAATGGCCATTCATTTCGAAGGGTTAAAACAATAACATTACACCAGTAATAACATATCACAATTGGTCACTGTATGCCTGAAAGTACCTTTGGTGTCATCAAATTGTGTGCCCTAAATGGTTACATTAAAAATGATTTCAAATTTGGTTCCAATATGAACATGCCAACAGAGTAAAGGCATTTTAAATCACTTACAAAGTCTGCCTTGGTCTTGTTTCTTTCTTGCACTCTGGGTTTTGGGAAAAAAAAAAATCATTGAGAATATTCAGATGAAACCAACAGAAAGCATTTGTGTAATGTATAAGCTGATAACACATTACATTACTGGCATTTAGCAGACACTCCTATCCAGAGCGACTTGCATAGGTTACAATTTTTTATGTTATTCATTTATACAACTGCATAATTACTGAGGCAGTTCTGGGTTAAGTACCTTGCTCAAGGGTACAACAGCAGTGCAGAAATCAAATCGGCAACCTTTCAGTTACAAATCCTGCTCCTTACCACTGTGCTACACTGCCGCCAAGAACTGGACTGAGGAAAGTGACTCAAGAAGATTGTCATTTCAGTTTGAAAACTTTTGTCGCACGAAGAGCATATTACAGTGGACATACAGCTGTGGTCTTTCTCTTGAGTGTCAATTTATAATCGGAGAAAGTTCCTTAACTGTATTTGTAAATACGGTAAATGGTGGCATTAGTTTCTGTATATACATAAAACCTGGTCCTCCCTTGCCACCAGAGGGAAGGCTGATGAAGCATACATTCTTCTCTTTCTGGCTGAGATTGTTTGTCTTTAACTGCCAAAAATGCTTCAAAGTCACTGTGGGCACCTCTTGGACTACTGGTCCAAAAATCATAATTCAGGCTATAACTAGTACACATCAACAGGGAACTTATGCTGCCTTTTATTGCCTATTCACTAAGATATCACGCATTTCTAATATTTTTCCATTCCCCTTGGAAATTGAAATATATTTTTTTTAATTTTCAAGAATCACATATTGTGCTGAACTTTTCAACTTGGCGAATGCAAAAAACACTCACACTGAAATGAGTTGTGCTCGATGAGCAATACAGAAGTGTGAATGTGTCTGTGGCAAACATGCCAGCACATCCTGTTCCAGAGGTGCTGTGTGGGAACTAATGCATGAGCAGCACTAAATGACACCTGGGATAGTTTACGCTACAGTGCAATTCTGTTCAGTGATTCCCCTGCCTTTTCCACCCAGTGGAAGCCATTGCATCATTGAAAGGGGATGATTTTTTTTTGTTTCATTATTGTTAAAAGACTGGCTAATTGAATAAAAATGCAATGCATGAGAGCAAGGATTAAAACAGATGTCTCCATTGGCCATTGAATTGATTATCTACAGTAGGGTATGGGAAATTTTGGATAAGTTGCTCCTAAGCAAATTCAAACTTGTATATCCTCAATTTAAAAAAAAAAAAAAAAAAAGATGGAAAAATTATACTCTGTTCAGATCTGTTCAAGTTCTGTTTAAGCTATTAGGCTGTACATTCAACTGTAGCAGACACTGACCTGAAATCAATTCATCCAACAGTATGTGTTCCATCAACCAACCCAACCAACAAACTAGCAACCTAAATCCCAGCAATTCAATCCTGGCTGCTAGTTAAAGGGCTGAAGAGGAGTGAGGAGATGATAGAAATGTGTGTGTGTGTGTGTGTGTGTGTGTGTGTGTGTGTGTGTGTGTATGTGTGTGTTGCAACAATGCAATGGTCCTGCCTAAGAAAGATGGTAGGCACACCCCCAAATAGATTGGGTGTCCATAAGGCAGTGTGGTAATGTCAACAAAACAGATCTATTTGTTGTCCTGTGATGATTTCAGTTTGATCCATTTCTATTAACTGTTGTAGAAACAATCCAATAGTCAAAAAAAAAAACAAAAAACATGGAGACCTAAATGCCTCAAGGGGCCCCTGCACGGCACATAGTTGCACTCACTGCACAGTACAAGCTAATGGAGTGCCCCCATGCTAATGCTCCATGGAAAGACCACCCCTGGGAACACCATAGCAATCTCAGGGCCAGCATACCTTGCAATCCTGTTTGTCCCAGCTGTAGCATATATAACAGAAATTAACGTGTCTGTTGATGCAACTTTATTGTACATTCTTTGATTTTCATTTATGAATAGTAAAAACTAGCTGACTAAAATAGTTCCTCCAGGATTCCATTATTCAGTGATTGTAACACAAAATCCAAAATCAGGAAATGTCTGTGAAATATAAACTGCATAATCCCATGACCAAAAAAATCAGACAAGCAAACAATGTTTTGCCTTAGTGCAGCAAAAAAAAAAAAAAACTACCTGGTTTTTGTCATTTTCTGCGACATTTTAATGCCATCCACCAATAACAAGTATCTCCCCATATTTCCCCCTTATTTCAATTCTTATCCCACATAACTTATGCATTCAGAGGAAATGTTGAAACACCTGGTATTATAAACTGGTAAAACCAACAGATTGAGTTTTACTTTAGGTTTGTCCCAAAAATGATTACTATATTTGAACTGTATTTTTGTAATTGTGGTTGGTTCAATGACTGGTCTGAGTAAAGGAGGCATGGTAAGGCTACTTTGGAGTGAGGATTTACTTCCCCCACATGATGTAATGAAGCAGTTTCCACTCCATGCATCTTGATTAAAATCACAAACGCTCCGTGTTTGATTCACTAAGCACATAAAATCCTTTATCCTCTCCTCCATAAACTGCTGCGGTTTCAGAAAATGTGCAGCACTGGCTTTTAAGCACAGTTCTCTTTCAGAGAGAGAGTATTGCATGTGGTTCATTTCAGGGAAGATGCTCTTTTGCACTTAGTTTTTCATGTTATTGTAGCCTGGATGTGTGAGAAAATTCCGAGAGATATAAATAACATGCTGTAAAACTTCTGTTTGTAGACCAGATGTTTATTTTCTTGGAACCAAAATTAGACCCAATGTCTGTAAGAAAGGCTACTGTTTGAGGCATTTAAATGTTTCATGTTAACAAAGGGGGAATCAAGAATATGAAAGAGAAATCATGATGGGTACAATGCTAGTAGGCCTATCTTTTACTGAAAAGAAGGCATGATATTTCGGTCTTCACAGTAGCCTCAGCTTGCTCCGAAAGCTAAAATGTATTGAAGAGAAACATAACATGTTGTGCGCTTTCCCTTATATCATTTCATAAAAAAACTGTATAAAAATGTAACTTCTGGCACAATGTGTGTGTGGCATTTTGTGGTAACTATGACCCACCCTCTATGGGAAGAATTATTGATTGATATGCTTTTTCTTTAGATTGCTTCTGTCTGGTTTCAAGACATGCAACTTTTTAGACCATGGTGGGCAAATCTACTCCTGCAAAGGCCCAGGGAAGTTTTGACTCTGTTAACCCTTAATTGTTTAATTTATTATGCATTCAATGAACACTCTTTCACAGCAACAATTGTGCTATATTGTATAAAATCAGGAATATGACTGAAGTTGGTTTACCTTCTGTTCTAAGTTTAAGTCAGTCAGTTGACAAGCTACTCTGAGATCTGAATGACTGCAGCCCTTGATGACTTGAATTGCCCATCCATGCCCATCCTCAGATGTTGATTTCTTTTAAGGAGATAAGCCCTCTTAAGAGATAAGACCCAATTGAAAGACACAGCCTATAAATTGCCAACAGCAGAAATTTATCTTAGGTGCAGGCTGCTTGCTTCTGAACAAAATGCGATTACACCCACACACAGAGCTGACACTTGCACATTTAATTTATGGAAGAACATATGCTGGTCCCCCATCAGGTAAGCTCTCCCTAGTTGCTGAAATTGTTACTGAAACTCACTATAAGACATCAAATTGTGGTTTGAATTGTACCACTGTATCCCACACAGAGAAACTTAGGACGTACTTGCATACTACATCTTAAACCTGAGCACCTCTGACTCTTTTTGAGAAAGCAAGACTGCTGTTGGTATACAATATTACAATATTACTTCTGGGAATAGTTTGTTTAAATATATGGGACCCATTTTTGAAGTCAGAGCAATGAGAATAGGACATAAAGGATATAAAGATATAAAGAAAAATTATCAGGTGTTTACCTTTTCATTTAACTAGCATATGTAATTGCAGTTTGAAAATAATTGGTTTTCTGGAATAAGCCAGAAACTAAATTAATAATGTCGCCCATGGGACACGTTAAGTACAAATGACCAAGCACATACTCTGCTAAGGTTGATTTATAAATTAATTATTTATGCATCCAGCTAAACTCTGAGTAGTATTTTCTCATAGAATTGCAATGTTGCTTAACTGTTTGTCAGAACACCAGCATATCAGTGCTATGGTCATTGCCTCTCAGAAAGTCATTTCAAAAGGTGCTTGATGTATGGATGTATTCAGCATGTTTTCCATCATAGTTTTTTTTTTTCTTTACCTGCTACTTCTTATTGACAAGTTCTTTTTGAATGTATAATCAAGTACTTTATTTTCATCAAGTATTTTCCATAAAGCCTTGAAATCAGAAGGTTAAAAATAGACAACACACTTAGCTTATGAAATTAAAAACTGGTATATGCATGCGGTTCACAGGTTCAGGATGTTTACAGAGTTGATTACAGTTGAAGTTTTAGAATTTTAACTTTTGGATCAATATCAATCATATTACATTGTCTCTTCACTGCTGAACCAGTGAGACATCTTATGAGATTAAATAAATGATAAAAAATGAGAATGCCTAAACAGTCAAGGAGTCTGCTTTTAAAAAGAACAAAGAGAGACAAAATGACTTCATGTTGTGGAAAATGTGAGCTGTTTGCAGTAAATGCAGTGGAACCAGTGTGAAATTTGCTGTCTTTACATATGCTTATTGCATTGAGAATACATTATTGTTGTCAGCACAGCATGCACACAATAGTACTTCAGGTTTAATATTATGTCTGAGTTAAATATTAAAACTGTTTATTGTAAAACTTCTATCTTTTGGTTTAAAGTTATAAGCTATTACCCTACAGGCTGATTAAGTATTGTCAAACAATTCTTGGTGGCATTTTCATTACGAACAATACACTCTAAAATAATTCAGGTGCTTTTAGGTGCTTATTTGGTCACAGTTGGATTTTGCTCTGGTGTTTCATATGCTTCTCTGGAGTGAAATGGCTGAGTTTCACCACTGATACTGTGCCTAAGAGACAGACTGGATGGAGCTGTTAAAGTTGCAGTATGCTTGTTTCAAACAAGGTGTCTGTTTTGACGGCTGAGATTATACCTAAACAACTGAACAGGTGGGGGCTCTTTATTATATTTATTTTCTCAAGGCTAATTTACCTTGAGACTAATTTACCCTAAAGTGACACCCCCAAAAAAAAAAAAAAAAAAAGCAAACATCAGTCTTTTAAACATTAAAAAGTATTTTTACATTAAAAAAATGTCATTAATCTAAGGCATATAAGTATAAATGAAACAGAAATAGGAAATCTCATCATTTAATCATCTTTTTATTACCCTCTTATTAATAATTGTAATTGCCCTTGACTGCCTTGACTGTGTCGTTCTTGACAGCAGTGTCATACATTTTACAATTGGTTTGTAAACTGATTTCTCAAACAATGTGTCATTATGATAATGCGGCAGGATGTTCATTATGTTTGAAAATACATTGACAACCCCTCTTGTTCACAACAAATGGCTGCACATCTCCAAATTCTTGTCACTGGTCTCTTCAGACACAAGACCAACCTAGGCTTTGAAACTGGAGTGTCCCAAGTGACTCCTTGGCTTCAGCAGGAATGGTCGATGTGCCCAGTTTCATAAACCTGGATCTCATCCCTTAAACCCGCTGAAGGGGAATAAAGCCAGAGCTGCAAATCCATTTGGCATTCGCATTCCGCCCCCCTCCCTGTGCTCTGGGTCCTCTGTGTCATAGTCTGCACTGACTGGGCCTAATGGCTCAGACGAGCTCTCCATACTTTCAAAGGTTTGCAACTGGATTACGTGTCTACGTGGACTGGTGAGACAGACTTTCTGATGCTGTGGGATTCACATGGGGAGTGAAAACAAACGGGGTGACTTACTAGCATTTCTTGTTGATCACTGATACGCAAAGGGATCACTGCTGGCTCCAAAAAAAAAAAAAAAAAACAGCGATTTTCCTTATTCAGCTAAAAATAACATAACAAGTCTCTATATAAAATGCATTTTGCTTTGCTTAATTGTGTATATCTTCATGTGAGAACTCAGGTGTAGTTCAGACATTTTTATACATTCATAGACACGTGTATGCAATGTGCATTTTAATAATGTCTCAAAATTGTAATACTACAAGTCTTAAAATTTGCTTAACCTCATGTTTAAATAAATGACTTAATTCTCATGTTTTGTTTTTTTTTTTACATTAAGAACTACACAATTAAGCCAAACATATACTTTTTTGTGAAGGAATAAGCAATGTTTCTCTTTCAGTTCAGTTTTCCATTTGCAATATCAATGTGTGCATTCTAAGAGAAATGGAACTATCAAATTTTGTCTGCAAACATTCACGTTAAAGAGTTGTATATTTCCAATTATCACTGTGTATCTTCATCATTGACAATACAAATATTACTATCTTCATGCTAATGTGTGACAGTTTTGCTTGGTGTAGACAGGAAGTTCCTAATATGGGGTTCAAAGGGGTCCCTGATGGCACAATGATCATTGAAAGTCAATGGAGATGTTAATGATTTGGCATAGGATAATATCAGAGTTGTTATATTATTTGTCAAGTATTTGTTAGGCAGCACAAACAATATAATGTTACACTGACATTTAAGAAAAGCCAGTGTTGCTTAATTTTCTCTAGCTCGTTCACTTTTTCCCAGACAAACTGAAATTTCACACTGGCCTGCTCTGTCACATGGTAGGTAACCTCTACAACCAAAAACCTCCTGTTAATATTCTTCTTTGATACCATGTTAAAGTCTATTTGGCTGCATGTACATAAGATAATATTCAATTGCATTGTATTAATACATAGGGATGTGCCAGCTAAGCAGAATTTGGGAATATTAGTCCAACTTTGGAGAATTTTCCCTCTATGAGTATCATATGACTATTTGGGGGAAAAATCCATATTTGAAAAAAGAATGAGCATTTTAAAGATAATGTTAAAACACTCTAGTCCATTAAGTCCTTTGTAATCCCATTTTAATTGGATAGAACTACTACAATCAATACATGAACACTACGATTGGAGATTTTATCCCTGATCCACCCCCCTGTGCTATGTATCACTCTACATGTACAAAAATACACTTCAGTGACACTCCGTTCTGCTGATCAGGTTGCGGTCTCTCAGCCTTATCAAGAAAACCAGAAGTCCAGCTACACTTTTTGCATATATGTGTATCTATAGTATATCTTCTCTTTACTGTATTGACTTAATTTCATGATAAAAAGTGTACTGTGCCAGATACTTTTAAGTGATATTCAATTCAACCAAGCTAGTAGCAGTAGAAAGAAAAGAAGCTACCTAGGTAGCAAATGTGTCTAGCTTGCTGTCTCCCCAAGGGACAAGTTGCAGATGATTAACTGGTTAATTGTATTGACCCACACTGTGGCAAGGCAAACTCATGTCATACCCTTATAATAGTTCTATGAAACAGATGCTGGCCATAATGAAGTCAATGCTGTGTCTCCATTAACAAGAGGTTTCCTTTTGGTGCTCCCCACTTTTGGCAAAAACTGCGAAGAAGTAAAAATGTCCCACTATTAAATTGGAAACCAAAGAGCACAACAGCAGTTCCCTTTTAGCTGCGTGACTGATGTGGGTACAATTAGTAAATCAAACAAAGCAGCAAAGTTGCAGGTGTTCTGAATCACCAGTTCACAGACACACCTTTGTCACATCCTGTCTTTATGACAGAGATAAACCCAGCCCATGTGTGTTTTGCACCGCATGCATTTGCACTGTTAAAATATCAACCTCAAACGACACTTTGATCTCCTCCTTACTCTGCTCCTACTCAGAATGAATTCTTCACTTTTATACACTGTGAGTGGAACAATGCATGAGTTTCAGGACAATGGAGACTAAAAGATTCATAGCAAGATTGTGGAAAACTGTGATTTAGTCTTTTTAAGAACATTTTTAAATGTTGCTTTTCATATTGGGCCCAAAATAAATCCTATATTTCATATGCATATCCCTATAAATTAATATTTAAATTGAGTTTACAAAATAACATAATGTATTTTATGCTTAGAACTTAATTATGAAAAGGCAGTCTCACATACAGGAATATACAGTAGCAAATCACTGGTAAAAACAATAGGTTTTGTATTTTCTGCACTTTTTTTCTGTCTTGCCTGATATCAGTTTACCTAGAACATATAATTCCTTCCAAAGCAGATGTGCAACTCACATCTGCAAGCAAGCCTGCAATGGATAATTAAGAGGTATCCATGTTTGTTAATACTAGTTGAGATGCATTTTCCTTTGTGTGTGGCCAAAACCTCGTTCAATACCCCTTTTCTGCCATGGTATTCAGAGATGATCGATATTTTTCTCTCTGTGTGATATAACAAGGCCCATCTTGCACATAATAACCCCTTATGAGAGCTGTATCCATCTGGATAGTGCACCACTCTCACCAGGGGAGTTGTCTTTCAGCACAGCAGGCTGACACTTGTTTGGAGGTTATGGTGTGTAAATTGCTGCTCAATAGGTTACCCATGGATGAAGGTGTACAGCAGTAGAACTTACCATTTGTGTTGGACTATAATATCCAAATCTACTTGGCCAGATTATGAAATATTTAAGTAATTACTTTAATTACTTTACTTTGTAATGGTTAACTGACAACAAGGTATTTTATCAGTACACTCAAGAAGTATTCTTTCCTAAATTAAATCTGTGATAGTGTCAGGATGATAATACCTGAGCCTGATTCAATTTAATTGCAATGCACCTTAACACTGAGTAACACATTTAAACAATGTATATTGTTTTTAGAGAACAATCTGTATATAGTTCAATGCCTCCTGATCCCATAATGATTTTTTTAAATATAAGACATTTTTGTGTTCATTACAGAAAGAACATTTTACTTTGATTGAAAATTGGCTTTAGTTTTGAAATTAAATTAGAAGAGTGATAAAAGACCGACAATAAATCTTAGAACTGAATAAGAAGACAAGAAAACGGTCTGTATTCATTTGCGGAATGATTTTGTAAACGTGCAATTAAAATCTCAAGTCACTTGTTCTGATTGGATCTGACAAGATCATTTACGCATTAAACATCACATGATGACTTCCCATCATCTCAAGATAATATAATGACAGCAGTGAAGGGCATGAACACCTTCAAGCAGCTAATTGCACATTAAAATGAAATGAAGTCCTCTCTCTTTGCATTTATCATTTGATTACAAAACAGGGTCAACTAAACTCAAAAGAGCACCTATAATTGCTTTGTTCTCTTTCTCTCTCTCTCTCTCTCTCTCTCTCTGTCTCTCTCTCTCTGTCTCTCCGTATGTGTGTCTTCACCACAGCCAGCGAAAAATTTTCAGTTTTATGAATTTTAATGTTCAGAAATGTAAAAGTGACAGAAATATAAAAAATAATATAAAAAGACATGAGGACTAACAATAGGGAGTCAGGAAATTTGGTAATTGGCCCCCTAATGTAAAATAACTGCAATTATATTGTTGAGTTATTGACATACACCTCATGTATTTTACATAAATCCACTGTGAGCATTATGGGCAGGCCATAGGAGTGAAAGCCTTTCAGAACCACACTGAGATGATGAATTTAAGTACATGTCTATGAATACCAATGACCTACTTTATACTGTCAATAATTTATTCCCTTCCCAAATATGCATGAGCACCCAGTCATAAACTATTTAATTAGTTGAAAACAACTGCAACGTTAATTTTGATTATGGACCACTCTACAGCTGGGTTCTTGAGGTGTACGTTTAAATTTGAAATTAAGCAGACGTGAAAGATGCATTTGAGTCAACAGCTTACTGCAGTACCTCATGGGCATACTTAAACAGTTTATTATTTTGTGAGGACAGAGTCTGACAAATTTTCATTTCATTTTCATTTCACGTCCAACCTCATGGTGACCCCGCTCCACGTATCCGATCACTACTTCGTATCTTTCTCTCTCTCTCCCTACCACTCTCGACTCCTCTGACACCACCGCTACTACCTTCAGGAGGAATCTCCACTCCCTTTCTCATTCCACATTCACCTCCGCTGTTCTCTCCTCCCTCCCTCCCCTCACCTCTTTCTCAAACATGTCTGCTAATGCTGCTACAACTGTTTTTAATACATGTCTATCTCAGTCTCTAGATGGTCTCTGTCCCCTTGTCTCCAGGACATCACGGCTGTCGCCCTCCTCCCCATGGCTAACCGACTCCCTCCGCTCTGACAGAACTGCGCTGCGGGCCGCTGAGAGGAAGTGGAGGAAATCTAGATCCTCCGACGATCTAGCGTCCTACCACTCCCTGCTGTCAGCATTCACGGCTGCAACAACAACAGCTAAGTCCTCATTTTTTCATAACAAAATCAACACCAACATCACTAACCCCCGCAATCTCTTCTCTACCTTCTCCACCCTCCTCTCCCCTCCTCCCCCCTCCCCTTCTCTCCTCTCTCCAGAAGATTTCAAGGCCCACTTCGAGAAGAAGGTGTCCAGCATCCGGGACTCCATCACTCCTCCATCCACAGCCTCAACCACCGGAAAAGCACACAGCCACCACCTGTCCTCCTTCTCTATACTCAGCGACTCAGAAGTTCTTCAACTCATCACATCCCACCGAGCTACAACCTGCCCCCTTGACCCCATTCCCTCCACCCTTCTCCAGTCTGTGTCCGGTGAGATCGCCCTGTATCTCTCCTCCATCATCAACACATCTCTGACTACTGGCCTCGTTCCCACCGATCTGAAAAAGGCTATGGTTACCCCCCTGCTAAAAAAATCCACCGCTGACCCATCTGACATGAACAATTACCGTCCAGTATCCCTCCTGCCATTTGTATCCAAATCCCTTGAACGTGCTGTACTTAATCAACTGTCTCCCTTTCTTCACAAGCACAACCTTCTGGATCCCCACCAGTCTGGGTTCAGACCCGGGCACTCAACCGAGACGGCACTCCTGGCGGTGACAGAGGCCCTCCACGCAGCCAGAGCCTCCGACCTGTCTTCGGTCCTCATCCTCCTCGACCTCTCCGCTGCGTTTGACACCGTCGACCACCAGCTGCTCATCGCCAAGCTCTCTGAGCTTGGCATCTCTGGGACAGCCCTTTCTTGGTTCAGGTCCTACCTGACCAGTAGATCTTCCCAGGTCTATTGGAAAGGCTCCACCTCCACTCCCACTACCCTCACTACAGGTGTCCCCCAGGGATCTGTACTGGGACCCCTACTCTTCTCCATCTACACTAACTCTCTTGGTTCAGTCATTGGCTCGCATGGTTTCTCCTACCACTGCTACGCTGATGATACTCAACTAATTTTTTCTTTTCCCCCCTCCACCCCCCAGGTCAACGAAAAGATCTCCGCGTGCCTGGCTGACATCTCCAGATGGATGGCCTCCAACCACCTCAAGCTCAACCTGGACAAGACCGATCTGCTGCTTATCCCGGCCAGGACCTCCCCCCTTCAAGAGCTCTCAGTTACTGTTGACGGCACCACAGTAACTTCCTCCACTTCGGTGAAGAGCCTGGGCGTCACCCTCGACAACAGGTTGGACTTCACCGACTACATCTCCCAGACGGCACGCTCCTGTCGATTCCTCCTCTACAACATCAGGAGGATTCGCCCTTTTCTGACTACCTACCCCACCCAGCTGCTCGTCCAGGCCACTGTGCTCTCCCGCTTGGACTACTGTAACGCCCTCCTCGCAGGCCTCCCAGCCTGCACCATTCAGCCGCTGCAGCTCATCCAAAACGCAGCTGCTAGGCTGATCTACAATCTCCCCAAGTTCTCCCGCGTCACCCCCCTACTGAGATCCCTCCACTGGCTCCCAATCGCAGCCAGGATCCGCTTTAAGACCCTGACTCTCACCTTTTCCGCTGCAAGAAAGACTCCCCCGACCTACCTCCAGGACCTCATCCTACCCTTTGCACCCGCTCGTCAACTCCGCTCTGCTACATCCGGACGCCTCGCTCCACCCACCAATAGAACGAAAGGCCCACGCTCCTCACAACGACACTTCTCCATCATTGCCCCCCAGTGGTGGAATGAACTCCCCACCCCCCTAAGAACAACTCCATCCATCCAACCCTTCAGATGTGCGCTGAAGACACACCTCTTCAGACTCTACCTGGACTGATACCTCCCTCCTCGACCTTGTAACTTTGATGTTGAGAATCTGACTCCTGCCTTGTACTTGTTGCTCACTTACCTAGGTAGTATAGCGGTACTCCATTTTTTTTCTGTAATTGTATTTGAGATGCAATCCTAGTTCAGATTAGTTGGCTCGCGTCACTGACCTTGCGCTCAGCTTCAGCACTATTTGCATTGTATGACCTTTACACATCTTGCTCTTGTGCCTGTTGTTTGCTCACTATTTGCACTTTTGTACGTCGCTTTGGATAAAAGCGTCTGCCAAATGAATAAATGTAATGTAATGTAAATTTTCAAGTTAACAGGCAAAAATATTCATTTGTGAATGGCATCTTTAATCTTGATCTAATCCAGTATAACCAAGGAAACTCTTGCTTGATCTGCTAATCAGAAAAATGTATACAGAGGTATTCACATTTTTATTTGTAGGTCAATCTGGAAAAAAATTGGTGACCTGCTTATTCCACAGCAAAAATGTTGTCCTTAACTGAAGCTTTAAATGATGTACCGCCACACCTCTAATTACATTTGCCATTTGAGGTTCTGACCCATGTTGTAATCACCATAGCTACTGATGTGAAAAATTAGATGATAATATGTTTTCCATTTTAATGGTTTCACTAATAAGGTATATAACTTATATTCCTCCAACAACTTTCTCTGACCTGTATATAGATCTCATACTGATAAAAATGTGATCAAAAAAGAAAACAACATTCTGCGGTTTATTTTCTCCATGGTGCAGTAAACACATGCTTTGATCTAATACTTTAATTGGATTGCTTCTGAAGGTGGTTTTGGATTAACCATTAACTGGGTCGGCTTGGTCAGTGTTCTGTGAGATTTTTTTTTTTTTTAACTGACCTGAATAATTTCAGTGAAATAGTAAAAGAGTAACAGTATGTTATGAACATCATGATTATGTTATTGTTTTACATTTTAAATGTTGAATATCTTTTATGTCTATCATATGTGAAATGCAACTCTCATGACTATTTCCAGCCGTCAATTCAACATGTTGACTTACTATTTACTGCTAGGTAGCAGGGACTTCCTTTAATGTGTAAATTGGGAAAAATGATTAATGCCTGAGATGTAATTATACCAAAAATGGCACCCATCATGTTGGTTTCTGAATACACAGTATACCTCTGTCACATTTTAGCAGTACTTGAGCTGCTTTCATACAAAAGTGTCCATGCAATCTCTTGACATAAAAAGTAGAAACTGAATACAGTTCTTGAAGTGTAATGCCCCTAATGAAAACATTGGGTTTCTGGCAAATGTTGCTACAAGCAATCATTGCAGCAATGACAGGTTGCTGCAGGTTTATATTTTCATGTGCAAACTGCTGGAAAACAGTTGCACCAAAATTATGGTGAACATTGGTGGCACATACATGGCAAAATGTTGTGGTAAAGTTGCTGAAAATTTGTACCTGGGCCATGGTTCACATAAAAATTAGTGACATGACAATGTGACTAAATGACAACATGATTGCAGATTTTTGTTTGTTTACCTTTTTGTCACAGTTTGTATGATTCCTGATTGTGTCAGCCTTAGCTTTTGGTATACTACCCACAAATGTCGGTATCACCTAAAATGCCTTTAAGGATGCATGCACAACTCAACAGAAATCCAAAAAAAGTGGGATGCACTGCTGTGCAACCAACAAATCAAAACTATAATGGTCACTGGTGGAGAACTCCAAAGTTATTTGTTCACTGAAGGAAAATGTATGAAAGAGCCAAATGTTCAATGAGCTGGCCCTTTTCTCTCTCCTCTTTTTTGGAATCACTGGGAGTGACAGCTCCATGAACAGTTTGGTGAACATTCGGTTGTCTGAGAGTTTGGCCCCTTGAAGCTGCCTCTTTGCATTGCACATGAAGCACTAGATGCTTTATGTTAGCTATTTTATGTTCTCAGTGAAAATTAAGAGTGAAAATGAACAGCTTTTTTTTTTTTCTGTCAGTATAGATACTAGCTTCATAATTATGGCCACACTACTGATAACTATAGAAAGGCCTAATAAATATTGCTACTTTGAGGTAAACACCCACGAAGTGGAACTGAATCAACAAATAATCTTTATACACATTAGTCGTCATTAGCTTGCAAAAAGAATTGTATTAAAAAAAAAACTGAATGTCTATCCACCCCTTTTCCCTCAGATTTAAAGTTTGCAAACTGAGAAACATAGCAGTTTCTAAAATATGTCTGCATTGTATTTAGGATCTTAAATATGCATGGCCTGCCACTAATTCACATAAAATTTAAGATTTGGGTTGTTAGTGATAGTCAGTGAGTAAAAATATGTCACTATGTGTCATTACATGAATTCATAGACTTCACCACCTTTTACCAAACTTTAGACTGCTGTAAGAAAGTCAATTCATAATTGCTTTACATGAGATTTGACATTGCTATGGGTCTTCACCAAACAACCTCTTCTGCTACAGTAATCTGTGGAATAATCTGGAGTAATCTAGTACAAATAGTATTTTTTTTTAATTTCAAAAGAATATACCAGGAAAAGGTCAATAAATATTGTGTCTATTCACTGAGAATTTCTTTGCTTCCTCTGTGGCAGACTAAACTCAGATGTCCCCAAGCTCACCCTGAGAGAAATTTATGCAGTGTACTTCTGAGGCCAGTCAGGGGGTTGTTTGGACAATTTTGCAGCATCTGCCCTGGATTTAGGACACTTATGTGCCTGTTGCCATGGGAACTGTTGAGGAGTCAGCCATCCTCTTGTTCAACACATGAAAGCTCAACCTTCCCTCTATGGTGTTCCATTGGTTCTGTAAGAGATTGTAGGAGTGCATACATTCATGAGTGTAGTACACCTTACATAATGAAAAATACATTTGAATGTTCTAACCGTGCAGGAACGCATATCTTCAACAACCTGAGACTGTTATAAGAACAATAACATTTAAACTACCAGAATATTACGTTTAAAAACAAATATATATTTTTATATATGTTTATTTATATCTTCGATCTTCTTCAGGGTTGTCTTCCATAATCCCCCAGCTGCCACCACACAACTTTCTCCTTTCTGTGAGTTTGACCATCCTGTGGGATCCCCCATCTTGTTGCAATTTCTGTTTCTCTTGGTGAATTCTAGCCTACCAGCATAGGAACCTAGGGACTTCAGGAACATCAGCAGCTGCTTCACTGCTGATTGAGCTAAAAAATGTTGAGACTATTCAATATGGGTCCAACAGGAAGGTTAATTTTCACATGTGGAATTTTTCAATCATGCTCAACCATGTGCATCAAGTGGCACACAAAGTTGATCATGTAAGAGAATAGCTCTGCAGAGATGCCAACAAAAGTATGTTGATCTGTGATTCAGTCATGGTGTGTAGTCATGATACAACATTTACAGATGGTTACAAATACTTTTGTCCTGAATGTCCTGGCATTCTGCACAATCCTAAACCTGTATCTAATTTTAATTAACTTTACATGCAATTATTTGCTTCATTGAGTGAAAAACTAATTGGTTACATATCTGGTTACATATCTCCTGCTCATATCTGGTTGCATTAATTCTGTTGACTATCATAATATAATATCTAATTAACATGAATTTTAATCTCCACAATCATGTGGAGTACATTTCACAGAACACCACAGGAATGACACCAACTTTAGATGGATGATTCTGCTTTCCATACATTATTTACTATTATTTACTATTATCTATTTATTCAAAGATAAATTTGACCAAAGCAAAAATAATAATAATAATAATAATCAACCAGGGATCTCATTAACTCTCCTTAAACATTACTGCAGTTGCATTAAATTGAATTCATTTGTTCGTGCAGATATTAGGTGTTATATTCATGTATTGTCACCATGTTATTTTACACTAGTTCTGTCAGTACTCCCGCCTGCTAGCCGTTGTGTTTTTGGTTTTTTCTGTCCATGTGCTTTTGTTTTTCTGTGTTCCAGCCCTGCCCCGCTCCCCGCCCGGTCTCCGCCCTCCTGTTTCCCTCATTGCCTTCACCTGCCTGCCTGCGCACCTGTTTCCCATTCCCGTTATCAGCCCTGCCCTATATCTTCCCTGTGCATCCCTGTTCTGTTGCCAGTTTGTCCCAGTTGCTTTTTGCTCATTTCGTCCCCGCTTTTGCTTCGTGCTTTATTTTGCTGTTTTTCCCGTTTTTGACCTGTTTGCCTGTACCTCTGCCTGCCCGGTGTCTGACCCTGCCTGCTCCGTTACCCGTTTCCTGGATTTTTCCCTTCGGACTGTCTTTCTGGTTTTTGACTCCTGCCTGGTTTTTTACGGATACGATTCCTGCCAATCGGACTTGTAAATATCTGCCGGCATTCGTTGGTCTGCGACTGAGTCCTTGTCCGAGCCCTGTCAAGTTCAAAACTGACTCTTTCCAGAGATTTTTTTTTTTCCATTTTGAACTAATGAAGTGCATGAAAACACATTGACAAAAACATGGTCATACAGTACAGTTTGATTTCCTGCCTAATTACTAGACAGGAATTAACCTGCTGATGGAAAGAGTTGACAAGGATTTCACATAACTGAAATATAATGGATTAAAAAATCATGCTGTTTACCAGGGTGCATATCACTTCTGATATTTAAAATTAAATACCGAATGAGTAGTCATAACATTCATACAGGATTATTCACCTGTGTTGAAATTGTGCTGAGATTGCCTCAGGTTTTAAGTGACTGTGGATTAAATTGTTGATATGCACTATTGACCTTTATTTTGAATGTGGATTTTATGTTCCCCATGCAGAGAGACACCCACAATATGAATTATTTTCAACTTGCTTTGTTATGCGATTAAGAAAAAAATAGAGAAAGAATGTATTACTGTAATTTCTTGGTTACTACTGTTATTTCCACCTTGTTTCCTAATCATAAACCCTTCCTGAACCCCATGTGGAGGAAAGGGTGGTATTTAGAATACTTAATCTATTTCCTATTGTCTATTACCTTATATATAAGCTGCACATGTTTTAATTGAATGAATGAATTGTTGACATTAAGACAGCACTGAGGTTACTTTGATTGTTGCATAAGTGCAAACTACCTTATTTGTCAGACAGCTTGGCACAGGTAATGATATTTGAGATTTATCCTGTTCAATCTAATCATGAACAACAAAGTAGAACAGAGTAAATTTAAAGCGGCATCAATTCTGTAGAGATTAGTAAGTGAACAAACCAGCTTGGAAGGATCAGGAAAAAAAATAAGACATCAGATTTGTACACGTTAAATTGGAATTGGTGGTAATATCATAACAAAAGTCATGGGACATGGGCAGTTATAAATAATATGGTTTCATTCCAACATCTTGATAGTGAGTTGGCTTGCTTTTGGCCAACAACGCAGCGTGAAAGACTGTGTACTGTGTACTAATTTGAATTAGAAAGAATTAGAAATCTTAGCCTTGCCGTAATTCAAGATGGCCTGTCAGGTTGGGGTGCTAGGGCTTTGTGCTAGCCTGTGCATGTTATTATCATCAAACCAAGTCAAATTATTTTTCCTAGTGTCAGATGGGGTGTTCCATGACTTTTGGTAGGATAGTGTATGTGCCATTTTTTTCCAGGTGAAATTTTTACCGTGCCAACAGTAGTCTTACAGAATCCAGCATAGATTGTTTTAACATGTCAGACTGTTGGATGAACTCTAAACATGAATGGGTTGGTCAAAAATTAATTTAATCTGTCCAAAAGAAGGATTACATAAAATACATAAAATTGATTTTTACAGGATTACCACAAGAACAAATATTCTCCAGGTAATAACCTCTGGAATAAATAATCTCTTCCATCCAATTTCTTTACGCAACTCCCCCTACAGTTTTTTAGCAACAATCACTTTGCCAATACCTTCAGTATGTATGGGATTGTGCTACTTGTGCTTTTTGTGCCAATGCCTAAAATATTTTTTGAGATACTTCCAATTTTACATCAAAAAGTTCCCCATTGACTGACATACATATAATGTCCAGATTCTGAACATTCCAACATGTGCAGCTGATGTGACAATGCTAAGCTTGTAACAACTAGGCAATACATGAGGAGGACAACCTGTGGTTAGGCTAAGACAAGTTAACCTGTGCCACATAAGTCTTGATAAGCTATTCTTGAAGCTGGACTTAGTCATGATTTAGAGTTATAACTTGCTACCTGTAACACTGTACATATTAACTAGCTTGCACATTTTGTCTGTATTTCTTATTTGTCAGTGCCCTGGCCCCCTAGCTGTGTGTTTGTTTTCTTCCCCTGTCCACGTGCTTTTGTTTTCCTTGTGTTCTAGCCCCGCCCCTGTCCCCGCCTGCCTCGTTGCTTCATCGCCGCCACCTGCCTACCAGCTCACCTGTTCCCCATCACCTCATCTGCTCTGCCCTATTTATGCCCTGCCTGTTCCTGTCTCGTTGCTAGTTCGTAGCAGTGTTATTCCTGACCTGTTTTGTCCCCGCGTTTTGTTTCCGGATTTGCTTTCTGTACCTTTCGATCTCGCTTGTGCCCCGACCTGGTTTTTCTGCCTGCCGTTTTTGCCCTGTCTGCTTGTTCGTCTGCCTGCCCCGTGCCTGACTCCGCTTCTGCCCAACTGCGCTCCCGGAATTGCCCTCGGACTGTCTCCTGGTTCCTGACTCTGCCTGTTCCTGACTTCGCCCTGGTTTTTCCCAGGGACTGCTTACCCGTTGCTGACCCTGCCTGTTCCCGGCTCACGAAATCTGCCTGCCGATTCAAATAAAGACGCACTTTACCCTGATCGTGCGTGGTCTGCTTTTGGGTCCCTCGTCTGTGCCGTAACATTATTACTATTAGCTGTCTAGGTCACAAGCTAGCAACTTCTACATTTCTTGTGTAAACTAAATTTTTGTGCTCCCATAATAAATTAGCTATTCTTATTTAGCTAGCTAGCTAGCTCTGTGCTTGATAGCAAATGTTTCCTATCATTTAGCTTGTTTTGCTGTTTTCCATTCATGAGTCTATGAACAAGCACTAAAATCTAGTTTTAACAAAATAAACTGCTTTTTCACACCTATTACACACTATTATGCATAACTATCATCATATGATAATTTTTGCCAAATCCCCCTCCAACCTTGATCTTTTTAACAGCCTCTTAACACACTCAGCCAGCGCAGGCCACTACAGAGGCATAGTGTTGATGGGATCTTTAATGTCATAGCAAATGTCAATGGCAATGTTGTCTAACTATGATGTGTGCATAGGTATGTCAATAGCAAACACAAAGAGATGGGTCTAAAAACGAAAATGTCACAGAAAACAAAAGTATTTTCAGCGCAGCAGATGGGGTGCTACCGTGTGCTGCCAAAAGGAGTATAATTGTTCTGAGAAATGTAATGCATGTTGGGCAGTTGGCTGCATTCTTAACACACCTTCCAAAGAGCATTCAGCTCATGAATGGAATTTGCTGGAGACTACTGATCAGGGCATTGCGTCCTACCCACAACTAGCAATTCGCATGGTTATATAAAAATACTGTACATTCAAATATGATTTGTTCAAAGTTGGCAAAAATGTAACAAAGGACATTTCTCAATTAGATATAAGAAAGCATCCTATTTTCAAGAAGCAACTGCTTTTGAGAATCAAATCATCCTGAATGAATGAGATTCTTATAAGCAGAGTGCACTATAATTCAATACATCTCTTCACATGCCCAAGAAAGAAAATGATTTAAGAGGTTCTTGCAACAAATAGTATTTTTCTTTCTGTACATTTTCTTTCATTTTTTACACCAAATAACCCCCCACAATGTCATGCTGAGTACTCTTTTCAATGTGTGCAATGTTTTTGCCACCAAAAAAGTAAAATTCATATTGAAAGAAAAGAATAATCTTCTCAACAACAGATCTGAGGCAGAGATGTTTTGTTTCACAGTTTCTGGTCCTGGTGCTCTGTGATGGCAGCTGGGGTGATTTGGGAGCAGAGTGGGCTGCTCCTGATACTTCTGGTGTCTCCAACAGCCTGAGATCCTTTCAGGACCTTGGGCAGTGTCAGCTTCACGGGCATCTGCACAGCTGAGGGTGATTGCTAATCAGCCCAGGTGCTGCTTGCAGCCTATCAGGTGAGCTATAAAGACACAGTCATATGTTGCTAAAGAGCGTGTTCATATTTGGCCTGTTAATGGGTTTTAAATGCAAGTCCTTAGCTGAAATAATAATTTGATTATTTGTGTGATAGTTGTTTAGCTACGCTCCTGTAAAGGGGAATAAAATAGCTGCTGCCCAATTCATGTACTTATGTGTATATGCATGTGTATGTGCATGTGGTGTCTCCTCACCACCTTGCTATGTGGTCATACATGGTGCCGTGTTTCCCGCTCAATAATGGTCTAAGACACTCATGCAACTCTTCTGACAAGTTTTCAAGTGAAGTACAGAAGACTGTAGGATTCAACAAGATCCTTTCCAGGTAGAGGTAATTTTACAAATGACATTAATAGCTGAGGTTAATTTAGAACAGTGTTTCTCAATCCTACTCCTGGAGGCCCACTGTCCTGCATATCTTCTATCTATCCTTGCTCCAAACACACCTGATTAGTGTGATTAACATGCTCTTGATTGAACCAGGTGTGCTCAGCTAATCAAAAGTGCTACTGATGAGTTCAGTCAGGTAGGTAGAGCAGGAAAAGATGGAAAACATGCAGAGCAGGGGGCCCCCAGGAGCAGGATTGAGAATCACTGGTTTAGAACCTCCTCCCTAAAACCACCACCATCAACAAATCACCAAGTTATGGAATTTCTCCTGGAAAATGTCATTATATCCTTCCAATACACTTCCAGACACTTACAGAATCTATACCAGTGTGCATTAAAGGTTTTCTGGTGGCAAGTGGTGGCCCAATGCCCTTTGAAAAGGCTTTACTTATATATTTATGCATTTATGTATGTTTGTGTATGGAATACAATTTTTACTGAAAAGATAATCATAAAAGCTGATTTATTGTTGTAATATTGCAGTTCTGGCTCAAAATGTAAAACCCCAAAAAAATGAAAACATGTCTATTATTGTATGTGCCTTCCACTTGCTTACTCCACATGGTGTCAAGACTGTAAGAGCATTTATTCCTTTCTGTGAAATCATACTAAACTTAGTGTATATTGCATGCAGCTTAGTAGGCATGTGTGCTGTGGATCCTAAAGACATACACACCAATATATAGGTTGCCAGAGCTACATGATTCAAATTCTTGGCAGGTCAGTAGGGCCTGTCTGTCACAAGCATGTTGTTCCATGTGAAGAAAGTGAATGTGTGACAAATGTGTGAGATGTTGACATGGGTTGTCATGTGTAAACATGTGCAGTTGGTGAGGCCTCAATATTTTCTTTGTAGCGTTGTGCAATCAATGAGCTAAAACAAAGCTGTGATTTTCATCCACTCTGCACTGCGGCCCAAGACACCTTCACCTCTGAGGTAGCACAATGTACCTTCCAGCGTACAACCCACCTGCCTTCTTACCAGAACAGACTGACTAAGCACTAAATATAAAATTATGCTAATTTGCATTTAGCCAGTTTGTGTTCTTATGTCTGTGTGCCCCAAGATAATGCATTGCCCTTTAGCAGGTATTCAACACCAAGAAGTAGTTCTGATACTCCCTGGAGCTATTCTTTTACCTTAAAGGAAACTACAGCAAATCCAGGTGTCTGTGATGCACTTTCAGTTGCAATATGTTTCTCCTGGGCATGCCTCAATAAGATCCACTTGTTGTGCACAGGGGTGGTGATGCATGGCTGCTCTGGCCATTCTTAGGCAGAAGTTCACCCTGGATTTATCAAGACTGTTGACATGATATTTTGACTGGAGCACAGCAAAGTGTCTTGCTGCTTTGGACATTGATGTTCCTGCCCTCTGCATCTTAATACACTCCTTCTTTCTATCATCAGACAGTCATGGCTTTTCAGTCACTAATCCTGCAAATTTCTGCTAGCTTTTTGTACCCAGAGTTACAGTTATCTTAAAATAAACCATACATGGTGTTTTATAAATATGCATGCAGCTGATATTCTTTATCGTTGTTCTCATTTTTAAAGTTTAGTTTATGACCTTGTCCACAAATAAAATAAGTTTCGTAGCCTAATTAAAATGTGTTTATGATAGTGGTACTGCGTGTGGTTAATGTTGTTGTAGGAGTTGTTGCTCTAGTGGAAGTAGGTCTTTGAAGTTGATCTACACATAATTCTAAGGCCAATGCTTTTTAATAGGGCAATTTCGCAATCTTCTTTGTCTACAAAAAATTGGTTACGAGTAGTCAACCAATACTGCCAGAGTTTTGAAAATGGAAATTAGAAATTAGACAATAAAATATTTAATTTTGTAATAACTCGACATTTAATATGAGGGAGATGAAAAATAATTACATTCTCAGTCTCTGCAGCATGTGATAGTGTTATCTCCTCTCTTAAAGTGATTATTTTTCAAAGATGTATTCTTTGATGTTCAGAGGCATGAATATGTCTTTGTTTTCTCATTACGCCCTGAACAATTTAAATTTACATAGAGATGCACATATATCCAGGCATCTTCAAGTCAGGAAATATTAAAGGGTCCATGGTACACCCAGATCATTAAATTGTGATTAGTGGATCAAAGAGTTAAACAAATCAATAGGGATTGTTTTTAAGGATAAACTAGCTTCACAAGGTAAGAGACTGTTAGCCTCCTCAAGCAAATGCAAATATGCCCCTCATAAATTCTTTGGCTTTCTTTCCTGCAATGCATTATGATGTTGACATAATTGTGCATGTTAGATTTTCCCAGCATTCCTGCCACTACATATCAGGGTTCATGGTTTTTAAAATGCCAATCAAATGTGTGTGATCACATTTTATTTAATTAACTGTTAATAAAGGAATTATCAATGAGGACTTTTAAGTGAAGTCTTAAGAAGATATAACATGAAGTACTATCACTCCCTATAATAGCATACTCCACTGTATTGCATAGTGTAAAGGCAGTTCCATTTCACTCTTACTGATTTTACTTCTATGTTATTTGTATACCCTATTTAAGTGCATAATCAACATTGTTTTTAAAGCACAAAACCATAATAATGGAAAGCAGCTTAATCATCTCGTAGTGTATCTATATGGCTGTTTGAGAGAAAGTTTGTTTCCTTAGCAATCCACCCAGTGGTAAGACCATCTAGTTTGAAGTATGGTCTATCAGCATAGCTTCAGTTCTAAGGCTGGTATTAAAGCAGCATGTTCTGGAAGTCCTTGTAAGTGCACAGGTGAAGATAAGAGCTGAGGTGCCCATTTTCTTAACTGATTCTGTTAAACTGGTGTAAATTCCTTGAGTTCCATCTCAGAATGAGTAGGATGTTCATTTGGCTTTTCAAAAAGTCCAGTTTCTTAATACTCCAATGAGGCGCTACATATTATTGTAACAGTAACCTATACATCAGAGCTATTCACTTTTTCACTTTGGCCTTTTGGGAATAAATTAATCCCTAGAGTCCAAAAGCCACAAATTGCAGCCAAATACAATCTTACCTCATTCTCTGCTCAATAACACGTCATTTTCCCCAACAGAATGTAGAAAATCTGCCTACATTTTTACATCACCAGTAGTTTTCTTGTTGACTTCAAAAACAACCCCAGTTAATTTCTGTTGAATCAATTCAGGAAATTGAAACATTGTCTGTGTTTAATCTGATCTAAACAAAAGGATTGTATACAATACAGATGTGATCTCTGCCTGTTGATAGCTGTTGTGTATTCAGCTTAGACCACATGTAATGATTATTGAAAGCATTTTTTTTTTAAATCAGTAATGTAACTGAAAATGAGCTTGAATTAATAATGAAAATGATTATTTATTATTACACCTATTTGATTGCATAGTTGTACGTTTTGTTGGTTTGCATTGATTTTATATAATTATGTAAATTGTTATTCATTGTTATATATTTATAGCTAGTTACAAATATAATCATTATTTATTATAGTTAACAATAAAGTGAACTAGCTAGCTAACTTCATTGTAGTGTTACATAAAATCTAAAACTATATATAGTTTAAAGCATGTTCGCAGGTTGCATTGCAAGGAATGGTGTGTTCTTGCCTATGCTTAATAACCAGAAATATTGCACCAAAAAAATTTTAAAATGCAAAAGATGACTAATGTAAACATACCTACATAGACCAGAAACTGAAATGGGAGCTCTCCGCCTCTTAACTTCACCTACATTCATTAGAGGCTTTAGTACACATTGATATCTCAATCTAAATGTGACATTACAGTATTGGTATTTAAAAATGTAACTGCCATTTTGAGTGGATGAACTTGATAGCTAGCTACTTCAAGCTAAAAGATGAATGTGATGTAGCCACAGAGTACAACAATAGCATGCATTACTAAATGTCAAGAAACATATTACTGGCTGTAAAGAATAGATACACACCCTTGCATCACACCTCTTCTAGACTGTACATGTTGTACAAGCAAGTCATAATTCATCTTGAAATCTCTATAGTCTGTATTTGTCAAGAAAAGTACACTCTCTGTTTTCCTTGCTGTGTTACTGGCTGCCTTGAAGCTATTTGTATTCTGCTACACAATGATGGTGGAAGCTAGTCAGTGACTTTTCACTTTGTTCACCAGATAACTCAATAATTTTCTCAATATTGATATTTTCTTCAGCTGTATAGTCAAAAAAGTATTTTTCTGAAATTTGCTAGAACCAAAATTATCTTTTGGGAGTAGACCTGAAATTATTTTGTCAGGATCAGTGTTGAAGTGGCTGAGACAAGGTACTGTGTGCCTGAAAATTGAATCTAACATTAAAGTCATTCTAAGTCATAGGTGCCAGCAGGTATAACTTTTGATATGTTTAAACAGCATGTAGCACAATTATGTTGCTTTTGAAGTGCAGAATTCAAAACTGCATAGAAGAGCGCTGCTGAAAGTGACACTATGCCAACTTTTTTTACCCAATCTTTTTACCCAATTTCTGATCCGTCTCTCATTCATTTAGAGTGCTGCAGTCAACTGGATGGCTTTGGTACTGAGGGACAGCATTCACTCTAACCACTTGGTTGTACCTGTCAACTCAAAAATTCTGCACCATATTTCATTATATCCATTAACTAATATATTCAAGGTTGTTTAATACATTAGCAAAGATCAAGTTTATGGATTTTATTAATTAACCTTACTTAAATGTATTAATCAAGGTTAAGGACAAAGCATATTGCATTCAGATTTGATCTGGGCCAAGCTGGTTGGTTTTTCCATCTCAGCTCATCCTCTGATTTTTATCTTAATTTTTTTCTTAGCATTTTTTTTTTTACTGTATGAAATTAATATTATAATATCATGGAACCATTTGGTCACCTTAATTGTACTTTGAAGAAACCTGAGTGGTCTGCATTTCACAGGCCAATTTATTTTAAAAATTTCTCATTTATTTATTTTAAGGGGAGAGTTTTCATTGTTTCATGTATTGGGGCAAACACTAGATGTATTAACTGTTTGTGTAGCTGAAGGTGTTAATGCACTACCAGAATTGCAATTAAGAGTGTATGTTCTTCATTTAGATATCATCCACCTGTGCTTTGCAGAATACACTAAAGCAACCTTGATGAAGGTGGAATCAGACTCAAATAAATCACCTGTACTGAAGGAGATATGCAAAAGCCTCCTGCATTAATAATGTAAGCTTGCTCTTCCTCTAGAATCACAATGTAATGGATGGACATAAACATGTTACGGAACCCATAAATCACAGATATGAAAGAGCACAGCAGGAAAAAAATGGCTGACATGTGAAAAATGTGAGGCCAGCAGGTACAAGAAAAATTAATTTTGTAACCATAGGGTAAAGGCTCCTATGTAATCTGTTAACTGAAGTGTCCATACATTACAAGAGTCTCTCCTTGCACATGAAGGTGTCTATACAAGCAAAATAATGGTTTGTTTCCACTTGAATTTTGTCAATAAAAGCCTACATTGGATCTTTCAAAATTTCATGAATTACTACCAGTCAGTGTGATGAAAAACCACAGTAAGAACAGAAATCGTGTAAACATTAATACTGTATATTTAGCTCTTAATCATCAAATAATGTAATGTAATGTAATTTAATCAGTACCTTAATCAGGAGACTTGAGTAAAGATTCCCATGTAAAACTGTGTTGTGATAACTAGAATTACAGGACATAATTTTAATAAAGGAGTGAGAGAGAGTGTCTATGATTGATAGAGTATTGAAGTGGTTTCTCCCACTTTGAGTGGTCTACAAACATGTTTATATAAAGAAAGCATAAACATTTATCCATACATTAAAATGTACAGTAATACAATACATACCACACAACACTATTTCACATGCATCTCTCAAAAGCAGCTTCTAAAACATGGTAAAGTCATGCAGAAATTTTGTATATTACTTCCTTTCTTCAAATGTGAGGATAATGGATGTTTTGGAACAAATTTGTGATGTGATTTGAAATTACTGGGCGACCCTCACAATTGTTTGGTGGCTGAGTAATGGCTTAATGAAAAATCTGAAGCAGGCGAGTACGAGCGTTCAGATTCTGTCTATAAGAATTGTGGGAATCCAGTGAACAAGTGGCACTAATGCCTTTATCGCGGGCTGCTTGTTTCAGGTACAGTGGTTCAGCCAATATTGCTCCTGCACCTGCACACAGAGACATAGGTATCCAGTCTGGCTTTGATAATCACACAGTTTCCTGCTGTCACTTACCCCGTGCCACCCTTGAACACAACTCAATCTGTAATTGACCGAAAGAAGACGAAACATGCTCTGTCCATTTTATCCTCCTCATTCCTTCATGGGCTCTATTCAGTCAAGGAAAGCTAGGCTGTTATCAGAGCAGCCATGTGCTTAGACATGGCGGCACGTCCAATCGGTTCTCTGTGAGAGGATTTGTTTGGACTAAAGGAAGAGCCTGAAGTCTCTTTCTACAGAAGAGCTTTAAAACCCTGGCACAAAAAAATACCTTTTTTTTCTGGAGAGCAATTAAATAAAAAGCTACCATAAAATGTATATACAGTATTTGAATTAAACATCTAATTAATGCAATACATTTTTTTCTCTGACAAAGACCATTGAGAATATGGATTTTTTTTTGTATACTAAAAAATTAAAAAAAACAGAATGAAAAGCTATGAAATGCTAAAATACTGCTCAGATTTTATGACGATAGACAATACGTCACAACTTAAAGTGGTATTAATTTGTTTAATTTTACTTTGCATGATTGCATTTAACTGTATTTTTGGTGCAGATAAAAAGCCAACTCCTTTCTGTAATTTTGCAACTGAGAAGGTTTATTTGGTGTAGAAAATGCAGTGAGACCTTTAGACATACAAAACTACATCCAAAATTTTTATTTTCCTGCTTGTTGAATCTTTTCATGTCTGTGGGAAAGGTTGTGAGTTTAATACACCACATGGGGATGTTTTTTTTTTTCTTCCCCCTCTATGGCAGTTGGAGGTGGTGGTTTGTGCTCTGTAGGCTTGAAGCATTACTGAAGATGCCCAGTGGTCAATGATTCAAACAATTTTCTCCTTTCCCTTTGAACACATGGCATTGTCTAGCTTGAGGGGTATCCCTTACTGCAGCTGCTCCATTTAACAGGACATCAAAAGCTTGTGTTTCCATTTTTTTGTGTTTACAGTATACAGCGCTGCTCTCTGATCATTTTGCTCCTACACATTTTCAGCTCGCCTCTGCTTCTACTGTGGTGGCTGCTGCAAAAAAGTAATGAGGCGAGAAGATAAACATGCTGCCGTTTCCAACGTTACTGCTGACCTCCCCACATGAAGACACATGATTATAATGCACTGCTCATATTGAAGTCCACATGGGTCCCCATGGAAATTACGCAGAAAATCAGACCCTGTTTGTACTGTTATATACTGCATTCATGTTTTCCTAATGCGAGTATTTATACAAAAAGCAGGAGAAAAGTAGGTCAATGAAGGCATGTACTATAAAAAACACAGTATAAGTCACATTTTATCACAGGTTATTGTAGTATGAAAGGCAGATGTGAGTACTACATAGATGCTCACCTTCTTCACTATGTGAGCATTAGATTAGAACTGAACTTCTGCTTTTCGTTCTGTTTTGTTGCCTATGATTGCCTGTGGTTATCCACACTGACATTGCTTGCCATGATGGCCTTCTAGGTCACTTTGGATAAATGTTTCTTCCAAAGTTAGATTCTTTTGAATTTAACTGTTGCACAAGAACCTAGGAATTCACCATAATGTCTGGTACTGCTGGTACTGCTGATAAATAATACTCAAGTCATCTTCATATGATTCTCTTTAAAATTAAATGAAGAATGAGCAAAATTCATAAAATAAGGACCTTTTTCTGTAGGGTAGGCATGATATTGCTTTCTCTAGCTAGTTGGTGTATCTCCTCTAAACCAAAAAGTAGTTTCAACTGACAGGTGTAATCTTTACATATTCTGTTATGGACTTCAAAGAAAACGGATGTTTTCTGGTTAAATATAGCATGGTTGTAGTGTCCCCTGGAGGGACGAAATTGACTACGCCACCCCTTGGTTTATGTGGGAGCTCTGCTGCAGTGTAGCAGACACTGAAATTAAAGAAACAACAAGTGAACAGTTCAGTTTTAGATTCTTTATTTTCTGATGCTTGCTAAAAAATAGCAGGTTGGAGAAAAAAAAACTATGTGTTATACATGGTGGGATAATACTGTTGGTGGTAAGTGCCGTCTACACCAACCTTTTCATTAGGCCAGACCATAGGAGGCCGCTGGAATAAGCAAATGTGATCTTCAAAAAAGACAGGGTATACTTCTAGGCAAAGAAATTGTCACTGATAACTAGCAGCAGCAAAATAGCATGCAGGATTTGTGAGATTACATCACATAGTGGAAAAAAAACTAGAGAAAGCCTCCTATAGCCCTAAGCAGTTTGCTGTAATGTAGAGCATACATATTCAAAGTGACCGATTCAAAAAGGCTAATTCACTTCACCACCCCCCAGCAGAAGCATTCACAATCCAGCAGATCAACTAACTACTAACTAGCCCATATACACTAGTGGCACTAAATTTAAAAACATGAATATAAAAAACAACAAAAGAACAGTGGCTGACAATATGCATATGGGCAGATATATAAAATTATGAACATCATGTTACTCTTATATTTATTAGCCTCTCTGTTAATTCTCCAAACGTACCAAATTACAACATAAAGATGCAAACATAATAAAACAATCATGATGTAAAACAAGAGAGCACCTTATCACTTTCTTGGTAGCATAAATCGTTCCTGTTGGTTCACTTTCACTACAACTCCTGGAAAATGAAATTATAGTGGCAAATTATAGCTTGAAGGCATTTCTAGGGATATGAGCATTCCCCTGCTAAACACATACATAGAGTTACATCCTGCTATAGCTGACATAAGTAAACCAATGCAACGGCGACTCCATACTGGGAGTTATGTTACTGGAATGCAGGTGTAAACATACATGTTTTATCCAGTATTTCCTTGTACTTGGTCATCTCGTCTGATTCACCTGAAAAGCAATACATTATCATGCTACTTCAAGATGCCAAGAGCCTACAGATGCCAGAGATGATACATTTTAGTGTAGACACCATAGACAACACACAGAACCTACATTCACCTTAATGCAGCTATACAATGCAAACCATGGAATTGGACCTGGAAAATCTAGGTATATACAGGAACAAGTAAGAGGCAGTAAATGCCAGGTAGTCATGATTGACACCTACACTTCCATCCCAGGGCTATATGGTTATGGTTTATTATACAAAAAGTCAGCTGCACTCTTTGTCTCCCTTGACTATGAAGTATAGACAGACCAACCAAAAGGCATAAATGTTTGCTATTCTATTCTTTCTCATTGATACAGCACAACAGGTTTAGACAAAAGTATACTCATCATTAAAGTTTTGGTTTATTTCTAAACACTACTTATTTTTTCTGGTCCAAGAATATACTACTAGCGCTGCCCCCTGAACGTCAACGCGTCAAATCATCTGTCAGAGACCCGTCAGTCGACTGAGATTCTTCAAATCGAGCAGTCGTTTTTTTTTTTTTTTTTTTTTTTGGTGGATAAAACAGATAGAAGCTTACAAAAATGCACAGGGATAACATTTCAATGAGGAATTATAAATAAGGGGAATCATAAATATATTTTTTATATTCTAGCAGGGCTAGCCGGCACGCTTGCTAAAAAAAAATCCACGTGACAACATGCTCTGGTTGTTAACTGATGAGAGAAGCTGAAACCTGAAGTTGAATGGTTGGTAAACTAGGCTAACTATAACCATGTGTCAGAAGAAGTCTAAAGTATGGCAGGATTTCGAACTTTTGAAGGACAGCTATGCGGCCGTTCAGCAATTATCTGGGCAGATTTACTATACATATAATGCAGGCAGGGGAATTAAAGTGTATTTGGCTACGATTCTCAAGTTCTGTCTACAACTGAGACTACCTCTTAATTAGTTCATGTGCATGGACTTTACAAACGATTATATTCTTCTGAATATACATCACGTAGCAGGTTTTATCATCACGTTTAATGCAGCTAGCTAGCTATGTAGGTACAATTTGGACATCAGCAGTCCTGAAGTTCCCTTTAACCCGCTAGGTAGCCAGCTAGCTAGCTAGCTAGCTTGGTTGCCTTGATAACGGCACACAGCTAACATTGAAAACTTGTCTTGTTTTATTTAGCGTTAATTAAAAAAAAACAGCCGTGACAATGCAATATTTTACTTAGGTTAGATGAGCGTGTTGTTGGTAAGCTTACGAAACTAAGCTCTGTTTGAACTAATCGTGACGTGACTTTGTCAGTGTCAAAATAAAGGATTAGGCTACATACAAACGTGTGTCATTGAAAACTGCTGTGCAACATGCCTTAACAGCGAAAGCATTCATGAAGTTGTGGTATCTTGTTATTGAAATAAACATTTATTTCTCAGTCCTCCCAGTTGAACCATTTCATCAGATGATAGGCACACAGAGAGGGCTGGTAAAAACTTTATGGTTTTTTGACAGTCCACCGGCCCACCAATGCGGTGGCCCACCGGGATTTGTCCTGGTATGCCCGATGGCCAGTACACCACTGAATGCAGGCAATAAGTCTATTGAGAAGGCTAATTTAACCCTTTCGCACGTAACTTATTTTTTATGCTATGTGCCGTGTTACATAACATGGTTTGTTATGTTTTCATTAGTGTTATTAAGCTTCTCATAGTTTTAAGTTAGCATTTGCTATATTTTTTAATGCTAAATCGCTGTTTCCTCAAAGATAAATATAGGTAGAATTTTTCCAATCTAGTTTTCTAATCGCACCGGTTTTAGCATATGCGCTAAACGGCTAATCACACCGGTGTGACCGTGCGCGTGAAAGGGAGATAAAAAAATATGAAAAAAAGGAACGAATAGTCGTATTGAACAGCCAAATCCGATTCGACTGACAAAATTCTGAGTTGGGTACAGCCCTACATACTACTAAATGTTCTCTACACAATTATACATGCTCTAAAGTTCACTGGACTTTGACATATTGAATAAAATCCGAGCAGTAAACCAACAACCACAGAGAGAGCTGTCAGTCCTTCCACGTGATGTCCTGCTTGTGTCATTTTTGTCTTCCAGTCTGTCAGTGTGGGTGTGTCATTTGTTTTGTTTTTCTTGTGTGCATGTGCTTTCATTTTTGTTTTCTGCCCTGCTGCCACACCCACCACCTGAAGCCCATCCTGCACACCTGGTCCCTGTTGTCTCATCATCAGTCTGTGTATTTATACCCCTCTATCTGCTCTGTTTCCTTGCCAGTTCGTCACAGTGTTTCAGTCTGTTTCGTTCCTGCCTGTTTGTTGTTTGCTTGCTCTGGTTTTTTTTGACTCCCTGCCTGTTTCGTTGGATTTTGTCCCTTGCCTAGTGTTTTGGATTTTCTGATCGTGGATTCTCTGGTTTTGACTCGGACTGTTCTGTTACAACGGTTTTGGACATCCTTCAATAAACGCCTGGTTTGTCATCCTGGTCTGCGCCTGGGTCCTTCTACCTGAAAGCCTGACAAGAGCACATTGGTATCTGTGAAATACGATAAATCACTCATGGGTGCACCATTATATGAGTACATTGCCTCACTGAATTTAATATATAAAGACATCTGATGTGCGTCCGTTCAGGACTTTGTAAAAGGCTTCCCTTCTATCCTTAGTATAAGGAAGATATTCATATACGACTATGGTGATAAGTTGGGTATAGTTTGATGTAACCCTTATACTCTACTGTACTTTATACAATACTGAAAAAAGTAAATCAGTCTGGAATATGAGGAGTGCAAGGAATACTTCCTTGAGCTATTTAATCAATTATATAAATCAGCCAGCAGCTTTCACTTCCTAAGTTCAGACTAAAAAGACATTCTCCTGTCAACCACAGTTATAATTGCCCTGCTGATAACTTTCAGCTGGAGTGGAACTTAAATATATATCCCTCTGATATGTGACATTGCCTGACTGAAGGTATGATTCATTTTTTATGGTTTAAAGTGATGTTAGTCATTCAAGATGGAGTGTTTCAAGCAATTCTTTTTCATTAACCCTATGTTGTGTAGTTTCTAAAACCAGCCATCTTAAAGGAGTCAACTATACTATGTGGTGTATTTTCAAGAGTAGTAGTTCATGATATTCCACAGCTAAAATAACATCATATGTACAAAAAAGCAAAACAAAAAAAAGATCTGTTAAACCCATACATTGTATAAAGAAATGTCAAAAAGACAAAATGTTTCATATTGTCAGGAAGTCCAATGAAACTCTAGCCAATCACCATTAGGTCCTTTCTCATTACACAAAATAAACATATGAAACACATTAATTCAAATTAATAAGTGTTGCATTCATCAAATCTGGTGATGCCAGTTTGTGAAGGCAACACATACACATATGTGTGAGTCAAAGTCAAGGACAAATTTTGATTTGATCAAGAGGTAGATGTCATGTTGTGTGCTCTCATTCCCATGTGCTGGTAAAACAGATGTCTTGCTGCCTTGTAATGTCATTGCTCATCGCTCATTATATAAAATCAATGCAAACCAACAATGCACATGTATGGTTATTGATGGTTTCAACTGTAATTTAGTTCTTCACTGCCCTGCACAACAGGGAAACAGTTGTTTGTCTTTTCTTTGTCTTTTACATAATGTAGCTGCTTTTTGTGTGTGCTGGTGTTTTTTTATTTTTTATTTATTGTTTGTATTTTCTGCCTTCTGAAGATGTGCGTGAAGAACTGTGTGTGATGATTCCGAAGTATGCAGGTACCATGGTATCAGAGTAGCTGGAAAGGGTAACCTCCTAAAACAGTGAGTGGGCAGGCAGCGAGAGACTTTCGATACAGAAATATGTCTTTAGACAGGGCAGCAAGACTTTTTAGATGGATTAATATAATTGTCAACGTAACTTCTTTTACCCCTTTGAATTTAAGTAACAGCCACCCAGCATACAGGGCACAGCAAAGGTTACAGAGTGATAACATCTCTTGGCTAAATACCCCATGAGAACACACATTATGTTTCTGCATTTACATTAACAGGGAGAATGCAGGGTTTTTTAATAAGGAAGCAATGCAAATTTACTGAAAGTCATTTGGTTAAACAGAAAAAAGTATGTAGAACATATTTAGCAATGCCTTTAAAAAAAATAGAAAGTTTGCGTTGATTTGAAGTGTATCTGTTGTATGTTTCAATGTAGAAAGCAGTTACTGTAAGTGACCATTTTATTAAACTGAGGAAATATGAATGCATTTGCAGCCAGGAATGCAAATCTTTGCCTCAGCAGGAATTGTCTCATGCAATTTATAAAACCTTATAAGAAACATGTGTAACCAGTTCTGATGAAGTGTGCTTTTGGTTGACAGACATACTGTGTGCTGCATTTATATACTTTCTAAGTACATAAGCATACACTGAATTTCCATTTGGGAGAACCTCAAAAGCAATAAGCTGTGAAGTTTTCCACCAATAACATTCAAGGCTTTAAAAAACATACATTTGATAGTTAGCCATCCACTATGTGATCTTGGCTAGGCAAGCTGGGGTGCAAGTCAACACTTAGGTATCAGATGGAGGAAAAGAGAGAAACAGTTGAGTGTCATCAGTATAACGGTGATATGAGAAACCATGGGAAGAAGTGGCGGAGCGAAGTTGTCTTATGTGCAAGGAAGATGGAAGGGGGCTGGGGACCAAACCTTGAGGTTCTCCTGTAGAGATGCTCTGAGGGTTTGAAATGGTATCTTCCTAGGACACTTGATAGGTGCTCCTGAGAGCTAAGATCCAGCTAAAAACAATGCTTGAGATGCCCAGTACTGCCAAGGTACACAGGACGAAGTGATTGGGACAGAAAGGCAGAAGGATCAGCGCAGCAGATTGGGAGGCAGCCCTTGTGGTGTGATAGGCATTTGTGACAGAGAGAAGAGCCATGTCAGTGAAGTAGCCAGCCAGACTAGTTGTGGTCTTGCAGGTCATACTGTGTAAGACAGTGAGACATTAGATTCAAAATAGCTTGTTTTTGGACAGGAATGAAAGGAGGGAGACAGGGTGGTAGTGTTTAGCAGCAGAAGGGTGTATTGTTGGTTTCTTGAGCAGGGGGCCATAAACTTGCTTTAAGGTAGAGGGGACACGGCTGGTGGTCAGGCAGCTGGTGATAAGTGACGTGATAAATGGGAGACTATCAGGTCAGATGTTCAGGAGAAGATTAGCGAGAAGAACACTCAAGGAGCAGGTATTTGGATGATGGGGGTGGGGAGGATGTGGACAGGGCAGGAAGAGCAATGAAGGGCTGGTGGCTGACCAACTGGGTTGTGGGTTGTCTGATGGAGTTGCAGAACGCCTCATCCTGAACTTTCTCATCTAAATACAGTGCAATGTCATCTACAGTGAGAGAAGGAGGAGGAGGGGGTGGGGAGAGGGAGAGGGAAGACAAAGTAGCAAACAGTTTGTGTGGGTTAGTGGATGACACTTGAATATCGTTATGAAAATAAGATGCTTGTGCAGACGAGAAAGTGGAATGAGAACAGAGAAAAAGGTAGTGAGAATAGCCTGGTAGGCGGATAGTTCAACTAGGTTGTCTGATATATATATATATATATATATATATATATATATATATATATATATATATATATATATATATATATATATATATATATATATATATATTCCCATTTCCTTTCTACAGCCTAGTTTGGCTCTGTCAGCATGGAATTTATCAGACAGCCATGGATGGGGGGGGGGGGGATGCAGGGTTCCCACGTTGTCTTAAAATTAATTTTGAAGACTTTTCAAAGACTTTTCGGGGCCAGTTCCCCCGAATTCAAGTACCTGACAAGGCATAATTTATGACGTGAATCAAGATTAATTATAATTATGACCCTAAAGACTTTCAAAATGAGAACCAGCAGGTTTTACAAAAGTTCAGAGACAAAAATTGAATGTATTTCACTTCAATTGTTTAATAAAATGGAGCTCAACACATTAGGATAGTTCTTCAACAGTTCATCAACAACATTATTCTATCAACCACCGGCCCCAAAAGTGCAACTTGAACCTAACGACTTCTGATGTCAACAATGAAAAATTTGTTATAAAACCACAATCTTGGCTGCACCTCTTAGCATCATATAAACTGTGAACAGGAACTTTAAACAACAGTGCATGGGTGAACCTCAAATGAACAGCTTTGTGTGTTCACCTACCCCGCATGGACAGGTACCCACACACAAACACACATACATAGACACACACACAAAATTACTTAAATATGTTGATGGGTAACACCTTTCTCTGTGTGCACTTATAGTAATGGTTACTTTGTCTCTTGCCTTTTCTAACACACATGCACACTAAAATTATACATGAACAAAAATAGAACAAAAACATGGCCATAAAAATAAACAGATAGCTTAAAAAACACATTCTATAAATTAAAAGTTTTGCAAAAAGAAGTTGAGAAAGAAATGGATTTAATGGGATCAAAATAATCAAAAGTCTTTTCAAAACAGTGTTTTCCCAACATCTCTCTCGTTAGTAGTCAGGTGGTATGTGAGACAAGCTGCCTTTCAGACATAAATGTATCAACAATTAACTTAAATTGAACCAGGAGCCAATAACTCTTCAATTTCAATTTCTTTTCATGCACAAAATAATTATGAATTCAAGCACTTTCAATGACGCATGTCCATTTTAAGAAAATGTCTAAGGCCTTATTTTATTTCTCAAATTTTCAAAGATTTTCAAGGCCCATGGGGGCCCTGGAGATGGTCACACAGGCCTAGAAATAAAAGAGAACCAGGAACAGATGAGAGGGAGGGCAGGAGATACCATGCAAGAGAATCAGGTGATATATCTGAAAATGGCTCCACACATGGGGAGTGAAGAAATGACTATGGAGGAAATTGCAGAGATGGAGAGATTACTGAGGTTGTGAAGATAGTTAACAGAGATGGAGGGCTGAGGTTAGACAGGTTTTGTGGATGGGGTAAGGGTAAAGGAGATGCAGTAGTAATCAGAAAGATGGAGTGGCATAACTGCTACAATGGAGGTGCTGAGTGTCCTAAGGTCAAGCTGGTTACCTGCTTTGTGTGTGATAGATGACTGCTGAAGGCTGAGGTCAAACATCCTTGATAAAACAGCATGCCCACATGGAATATCCCACCTCCTTCCATGTGGTACTACATAGGTGTAGCAAGAACAATGGAACATTGCTCTGAAAAGAGGCCTTCCCTTTGAGTTTTGAGACTAAGGTACCTCCCCCAGAAAAGATGTTCCCACATTTTACCTCAACAAGCTCTGAAAGGGGAATCTTCCCCAGCTCTTAGAGGGAAGGGTACCTCCCTGAAACAGATACACCTATGTTTCTACCTCAAGCAGCTGTGGAACCAGGACATACCCTTTTGTTCTGGAAGTGGGAACAATCCCCAACAATCATTTCTCCATCAAGATAAAAAATTTCAAACTATCTTTATTTTTCTCACAAAAATAACTGAAAATGGTAGAAATACCATTTTTAGGTCTTGTAACAGTTCAAAAGATCAATGATAAAATAATTATAAATGTATACATTAGTGTATGACACTTAAATTTTGCAACAAAAGATTAACATGAGATTAAGCATTGATATGCATTTCAATATAGGTTAATTTAGTCCATTACAGTACTGTTTTGTAAAAGGTAATGTAAGTGTAATGTGCTTGAGTTAAGGGATGGAAGGGAATTGAAACTCATGAACTGAATTGGTCTAGAGAAGGAATTGCCCTGAGGGAATTGTTGTGAGAGACTATAGAACTGAGAATTGTATTTTTGAATTGAATTAAAATTGGAATTGAGAGGAATTGACCTGTCTCTGAATAAAAAGAATTGGTCAGGAACTCAAACTGAACTGATGGAATTTACTGGAAGAGGGAATTGAACTGAGTTGTATTTTATGGAATTCCTTATGCTGATTGATCGATGTTGGTCAAATTGCAGTTAACGTCTTTGTTTTATTAATTACATTATTGTCTTGTCTGTATTTTGTCTTGAAAAACCAGTCTCTAACAGACTCAAAAGACCTCACATTATTAAATTTGGGATTTGTTGTGGAATTTAGCTATACTCCATATGAGCAGAGCATTTCAAGGTGTAGCAAAATTCCCTACATAAGTGGAGTCTCCTTTAAGGATAAGCAGGTTCTCTACATTACGGTGAATGTTGAAGTTGTCTAGAAGAATAACTGGTGTCCCATCATCAGCGAAGGACCTGAGAAGGACATGTAGCTTATCCAGAAAGTACCCCAAAGCATCCAGTGGGTGGTAGAGGACAAGGTTAGACCACACAGTTGGGTTGATGACAGTAACTGGACGAAATTCAAAAGAGGTAGGAGAGGGTAAGTACAGAGAACTTCCAGTCAGAAGAGATGAGTAAACCCATACCACCTCCTGGTAATGCAGATGGGGTGTTTGGGTGAATTTATAAGTATAAGAAAGGGCAGCAGGCAAGGCGGTGTTGTCATGGGTGATCCAGAGGTGAGCAAGAAACTGGAAGGGGAAAAAGGGAGGCATACACTGAGATGAAATCAACTTTTCCAGTGCCCGACTGACAGTTTATTACACCGCCTGACCTTACTATAATTTTCGCCATGACACAAAACCCAAAAAAAAAAGCCTTACCAGTTGACTGCTGAATTCATTTTAACTTCAGTTCCCCAAAGGTGTCAATTTTACACCAAAAGGAAATTTTTGCACTACATTCTGCATATTCTATAAATTCTATATCGCACATTATTTATTTTAAAATCTTTTTTTGAAGTAAAAAGTCACCAAAATGTCAAAATGCAGTCTCAAATGACACAAGGCAGAAGAAGTTACACAGATAGTCTAATTCATATAATAGAGTGATATCTGACTGCCAGTCCATGGACCTGAATTTATAATAAAGCAGCTGAAAGGTGAGGAATAAAACAATAAGTCTTCTAAGGCTTGAAAACAGGAACCATCCCTTTTTCAGGGTCCATCTAGCATCTGGACTGACGTCACTCTCTTTCTGTTGTGCGGCCTTGTGTAAATTCATTGAGCAAATGCTGCTGCTATTCTGATCTCATGCTTAACATTTTTCAGTGCATGTATTCAGCCATTTATTTGGTGATGTACATTATGCAAATCCATGTTGGTGTTTAAGTAAAATTGAAAAGGCCATCTTACCCTTGTAATATTTCAGTTATGACAATTTAAAGAATAGGAATAACCATCAAATGAAGGCAAAAGTCTTCAGTTTTGTATTTATTATTATTTTTGATCTACTTAACCACTTATCTACTTAACCAGTGTTAGAAGCACCAAATGCAGCTGAAATGTTCTGGGTTAGCTAGAGAGAATCATCAGTCTCCAGGTTAATATTTGAGCCAGAAGTCTCAAATGGGTCTGTGTATGAACATCAAAAATATAAATAAATTCCAAAGCTTGTGTTAGTCCAAAAACTACTAAAGACAGCATTTACTGCTTTCTATATTTTGGATGATTTAACACAAAATGAATTTACATAAAGTAGATAAATACAACCCAAAAGTGGTCACAGTGTCACTCTTTTGTCAGCTATTGTTGCAGTTAAAGGAGGTATTTCGGGGATTAATCCAAGTTCTGCAGTTAAGAGAGACAAGCATTTCTGAATCTGGCAGTGAAAGGGTTAATATTTTGTCCATGACCTGCTTGGCAAAAAAAAAAAAAAAAAAAAAAACAGGATTAAAATCAAAGTTCCCATATTTGCATATGAATCATTCTTCAACAGCTCTTGTAGTAAAGTTAAATGTGTCTGTTCTCTTTCATCTATGAAGTGCAGCTCTCAGAGATGAAGTGTTTTATAAGAATACATGCCTTTTTAATGCATTTATCGGACCATTTAGCTTATAGTAAGAGTTGATTAAAGAGCAAACAAATGTAGCTGAAGTAAAGACAACAGAGCACCAGTGAGAACAGGTATCTGTCTGTCGGTCTGTGTTTTTTTTTTATTAACAGGACACAGGAATACAATTCTCTCTGTCCCTATAAAACCTGGTCTGTCACACATGAGGCCTTGAGGAATCTGGGCTTTGTGTATATCAAAATTATTATTTAAAATACTGTTTCTGTTGACAAGCATTAAAATATTTCAAAGAGAAATTATTTCAAAAGGCCTCTTTGTGTAATCTGTTGGCACTGTGCATTATTCCTGGAGTCCACCCTGGGGTTGAATGAGATTGGGATTCAGCAGCTCCACCTTTCCATGTGTGTTGTTCATCTACACTGGATGACTGCATCCTTGATTGAGAATAATGCCCCAGCCAGAGAAGACAGCACCCAGAATCAAGGTCTGATAGTGCAAAACCAGGTAAAAATAGCCTCTCAGATTGGGACGTTGGAGGGAATGCTACATTTGGCAAGCAGCTGTAAAGCTATTTTAAGTTCAAAGTCATAACAGCTTGATGCTTGATGACTTTCTCTCCATGTCTGGCTCACAGTGGCCTGCCATGTCACAGTTGTATTTTGCTTTCCTTTTGTATTCCAAGCAAACAAAGCTTTAACATTTTTTGAATTATTTCACAGGATTGACAAAGCATTTTGGCCATATTACTACTTATGCATTTATGCATTGAACGCCATGGTGTTCATTTGTGATTATTGTGAGGATGTTTACTCTGATTGTAGGGAGCATTTTTGTTCCCTCTCAGAGGCTTGTGGACAAATGTTCTGGCACAGTTAAAAAAACTTCAGTCTTCAACATAAAGAGAACAAAGAGGTGTGATTGGCTAAACAAAGTCTCTCAAATTAAAATGGTACATTGGAGCAGAGCACTGCAATCACAGAGCATATTGCACATTCTCTGTGTGAAATACTTTATTAAAAATTATTGAATACAAGCCTAGCATTACAGTAAAAAAATGTAAGGAGTTGAACAACAAACAGTTTAGTATTTTCTAATGCATAAATTTGTGTTTTTTTGACAGACACTTCCAATACATTAAACTGATACTTTGCCCTGTAGAGAGAACAACTGAAGACACTTGAGAGCAAAAACAATTTGGGATCAGATATCTCTGACAGTTCCGTAGCACTGCTGATAAAAAAATAAAAATAAAATAATAATAAAATAAAATAAAAAAAAACAAGTTCACATTGTGACCTTGGTTGTTCTCCAAGTATGAATGTATTCAGAGAAGGAGTGCACATAGGTATAGCTTCACTCACGTGTGCATGCAGAGAAATATGGCAATTGTCATTTTTCCCTAAAGCGATTCAACTTGTGAGAGCACAGATTCATGGAAGCCAAAAAAAAAAAAAAAAAAATTATAAAGAGAAGTGCAAGACTCATAATGTTGGCAATGTGTAACAATGTGAAAGCTGTGATTATGGATAAAGCTTTGATGTTTTCTTACATGTATTTCAATCTCCCAGAACCACGTAAAGACAAGTAAACTGATTCAATACATGTGATTCACTGCAATAGGTCCACTGTGTCTGTTATCGACAAAGAGAGAGAGGAGGATCTCGAGCAAGACTTGTTCGATCTTGCTCGAACAAGTCTCTAGCAAGACTTGTTCGATCATTGATTGAAGTGAACTCAAATGGAATTTTTAAACACACTTGTTAGACATTTTATTGAGATGCAGAACAGGATAAAAATGAGCAATTTGTGGATATTTTATTATGTGAAATTGATCCTTTGTTTTTTTTTTTTTTTTAAATTACATCCTCACTGTCTCTCACTGATTCCTCTGAAGCAAATCTTGATGTGGCCATATTCTATAAATTTGAAGTTACTGTTTAAGTGTTGCTCAATAAAATAATATAGTAACAGAACACAAAGAAAGCAAAGGAGTCTGGGAAACCGACAAGGACTGAGTTTATAAAAACACATAAAACTGAAATATATAGACTAGACAGCCGTAAGTGCACATAGATCAAAATGTATAGCTGTAGTTCTATAGCATGGTAGAATGTTTAAAGCTTTCTGTAGCTTTTTTGTTAAAGCAGTTATGTTTCAATCTTGACCTTGAACAGATATGAATGGATGTGCATTCTCAAACCCATAATACATAACACCAGAACTGTATGTTCCTGCTCTGTGTGACTCATAGCAGTAACAGTGACTCATGTTGACATTGCAGGCTTCAATGCCATTGTTTAGGAGTACTGTTAGTGCCTGGGTAAAATCCTGAAATGAACATTTATGATTTATGGTAGATCTCAAGTGATGGTAGATCTCAGCTCATATGCTAATGCAAAACACCTGTATAGAAAACACTGACTTGAACTGACATAATATATTTTGGAACTGAAACAGTACTTCTTGAACTGACATAATATATTTTGGAACTGAAACAGTACTTGCTCTAATGTATATCAGTGTAATATACAGACTTAGTCACTACAGCAGCTAAACGAGACTGTATTAGCTCTCTATGGAACTGGATATCTTGACATACCTGATCTGTAAGATTGTGTCTTTGAACTGGGTCATTTAGACCTCATTTCTGTAGATGACAAGGACTACATTATTTTACCCAGCTGTGCTTCTATCAGTTCCCCTCTCTGTAGGTAACAAAGATTAAATCAGTGGACTGCTGTCAGAATAAGAGCCGCTTTGTCAGTTTGAGTGAATGCAGGATGAGGATGCCATTAAGTGACTGAGTGAATATGTGAGGATTAATCATTCTGGTGGGCCTGTGGTAAGCGAGCCGACACTCAGTGGACAATGGCTGTGATGAATGACACAGTGATGATCTTGAAATCCTTTGAATCTCAGCGTGTGGGGGTTTATTTAACTGAAGATCTAGGGTGCACAGCTGAAGTGGTTTTGGTTTTGAAAATGTAATAGGTAAGGCTAATGGAGGCATTGCTTATACTGTGTGGTATAATGCGCTGATAGTCCTTTTGTTTAGTAATTACAAAATCAGGATCTCCATTCATTTCTAAGAATTCATTAAACCCACTCCAATTATTGGAATAGTATTTGTATGGCTGCACAGCGCAAACTGATAATGATCATACTTGTATAGCTAATACATTGCTGCCCACTTCTGAGGAACTGTAATGAAAGAATTGTACATAGAATTCACATTTACATGTAAATGATCGAAGACACTAAGACTGAATCGTTCCTATACTAATGCTGTTTATAAGCACTCTGCCTATGAAAATCAAACAGTCTGCTTATAAGAATCATTTTAGGCTCACCTATAAGCAATATAATACTCAATTGAGTTCAAGCGTGCATAATTTAAAATAAAATAGTATTTCAAATTTGAATCTTGCACTAATTACTGAATTGCCTAGCAGTAACATGTTTTGGGACAAAACTCTGTTCAGTGCCTGTATGAGTTAAGCTGAAAACTTGAATGTCAGGAGACAGTCTTATAATTGAGATGAGTCCAAAGAGGTGGAGTTGTGAAACTGAGATCTGAAGATACCAAAGTGAGCATCTTGAAGAATGAAGACAATTTTTGTTAGCTGGAAAGACACTTGTGTAGTCTACACAGGGCCTCTTACTGCAAAAATGAATGTGTGAGTAGTAGTAGTAGTAGCGGTAGTAGTCTATGTTGATTTACATTGTAGACCACACAGAACTATCAATGTGCACAATGACATTCAGATAATCAATACTGAATCATACTGTGTATTAAATATTGTACCAATATACTGTTCATTCAAAGGCATGCAAAATAAGTATAAGATAATATGAGAGCACATTGTTCATGAACATGAACAATTAAAAATCAAAGCACCCTCAGTGTCAATGTTCATTTGCTAGATGAAATATGAAATAAAAAATTATCTTTTCAAGATTATTCCTTTTAAATACCAGTTTAATTTATTTTTAGTGTTTGGCCATCAGTTCTCTCCTGTCATGCACTCCCCTCACTTCATTTGCATTGCTATCGTTTAATGCACAGATGCAGCCGGCGCGCTTAATGGGAATTTATTTCCAGCTTTAATTACTCATGTATTTACTTAGATACTTGTCCAGATTAATTACAGCTTCATCAACCCCATTTCTGCTGGGTGCTTGATCTGATGGTGTCATTTTTCTTTTTCTCAATCTACATGCCGAAAATATTCATCTTCTTTTTATTTATTTATTTTTTCAACATCTCTCCATGCCAACTTTGATCCCTTTGGATGTCTGATTAAGGTTGAAATTTATTTTACTCGTGTCTGATTATGTCTTATGCTCTTTTGTCTTCTACTGTTTACTTTCACATTGTGCACTTCGGAATGGCATTAGCCTGGACCAGGGTTGTGGCAGTGATGGATATATCAAACCATTTCTGTGTCCATTCAACCTTGTTTCACATCTGAACCCTTTCACAAGAGTGTGGCCTGCTTGTCATTTAGCCGAACACTTTGAGTGGACCATGAATCTAGGTCTAGTCATTGGTATGTAGGACAGCTTATTTCGTATGTTATTATACATATTTTCTTAACATGTTTATTATATATTTATGAGTATTAGTTTGGCAATGTGATGCATTTTATGCTCCAAAAGTTGCTCTTTACAGCTGTTTGACTTCTATGAATTTCTTTCAGCATGAAAGCTTAAGGTCTAGTAAAAAATTAGTGGATTCAATTTTTCCCCAAGGAACTAGGAGTCCTTATGGAAATATATGTTCTGCTTGGTGCTTATAATTGTGCCCATCTGTACATACACATGGTGTTTCCAAAATGATTCTGAAGCAAGACAAAGAATTTGTATTAGTCACCCTTTAAGAAAAAAAAAAACAATGTTAATTGTTTAGTAATGTGTCTTATGAAATTGATAGAGTGGCTGGTCGCCTTCATGGCAGCAGTCAGCATTAACCAGAAGCTCACACTCTGGGAGCACAGCATCTAATCAGTGAATGCATTACCACTGTTGGGGGAGGGGGAAGGGGGGGGGGTTCAACAGGGAGTCAAGATTGAGTAATCCATTAATATTGTATTGCAAGCTTTTTTTTTAGAGAAAAAAAATAGTCAAAATCACCATATAAACCCCACACTTGATAACTCCTCCAACAGATACCATGCAGTGAAAAATCTTTACAGTCACCAGAGTTCAAGTCACCAAAACAGGCTCAATGCATACAAATCAAAGAGTCCAAAGAGTCCAATCACAAAAACATCTCAAGCATGTTTTTTGTCAGTCTTTGATGTCTCCAATTTCACTTAAAACAAATCGCTTGGGCATTCTTTCTGATCTGAGAACGTAGCCTTCTTTCTCTTCTTTTGGAGTAATTTCTACAGTCTTTCTCCAATGCATTCTATACTGTTATCATGTGCAGGACACTGTGAAATGTTGTTTTGTTCTTATTTGTAAGGAAAAAAGCTTTGAACTCCATCAAAAAGTGTCTGCCATTTGTCTAGGGCCATTGTCTGGAGGTCAGAAGACTTGCCATAAGACTAAAAGTACAATAAAATATGAACTTCATGAAACTCTTTTGTGATTGGTGACTGACACCAGAGAGCATAATGGATATTTTCCTGCTTCTCCAAAGGGAATGTTCTAAGGTCACTGTTCAGGGCACTGTGCTGACTTAATGAGAGAATGTTTTTTGTTTGCTGAGTAATCAGGCTTTTTCCTATGCCTCTCAAATCCCTCTTGGCAGCAATATTCATCAGAATCTGTCAAGAACACATCCTCTGGACGAACTCTTGGTAGACTCTCATGAGATGCCCTGCCTCCATGCGTGTGCCATGTGACATCAAAGAGATGATTCCCTACTTGCTATCTGAAGATGCTATATGCCAGATGCAGCAGTATTGAGGATATTGTGGGATATTCAACCACATTCACTGTGTTTTTGTTGAGGCTATTTTCATGTTTAAATGTTTTGCATTTTGTCTCATAGGATATTTGTGTGTGATACTTGCTGAGTAATATACATAACTTTTCCCTAGTTCAAAATTATATACAGATGGTCCCTTCTATTCCAATATAATTCATTCATTGAAAGTCCGTCATGAACTGGATTGTTGAAACCTACATCTCATTTTCCTATAGTTGCTAAAGGTTTAATATCTAGTATTTTTATATAATATGTAAAAATACTAATATCTTGGTTGTCCAGGCATTAATCTTTTCCTGATCATAATATGTTATTATCCCTTTTTCATATATTTACATGTAAACTAATCTTATTTACAACATTCTTTCTCTCCAACATACCTACAGACAGGTGAAAACGCAGTATTCAAACATACATCTGTAAAGCTATAGCTTGAATGAGTATAAGCTCACTCACTCCTGTGTGCTGTTTTCTCAACATTAGCATTGAAAGGCATTTCATTGCAGACAATGTTAAGGTTTTTTTCATTGTATTGTTGTATTCTACTGATTCATACATGCACATACATTCTTGGAAACATTCTTTCTTAGTCTCTTGCACAGCATTCAGATATCAGGTGAAAATATGCAAAGCTATTTTAAAGTTTGATAAAAGTGTTTTATTTATTTTAACAAACTGCAAACATAAATAACTACTTACATACATACTGATATAAAGTAAATGCAACTATACACAAAACAATAAAAATCACAACAATAAAAATATAAAACAAGAATATTTTGCAACAGTACCATAAATACTACTACTTATATAATAAGGTTATAAAATTGATACAAAACAATGCATTACTATATACATCATAAGTGATTTCAGTCCAGTAGAAGCAATACTAGTTCATATTTCAGTCAATTTTACATTACTGATAAAAAGGAAAAAAAATGCTGTCGATAATTATTACATTTTGTCTTGTCAGCTGAGCTGGGAGAGACACACATCTAAATACACTGCAGCTATCAACAGGCAGAGATTACTTTGTGTTGTATACAGTTCTGTCAGTTACTAACATCTGACTGAAGGCCATGTATGACCCACATTTCTGGTACACAGCAAAAAAAATAGAAAAGGCTTATATGTCCTGGAATGACTTGAGATATTGAATGGAGATAAATTGGAGTTCTTTTTGAAGTAAATAAAAATACCACTCATGATGCAAAAATATAGGCAACTTCGCTGACTTTGCTAATGCAGCATTTTATACTTACGAGCTTATAGCACCACAATATGTGGTGGTTAAACTTGCATTTGGAAACAGACGTGGCAATGGGTTGAATATGAAAAGCCAGACTGTAAGAAATATTATTAGGGGTACAGGAGGGTTTATTAAGACTGAGAAGCAGAAGATGATAAAGAAGGAAGTGCAAAGTGGTCTATGTTTAGGTTTTCACTCTGTGACTATATGAAGAGCCTCATCTGAAGCTTGTATGTTCATGAAATGAGGGTAGAAGGTATGAAGTAAATGTATGTAAGGACTGAGATCTCTGGGCTAGTCTGACATTTTCTCCAGGGATCTGTAAAAAGGACTTAACTCTCAGTGTTATATAGGTATGGATATGCCCTTCCAGCCTGTAAATGGCAGATGTTATATCTGCAATCCTAACTCAGGCATGGATTGTGATGATAGGCTGTGTAATAGGCCATTCAAAGACAAATCCTACTTGCCATAACTTTAGGTCAGAGGCCTCAAAATATTCTTTACATTTCTTCCAGATTGTGCCAACTGTAATTAATCATTCATACAATGAACCATATTAATCCATGATGTCTCTTTTTTTGGATCTACACCATTATGACTTCCTCTCATTCAATCTTCTTCTGAAAGCAGATGTAGAGGAATAGATGAAGAGGAGCTCTTGCTTTGAATCACAAAACACCAATAAGGCTCATTTTGAATGTGATGGCTCACTGATGGCTGATCCGTCAAAATTATGTGTCACATCAGAATATTCATTTTCTCCTCCTTAACGAAGCAAGCCCTTCTTCAAAAACATTTTAACATTTTTCAGTAGTGACGTACACACCTGCAACCCAATTCCCGGTCATCAATTACATTGATGTTTATATTCATTCATTTAGCAGACGCTCCAGAGGGACTTACAAAAGTGCATACAAAAAGGTTGGGCTAAGAGCAGAGACAGTGCTAAATCATTTGTGTCACAACTGATAGCAGGTGTTATTACATAACATACAGTGTTCTGCTAAGTGCCATAGTGGGTGCAAGAGGGAATCAGCCAAGCCAAAATATATTCATTCCATGCCATACAGATTCTGTGCTCCTCCTGGTAGAAAATATTATCTGGGGTATAAAAACCAAATAGAAATAGATCAAGAAATAGATATTGATTTAGCACTTGATAACTTTGGATAGTTTAAAAAGGACTACTATGTAAAAGCCTTGTTTCCAGTGGTATACTTCAGAAGGGCTGAAAAAAAATCAGCTATCTTGTCAGTTTGTTTGTGCCCCTGCATATGGCAGTACACAGCTCATTTTGGCACAAAGCACAAACAGAACTGCCATATGTAGATTAGCTAGTTACATTGTTTCAAAAAGTTCAGAATAATAATTTGTGAAACAATGACTTGTATTTCATATTTACTCCAGAGAATGAGGGCATCACAGCAAAGGAACAATACATACAATTAATGCACACATGTATAGAAATGAATAGGTTTCTTTAAAAAAATTACAGTCATACTAATCAAATGAGAATAACCCATAATTGGATTGTTGCAAGAGTAACAGTCCACCCCAGAGGCACTTTAATGTTATTTATTTAAAACCAGGGTGAAAGAAGAAAAAAATGTTGGCAATGTCTAATGTTGGCAATCATTCACACTGACAGATTTACAAGGCAAGGAGAAGCATTTCAGTGCATCCACGACTGCAATGACTAATACCGTGGCTTCAAACAAGGAAAATTACATCTTTGCAGGAATTTGTATTACACAGCTTAAGATAGTTTGTTTACACACAGAATTGCACAGTAAAATGTATTAAGAAAGCAAAATAAAATTTGCTTTGCTTAGAGAACACTGTTGACATGAAAATGTTAAGGATTTCTCTGGATACCACTTTGCCTACATGCCACATTTCATCAGTTATCCTGGGCAGTAGTTATTCCTCAGTCAGGTTAAGGTTTTTTTTTTTTTTTTTTTTTAGAATTATGCTATGGCCCAAATTGCCTAACCCTTGGAACTGCCTAAATAGCCAAATAAAGCATTTATTTTATGACAATTATTTTATTGACAGTGGGGAATACAAAGAACAGTACAAGGTGAGACGTAACAGGCTGGACAGCAAAGAAAAAAAAAAACAAAGAAAAAGGGGAGGTCTGGACCTCCCTTCAATAGTAAGCCAGATGCATGGCCTCATCCACCTGCCTAGCCATCCACTAAAACATAACAAACTAAAATATCAGACTGAGAAAAAATGGTTGCTGTCAGCTCATTTACCAGTTACTCATGCAACCAATACAAAAGCGTATTTTAAAGAACATAACAATTCCAAACAACAAGGGGAGAAGAACAAACCGCTGCTGCTTCCAGTGCCCACACAGCAGCATAGCACCGGAGAAAGGAGTGAAAGAGACAGGAAAAGCTGCACTGGACATTCTTTTATAGGCTGCCTATCCAACCCCACAGCTGAATCTAATCCAACTTAATGAGGGAGACAGAGGTGCACTCCCATGGAGCACACAACCAATCAGCGCCGTGAGCAGGGAAGGGTAACAATTGAGATTGGGTGCACACGCATTAAGAGATTTCTGGCATTTGAGCTTCAATTGAACAGGAAGGTCTTTCATCTATATGCCTTCAATTTCTTGCTTTAATATAATCCTATGCATTATTATTTAATACGGCGGGTTCTGCACATAGGTGAGGAGGAACTGAAAGCCCTTATGCAGAACTGACTGAGTCCATCGAGTCCTCATGTAGCCCTAGGCCTGTCACGTGTCAGTGAGTGAGGAGAGAAAGCTACAGTCCCCGCTCAGCTGTCACAGCAGGGGGGCTGTTATGCAATGCAAAGCAATTTAAACTTATCTGTTTCTGAGCTTAATGCGTTCTGGCAAATGGCATTAGCCAAACTATAGGAGTATGGAATTTGCAAAATAAAAATAGACTGCTGCACAGTGCAGATCATTTATTCTGATATGTCAAAGATGTGTGTTTATTTGAAAGTATGTCAGCCAAGTCGAAATATGACTGTGAAATGTGGTGATGAAAAAGATGTAAAAACTAAAATGTGAAACTAGACATTATATGCATATGAGTGATTAATCAGTGTGCCTTAAAGTGGTGAGGTAGGATGTATGTAGGGATGTTTGTGTCCTCGGGGCTGTGAGTGGATGGTCCAGAGAGGGCAACAGAGCAGAATAGCAGACCAGATTTCAGGTCTCCTTTACTGGCTAGGTCTGATCCTTTGCACTGTGTTCAACAGCCAGGGGATCATGCGGTACTGTCATCCTAATGGGAAAGAGATGTCAGGAGGAATTAGAGCCTCCATAAAACATTCATTTTTAATTTCATTTGATTACAAGTGCATATTTAAAATGGTATTGAATTGTGTATTATAGTTATTTCTTTTCTAAACTCAGAGTATTAAACAAAACGTAAAAAATGAATATTTATTTTGCCTTTTTCCTTATTTTCCCATCCTATCACTCAGGAGGCCTTCTGATTGTGCAAATACGGTTCGATTTCTGGCTGCTTGCACCTACAGAACAATTTAATCCATCTCATCCGCTGAGAATATTTCTTGCCTCTGTCTCACAAACTGTGCCTCTTCCATAATTGGGGAAATTGGTGACAGACAAAGCATTAGGGCAAGGGATTTTACAGTGTGTAATTTGGGAAGCCATCATAGTGTTATGGTTTTCTTTTTTGACTACAGAACACCTGGTTGACAGGAGAGTGAAACACCTTGTCCCAATGGACTCCAAGGCAAAGATAAATTGAAAATTCCATTCAGTATAAATTCTTGAACTATCCTGTCCATGCTCAAAACTTTGAAGAATTGCTTTTAATTACAATATGCCCTTGAACCATGTTGCAAAAACATTTGGAAATAGATTCCCTTGTTATCCTTACTTTTTACTGTGTAATTAAATTGCATTTGCTTTGCAGGCACTCTTATCTGGAGTGACTCACATAGTTTAAAATTTTTACACATTCACACCACTGGATATTCACTGAGGATGGTCCACAATATTGTAACTGACAGGTGTTCCAGACTCTACCCTGATGTCCACGCTCTTCAAATGTGTACTACATGTACCACTGTTAAATAGCTATTTGACGTGTGGCTGATGACCTGTATGCATTTGTTTGCGACTACCTCTTTGCCAGAACTCTGTATTATTATAAAAAAAGAATTCATATCTCGATGGGACTTTTCTTGGTAAAATAAAAGATAAATAATAAAAATACATAAATAACAATCCTTTGCTGCACATGCCATCTTCCTCTTTTTTATATAATTTCTTAAGGCAGCAAATGCTGTAATTGTTAGTTGATCTTTCAAATACTTCTAAATCAGTTGTCATTTGCAGATTTTATAATCAAAATAAGAAGTCAGTTATATTACTGTTATATTCTGTGAAAAGGATTTTAAAATTACAATTCCATTTGGAAGTAAATTCATACCTTTTTATTAATTGACTACTTGACTAAGTGTAATTATATGGAGGAATTCTATTTGCATTCAGTCAGTATATTATCTCATTTAATCTTCCTCAGACACGTGCATATGCATGCACACATATCTTAGGATAGGACAGATTAGACATAGAGATTGGCAGGATCCCTGCTATGTTATATTTTTCCCCTCCTACCTCACTTACCAGGAATACAGTACATCAGGTCTTATTATATACATGGTGAAGTCTGAGCTCATTAATTGATATATAATAAACAAACATATTCTAATATTAAGTATTGTATTTGAAGAAACCAAACTGAATTCTGAATCTACTAAACCCCTAGAACCATATTTAAGTTTGTATTTGTTTAATGTCAACAAAACTTGGGCATGGTTCACAGAGTTAACCACAGAGCCAATTCCCTTGAAAATTTGTGTACATGTGGTGTTCCCACAGGGATGGTGAAGTATTTTAATCCTTGCCATTTGGTATTTATTTGTTTTTGCTTTGCTTCTTTGTGTGTATGCAGTTTATTGTGTATGTGGTAATATTGCATGTGCATTCAAGATATTCAACAAAGGTTTATACCACTTCTCATGAGCTCATGATATCAGAACTTTCTCTGAACACACCAGCTCTCCCTTGGATCTATGTGTACACTACACCAGCAGTATCAGAAATGTTATTCATGCGTATGCTGGTAGGCCAAACTTTCAACTAAAATTCTATCCATGCTTTCTTGATGCTGATGCTCAGTTTAGAATTATTTAAAATAGTTTGTTGCAAAGGATATATTTTAAAGGAAAAGATGTGGCTTTGGATGTATTTTTAAAAGTGAAAACTCCCAAGTACTTTAGTACTGAATTAAATATCTACTTGTGTATTGAAATTTTATTCATAGAGTATGCCAATGTCTTCTGAGGTTTCTGGAGCTGTTATTCAAAGGCATAACAACACTGTATATCTTAGACTTGAATTGAAAATATCACCTTCTTGTTTTAAAACATTATGTTTAAAATTCAAATAGTAACAATGAAAAGACATGCATATGGCACTCATATTTTTGATGTTTTCTGAAAAGGAAACCTGCATGTGTGTGTTAATCTAAGCAATTAACTACATTGGTTTTAAAAGGGGAAAGTTGGTATGAATTCTAGGTCATATAGTAGCTCTGCATCTCATTAATTGCCTCACATATGCAAATTCACAAATATTTAATTTAAATTTTGATGTGCATTCCCAGGTGTACTGTCTGTTAGACTTGCCTATGTATGGAGCAGTTAAGGTTGGGTTTGGCCAATGGCTGTTATTTTTCCCATCTTTCAGGCTACTGCCAGGCCAGTGATAAAACATGCTGCTCTTTACTTTGGTCTCATGACCAGCTGTGGGAAGTGTAGATCAGTACTCCTACTCAATTAGACGCCTAGAATGCCACCTCCTAAGGCTCCTTCTCACTCCTATTTTTTATTTATTTAGTTATTGATTTATTATTACAGGATACAAAGCACTGCAAAAATTATATGTTTTTCTTTGTTCTTTTTTTTCTTTTCAGGATGTCTCTATGAAAATAGTAGGGAGCTTTCTTCCCATTAAGAAATAAAAATTCCTGTTTTCACCCAGTGCTTCTGTCACCGGGCATGGGCTAGCCATGGGCTGGCCCATGATACTGGCCAGGTTTCTTTTGTTTTATTCCACAGTTATGCACCCAGTCCCCTCATTCTTGATCCCAGATACATTTCAATTGTTTATTATTAACAATTCATCAAAACAGAGATACACTTTTAGGTGCAGACTTCCCTATTTCTAACCCCACTCCACTGCTCTCTTTTGACTGACACCCCCCCACACCACCCCAGGAACCCCGTTGCTCCTCAGACAAGCTGCTGGAAGTTAGCTTGCACCCAATCCCATACACACTGCACACCACACTTTAAGCGGCTTTCCTCTCATGCATTCTGGCGCTACTAAGCACATCAATGACTACTCTGCACTCGAAACCAGGAATCCCCACACTCAGAACTCCTCCCCCAACAGCCTCACTTTAACAAGGCCATCTCGTATTTCCGCTACTGCACGCGTGGGTAGGGCAAAGCACTGCACCCAGGGAGTCAACAAAGTACCCCAAACCAACAGAAAAATAAGCAGGGTTTTGTGTCAGCCCATGCTGCTTTTCTGGGCCTGTCTACACCCAAAAGAATAAAAATTAAAAACACAGACACCACCCCAAAGTCTCACTCACTGGCCCTGATTCTGCCCTCCGGGCCTCCCTATTCCCTACTGTGTAGTTCCTGGCATCCAGCCACCTGACTCTGCATCTCCTGTCCACTCACCTTTATGAACTGCATGCAAGCAAAGAGAGAGGAAGCAGTCTGTATCAGTGGTGCAGCCAAAACTCAGAGCATAACACTCACACGTAATTCAGCCCCCCAATGTAGTACATTCCTTATTGTATGGGGAGTGTCTCTGAAATCATGCTGTTGACCTCCACCCCGGGCACTGATCTGCCAGGTGGTGCTGCCGCAGTCTAACCCTCCTTATCTCCTTCTTGTCGTCATAGGTTCATCCCTCTGGAGATGCCCCACCCTGCCAGGCATACCACCAGCAGGTACACCACTGTTGTCACTCACAAACGCATTCACTTCAATGTAAATCAAACACCAACAAAGCTGACCTGTTTAAAATATATAATTTGCCTGCTCACTAGCCAGCCAGCTCATCTGGCTGTCATCTCCTAACACAGAACAAACCATGGCTTTTGTCTCCCCCGCGCCACCAGTCCTAATCAGTAAATTTTTCCAGGTGTGCTCAGTAACAGTAGCTGAAATGGTAAGCTAATTAATTAACATGGAGTAGGACAGGGTGTAATATTACTGTGTTTTCCTATGGTACATACTATATTGATGCTGTGTTGATGTTTGTGGGAATGTGGCTATCCTCAGATAGGCACCAGTTATGTAGTGAACTCTGCTGTCCTCTGAGCAGCAGCAGTTATTTAGTAAGGATATGTAAACTCGGTCATGGATATAAAAATTAATTCCGTGTGATTGTTCAGGTTTGCTGAGCTTGTTTGTTGATACAAAGTACAGATAACACACTGATGTAACTAATAAAAACAAATTTGTTAACTGCAATTCAATGAACAAGCAATGAAAGGGAAAAAGAAATGGGCAAAGCAAGACTGGAATGACAAAATCAAACAGACAAAGACAAGAAAAGTTAGATTAATGAATAGATCAACCAGAATATGGGAGCATCTGTTATCGGCAATGGCTTCATCTTCCAGAGCGATGTTCTATTGTTCTTACTAAACCTATATAGAATCAAAGACCTGGTATCCTGTGTGGGCTCACAGTTTAGTCACTTGTTCAAAACCCATGGCTCCAATCGGCACACGGTCTAATCGGAAGTGGAAGTCCAAATCAATGTTGCGTGACAAATGCAGGATGCAGGACTCTCAAGCAACCTCTGTGTGACAACTGCCGGAGCTCCCCATTGAAGCAGCAGACACAGCAAAGGTGTGAAGTGCTACGCATGGATGGCTGAGCTCCAGGATATCTGCTTTTTTTAAATAGAATGCAATGCAGATGAAGTTTTGATACAGATGGCACAGTGTTGCTTTGTGGTCTGATATGTGGAATCATGCAAAGAACAATCCTACTCCCCTTCCAGGTGGCATGGGTCCATATATACTACAGGGTGAAGCACTAAAATCCCACCTTCCCCTTACATTTTCAACTCGTCGGGGTGGGGCCCAACCAAAATCTGTCTGAGGGTGCTAAAAAACCTGGAAGTGTCCCTGATTTCAGCAAAGTCCCTTCTTCTCCTGGCTCAGCTCCAGTCACTTGTTACACCCATGTGATATTGACTGCCCAGTATTGATGGAAAGCACTGAAAATCTGTTTTCAAATAATTCACTGACTGCTAGCCTGAAACAGATGGAATACAGAGGAGTGTGTTAAAGTGACATCACTTCAGATCCTGCAAGTGTAAATGTGGGAGTGAACATTTCACACCTATGGTGTGGAAGTTTGTTTTGTATGTGCATACCACACATCCTCGCTCAGAGACTTACCCAGTATTATTTAAGAGTCACGTTGGCATTTCACATCTTTTAGTTAGCCATACCCACGTACCCTTGCTGAGTAGTGTGTGGGCATTCAAATCTTGAGCCCCAAAAAGTGTCTGAACAGTGATTTCTTAGCAAGGTACTTATAGGGAATAATGTGTCACAGTAACACCAAGAACATTCAATGCAAATTTAATTGCATCTGAAAAGTCCATACCTCAGAAGGTGAAAAAGAAAACCATATCCTGTGTTTTGTGATAAACTTGCTACACCTGTCATATAAATCCCAGCAAATGGGTATGCATCAGTCATTCTGTGTATGCATTCAGCATTTAATTTTGAGGCTATGTCAGCTGTAACTATGTATTTTAATTTATCATTCTTGTACCCTTCAATTATAAATTACTAAACCATGGGTGCAGATGGAAAAATTGACAGTACAAATTATTACATCAAGTATTGCAGATTGGTGAATTCACGGTACGAATTACTGGAGGGAATTTTATTTTTTGACCACATCGTCTAAGGGGCTCCATACTAGCCTGCTTGTTTGCGCTGCTTTTCCAAGCTACTACTCAAATATGGATGGTGATTAAATAAGAATTGAGATTTTAAGGCCATTAGGGAATGATTACATTTTCAACATGATATTTCTTTGCAGAAAGGATTATAAATTGTATTTGAAATGTGATCACTGAGAATAGTTCAAAATGGTGATAAACCATAAAGCACATTATACATATTTTGCTTGTATAAGTTTGAGCTCTGGAAAAAATTAGATTATTTGCAAATGTAATGTGATTAGCTTTAAAGAATATAAGCCTCTGCAGGCCTCTTAGGGGAAGCATACATCTCAAACTGAATCAGCAGAAAGTAAGAGTTGCTGTCTTATGGAGTCAATGCCAGATTTTCTCCTTTTTTCCCTTGCAATGCTGCTGCACTCCCTGATTGTGAAAATCCAGAGGTCATTGCAATATCATTCAACTGTGAAAACAAGCCCTGATTCTCTAACAAGCATATTATTCTCCATTAAGAATCCATTGCACACCCACAATACTATTATTGCTACGAGCATGTAGCAAGTAATGGACCTAAAAGCGGGGTTCTGTCTGTACAGTGAAATAGATATGCTCCAGTCTAACAGAGCACATAAATAATAAACTGTGGATAGTGGCTGAATCTGTGAAAATGATCCCCCCTCATCGTCTTATTAGAAGAATAGAATAGTTGGGTGTGTTTAACTACTGTATGACTGTGCAAATGAACACTCATACTTACTCCGTATGGGGCAGATTCAGACTAGAGATCTGTACATATATATTTGAATAGAAGTATATGGCATGTATGAGTAAAGGTAATAAGCATTACCTTTAAGATCAATGTCTGAATTAATTCACCAATTACATATGCATTTAATTCAGAACACCTGTCATCTTTTTTAAACATAATGCTTAGAAGGTAGAGCTGACAATTAAGCTGACAGACAAGGAGACGCTTACAAAACTGAAATGCTTGCTGCTCAAATGTTATCTTTTTTTTCTAATCATAAGCAACATTACACGATCAAATACTCAAAATCCACCTGATTCGGTTTTAAGTATATATTTTATTAAACGAGTCGTACCCCCCTGAGAGCTATAACCATTTTCATTTTGTGTCCCTTCACAGTTAATTCAATGCAAGCCACTTACTGGACAGATGTTTCTAATCACTTACAAGATTAAGTACCTCCTGCTATAAATGAGACTTTATCGTTCATGAAAAGATCAGTGTTGTAAAACCACCATTTGTGTCAAGGATAAATTGCTTTGTAGGTCAAAACGAGGTTTATATCATTCGTCATCAATATATACAGTTGACCCCCTATAATTGTATAAGGGATAATTGCTTGGCCTGATTGTATATACGCAGCTGGTCAAATTTTCATCTGAATGATTTTAATTAGTCCTTTTATGTACATATTCCAATAAATTACATTATGTGACAGTGATCCTGATCATATGAAGTTAGCAGGAGTCTGTTTAATAGTATCAGTGTAAAGGGGGTGGCGATCATTATTTTCACTAATGTAAATGGACATTTAACATGCTACAGTATTAAATATGTGTCAGTTTTATTATAAATGTATGGATTTGCTGTATAGTTCTCATATGAATATTACTCATATCTCATATTACTTTTTCCTTTTTTCCTGAGTGAAGAGACATTGTTACACAGCAGAGAAAATGTTTTTTAACAACCAAATGCTAGCAGCATTCCAGTGTTTAACCTTCCAGTCTTGTACTGCTAAGGGCACTAGACATCAAAGATTAGTGTGAAATACTGAGCTTTAATTGATTCAATCCATGCATGATGATTTGCTCCTGGTTGCAGTTAATAATAATAATACAGTAATACAATAGAAGGATAAAATGCACTGTGGAGTATTTGATGATATATGTGCAAACTGCAGAATGACGTTTAATTTCAGATGCCAAAAGACTGATTCCAGTATGGATAAATATCTAGTTGAAACCATTAGAAATAAATTCTATTGCTGGTACATCTTTTAGTGAATATAGATAACATTTTAAGTTATACATAATTAGCTATATAATATTGGTTGGGCAGTTAAATAAAGTACTCAAATTGATACCCAACATCCAACATAACCTTTGAAAGACCAATTGGATGGAGCAAGAGTATTATGAAAGGAGCTGGGTAATTTGCTAAATTGTTGTTTAATTTCTTTTTGAGTGCTTGATATAGATCCAGTTCTAACCCACTTGAGACAACAAAGGACAAGTACCTTGTGTAGTAAACTCAGTCTTTATTGCAATATATTGCAGTGTAGTATAGTGGTAAGAAGCAGGGCTCATAACCAAGAGGTTGCTGGTTTGATTCTCCACAGTGGAGCTATTGTTCTGACCTTGGGCAAGGTACTTAACCCAGAATTGCCTCTGTAAGTAACTAAGTAATGACTGTAATGTAATGACAGTCTTTCTTGAATTGACCACACTGATGAGCCCCTGACTTTCCACAGTATGTTTTTCAGAAACAGGAATCTATATTAAAATGGAACACACATCATCAGAAATGGAACAGAGGCGGTCTCTTTAAAATGCAGTATATATTAAATGCATCACATCACACCACCCATGTGCCATTTAGACATTTAATTTGTGAGCTGACTAGACAAAGCAGCAGTGGGTTCACCTCCATTCCCCCACGCTGGCACAGTGCGCCCAGACGAGACCCTGTAAATATCATGCTGCCTCATACCAGCTGTTTCCAGCTGCGGCAAATGTGCTGGCAAAGTGCACTGCCTCACTCAGACTCCCTGCTTAACTCCCCAAACGAGTCATTAGCAATCTGCTCATTCCGACACAATGCAGGACACACGATCTTGACTGAGGTAAAGAGATATCAGGCCTTATGAACTGCAGCATCAAACAGTCAAAGTCGTTACTTTCCATCACTTTAAAAATCAGCCATGTATGAAAATAATTTCTCAGTGTGGCTGTTAACATTATGCAGAGCACCACTGTGAAAAATATCTTGGTGTTTAATCCAATTATATTGAGTATGTTAGTGTTGTAAAAAATGGCTGTAAGTGACTGAACACCAGGACCAAATGCAGCAATGCTGGCTGTAGAGGCAGCCCTCCATGCTTCATGCATATATCTATATTGCAATATTTCAGATAATGATAATTTGAGATAACATGTGAAGCAAAGAGGACAATGATCCCATAAGGAGAGAAATGACCAACCTCACACAGAGCCCTTTTCATGCTGAATTCATAGAACAATGGAACTGACATTATTAAAACTAGTTAGTCAGTAAAATATTAAACATCACCAGATCAACCATTCCCTCAATTTCTGCAATGTCTATCCCAGGCTTCCACACCCATCAATCACAAAACATTAAAGTGATAATTGGGTTCTAATAATCAAGCAATAATATATAAAGGATGCTCTACGGAAGTGATGGTAGGATATTTTATATAGTATACAGTATATATAGTATATAAAGTATTTATATAGTATACATAGTATACAGTATGGTATGAACACTGGCAGAAAAGCTACATCTAAAAGCTGCTGGACCGATTACCAGTGATGGAAATGTACCATTGTTTTGGTGGTACCATTACCATGAACAGCTTCACCTATTCTGACATTATAAACAAATGGAAGTTGTTATTTTAACAAAATAATGTTTATAGCTAGTGTAAACTGTCCATTTAAAAAGTTACCTAAGGGCAAGGGAGAAGTCTTCGTTACCATTGAAAAAAATGGATGGATGGGTTTTTATGAAAATTTAAGGAATAATTGTCGCTTGTCAGTTCAGTCTGCACACATTTTTGTCCACAGTGATGCCAAAATGTCAGAAATGTTACACTTTAGATTTTGACCAGTAGTTTATATGTGACTTGGTGTGATGCATGAGTTATCAATAAGAGGAGGACAGTGATATAACTATAATGAAACCCAATTCACAGTTTTCACTGATTTATTTTAAGAATAATTGAGTGTCATGGTCCAAGATTTTATTGTTTTTTATTATGTTGGCACTGTAGAAGCTGACATTTCTATAGTCCCAGGTGCACTGCTGTCAAAGTCAACTGTTTGGACTATAGGGAAGCTGCTTGGAAATTTGTTCAGGTAGGTATTTTGACTTAGAGTGTGTTTGTACATCACTCTTACATGCTGTGCATTCAGGTATTTTTTCCCTGTTGTTACTGTAAAGAAGCCACAGAACTCTTAACAAACAACAAATAAACATCCAAATAGTGTTTCATGTACAAAATAAGAACACAGTATCAGCCTAATATTAACTGTTAAAATATTAACACTTCTTATAAATAAATATCTTTCAATTCAGCTTTGAAATTTTGTTGACTCCCATTATAGAAATGCAGCTACAACGTAATGGCCATGTATGTCAATCATTTGATAACAAAGTGCACTGAAAGGTAGTCTAAGCTTACAAAGCAGTGACAGAAATTAAGTATAATACACATTTGTTATTATTAAAGATTACCATACCTTCATGAGAGGGGAAAAAAAAACTTTTATTCTTTCATGTGAATTTTTAATGTCTTGTGTTTACAATCTCAATCATTTATGTGGACAGCCATCAGGACGCTCTACAGAATAGAATCTCTTCTGCTGTAGGGAAAAAAAAAAAAAAAAACTTGGGACCACAGTAGATTATATGGTCCAGTGGTACAGAATAAGCAGTATGAGCTATGTGTGAAATTAAATTGTTCTGGGGATATTGTATCAACTCTCTCATGGTACTGCCCTGTCCTGTTTTTATTTTGTTTGCAGCAGTATTTGTACAAGTTTTTAATGATCTTCAATGTACATATCCTATAAAATGTATTAGGTGTGGCAAAGCTAGCTAGATATCTAACTAGCTAGATGCCATTTTCATTATACTGAATGCTACTGTAACTGAATCAACATGTCGCTCACCCCTTTCAAACACAACTGCATTGAAATGTGCTTTACTGAAATGAATACCCTTTGTATTTGCAAGCTAGTTAAATATTGCATTTTCAGACAGACCACACAGGCTTACTAATAGGGAAAATTATATCTCAAAATATTTTTATTTAGATTTTATTTAATAAGGTGCAAATTTGTTAAAATCAATGCAGGACACAGAGTAGCACATATAGAATAGCCTCTTTTTTCATTCAAAATGCTTTCATTCAAAATATTCTGTTCCACCCCACACCATTGACGTGAGCCCGGGGGATTCACTTTTGTTCTACCCTCACGCTCTTCAAGCTGTGTTGTATCACAGTTGTATATTCTGCTGCATGCACCTCTACCTCGCTAGGTAACTAGTTAGCAACATGGCCTTAGACACATTCTGACTGTTCCGGGATAACTCTGCCAGTTCTCTCACAGTACTGTGTCTTGGCAGTAGAGAATGCAGAGAATGTTGTTGCCAAATGGTCATATTCATCTCACCGTTCAAACAACAGTATTATAACGCATTTTACAATAAAACAATTTCCTTTTGTATTTGCTAGCTAGCTAGTTATTTTTTCAGACAAAACCTGAGTGGTCCACTCCATGGGATGTTAGATCCTAAAACCAGTGCACTTCAGAAACATAGGAACGTATAGTACAGGACATATGGAGAATAATACCATATGACAGGGGACATATCTGCAGTTATTTGTACTTGTGTAGGGGCACCAGTTGGTACATTAAGGAAGCCAAGTTAATTGGCCATATCTTTCCATGCTTGTAATATACAGGAGCACAACTCTTTTGGGAAGCACATATCTGAATTGGCTCCTTCGTTTGTAGTATGCATTCAGCATGAGTTTGGAGCTGAAGAAGATCTGCTCATTAATGTTTTGAGGAATTGTCTGAAGGCAGAGATCTGATTCTTGCTTTTTTCTGTGTCCTGACTTTTCCAAACCGTCAGTAATTTGTGCCACAAAACAGAACTGTTACGAGGTACCTCATGTGTAACTATATTTTAACTTAGCTAACTTGACTTATCCCATATTTATTCATGTGTAAACATTTAATTTACAAGGATGTAACCCTCATACATAACATTAATGAATAATTATAGTCTTATAATAGATTGAATGGATCAAATAAATCAGTAAACTTTAAATTTAGATGACATCATAAGAGCAGCTATTTCACCTGTTTAGGTAATGTCTCTGCTCTGTTAATATGAAATATGAAGCATATTGAGGACAGTGTTATATTTTATTTCTCCAACTATTGAAGATAATCCATAAAATATAAGCACAGAGTGAAATGCTGTTGGCCTTGAATAACTCAATAGACCTATTCAGCTCTTTGGCACTCTGCACATCCATGTCTTCTTGCACACTGAAGAGTATGATCCTCAAACTACAAATACTACCTATTGGCTTCCTGTTTTCATATCTCAAAGTGAAAATGTTTCAAAAGTATATAATGGTCACACTATAGCAATAGTGGCTGTAGCATCTGTTGCAACAGCAAAAGTAACAAAGGGGTTGCCTTATAGTCAAGATTTGGTAAATTAGATTCTTTGATACTGTAACTGTTCTTATGCAATAGCTGAATTTGCATCACAGCTTGAAGAGTTATGCATGTTAATGCCCCCCTTGTCAAGTTGGGTTGGCATAGTCTCCATGGAAACATACACTCATCCAGCAGAGCTAGAGGACAAGCTGAACATTTGTATCAGTTACTAGCTGTTAAATGAGTGTCCCTTTTAATGGTCACGAGGCACGGTTTCCAGTGAAATTTTAGCGTGTGTAAATATAGCACTCATTGCAGATTGTGCTTCATGCCAAGTAAGCTCCCTTGAAGTAATTTCCGTTACACCAAAATTAATCAACAAGACCTTTAAGAGTGCTATTATTGTCACCTCTAGTCGTCCTTGTACTTTGTTCACATTTAGTGCCCAAGTAGCCACGTAATTCAGGTATTAGTCATCGCTCTGAAACTAATTATATCTCTGTAATAGTCTGTGGAACAACCTTTCATGATGTAATTGAGTAGGAGGGAAGACATTAAGAGGTTAATAGTGAGGCAGATGAAAAAGGCAATTGTACAAATTGTGCAGTGTTGTAAATATTGTCTTCAATTGAAGTGTTCAAGTCAAGAGCAAGCACAGAGCTCCATGTGCAGGTGATTTTCCTGGATCAGTATTGCTCAGGTTGAAGTGCTACCCTGACCCATACTGTGTTCTGAGGGAATATTTTAGTTTATTTTTCATATGTAGAATAAAGATCATGGTCCTTACTGTTAATGTGTATTTAATCTGTAATCTGTTACACTGTATTTCCACATCCTTCATTAATAATGAATAAACCACTGCCAGTCCCTTGCTTATCCTGATATGCCCGTTAAAGGCTTGACTGATGGATCATTGTATAGCTTTATCAACCATCAGCTAAAAATCAAGAGGTGTCCACAATTTTGAAAGCATTAAAATGCAATAAAAATTAAACATAATTAAATCCATTAATGCCATTTTTAAGTGTTGCCAGCTAATGTGATAAACCTTAGATTTCCAGTTGTTTGCATTCATGTAAGTATAATTAAACCCCATTTTTAAAAATCTATATTGTGTATATAAATATATATACACTCACTGAAAAATGTTATATGGTCCTTGGTAGCATAGTGTCCTTGGGTTTGTATGCTCTTTCTGCTATTTTTATAGCTGTATTTTTTCTCTTGAAATCCACTTCTTGAAAGATTGACTTTATAGGTTGATATGCTGGGGCTATTGATTTACTTTCACTCACAGATACACACACACAGTGTCTGTATATGTCTGTGTGTGTTTAACAGACATTCATGTCCCAGTCACAACTAAATGTGCAAGTTGTGCATAAATGTGTGCGTGCGTGCGTGTGTGTGTGTATGTGTTTGCACACATGTACGTGAATGTGTGTGTGACTGTTTTAATTCATGCCCTGCTTCAGCACAGAACCTACCTATGCTTGCCTGAAGGATTAAGGATCCAGAGAGGATCCATGACATTTCCTGTCTTTGCAGAAAGCTGGAGCAACTCCTAGGCATTTAGTTGCTGCTTGGTTCTTTTTCATCATAATATAATAGGAGGATTTATAAAGACAAAGTAATGTCTGCAGATGTGTTTGGAACCACTGGGAGAGTATGTACATTTGGTTTGATCCAAGTAAACCAAATACAGGCAGTTCCAAGGTTATGTATCATTTGATCTATGTAAACTTGACTTTATGTAAACCCCCTTAAAATATAAAAATATAAATTAAAAAAAAAAATCTGATACATGTAATGAATATGGATGCACTATAAAATGGAGCAGTATGAATGCATTGCACATTAATGTAAATAGGGGATGCTTATTTAAATGCAGGTCTCAAGACCAAATCTGAGTATTATAAAATTTGAGTTATGCAATGACTTCCATAACATAACCTTTATGTAACTTGGGAACTGTCTGTATGTAAGCATCAAGAAGTACTTTGTCAAGTCATAAATGTAATCATGAGATTAAAGTCAAAATGCAAATTTGGTCATTGTTTTAGATATGCTCATCAATTAACATATAACTGATCGACAAAAGAACAAGACGACCAAACATTTCTGTAGCTTTTTCAAATTTCTAAGAGAAATGTGTCAACAACAGTTACTGGTAGTCTCCATATTTCTAAATGATAGATGTTAGCCTATTGACAAACATGCCATTTTCCCAAAAAAATGTATTCAGTTACAACCTGGAATGGAAAGCCTTCTGACAAAATTCAGAAGTCTGGTAGGAGAGACGACTGTGCACCCCTGTTTGAATCAAACCCCTACAAAACTGAGGGAGAGGGGAAATTATCCTGAAGCGTTGTCTCGCACCCATCTGAATTCCTCTTTCCCTGTCATCCCACACACACTGAAAAGGTAAATATCAGAGAAGAGCCAGAATTACCCCTCGGCCCTGTCAGCACAGTGTGTGGTTGAATGCTGTCCAAAGTCTGCATTGGCAGCATCTGTTCTGGAATCACCATCACCACCAACACCGCAGATAAATGTTTGCTAATTATCTGTTTGTAGTCTTCGGGTTGTTGTCGTCCCAAAAATAATACACACAGGAGGGGCTTTTGTGCTTATTTAAACATCTCATTTCCTTCTCCCTCTCTGCCAAACCGTAATTGTTCAACATGCCACCCACTTAACTACAGTCAAATCCAATTATACCTTCCAACAGATATCAATACTTTTAGTTCTGTGACCACTTTACCTGATTGAATTTTCTTACGCGTTAGATCCTAAATAGCATTGCCTGGAGTATTAAACTGTCTCAAGTCTCCAGATACTGCAGTGAGATGCACTGTTTGAATTATGCAGTCCTCAGTCTCCATAAAACAGTTTGAAATATAAGATAAGGATTTTAGGCGGGTGTTATGCAAACCAGCAACAGTATGATCTCTGTGTCTTGAATATCACTTGACCCCCCTGTGAGATTTGTATTCTTAGAAGTATTTAGGGAGGCCCTATTATTGTCACGTTCGTTATAGCTTGTATATGGGAAACATGATATTTCACAGCTTGGAAGGAGCTCCTGCTTGTATACTCAGACAGATCTGGGTGTTATTAGTACCTGTGCTCTCACCTCTCCAAAGCTGATTAAATATGCACAAATGTTTGCTTACAAAATTTCATTTTCTGTAAACTGCAACCAACTTTTTCAATTTCAGCCTTCAGTCATGTGGTAAACAAAATATTTTTAAAGTATTGACCATTGACATTGTTTTTGTTTTGATGACAAATGCCAAAGCAACAAGTTCCCAACAGATTGTATATATTATTCATCTCTGAAACATTGTCTCTACTTTGTCATCAGGTGTAGCATCATAGCAAAATTTTTACACTCCCCAGAGGGCCAACAAGGTCCTCCTTTGTGGTTTATTGAAAATTACAAGAACAACAAAATTATACATCAACACTCTAAACCATCCTGTAAGATTTTCACAGCTCTCCTTTGCCACAAGCTTGTGCTTTCCAATGTAACCTTTCCAATGGTTGCTCAACGCACGATCTCAAAAGTATTCCCGTTTACACAAGGGTACCCTGTTGATTCCCAGTTGGTTTTCCAAGCCCGCTCTGTGATTATGCATTTCATTTTTAATACACCATTGCATTTCCACAGGCACAGTTTTTAAATTAAACACTTGGGCTGCAGAAGGAAAATTGAAAATATAACAGATTTAATGCAACATTTAAAAAAATGTGTTTTCTACACAATTCAGAAGATCAGAGGTCATAAGCCGCCCAGTCTTCGATCATGTAAAGATGAATACTTGTTGCATTCAATATATTGTTTTTACATTTCTGATATTGTAGCCATAATGATAAAATATGATTTGCCCTCAGAATTTGAAAAGTAATGGTAAACATTCAGTCCCTGTGGTTAGAGACACTAGAACACAATATTTTATAAGGTATGTATTTATTCTATGACATATTCAAAGAACTTGAACCTCCAATCAGTGACTTATCCCATTCTTTCAGCTGATAGAAATTTTTCATCTGAACTTACTACCACAACATGCAAATACAAGTCAGAGATCATTAGCAATCTGGAAATTTAACTAGCTAATGTTAAAGTTTCCATAGAGGACTTGTCAGTGACACAAAATGTGTTCAATATTGTCATATTTTTAAATTTCTTCACCATGTAAAAAGACATTGAATAAATGTTGTTCCATGTCACCCATCAGCCTACACCAACAATGAATATGGTGACATCATTAAATTAGCAAAAAATGATGAACATACCTCATTTTTGACATAATCCATCATTTTTAATATTAAAACCAGCCTGATGACTCAAGCTGAGGTTAAAATAGAAAAGTGTTGTCTAATCAACACAATTTAAAACATAATAATAAAATTATAAAAAAAAAAAAAAACTGACCTATGTTGTTGTAAATTTGGTTCGGTGTTGCATGCACAACCGACACGGTTGTATTATTCTATACTAATATAAAAATATATCCCACACAGGAATCAATGTAACTATTGACCCTCTTAGTGACATTGTTAAAAATAGATTGGGAATCTGTAATTTTGTCATATACACAACCTAATTTACATGTGGCTGTATGATTCAATACCAATGTTAAAAATGTAATCGTGGATATTCAGAGTTTCTTGTCAGGTCTTTTCTCCAGTATCTGAATGGTGATCATACCTGCAGCTACCTGTGCCATATAAATTTACAGGCTGTTTAATGATTCTTGGTGTCAAATCAGAGGTTACTTACACTGAATGGTAATGAACCAAAATAGTTTGTCCTTTGTACATTTTCCTTGAGGTTTTGCCTCAACACAGCATTTAGATTAATTTTAGTACCTCTCTGGAAAATTGATTCTACATGGGCAATATCTCTAGTAACTCACATCGGTTATATAGATGGACACAGGTAGACAACATCTTACTCTAAGGGCTTAAGTTGCCACAATTAACTGCAAAATAAATGGGGTAATTTAAAGAAAACTGACAGTTTAGTGACAACTTCAAATTATCTCAGAATTGTTATATAATTTACATTGAGGCTCGACCAATCTGACAATGTAGAATTAATAACAATCTCAAACGGTATTATTGAAAGTTTAGCTGTAAATGACATAAATAACTGTAAAGGGCAAGTTCAGCCTGCTCATTCATTGTTTTCAGGAGGTTGCTGTACTGCTGTAGCTGACTCCATTCATGTAAACATGGAAGCAAGTATAAAGGTTTATCGTATTCTAATCCTTTGGTGAGACTTGCTTCCTTTAAAGTAGACAAGTCAAAATCATTTCAACATTCCCTCCCCTGTTATGACAGCACAGCATGCCATTATGTTGTAATTTGATCCTCTGAATTGTTGGTCAGATATGCTGATAACCAGTGTTCTCTTTCTCAGGTGTGACATGCGGTGTCAGAACGTGTGCTGCTTTCAGCTTAGTTACGGCAAGTACCTACAACATCAATAAAAAATACTTTCTTTTTACCACTAGTTCCATTAAAGTGTTTTTTTGACATCATGATTATGAACATAAATGCTGAGGCAATATGAATATCCTACAGTGACACCCCATATTACTGGCTGTCGTCCCCCAATCCCTGTATATAACAACCTTTACTGGTTTACTTGTCTTTTTTTTCTTCATTTTTTTTAATAGGCAGTCTGAAATGACAAATGACAAAATGAGCATACTTTAAGGCACTGATTCTCAATCCTGCTCCTGGGGGCCCCCTGCTCTGCACGTTTTCCATCTTCCTCTGCTCTACCTACCTGACTGAACTCATCAGTGGCACTTTTGATTAGCTGAGCACACCTGATTTAATCAAGAGCATGTTAATCACACTAATCAGGTGTGTTTGAAGCAAGGAGAGATGGAAGATATGCAAGACAGTGGACCTCCAGGAGTAGGATTGAGAAACACTGCATTAATACACACACCACAGGAGGTTGAGGTAGTTCAGAAGAGCAAGATCAATATCTCTATTTTGGAGTACTGCAAGGTATTGTTAACATCATATTGTTAAAAGAAAAAGTCAATAGATTGAAAAGCCAATATAGCTGTTTTTCTTCTCTTAAGACCCTCAAGTTGTCTTAAGAGAAGAAGCCATCATGTGTACAGTTATATATGGATGAGTTTGGGCTTTGAGCTGGCTCAAAAGAAACACTACAAGGATTATGACATGAATATCAAATGTCCAATTTAATAATATCATAATTGACCCTCCAAGCACAAGACAACAATTAAGTGTCACTTTTGGTTGATGTTAAGTTGTCAATTAATATGAGTTCAATGTACATTCAGCCACTAAAACAATTGAATGCCTTTGTTTAACTATAGTTGTGAAAACATTGAAGATTTAATATAACAAAGGACCAATATTTTCAATATTGAAGTAAGGTTGAGACGATATTGCAGCTCAAAATAACAACAGTAATACAGTTTTAAATCAACATATATTTATATTTGATCCATAAATGCATTTAATTTTCTGAGTGTGTGCATCCCCTGAACTGAAGTAGCAAAGTAGTTTCAAGCAGTTCCATATAAGCCTGTAAATGGCACCCCATGTCCCCTGAGAGATGATTGCACTGAGAATGTCCTTGCCATGTGAACTAGCTGCAGCTGGTGAATTCAACTGGTTATTACTGCAGAAATATGGCATCAGGAAGACCTGTCACCCCAATGAAAATGACAGAAGGGAGCTGAAAGAATGTGACACTTTTGGGTCGAAAAGTCACAGCTGAATATGAACTTCTGTATGTTATTATCTAGAATATTGGGAATAAGTAAGAACTCAAAATGTGTGGATGAAAATGTCAACTGTCTTATTTTTAAAATTCCCATCACCTTTCTTGCTCTATTTAATCAATGGTGAGGGACAGTAACACTTAATTGAATAATTCTGCACTTAATTATTGGCTTAAAGCTTTACTTAAGTTACAAATGAGTAGGTAAGACACTTTAAAATTTCAGAGGCATTAGATACCACAATAAAATATACCATTTATATACCAATTAATATATCATTATATATTATTAGTTTTTTTCTTTTCTTAATATCTAACTTTTTCATGATAGATGTGCATTTAATTAAAAATGCACAAATATAGAGCAGCATTGCATGAGCTTTCAGTTGTGATTTTATGTTGGAGAAATAGCACCAACTAAAAATGTACTTCATTGAAGTCAATGAGATGCTTTGTCTGGCTCTGACTGAATGATAACAACATGATGACAAAGCTTTTAGGGGGTAAGATGAGGGCAAAGATGGTGGCAATAAGGGCAACTACAAGAGGTTAGTGGAAGTAATTGCCTGGAATTATGAACCTCTGGCTCTTCATTTGGAATCCCCAGCTCTGTTTCCTGGGAGTTCAAACACAAAACAGGATGATCTAATTGCATCCATTTTGCTGTAGTGCTAGAGAGGCTGACCGAAGTAATCACAGCTCCTTTTTTGCATGTCAGATCAATGAAATTACTTACATTCCTCCAAGCCTACCTCTGGATTATCCTATGTTATGCAGATGTTATGGGAATCGTTCAAGAGCATTTCATTGTTGTTGTTTTTTAATAGTTGTGATGCTTAGTCAGTGTTCACCTTTGTGCATGCGCTATTTGCCTTTTATGTGGTACTTGTTTTCGGTGTTACTAGGCAGTCTGGACAGCACTCAGGTCAGGTGAGACACAATGCACAGGGGCATGAGCAGTATCTCCATACCCACAGCAGGATACAGGGAACTCCAGAAAGTTCTGCACTCTCCACAAAGGCTAAACACTTTGAAAACTAGTGAAATTCTCAGACTGCAGTAGTTAGGGAGCTGAATCCTGTGTTGCTGTCCTTGGTGGAAGGGAGGGTGTTTTTTTCCTTGCCACTGTCCCTCTGATGTTGCTTGTGTAGATGTTAAGCATTTCACAGTGTGTGATGCTAAGCTTTTGTGTGGAAAAAAAAGTGTTTATGCAAATAGCAAGGAGCTTGTATTATATTGCATTTGTTGCCTAATTGCTTGTAGAATTAAGTAATATCAACCCTCTGTAAGTCACTAGGACTAACCATGTTGGATCAATTTGTCTAAAAGTTTTCCTCAGGGTGTCCCCACCCTTCCCACACCCCAGGCCCTTGGGGTTTACAACCCACCAGCCACCACTGCATACAGTTTTATTTATCTTTGGCTCCCTCTTGTTTTGTAAAATAAGCACACAGGCAGATGTCACAAGCTAGCCTGGGGCTCCCCCACTCCCGCCCGCTGCCAGGATCACCCCATCCCCAGCCGACCACAACAAGGACAAGTAAGCGGGATATGAAAAACCAGTTGTAATAACATTTTTTTTAGATTGCGAGACACCTTACACTCCCCTGCCCAGCACCCAGATGCTGCCCCTGGGTGCAAGTGCCCTCCTGCAGGTAAGTGTGCTTTTACACCAAAACCACGCCACAGCCCTCCACACTCTCTCTCACCAGCAGCCTCTGTGCTTCCCCTTTAGGCTAAGTTCTAAACACACAGCAAGCTCAGCAGCACAACACAACAGCACACAAACTGCTAACAATAGCCTACCCCGGGAGTCCCACCCCCACCTTATAGAGCTTGCACACCAGACTTAGGCCTTTGGGGCTATAAGCTAAACAGGCAGAGCGTTCCCCACATACACATGCAGATATTATTTATTGTGCATGATATTACCTAGACAGCTTATACAAACACAAAGGGAAAAAATGATGCTTTGGGGCCGTCTTGCCACGGTCTCCAAAGAAAAAGCCATTCTTTTTCTGGACCCATGTGTTTCCAGGCATCACCAGGTTCCGTGCCGCATTCACACACCACACAAACACGCCAAGCGAGCTTAAAAAAAGGAAAAAAGAGAAGTGCCCCCAGATTGCAGACAATCAAAGAGATCCTGCTGTTGCTTCCTCCTGAGTCCCGAATCTCACAACCCAATAGAGACTCTCCTACCTGTTTCCTGCTTGCCTTATATACACAGTGGCCCGACTCAATATAATTAAACTCCTGTGCAACTCATTATCTTAAACTGACAGCAAATATTACTAACACATGCCCTGGCTGGTGCTCATCAGCAAACTCACATCACCACCTGACATAGACACACACACAGTGTACACTATACACACGCATACATACACACACACATTGTATGTATTGTACCTCTTGAATGCTTCTGAGAGTTTTGCAAAATAGTGTGTAATATTCAGGGAATGAATAACAACATAATTTGCGCTTATAGTATGGAGCAGATTCCTGTTTTTGTATTTCATTGGAGTGCAGTCCCTCAGACATCCACAAAATCAAGTCATCCTGATGATGCAAATAGTAGTTTCCCAAAGAACTGATCATTGAACTGAAGTCAGAGGACACAATTCATTATCACCACAGACATGAGGAGGGAGACATGATCTGGCATAGTGTATAAGGCTCTCTGAGGGACTTTTCGGCCATTGTAAAGTTAAGCTTCTGGGTAATGTCTGCCAAAAGAAACACAGCTCTCATTGATGGTGTGAATGGCCTTAGTCTGATGAATAATAAGTAGTGTATCACAGCACTGCACTGCACAGTAATGTAGTGTTAAGTGTCCGTGTAGACACACAAGATGAATATGATATGATCCCATAAGAAGTGTTTATCACAAGCTGAAAAAATAATGACAAAAATAATAGAAAATTGAAACCTTTTATTATGAACAGAAATTGAATTTAAATTGCTGTACAGATACAGGCAATTAGAAATATGTCTTAACTTGAAAATGTACACATATCACTGATACCCCGGTCTCACAGGGAAAACTGAGACTCTTTTCCACACATTGAGTTTTATACATCCAGAAGTAATTCAAGGTGTACAGATCAATCCTTTCCTGGCAAAATCTCCAGGTGTTTGGACAGCAACCATGCATGATGAAGTTTAGGATGGTTGTTGATTCAGGCCCAGGCTGATGTTGACTCTGCTTATGGATCCACAAATGACAACTCTGCCGTGTTTTTCTCACCAGTTTGAGAGACAGATAACTGTCTGTATTTGTCACCGGCCACCTCCCCCGCAATTCTATGACCTGGGGGCCAATAGATGTCAGTTGAAGTAACTAAAGAACAAATAACCACCACAGTGAATGTAAACATGGGCACATTCTCAAACATGAAAAGTGAGCTTTAGCATTCCTCTAGGGGACAAAGGTCTTGGCTTAGCGTTCTCCGTGTGTCCTTTCTTGTAATGTGGCCACTGACTCAGTAAGAAAGTATTATTCACATGGGGTGCCCACACACTATTTGTTCTTTTTGGCAGCAAATTAGCAACATGTTTATACCACAGCTGAACAAGAGAAAACATAGCAGCTGCCTCTAACTCAGTGAATTCCTCTTGGTTATGCTGCACAATAACAGTTTTCATTTTAATAATCTCTGACTCTGACTTCTTTGAAGGGATTTAACGATCGCTACAGTATGGTATAATTGACAGCAGTGTTTGCTCCCCATGTGCTACCTTGCCACATTACAGGCGCTTTGAGACCTGAGCAAAATGACCTTGTAAAATGGCAAGGCAGGAGGTGATCCATTCTGACTGCTGGATGAGAGAAAGCCAATGCACAGCCATATGTAGAGCATTTGTGAACTCGGGAGCCATTTAAACAAAATATAGCATTTTACTGCAGTGGAGCAGGTGGTATTATAAATATGAAAAGAGTTACAGAAGAAGCAATCCTTCTGAAATGAGTACATAAACAGAAGTAAATGTCTTATTTGTTCCTCTTATAGTTTCACAAAAATGTAAGGCTGTGGAACAAAACTTATTTTAGAGTGACTGACTTAATATAATGAAAACACATTTATGTTTCCCTTCAGCACTTGCCAGTGGCAGTGCAGCCATGTTAAGTAAACTGCCGCGATTTATTACACAACTGATGGTTATTGTGCCTCTGTTGAGTTCCTCAGGACATATTGTGGTGCCAAACAACAAAGACATAGATTTTAAAAAGGCAACTTTTTTCCCCCCATAAATGGCAGGAACAGCATATCTTATATACACACTTCACTTGTAGTCCACTTGGCATTATTATTATTATTATTATTATTATTATTATTATTATTATTATTATTATCATTATTATTATTATCATCATCAATAATAATAATAATAATAATAATCATCATCATCATCATCATCATCCATTCATTCATCACCACTTTCCTGACTGAAACTATATGACACTAAACAATCTGTGAATGTAGTATCTGAACCACTATTACAGTCATTCATATACAATACTGATTTATTGCTTCCACATTTACTCCTGCTGTGATTGGACATTGTTTAGATTGCCCAATCTGACTGGCTACATAGTGAAATGCATCGTTCACATTCTTTGATCGGGGCCTCTTTGAAGGTGCCTCATTACTGGGTCTTCTTGGTAGCTCAGACCCTCACCAAACAAGGCCATTACATTTTGATTGGATTCTGAAAAGGAAAAAGCCAAGGCTGGTCCAAGAATTGCACTGCTTGAGTCATTCGTTTTACTTGGTACTATGTGTTGGACCATTAGTTGACAGCAATCTGAAGCCAGGTCAAATAAACCACTGTTCATCTGGTGTCTTGCTTCCTCTAAAGTTGCTATAAAACAACGTAGACGTTCACACCTCTGACTTCACCCTGCGCAACAAAGTCTTATCTAGATTATAGTATCATTTCCATTTCTTGCCTGCATTATTGTGTTGCCTTTGTCTTTCTTGGCACATCACCTGTGAAAGGTCTTAAGGGGATAGGGGATTCTGACTTCTACGTAGTTGTCCATAATGGAATGTTTAACAGATCGCCTGGCAGCACATAATGTTCTAATTTAATTGAATATTTTTCTGTTAAATATATTTTTTGTTAGACTTTCTAAAATTCAGCTTTTCCTAAACTAGCATATCTGTTTGGCTTCTTTTATTTCTGTTTAATGAGATCTTTTCAAACAGAGAACATGTCTTCTGTTTAGATGCAAATGCAGGACAGTCATCAAGTGAGAGGTTTTTCATGCTTACCATGGCTTTTTGCTTGCTTGGGCAACTGGAGTGATGTGATTGAGCTAGTTAACCTAGCTAGTCTACCTAATCTAGCTAGTTAGCCTAGCCTAGGAGACATTGTAGTCATTGTAATATGTGAATCTTGTTTATACTGAGGTATTTATGAATCAAAAATGCTTGCTTGGTATTAGCTAGTTGCTTATCTAAATTGGGGAAGGGCCTGTTGGTTAGGGGTCCATGGGGGTGACCAGTTTGCCCTATCTGCATTGCCTGGTTACCAGCAACAATATTCAGGCAGAAGGCTTAATTGTGGGCCTCATAGGAAAAAGTGGTCATGTAGGCACAGCATTTGGGGCCTAGTATATCTGGGGCAGGTGCAATGGGTACGGGCGCAGGGTCTGTGTGTGAGTGAGAAAGAAGGGCTACTTTCGGGTGCTTGATTGATACTGCAGGACCTTAGGCTGCTGATAATGTTAACATGTTACTATATGCACACAATTAAATCCAATGGGGGAGTAAAGTCAATATTTCATTCATTTTAAGAAAATCCAGAGCCCCTACAATTATTCAGTTAAGAAAAGGCACTGGTTGTATTCATGCAATAGGTCATTTTAAATTTTAAGAGTAAACTTCTGTAAATTGTTTGGTATTTAAGAGCAAAGTTTGCATTGACTAAAATGCTAATGTATTTGTGTTGTCTTATTTACTAAAACTACCACATGGATTCTTGCAACTGTGACAATTTGTTGTCATGGTGCAAGATTTCAGCAAAAATGATAAATATATATGTGTGTGTGTGTGTGTGTGTGTGTGTGGACCGGACACAGGACAAAAAGTTATAAATAACTATATTTGGTATCTGAATCCTATAGGGCAACAAAATTACAACCAGACACTTTTCTTTATACAATTCCCTGAGTGACAAAATGGGGAACTTCTCATTTTTAACTCTGCAGGCTTATTCAGGACAGATCTCCTGAGCAAAAGAGCCTGTCACTTATTTTCTGCAGTTTGAGTGTCTTATTAAGCCCGGGTTCAATGCTGAGAACTCAGTGTCCTGGTTCATATTCTGCAAAATCGTACCTCTCACTCTTTCCTGTAGCATTACACAGTACTCTTGCCTTGGAGAATTCACAGTGCCACATGTTTAGTTTCCATGGTAGCAGAAACCATTCTTTAGATTTTATTGTATCTGAGATTGAACCATTCCTCTCACCGCCTCGTCTCCTAAATTGTTTTTTGCCAATGTTTATGGTTTATGTCTTGGTCTTGAAAGACCTGTACAAACATGTCATATATAGATGCTGCTATTACCCCAGCGTGTTGTGTGCGAGGAGTGGAGTGTGTGGACAATTGATAGGTGAAAAGTGGTGGACAATAAAAGTTTGATAAAATGTTTGGCCTGAGAATTCCATACAGATTAAATAAAAGATACAGTCAGCCCCTACCTGGCAATCCTTTTGTACTGTATGTGTTGTGTTTGTTGGATTGTTTCCGTATTTTTGGCATTCTAAGTGATTGTAATCAGACTTTTAGGTGGATGCACCTGTGTGGAAATTATTGATGGATTTGAGAATTTTTATAACATTTAACAAATTGGAAATGTTGAAAAGCCTGGTACACTTGAATTTTCTTTTCTTTCGCTTTATTCTTGTCATTATTCCCTGTTTGTCAATTCAAATTGCTTGTTTGATATGGCACATTTGTAACAGAGCTCTCAAAGCTTTATATACAGTATAACCAGGGTGTCATAATCTTGATTTTGCATGGGGATCTCCCCCTTTCTCTGATTACACTGGCACATGTAAGGTTTATTTGACAACCAGTCCCACAAGTTGGAAACAGTCTGAAATGAAATGAAGATGGTGGTGAGCTATGGCTATCCCAAACTGTCTGTCCATTTTTCATTTATTTATTTATTTTTTTTTAATGGTCGAGAATCATATGGTCATCCGTTAAAATGTAAAGATCAAGAATTTCCTCTATCACTTAATCCCCAGCACCTCGTCCACACATTATGAACTGAAGTGACTGCTCAATGTCACCACATGATTGTTTCTTGGAAAATTGACAAATTAGTGTGTGATGTCTTGTCTTGTTGTTTATGGTTTGTTTGTTTTTTTTAGTTTTATTTTTACCATTACAGATGTATTTAGCTAGTTAACTGCTAGATTTGCATACTTCGACTTAGCTTGCTAGCTATCTATTTTAGTGATAGCAAATTGCCAATACAGCTGTAAATGGAAAACATTGTGGATTGGATGTCATGGCAATGCACAATGAAACAGTGAGGAAATATAGAGCAGTTCTGTAACATTTGATCGACGCATCCTCCTTGCTGGAGTGACAAGGACTGGAAAAGATTCTGACAATAAGGGCAACTGCAAGAATTAAGTAATTTACCCAGTATGATGGAGTTCTTGCTGGGCATTTTGAATCTTCAGCTGTGTGTTCTGGTATATCAAAAACAACCCAGAATGATCTAATTGCCCCGGTTTTGGCTGCAGTCCTAGAGGAGATTAAGTCTGAAGTTATTACAGTACCTTTTGTGCATGGTAGATAGATTAAACTACTGGCATTGCCTGTCACACCCAGCCCTCCAGTATCGTGAGGATGTTATAGGAATCATTCATGAACATTTCATTGTTTTTTGTAAATTCAAGCATTGCTCAGTGTTTACTTTTGAGGATCCAGTATTTGCCTTACTTGTTTTCTTATATGCAGTACTTGATTTCACTGGCAGCAGGCAGTTCAGGAAAGATACAATGCACAGGAGCACAAGACAGACTGTTACTGCATATCCAGAGCAGGATATATGGAGATTACTGTATTGTATTGTTAAAGTGGTAAATATTTTAAATGCTTACGAAATCCTCAGATTGCAATGGTTAACGAGTATAAGGTATTTTGTGTGCAAGTAAAGAGTTGAATCCTGTGTTACTGTCCTGTTTTCCCTGGTGGATTCCACTGCCACCTTGGTCTTGTGTGGACATTGTGTGTGGAAAAACATTTTCTCAAAGCAAAAAGGAGTTTGTGTTATATTGCATTTCTTGCCTAATTGATTGCATAATTAAGTAATATCCTCCTCCACATAAGTCACCAAGACTAGCCAGCAAAAAGTATTCTTCCAAACAACCCCACCTTCCAGCCTTTACAGGATTACAGCTCATCAGCCATCACAGAGAGCCTCAGGGAAAGTCAGAAGTCAGAACTAGGGAAAAGGACAATTGTGGATTTTATAGTGTCCAGAAGAGTGCAGGGACCTTGTGTACTGGCCCCAAAATCTACCTTGATCAGGGGAAAATGTAGTTTAAGACAACAGGTCCAGGAATGAGGATCTTTTTTTTCTGGTATGCCTGCTGGTATTGCCTGTTATGGAGCATCAGCATGTATTACACATTGATCGTTATAAAAATTGAGAATGATATGGGTTTACAGAACAATGAGTAAAATACATAAAACAAGCATAAATAGATATTGAACTGTTGTCTTAAAAACGTTTTAAGGATGTAGATGAAAATTGATTTAAGTTGATGTTTCTCCTAATTTTCAAATCTTTTAATGTGTGCTTTTATGCCTTTCTAAAATTCCTTATTTGATAACAATATGTGAATTTTAATATATAATAAATGATCTGTTTCAGCTTTCTTTATTGTATAAGCATAAACAATTGGGTAAATGGTGTTATTTGAATATTTGAATAAACAACTTTATTCGTCTTCCTAAATAGTGACCTTCAAAATCTATGTGATTCATAAGGACATTTTTTTATCCAAAACTGGACTGATCTGACCGCTGTAGCCCCAGTTTGTTTTGACTTTTTATACGGATTATACAGATGAAAAGGATTAGTGTGGAACTGTTTAAATGTGGCTAGGTCCTCACTTAGGAATGATAACTATCACACAGTTCTTTGTGGTGATGGTGCTGTGGGGAACCATTACTGGAGCACACTGTAGGAACAGGAAATCTGACAGAGGGGATAAGATAGCTGCTGTGCTCCTTCTCCTGCCTTTCCAAAGTGATGTCCTTGGAGAAACGGACTGGGAGCTGAGGTGCGGCTTTGCAGATGGATGATGTCAAAAGGTATAGCGCAAAGTCATGAGCACAAACTAAGGATGTTGCTAGGACACAACTTAGTGACTCCAACAAAATGGCCCCCCGGGGCAGATTTTAATAGAGAATCTCAATTTTTGTAATAGTCTAAATCACGAAACTGCATCACTTATCCTTGGCCAGGTTTGTCTGACCTTTCCTTGTATAAAGCTTTGATATTGTCACAGAAAAACCCACACAATACAATAGATGGTAACCCCATGGGCCTAGTTGTGGGGATGTTAATTTAACTCATCTAAGGGTCACAGTGAATTGCTAGAAAGCTGGGCTTATACATTTTAAATTGGTCTGATGTTCCTATTAGATCATTTTCCAATGAAACAGATGGTCATGCTTTAGCTTAAAAGCACCGCAGTCCTTTTCTTATCAGTATATTTAGTCTTTAAACAGTTATGAAAGCAACTGATTTACATTCTAAACAGAATTATTGATTCAAAAGTTGTATTGTGACTTTACAGGTGATGTGTACTGTTTCATAGTGTTAGTGTTACATTAACAACACAGGGCACAGATATCCAATTTCTACAAATCAATGCTCTTGTAGGAACATGCGTACATACATTTGAGACATCGATTCAGACAGCATATTTCATGTTATCTGAAAAAAGGCCTAGCAATATTTTTAAATTAATCTTAGGGATAGCTGTTTTGGATGCACCAAGCATATTCCAAGCATATGGTCCTTACAAGGCAGATTTACAAATGTTCCGTACATCCAGTAAGACAGTTTATTTTCTCATAGAACAACCCAAGGTGCAATTTAAATCGTTCCATGAATCAAGGCCACTCTACTATGAAGTGTGTCTGTAATGGGGGCACACACTCCTGCTGCTCTTGATTAGTGTGATTGCGTCTAATTGACTGATTGTATTTGGTGAAGGGGTGGCTGAGCATTCTTCCTCTATCCTTCCTTTCACTAAGGTCGATTAATCTATTAGTCACCCCCAGATACTGCTGCTGTAGTAATCAAGTCAAGAAGGCCTCTGTCATCGGGCCTACTCTGAAATCAGAGCCAAATGCCAAACAGCCAGAGATAAAAGGCACAGAAAAACACAATGGCCATCTATCACCTCAAATGATATCTTGGAAATTAAATGATGAGCAATTTTCTGTGAGGAAGATTTCAGATATTCACTTGTATACAGAAGATATTGGACTGAAGTAGTAGTATGAAGATGGATGCAGGTGGAGAGTTTTCTTTTTTGAAGTAGACAATGAGATAAAAATTCTAAAGATCCAGATAAAATGTACAAAACAAGATAAACAAGACTGGTAATTTATCAAGTTTTTTGATTTTTATTTTTCCCTTTATGTATCCCTATGTTGAAACAGCTCGCTAGGTTTGCCTCACCATGGCAACCTTTGCACTTGCTCAGGAGCACTTAGGCCAGAACAATGTAGTCCTCCGACATGCTCACATGCAGCCAGCAGCTATTTTTCTGGTGCCTGATGAATTGCAGGGTGCCTGACAATGGTGAGACGAGCAACCCCTGCCAACAGACCCACCCCTGTCCCCAGCAGAACAAAGTTCAAAGAACAAAGTTCCACCACTGTGGAGTCCTGGTCACCATTCAACAGGCTGACCAATTTGCTCTGTTCCTGCAGAAATAGGAGTGGGTGAGTCGACCAGGGTTTGTCCATGTCATCACACACCAGCAACCCCTGCTGATTAGTCAGGTGCCCACAGTCTGCCTGTATGAAACAGCACGTGAAGTGTCTTCCTTCAGCTCGTGCCTGGGCAAACCTGGCTTGGGGACTGTGGTGTGCAATGAAAGCTTGGTGTCACGTGTTGCAGAGAAGAGCATGTGTTTGTCTATGCTTTCTGGCACTGTTTGCAAGGGTTGCAACCAAGAGCAGCATCTTTATGGTACAGTTGGGTATGCTAAATTGGGAGATAAAAGGGGAATACAGTGGGCATTCTAAATGAATGAAAACAACAAAAAATACTCCAGATGAGAAAGGGTACAACAATCAGACATGGGGGTTGTTCAGATTTTACTCTTTCTTGGCTCATGCATAACATTCCTTCATTCACATCAAGGATTACAGCTCTGTGGATCATTTAAAACATTTGAGTGTTGTTATACCACACCTGATCTCAGTCAAAAGCCCAGAAGCAATAAGAATATTGTTGACCATATGCTTGAGGCATTCTGATAGCTCTACCTAGCAAGTTAGGCCTAAAATGAGAAAAAATAAGCAAATTAGGCACTTGTTTGCAGAGGGCAAAATGTCTCAGAGTGATTAAATACAAAGTACAGAAATACTGAATTGTATACAAACAGTAAGAAATGGGGTCAAAGCTTTTTAACAACTTGTTTTTATCTGTTTTTGCTTACACATTGAATGCTTTAAGAAAAAATAAATTTTACCCGAGACATTCATTTTATGAAATTTAAAGACTTAATTGTGCAATTCCAATTCAAAAGAAGGGTGGGTGACCACAGTTCAACTTCAAATATGCATTTTAGAGTTACACTATGTACAGATGTCAGTCAGCTCAGTCACAGAGTGAAAACATTTATTTGTAATATCTTTATCTAACAATGACTTAAGAATGGATGCACTTATGAACAGTACATTATACTTAATTTCTAAATAATGTAAAACAATTAATTTCCCATTTTGTCTGTTCACTATGTGGTCAATATCAGTTTACTAACTATCATCTGTTTGCCTGTCCATCACCATGTCTTTTCTATGTGCATAGACTACCTCAAGATGGATTAATTTTGGTGGAAATTTCATGCAAAAGTGCATGAAATTACATACACGCAATTAAGGGGTAAGCGTGCATTCCAGTCATTGTCCACCCAGTGCTACTTTTAATTGGTTTTAATGTAATGGTTTTCTAACAGCTGCAACATAAAGTGAATAAAGCATAAACACATGCACAAGGGCACAAATGTGAGGTACAACCAAAAGTCTCCTTTCATCAGAGCACTCATCCTGCCCCAAGTGAGCATCACTGCGCATTACTGACAGGGATATTTGCAAACGTCGGGACGTAACCTGATGTGACAGACACAGCAGGACGTGATCTGATGTGAAAGTCAGGATGCCCCGGTGTCATCTTGTCTGGAGACAGCAGGTTTTAAAAGGTTTCTGAAAGGCGTAGTTATCTGCCCTCCCTTTAGCCTCGTATCACTGATGTCATCTGAAACCTTGTGGCCGCAGATTACATCAGGGAAGTTTGCCAAGTCATGTATCTGTCAGGTACCTTCAGCAGTTCTTAAGTGAATGTCCTCACAAACCGCTTAACTACTTATTCTAATTAAAACGCCCATACCAAAATAAAATCCCTTGAAATGTGTCTCATTGGTAATGCATGAGCAGACATTGAATATTGCATGGGTGATGAGGAAATCATGACATGATAGTAACAAGCAAGCAAGACTCCAAGCATTCATCCAGAACAACGGTTCCTTTTTCCATATTGTGCATCCCTCTCCAGGTGACCACAGATTCTGCATATTTCAATCAGTGTATCTACATACCTACCTACATGTAAAGTATACATACTTTATACAAATGAATTTGAATAAGATGAACAATTTTAAGTCAAGCTTGTATTACGATTCACACATTCTTTTTAAATTATATATGAATGCTCATTTGTAAACTCACTGGAGTACAGGCAGTTAACTTTGAATAGTATATTATGAAAAACAAAACAGATTCATGAACTAATGTAAAAATAATGCGTAGGATTACACCTATCATTACACAGTGTGACAAAATATCCCTTGGAGACATCTCAAGTAAATCTTGAAGAAGGCTACAGGGGACACAAAAAAATGAAGCTAAAAGTTTGTGGTAAAGAATGTAACTTAACAACCATTTACATAAATAAATATCATTACAATTATGCATTTTAGTGTGGTTCAGTCACTTCATATTTTTTATTGCTTTCTTGATACTGGCACAAAAGATGTATTTAGTTGGGCCATAATGGATACTTAATATTTTATCTTGCATTATTTACCATTTGCTTATGAATATTAAATTAAATAATCTAACTGTAAAATGAAATGTCTGGTTTTTAGACCATTGTTGGTACTTGCCATATTACCACAGGTAATCACAAATCTACAAAGCTCAGGCACAGTTAGATGGGAATTTTAAAGTCATTTTACATCAAAATGAATGTAGGCCACCATTTTTAGTTTTACACTCACTAATGTCACTGTAGTGCTCCATCCAGAAGTAGAATACCCAAAATAATGTCTGGGTAAGACACAATGGATAACTTAGGATCTCACCACATGAAGTATCAACTGATGTAGGTAACCCAAGAACATCTAACAAGGTAAGTAATCACATCGAAGTCTATTCATGTTTGCTCACAGCTCACAATTCTGTCTATACTATCAATTTTCATGTAGTAAGTATAGCCTCAACAGCATATTGGTGGAGATTGTGGCTGTTTTTGAAAGCCAATCGGGAAGGTTTAGCAACTGGAAATGGTGAAAACTTTAGAGACTCTCTATAATTGCTTTGCTAGGGCTTATTCATTTTATTTTCGCTTCACTGTTGATCACTTAGCCATCGAAAGCATTACCTGGTGGACTTTACAGGTACAGCTGTATCTGTGTTATAGCTATGTCTGTATCTGTGTAACTGTATATCCCTTTATCTTTAGGAAAACTGTGCACACCTCAAGGATAGCCTAATCAGATGGAATATCCTCACAGAAAGTTTCTCCATATATTAAAAAAAAAAAAAAAAAAAAACTTGACATTGTTAATAAGTGTTTTTTGAAAATAAATGACAACAACCTATCAACTCCAGTGTTTCAGGCAAATATTTGTTTACTATAATTTGAGACCTGTTGGTGTCATAGTCATTACTGATGCAAGTTTGTTGCTTTTAATGCAAAAGACTTTCTGAAAAGGTTGAATATCTAAAAAAACTCTGACAGTCTTGGGAAGTGCCAAAGGAAGTCCTACATTATTAATCAGATATCAGATCCACATTTGCAAAGCATGTGTGTGTGTGTGTGTGTGTGTGTATAATATATATAATGCATTACAAGCAAATGCTAATGGTAATATGGCTTTAAACTGAAATATGATAAGAAGAATTTGCATATCTTTAAAGAAGCCTTAAACAGAAGCCTGGTAACAGCCACATGTAAAGTGCAAACTCAGTGTAGGGATCAATTAAGGACTCTTACTAATTTTAAAAAATACTAGAGGCAAAAAACTAGGCAGGAAATCTGTGAACCTGTTACACTTAATTATGACCTAAAGAAGAGAAAGAATGTGGATTAAATTAGGCGGTCATTATAGTCAATATGCTTTTCATTCATTCTTTTTACAATAGTTTGTAAGTCAAAAATAAGTGTTTATGTGTATTTATGTATTTTACTTTTTGAAATGTAAAGACACATTAAGAAATATTATGTAAAAAGTAAAATTACATTTGTTTGGTGTAAGATTTATTGAAAGGGGAAATGGAAATGGCACTAGAGCAAGCATGTTTTCATATTGGGTGTCATACCACTAATATTATATTGTCTGTCAAACATGTCACTCATGTATCCTGATCTATAAGACTTTATTCTAGCTGTAATAAGCAAGTGTGTTTGGGCAAGGATGAGGTTATATACAGTAGACCTTCAAAAGACAAGTCTCGGCTAACAGATAGCTGCATTCTTATGCGACATGAGAAACTGAAAGTGTTATATATGTTATGAGCAATGTAAATGAATTATCCTTCTGTCTCATTAAAACTTGACTTTTTCAGTGAGACAGAGTGAGCGAGTGAGAGAAGGAAAGAATCATTTTGATTACATTTGAATTGTTTGAAGGTTCTACTGAGCAGAAGGCTTCATCAAGCTTGGTGAATAAGGACCCCATAACCCTATTCTGTACTGCAATATTGTAGCATTTACAACCTATTAAGTGTGGCATTCTCTTCCTTGCCTTCACTTGACATTTGTCATAATTAAAATTAATTCACCTTTACATCAGTGATCTATGCAGTGCTAGGTATGACCTCAGTGAAGTTCACACATTGATGAGTAATATCCTTTCTGTGGTTTTATGATATCATCATCTAAAATGTTAAATGTTTCCTCATGCTTTGTGAACTTTGCATGTACATGACTACCAAACACAAATATGGCACCTACAGAGAGCCTGGAAAGCAAGATTGCCTCATACTACAGGATTGTCGTTCTGGGCATTATGAAATTGGTGAAGAAGCTTGATAAATAATGTGCCTGCCTCCTATCATTAAGAAGTGTCAGGGGAGAATCAGACTTATCAGCAGTCTGTCCCTGCATTGATGGAGCAGTGCTGACAAGTCAATTCCAAGTGATTGCTCCACAATTGCACAGTACTGATCACACCACTGTAATTAACATGAATCAGAGCCCTTGAAGGTATTTTTTCGGATGTTAATCAGCATTCACATAATGAAGTCCACCTACCTACTACAGAGGAACTTGCTCTAAGTGTGCCTTGAGCTACTCACACGTACACATGCACACAGACACACACGCACACACACTAGCATCAAAAACCAGTAACCAGTGCAAAGTGCTGGGTTCAGTTGTGCCACATATATCACCTAAACCAAATCAGACGCTTAATACACTTAACATTATACATTACAGTATGTCAATGTTTATGGATTCTATATTTTCTCTGCATGTGGCCACATATATTCTCTTGAACATCATATCTTACATCTTCACTGGCAAGGCACTGTGGGAAAAATCTGTTGGAGTGCTTTATCAACCCCTGGCAATGCAGTGCTATGATGTTATCACATGCCTCCTCCATGGCCTGGATGAGGGTGACTTGTTTTCTACCTCTAGGTTGAAAGTAATTCCTCTATTTGGTTGAGGAAAGGAATGGTGGATCGAGTGGTAAGGACATCACAGTGAACTCTGGCTGTGCTGCAAACCACTTTTTATACAACTAATGCATGGTGGAAATTTAAATTGTCGCAGACCAAGACAAATGTAAACCCAACATTTGAACGTGCATGGCAATTGTGTGGAATATTCAGAAATTTAAGGAGACTGGCAGAGTTATATGGCCCTAGTAGAGGGCTTCTTACCACAGCTCCATTTTCAGATGTGGCAACAAGCATTGATTATTCCCTCTGTGTTACGCTGGCACATTGATTGTGGCTCGCTGGCAAATCATATTTCGACTACAGAGCTGCCGTTTGCTCAGTTTGAATCCTGTTTCCTGAATCCATGCTTTCATCCTTCTTTGAAACAGTACATGCAGTACGATACATGCCTCTTTCATGGAATACAGTTTCACAGAAAAATGTTTAACCCTCTTATTCTGTACAGTGCAACTTAACTCATTGTAGATATATGCATACAGGAACAATACACAATTTCTATCCACAAACCAGCTGACTGTTCATTCCAGTATTGTACTACTTTAGTACTTGCAAAAAAGTACTTGCCATGTACTAATACTTGAACATATTAATGTTCAAGTTATTCATGCTTTCCTCATTTCTTTGAAAAGGTGCAAAAAAGTGTCTAATTGAGGTTGTGCTGATGGCATCAACCTCTTGGAACATGTTGTCATCTGCCATTATGTTTTTTTATGTCTTTTAGATGAATATCATTCCTTGCCAGTGCCATGCTACACAAGGTAGTATCACACAGACATTGTTACATTACGTCATCAAATATCAGATTTTATTTTCTTTGAAAAGGCAACAGTTTGAATGAACTGTCAAAAACCCCACAGAAACTTAACTATTCTTGGTTTACGTTAATGGGAATATGTGTGTGTGCACGTGTGTGTGTGTGTGTGTGTGTGTGTGTGTGTGTGTGTGTGTTATCGGCTGTGTGATAAAGTATATTCATAGATGTTTCATATAATATATTTACAGAGTAGTTTCTGTTCAAGTTGGGAACACAGTAACACATTAATCTTGAAAATAAGATGAACAATTCAAATCAGTTTGTCTTTTTAACAGATTTTAATATAGCTTTTATTCTGTTAAGACTAACCATGGCTAAAGGTAAAGCCAGCAGCTTATATGAACCTTCCAATATTTACTTTTTTTTTCATTTTTGCAGTCATCCTTAAAAATAGTGTCAGGAAAAATAAGATGCTACCACAGTGAATGCATTGTGTGCAGAATACAAAAGCCCTGTAGTATTCTCACCTGTTTGTTGTAGATAAATATGCATAAATGAGCATTCAATCAACACATTAATGAGAAAACAGTGTTTACATTTTGCAGTTGACTGACAGGACATACATATAAAGCCATCTTTAGTTTACCAGCCCTATGGGAGTTAATCCATTTGCTGATGAATTGCAACCAGAGTCATTAAAAACTAATAATGGGCGAATGTGTTAATTAATGACCTGTTACATTGAAGACTCTGGTTTTTATTGTTTCTGTGTTGGAGCCAGACTCATAGAATGCACTGTTTGGTAGAACAATGATCCTGGTGAGTAATTAAAAAAGCAATCAGTTCTGTCTGGTTTAAGTTTGTGATTGATGTTGTACCTCATACACTCTACCTGACCAACAGATGTCCTTTGCTGATAATAGTTTTGAGGGAGTTGCTTTAGACAAGCTGAGAAAATCCCTGAAGACCTCAGTCCTCCATGTTCAAACTATTTTTAATGGTAACTGGGATCCTGATATATCATTTGACATATACTTAATATGACTGCATGGAAAATTAGGAACGTGATGTGTAGATGTTTCAAGTTATATTACAAGAATGTATGAATTGAATGTTTCAATTTTTCAGTATTTATTTAATGTGACCATGTTGTGCTACTGTTCTTTTTATGTGTCTCATGTGGTAACTTGTATACCTATGTGCAGCTACTATGGCAAGGTCTCTCTTGAAGAGATTCCCTAACCTCTTTGGGACAAATGCATCATTAAGAGTTAATATATAAAATGTGCTATTGTTCAGAAGATTTGATTTATAGTATACCTTTACACAAATTCATCAGGGATACATATTTATTTTAAACTATGCTTAATTCACATCAGACACCATAAGTTATGGTTGGGAATCAAAGAATCTTGTTTCAAAGATACTCCATGTGTACACAAGAACCTGAGCTGAACTTGGCATTTATTGTGATGTTTTCGTTCCCTGTCTTTGGCATTCACCTCCTCTAAATAAATGATTCAGTACAGAAAGGTCATTAGTCAGGACATTGGAAAATTTACATTTTCATTAGTTCAGAGTCGGGATTTAATGAATGTGATGTAGTGGACTGTGTGGCAATTGACAGTGATCCTTTACTTCCTGCATTTGCAAAGGTGGAGGTACGGATGGAAGCAGATATTTTACAGGTGCACTGCTGCAGGGTCTTGATAGAGAGACTGAATACAGAGCAGTTGCAGATTGTAATGCGATCAGGAAAACCATAATCATTGATCAGCGTTAATAAAGCTAGTACCAAATACAAAACCCTTGATTTCCTCAAATGAGCAGATTTCATCACATTTCAGATGTACTGCCCTCATGAAGTCATTGTGTTTAATGCCACTGCTTCTGACTTCACTAGAAGCACCTAGTATTCAAGTGTGGTGACAGAAATCAATAATAATAAAACATGTTGGTGAGCAGTAGGGTAATCACTTTCTCTCCATGTTTCCTTAGTTTAACCTAGCTTCCACATGCAGAACTATAAATTGGATATGCTGTTATGTCCTCTGAGAGAGGAACGATTAACATGAGTGGAGATGTGGTCAGGTCTACATGCAGAATCTCAACAAAAATTCAGCTATTTTGAATGATCCTAAGTCAACACAGTATGGCCCAGTTACTCTTGAGCCCACCCTTGTGTCATTTCTTTTATGCTTTGACAGAGAGACAGCAGAATGCATTGGTTTATGGCCTTTGATACCTTGCTGAACCATGCTACCTTGCTTGATACCAGCAAAAACTACTTTATCTCTTGTGTATTTCCCAGGAGCTTCACAAACCACAGCAAAGCAGAGAATAAACAAAATATAAACTTTCTATCGATACCAAAACTGAATCTGGCAATTCATGGTCAGATTCTTCAATAATATACCATCACAGTATTATCTGTTTACTAATCATGAATTTCATCATACTATATACAGCCAGTGTACAGTTGGATCTTGGGAAATTTAAGGCTTATTATATCATACGGTTTTCCATACAGTTGCTCAATGTAGTTCTTTTATTTGACTTTCTACTTACCAGCCTCATTATTGTTAAAGTAAAGGGATTGAATGGACCCATCACTATCACATACAGTATAACCCACTTAATATCACCTCTGTCATGCAGAACAAATATGTGACTTAAAGTGGGATGGGATTTTAACAGGGCTCCAATATAATCCTATGGTGGAATCACACGGGAAAGCAAAGGACTTGTTTTTAATTGTTGTCATTCATTCATTTTGCAGTTAAATAAAGAAAATTATGTCATTGCATTTTGTGCATGTTTTTATATTATCATAGGGTACTACTCATGCAATATTAGTTGGGAATTTACTGCTTGTGTCCAATGATTTCATTAATCACAATATCATCAATTAACATAAGGCATAATACACCTTGTTTCTGCTGAGCATGTTGTATGTGTACTCGCTGCTCAAGGGCAACTGAAACATGTAGCCAGTGTAAAGATCAGCAACCTAACCCAAACCTGATGTGCCCTGATGAAAAAAGTTGGGTTCAGACTGCTTCTAGGCCTATAATTGTGTTACAGTGTTTGGGTTCAAGTTGGGTTGGGCTCAATGTTTCTGGATGTCAGGTTTTGAATGCACTGCTGTCTAAAATCTGGGTGAACATCTCATTTTGAATGAATGACATATGTACACAAATACACAAAGGGAATTAATGGTTTTAAAACTACTGAATGTATCAAACTTGAATGGCGCATCAATTAATTCGCTTACTTTAAAAGGAAGAACTTAAGTGCCCTCAATTTTATTGAAAAGGACTGCTGTTTTGTTGAACAGTTGACCTTAATTATCCCATTTTTGTTTACTTTTACAGACTTTATGTATAGTGCACAGTTTTCCCAACAAGGACATACTGTATTGTGTTCACTTGTTAAGCTGTTGAACGTTATTACTGTGATTTTTTTTTTTCTTTATTCACTGAGTGCACATTGTATTCATTAAGCGCACTGTACCGAAAAGGGGAGGTTACAGATACAGTTACATCTTTGAGCCAGTCAGTTCAGGTATTCGGGTTTCATTTCAGGGCAGAGCACATCTTTAAGCTAGTTCTGCAGCAAGCATAACTTGGTCTTTTCACTGATACAGGTAATTTCATTCTGCACACGACAAAGAGCCAAACTTACCATCAATGGAAGCCTAAACAAACCACTTAGCAATGGCATATTCCAGGCTAGTTTCAGTATCTGATCGTACCTGGGATGTCTTCACAAGCCACACAAATCAAAAGTAAGAATTAACTAAAGTTTCACCTTATTCTAAAAGGTGTGCATTGCTGATTGCTTTGAGCTTAGTGGACATGCAGATACTGTATTTAATACACGGTTCTGTGATAGGTTTGCTGACCAGTGATAGTTTAGGTGATATACTGCCTTCACAACAACTGAATTTGGCCACACTGGTTCTTGCAGATAAATATGGTATTATTGGTTTAATTATTTTAACACTATACACCTAAAGGGCAAAAAGGCTATACACCTGATTTCTTTGTCAGTATATTCAAAAAAATTAAACATTAAACATTGAAACACTGAAATTATTATTCTTCATAGGTTAAAATGAGCACAATCTTAAACAGAGAGAAATGGTTTTCCATGGCCATGGTGTTCTTTTACATACAGTCACAGGTTCCTAAGAATGAGGGTGAATAAACAAATCCATATGCCTTTTGGTATTCTCCAGTGTCTTTGAACTTGACGGCCATTGTCCCACACCCAGAATTTGATTCATTAGATCAAGACAAACTACTAAATGTAACTGTGGGGCGGCAGTGTAGCATAGTGGTTAAGGAGCAGGACTCGTAACCGAAAGGTTACCGGTTCGATCCCTGCTGGGGACACTGCTGCTGTACCCTTGGGCAAGGTACTTAACCCACAATTGCCTCAGTAAATATCCAGCTGTATAAATGGATAACATTGTAAGGAACGGTAACCTATGTAAGTTGCTTTGGATAAAAGCGTCTGCCAAATGAATAAATGTAAATGTAAATTGGCTAGGAAGCAGTGGTCAATCCCACACTACAATGGAATCAATGGACAATGTAATACCTAAACTGGAATTGATGACCTGTGTGTGATCTGTTAATTGACATGCAAAAGGTTATCCTTGTGAAAGCATTCAGGAGCCCCTTTATAACATAGATATGGGTAGCACACACCCTGGCCTAAGGACTTCTGACTAAAGCAGTTAAACTCATTCACATCTTTCTCCCAAAGACTCATGATAGAGCTTACTGCATACACTTCCCTTATTGTCTCTGTAATGAATAAACTGTTATTCTCTTTGCTTTGGTGTTGGCAGCATTTGATACCAGCTGCAATGGTCTCTTAGTAGATAGTTATGGCACTAAAAATAATTTTGGAAAACTATTGACTTTGCTGTGAACATATAAAAGCTACTGCCAAGATATCATATCATAGCACATTTGGACCAAAAGAGGACAGCATGAATGTTTCATTTGAAATGTATGTGCACTGAGCAGATCGATCAACCCATCCATTGATTGGCACTGCAGATGGACAGTCATTCGTCTCCCGTTTTAAATGAACTATTTATTCTTTGTTGTATAGGACAAAAACTTATTGTCCTGGTTTATTCTCATGCTGTACACCAGTAGAGCACCAGCATGGCTATGAGTTGTTTGTGTTTAGAAAACAAAAGAGAGGCTGGAAAACATTGATTAAGTATAGCTAATCTAAGATATCTCAGTTGATCTATGGATGCAAGTGGAAATATCTGAGCAATGTTTTGCTGCCATTGTTGGTACTGGAGGAGGGTGGTGCATATTTCCTACAAAGAAATGGGGAATATGAGCAGGACATCAGACAAATAAAACCATTCTCCCTTTCCAGGAAGTTTACATTTCATTGATTAGCTTCAAAAGGCTGAAAGCACCAATTATCTTCTTTTTGTATTATATTTATCCATCCTTCATACAAACCCATGACAAATTTAATAGCTTTCAAGTAGTTTTCAGCTGTTCTCCTGTTCCCTTTCTTTTATCTTCCTTTCCCGGAGCTGAAACAAAACAATTATTTATTTATTTATTTTTTAAGTCTGCAGTTCTTTGATACATCACTTCCAAGTGCCTGCTGAAGCATAACATTCCAAAGTGGCCCAGTCTGCATTATCAGATTAAGTGTGAAGTTTTATGATGAATGCATGTGTCATTCTTGTTTGTTTTTCTGCTGGTGTCTTTCATATCAATTCATTATTTTCAGCTTATTTCATTGAGTCATTGCCCATAGGTTTTTATGATGAAGTTGAGATTTGAATTACGTATTTGCTGAGTACGTGTATTGATGACATGCAAGCTGCACACCTTGTGTAATGCATTGCAAAACAAGCTTTCTATTTAAAACACTTAAGACATAACACCACCTCACCTTTTTAATGTTCTTTCAAAAACTTGGAAAAGTGTTTCAGAAAGTTTGTGGTGATTCTTATGTATTTTACAAAATATAGAATGTTTCACCACTTCTTGATGCTGAAATATAGGATTAGTTAGGTGTGTATGAAATATCGAAAAGTACTGGCTGTATGTGATTTGTATTTTAGGGAGCCCGCCTTATTTTAAATGTCTTGAGGAGACAAATATTTACATTTGTAAAGGAACTGGGGAGAAAATCAACTCATTAAATTCAGCATTTTAATTATTTATTTGATGCCAGCTTATCTGAAACATAACAGATACTTCAAGAATTTCTTTATTTCTCATTTTATGCCTCTTTCATACATTCTCTGGTCATGGATTTTCTGCTTTTGATAAAACATGCTGGAGTATTATTTCACACTTGGCTAATTAATTTCTCCAGCATTTCAGTGGCAATTTCAGCAGTGGTTCCCATACAACTTGCTCAGTAATTACATTCAAACCAAAAAAAACCCTTTGAACAATGAACAGGGTAATTGATTCATCATTTAATACTATCCATTCCAGCTATTTCTTTACTGTGGATAAAACAATACACTTCTGAATTCTGTCTTCCATATATTGGTTTTGATGTTATAATAGTATCTTTAACTACCCCTGATCTAATTTACAAGTACGGGGAATATAATGAACTTGAATATAAAACAACTCAATTTGCAGTCTTTTTAAATAGATGTTCCTTTTTAAGCCACATGCATTACACAACTGTAGAACAATTTTGCCAGTCATACAATCTTTTGACCGGCCTATGTCAATGTTCAGGAAATTGAGAAGGATCTGAATGCCACAGGTCATGTAATATGAAAGCCTCTATGGCATCCGGGTAATTGCTTCTGCGACCCCCCATGACTGCTCCACACATTTCTTGCATGTGCAAAGCATTCTGTCCTGAACAGGCATCATTGCATGGAATCAAAATCTCCCAATTTGACTACAGACAATGAAATGGAAATAGCCAATGCCTTAAAAATTAGCTTGGCAACTACTTTTAAGAAACAAAAAAACTTACAGTGCACACAATTCAGTGAGATGGTGAATACAGGACCTAACTAAACACATCCAAGCATGTTTCATCTTCTTATACAGCACTATAACTACAGCATGCATGCTTTAACAAATGCCATATGTAATTGCAATGTGATATGCCCTTCAGTAAAACAAAATCATCTGACAAATTCAATGTTGCGTTCCTTTTCCCAATTATTTAAGGCTACTACAGCCTATTGGTGTATGGAGCAAGTACAACACAGTTGACCAAGTACTTGATTGAGACTCTTATCATCATGCGTTAGTTTTACAATTGTCATGGTAGCTCAGCTGTGCTTATTGGCCCAGAGGAAAATGACTGCAGCCGGACCAGCAAATGTTTAAGATTAATATAATTTTCTGTTTGTGTTGTTAACTCTCGACCCTGAGGTTATAGTGCTGCTTATAGTAACTGAATGGAGGGGGAGACATGGTCCTGGTAAGAAGATAACTGTTCTCTCACCACAGACATCGACTGAAATAGCGTTTCCCCTGCAAAGTATCAGGGCCTGAACATGTAATGTTAAAAGTTGTATGACACCCCAGTTCTTAAAGTTGTAATGTGGTTTTGTATCATCCTGCTGTATAACATTGGCACCTTATCACATATCTTAAAGGTTTGCCCATGTAAAACTCATGTAGTGTGTATAAGGCTGTATGCAAACAGCTTAAATGCAGTGTTATACAAAATTACTGTGCTATACAGTAGCCTACATGTGATGCCTTATAGAAATATTCTATTTAGATCTTCTCTTGTCTATCTTGAACTCTTACACCAACTGTTACGTCTTCCTTCAGACTCCCCTGTCACTGAAATGAATCATGGATTTATGTGGCCCAATTCACAAAAAAACCATCCTAACCAGTCTCCTTTCCTTTTTCCCTTCCTTAAATATATTTGTTTTCTTATCTTTTCACTTTACATGCAGAGGCATTGCTTGATGATTGCATCATAAATCCTTTGGTAAACATAGAAGCTTGTGCAGCTACGTAGTGATGAATTGACTGTAATGGGACAAGTGGATCCACTTGCATTCCCCTATCTAACCAATCACCATGATTGCATGTGACATCTGTAGGGTGGAGCATCACCTTTTCAAAGGTGCCTGTGAAGAGGCTTGCACTACAGGTTGGGGTCAGCAATGAGGAAATAGCTGGGCCTCCTAAGAGGCCAGGCCCACAGACTGAGCCCTGAGAAACATGGTGGAATAAGAAGTCCATCATGGGGAATACCTGATACCCTCTGACACAGAGTTCCCTTTAGGATTCCACTTAGGAGATCTCTGAGGCCATGGACCAATGGCAGGTGGGGTCAGCTAGAGAGTGGTCCAAAACCCTTTGCCTCCTCCATTCAAATCCCCTGAAGAAGCATCAGCAGGAACCCTAAAGGAAGGAAACACATAGAGCAGGATTAAGGGGCAATCATGGGACTTGTGGCTAATAGTCAGTCTTAACAAGCAAATGTCACACTTTCTTCACCATCAATGGGGAAAAGCCACAAATGTTAATTGCCATTGCATGTGAAGACTACTTTTTCCATTTCCATCAACATTTTTCATTATGTTCCTTTCATCCATGATTTTTTTTTCATTTCTGGGTGGACTATCATGCATTTTCTTTTATTGCGCATGCATTTTCTCCATCATTTTTGAACAACTGAGACTGAGGGAGATGGAGGTGTGCTTGAAGGAGTATATTAAAATATGTGGCCTTTGAATAACTCATCACACTCAGAAAATATGAGTGGAAACAAGCAGTGTGTATTACAAATGCAAATAGATTCCTCTGCCATAATATGTAATCAGTTCAGGTTGTGCTCTATTGAACATACTTAATTAGAATTGTTTCACTGTATTTCATTGCACTGGCTAGCATATAATCACAACACGTAAGTCTTTTGTCCCATATATCTGCATTCCTATATATCTGGTACTTATTTTTTTGGTTTAAAATAGTGCAATAACCTTGTGCAGTTAAAATGTGACAAGCCTAGTGAATAAGGCAATGCAGCCAACACATTCCAAACTTTTCCTGCATTTGTCAAAGTTGCACTAAAAGGCATACATAAGATAGAGTTTATATCTATGGACAAAATTTTATATGCCAAGTATTCTTCTTACATTTCTCACTCTTTACTTCATTTAAAGGTTAAGTTGGCATCATGCTGATATCAATATGGTGTGTGGAGGAGCTGATTTGTTTTCAAATGTCTGCATATTATCATATTGAGAATACACTATATGCCAAAAACTGGGCTGTAGTTGAATGCTAAAGGAGTTTTTAGTTGTCAGTGTCTTTTTTTTTTCCTTTTCCCCATTTCTGCACCCTTCATTTTTTTGGAATCATAAATTTACATCACCTCTCACCGCAACAACTGCTGTACTCACGCAGGAACATCTGGCATAGGGAATGAAATCAGCCAATACACTCATACACCAACAAAAGACTATTTTACACTGACGTCATCTGAGCATCTGTAGCAAGATGAGTCACAGGATGCCTGAGAGCCGCAAAACAAGCAACCCCTGCTGATCTACCCAGCCCATATCTCCATCAGAACAAATCAATTTCTCACCTCTGAGGGCTCCTGGTCATTGTCAGCTGATGACATGGCCGGAATGGAGCATAGGCTGTAGACCACAGTTTGTAATAAAGGTGCCTGCTGTAAAGAGTTACTCAGAAACTCTCTTTGTGGAGTTCTCAACCAAAATCTGTCATGCTGTGGATTTTTAAATATTGCATATGCAATATTAAACTTGGCACTACTTCAAGTAAATCTGCAAACGAGTGGTGTGGATACACAGTATAAATGTCATTACCACTTCAGAGACAAGGAAGGGAAGGAAGGGTGGATTCATCAAGGAACAAAAGCTGGGGATTTGGTTGCATTATTATATGTAGGGCTGTTCCTCAAGGACTACTTGTGGTTATGTCATCCAGTAAATTTCCTCTGAGTGCTCACTGCAGCAACTCACAAAGAACTTCAATTGGGGAAGACTGAATATTGTTAATTCATACATTGGTGCACAATAGGTCTAAACACCTGTTTCAATCCCTAGTCAACTTCTGAAATTTCTCAGTGTCTGTCTTAATGGATTGCTTACCTGCCTGATGTTGCCAAATGTAAAAGACCTGCAAACATGTTAATATTTTAGTTTTGAAAGAACAAGGTAGGATCTTGTGGACTAAATGCTTTCTATTAACTTGATTAACTCTATTAACTTTCTAACTGTATCACAAAAAACCTAAACACTTCCTGGATAAAAGACATATCTGTCTGTGTATGGTGGTCTCCTGTTCACAGCAAACACATTTGGATCAATGTCAGAGGGGGGAAAACATTGCAAACAAATGGTTTGACATATAGTTTCCTGGATGCAGAGGAGGCGACTGTGCCACTATATTATGATCCTACAAGTGCTTTGTCCTCAAAGTAAAGCACACAACTTTAATATGACTGCAAGATTTTGTCTGCATCACCTGTTCACCAGAAGTTACAACGAAACAGTAGCAGATACCTGCTTCAATTAATCACATTTTAAAATGATGGAAGATGCAGGTATTGTCTTGTAGGTCATGCCAATGCCGTTTTGAATTCACTTAGAATGACCAAATCACTGCTGTCAGGTTTGTGACACATACTGTACATATAAATGAACTCAAGCATGTAAATAATGAATAAAGAAAATGGAGTCTAACAGGAGTCCAATCCAGTGAGAGGGCTTATAATGTTTAATGTGGGCACCAAATTTTGAGCTCCAGTGGTCCTGGAGTCTATAGGGTTTCATGGCTCCAGGCTGGAAATGATGAAGCAAGCACTCTGCACCACTCTGTATACTTCATTCTATTGTTTTGAATTATTTCATTATTGTTTTGTTCCATGTTTGTGCATCTATGAAAAGCTGCACAGCATGTTTGAAAAGAAATGGAAGAAAGTGCACTTTACTGCCAAACCTTCACAAGAGTGGCATGGAGAAACCAATTATTATATTAACACAGTTGGGGGGTTGCTTTTCTATGCTTACTGCAGGCTTGTACTTTTAGCCACTGAATTTTCCTTCAGTGTTGTTTGGTTAATATGCCTACTGCCATAATTAGGTGGATTGTCATAGTACACACAGTACTTGGGTGGACATGCACCCTAAGTCAAAGTCTAGTGACAGGTTGCTGTTTTCTTCTCAATGCTCCCTCTTTGCTTATCTGAATCTTGAACCAAATAGTGGCTCAAGAGATTCGTGTTAGGACAGAGACATAAAGTTATCTAACTGGCTAGCTGTCTAACTAGCTGTTAGATACTACACATTTTGATCTGATTGAACTTTGTCTCCTATATGAACTAAGTGGCATGCATAAGCTTATGTTGCCATGACAACTAGTGTTCCACCATCTGTGAGGCTCATTGTGCAACATAAACTGAAGTCATGTTTGTGACTAAAATAACTTTACAGCTAGCTAATGTTAGCTTCTTTCCAAGCTGGGTACATGCTAGGGTACCAGTCAGTGGAATGGGGGTTGAGAAACAGGCCTCACAGGGCTTATTGGGAATGCTGTGATTACTTTATATACATATCAGTGATCGCCATACTGGTGCAAACAGCTTATTTGGAATATTACCATACCCATGGGAGGAAATTACTCAAGAATAGTGTGTGCATGTAAATGTAAGTCATTGTGCTGCTCCTGGACCTCTCTCATGAGTACATTTGCTTCTTCTGCTATGAATCTAATTTAGGTATATGAGCCTTATTCATGGTAAAAACAGCCAAGGGGAAAATACAGGAGAGAGAATTTGTTTATCACAACATCCAGCCCTCACCACACCCACAGCTAATTATCACATGTGACCATTTAGTAACAGTGTTGGCTTTGTGCTGGTTTGCACTGGGATTATGCGTAACAATCTGGTAAATCTCTGGTAAATTACCAAATCTCACATTTCCACGCCCCAAAAATGTTTCGTGCCCGCTTGTGCCTAGCACATGGTCTCTGCATCAGTTTTGTCTAATTAGGGTCCAAAGTGAAAATTTGCAGTACACACTGTGTGCCTGTACCATCCTGCTGAGGGAGTTTAGCCCCCAAAAGGACCTATTACAGCACAGGTCATTTATCTCCAGATTGTGAAGATGAGGAAGAGAGGTTTCAGAAATTCCAAAGATCTCATAACATTCATTTTAATGTTTAATTGTACATTCCCACTGGCAGCATCTCAGATGTCCACATCCTAGTAGTTTGCACATACGTTGAGAAATGTTCAGCATGTAACACATTAATATGCATGTGAGTTTACTGGATAGCATAATCAGTGTTATCAGGATGGTCATTACCGCCATCATGATAAAAAGTGCACACATAATTTCAAATCACAAACCGGAAACAGGCAAGGAAGGGATCACCTAATGAGGTCAGTACGGTTCATCCCTTAACCAATCAAAATGCAAATCATTAATCTTTAGTTGTACACATATTTTGTTTGCATTTGCAAATGTTGCAATTCCATGTATCTCCTCCTCTCCCCCTCTCCACCCACCACCATTATCTACACTGAAATTACATCATTAACAGCCCAAGATCCTGGACAACTGCCCTAACAATCCACACAATGGGTTACAAAGACTAAGCCTGCATGTCATCATTTCAGGTATGTATTAAGTCACAAGTGGATCTATTAAGTTAAATGAATACGCAAGTCCATGTAAAATTGGAAACTGTGAGCTGTAACGAGAGATCTACTTCCATTATAGGTAATGATAATTGGAAACCTGACCCCATTATTCAGATTTTACTGGTGCAATGCTAGTGAAATACCATTCTCAATATTTCTGCAAGTGTTTAAGATATCACAAACCTGTGGCAGCATGTGTAAAAAATTAAGGAAAGCATTTAATTTGTGTCAGATCCTTACCTGAGTAAAAAGGGGAAAAAAATCTCACACAGGACACACTCTGTTGTAAAGGCACCCAGACAAATTCATCCATTCTGTCTGCACAATGTGATTAAAGCAGAACTTTATTTTCAGCAGAAAAAAAACAATGTGCACACTTTCACTAGCATATTTTATCTTCTGTAGTAAATTAACCAGTTAAAATGACAGATGAATGAAAAACCACTAGAGCAAGTGTTAATCCCACAGTGAAACATAGTGGAGTTGAAATCACTAAATATGGAAACAAAACCCATAATAATTCAATTTTCACACCATGGCAATTTCCGACTCCACACAAATGTTGCAAATACCCGACAACACTGTGGTGGTAATTTTGAAAGGCCAGAATGTTTGAGGAGATTAAGTATCAGGCATATATTTCCCTGGGTTCTGAAAATGTGGAGGAGACAGAGAGCCCCATAGCCTTCCCCTCTTGTTCAAATTAATGTAGTGCTGGTTTACTCAAAAAAGGTTGCCAAATACTGTTTTCCCTTAATGTATTTATTAAATCATATCTCACTATAATGTATTGAAGAATGCACATTGGATATTTATTTACTGTGAGAAAAGTGGTTTTGATGATATTCAAGTGGCAGATGGTTAAAATTAAGAATGCACTGTGCTGTCAGGGATTCAAGGATTGCTGTGGTGTAATACATCTCCTTTCATATTTAATGTTGTTATCCAAAACAGTAATGAGCCTTATAATGTACTCACCATCCTGTAGGAGCAATGTATTTTGAGGAACACTCGGCATTCAAGCTTCAACATTCAAATATATGTACCTGAATAGTCTTGTAATTACATCTTGCTCTGTTAATGAGAATTCAGTTATATGTATAAACTCTATAGCAGAATGGTCAAAATGGGTATCATTAATGAATGAAAAATCTAACACAGGCCTTTCTGACAATAACTTAATCTGATTAATGTATTGAAGTATTTAGGTGGTCGTACTGAGTAATTTAGACAAAACTACTAAAGTTGCATAATCCGCTTCCTCCTGTTTTATCAGTAAGGATCAACAATGAAATTAAAAATGCTTTTGTTTATTTTACAAAAATTCATCTCTCAATGAGGCCAACCATAAATCAATTTCATGCAGACAAGTAGTGATTTGTTTGCTTTTTATGCAGTTGAATAAATGATCATAAATATTCATGAAGTTACCAAATTATGTATTAAACAGTCAGGCGCATGGACACACAGTCACATCTTCAACTGACTCCAACTTAAAAAAAAAACACAAACAAGACACTCAACATGCAATCAAGGGGACTGTTCCCTTGCCAAAACTCATAGGCAGGTAGTGAGTTACATACCACTTACCACTCTTCTCTCCCAAGGCTGTACTCAAATAAGCCCCTGTGCTCCTACATCCACTCAGCTAAACAAGTGGAGAAGCAGGAGCTGCTCCCATGTTCGACTCAATGAGGCACGGGTGCTTCTCATTAGCAGTTTGTGTACCTGTGGGCCCGCATCCTTCCTCACTTAAAAATAAGCTCCCACCTCTTTACACGTGTTCTTTTACAGTGAACACCTCATAGTTGCACTTTGCAGGTGATTTTTGTTCTGAGTTTCTGCATTCTGTTTGTGCATTGTTGCACTTTGGTGAATTTGTTCTGAACAACACACATGCACTATGCCCGCTCTTTGAAGGTAATCTCCCATGTTGCAGAATGCATGTTTTCTGAATCTGCATTAGGACGTTTGGCAGGTCTTGAAAACCTGACATACAATACCAAGGATCATTAACAGAGCCGCAAATGGAACAAATAAAAACAATAAAAAACAATAAAAAACAATAAAATATGCAATGCTGCGACTTGACGTGATACAATACCGATAGCATACCTCTCGCTCACATACCATAGCTGATTAATGTTACAGTAATAGCAATCAGTTTGCTATGCCACATGCTGTTTTTGCTGTCTTCCTTGACCTTGCTATATGGTGTACACCACAAGATGATCTGGAAAAAAGTTGCAATGTCAGGTTTTCTCATGTGTCATGCTTGAAAGCTGCAGCCAAACGTTAAGTTAATTCTGAGGGAAACCTGTGTGACAAGACTGTCCATCATTCAGCTATGAGCTACGAATACAGTCTAGTGCAATCCTTTCCACTTGTCCAGGAGCTAGACAAATAGCCTCTTCTGACATGTTTTTGATGACCTGGTACTGACATACTGAAAGAAATAAACATATTGGGTCAAGTAATGCCAAAAAAGGAAAAAGTAAATACAAAAAGTCTTAAGAGAAGCCCTTATATAGCTTGTATAAAATAACATTATATAAATGCCAGTTCAACATTTTGAGAATTTTTGTGCAAATACTTTGGTAAATGGGTGACTATACGTTTGTCATTGCTCAGATGACATCTGGAGACACAAAAGTAATAATTTGCAAGAAGATGAATTTTATGGGGAAATGGTGAATAGATGTGACTTTTTTTATAACTGAAGAGTGATTCAGTTGTCTTGGTTTAAAGAATCCCAATAATGATGATTTATCCCTAGCCCTCTATGTCACAACTGAATAATTCATGCATCATGCTTGGGCTGCAGCATTCCTATATATATAGTATCTTGCATTCCTCCAATTAGACTGCCATGCAGACTGTAATATAGTCCTCCAGTTAGAGCATTTGCATAAGCTTCTGCTTCATAGCATTAAAACCAGCCTTTGTACAGCATTGCAAATAGTTTTGGAAGCTGGTCAGTGGTTTTCAGAGTTTACAATGTTTCAACTAATTTCTTAAGAAGTTCATTTTCAGACAAGTAAAATAGATGACATAAACTAAGGATTACAGAATTATTCTCAAGCACATCATAAGATGTCCTATTCACTGAATTACAATCTATTATAACAGATTAGGTGTAAAATTAGCATAACGTGGCAATTATACCTGGAGCAGATTTAACTTCAGCGCAGCAAGAAATAACTGCAAGCAACAAGGTACTTTCAGAGCAAATAAAAGTTTTAGTGGCTCCTCACTTTTGGTTTCTGGAGCAATTTTTTATGCATAAATGGCCCTTTCAAAATTGAATTTATTTGATCTTTACCCTTCTTTCTGTTGCAGGAGTGGCACACTTTCATTAAGTGTATGCAGGTTCCAGATATATGTTTAAATCTAAAGCTAACACCTGGGGTGGAATTATGAACTGTGATAACCACAGAAAAAATCCCTTCCAGCAAAATGTAATGGATTTTAGATGTAACCACGAATGTTTCATGATGCAGTTTCCACACTGAGAATGTCTCTTGAATATGTATAGTTAATTTGTGGAAGAACACGAATTGAGTGAGATCACAAACACATACATGTAGTAAGAAGTTGTTCAGCAATTATTATTGACTTTTAAGTCTCAATGGATGAGAGCATGTGTCAAATTAATAAATATAAATGTAATATTTCAGTACATATTATGATTTTTTTGTCATTTACACTAAATATTTATCAAAGACTGGTATTTATTTTGTACCTTGCATTAATGTGATTACTTAGAATGATGTTACTTACAAAATAATGTTGGGTTGCTTCCGATATTTTATCAGTTGCATATTTTAAATTATATTCATTATATACATGCGAATATGCAGCTATTGGAAACCACATATCCTTCAGTTTTTACCACAACAGCCAGACGATGAATGTATCATCAAATTCTTGTACAATAATATAAACTTAGACATAGAATAATATTCAGCTTATAACACACAAAAATTAACATAAAATTATAATTGATAACACAGCATGCTTAATTGAATGAAAATGGTAAATGCAGGTTAAATGTGGTATAACTAAATAATGGTGTATAACATAGATATACAAAATATTTTCCCATGAATTTCCAATTTGATTATTATGCATGAACAAATAATTTCAATTATTGTGATGTTTAATCATTTAGGTGCATGTGCATGTTTGTGGAGGTCAGTCCTTCTGGGTGCCAACACATCATTGGTAAACAACTGTATAATTGGTAAACCTGAAGCCTAATGGAGAAAGATTGTTACGAACTGACCTACTGATTCAGGTTTTGTTGCACACTAATGAGCTACCATCTGTCTGCTACAGACTTTCATTCAAAGTCACAGCTTTTAATGGCTGAGTTAATATTGTTGTTTTGTAGCATGAGAATAATTATATCTACCAATGTGATGCAAGTTACCACAGATAATGTTGATCATATGAATAGATTTTGGTTTTAGACTTTTGTCAACCTGGAACATTAGTAGAATTCCATTTGATGGTTGTATAAATTGAGATATGTTCATAATTACTGCATTACTAATTGTAATATTGCACAACTTATTCGCAAATATATGACTATATACTGATTGGTAACATTGTACACATCGCCCAGTTATACTGTTGAAAACATAATGATAAACCACCGTGAATAAACAATGCTGTCTTGTGAAATTTGAGATGTCAATACCCTGATTCAACTAAAACAGTTGGAAAGGTACTTGATGTACTGTATTTTGCACAGACTCAAATGAACTTCCAAAGTGCCCATAACTAAACGTGATTTAAATACTATTAATTGAATAAGGAATTAGCCATTGCAAACTGATGATTTCTGTAAAAAAGATGCTAAAAAAAGTACTTGAGAGAGGACAAGATGTATACTATAATTCCTAAAATATTACATCTGTGAAAAAAAAAATAGATGGTGCATTATTCTGAATAACTAGAAAATAGGTCTTTTTTTGTAAAAAAAAAAAAAAAAAAAAAAAGTGTAATGTTGTAATACAAGATTAAAAAGTGAATGCCTTTCCTAAAATGGACCAGCAACCTTGGGCAATCAATAGTGATACTCAGCATGAGAACAGATTTGTGAGTTACATACTGGATTTATGAATAATCGTACAGGAAGTATGGAGATTCAGTTTGACAAAAATAACTGCTGTTCTCAGATAAAACTTTGGTTTAATTCAGATGAACTTAAAAATGACAGACTGTAGGAGAAAAATGGCATTTTATCAAGGTAACAGCACTTGGTTTATTAAAGAAAGTGCTTTAATAAAATGCTTTTCTTTTAAGTTGCTTGACTTTGACATATCTTTCAAACAATTTCATTAGAAAGCCGATAAATGCACAGTAATAGCTTGATATCTATTGTGCACTCCTAGTGTATCACAGAGCTAGGTCTGGCAGAAGAGAACCCACGCTGTGCATCCTGGGAAGAGCCAGAAGATGTGGTGTAACCCACATCAGATGAACTTTTTTTTTGGTTTGTTTCTGCAATGAATAATTATGTTTGTTGGTATCTCTACAAATGTGAATATACCCAATGGATTGCGTGGGAGTCCGCTCCTAGGCTTAGATGCCTGATATACATCTTCTCACACTTCCCAGAATCTCAGAAGCCCATATTCATTATCCCTGAACAATATCTCCCTTTACACTAAGGGGCTGAAAGAAATAGATATTTCACAGAAATTAATCTTTTACGAAACCCCCAAGAGGCTGCAGAAAAGTAATTATACAATCTGAAGTAGTCTTGATATGATAGCTTGAGTCAAGTGCTGTCTCAGCTTTGAGCTGTAATTTCGAATGCTGTTTAATTTAGGAAGGAAACTAGAATTTAATGCTGAAAAATGTACTTCTGCAGCATACACAACATACTCGAGAGTGTATAATTAAAAATGGCTGTCTGAATTATAGGAATGTTTCTATATGTCAACAAACGTCTATGCAGCTGTGACCATGACAAATCGAAGAATAAGAAGTGTAGACAAAGATTCTCTACAGGTAACAAACTTTCTTGCGTTAAACAATACAGTTTACAAAAGGATTTGTTGTATGTATTTAGATAAGTATTTCCCATGGTTGAGGCCATATACAAAGGCAAACACCAGAGGTGTAGTGGTTGAAAAAGAGGTATATAGATTGTAACATCACTGGAGGCATTTTGAAACTACCTACACATGGTGTATTATCCAACGTACATCATGCTGGTTGTAATGAGTCAGGTCTGTTGTTATGGGTAAAAAGTACCAAGAGCAGTGTAGCGAAGGGAGAGAGCAGTCACCCCACCCAACCTTGAAAGAGCCTGGTGTTGCAATCAAGCTGCAGGTTTGGTACCCCGTAGACCCGAGTTTGAGGCCAGGTGGGGTGACTGCTCTCTCCCTTCGCTACAAGCAGCTTTTAGCTAAGGTTTTAAATTTTGAAACAGAAACATGTGGGGTATCAATCTCTTCACCAAGAATGTATTGTCAGCTCATTGATTAATGATTTAAAGGAGAAACAATGTAGGTAAAACCCCACACTAACAGAAAATGTGCGTTCATATTTTGACCCAATGATTGGCTTGCTGGTGGGGAAGGGTGAAATGTGTGATAATTTTAACAGAGCACAACAGCAGAAGTGGTTCCCATCCTGAGTTCATTGGGTAGATACTGGGAAGATACTACCCCTCAATGCTAGCTCCTGTGGAGAAGCTGACCAACACTTCTCATAAAAATGAGCAGAATATTTAATTTAAAAACATTTATTTTATAAACCAACAAACAAAAGAACCAGCCTGAGCAAACAGTCAACAGAAACAACATAAAACTCTTTCCCCCCAGTGAGACACCTGTATTTAATAGGCATTTAATTAGACAGGTGTGGCTCATTAACCAATAGGCTGGTTCACACAGACAAATTATCACATGAGAATTAAATTAACCTGTACAGAGTGGAATTGACCAATGAGCTCAGTTATTTACATGGTTGAAAATGGAAGATAACAATCCTTAGACATTCAACAAAAGACAATTCCAAACAAATTTGGGGGAAAGGTGAAGGTCCTCCTTCACAGCTCCCTTTGTTGTGTTAAAGTATTTAGGGCCATATGCATATGACTACAGTTCTAGTGAACCTAGACTGAGAACTTGAAAATTTCACTTATTGGTTTGTCTTTTATTCAGTGAAAAATATAAGCTCACAATATGATGGTTTCAAAGCCTGCATTTGCTCTCAACCTGAAATCATGAGGGAGGAGATCTATTATGTTTGGATGTGAGATAAAATGCCAGGGGTCATATTAATTGCACATTCATTTTTCTTACTCATGCTGAAAAAAGGATAAACAGATATTTAAAGTATGCTAGTGTCAGATATGTTTTATGCATGTATTCAGTGACATTTTAATATAAGTTAATCATTACTTTATGAGCCAACTTGTAGCCCAGCTATGATAATACCTGGAATGATTGCACTAATATGAATAATTGGCTTAAGCGGATCTTTGTTAGGCAATCCTATCAGTTTTGGCACACTGAAAAACAGTCTGCACTATGTAGTCTGCTGATGCACACACTGACGATTGTATCATGTCATTTTGTTTATTTTATTTTATTTATTTATTTTTTGGTGAACCAGCTTTGAGAGGATTAACTTAATGTGTCATTAACCTGAGGGTCATTGAAAGTTTTGTTTTTTTTCCTTTTTGTATTATACTCTGTTTTCCCATATACGTGTAAATGACTCATCATTTGTTGCAATATCTTGTATGCATTTCAGTTTAATTCTGGGTGGACTTTGAACATTTAATAAAGGTACAACCAGTCTGTCAAAGCTTCTCTTCCCTCTGCCCTAATTTTAAGTCACGTTGTCCTGCCCTAATAACTCTAGCAGAAGATTAAGCTGTGACACTGTTGCTATTTATCACTGACATCCTGTCATCTCCCAAATCTGGGTCAGTATCATTCACCCTCCACTGACATTTTTGACAGAAACCCCCTCCTTGTGTTTAGCAGTCATGAATAATTTGATGCAGCTGAACTCATTTTTTGTGCTCACTTTTATGTTTTTTTTAGAAAACAAAATGATGCAGACCAATAGGTTATCAATATGAACAATGAACATGAAGAAATAGAATGCATTTTCTTGTTATAAGACCTTTTCCACCTGCTTCTCAATAAAAGATGCTTAAGTACTAATTTGAAAAAGTCACATGACAGTTGCAGGTTGAACTTCTATGTAGTCCCTGTGATCTTTCTGCATACATATGTCAGCTTTGACCTTCTTTCAACTTCATGGACCAAAACTAGGTCATGTCTACCGCACTCTGAACCTCAGATCTCATAATTCCACTCAATACAGAATTGTGGATATGGAAATTGATTTAGTTGACTAGTAGGCTGCAGGTTCAAATTCTGCTTGGGGTTCTCTGTTGTGGCTCCTTTGAGCAAGGTATTTAATTACTTAATTCGAATTACCCAAGTAAATATCCATCTGAATAAGTGGCCACTTAGTAAAGCTACATTAGTTTCCCTGGATAAGTTTGTCTACTAAACAATTTGCATTTCCATGCTGGTTCATACAATGAAACAAAGCCATGGTCTACGAAATTGAGTTCCCCAAAACTGTTTAGAGTAACTTGTGTTTCTTAGGCAAAGAATGAATTATTTACAAGAATGTTTTAATATTTCAAAATGCATGCATTTTCAGTATGTGGATTTCAAAGGATGTCATCCATCCACATGGCAGCTAAATATTTCAGGACAATTCTTAATTAATTGAGGGTTTTCTGATATTGCTTTCCATGCATCCTTCATAAACACTAGTGGCAGTCAATTGAAAATTCCATTACCTTATTTGATGCTCTTAGTCACAATAGAGTAATAGTGTTAATTATATATTGTGAATTACTGTAAAATAAGCATATTTTGTTTTTTAGCCACTTCAGTGTGCAATCCACTTTGTCTTGAACAAAGTAATGACATGAAGTTTTGTCTTACTTTTCTCTGTGATCAAAGAAAACCATAAGATTTGCAATCACTGATATGATTAATAAATGTCATATAAAATCACATAGGTTCCACAATCAAAATCAAGGACAATGTATCCTGTTCATAAAGTGAATAAAGACTCATTTATATATCTCAGGCTATCTTCTCCTTATCCCATTTTTAAAATTCCAATCTACCATGGCTCAATGGTGTTACACAATTTATCATGCATTTTTTGCTTCTTACAGAAGTGACTGAATGAGCTCATGTCAAGAGGTGATTCAGAACAGCGCCAATAATGATGATTGCCTTGGAAAAGAAACTCAGTTCACTTTTGAATGAAAAAAAATACATCTCTGCCTACAGTATGTTCCTATAAAAAGTGAGAGCCTGTACTGGTGACAAGGCTAGCTGCCTAGTCTTCAGCAGGAAGTATTAGGTAATTGCTTTTGAATATAAAACAGCTAAGTTGCATGAGTGGCAGCGTGGCCGTGTGTAATGATCAAGGAGCTGTCCTGTACCTGGAAGATTTCGGGTTTGATTCCAAACAGGAGCAATCCCGTCATACCCTTAAGAAAGGTGCCTAACCTGAAGCAAATACTCTCTTGTATGTTTCAGAGTTATAAACTATATGTCACCCTGGAAAGCATGTCTGAAAAGCATTTAAGTAATGTAAATGTAATAAATGTAATTAGTGCTAGTACAGCTAAGAGCTGTCCTAATATTGCTAGCAGAAAAAAGAACAAATGAGTAGTAACTTGCCCTGGAGAAATGTTTGAAGGAGTAAAAGAGAATTGTTTTAATAAGCACAGATAACTTACTGCATACAGATAAATTACTTTTACATGCTGCTCCGGCCCCATTAGCTAGCTACTCTCAGCTATATTTGCCCTGTATATCTGAGACATCTAGTGGCTACTCCGAGCTGTAATGCTCAGCCTGCTGTTAAGATGAGCACCTTGCCCAAAGAGCCACGTTAAAGTATAATATATTACAGTTTAACCCTTATGTTTGAGCAACATATCTATTCAGCAGTCCATTTTTATGCTTTTCCTCATCAAGCAACCCTCTTTAGAAGTGACAATTGTTCATTTTGCTTGTCACTGCAATGTCTTCTGCACTCACGCAGGAGCACAGAAGTAAAATGAATACAATCTTCTGATACACATGCATTGATACACTGATACACTTGCACCAACAAACTGGTCCAGACTAGGGACCATGCCTCTTGCGATCAGTGACCAGGTGATTGTGCCAGTTCTTGTATGGGATGCTACAGCACACAGATGCCTTCGTTAAATTCCTTAACACTCCATTTTAAATTGATTTCATATCATTAAAAATAAAGAATTCAACAATACATTCAAATATCATAAGTTCATATGCATGGTATGTATGCACAAGCTTCTGTGCATTCAGTTCCTTTACTGTGTTCATTATATACACTATAACGACTGTGTGAAAAATGTTCTTTTTTAATTTGAATATTGGATATTGACATTTGTAACATTTTAAGCAGAAATATTAAAAATACTAAGCAAGAACTGCCTTTATTACTATTATTACTTTATTACTATTACCTTTCTTATAATTATTATTATCATTTATTAAATATATGCTCAGTTACCATATTATAAATATACAGGTGTCTTGCAATTGGATTCTGCCATGAGCACAAATGTCTAATGGAATTCTGTGAGAATTTGTGTCAGCCACTATGCTCTTAGGGAGGTGTCATTTTCCAGGGTGACCTAAATTTATTTAGAGTGTATACCTTTGTACCTCTTATTTTAATAGTTATGCTCATGGCTAACTTAAATCTGAATAGCAAAACTATTAGTAGTTAGTGAGATCTGCAGAAGTAGTACTCAGTGCTTAGAACCCTGAAGTAGCCTATGTGCAGCATATCTGCTAAACAAGTTAACTAGCTAATATCTTGATGCCAGGCATATGAAGTGGCAAGCAAGTCTGAAGTATATTAGAGGCCTTTTTTCTGAAATGGGTATGCTTGCCTCCACACCAAAGGATATATTTTCCTCTCCAGTGCATTACCACCCACATGTGATTTCCACAGATTTCCTGTGTCCTCAGAACTGGATCTACATCACATAGCTCACTCTATCTCCCAAAGTCCCAGTTACACATGAATTCAAAAGAGACCAGACCTTGTTTGTGACACACTGGAATGACTACACACCAAAAGGACTGTATCTCAAAGAACCATTGTTGTCAGAGCTAATGTGTGTTGGCTGTGTGTTGGCCACTTTCCCTGATGCTTTTCATTTATGTACACAATGTTTTTGACTTGGGTAACGACAGAAGTGCATGTTTGACTCCCGGTTCCCAGTCATCTGTTAATGTGTTGATTCCTCCCACATAGGGTGAAGTGCTGGATGAGCAACACAGTCAAGTAGGAAGCGCTTGGGAATCACGACTTAGATCCTTGGAACCTCACACTCTGAAAGCAGACTCCTTCATCTGTAAAGGATATATAATTTGTACATAAGCCCAGCTGTGAAATGAAGGCAATTCATATTGCCAAACTGAGGTACAAAATCCAATCATGCCTCATTTTACAAACCACTCAAAGGTGACCTTGGTTTGTTCTCTGAAATCTATTTCATTATTATAGTTGAAAATGTATACCTAACTGGAATCTAAGATGATTTGTAGGTTTTCTCAGAAAAAAAAAAAAAAAAACAAAAACAAAAAAAAAAAAAAAACATGAACATGGACCACTCGGAATGTGTTTACTGAGGGTTTTCTAATCAGCCTTGCAAGGGACATTGATTTAGTGTACACATGGATTGGTACATCCAATCACTTGCCCTAGGTTTGATATTCTCATGGAATCACTCTGGGTGCTTTTCATTCTTTCTAAATCACAACTCCCAACACACATATCAGATTAAAAACAAATGACCATTAAAAACCAGCATCTACATCCCAACACCAATGTGTCTGCCATGCGGTGTTCTCCAGGCAGGCCTTCTTTTATATTGTTTCCCATCGTAATGACTACTAGGACACATGAGTAGATGTAATGATACAGATGGCTTCTCCCCAAAGGCAATCTCATGTCAGTCCTCTGTGACAGCGAGGGGGGTGCTGCCATTATTTTTTATGATGATATCGAAAGTCCAATTTACGTCTGCATAATGTTCCAGTACAGATTGCAAACAGAATCCAGTGGCAGCAGGGATCTCCATCTTTATGACCGCTCCTCTCATTTCATGAATTGGTGAACATGCCCAGATCGGATGCAGGACAACTGTCTCCGCGTTAACTCGTGCTGTCCAGCATCCACCAACTCTCTAACCAAGACACACCTGAGGCACAGCACTTCAGGACTCCTCGTGATTCTCTGTGGAGATTCATGGAACGGTTTTTCCAAACAAGAACTCACCAGCTGGGTGTCTTGTGTTTTAGATCTCACAGTAGGTTTATGGGATTGATCACTACACATGATTTATGGGCTGGACTTCCCTGTATGCATGCTGCTGTTCAACACTCATCAGTGATGTAGTCAAAGCATCCCAGCGATGAAGAAAAGTGTCACTGCTTTTTTCCTGCTATGAATCACTCGTCTATTGCATCTACTTCCTCTTAAAGTTCTTAAAAGAGAATGTCAGTTGCTGTCAGTCTAAAGCTGAACACAGCATTTGTCAGCCATTTTGTCAAGAATAACATTTAAAATAAGTAACAGGTGCATTTTCCTGTAATGTGTTGTAATACATTACAACAATACTGTCAAGGTTAAAAGGCAAACAAAAATGTGTGGTTCCATCTTCTGACTGAACCAATATATGGTGTATATCCAATATCCACTATACCCCTTATTTTATAAATAAGTGCCAGCAATGTGTTATTTTAATTAATTTATTCATTTATTAAGAAAACCACCTCTATGTTCACACAATCTGCTTCCAAATCCTACTGCTGATTTTTCTTTTAATGTCCACATCTGCACATCCTCTCAGCTGGTCATAAACCATTTTGCACCAGGTGTTTTGAGTTAAAAAGTCACCTCTTTAACCCTTAAAGACTGGTTGTGGTAATACTGGAATCATTTTTTCAAATGGAAAAATTGAGTGTTGCTGATCAAGAGACCACCTCACAATTTAACACTGCTTCACCTTGCCACGCCGCCTCAGTGCAAAGCAAAAAGCACTTACAGTTTAAAGTATCAAAGACTGGGGGAGGCTGTGATGAGCCGGTTGCTGTAGCAACCAGCTGAAGAGCTCAGGTAGGCCCTGATATATTGTTCCCCAGGAGGGAATGAAAAAAATGACAGCCATTAGATAACTGAAGTCTCACAGTTCAGTTGCTTTATCGTTTCTGAGACTTTCACTGGCCATCGCTCGCTGGCTCCAGTGTCCACATCATGACAAATTTGTCTGGCTGCCGTATCAGTGGAAATGTACTGTCTTAAATTAATCTGCAGCAGTAAATGCCCTTGTAGTTGAAAACCCCTGTGCTCTCTAGTTCAGTGTTTGCGAAAGCAGCGATATCAGATGGCCTGGAATGCCTCTGACTAAATTTAGAAACAGATTCTCAGTGGACCACAGGCAGTACCCATAAAGCATTTTTGTAATGTAATTTGATATGATGCACCAATGGAATACTTCCTGGAAGAAGCTGCATAAATTAGATGTTTCTTATGTCATATTAGCAGCCTGTAGTGTCAAAGCAGAGCTATTGAGTGTCCTAGCATTCAAATATCAAGAATGGGTTCAATCGGGAAAGGTTATTTTATGTTTCAGGCAAAATGTTATATCACAAATTTGTTCATATGTGAAATATAATTTGTAATATAATGCAAAGGTAATATACTGCAAGGACAATTAGCGCTGTTCTGTAAAACATGGTCAGTTTTTAAAAGTTTTTGTTTAGCATGAATATCTACCTTGACCTTGAAATGAATTATGAGGCTCTGTGGAAAGAAAACCTTATGTATTTGAACTATAGGGAAAGAGTCATTAAACATTCAGCAAGTCAGTGACCCTCATTTAGACCCTGATTTAGAAATGCTTGGTGCTGCAAATCAAACTCAGTCCCACATTACAATAGGTGACTTGTGTGTTGACAAACTTAATTACGACACACAACATAATTAGACAACGTAATTACAACATACAATCACAAGGCACATGGTACTTAATTGTTAAAACTGTTTTGTGTCACACAATAACTCTTTTGTAACAACTATAACACATATCTTCACAGTAGTACCTGTGTAGGTACTGGTAAATTCATGGGTACTAAGACTACTTGAAGTGCTATGAAGTGGAACCCCAGACCCCAGGGTTTTGCTTCCTCTCAGAACCGTTTGTATGTGTTTTTAAGCAACCTAAATCACAGCAACAGGAGGCCACATTTCCAAAGCCACAGTGGAATGTGCTTTCCAAATCTGGACATTCAGCCATCTTTACTATCTCCCGCTTTTCCCCTGCAACCATAACCTTCACTCTCTTAGACTTATTATGTGGAATTATAAAGGCAGATATTCTACTGCCGTAGTCCTTCCAGATGCAGAGAATATCAGTCGACTGACCTCAAACAAAATGCCACTTGCCCCCAGCAGGTGGGTAAACAGGTAATATCCCCCCAAAACAGACATTTGAAGATTGCCTCATGCAAATGCCATGTTCTCCTCTTCCCCTGGGCTTCCATTACACAGCTCAAAGATGGGCATGTTGGTCAGAATAGGCAATGAGCTTTAAAAATGTATTACACAGCCTGTCAAAGTTGGGCATGCCCCTAAGTGTGCTGTCTGAAATGGAATATCTGGGCTCCAGTGCAATGGCCTCTGAGCATACAAGATATTTCTCCCTTGGATAGTGCAATGGATATGTGGCTAGCCCTAATGCTATAAAATTGAAACGCTCTTCTACAAATCTTGTTACCATTCCTTGTACTATTGCTCTTTGCACATCCCTTGGGTTGAGTTACTTGAAATCTGCAGCAGTGATCTGATTGAAATTTCAGACATACTGTATATTGGGAATATATTGTAACTTATATTCATCATTTTAAATGGTAATTTGTGTGTCATTTTTTTTTCCAATTACTAAACCTCATGGAAACACAGATACCATTGTTTAGCAGTGCATATCTGTTTACCATGAATGTAACATTTGTCAGCAAAGATGGTAACTCATACAAAAATGTGTAATACCATTATTTTCAAATTTATAATGTTCCTCTACTCTAAGACACTCATGGATTTGCCAATTGCACATTTGGCTAGAATTCAATCCTCTGACACGCTCACATGCAAGCCAACAGATATTTGTCATACTACAAGTCATACAGTGCACCACAGTGAAGTGGACACTAACAAGGGGAAAAGCACTACTTCACTGACATCATCTGAGCAACTTGAATGTGCGCCAATGTGTATTTATTTTTGTATACCCATAAAAATAAAATAAATGTTTTGAAATTTTTAAGGAACATGGTTTCCTTGTTGTTTGGGACCATTTAGTGCTCCATTATGATATATTCTGCAATTTTGCATTAACTATAATATTTAATGTGTGTTTGTTTACATCTACTCAATATATTAATTTAATTTCTATTTTAAATATTACCTTACTTTATCTCTGCAATTCAGTAGTGACACAACCCAGACTGAGAAAAAAATACAGCCATGACAACTGAGATCATCAGAAAGCTGGAATGGTAAGATACAGGAAGAAATAATTGGTACGGCCTTAAACGCTTTATAGAGTTTAGCCACATTAATTAAACCTAAGTGCCTTGTTGAGCATCCTCAGACCTCTCCACTTTTGTTTGGGTATTAGAAAATACATGGCATCCATAGGGATAAGGAAATCCTATTTAAACTTTGCCAAGGCTGGTGAGGTCCCATAAGATGGGAAATATCCTGATGCAGTTTTTATGAGCAGCACGCTACCCAGAGTGGCCTATCATAACATTATAAAGCAACCAATCAATTATTAATCATGACAGCAAACGGTGTGTGTATGTTTTAGAGACATCCGAGCTAGTGCTCTCTGTGTGTGGCCCCAATGCACATTGTTCAAAACAGTGAAATGAATCTGACAGGCTTTTGGAAGCTCTCAGACAGTGCAGTGCAAGGGACAGTGGTTTTCAGTGACTGTGTTAGAGTATTCACTTTACTGAGACTATATGTCCCGAAAAAAGGGTTCACCCTCTCTTGGCGTGTTTCTCACGTAAAAGCTCTTCCTGTCAAAGTTTGTCCATATCCAGAGAAAATGAAGTTCGTCCATATTTGTTACAGAAAGTATTTTCACTTAGTTTATGTCACCATTTATGGATATTGTATCACCATTTTAAGCACAAAATGTTAATATTCTGATATAAGAATAATAACTACACGAAACTACATCTTATTATCTTTGATATTTATTGGCTCTTGTCTACATTCAGCTATGCTTTGATGTCACATGGTGTAATTGTTTCTTCAAAATGGCATAACATTATTATGCTGAACAGGTTTATTACTTGTATTGACCATCCAGGAACAGAGGTGTGCAAGAGTTTAGCTCTAATTGTTGTAAAGCATGGGTAGGATTATATTCAGTGTTGCTATAATTCAGCCAATCCCATATCTCTTTAAATTTTGAGTTACTCTTTGTCTCTCAAAGGGCCCCATTACGGGGACATAAAAAAGATGGTGCATGGATTGAACCCAGGTATCTAACATGTAAATATATGTATTTTGGAATGCTGCAGACAGTGGAAAATAAGATCCATGCTAAAGTTGTTTGCTTTTTTCAGCACTAGCACTGACTGAGTTTGAGGGTGTGACCACTTGTTTTGCAGTGTGGATTGGTGCAGGGAGCATTAGTATTGCAATTATCTGCTAGATGAAATAGCTGGAATGTGTGATCAGTTATGGAGCTATATGCTGCATATATCTATATGTATATACATAAGAATTTAAAAAGTTTAGTGTCAAGAACAGGCTGTTCAGAACAACTAGGCTCATCATTTTGTCTGTAGTCTAGAATGTACCTAGGACTGTGTCAAGTTTGGTCTTGAACAAGTGTCTCTGCTTCCAATACAGTCCTGACAAGCTACTCCATGCATTTCTAACTCTCAAAATAACACTAAAAGAAATACTTCCTAGTATCATTATGATAGTACTCTAAGACAGAGTTGTTGCGACTGACACAACCAACCACTTAGCTAGATCCAATAAAACTCTTAGTTTGACCCCAAGGGGTGATGTCACCGTCTTTATTGAACTCTTGCACACACTGAGCTCCTATACACACGCTGGTGATTCAAATCACTCAGACAGCAGTCTGGGTCTGTTTGAACACTAGGTTGTCTTTGTCCTGGCACATTATAAATGGATAAACCAATGAGTTGGCACACCTTACGGCCCACATGCCACAAAGACATCTGCTGGTGCGATAGCAGTGGAAGGTTTTGTAAGGCATCTTCCCACGACTCCCCTTCCAAGCAGAAGGAGGGATGAAATTTATCTTGGTCCTAAGGAGCTCCTAATCCACAGTCTGGTCCTCTCGTCTGTGATTGACGGTGCCCATGCTGGGTCAGTTCTCCAGAGAGCTCCACTCATGTATGTATGTGTACGGGGGAGGGTAGAGGGGTAAGGTCATTTACCCTCAGGCTGCAAGAAAAAGCTTAGCCCTCAGAGATCATACTACAGCAGCTCATTCATATAATCATCCCCAGCATCACCTCCTGGGGTCAGCCAAATAATTTAAATTCTATTAATTCATTTTTCTGGTAAGCCTTAAAATATAGTGTCAATATAACTGAGGGTAAATCGCTGATGATTACCTGAGCGGTACTCACCAACGGCAATGTAACTCTAAGTAATGAGAATTATTTTTTAGAACAGAAATGATCTCAGTTTATTAACATAAATTAATCAGTTAATTTATTTTTAAAGGCTGGCACCCATGTTTGTTATTGTGTTTAATACCTAAAAAGCAATAAATTTTAAGTCTTATCCCCTTAATCTACATATTTTACAGGCATGTGTGACTTGATCATATCCTTCTCATTGGTAATTCTTGTCATTATTTCCTTTATTTATTTATGTATTTATTTTTGTAATTTTGTGAGATATCTCAACCCATTGTTATTCTTCTAACAGCTCCCACGTAAGTACCATTTCCTTGATTATGACTGCTAGCCTGGTTCACTGGAGAGTCCAGGTTTGTTCTCTGCATACTGTGCGGGAGTTCAGAACAACACTGTTTGCCAAGGACTCCTCGTTTTTTATAAGTATTTGAATAAATCATTGGGCATAGTTTAAAAAGGAAGAATAAATTCATGCCTTGTCCACAGCAATACATTTTACTTAAACTATGGTCAGGGGGCAGCTCCTCTCTGCTCTGAGAAGGGCCATATCTGAAATAGTGCATGGAATTAGGCTGATTGTGTCCATAAATTGCAGGTTTGTAGGGATACATGGAATACTGTATTACTCACCAAGATTAAAATCACCTTCTTATTAAAATGATAGCCAAGGCACAGATCAGCACTTTAAACAATGATCCAGAGCAGAGGACAATTTGCAAACGGTGCTTACAAATTAGCCAAAGAAACATAAAACCTAATCAGTGGTATAATCCTGTGGGATTCCCAGCCTCCCTGTTTGCAGAGGATAGGGAAGCACCATGAAGTGCCATGATGGGGAGGAAACATCACTGAACAAGTCCCCCGAGAAAACATAATTGTATGTTTCCAAGCCGCGGAGGGAATGTAGAATAAATTATTAACTGCAGCTCTCAGAATGGGATCGCCCACGACAGTCCATGAGATTTATAATCAAGCAGTGAGGATTACGGCACGAGGAATGAAGATTAATGAGTGACACCAGAACCACAAAAGCCATTAACCCCTTCTGATCTAAGGCCTGCATCATGCACCATAATGGTGGAGAACGAGGTCATGTTTTACCAGCCCTAATGTGTGTCCACACAGCCTATTAAAATACAGCTGATTCTAAATACATTCTAACACAGTGGTAGGCGTATTGTTCAAAATCAGATTTTTCAATATTCAGAAATGTTCAAACACTCTAACTGAGTGTTTGAACATGATAAATGGTAGTCCTTTGATCAGATGAATATAAAGGGGAATGTTGGACGTTGCAATGAAACGGTGCCTCCATGGATGCGGTATCGTTGCTCAGTATGCCTGAAATGTGTGCTTGTTGAAATCAGAGTATGATGCACCGATTTGCAATGCTTTTCTTATTGCAAAAAATGGTGTTCAGACCTCTCCCGTAAAGTGTATTCTATGCTGCAGAAAAGTATGATATATTCAGAGTTTCAAAGAATGTAAGCAAGGACAATTCAGGTATCTTTTCATGAGGGTATATATTTTTTTATGCCACATGTGCAGGTGTCTAGACCTACAGAGCGAGCTTTGTAAGGCATATAGTAAAGGATAGGATTATGCTTGGCATACCTGCTGGAAATTATGACACCACTGGCACTAATGCGATATTGAAACTAACACTATTTTCTTGCTGGAAGCATCAGGGATGCGAATGGGTGCATGCAGGCATGAGAGGTCCTGCAGCTGAGTGTTTCTGCAGAACACCTTGAACAATATGCTTTCTCTGTGCCAAAAATGGAAATCCTTCATTACAACTGCCTTGGCGTGTCTACAGTAATGAGTGCAGTGGAAAGCATGTTTGTCAAACTTTGACACAATGTAAATGTAGTCATAAAAAACAGGACCAGAAGATTTCTGCGCTCTGCATTATTTATGATCTACATTAAGGTCATTGGCGCAGTCACAGTGCCCTCCAACTTATGAAATGTTTAAACTTTTTAAAACACTGTTATTTCTTCCTTCCTGTGCAGCTCTTGATGGCCTTTGCAAATAAGTGGTGTATGTTGCAGCAGCCGCTTCTTGGATGTTGAGACGGAAATGAACTGAACAAACAGCTCATACAATGTCTATTTAAGACAGTGTGCATTGCTTTTCTTTGGTCCGCAGTGCACTTGTAATGCACAGGGTCAGGGTTTGGAACAGCTGTTGGCTGTTCTGTTTTCCTCAGAATTTCAAAAGAAAAGAATATCTTGGGGAAGATGCTATGCTATTTTGGACTTCCTTTTCACTCTCTACACAGGTGTACAAATATGGAGGTACTGAAATGTGATGATTTGTATCTGACGCTTTGCTGTAAGTGTCCTTTAGTGCACATTTCAGTGCACGGTGCTGCATCAAAATCAAATACCAGCAATGAACTGAGTGTGAAATCTGTTGCTGGGTTTTTATTGTCAAAAGTGAAATCACAAAGTTGAGGGGGGTTATGATATGCCTTGTCATATTTTGTTACTTTGGTAGAGGTGATGGCAGGCGTGTGTGCATGGCTTAAGAAATAAAGCCCTCTGCTCTGAAGACATTAAACATAGCAGGCAGCTCTGGCTGAAAAGATCCCGTTTTCAAGCCCAAGGGTGTCCCGTAGTTACCAATATGACATGTCTGAAGTGTTGACCCGAATCTTGTCTTCAGTGCTAAAGATCACGGCTGGTGGCGTGTCAGAAATAAATATTCATCACTATACTGAGGTCTTTCCACATCTGACAAAGGCTTTAGTTGAAGTGCATGCAAACATTGTAACTAGCAGTCTTGATTATCTGTTTGTAATGATGCCAAAAGGGAATACAGTGGAGCTGGAGAAGAGATTGGTTATCACTGCTGCCCTGGTGAAGCCCTGTCACTAGAATGCATGCCCTTTTGGTCTGGGCAATTAGTTTTGGTTGATATGTAATTAATAAAAAAAATAAATATTCCCAGCTGTTATGTAAATTGTTGATCCTATAAAGTTTAATGGAACTTCAGATTTAATAAGGCAGTGACAAAACCTTAAAAACAACCTGAGGAAGTTACCTTTAGAGAGAAGGCATGTAGTGTGCAAAAAAAAGAAAATAAATAAATAAATACAGGCGTCACATGTCCAGGAAATTTTATGTTATTGAAGAACCTTGCCTCGGTTTTGCAAACGTAAAATCAGATGTCTTACTCCATTAACACGTGCCCTGTGATGACAGTGGATTTGTCACACAAGTGTGCCACCTAGTGGTGAATCAAACATTTGTCCAAACCAGATGACCTTTCCAATCTCCTGTCACATAACAGAACACATCCCTTCTCTGTATACATTTAAATATGTTAAGATCCCAGTCGTATTACCTGTTATGTGCACATTTACATACAGTCACGAAATAATGGGAAAACAACACAACATGTACTTGGACAAGCAGCAGAGATTTCCCAATGTCACTGCTGTTGTTTACTTTTGATTACGCTATCAATCTTTCCACTGTTTTAAAGCACATTGTCAGAAAAGGTCTTAGATATCAAATGCAGACACAATCTCTGATTATTTTGCTGTCTGTGGCAAGCTGAAGAAGTGTCTGGGGCCAAGGTTCTCTCCAGCCCTCTCCAATAGCGTGGCTCCAGACTGTACATATTGATGGATTACTAATAGGCCTGCTCAGGATGCATCAGGGTGCCAGGCTGGAATAGAAGGGAAGCATTCTGAGGTCACACACACACACACACACACACACACACACACACACACACACACACACACATATCCCTGGGGAGGATTTCTAATGTTTGTGTCAGCGTTACTAAGCTAGCTCCTCCAGACACCATCATCACCTGCTGGACAAGGCCATTCTGGGAAAGTGGAGATCTATTCAAACTGTTGCTTCCTGTTGCTTTTTTGTTTTGTTTTGTTTTGCTTTGCTTAATCTCTTTGACCACAAAATGTGGTCAAAAGGACCATACTGATGAAATCGAATCAGTAGCCAGAAAACATACTAAAGATGTCGTGCTATTCCTCCTTTGTTTTGTACTCATGGCACACAAACACAGCCTGAATTTCACAATAGCCTTAATGAATTTTGATGCTACTCTTGCCTCTAGACTAATCACAGAGACTTCAAGGGAAGCTAATGTTCAGTCTTGGAAATTCCCCTGCCATCTTCTTTTATGATGCACTGTTATACAGATATTTCGCTTTGACCTTGACAAAACAACTTAGATCTTATTTTGTCCTATACTGAAATGGATCCAGATCAAAGTGTTACATACAATTATAACATAGACATATTTGTATGCAGGTTCTGTATAGGTGTTGATCATTGTAGCCAATACAAAAATAATAATATATTGAGAAAATATTTTAGAAATCTCAATCAATATAATGAAGGTATGTAAATTATTGTCATTTTGGTATATTGCAGTATATTTCTGCTTTTCATGGGAAACAGTATCCGAATATTTATTTTTATTTATCTTTTTGATAAACTCATGTAAATGAAATTACTTTCTCCATTGTTTATTCTCAACACCAAATCCAACCACTGGAGACATTAGCAATCAATCACCAAGATATCACTGATGGAGACATTATCTGTATGTTTGGCCATGGGGGAGAAAGAAAAAGTCAATATCTGTACAGAATGTGCATACATAATTCATATTCAGTGCAGCCACGTAACAGGGATCCAATAAATAAACATTTTCTTGAGCAGCAAAATACAATATTCACATAATCTTGACTTTATATTTTTACCTCAGGTAAACTGCTGGAATGATACGATTTTCAGTTTTATGCTTGCACTCCTGTGGGAGCTGAACACCCTTCATGAACTTTCAGTCATTACTGCAATTATCCTCTACGTTCCAGGATGGTGCATAGTCGCCTTCTGCATAATTAACTGTTTCTTTAAGGACAATGCTCATATCCAGCACAGTATAGTTGACGACAAATCACCATGAGATTTGAAAACCTGCATTAATATCTCAGTTTGTTTTCTAACACGTGCATCGGGGTTTAGGTAGAGATGTGTCAGCTCTACCCACACCGGTGCAGAATGTTAACACGCTCTCACAATGTGATGTCCCTGAAGCACTCGGTTCAGGAGAGGGGTTGAGTGGAATGTTAAACGCTCCGCTTTTGAAACATTGCAGAATGCCGCTAAGGGCTTTCGGTGGCAGCGGTGGGGGCTCCACAATATTGCCCCATTCCCCTCATTACGTCACAATACTATTGACGATGGAGCTGAAGCTTTCGCCATATCCCTGTGAGGCACAGGGAGTTTTTTTTTTTTTTTTTTTTCTGATGAACGGATACAAAAGTTTTCAAACTGTGGAATCTATTTACATCTATATATTACCAAGAAAAAATCTGAGAATTGTTTGCTGTAATGCTCCCACACGTATGTTTTACGAATTGCCTAAATTAATCTTCCGAGCTTCAGTGTGCATAGATGTACAGTTCTATTGTTTTATGGCTATCAGTTTCTTTTGTTATAATTCAGTTCTTACCTCCCGCAAACAAATTGAAAGTCACAGCACACTATTGTACTTTTGTAAAGATCGAGATTGTAATTTCATAGCAGAGCAGGTGTTTGTGCCATCATCACCAGAAAGGCATTGGACTGTGTTTGTCCGCTTTTCAGTATAATGAAGGTTGCTAGTCAGAACTTCATTTGTGAGTTTCTGTCTCTGCCGCTCAATGCAACTTGTCAGCGCTGGTATCGAGAGGAATCCAAATAAACAAGCAGTTACATATTGAACATTCTTCAGTGGAGCAGGGATCCATTATTGCATTTGGTTTCAAAACAATTTACTTTCACTTGTAACTTTAACACTGTTAAAGTTACTCGGATATGTGGTAAATGTCTCAGTTATCCCTCTAAGAATCAAACAGTATGGCATATTTGTACTTTATTTTATGGAGTATCAAAAACAGCATTAAAGTTTGTATTGCTGAAATCTGGCCTGAGAGCTGGCAGAAAGCCCAATGGAGTGTCTGATCTGAATATTTCGAAGGGGGTTTTTGATTAAAAATAATGGTAAGGTGGACAACATTTAATAAACAATGTTAATGACCACATTGAAAAGTTGAATAAATGCAAAATTTAAACAATAAAAATCTAAACAAAATGCAATCACCAGTCTGACATTAGGAAACTAAAAAAACAGAGAGACAGCTATTTTGCATGTCTAAATAATTACGCCCTCTCTATGAAGTACAATTGTCAGTCTAGTAAATAGTCATCAATGGCCAAACACTAAAGCATTTGGGCTCACAAGTAACAGTAAAGGTTTGTGTCTCAAGCACAGGCTTAACTCTGTGACTCAGGATCGAAATCAACCATGTTATCTGTAGACAATGACCGGGAGTCAACAGCAGCAGAACAAATTGGCTTCGTTCCTCAGGGGGCAGGGATGTGTAGGTCGGCCAGGGTCCCCTTGTCACAGCACTCTCAGAATCCTTTGACAGTTGTTGGCCACCTCACTGTACTGCTCTGTGGGATTAGTAGCACTGGCATGCATGTGTATCAGACTATTGCTTTATTGTGTGGTGTATTGTCAGTATTTCCCAATCAGTTGCCAGTTCTGCTCTGAAAACTGCTGATACAGTTCTGCTGATACGTACCATCAAAGGCATCCACTTGCAGATGCATGCACCACCGGTTAACAGTGACATTTACATCAGTCTTCAGGGGGTCGATTCAATCAACATCCAAGCACTTTGCAAAGCCACTGTACCATTAAAGATGTGTACATTGACTATCCTGGATGAGGATGGCACCTTTATCTTTGCCACTATGCAGCAATGGCAGTTGTTCAATATACACTTGTCAGACTCATGTATGAGTGAGCTAACACACGCAATGCCAAAAAAGTGCTGCAATGTCTAATGTTTCTAACTGCAGCTCTTGTATTTTAATGCTTTATGTTGTTCTTGTTTTTAATATTTCATACAAATGTTATGCTGTACAAGTGGATATGTCCATTGAGAGCTGTATATTCTTTTTCTAAGAAAATAAAATAAAAATAAAAGGCTCGTAACCGAAAGGTTGCTGGTTAGATTCACCGCTGGGGCACTGCTGTTGTACCCTTTGGCAAGGTACTTAATCCACAATTGCCACAACAAATATCCAGCTGTATAAAAGGATAACATGTAAAAACTGTAACCTATTTAAGTCACTCTGGATAAGAGCATCTTTTAAATTACCGTAATGTAATGGAGAATATATCATAGTTAAACAAGTTCAGACTGGACTGCCCTTTAAAAGACACATTACTTGTACTGCTTATTTAATCTTTTTCCTTGAGGTTTCCATTAATTCAAACATATACAGTACAGATTACCTCTGAGCATGCCAATAACACTCCTGAACTAGCATACTTATATATAACATATACTTATAAATACACATACATCAACACTCATTTCACAGGTTTTGTTATTGTGAAGCTTTTAGTAGTTGCAGTTGTCCATTGTTGGGGACATGTTTTAGCATTACAGCAATGCCAAAATTATGCTGCACAATACAGCTGTGCTGGCACCAGCTCTCCTGACCTCTACTTGACCTCTGCATCTGCTTTAGAGAACTGCATTTGCACCATCAAAATTGGACTCTGTTTGAGGGAGAGACAGTACATCACAAAGACATGAGTCATAAAAACGAACCAATGTCACAGTTGATACTTTTATAAATAAACAGCATTTATAATGCGCTTGACAGAAACACATCCATGTGAAGAGGCCTTTAAGACTTGTCACAGAAAGCATAGGCCTCATTTAGGTTAGCAGAGGATTAGCCGAGAGGATAAGAAAAGCTGAAACATTAAAATGCAAATTGAAGAAGGATCGCAAAGAGCCCAAACATGCTGATAGAGGGAATGTGCTTTCTCCTCATTAGGACCTTTGTCTCCTCTGAAAAATGCAATATCTCACTGTAACGGAGCTGCTAGCCCGTTACGGAATGTGTCGATAATTGGGACAATAAAGAAAGAACGCCATATGAATAACCTACCCATTTATTGATATGAAAACAGTTCGCAGAATTACGGGCAAGCAAGCGCACCACGCACGTTTAAAAACAAAGTTTTAAATTTCTGTTAAGTGGCACTGTTACTGTTAGGGTGGCCAACTAGCAGGGCAGTGAAGCTACACGCTATTTAAAAACATAGCTAAACAGTTTTAACTTTGTTTTAAATGTTTTATGATATCGTGTGAGCGTGCTAGCAAGCAAACGCCTTACCGCGTATCTGTTTGGGTTTCAGAACACGTCCACTGTTTCCGGGTCGTCGGGGAGCAAAAGGGTGGTACAGTGAGCTGGGACTGTATTTATAATTTAATGTACAGCGGGTGGTATAGTCCAGTTATCGCGGGTTTATTTATAAGTTTATTGTCTGAACATGGGAAAATAAGAAAAGCTGGGAAATGTGTGATAATTGTAATGTCATTTGTATTGTCAATTATTTCTGTGATTTGTGAACAGATTACCGATTTTGGAATGAAAAATGGTAATATGGTTTGGATCATCCCAGCCAGCAAGGAGGGGATAAAAGGCAATCTGTGACCTCACTTGAGGGTTGGTTGGTTGGTGGAGTGGATGATTGTAAAGACTGGTCTGAGTCTGAACATGCCTAGTTAGTGGGAATTATTGAAAACCCATATAAATAGTTTTGTTTACCTGTTTGTTATTTTATTTTATTATTTTTTTTTGTCTCTTACATTTTTGTTGCTTAAGTTCTGTTTTTGTTTATTTTGGTACTTTATGGTCTCCTGCACTGTACATAGCTGTCACCTTCACCTGCACGCCTGGGAACCAATAAACACCTCCTTGCCACTTCAGTTGTTGTTCGGCTCCATTTTGGAATCTTTTGCCGGGCTGCTGCGGTCAACCCGTCACACTCACACATAGATTGTATTTAATTACAGGAGTAAATCTGCAGCACAGCTCACATCTCTGTATGAAAAGATAACAGGGCATTTTCATTTTTTTCCATCTGTACGTATCTCCAAACGGGTTAGGTAATTATCAAGATTCTGCCATCCGTGCCTTACCTCATCATACAGAGGTGCCAACATACTCATCTGCAACTGAAACAAAATCCAACTAGCATAACTGCTGACACATTTCTTGACCACTAGAATTTTTTTCTTTTTTTTGGTTGCAGGATGCTGAGGAAGTATATGTAAAGGAGGATAACTTTCAAAAGGTGCAGACAACAAAAATGGGAAGGCCTTTATGCTGTCAGCATAGGTCAGCAATATATGCTCATTAAAGTGAGCTGGAAAGAAGTTAAATGGCATATTCTGCATAACTCCTGTTAGGTCACGCACATTGTGGATCCTTCAACAAGTGTGTTCTTTTACTCAGATTTCTCTTAGATTTCATTTGAAAAGCATGAAACCATGTTACCTTGAATCTAATATGTATTCCCAGAAATTAATTAAAACTTTGAGCTATCCACCAATCACTGTTTCACCCTTTTAAAACTTTACTGTCAGTCCAAATACAGACAAACAGCATTTTACTAACCAATGCTGATTCTGAATTACATGTCTCTTTTCCCATTACAGGTGATATGAAAAGTTTATGCTGAAAGTGGGGTGGCATGCTGTCTGATTAAAAATCTAGTTTTATAAAGTTATATGAGTCAAACATGTAGAAAACATCAGGACTGTATCAAGAGCACAGGAAGGCTGGAAGTACATGTGAAGTTATGTATGTGTTACACGAGTTGCTACAGAATCCTTAAGCTGCACCTGCAGTATTGGGAGTACTAAGTAGCATATGTGTTCAATGGAATTGTTGGCAGGTTGATAAGAAAAAAAAAACATTTACTAGTGTTTGAATAATTGAATGGAGGATTGTCTAAAAACTAATTTACACTTCTTTGTGTAATTATGACCCTCTGACCTTTATGGCATCAAGAGCAGCCAAACTAAAGAATTCATAAAACAAATTAAATGATTGTTATTTAAAAAGCAGGATCTCATGTAGACATTCAAACATAAAAGGTGCTATGAAGCATTTGGTCCTCCCCTACAAGATGTCCAAAATCCAGGAACAGTAGCGTGACCAAATATGAGAACTGACCCCACAGATCTTAGAAACTGATAATATGGTGTAGGTTATAATACATTGTCAGTAAACATTAACACTGTAAATTGTATTAAGAACTAAGCTAAGACTCAAAACAATGTTTGTTTTTGAAAGAAAAGGCTAGATAGAACATCCGTGGGATTCACTGAAGTAGACCAACATTGCTTTCAAAATGAGTTCAGTTTAACTGACCTGAAAAATATTTAACATTACATTGGCAAAAGTCTTGATCATGTATTTTATAGAATAGAAGTGGCATTTATCACATTTGGAATTTCCCTTTCACAGATGACCAGCTACACCACTCATGTTTTCATTAAAAGACATATGACAATGACATTAAATAATAATTACACAATTATTCTAAATCAAACACAAATATCGTACTTACAGCTAAGGCCCAGCCTCATGTTGATTTAATTTAATTGGGGTAGTGCAGTCTCATGTACTGTGGGATGCTAGCCCATTTTCATCTATCATAAAAATCAGTCCAGACAAAAGATGAAAATTACTGCTACCAAAAATTGACTTATAGTGGTAGGTCTTCCTATTTTGCTCCTATTTGAACCAAGATAGTTATATTTTATTGACCTCAGTATTTTTATGAAAGATCAACAGTTAAGGCCAGTGTCCTGGGTGCATGTATTGAAGTTGTGTGAGTGGACATTGCACACAGCCAGTGCACTAGCAAGAAGTAACCAGGCATAAGCCCACACCAGAGAAAGCAGTTTTGAGTTGAATCACATAAGGTTATGCTTCAGCAGCATGAAGCAGAGCCTCCACACAAGGCAGAGAGACAACCATGGAGACAGAAGATAAGGTGCAAAACATCACTGGTTATCAGCAGTGTTTAACAGCAGGAGAGGGGGTAAACCCTTTAAAGGCAACAGTAATGAGGGTTAGAGATTAGGCTGGGGAAATCTGAATCAGTGTATTCAGCATGGAATTGAATGGTCTGAACAAATAAAAGATGCAAGTGGCAAGAAAAAACCGTGCATGTGACAAAAATACACAGCATAGATAAAAAGTCATCAAAGGCTTTGTATAGAAGCAGCCATAGTTAATCGGATAAGTATACAATGGTCAAGTCAGTCTGCCTTCAAATTAAAAGATGGAGTGCGACCAAGAAAACCAGGAGTTCTGACATGTAGAGAATGCTTTTGCAGGAAAGTTTTAAATCTTTTTTGTCTTAATTTCAAAAGAACTGCTGCCAGTCATCTCACCTAGGCATGCAATCCAGTACATGTCTAACAACAATGACATCTGCATCAAAGCATACCAGAATTCCTACAGAAGAAAAATGTGAACAATTGAGCAAAGCAGGAATGTACCAGAGAAAACATATCACCTACACATAAGCAAGACAGTGGACAACAAAGAAGCCTGTATACTTTTAAATTACTTCCTTATAGAATTTTGTAATGAAGGGAGAAGACATTACAAATGCAAATACTACCAGACACAATCCTGGCGGAATGCCAATGATTTCCCCTGTTACAGTAAAACTGGTACAGAGCAATGTTCTTTGAGACCAACAATGTGTCTCCAGTGAACAAGCCATTAGCAGCAGTGACAATACAATACTCACTGTTAGATGAAGACCAAGATAAAAATAGGGCACTTTTTTGTCTGAGCTTCTGAGTGCACTATAGATCTGTACTAATTAAGCAGAGTATTTTGTTGCTCAGAGTTAGGTGGTTGCAGTATTTAAAGTAATACATCCCTGAACAGTATTTGATTAGCTGTCCCACCCAGTATACTTATTCACATATTTTGCACAGTCTTTAGAAAAAAAAAGAAAAATAATTACCTATCTAATTGCAATTTTGTAATACAACCACTTTGTACAATATTTGGCACAATTAAAATAAAATAAAATATGGGATATGTTATTGTTGCATGTAGTTGTGGTGGTCTGCCATCAATTGGCCCCAATTTAACACTGCCCACTAGCAGCACCATTATTACAATGACATTACAGTGATATTAAGCACTGTCATTACCATGACTGACTACAAGGGATTTTTTTCTTTTAAATTATTAATATAAAAATAAAAATAATGAAGATTCCAGTTAAGGCCTTCTTTTGCATGGTGCCTGTTTTTTTTAACTGTGGGTTTTACATCCAGTTCCATCTTCACCCCAATTCAAGCAAATATTCTTTTAAAATACCATGTGTGAATACATCCCTAACAGAAGCTAGATTTTTTCTGGACAATATTTTTGACTATCAACAATTGTGTTAGTCAGATTGGTTAGGGCCTTTTCACTACCAGCTTGTCTTCCATGAATGAATTCTGGGCTTGTGGATCTTCTGAAAGTACCTGGAAATCAAAATAAAAATCAGATCTTGATTGATTCCATATTAATGCATTAACCTTTTGGTGAGTACGGACACATAGGTGAATTTGGAATCTTCAAGACTCAACCATTCTGGCCGTGCTGCCAACAGTGGTCATTATAGCTTTTGTCCTCTTTTATGAGGTACAACAGCAAACAAAAGAGTATTTTACATTTAAGAAACATTTGATGCAACCTGGCAGAGTACAGTATTCTACAGTCATGTAAAAATGGGCTTGAATTGAGACTGATGCACTCCAATGGATCACCCAAGTTCATTCTTTCAATTTGCAAGCTAGCTCCAGAGTGGCAAATAATCTCAACTTTCTTCACAGCTTGCAAAATAAACACAACATACTGATATTTCAAGCAACAAGTCTACAAACAAGACAGCAGCTACAAAAGAAATCTAACTACAAAACAGCTTCATCCTTGCTGCAGCCTGAAATACCTATCTAACACAGCTCTCACAGGCCTGTCTGGAATAACAACATGTATATTCCAAATACAGAAAAAATAGAGAGAAAATGAAAGACTGCTTTATCCAGGGCATGTTCAGTTCTGTTCATCTGTTTGTACTTATATCTGTGTAGTGCTCCTGATTTTGAGCCATACCATAGTGACTTGTGCAAAAAGTGGCATGTTACACATCCTAATGACCACGGCAATCAGGGGATTATCGCATCTGATCAACAGCAGACAGGATCCCAGGCACTTTTGTTTAGCTGAAAGGACTGCACTACTTCCCACTGGAAGTAAATTACCTCTGTTGTTGCAGAAGCTACTTCGCATTTACACAATGTAGAAATGCATCTTTTTCAAGATAATACCTGGATCTGCTCAAGTGAAAAGCCTTTATTGCAGCAATTTGGCTTTTAAGAGTGCAACTGCCGGTCAAGCACCAGTGTCCATGTCAGTTGTGCCCACAGATAAGTCACCATGGTGACAGCTGTGAAAAATGCAAAACTCAAGGTCAATTACTAATTGAAATGTCAATCATTTAGATAGTAGATTTGGTTGTCAGGATGTAGGCAATGTTGCTTTTGGCCTGAAAAATTAAATACTCTATATTTATTTTGCCCTCCACTGCTTATGTTTTTTTTTTTTTCATTAGTATTTTTTTCGGCTGGATGACTAAAGTGATTGTAAATTATTGTATTCATAATGTAATATTCTGAATATTCTGATATGGGTGTTTATCCCAAGACCATGTAGCTGCATACATATGCAATGGTAAATGATTCTATATGATATGCTTTTTCATACATTCTCATGTATTCAGCATTTTCATATGCGCACAACAAAAAAACACAAGAGCTGCATATAGCATACAGAAACATTCAGTGGCATGCAGGAGCAGTTTTCAGTTCAATACTCAGTTCTATATCAAGTCCAGAGACTTTGAATACAAATGATAGGGTTATGAAAAAAACAATAGTGGAAAATGTGTTAACATCATTTGTGTAATGCTATGAAGGCATCACAACAGAACATGAAATGATTGTTCATGCTCATCGGAAACAGTTTCGTATCCTTTTCCGTTTTGGCTAAAAACCTAACGTTCTTTGCAGAATATAGTCAAGGATTAGTAGGTGAGCACCACATCCATCCACAGAAAGTTACACAAAATGGCACCAACCATAATTTGGCTGCAGAGATTGCAACCAAGGTCTTTAGCTTAGGCATATTTTTTTCAGTCCGATGAAAAGAATAGTCAATCCTATTTTTTGTCCCTTGCTTTCTTTGAGGTTCAGCTGAAGGCCCAACCATGACCGACCATGACTGACTCCCCACAGCCCAAGGTGATGATGTAATTGCCACTGCCTTGCAAAAGCTTGTGGGAGATTGCAGGGACTTTGAAAGACCTAAGTAACAAAAGGAAAATAAAAAGGCAGACCCCCCTCTCGTCTAGAGCTTTCATATGTTGAGATGGCTTTTTCAGTTTGAGCTCTGGTACAAAATTGCTTATGGCAGGAATGACAGAAAAATAGAAAAAGTCTGAACATTCTGTTCGTTTTATTCATTTCTGTTGTCATGAAGTCAAACTGAAGTTAATTACAATTTACATTATTATAAAGGTTCCAAAATGTATTAAATTCACCACACAACTTATTTAGATGTTTTCATTGTATAAAGTACATTGTTGTGAACATTACCAGGACTATCAACCTTCAGAGATATTTTAGGCATCATATTTGTATATGTATTTATCCATGCACTGTCTGTCCACAGCAATCTTTCATTTTCTTGATGTTCATAAAGTATTTCTTTGAAAAATTCGCAGCATTTTTTCCATATGGCAAACAATAGCCTGTGAAACATCACATTTGTATGCGTTGTCCTTGCTGTCGTAGTCCAAGACCAAGTGGCAACCTCAACACTTAATCATGTGCTACATCCTGTGTTCAGTACGATTCGAGAAGGAGACGCGGATGCCCCTTTGTATCAAATGATGGCATCATTACTGAGAATTACCAGGATGAGAAAACAATTGTCTGGATCCTGTTTTAATGGTTTGATCAACCATGTCAAAGGCTGGCTTGAACCTTTTCGGAAATTGAGCTGAGGGAGTAACTGAGTCATCTCTGCTTAACTTCAAAAGCCTGCTCTTCCTCACAAGTTCTAATGCTCTGGCTCTGTGAAATCTGCCACAGAATTGCTCCAAGGCTCAGGCTGCCTTGAAAGTGGCGTATAAAAGATTTTGATTTATTGTGATAGGCGTTCAGATGGTTGTGTACAGTAAGTGGGGGTGACTAGTTTAGAAGAGAAAACTAATGAGAGCACCTTAACGAGGGCATTCAAGTTCAATGTGGAAAGAGTGATCGCTTCTCTTATTTTTCATTTTGATAAGACATAAAAAGTGTTTTGATCCCCTCTAAGTGCTGTGCATGTTGAATAGCAAATAATGTAATGATCCATGGAAAGGCATGTGGTGGGATAAAGTCCTCAAATGCCTGTGGATTCAAAGTCACTACCTCAGCCATCACCTACAGTGCAGGATATTAAGTTAAGATGGGGACACTCAGTTTTAGTACATATATCAAGAGTAAACATCATGTCCATGGGGGCAATGGAAGGGAGGTTGATCATCTTAAGCTCAGTTTTCACTCTGGAGTGCACTCAGAACCTTGTGCAGCCCAGAAAGCTGGGCCTAATGTAGTCTTGCACTGGATCATTCATGGTAACACATCACTTCCCCAAAAGTATGTCAGCTGGTACCATATTTATGGTGCTTGACATGAGCCGTTATCTCTGCTTATTTGTTTTCAAATGTTCACAAATATGAATATTCATTTTTCAAAAATAAATATGATTTTGTCTGTATTTTTGGACACCATACTACAGATTTTCTTGTATTAGCTTCTAATGTTTCAGCATGGGACAAGAGAGCTAAGAGCCATTGAATAATAAGGGCTTGTCATTTGTACAAAGCATCAAGAGTGCATTACTGATAATCAATATGCATTTACACAAGCAGTTGACTCTCACTTAATTATTTAGCTCCTTTCAAATAATTGCAACAAGAGCAATTTTGATGATAGGGGATAATAATTTGACTATGCTCATTCAAACCTCGCTGAGATTCCCCCCTGGATCAATTATCATCCATATTAAAGTAGCTCAGTGTTTCTAGCTGATGTAATTTTTTCCTGAGAAGTCTCTATCCTGGCCTTACCTTTCTCTGATGCATTTTTAAAATCCTTCTGGTACATTCTCTGGAAGCCTCAACACACTTTATTGGGGCACATTAGCATTTACAAATTGTGCTGTCTCCTGCTTTGTCATAAAACGCTCTTCCCTGTCTGTAACTTGTCTCCCTACATGGGGATTTTCTCTGTCAGCTTCTGTGGTGTCCTACTTATGATCCCCTCAGTCATGCTTGATGTATCATGTCTTGTGGAAATATTAGCACATTTAGTCTTTTCTGCAAAGGATTACTCTAAGATGTTCATTTTTAATGAGAATTAATGTTACATTCCGAAAACCAGGGTGACTATCTGTTATTTCACTCCAAATTCTAGTATTTGTTAAAAAAAAAAAAACCTGAGGTGCACAGGAAAATACATGTGAAATGTGTATGAGTTAAGAGGCATTCTTCATGCAAGTACGTCAGTGTTCAGAAAGTAATTTGGCAACCATTTCATTTTCTGCATAAATTCAGATCTATTTTGCTGTACACAAAGTGCAGGAAACATGGCACGTGGCACATACATAAGGTTGAGGCATATATAAATCTGAGCAGTTTGTAGTCCTTTTTAGTCCTTAGACTGATGCAGATGTAGGAACATGCACAAAAACATAAAAAAATAAAATAAATGAACTGGGCAAAAGAAAATTAGCTAAACAAAATTCAAACAATAATTAGATTACTTGCTCATGGGGTGCCAGAACTGAAACCAGCAGGCACAAGATGGAACTATAGCAAGAATGCATGAAGACTATAAGAAAAAACAAAAACCCAGGAGCTATGAGCCAACACGGCTACCTACTTTACCAACATGCCAACCAAGACTGAGGGGACCTTCCAAAAAGCCACAAAAATGAAAATGGGTAAAAAGAAAGAAATAAGGAAAAAACATTAAATAAAACAACATTGTAAAATATGTAACTGGCAACGTGTCTTGCTTTAAAAGTCAAAAAAATGAAACTACTGTCAGGTTTTCAGACAGAACATCGACAGTGTAAAATGAACTAAGACTGAGTCAATATTAAGGAGCTTGTTGATTTAATTTCATATCCATGAGAACTCATTTCACTGTTGGTCAGCTGTAAGGTAAAGTAAGGTAAGGAGTAACTTAAAAATGAGCATGACACCTAATTAGTTTGTTAATGCTTTCTTTTTTGTTCTTTTTGCCTTGTTTCTTTTATTATTTTTATTTATTTGTTTTAATCTTTCTGATCATTGTCTTGATACCTGAGGTTAAAATGCACTTTATCTTATAAAAAACTGAGCCTGCGGCTTTGGTTGTCAGCATCTCTCTGAAAGCATAATTTTAAAAAGACTGAAGTGATCTAAACCCTTTGCTCTGTGGAGGATTGAGAGACAAATTTTGTGATGCATAATCAGAACTGTGGAGACAAAACCAGTCAATACTGTACACAGTGGGTGGGTGTTGAAGAGGGCTGATTCATTGACCTCTAAATCTAGTGTCTCTGATGAGACCAAGTCATTGTCTGCTCTGCTTCTAAATTGAGGTGAGCCTCATCATTGTTCTGCCGGGATATAGATAGCTTATAATGAGAAGAGTCCCTGAGACAATGGCAGAATAAATAAGCAGAACCAAAGCAGGGATTGTCTTGTGGAGAAACAGGCAAAGGACTCCACAATGTGAAGGTTTGTATGTTCACTACAGCTCTGTGACAGATAAGTGTTACTAATGAATCCAATAATATTTTTTCAATAAATGGGCAACACAGACAATGTAAAAAATGGAGCTTGTAGTGGAATGAAATCATTTGCTTTTTGAATGAAGTTAAAGTATTAACTTCAAATGACATTACATGAATAATTCAAGACCTGTGAAGTATATGTACTAAAGAATATGCTTATCTGTGTGGTTCTATTTTACTTGTAAATCTGAATCCCCACTGGATCATTGGCTTAAATCTGTAAATTTAAAGTCTAAATACTACAAGTCAGCTGTCTGATCCTCAGTACATCTCAGTACACCTCAGTACAACAGTAAATCTCATCTTAGTTAAAATCAAGTTCTGTATAATACCACGTTTTTCAGCCACATTTTGTTGAAAACACATGGTTACATGATTGTTGTCTTTCAACTCAAGCTTTGAAATTGCCTGTCAAAATAATGCAGCTAGAAAGTACTCTTTTAAATATGGAAACAAACGATAATGCTAACATCCAATAAAGTGTCAATGTCATTCAGCTCTGGGGAAGATTATACATTCAGTTTTTCAGTCTGCCATAACTCTACATCAATACCACATCACACAGTAAGGGTAAGTCTACAGACTCAAAATGCCAAAATGAAAGAAAACAGTTTAAAGGCACAATTAAAAGGTGGTGATCTTGGGATATATGCATAGAGACCTGTGGTATCTAGCTGTGCTTAACATTATATGAACAGTAGGTACTAATCATCTTTTAATTTATCATATTTTTTGCATGTGGATTCATTATTGGGTATCTACCTCTTTAGATACAGTTCATTTTGTGTTAAACTACTCATCTGTAAATGTTGTCTTTGTTATTGGTCCAATGTTAATTAAATTGCCATTAGGTAGTAGGTGTGGGAGGGAAGGTCTAACCACTTTCATCCAATGCAACCATTTCACTTCACTCTCACTCAACTCATCATCTCAACATTTGTACGAACAAGAAGGAAGTAAACAACTTCAAATGCATCTTTGGATTTTTTGATATACTGTTAAACTATGGATACATCAAACTATGCATGGGTGCACTACTAAGTGACATTGAACATCAACAAATAGAACTCCACTCTAGGGACTTTTAAAATGAACACTTCAAAAATGAGTGCATACAAGTGATTCCTCTGTCTTACTTACAGTGATAGGTGGAGAGCAATTATAGGAACTAAAATATCCTGATTTTCTTTCTCCTGTGATATTGATTGTGCCAATGACAAATTGGACGATAAATGATGTGGCACAATGCTGGAGTACACAGTGTTCTGTGAAGGAGTGGGTCTCTGTGCATCATGCTCTGATATAGCAGCTATTCTTGCTATTATCCAGGAAGTGCACAGCGATGTGCTCCATTGCTTTGCCTTTCCCTCTCTCTGTACATTGTAGCAAATTGCATCGAATTGCATTTGCAGATCAATCTTTCTTTAAAATCATTCTTTAAAATGATTCTTGATCATTTAAAGCCATTAATACGTTCCGAGCATTAAGCAGTTGATATTGTCTCTCTTTGTACACTAAGCTGATGTGTGTCTTTCTGTGTGGAGCCAAAAGACAGAAAGGAGTACAAAAGATTCAACATTTATCCAGGAAACTGGAGGCAGACAGAATCAGCTGAAATGTAATGCACTGAGTCAACCAAAATTTTAAGAATATCAAAATTTCAGTAAAAATGTCTCAAAAATGTTTCAGGGGAGCCACCTGTACATGCTTTGAAAGGCTCTTCAGAGAATGGGAAAATGGAAAATTGAAAGGAACAAAAAATTGAGATTTCTCTACTGTGAAACAGGTTCCCTCTTGAACATGCATGCTGTACCTGTTTAACTGCAAGGTAAGGAACAACCTATACATTTTTGATGATGCCATACTTTAATCTAAAGTCAGATGAAATTTATTGGAGTGGCAGGTATAAAATCTGCCACATTACCTGTTGGCGAAGCATTATCCATACCTATACAGCACTGAGAGCCTTTTGAAGCCAGAAATAACCAAAATGACTCTAAGATCTGACTTAATACAAAGATTAACTTCTGTACCATCTAACTTCATTTAAATATACAGAGTTTGCATACATTCACACAAGGCCACACAATAAATGCGGAAACTTGTCACCATTTTTATTTTTTTCCTTTTCTTCCTCCTCCTCTCCCTCTTAATTTTCCTGCTGAATTATGTAATCAGTAATGCTCCAGGCCCCCAGTTTATGCTTGTCACCATTTATGCTTGTTACCTAATTACAATTTTAGCCAAAAGGGCAAGCATAATGCTGATAAAGCAAGAAAACTTCAAACATTTCTTAAATACTGTTGTGAGTGCTATAGCACTGCAAGCTGTTAAGCTGTTAGTGAAGTTGTTCGGGGTGTGCTGGGGGAGGGGGAAGGCAACTAAATTACATAGGCACCATCATGTTTAGTCCAGCTGTATACCTTTCCATGGAAGGTTGGATTAGCTCATGCTAAATGAACACAGGGTCCTGAGAGAAAGTTATAGTTGACAAGACTAGATGACTGTCATCCTTCATATATGTTGAGTTCAGTTGCGGAGTAACAATAAATGCCCATACAGTAGGCATCCATTAGTTAAAAAGTGGTATATATGAATAACTTTTTGTTATTGTCTGTATGATGACAGTGTTTTTGATTGTTGATTGCTGATTATTTGTTTGCTTTGAGCTGTTAACTCAGTTAACATCATCCTGTTATTCTTGCTGAGGTGATGACTAATGTTTTGATTTTATACTGCAAATATACGTGCAAATACGACAATATACTTCTAAGTTTTTTGATAGGTGTGCTCTGTCTCGGTGAGTCCTTCTGTTTTACAGTAGGTAGTTCAGCCATCATACTAAGTCACTGGACTTTCGTAGTGGCACTAGTCTTCAGCCAGTTGAGTTTATTTTTTCACACCCCTCTAGAATTTTTTTGTACAATGACAATTTCTTCTCCAGTGCCAGCAGTGTGTTCCGGCCTAAAGGCACCCAAGAAGAGTCCGCATTAGTCAATCCCTTTAGACCCAGCTGCTTTGATGTGAGGAGGCACAGCCTACGCTCTTTCCCACCTGCTTTGCCTTTCTTTCCTCTTCATTGCTTGGACTGAATGTGGCTCTGAATTGGTATTTTTGCCCCAGGGCACTGCCAGCAATCTAGGTGGATGGAATAAATACATTAGCGGCTCTGTAATACCCCCCCAACTTGATGGTCATGTGGAGAATCACTCGAGTAACTACTTGTTATAATTGCAGGTTGCTGTTTAGGTGAGAGTGGAACATTTCTAGGTTGCAGCAGTGGCCCATGGCACACGGCTTTACAGGCCACCTGGGTCATGACCTTCTCTGCAATGTATTCACGCTTCAATGATATCTGATAATTACATTTACATTTATGCCTTTTACAGATGATCTTATCCAGAGCCATTTACTCTCTTTCCATGGCTTTGCTGTCTGAACTTTATTTGCATCCACTCTTCAAACTCATGTTTCCACTTCTTCACATTCCTTCAGGTAGCTTACCCATAGTCGAGCATTTCCTTTTATTTAAGCATTCCAGAAGAAGCCCTGCTTGAAGGGAACTGTTGGATTGAACAGGGTAGTAGTTTCTCTCACATTTCTGCTCAACCCATGGCTCCTCTGGGATAGATATGTTTTCATCCTGTTTTCAGGGACTCTCTCCATCTGCTACTTGCAGCTTTTTAATAAATGGAATTCCCCAAAGCTGCACAGGACCTTGCCATCATGGAACTATACTCATATGTTTACACACTGCTCTGTGTGACTCCCTGATGGGAATCTTGCATTCAGCCACCTGTTTAGCCTTGACATGATTGCTGCCTGGTGGCTGGTGTCTATACTCTCACTGAAGCATACTTCTCTGCAGAATTACACCACAGCGTATACTTCTGTAATACAATGGGGGTTTATAGAACACTGAATTTATATGAACTAAAACAGCATGCGAATATTGTATTCATCTACTTGACTATTGCTTGCTAACTAAGACACCAAGCAATAGTCAAGTAGATGAATACAATATTTGCATGCTGTTATATTGATAAGAGCAATATAAGACACCTATATTGCTCTTATCTGTCTTTTGCAGTTCTGTGGTTGATTGAGCATCACAGGAAGTTGCCTGGCAAGTTGAGCCACCTAGTCAAAACTTCACCCTGGTGATGTTGAAGCAGTGGGAAGCTGTGGTGGATGAGGCCATGACAATTGTTTCCTCATGGTGGCCATGTGTGCCATGTTAAATGTGTTGTCTGAATGAAATGGAGCATCCTCAAACCCTAAACCCCCAGCACTCCTTTGTGAATAGTTCCTGAGGCATGCGATGCCAGATACAGGGATGCAAAGGTGTACAAGGTATTCTCTGAGCAAGTGTCTGCAGTCACAACTTGACCTGTTACACCATATGCTCAGACACACCCTTGGTCACATCACCCAAATGTTATGGCACAGAAGGGCCAAAATAGTTTTAATGAGGCCTCTTAATGTTTTGTTTTTTTAAAGATGTGACCTTTGACCTCTTTTTTCAGTGTTTTTTTTTTTTTTTAAAACCTGACCCTTGACCCATGAAATGTGGGTTAGAATACAAAGTATTCTAGTAACTTCAGGCTGAACTGTAAAAGTGTGATGCATCTCCTGTAGAACTAATTGTAGGGAAGCATCTCATAAGAATGAGAACCACAGAGTCTTTGAAGGTCAATGAATTCGATGTGGCTCATTGTTGAGGATATCACGTTGTGTCACATGAGCAGGGCTTCAATCTGGCCGCTTGACACTCCTGTGTTTTCCCATCACTGTCCCTCAAGTGCTACATGGGCACATGTTGGCCTCAATGGACTGTTATCTGTTGGCAGCTATTTTCATCCAGGGAAGACATCAGAGAGAGATTAAGCCCAGTGTGCAGTATTTGATGTCTGTGTCAACATGCACATCTTTCCAGGCACCAGCAGGTCATGAAGATCAGTATTCTACACACTGTAAGTTGCCTACTGTTAAATCAGGCATGTGCAGATATCTATAGATAGATTTATTTAGGGGAGCTCCATGTTTTTTCCACAGTGGATGCTTTCATTGCTCTTAATCATCCTTGTCTTTAATTCTTCTGATAATGACTTCAAACAGAATAGGAAACAAATAGACAAATGTGTCGCATAAAATTTGTTTTCTTTTTGAATCAAGGAATTGTCTCAAGAAAAGCACATTCATTACATGCATAGAAACATACTTCATGTATAGATTAAAGGGAATGTCCAATTATGCCATCAGTATTTTAATACAAAGCAATCTCTTCTCACAAAAGAGAGCATTCAGTAGGTTGCTTGTTTTTTGAAGGCTTGTTAACAAGGAAGTTTCTTATTGTATTTCTTGATCTTATACCCAATTTCCTCCCCGCAGATGTCATTTTGCTGTATGGGTAGCTTGCTGTTCTGCCAAGTCCTGTTGGAGACCTCTGCTAAATGTTGTTTGACCACTGAAGCTTGGGCTTTAAGTGATTACTATGGCAAACATGTCTCTGAGGAAATATATAGGATAGTAGAGAATTCATTGAATCTGGAGTACAATTGATCCCAAGGCAGTAGGTGGGTGTGGAATGGTTACCGCAGACATGTAGTAGACCTCTTTCAGGAGATTTTTAATGGAAAATAATGGCACAAAGTTGCAATTTGTACAGATTAAACAGAGCTTGCTCCCCACATGCCGATCCACGCTTATATAAGACACTTGGGCATGGGGGGCTAAACGAAAGAAAGAGATAAATAGCAGTCAGGAAAGCCTGAAGTGGAAAATGTTTGGGTATCTCTCCTTTTTTCTGTTTCTGTCAAAGATTTCAAAATGTCACAGCAATGCCCTTGACCAATTTATCTACAATAGACTAATACATTTAAACAGGTTTTGCTTTTTTACTGAGCATTTGTCTTCAATTTTAGTGACTATCAGGCTCATAAAGTCAGCATAAATTAAAATTTCAAATATCAGATAAATGTTATTCTCTTAAAAATGGAATATAGACAAATCAATTTGTTTTAAGAGAGCATGAAGGTAATCCACATCAATGTGTTCATACATGAGGGAGACAGTTGGTGGTAATTGTATTGGTCAATATTTGGTAATGAATTACTTTTGAAAATTGCATGGCTGTCAATGAAAAAAGTATCAGACTTGCACTTTTGTTAATGCCTTGTCTTTTTATTTATGTGCAAGTGTAAGTTAAGGCAAGAAAAGCCACGATTTATTAAGAAGAGCAGTAGAAACAGACACACATATTACATATCATTTTATGGTGTGGCAAGACAGACAGGTGTTTTATAAGGAAAATGAATTGAGCTGTGTTTTTTTCCTCAGTGCATTGTTGAAACATTGACAGGCCGACAAAGACAGAGCTGCATCGGTATGAAATCCCGACTCCGTCCCACAATGAAGCGGTCACTGCAAGGTTATGCTCAATGTTCCAGTTTATGATTTTGACAGTAAAACTGTATCCTCTGTTGTATTTGCTGGAGATTTCTATATCATTGAGTCTTTGAAGTGCCTTCAGTCTCATTCTCCGCAGGTCAGACATGGTGAGAACCATCTCTGAAGGAGTGCCCTCCTGATTTAATCTACCCTGGCCAAAGTATAAATCAGCAACAGTGTGGAGAATAATATTCCTTGTTCAAGTCATCACTATTTCATGGGAAACCTTTGCTGCGTGCTTCTGTCTTGCGGGATAGAGTCACTGTGGAAATTTTATTGAATCTGTTTTTTGTTGTCATTGTTGTTGTTGTTGCTGAAAGTGCACCCTATATATGTGTGTGTGTGTGTGTGTGTGTGTGTGTGTGTGTGTGGTGCAGCTGTAACGGTGTGCTTGTGCTGCCTCACTGTGAGGGACGGCTGTCCCCTCAATACCGCAAGCAACGCCAAGCAGTGTGCAGGAGGGACCAGCACCATGGACAGCCACTCTGTCCAAGCTGGGCATCTGCAGAGAGTTCTCCGATCACTCAGCTGCAGGCACTTTGCTAATCAGCATGGCTCCCATGAAAGCATGCGCCCTTCAAGTGCAGTCTTCCCGGGATTGCCTGTGTTATAGATTCCTCTGATGAAGCCAGTTCAGCCCCTGCTTTCATGGTCTTTTGTTCGGACAAAGACTCACTGCAAGCAACCGGCCCATCCGCTTGCAACCTGCTTCATGGTGTTTCAAGCACCTGAAAGCCCATGGATTTTTCTCTTTTATGAACTTTTGGGCTTCTAATTACTGCCAGTAACATTTCCCATATGTTTTGCCTACCTGTGGCAGGAGCATTAATTATCATCCCAGGGTGTGGCACACTGTGGTATTCATCTCTTGCCTTTTCTGTCTGAAATTCTGCTGGTACTGTGGCCATAAGCCCAGCATAGTTCTAAAACCTGCAAATGTGAATTGGACATACAAGTATGAGGTAAATATCAGAGATAATATACAGTTTAAAGCACCAAAATTTACTGTTTATGTGATGAAGGTGAGGGCAAATTCTAATGCAAACACAAGAGAAAGACAGTAACCAATACTGAATCCAACATAATATCACAGGTGTAAGGATATGTTTGTATTATTTACATAAATGCCTACAACAAAGATGTTGCTCAGGGATGCAAAGACAAAAAACAAGGTATATTTCAATCACTTAAAGGGCAAAAAGTATGAATGGCACATATGAGAATGTCTTCTTTCATTTCTGTGTGCTTTGTTTGTATTGCAGAAGTTCTGGTGGTTGAAAAAGCAGTATCACTCTCAGCTGTGCTTTGTCAAAATGTCTTCTGCACCATGTATGTTTAAATAGCACCGTCTGCTGGCAGGATATGTATCCTGCATGTTGACAGTTGCAATATCTCATGCCTCCTCTATTTTAAATTTACTTTTATCTGGGTGCATGTCAGAGGAAAGTATTGTGCATATATTCCTCACAGACATGTTTTTTGTTTCATTTGTTGGGTAACGTGTAATATAAGATTAGTGGTTGTGTGCTTCGGCCAATACCTCTGTTTGAATCATAATAAGACTTCCCAAACATTTTTTTTTAGAAAATGTGTATTATCACCTCCCTAAATTTCATTGGTGTGCTCTATGTGACCAGGTCTGTGTTGTGTTTGGAGAGAAAAGCTCTGAGCCACATTTTAGACTTTGTAATCCACAGTTTCATATGCATTCATATTCTGATTCATTCATTTGTGTAATTTGTTGAACCAATGCTACATTTCACTATCACGGTACATGATACTGTAAGTAATCTTTCATAAAGCATGATTAATTAGATGAAGAGCAAGAAAAAATATTACTGATTGTTTTTAGACTGACACCATGGTCAACACTGATAAATCCAGTGATTATCACAAAGACTAAAAAACACATGACATTAGTATGATGCCAAATAAGTGTTGTCACTGCAATGGATGCATACAATCAACCAATCAATGTGAAGAAGGTGATCCTATTTCTTCATCTGGTGGGACATCTGATGTTAATATCTGAAATAAATGTTAATATCCAATTTTCTGTACTAGATTTGTGCCACCAGCTAGCTAAAAGAATCTTACAATTACTTGAAAATAAACATAATGCATTTTGTCCATACAGCTGTGGTGTGGCATGGTAAGAAGTGGGGCTCAGACCAAAAGATTGCTGGTTCGATTCCCTGCTGGGGCACTGTTGTTGTGCCCTGGGGCGAGGTACTTAACCCACAACTACCTCAGAAAATGTCCAGCATCTATAAAAGGATAAAACTGTAACCTATGCGTGTCCCTCTGGATAAGATTGCTTGCTAAATGACAGTAATGCAATTTTAACAATACTGCATTTTATAAGGAACAATACAGATAGGAAATACAGATGTGTTTACTGGTTTAAGGGGCCTTGAGATAAACACAAGGAAAAAGGTATGATATAATTTTACACAGTATATCGTTATAACGTGGAAACAAGTATGAATGAGAGGGAACCCTGTCTGAAATGTGAATGTGACTGAAATGTCCAAGTAAATTGACGTTTACGTTGTTATCGTTTAATTTATCATTTGCTTTTTTTCCAATTACTTTAAAGCCCAAAAGCCTTCACAGTTTTGGAGTGCAATACATTATCATCACTTAATTAGGTTCCATGACAGTAAAAGGATGTCAGTCCAACTTTTACAGAAGATCTTTATGATTGAGAATCCCAAATTAATTGGATTTTCTCCTGGCTGTCTGAATGAAATTGCTAGAGTATTAAAAGCTAATCCACACTGAGATATTTCCTGGACTGGAATTCCAAATGCACTGAAACTGACTATTGAACTTTTGAGGCCAGCTCATCTTTGGGTGCCTCTCAATTAAAATATTTTGCTGGAAAAAAGAAAAAAAAATGGAGGTTTGCTAGTTTCAGGCATTCTTCATTCATGTTGCGCTGGCACAAGAAATTATGTCCTCAGATGAAATGAAGGCTTCATTTAGAAATCTTCTAGGTCAGAGCTTCAAAGAAATACTGTGCTGTATTTCAGATATCACTAGATGAAAAGGTCTTGTTTGAATGTGAGATGCAGCAATAAATTTCTTTCCTTCTTAAACAAAGATCAGGCACTGCAAGCAGGGATCAATGATAATCTGCAGAATCACAACACATTATTTCAAAAGGACTATTAGTTCTTAATATATTCCCCTTTTTCAGACCAATGAAAATTTTCTTATATCACAGGGAGGTTTTTATTCATTAACATCAAGGCTAAATGTAAGAAGGCAGTACTGAAGTCAGGAATGTGATTTTGAGGGCATTTTTTGTCTTGTGATGTTTTATTTCAAATGAAATAGGAAGGACCTATCTCCTCAGTGCAGACAGAATGCAATCCCACAGTCCTTAGTCATGTTTTTTTTTCCATTATATGTATCGGGCATTGTGCTGTTCCATCCCATTTGCCAGTCACAATACGAAAGAAACATACTAAAAGCGCAGGTCCCTTTATCAAACTTAAGGACAAGGACACCAGTTTATGTTGCATTGCATTTCACAACTGGGTAAACTCAAAAGGACAGGAGAAGGCACACCCTGGTGAAGACTCAATTATTGCAGCTGAGAGCCACCAGGGATCACAGACACGTTCATGGAGAGCAATCTCCAATAAGGCCTACTGCGCACAAAACAGCTTCAGGTTCTACCACTACATCAATGCAACACTTGGCCAAAAGAATGTAGTAGGAGGCCCAGGAGGGACTGGATCCAGGGGAGATGCTGTCAGGAAATTTGTGCTCTGTGCCATTTCTAACAATGTCCCACAGATCCAAATTGGTGCTAGGCCAGAAAACACAAAAAAACTCCACCATGGAAGAACTCCACACCATGGGTGGATTTTCCAGGTGTTGCATACATTGTTGATATAACAGAATAACAGATTAACTGTTTTCCTCACCCTGTCCTGTGGTAACTCTTAAAAATTTAAATATAATACTCAAAGATAACCCTTTAATAGGAAAGCATACAAAAACTCACATTAATATAATTCTGTAGACTGTGTTGATAATTACAAATGGTGTTTGAATACCAAATGGCTATAACCTTCTAGTTATAGTGAGAAGGGCAAATGGAAAAATACAGTTTTTGCAACCATTTAGCTCTAAAATTAAAATAAAAATCATAGTTAGCTCTAAAACTGAGACTCTACAATTGAGATTTTTGTTGATTCATTTCAGAATTGAGGTATCATGTCAGTACCATTGCATTTTTGATATTTCCTTTATTGTAAATATGGTCATAAGTATACAGTACTCACCAAAGGTTACACTGATATTATACTGTGGCATAGTGTGGGGTAGCACCAAGAGGGGAGACATTTTCACAGACACAGAGGATTAATTACTTCAATTACTACAATTGGGCAAGAGCCAAAATAAAGGATGAAAAAAGAAGGAGGGTTCATTACAACAATTCAAAACTGGGAATAAACAGGATAATGTCCCACAGAGGAAGGGGCAGAGCAGTCAGAATTGGCCTGGAACGGGCGGCAGAGTTTCACAGCAACAGAGCGGTGCATGCAGGCTCTGCGCATGGAGGACCATGCGGGAAATCGAAAACCCTAAAAGAACAGTTCATTGCTGAACTTCATGCTTTAAGAAGCTGGCTCACCCAAGCCTCTTTCACCTCATGCTGCTGTCACTGCCACTTAATGGGTGATTTATACTCCGTATACCTACAACACTGCTCACCGACATCTCATGACACACACAATGAAACATGCAATTTATCTAAAACCACTTAGTGGAAGGAGGACGACGAATACAGTAGTTGATAACCATAACAGATATTGAGTTGATTAGCCCAGTACGAACAAAATTAAATGTAAGCCGTCATATAAAATGGAGGGTCCAAATTATAGCTGCGCTTAACAGCTACAGATTACGTACACATCAGCGGTTGATTTTTGACTTTATATTTTGAATTTCAAGAGATAGTAAGATACATGAATTAAGATACACATTAATTTTTACTCCACTAACACTAGTTTCTGGTGTTGCTGAGGTTCTTGTTTTTAGCATACATGTTATTCTTTGGACAAACCACAAGCACTGCTGCCACCTAACAGAAACCCGGTGGTAGAGCAAAACCTGGTATGCTAGTGTGGCCAAGCAGTCTAAGATGTTGAATTAAAGCCACAGCCTTCTTGGAGGCCAAGATTCAAGGTCCCACACTGCCATTTTATGGGCGGCAGTATAGCATAGTACTAAGGAGCAGGGCTCATAACCAAAAAGTCGCTGGTTCAATTCCCTGCTGGGGCACTGCTGCTATACCCTTGGGCAAGGTACTTAACCCAGAATTGTCTCAGTATATATCCAGCTGTATAAATGGGTAACATGTGACAAATTGTAACCTGTGTAAGTTGCTCTGGATAACATTGTCTGCTAAATGCCAATAGTGTAATGTAATGTAGTGCAACCAGCATCTGTGTTCATTTAGGAAATCTGGATGGTCTAGTCTGAATGTGTGTTGATGTACACTTTGCGTTGCAGCATTGGAAAGCATTTGCATTTGGGTGAAGATTGCAGATCTGAAACGTAGTCAGGCTCAAGTCAGACTCGAAAGTCAGTCTCAAGCCTTCTACCCCAACTGCCTGACTAACTGCAGCTGTTTGATGGGGAGACCCAGCAGAGATATGCGGAGAAGGAAGAGTTGGTTGACTGTCAATGGTCCCATGGTACTGAATTTACTCAGTATATTTTCATCTTTGAATTGTTGAATGTTGAGGCCCAATCTATTTTTATGCACAAGTATATCAATGACTTCTCCTGCACAACAACGAATCCTTTCTTTGTCGCCATTACAATCCGCACCACTGAAGTGATTCATTCTTTCCCCATCCCTGATTTGAAGCTCACATCACGCTCATTGAATCTGAAAATGACTTGCAACACATTATGTTCATCTCATTTATCAGCATTAATCTGTTTCAATTTAAATCCAACAGGACATCTATTATGAGCATTAATTGGTTTCCAAGGTTGAAAGAGATCAGTCAAAAAGCGCAGTTAATCAGACGCCACTTTACAACTCAACAGGATCCAGAAGGTGCTCTGAAATTGCACAGCCAGCCTTTGATTGAAATACAATGAGTTTGATTTGATAAAAGTTGTAAAGAATTCAATAAAACAAAAAAGTATCTCATATTTACTCAGTGAATTATGTTCTGTTTTGAAGACAAATTGTTTCTATCACATATATATGGATTTACTTGACTGACACTCTTATCCACAGTGACTTGTGAGGCCATTATGATAAGATGGATGGAAACCCTTTACCCTATGTCATAGAGTACAAAGGACATAAATTCAAACAGAAATTGTTTTTTTTGCATATGAGAAGTAACTTATAAGAGCAGACACATAAATTATGTTTTTGTGCAGATAGAGCTGTTTGCAATGTCCTGTTACTGCAACATTACCTTATACAGTATCATAGTGTTTGAATTGTTCTAAACACCAATCCATAAGAACAAGGTTACCTTGTATCATAGCACCCAAGATGTGAACTTGAAGTCATCTGGTTGTCCAGACAGGGTGAAAGAAAAATTGAACATTAACTCTGAAGCTCTTCAGCATGAGTGTGTCTGTGCTCTCAAACACCCTGACAACGTCTGCCAAACTACTTTTCATTATAGTTTCCTACTATGATGAAATGTTTTGTATGAGCAAACAATTTGTTAAAAAGGGAAACAGTTTCACAATGGAGAGCATTTTTCCAAATTGAACTGTCTAGGCTGAGACCACTATCTGATCTTGCGCTCCCTGAGGGTAATAGTAGGGATAGGGTGTTAATGATTGCCTCTCACACACGGTCCTTTGTGGCAAGATTGATGGTGTTCCCTCCGAAGTCCATTCAGACTCAGAGACAAACTCATACATTAGAAGGACTTCCCATGGGACCATCCACTGTTCTAATTCTCATTCTGTTTTTTTTTTTTTTTACAATTTCGGGGCTTCATATCTCTGTGTTATAGTCCATGTGCATATACTTGCCAGATCCAGGTCTGATAAGCTTTTTGCCAAAATCCTGATGCAATCTAATGCTGTTTTTTGTTATCGTTTTAAAAAAAATACAAAATCAAGAAACTACATCTAACTGGTTTTAGATAAATTGCATGTGAAATCATGAGAAATGCCTGCATATTGACAGTGAGATGATGAAGATTACATGTTCTGGATTTTCTTTTTATTAGAAGTATGATGTGCAATAGTAATAAATGTAGCTGTCCATGAAATGATACCCCTTCTGTGTTCCTGCATGTATTTTCACCTTATATCAGAGACACGAAGATCATTCATAGTTGCAGTCATCTATATTCCAGTCAAAGGTCATTTTAAACTCCCATCACTAATAATAAAATATCATAACTCTTATGCAGGTATTGTGACATCACACCACCTATCATACCACCTTGTCCTGTTTTCATTTTTCAAAATATGAGGCTGTTGGTGTCTCACAGACCTTCTGTGTCTGATGGACCAGAAATTGGTCAATATCTTACTATCACAGCAATGCTACAGTAATCACACACTGAAATCTCATATTCTTCTTCTTCTTCTTCTTATCATTATTATTATTATTATTATTATTATTATTATTATTATTATTAGTCTTAGTAGCTATACTTGCAATCACTATTGCAGAATATTTCACAGTGACACTTTCCCAGATGGAATTAAAATTCATTCATTCTTTAATTTAATAAACATTTTAGCCAAAATGGGAAAAACTGGGAATTAATTTCTTAGGTCCTGTTTAGGTAAAACATATAGAAAAGGTGGGATGTCATAAACTGCAACTGCAAATAAACATATTGACACACTGAATGGATAAAATATATTAGAATAAAGTTGAATATCTTTACAACAAATTACTAAACATATTAACATGTTAAACATGTTAAACATTAAACATACATTGCACAAGAGATAAGTCATTAACAGTTATGTAAGGAAGCACTTTGTTAGTTCAAAAAGCCAATCTTGCACAGGGTGCAAGCACTAAATGAGATCAAAATGGAATTATTCTCCAAATACAGAGCTGGGCTCATTCTTTAGTACAGTATTTAGACGGAGGTCCAAGTAGTCATGTCATGGCTAGGAGAAGAATCTAGGGAGCATGGTACAGGAAGAAAGCCCTTTCCACATGGATCCATGCCCAGTGTGTCAATGCAGGAACTTTGGGGGGACAAATATTGTGTTTATTTGCATAGTCATTTCAGTGCCTCCACAAGGTACATTTCTGGTGCCTTGCTGGTGATGACCTCTACTGCTTTTGACCTTCAGAAGATGTGGGAATCAGGAAAAATTAAACCATGACAAGGCTATGGCTTTTTTTTTAAACAAAGATAGACTGCTCAACATCAACAAGCCAGAGAATCTGAATCACTGGGCTCCACTTTGAGGCTGATGCTCACTGGCATGGCTCAGCAGCTACCAGAAACTGTCACAAAACCTACCCAGAGGGATGGTCAAAAGCAAAACGCACACACAAATTACGCTCTTCTGAATGCTGCCACTGTGCTGGTATCATTTAGAGAGGACAGTTGCTCTGCAGACCGGTCACAAAGATGAACCCAAGTACTCCAGAATGCCTTTGTTTCAGACACTTCCTGATGTTTCGTGACCCGCCATGGTTTGACGATGCAATTTTCAAGAGGTGGATTATGTGAGTCAGTGTTCCCTGCAGGCAGAGGAAAGTGGGAGCAGTGGGACAGCTGGCGCTGCAATTAAAGAAATGGCAGAAACAGCAGATTTATTCACATTAACAAGCGAAAACACTTAAACAGGTCGCACATGAGTCCCATACCTGTCCCCTACTGCTGAATTTGCTGATGTTTTCTTCCAGTTTAATTTTAAATGCAATATGTTGCCTGGATCCAAACTGAGTAAAAATCAGACAAGTTCCTTCACATAACTGCCACATGCATCCCAAAAGGCCTTTGAAATGGAATCAATTTCAATGGCATGTCATGTATTCATAAGTAATTTGTGTAATTTATCACAAAAAATATTGCAGTAAGTCAGGTAAGTAAAACTCCCTGTGTTTATAAAATTTTTTTAAAAAATCTGTGCCCTCTGGATAACTAATTAGATAAGTTGCTTTTCCGTTTACATCTTCACACCCATTCTACACTGATCCATCACAGTACATTACTCTCTTACACAGTTTTTGTCTGATGGTGTCCTTTTCAGACAGCATTGAATGATAAAATATGCAAAGCAAATAATTTGGATACTGAGACACACATAAAAGTATGTTCTTATCTGGCACAAAAAAAATCATTACATTATGTCTGTTGGGTTTATGGACATGCATATCCACAGGACTGCAATATCACTGTCACAAAACTACAAAGTTCTCTCAATATTGCCATTCCACCAAAAAAATGCAGTGCAGTGTTTAAGGTTTTTTTTTTTTTTTTTTTTGCTGGTTTGTTGATTTTTTTTTTCACTAGCTACCAGTTGCCAGAGGAATTTCCATAGTGCTGACTTCAAACAAGCACCTTTAAACAAACAGCAGGTGGCAGCATTTCATTACGATTGATGAAATCCAAAGTAATGGAAAACATTTGTGAAGGATCAGAAGACAGGTGAAACAGGGTTAAAGTAGAGAAGCGAAGTTGTCGAGACAATTAATGTCATGTATAACACTGCGATTTTGTCAGGACATTACTGTTTGTATAATACTTCAAAATCAGTTTAATATAAATGATTACCTTTTTCATTGTTGTATAATAATACATAAGAACTGAATAATACACTTTGGGAGTGAAATGTCAAACGCAATGGCAATCCCATATCCAAGTGAAATAAGACACTGGCCATAGTGTAGACAGGCATGTGAAACCGTGCAGTTCATTTCTGTGGATTTCATATGTGTTTTATGTGCCAGAGTTGCACACCGTTTCAAATACCACCTGTGGAAAAACTAGAGAAGAAAATATAAGATTCATAAAATTCACCAGAGAAAAATGATATTCCCTTTTGTTTAAATTTACTAGCACATGGATTTAGTCAAAACACATTGATGTGCACAATATCTGAAAAATACAAACTTGCACTGCTTTTCTGACTCTGAGTGCAGTTGTTTTCTGCACGTAATGAGGCCTGTGGCACGACTTGTCTACTACATCATAGCTATTCCTCTCTGTCTTCATAAAACATGCAAAGTGAGCAATGCTGAGGTCAAGAATGGACTTTTTTATTCCATAGTGTATCTACAACAAACAACAAATATCAATAGTAGTTAATACCTTGATCAAGTAAAATTTAGTACTGCTGGAACATAGACCAGCTCACAGAAGGTAATTCCTATAAGAAGGGTTAACAAACATGGTTATTGGATATGGATACACAAACAGCTGGATTGCAGAAGTTCATAAAGAAGCCTGCCGTCACTGCCAGCACATGGCTTTAATTATCTATATAACCACTAGGTGTCAGTAAAGATTAAACATTTAAAACCTCTCTCTGAGTACCAAATGTTTGCTGTATAAAATGCTCACGTACATTTTTTTACAGTTCATTTGTATTATTGTTTTTTTTTAATTTACCGTTCATACTTTCAACATGGGTTTACATCCAATTATCAAGTTTTTGAATCATGGCACCATTATACACTGTTAACTTACAGTTGAGTGTGCAATTGTGCCAAATGTAAGTTTTTTAAGGACAGCAATTTCAAAAGTTCAGAATCTAAGGCATCTTGAATTTTCTGCTAAATTAAAATGACAAAGGCCAGGAAAGAAACTACCAGTTTTCTATACGAATTATGTGAAATTATATCTTGTAAAATTTCTGTATATCTACATTTATATTGTCTATCTGACAAACTGACTTAGTTTGAAGTTAATTACATTTACATTTATTCATTTAGCAGATGCTTTTATCCAAAGCAACTTACATAGGTTACAGTTCTTTTACAATGTTATCCATTTATACAGCTGGATATTTTACTGAGGTAATTGTGGGTTAAGTACCTTGCCCAAGGGTACAGCAGCGTGTCCCAGTGGGGATTGAACCAGCAACCTTTCAGTTGAGTGAGTCCTGCTCCTTAACCACTATGCTACACTGCCACCCCTGAATTGTATTGTCCATGCTAAATATGTTCTTGATAACTCCATGCACCACTATCAATAATAAACTCAATTGTGGTACACCAAGTGGATGCACACCAGATTGTTGATGCTTTTTTAATATCACAGATAAACCTGTTTTTGTCCACCTCAGAGAAACCAGCTATAGCTGTTTCTCTGTCCATGTGGATGGCTTTAAAGTAAATGACTTAATGAAAAATGTCATACTTTGCTGTAGAAACATTGTTAACAACCAATCAGAGCTGGTGTTGTGAAACAGCACTCCAAGGTTATCATCAGCTAAACAAAAGGACACTTCCTTGTCTATAAACCAGTGGATCTATAATATCCCTGGCTAAACTAAGACTGGTTAAAATAGCCTTAGCTAATGCTCACTTTTTATTTTGAAGGTTGTCAATATAGCTCATGTAGGAGTTGAGTGAATTATCATCAGTTAGCACTTACTTGCTGGCTTAGCCTTATACGATTAATCTGACTGCATCACTGTTTTCTTCAGTTGTCCTGGACTTTATTCTGATGATTTGATGTATACAAACTGGGAAAAAAGCTCAACAAAAACAGTATTCATTTTCATTGAACTGGGAGAGCTTTGAGTTCCTAAATTCCACTCATCAAAAGAAATGAAGAGTGATGGATGCACATCTGAATTCATAGCTGTGTGTTTCAGTAGTTTTTTTTTTTTTTAATGCTGAAATGCTTTAAACAACAAACATGGAAAAGTCTTTAGCTGGCCTTTTGTTGTTACCTTCTTTGTGTTTTTTTCCCTGTTCAATTACAAACGGCATGCTAAAGGTAGTGACCATCATTTTAAAGGCATAAGTTAGGTTGTTAGCTTCCTTTGCAATGAATACACAGGACTGTTGTACCATTGTATACAATATTCATATATTCAATCCTGTAGCTTTGTAGATTGAGAAGTACTATAGTATGCGTAACATATACAATAAAATACTTTTTTGTAATCAGTGATATTATGGTGAAGCACACTATATAATTATTGAAAACACTTCAATGAAGCAATGAATTACCATGTATTACTGTAATAGTACAGCAATGTGGCAATAAAGCATACTGAAAGCAGTTTCCTGTGCTGTCATGTATTGTAAAAAGCATGTAGAAATGCCAATGTATAATGTTGTGAGGCTGTAAAGGTGACACCCTCGTCACGTATAACACATCAGAGTAACACATGCTAGTTCTGAATGGCAGAAGGGATATTAAGCAGGTTACACTAACATTTTCAGTTTTTAATGGCAGGGTCATACGTTTTGTCCAGTCACCTCCAATACCATTACAATATCACCTATGTTTACTCTATATTTAAGAGACGCAATGATGAATTCAGCTACTGTAATGCATAGTCATTAAGAACTAAGTATCTGACAAACCTGCTGACTGTTTCACCCTTTGGTGCCTCTAGTGGAAAAACTAGCCATTGCGTACAAGTTAGGGAGAATCACTGTTACTTGTAAGGCCAATTTCCCCACTCACAGCCAAGAGTACTGAAACTGGGAATTTGGAATTACCACTAGCCATTCAGTGTGCACGCCTTTGCGTCAAATACAAACTAAGTATGCATATACACTGTAAATGCATAAAATGGTGCACCATTTGCACAAATAGATTAATAGACTCAGGATGTCCATCTCCCTGTGTGTGTCCTCCTCAGTGTCAGAGGAATAGGCAAACTGACTAATCCATACAGATGCACAGTTACACTGCTCTCTCTCTATCTCTCATGGAAAGACAGGCTCCTTGACCCTATTCATTTGAACCATATGACTTGACAGATGTAAATAAATCATGTAATATCACTTTCATTTGAGACCTAAATGATTTACTTGGATGCCCACTATTAATGGCTGTGCCGTATCCACCTGTGATTTTTTGTCTCTTGCCAGCTGATATGCAATTTTGTGTCACACTGTGGGGCACATGTGGTCTTTGTTGTAAATCACAATTGGTTTCAAGAACATAAACACCATTATGTTTATTAATATTAAACATCCACTCTTTAATCACTGTCTAACCTCCATTTGTATTATATCAGGTATTACAAACTCACACTCAGGGAGGTAAAATCTTTTGCTTTTTATATCTTTGTGCATAGCTGTAATCAGTCATTTGTCCTCATTAACTGCATGCCACATTATCTATCTACCCTGAACAAAGTTAAACATGTTTCCTGGTTCAAAATGACTAAAGAAGCGGCTTATCTTCTCTTCATTACTTACCTGGTTCCAAGTATCAAACAAATATCTTTTTGCCCTTCTCTGAACTTCTGTCTAGGATCTTGAAGTCCAACAGTGGCATTGTGTAGTACTAATATAACTTCCTATATTTATCCTTTTTCCTATATACCCCAGCATGCTTTGCCTTTTTTTACATTTTAGGCACAATGTCTACATCCAGATAGTCTTGAGTCTACCATTGAACACAAGTTTCTTACATTGGTTAATATCATTGAACTGTGATCCATATACGTGAAAGCTAATGGTTGCTCTGGCAGGGTGAGATTCCTAAAAAGGTTCAATTGGATTTGATTTTATTTTGTGATCACCTCTTTCTGTTGCTGGATTACAATTATATACCATTACTATATACCAGTACTATACCATTACTATATTTCAATATGAAATTGAAATTGGGGAAAATACCAATTAGACATTTCTGCCTGCTGTGCTGCATAAAAGTTTACAACTTTTACTCTTGAGACTAAAGGAAAAAAATTAAACCTGCCGTGATTGCACTACTTAAAAGGGGACTGATCAAAAGGTTTACAGAGAAAGGCCAAACAGATGGAAATTAAGAGGCTGAGATAACGAAGACCGGCTACACAAAAAGGCTGATGACTGCAGTACACAACATATTTTTGCTTTGACAGACAGTTTACACAATTTATAAAGATGTTGCAATGTCAGGTAAAACAAAAAAAAACATAATGGGAGAACACAGGAACTATACACAAATATGGTTGCGTGGACATGGCTTTACATTAATTTAGCTGTAGTCCAGTTATTTCCTTGGAAAACGGCCTGGAAAAAGTGACAAGCTGAAAAGCAGAATCAGTTGAACATAAATGTATCACCACAAGTTCATGAAACTTGCAGTTCATGACAGCAGATGCATTCCAGATGAGCATCACATTGCAAGGGAGCAAACACACTAAGCATCCGAGCAACCAGAGTCCTAACTGTCATTTCTCTGATCATCTCCATCTTCTGACATATAATTGTTTGATTTACTTCTTTCCTCGTGTGACAAATGATGAGGGTCAAAATGAAATAGAAAATTTCCACCTCTCTCACATTCAGATACATCCTTGGTGGAAGGTATACCAGTCCAGTAACTTCACTTAGACATTGCTTCTACAAGTACAACACAGAGCATAAATACTTCCTGACTTGTGAGCAATGACCTCATGCAAAATGAGTTTTTTCACACTTAAACCCACAAGAAAGGGATCATCCGTGGCCTGGCAAGAACTTGATAAGAGCGGAAGAGAATTTTAAAAATCTCACCTCCATGGTAGTAAATTAATACATTCCAGACTTAATTATTTTTTATAAATCAGTAAATGGAAGCAGTAAAAACACAGTGGCAATTTATACATATTAAAACATTCATACATTTTAAATATAAAATATTCAAAATATTTTAGAGAAAAAAAGCATTTTAAGCCCTAATGTTATAGTAGCAAAATTGATTTAAATTCATTCTTTTAAGATGAATATTGTCAGAACAAACATAAACCAAATTATACTTTGTAAATAATGAATCTAGTATATAACTGAGAATTTTGATCTGGCAGTTTCAAGAGAATAAGTTGGCAGTGCTGCATCATTCAAGTGGACAGGTAAAAAGAGCAGGAAAATAAAATGTAAAATGAAGCAATAAAGGCAGCTGAGGTTATATGAGAAATCAAACCCAAGAAAGGTGTATGATTTGATTAACATATTTTTAAATTTACCTTCTCAGGCCCATTTCCTAGATACATTCTTAAAATTTCATATTAAGCATCTACTTGAAGACAGTACTGAAATTTAAGTAAACAGAGCCAGGTAAGATGTCCTGTTAAGTGTGTGTTTAAATTGTTCAGTAACAAATGTCTTCAGTATTTTACATAGTCAATATTTTTAACACAGGAATAGAGGTTTTATTTTGAAAGGTTAATTCCAGCAAATTTCCATTTAAATGTTCATGAATTTAAATTCCATCATAACTTTCTGTAAAACTGAAGTACATTCCTATACAAATAAAGAAATGTTCTTCATTGTCTAGAAGCACTACTTTATCCTAAACATCAGGTTCCTGGTATGCATGTTAAGTGTTGCAGTGCCATGTTATAAGTAAATTTTAAAAAATAAACAATTTCATCCACCCACACAAGTATGCAAGAAAGGAACTAAATGAGATTGACTTGACCCAAGCTACGTCAAGAAGCCAAGTATCAACATCTCAAAATGATGGGCATAGTGATGTTTTCACACTTAAATTTCAAAGATTTCACAATCACAGAAATGCATAATGAAGACAATATAAAATAACATTTTCTATATGTACTTTCAGCTGTCAGTATTTAACAATAATAATATGCACATTGATAATAACTAAGTTTACATTTGGTGTAACTCTCGTAAAATGTGTCCCCTCATGTCTTTAAAAAACATATTGGAATATATACAAAAATAAGAAGAGACTGCATTTCAGTTACATAACTGAAATACTACCTAGTTCAGCAGACTATGTTTTGGAACAGTTAAATAAGCTTACCTTCAAAATTCACTTTAAATCACAATCCATTTGTTACAGCCGCAAAGGCTGAGTATAATGTGTGAATTTCTCTACCATTATGTCAACAGCTGAGACCAGTATTGCCATTATTTCCCCCCACAGACTTGTCAATGCTATTTCAACATTTTAGCTCAACTTTTTTAACTTAAGATATGCATTTTGTCAAGCGGTTGTCTTTTTAAATCAGTCAACACTCCAAATGGAATTGGTGATTCTTATTTGATTAAAGTGTGCCTCTATGCATTTGTAAGTCATATACTTTGCACTTTTAATTTCCTTTTGGGCATTCTGTATTTTATCACCAGATATCTTGTTTGTATGAACATTGAACATACTGTCTGCCAATATTATGGATTTATGTCATGCAAGGATTAGTTAGCATACACAAAAACATTAAAATGCTATAAACTGTAAGTGAAATTCATGTATGTCTGTTGTTTAAAAGTGAATACTTGGAGTGGTGCAAAAATATACTTATGCATTTGCTGTGATTTTGTGGGGCAAATAAGTGTCCAAGATTGAAAGCAAGTATCCTGCTCTAACATTCTTGTATAGTGATAACTTTTTGTAGATACCACTACACTGGACTACACCTCTTTTCATCCACAAGTGAAAATACACATGTTATAAATATTTATCAAAACTGATGTCACCAATACTGAGACATTCTTCACTGAATTGACTTTTGTTTTTCACATCTGACAAGCTGCTCCAAGACTGGGCTCATTATTATTATTATTATTATTATTATTATTATTATTATTATTATTATTATTATTGTTGTTGTTGTTGTTGTTGTGTTGCACTTTGTGTTGTATTGCTTTGACTAAATTATTTTTCAAGTGAAACCTGACCAATTGCATGTGTATTTCTATGACTACCACAACTAAGAGTGCATCATATCACAACTTCAAAACTTCTTAATATTAAAATATATATATATAAACATCGTTATGTTTTGACATGTTGTTACTTTTTATTTTTCCATTCAAAACTACTTAATACGCTCAAATTATGTAATGAATACAGTTATTACAACGTTACTTCATAATTTCACGACTAGTCATCTTCTCTTATAGTTTTTGTTGTTTGTCTTAGTGCTATGTGTACGAGGTATGTTCTAGATGCCATCAGAAACGTTAACCACTTGCCTTTTGTTAATTAGCTACAACTACTTAGGGTGTGCAGTGATATTTTTTCCTTGATGGCGACTGGTGAAAACGTGCAGAAGTGTCTGTTTAGTTGTAGCCCTTTCAACATTGTACTTGCAATCTAGCCAACTCTTTTTTGGATTGGTGGACGGTAAAGATCGGAAGTAGCCTAGTGTATTTATGCTAATGAAGGAGTTGGGGTTGTAGATATTTACGTTCCACGGGAGCCGCCCTTCATTCACCCACATGGTTAAATGCTGGGTGCGTTCGCGCCACTTTCGCAATTTTACTACAATATACTAACTCCGGCAAAAGCAAAATACCGACGTTTACGGGAGCGATCTTTGTAGTGTAGATGAGAAAGAACGCGAATTAAAAGTTTATGTGTAGTTCTTTTTCCCAGATTTGCCCTGAACAGTGTCAGTAAACGGTAAGTCTGTGTGTGCAAGTGAGTGAAGATGGTGGATTTCGCTGGTGAGTGTCTTACCACGCGCATGTTATTGACAAGGAACCTGTTGTTATATTTTCCGTGGGATGGGGGAGTGGAAATAAGCATTATTAATTTTAAAAGTGTGATTGGGTAGTTTTTAGTTGTTAATTTCGGGGCGATTGTCTTTGAAATGATCAGTTTGGTAATAAAAACAATGTGGTGTGAGGCGCATGGCAGCCCTCTCCTCCTCCATAGTTATTAGAATGAGGGAGATTTGAAAAAGCGTGCGGCTGCTTCTCTGCAGTGCCCCTCTGAACTCCTACAGTAGATGGGTAGCAAGCTAGCCTGGCTACTGTATGGGAGTTCTCAAGATTTTGGGTTACACATTCTAAAAAGCCGAATCGGAGAAGCTGTGGGGATATTTTTAAGTTTCAGTTAAAAGTTAGTTTTCTTTACTCTGTTCTGTGTGCAGTGGTGTGAGTTAAAGTGTCTCCAGAACAAAGCAGCGCAGCACATGGGGCAGCTACAGGCCGCGCGGTATGGTTAGCGAGCTAGATGGCTAATGTTACCCAAATAGCACAGGGGTTCTTAAAAATAATCCCAGCTTGTGTTGTATGTATACGCCGTGAAGCGAAAGTACGGACCACGCTAACCTTTATTGTAATGAAAGTTGTATAATTTGAATTGGTTACTGCGGACAATGCGCAAAGGACCGAAGGCCGGTTGCTAATTGGCTACCTAGCTAACCAGCTAACACTTAATTTGTATAGTGTGTTAGGTAGCTTGTGGTATAAATTTTGTTTGTGGTGTAAATGTTCGTTCGTTATTATTTTTTTGCTAAGGGATGAGGAAAATTATAACTAACTTGGGAGTCCATGTCTACCCGCAACATCGGCTAACTAGCTAGCCAGCGAGCAGTGCATGCTTTTGTATGATTGGAGTTGCTAGCTTCACTATATTACAAGGAGGGATGGCTAAATAGCAAGGCGTTGTAGCTTCACTTTAAAGTAAAGCGTATCCACTGCTCTTTACTTTTAAGTTGAAAGAACCCGTGAAAATCCGCTCCTTTCAGTTTGATCTTGGCTACCTAGTTGGTCTTTAAGTTGTTTTGTACGAAATGCTAAGGGTTGCGGACTCGGCGGCGCCATGTTAGAGAGGACAGTGGGGGAGGGGTGAATAGGGATTGTTTCGGTGTAATACGCATGCGTAGGTCTCACTGACAAGGCGGGCCGCAAGCTGCGTATGTCATTCAACTTTTAAATCCATGTTGAGAGAACTTACCCGGCGATTTCTTATTAGTGAATTGTGCGAGTTTAAATATGACTGTTTACTTTGATAGAAGACTCCTTATTTAGTGGTTCACGATTTCACCGGGCTGAATTCTCCTTTAATCGTACTTTTTGCGCCCTTGTGTTTTCTCCAAAGATTTGGACCAAGGTTCTCAAAAACGTGGTGTAGGTACAATTGGAAATCCGTACAAGTGTTTACCAGTTTTACTCGCAAAGTGTTACATTTTACCCGTTAAAATGTAAACCCACAACTTGATAAGTTAATAGGCAGCAGGGTACTTTGGCCGCATGTAGTGAGAACACAATCTTGCTTTGTTTCTCTGCAGGTTCAGATAAGAACCTTGCTGTGGTAACATTTTGCAGCTGATGTCATTGGTCAAATGTATTTAGGGGACAAAAAGTGGTTTTTCTATTCAGACAAGTGTGTAAGCATACCAGTTCAAAAGAAGCTGCAGAAATTTTCAAATATAGAAGGAAAGCTAAAACAAAGAAGTAAAACACACATGACTGTAGAATTGAATTAGTGTTTTAGGGAGGAATGAAGGACTCAATGCAAAATGTTTTTCCCTAACTTTTCTTTGCATATTCTCTTCCAGAATTGTCTACAAAACATCGTGAAAGTTTCCATGTTCAGATCTATCTGTGTGCACGGCTGCATGTACCTATTTCCAGAAATTGCCTGGATGAAGATGCTGGTTGAGACCAGTAACGTCACTGTAGTGTCAAAGTGCTTACAGTGCAGGTAGTGCTATGATATACCTACTGCAGTGGAGGCACTTCTAGCCCTACATTGACAACCATGAATTTATTATCCCGATTCAAACCACCATTGCTTACCAAAACTCCTGCTTGTGCTAAGGTGCATCTAGTGCAGATAGTGAAATAGACTAGCACCTACTGCCCTAAGTGCTCCTTCTGGCATAAGGGCTGTGACTTGCATCTGGTGGGACAGGAATAGAATTTTTTTTTTTTTTTTTTTTTGCAGTTCTCTGCTAGTTTTGCATAGTTGCACTACAAGAAACATTGAGTTGTGCAAATCTATGCAAAACTGATGGTGGCCTGCTTTTATCTTCTCCAAAAATTGAGTTTGCTGAGGGATGCGGCAGCACATGTGGGTCTGTCAAGGCCCTAAAATGGAGAGGGGATGGCTTTGGATGTGACCCTGTGTCAGGTGGTCTTGCTTGGATAAGTTTCAGCAGTATTAAAGTGCTTATAGTGCAGGTAGTTTTTCACCATCTACTGCAGTGTGAGCACTTGAAGTACTTCTAGATATGTGCATCGGAACAAAACCCATAGCTGGTTTGTCGTCTACCCTTGCCGCTGTCTCTGGTCAGTTTTGCTGGATTGCATTCAGCTTTAAGTCTGTTGCTGTGCAAATCCATGCAAAACTGATCATAGCTGTGATTCTCTGCCATTGAATCCTTTGGTAGTCCATTTCTGTGCAGGTTGGGATGAGTAGCAATGCTGTTCACTGGTAAGGTATTGCACTTGTCCCGGCCTGTTCAGGACTGAGGAAATGGGCCACTGATTGATAACCATTTCACAAGGAATTCAGATTATCGTCTGCTAAATGTGCAAATTTTTCAAATGTGGTACATGTTTAATGCTTCAAATAAGTAGCGGTGTATGAGGTCTTCACTCATGGGCTGTTACCATTGAATGAACAAATAAAGAGATTCCCTTTGCACTTTGTCTCCATTGAATTTGAAGTGTTTGCCTCAGCTGTTTGCACAACTTATATTTTTGCCATGTGTTTACTGTACAAGTTGGCCTTTGTGGCAATGTGGTTTTCTGTGTAAGATTTTCAGTTATGTTTTGTGAGGGCTTATCTTAAAAGGAAATCTTGGCGCATTCATTTTTGGGTACACAAGACTTAATCCTTTTAGTTTGGTGGCTTGGCTTGGGTGAAGATGAAAATTTGGGCTGAATATGCTATAAGGTGTGAATTTGACTACTTTGATCTGTGTTAGGATTCATTGAGATCTGGAGTTTGTAATTTTCAAATTAATTTACACCATTAAGGTTAGACCTTTGGGGTTAAGTCATTTGCCAGAAATCCCTTGCACACTAATGATATTGAAGCGTATCTGAAAGGATTATGTCGGCAATGCTCTGGATCACACTGATTGGGTATTGTAACTAGATATTTGGCTATTTCTGTATAAGAATATATACAGGATCACTTTACATTGCATCCTAAAGTTACAGTTTTGGTGCTGCATGTTGTAGTGCCTGTTAGGAATGATTGGTGTTTTGGTTTATGTGAAATTAATGCAGTCACTTGGCGTAACTTAAATTGATACTGCAACCAAGTCTTCTGACCCCTGAAGTTAACTTTTAAATGGGGCCAGATGTACTTTGAAGATAAATGGATGAGAATTTGCTTATTACAGATGTTTTTAAATTTACTGCACATGATTGTGGCAATATATAAACTAATTACGTACTCCTCCCCCCTCCCCACATATGTAAGACTGAACCTGCACAATGTACAAAACTGCTGGAATGTGAACATATACCCTTCTGTTTTTTTTTTTTTTTTTTTTGTTCTGGATTTGGTCCCAAAGCTAACTGTTAGGGTCATCACACTTCACGAAGTCTCTTGAGCTTGAACCCTTTGCTTTTCACTTGTTGGCCCATGGTATGGTGCATTGGTGAAGTTTTGCATTTGATTGACATGGCAGAGATGTGACATGAAAAATATGTGAATTGCTGTTGTTAATAGTTCTAAAGTACAATAGTTTTAAAGAATGTACAAAAATGCCTATGAGAAGGCATTCTCCAAGGCTATGGAATGAATTAGGGAAATGTAGCAGTTGGAGGGACTGCATTGTTATTTTGACAATGTTAATGTTTCATATGTTAGCAATTTCGTACGTTAACAATTTTGTGTATGAAACAACCCATCACTGGCAGAATAGTGTAGTTAGAAAGGTTGAAGTTTTGTTTAGTTCAAAAAGAAGGGTTCTCAAGTTGTCGAAGTGCAAAAGTTCAAAGTACTTCTGAATGATTGCTTTGGAGTCCAGCTGTAGGGTTTGATTAGTAAATTAGTAACCTAATTGCAATGACACTGCTTGTGAGGGAGGATGTTGGTAAACAGATGATCTAACCCATCCCACTTGTGCTTAATAGGATTGAAGTAAGCCAATCTGAAAGATACTGCTGACAGTATCGATAGCTGCTTGTGGGTGGATGTATATTGTTGCTGTGGTTGATAGGTACTTGTAATTTAAATGAGTCAATTAACTTTAATAGATATATTCATTTAACATTTACAGGTTTCCCAAATTTATTTGTGCAAATATGCCAGAAGTAGTCATTTAATTAAGCCCAGCAAATATGATATGCTTAAATGAAATTGAACCTTCATTATGTGAAAAGACATTGGTTAGATAAGTGATTCTATATGAATACTAGCCTTGTTGCCAAGATAATTAAAATGTGTTTACTGTGACAATATGATCTGTATACAGATTATATCTTCAGGTTGCATTGGTTTATAACTGGAAACAAAGTTACTATATTGGTGGACATTTATAAGTAATGAAATGTAACAATTTGTTTTAAATATTTACCAAAAAGCATATTGGTACTGTAGATCGAATCAGTGGGAATTCATTTGCAGGCATATCTATAGAATGAATGTGCTGTGCTATATTTTTCTATAGCAATGATGCATTAGTAAACTATAGACAGTGTCACATTTAAAAGTAATTGCAGTTTATTGAAATGTTGGCATTGTTGAAGTTATTTCATAGGTGATTTAGCTTATGAACAATACAACACAGAATGATTCAAGAACTTTTTAAATGTGTAATTTCAGAGATGCTCAAGAGATTATTGTCTGGTGCAGCGTGTGTGTGATGCTTATTTGTGTACAGTGGAGAGTACATTGTTTCACTATGAGGTTAGTATTTTAATTGGATGAGCTTCCTTACAGTGTGTGCATAACACAACTTTTAATTATTTAATTTAATTTAATTATTAGTTATTTTATGCAAATGTGAAATTATTTCAGGTGTAAACACATGATCTTCAGAACAGTGATGTGATCTTCATTCAGAAAATTCCATTCAGCAAGGTGTATTGAATGTGACCCTTAAATGTAATGTTTAACATGGAAACTTTGAAACAATGTATAGAATATAAAGTTTTATTATACACAGAGTAAGTACAATATATTAAACTGTCCGTGGGGGTTCCCTAGAATCACTGCACGACCTTTTTCTATAGGGTGCAATTAAAAAGTATGCCATGATTAATTATTTCAGTCAAATTCAACAATAAATGTTGCAAGTTTAACTGTAATTTAACATTTAAATCTTGATCTTGATTTCAAAGAGGTAGACAGTGTTAATGCTGGAACACTTTGGCTGGTAATTAGTGAGGGGTTAAATCCGGCACGAATTTGTGTTTTTTGCATAATTTCCGGTCGTTTACAGTGATCGCTGCTAGTTGTGAGAAATGCAGCGATGCGCATCATTCATTGGCTGTTTGCAGTTCTTGGTTCACCCAATAGATGGCTCTTTCTTTTACAACAACAACGTCAGGTTAGTCAGGAAACTGGCAAAGCAGACTTCGCTGTAAAGCGACGCTTATCTATGTGTCAGCGTATACCTTCTCTTCTGTAAATTATCATGATGTTAACTCCATATTCAAATATAGAATGTAAAACGTGACAAGTAGTCGTTTTCCAAATTTGACGTTGGAACTTTTTTTTTCTTTTTGCGATTAAAAGAATAATGCCCCAAACCGGGTTCATACCAGGAATGCATACTTACTTATGGTAATGTTTAGGTAGATTAATTGTCTTAATCAGACTCCAGTTTTGCGTTTAACGGTTGGAGTTAGCGAGTCATTTCCATATTCCCTGATTATGATCGCACGATGTCGTTTTTTCCTTCCTAGTTTCCTTACGACATAGTGCTAACTAGTAGAGCAAAGTTCTCCGCTAAATGTCATTTTTCAACTATAATTTGACCCAGGAACATATCAGTCTGCTGTGTTCCTTGAGATTGCCGTGGAAGTTATATTGCTATCTTTGATGCAGGACTAAGAAACAAGGCGAGTATCATCGATCGCACTAAGACGTTAAAGTGGGCACAAGCCACAATAAACCAGGTCGTCCCCAGATTTACATAAAACATTTTCTTGAAATAATGGTTGCTTTTCTGAATGATATTGACTGCCTGTAGCCTACTCTTCAAATTGTCCTCGCTCGACAATTTTATCAAAATAGACAGAACAGACCGGTGAGATCACTGTCTGAGGTGCCTAAATGGGTGCCTAAATCTGCTCTAATGCAAAACCATAATGAATGCTTTCTTGGTGTGCTCACATGTAAAAGATAATATGTTGAGTGTACGGGAATGTTTGGAAAGATTTTGTAAGCCTAGTGCCGCTCCTAAGTGTCAGATAACATCGGTTTAGATTGCCTTCATTTTTTTCTGACAGTCATTTAATGTCCTTGTAAATTTGCCTTGCTGTCAGCTTGTTAGTGTTTCTTTCAGTGTGATAGGAAATGAAGTTTGGGCGTCTAATAGCCTACTTGAGCTTTCTGAAAAGATTTAGGTAAAATTGTAGGACGAAGGCATACTTTATAGGAATATGGATGCTTCATGGATGAGGTGGGGGGAAAACGTGTTGCTGCTTTGGGAAATACTGTGGGGCAGAGTTCTGTCTTGGATGACAATTGCAGCATTTATAGTGTATTGTCATGAGATGTCTAGGAAGGATCTTCTCAAATTCTCCATGTAAAGAATGTCTAAGACTAACACATACACACACACACACACATATAAAGTTTTATATATATATATATATATATATATATATATATATAAAAAACTTTATATGTAGGTGTCAAAGACTTTTAAAAATCCAGTGTTGGTTTTTTTTTTTTTTTTTTTGCCTCAAAAGGGGTATTTAAAAATTACCATAAATTCAGATGGCTACATTTTGAAGGCATGTGCTGCACATATGTTTCTAAACAAAATGTTTTGCATGATATTTTCATTTTCTTGATGGGCTTTTCCTGAAAAACTTTTCTGAAATAACTGGCAACATGTTTTATATGCGAAGAACTTGGACTGGCAACATATGCTGCTAAATTGCAGTTAAAATAGTTCTAAAAGTACACATTATTACAGATGGACAAGAAAAAATGAGTAAAGAGGGGATGGCCATCCCACTGTTTGACTGAACAGCATTCTCACTGTTCCTGAGGCTCCTGTTTGTATGCTATTCTGCAACAGCTGATAGGGAAATCAGCTTTGTAAGGTAATGCATTGCCAGCAGTGACTTTGCTGCCAGTTGTTCTCGCAGTTCATGAAGTAAACGGCTGGGGAAGAACTGTCTCCCCCACTTTGAATTGAAGTTCTTAAAGACTTTGTGTGAACTTAATATGATGTACAGCATCAAACTATATGGGTTAATCTAGCTAAACAATGAGTGAGGAAAATCTCTGAGCAGAGGACCCCAAAAGCTAAATTTCATGATAGTAGGTTGTTTAAAGACTTGCTGTTTAAAGAACTATAGTCTTTGAATTCAACCTTCAATCAGCTACAGTGTGTGTGTGTGTGTTTGTGTGTGTGTACAGTGCCTTGAAAAATTGTTCAGCCCCCAACCCTTTCTTTACACAAATGATTTCCACAACCTGAGATTTTGACTAATTAAAATTATAAACCATTAAAGAATAAAAAAAAATCAAGAACTGAAATGTCAACAATTAAGTATTCATCCCCCTTCTTTAGTACTTTGTTGAACTACCTTTCTAAGCTATTACAGCCATCAGTCTTTTTGGCTAAGTCTATATTTTTGAACAACTTGATGGAGCAATATTAGCCCAGTCCTCCTTGCAAAATTGCTCAAGCTGTACCAGGTTAGTTGAGGAGTGGCAGTGGACAGCAATTTTGAGGTCTTTCCACAGATGTTTGATGGGGTTAAGGTCAGAACTCTGACTGGGCTACTCAAGGATGTCCATTTTCTTCATTTTAAGACAATCCAGTGTTGCTCTGGCAGTGTGCTTTGTATTGCTGTCCAGCTGAAACACAAACTTCCTCCCTAGTTTACACCTTCTGGCAGAGGGTAGTAGGTTTTTATCCAGAATCTCCATGTATTGTGCAGCATTCATCTTCCCATCAATCTTGACTAGATTGCCACTCCCTGCTGCTGAAAAGCACCCCCATAACATGATGCTACCACCAGCATATTTCACTGTAGGGATGGTGTTTCCTGGCTGATGCGTAGTGTTAGCTTTACACCACACATACTGCTTAGTGTTTGAGCCAAAAAGTTCCACTTTAGTCTCATCAGACCACAAGACCTTCTGCCATTATCTTTGTAGTATCTTCCAAGTGATATTTGGCAAAGTCTTTACAGGCAAGCATGTGCTTTTTTTCCAGCTAGGGCTTCTTCCTTACTACTCTTCCATAGGCGCTTTTTGTGCAATAGCTTGGAGATTGTTAACCCATGGACATCATTTTCAGTTGCAGCCACTGACTTCTGTACCTCGGATAGAGTGACAGCATCACAGTAGCCTCTCTGAAAGCGCTATTCTTGTTTGGCGACTAAGTTTGTATATATGTACATACAAGTTCTTTTTTATACATTTATATGTTTTAATGAAATTTGTCATGAGCTGCCTCAACTTTACCTCCATTTAAACATTTACAGCATTAACTCAAACTCCTGTCTGACAGCATTATTCTAAAAGATCATTCTTTTTAAAGAGCTATTGTGTTTGAGTCCAACATGTTTGAATGACATGGTTTATTCTGTGTCAAATCACAAAGTATGCTGAATGGTGACGAATGGCAAATTGTCTGTTATAGGGGAATGAGTAGGAATATTTGATTTCTCTCTCATAAACCAGATTAGTTTTAACCTTCATTACATTTTCAGCACTGTTTATCTAGTGAACATGCTCTGTAAGTGATAATGCAATGAACAAATATCTGATTAAAATTTTGTTAATATGGTTGTTAACATGTACAGTATATTAGCAAACAGTAGTAGGTTTGTGCAACTTCCACATGCAACTAGACACACCAGAGCCTTTTCCTTAGGCACAGCAGCAAGTGCTGTGCCAGTTCCTCTACTGACTGTAAAACCTCAGGGGGCAGAGGGTGAGTATGACAGACCACACTGTTTCCCATGGTTTAAGTGAATTATGTTCAATCAGACTCATCTTGGTCTGTTAAGTATCACAGTATCTTATGTATCTCTTTAATCTTATTTTCATTAGTAATTTCTCTCAATTTTGTGTAGTTTGGATGCAGTTTATCAGAGATTACAGTGGTATGAGAAGAAGAACAGAAACTAAATTGTGATGTGTTACATAGTAAACATTGGGACTTTTACAGTATTAGTGCGGGGAGATGCCGGCTCTTCTACGTTTATTAGTGGTTAACAGCAAATTACAACTAATCGGGACTGTGGTTACTTCTAGCCTTCTGCTCTGCGCATGTCACATTCACTTCACATTTTAAAGCATATGTTTTATGTTTGGCCTGAAACTGACTGTCCTTCAGACATGGGTGGCTAATATGAACAGCTAACAAATTTTGACTGGAATGACATGCATCTTGGGGGATATAACTATTGCCTAATTTGGTAGCTTGCCAAATTTGCTTACTAGATGGTCAGCAATCCATAATGATAGCTAGCAAGTGAGATTTATGTCATATTACAGTGTTTCAAAGAATCACTCCAGGTAAAGATCTGAACTTTTAATAAGTATGAAGTATTGGTGCATTTATTTGAAGCCTAATTCAAATGGATATCAATGCACAGGAGCGGGTGGAGCCAGTGCCCTCTCATTATTGACATTATGTGCCACATCAAAGACAGTATAATGATAAACCTCTGTAACTGACAGACATATAAACATTTGTAAATAAAGCGCATGCTATGGTATGTATGGAAGCATGGTAATGCTACCACAGGTAGCCGTGAGGCTTTGTGGGACCCATCAGTGTTCATTCCTGTAACTCTTTAGCTTTTCTGTTTGGATTTCACTGGATTTCATTTCACTAACAGTTTTGTTCATTTAAAACTGGCAACTGGTTTCTTCATTTAATTCAGATTGGTAGCACTTCTGAGTGCAGTTGTTGCCATGTGAGGTAAACAGGTCTGCACACATTACCAGTTTTAGAAAAACATGGCCAGGGCATGAGCCAGGGTCAGCACTTCTATGTCTCATTGGTACAGTTCATCCTGATCTTGTACTCGTGTTGAGGGTAGCTGTGTCTCTTGATTACAGAAGTTCCTGTAACTGCAGTGTGTTTTGTGCCCACCTGCATTTTCTAGATGTGCTTCTGCAAATACTCAGGCTTTCCCTGAGGTGTCCTGTATAGAAGCTGAAGTGCTGCTAAATGGGTGTTTTGGTTGCCGTTAGAATCTTACTATCTCTTATTCCACATTATTTCATCAATGGGAACAGACATAGGTAGGGAAACAATTTGTCAACTTACTGAACCATGAAATGCTTGCAAAGAGCAAGTACATTTCTTGTTGACAGAACTGCTGTAACCACATGATAATGCTGTTGAAGTATATGTTTACTTAAGCTGTCATTACCATTTCATTTTTCCTCTCCAAAACCAACAATGCATGTTGCTCTTTGTACAAATTTGAATCTTTGAATGTGCATGTGGATATTATAACTTAATACTGAAATGGGTCCACTTGATGAGACTTTAGAGAGTGCTACAGAGAAATTTAACAATGATTGGCACTTTTTAAGTTTATTTCATGTGCTGATTTTTAGATGGTGGAATGAGATTCTCACATTAACCACTTTGTAATGGATCATTAAGGGGATCAACAACCTTATAACATGTATTCATTAATCTCTGTTGAATATGCAACAATGGTAAAATACTGTTATTCAAGCACACAAAACTATCTTAAGTTTGTGATGCATCCTTATTCCATTTTGTTTTGTTAAATTTCCTGAAAGTTTTCCCTGTTTTATTGACAATCTGAATGTCTTAATTGGTGTGTGTAACTTCTTATTTAGCCCGGGGGGAGGAAAAAAATTCAGTATTATTCATCAAGAATGTTTAGTGTGGGCTTCCTCATTTTAAGTGCACTTACTTGTCAACTGTGAGCATGTTGTTACACTTCCAGAACTTAATGTAGCTTGTTTCAATTAGATCTGACTCCAAATAAGAGGCAATTGCCTTGTGTCAGGACAACAAAGGCACATGTGCTTTTGATTGTTACATCAAAAGTATTGTATGTCTTTTATTAAATTGTCTTGTTTGACATTTTATCATTATTCATTACATACACTGAATACTTCAAGATCAAGACAAATGAGTGAGATTCCTAATGTGATATGAACGGCTAGTGTATGGCTCCTGGTTCCATCTAGATCAATGGTGAGTTTGTTTTCTTGTACCTGTAGGATTCCACCTGTGTGGAATTTTTGCATGTGATTTACTCCCTTTTCAGCTTTGGAAGTTATTCATTTCAAAATTACGTGACTTGGGTTCTGATGAAGATATTTCAAGAATCCATAGGCTATCTTTTATGATTAAACTACACATGAAAATATGATTAATTCACATATGATTATATGATTAGAAGTTTGTAGTTTTCAGATCATCAAAAAAAAATAAATGTGAAAATTTCACCACCATAACACAGACTTTCCAATCTGGCATTTCTATCGTGGCAACAATTGTCTGGGAGGTCTGCGTTTAAATCTGGAGTCATTTGAGGAAGCTCTACATGAAGATTCCGACCGATATAGTATTTTTCAGATATCTTTAAGAACACCAGACACTCAGCTCAAAATCGTGACGTCTGGTTGCCATATGTAATGGACTATATCGGCGGTCAGCGAAGACATGCCCGTTAGCATTATCTCGAACTAACAGGATTCAAGTGGCTCACTTTGTATTGGAGATCTTAAGTTATTAGCTAGCTAGCTAGATAACACGTTGATGTCCACTTTTAGCTAGGTTTCCGACTGACGAGCTTTGTAATTAGGTAGACGGCTAGCTAGGCGTTGTTATGGTAAATAGTTAGCTAGCTCAGAATTTTAGCAATGTTTTTTTTTTTCCTTAAATGTTCTGGGTATTCGGACACGAAGAGCACCAACTTGTCAAAAGTTACGTTGGCGTTACAATCACGTGAGCAATAGAATTTTAGATATAGATTTTTATTGGTCCAAATCCTTTTGCCGAATCTGAAATGACGCAAAGGCGAGAGACTTTTGCAGCAGGTGTGCAAGCAGTCATTAAAGTTTGTCGTCTGAACTGGGGTTTTTTTTTTGTTTGTTTGTTTTTGCTGAGAACACGCTACTTACGCTAATTTTGCCATACTTTTTATTGCCAGTTAAAGACCTGTGATGGCACCTCTGCAGTAGACAGTGTGCATGGACTTTTTTTTTCCCGTGCTACAATTGTGCACCGTGCCCCTACTATAAACACAGTAATTCGTTGATGCATCCAAAAAACTTTCAAATGCTACAACATTGAACAGTTCATTACGTGTGACTTGGTTCGTGGTATATGCTATTGGTTGTCTCCGTCCCTTAATTTCTATTGGGAAATCTTTTCGTTTTTGGCGCCGAGAATAATTGGACACAAGACTGTTCTGTTATGTTGATACGGCCAACCTTAATGTAATTGATTTGTTTTCTTTGTTGTGTAAAGAGTTCTACCCAATTTAGGGGGTAGATTAAGGAAACTACTTTAAAGGGAACCTCAATGGACATTTGATTTGCAGTCTCTCCAGACAGATACATTTTTTAAATTTGACTTTATTTTTATCATTTCTGTAATAATGTCAAATACATCTTAGAGTAATAGTTATGTGTTTGCTCAGGTGATCATTTTTTAAATTTATTTTTTAATGCGCTGGCCTCTAATTAATGTCCTGTGGGTATGTATATCAGTGGATCCTCTGGGTTGGTTACTGTTATGTCTTTTGTTTCATTATGTATGTGTATGTGTAACATGATTTGTCAATAATATGATTATTTGCTTAATGTTGGTTAGTGCACTGTGAATTACTTCAGAGCCCTGTCAGTCAAGATCAAAGCTTTGCATAAAGCTATGAAGTGTTAGTTATAATGGGCTGTTAATTATTAATTCTTCCGTTGCCTTGATTTGGACATAATTAACAGACAACAGAATGTACTGGATGTTTTAGTTGATTTCGATGAGAAGGAGGTGGAGAGATTATCACTGTAAAGCTCTGTGTGTTGATGGGACTGACAGAACTCCTCCCTTACAATGATAGGACTGATAGAGCTCCTCCTTCTTTCAGAAAAAACATTTGAGAGCATCTTCAAGCTGACAGAAGAAAAGGTAGACATGTTATTAGAGGGTCTGCAGGGGAGTGGCTGCTAAGACCATGTGCCCAGTAAAGGAATTCTTCACCAATCTGCACCTGCTCATCCTGGGCTCTGACTGCTGAGAACTTCATTCAGTTCTCTGTAAATGGGTGCTTTATATTAGTGTGCAATCACTTCATGAACCCCAGCCTGACTCCACCCTGGACTTTTTCAAATGTCTGCCGACGGCCCACAGGGAGCTCCACCCTTTTGTAAACATTCCTAAGCAACTGGTCAAATTTATTGGTGGTTTCATGCTCCCCAGGTGTGTCTTCTAAGACCTGAACCTGGGGATTGAGGTGATTTTCTTATCTACATCCCATTGTGTATTATAGCTTAAACTATTCACTTTAATAGTTAAAATGAGGGTAAATCCATTGAATTTGAGTGGATTCTATTCACAGAGCTGATCTTATACAGATGACTGCTTATTTAAAATATACATATAAATGCACACCAGTGAACAATTTGTCTTATAGTTAGTGTTGTCTTGGCAATAGGAAATTGGTCATCATCATCACATTAGTAATTTCCAACTAATATTGATAATTTATAAGACATGAATTTATTTGTTTTTATTTATTTTTGCCTTTGTTAGCTTTGAGAGTGAACTGTAACTGCTAGTCTAATTAATCAGTAGTTTAGGCTTCTCCCCCCCTCATCTAGCAGAAACCCTGAGAGACAGCAATGTATCACAGTGGTAAAGAGCAGGGCTTGTAGGTTCCTGGTTAAATTCCCTGCTGGGGCACTGCTGCTGTACTCCTGGGCAAGGTACTTAACCCACAACTGCCTTGGTAAATATTGAGCTGTCTAAATGAATAACAAAAAGCTTGTATTTTAACAGTGTGTTGATTAGCACTGCAAGGATTCACATAGTACCTTCTAGGGATCACATGATGTTTTTGTTATTGCTGTTTTTCTTTGGTTTTGTGAGTGCATTTTACTCACTATTCTAATTAATCACTAGTTGGAAGTATGTCTCATGGTCAGATGAAATGAAAAATAAGCTTTTTGGGCATGTTTGTCATCATCAGCTTAACATGGGGCATAAAAAGATGCAGCTTACGTTGAGAAAGAACCCATTCCCAGTATAAAATGTGATGGGAGTTTGTTTTGGAGCTGATTTGCATCTCAAGAGTCCTGGAACCCTTGTTAAGGTGTGTGTGTCTGCGTGTGTGTGTATCAGTGGCTCCCCCATCAGGGACTGTCATCAGTACCTTTTACCACAACATGTTGAAAAGGAAAGCAGCCTGGTCAAATAGTCAAAATTGTGCCATTTCAGTTCTTATTTAATTGCTTGGCACACTTATCATGGGTGACATTCTCTAAAAGAAGTGAGGAGTGGATTGCAAAATGCAAATAGCCCATTGAGAGGATAGTAATTGCATTATTTCAGCAATACATGCTCCAACCAAAACAACCCACAGAGGCAGGAAGCATATCTAAGTTCAGAACAGATAACTGCCTTGGAAATTCAAGCAACCACTGTGTCCAGATATTTGCTTTTTTAAAAGTCATGTTGGGGAGACTTATACTCTGTCAGTGTATTTTATGGTAATTTTTGGTCATCATTTCATGATCATTTTAGGTATTTTTTTTTTTAAAGAAACATAGCAGAGAGCAATATTGACTATACAGAGATTTTCTGAGGAGCTAGAGGTCAATGATGCGGACCAAACGGATCAACTTCCCCATTCCCTTAGTCTCTTTGCTCCTTGCAGTGAAAAGCCCTGTGCTTTACAAACCTGCAGTTAGTCTTCTCACAGCATTGACATTACGAGATTTTACAGTCTCTTAAACTCCATCTCTGCACCTGTTCCTATCTCACCTGTACTGGCATCATTTGAGACCTGCGATAAATCCCTTTGTCATGCTGCAGGTGGTATATTTTCAGCTATACACTGTCATCACTATAAAATGAGGAGCAAGACCATAATTTGAAAAGAGAAATGACAGCGGGAATTGTTCAGTTGAAAAACTTGACGAAGAAGGTGAGCAGATGTTAGCCAAGCTGGAGAATTTGCATCTGCCTGTGGTATTCATTGGAGCTGGGTTGCCACCCAGTGGACATTTCTAAAAACTGCAGTCTGTCATGAAATGCCTGTAAGCTTTCTCAGTGTGAGTCATCAGTACGTGGGCAGTATGGTATTTAGGTGTGATGTTTCTCTGTCAAGCACATGGTAGTGACAGTGACAGTATGGTACATGGTAGTGACAGTATGTAAAATACTGTGCAAATTAAAACAAGCATTCTCTATGATGTGTAGTCAGGATGTAAATTGGGAAGGAAATAAGGCTGGTTTTGTACATTGTTTTTTTTTTTTTTTTTTTTTGTATCAAGGGCACCAAGAGGTTCAGGTTTATCAAGACTGCCAGGCCAGTTATAGAATTGTAAAGCATACAGTGTTGCCACATGGTCCCAGAACATTCCATGTGTGGTTTCAAACCAGTCCTTACCTATGTGCCAAGTTTCCTTCTGATCAAGTGGAGTAACATACACATTCACAATGAAAAAATGGTGAAGGAAGGCTAATGAATATTAATGAGAAATATTGTTCTAATAACATTAACATAACACAACATAACATTTTAATGCATTATAATTTAGTAATAATGTGGCATTTATATATTATATGCATGTATCTCTGTTCTCAACACTAGTGAGAATATATCTTTATGACCACAACCTTACAAAATGTCAGTATAGCCTCACTGAATGGGGTGACAATACTATTAATCTAGAGTTTCACTGATTAGTCAGGCATATCATACTAATGTTGTATACTTTATATTTGTACTATAGCAGTAGCAATATAGAGCTTAACTTGGCTGTCTGGACCAAATGTCTGCTTAATGACCACGTAACTGATACTATAACTTGGAAAATATGGAAAGGACAAAACAATAGGTGTAATAAAGGTTTTTATTGCTATTGCAATAAAAACCATTATGTTGGTAAGCTATTTATTGCTTACCAACATAATGGTTGTCCTGCACGTGACCTGTTTCTGTGGTTGTGAGGTACGTAAATTAGTTATCAGTTTTGTTGTTGACTTAAATATCCCCATATAGTCTGCCTTCGTCCTCATATATCAAGGCTGCCTTTGGTACAGTAAACAAAAGCTTGCAAAATCTAAATAAAACAAAGTGTAGTGGTTATCCTACATCTCTAGCCATGCCTTATTGGACACAGGAAAGTGATGGGATGACTTCCATTTTGAAATGGAAGGGGGACAGTAGTGTGATGTAGTGGAAGCAGCACCGAAAGGTTGCTGGTTTGATTTCCTGCTGGGGCACTGCCATTGTACCCTTGGGCATGGAACTTTACCCACAAATAACTCAGTAGGTACCCAGCTGTATAAATGGATACAACTGTAACTAATGTCACCACTCTGTGGTGAACACAGGTCCTCTATAAGCAAACTGGATCCTTCAAGCATCTTTTTTTCAGTGTCAGGCTGCAGAGCTATTCATGTCAGTGTTTACAGTATTTACATTTTTTACACATTATACATTACACGTTTTACTACATTATTACATTATTATTTGCACATTCAAATTATGTCCCATGTCACCTTTCGTAATCATTGCACAATGCAAGTGTACAAAATCTGCAGATTGTTCATTTATGAATGATATGTGAATGTCTTCACCGGGAGCAGGGTGTGTGACCTGGTTCGCACTCAACACTGATTAATCTGTACTAGTTTTACAGTGATATTTGTCCATCTCAATCATTTTCACATGGATGTGTGGAGCTACACCAACTGATGCTGCTCTACAACTAATGGTATCAGTGTATGGAGAGCCACAGTGTGAAATAAGAGAAAGCAGGACACAGGAACACAATATCCTCTAACTACACACAGATCATTTCGATTACCAGGTGAAAGTGCCACTCTGCCTGTAAGGAAGTGAAGGTTACTTGACTCCCACACTTTTCCATCAGTCACAGATTCGCATCAGTGGCTGGGACTGGCAACCAGCCAGCCAGCCAGCCTGCTGGCTTCACTGGAGACCAAATCAAACCTCATTGTTACCTTGGTAATCCGTTTACTCATGTTCACAACTTTAAGTGCAACAAACAAGGGTGTCAAAATACATACAGATTTTGCTTCAGAATTTCTGAGAACCTGGAACAGAATAAACTTAAAGTGAAGTTTTTTTTACTGTCTCCATAATGACAGTATGCAGATGTCTTGTCTGCATTTTCAGGATGCCCAGAAATGTGCCTTCTTAATCAAACTATGATGAACTATACCCTTTAAAGGACGTGGCCAGTTGAATCTTTTTTTTTTCTTTTTTTGGCAGAGATGTAGGCCTATCAAAGTGTCAAAGGAACAGAACAGATGCATCTTCTACCTTCAGCAGACCCTTGTTGTTTCACTTTTCTTTTAAATATATTTCAAGTGTCATGTATGCAGTCTTATAATAACTGCAAACATACAGTAAAAACATCATCACAACCAATGTCCCACACACATATAAATAGGTTTCCATTTAGTAAATCACATTTTTAGATATCTGAAAGCTAAACCTATCACTTTTTCCTCTCACTTGCTCTTACATTTAATTTCCCATATCATCACCCTGTAATGTACAATATAAAGGTACAAAGCTCTTGAAGCTTTGGAAATTCCTGTTGCTGATCAAATTTAAAGTTTAGTTTTACCCAGACAAAGGAGACTTGATCATTGTATACACATGGCAGAGACATTAAAAGTGAATTGAAATCTGAAGAATGGAAAAAGATGCTTCTGCACAAGGTATCTGTTCTCCATGACCAAACGGACCCATATTGATATAGATATGATAGTGATTTTTTTTTTTTTTTCAACATCAGCATTACTATGGTTTCAAACAAAGTTTAGAAAAAATGGATCATGGGTATTTCACAAGATTACTGAACAATTATGGTCTGTGTGATATCAGTGCTTCTGAGGATTGCACTGAACATGTTTGTAGCTGAAAACCCTTGGTGATGCAGAAAAGTGCACTTCAGCCCTCTAACACCATGAGGTCAACATTGCCTTGTGTTACGATATGCTGTGTCAGCGAGGATGACTTTCAAATTGTGAATGATGGGTTTTCATTGTAGAGCAAAAAAACACAATGGTCTTTTTCCATCTGTTGATTCATCCATGACTATAGATAAAAATTTTTGATCAGTTCTTTTAAGTTGTTTTTATGCAAGTAGAAGGATGTCTGCAGAAGATAATTACTGTAATGTTAAGTTAGCTGGCCGATCGAATTGCCCCACTGTTTTTACATGCTTGTTCAAAAATGCCCACAATTTAGCATTATCTACTTTTTCAAGAGGAGTAAAAGTTTCTGCGAGGATAAATTTTCATCAGTTGCAGACAGAAAGTGCCGGAAATAATCATCATTAGGACATTTTGTCCATCAAGGCAGAGCAGATGAGCAACTCTCAATCAGCGGACTGCAAAGTTCAGTTCAGGGCATCAGCAGGCAGTTTTGTCAAGAACTGTCTGTCAAACTTCACAAAGAGGGATAACATGGTTGGATTGCTGTGCATAAACCCTGCATTTCTCTGAAAAATGCACGTTTGTGAGTGAAGTGGTGCAAAGAATACAGGCAGTGGAAGAAAGACAGATGTTCACATAAGTCGTCATTTACCCTGTTCTCAACAAGCGGACAAGTGCACATGTGGTGCATGCCAAAAGAAACCAACAGGCCCGAGTGTTTGTTTCCCATGGTGAGGGTTCTGTCAGCTGTGTTATGGTTCGGGGTGCGTTCTCCTTGTGTGGCTTAAACGGCAAGGTAAACGCCAATAAATACAAAGGCAATCTGAGTGATCACCATCCTATGGTGAAACATGTCTATCCTGATAAGAGTGGTTTCTTCCAGGATGACACTACCCCCATCCACAGGGCATGAGTGGTCACTGAATGGTTTGATGAGCATGAAAACTGTCTAAACAAAATGCCTTGACTGTCTCGGTCACCACGTCTCAACCCAATTGAACACTTCAGCAAAATTCTGGAGCGGCACCTGAGAGTGTTTTCCACCATCATCAACAGAACACCAAGTGATGGAATTTCTCATGGATGAAGGATGACACATGCCTCCAGTACAGTTCCAGAGACTTGACTGATTTGGATGAAAGTATCACAGAGTGGCGAACAGTTAGTGCAGCAATCCTTGTGATTTAGGTCTGCTGCAAAAAGCTAAATCAGCAACCTGAAGGCTCGTCCTCTGCCTCTTGTCTCCAGAGGAAAGACCGATGGGAGAACATGTCAGTTCTAATTAATGGGCCCAGTCACTGCGAATAAATGGTTGTGATGATATGCATGGTAACATTCATGTCAACCATCACCATATTGTCTCTGAGGAGCATCCTGGACTCCATGCTAGATGTAATTAAGGGACTGGGACTGGCAAGAAAGGGACCTGCTTATTGAGTGCCCACATCCTCATCTTATCGTAAGCTTTAGGAGAATCAGACACCCATTAAGGGACTGTCCAATTGCTACAGTATTTTTCAAGGTCATTATTAGCCCTTAAATAGAAATCCATGGTGAATGTATTAACAACCTCATTTCCTTTATGCCAGACATCATGCCCTTTTAGCCCGCCAGAAAATCATTTCTCATTAAAGGACTGATTGATTCAATGAGCTGTTCGCTTTCTCATCTGGAACTCTAACTGGGAAAAGCTGAGACTTCCCACACGAGGTAGAGCAGGGGATCACTGGGAATGGCCAGGAAACTACTGCATCAATCAAAGGGCAGGGAAAACAAAAGACAGATGACATGTGAGAGGGGAGCTTATTTTGATTAGCTGATGACCACCAGCAAACAGCTGATGGTGCACTGGTGTGTAGTACAGTTACATAAGTAATTTAATGAGATTAAAAAAATAAAAATGTGTGTATGTTCAATTAATAATTCCTTAGTTAACAGCCAAGTACTAGTTACTCCCATCTCATACTGCACACCGTTTATTGGTGTCAAATATCAAAATGAGTTCATTGGAAGAGATTTGTCCTCTTTGTCAAAAAAATCTTATTGGTGGTAACACGATGAAAATACTCACATGAAATGTTACTACATTGTGACCAACAGAGGGAGCTATATGCATGCTGTTAATCTGAAATGCTGCGATGCAGCTAAGCTTCTAAATTACTTTGAATGACAGAGGCCTACGTCTTATGAAATGCTTTACAAAATTTTGTCAAAATAGCACATAATTACACATAGAATAATCAAATCCACAACTACCACAAGCAGAAACAACAAAATCCTCCACAACATACAGCAGAAGGGTAGAATAGGAAACAGAAGGTGAAATTTGACAGGATCTTGACTGAATCTGCTTTATTTCAAAAGCCAAACAACTTGTTAATAGAGCTAACAACAAATCACAGTACAAACCAAGGAGGACTCTATTTACAGAATTGACAACACAGCACTCAGTAGCTAGTAAGGTGTTCATATAGACAGAAGGATATGCAAAAAATACACATTTAAGCCTTTACTGTAGACACATTTGGTAATGGTTTATGTTATAGAATAGCCGAGAGGTGATGGAAAGAAAAAACTGATGAGAACAAAGGTTTGGTGATGCCATGATGGTGTCTTATTCACCCAAACCTGTGACAGGTGAAGGTAACAGATACAATACTAAACTAACTTATTGAAAGAAAAAAAAAATACTAGTCCACAGAAAAAGAAAACAAAAACAAAATACAAACCATTATTACCTAAGGCAGGTAAAAAGAGAATACTTCAATTATACAACTGCACTCTTAGCCAGCTCTCTCTGCCTACTGACTGAATGCTGCTTCTTATAAAGGAAGTCAGCCACTTTAGAATAAACTAAGAAGTATCAAATAAATCAATTGACTGCACACAGGCAATAAACCAATAGGTATTGACATACAGGCATATCTCTACCATATTTAAAATGTTCCATATGTTTTTTGCCTCTTCCAAACACAGTACAAATCAATTATAAGAGATTTAAAAGCAAACACAGGAAACTCCCCCTCAGTCACAGCCCATGTTGTTCAGCCCCATCTGCCGGTGCCCTCCCAACACTACAAATCCCATCAGCCCCCAGCCCTCAGGTCTTTAGCTGATGAAGTCTGCCTGGTGCCATTGAATGAACAAGTAGGCCATATTCCTCCAAACCACAAACATATAATTTGCTTTAGCTGTTAATAGATGCATATTGACAAAAATGTCCAATATTTAGAAATTCTTAAACATCCAGTTGGCCACCCTGCATGTTAAGATATTTCAGCCTGTTTCCTCGTTTGTTTGTAGTGGTGTTGGTGTGGGTGTCTGTGAATGTCTGTCCAGGATATTTTTGTTCATTTTAAAAAGGTCCATGGAATGGACATGTACTCCATTACAGTTTAGTAAAGTCACCATTTGTGTTTATAAAGGCGTTGGTGGTAAAATCATAGTTTCAGACTTACAAACATTCAGGTTGCCTAGAACATTAATAAACACTGTTAGATGACATCAGTTACTTCTTACTTATGTGTTGTCTGGAAGCTGGAACACATATTTACACTTATGCACATTTAGTCTGTACGCAGTATCTTCAATGAATTTGTTGTGGTGGTAAACATTTTGTGGATATGCCTCTAGGTTTTAGGATTAAGATAAATTATGAGGCCGGTTATTACCTGGGATCACAGTGCTTGTGGTGCTCTCTGAATTACAATCACCGGGAAGTTTCCATGCTGAGGGAACTGAGCCACAGGTGACACTTTGGAATCAATTGTGCATGCACAGGGAGAAATGCAAGCTGAAGCACAAAGCTCACAGATCCACCTCCTGCACTGAGTCTGACACATAAACAGCCTCAGAGACCCATTTTTGTTGGAATGGTGTTCCATTCTTTATGTTAGAGCCTTGAACAATATTGCATTCTGTTATGGAGTATGTGGTTTATAACTTCTCCTTTGTGCTGACGAGGGCACCCCACAGCTATAGAGGGAAATCTGTTGCTTCCTGGCTCACTCATAGAGAGCTAGGTTTTCATAAGTCTTCCCAGCATGACTCTGTTCAACGTCTCTCCTCACTTCGAGCTGGAGTGTAGTCCTCGACATCTGGATCCTGACATGGGAGCCTGTTTCTGTGAATGCCCAATTGTTTGGCTTATGACCCCTCTCAATGCACCCTTAGTCTGTAATGTGATGTAGAAAGAGCTCCTTCTGTGAGACACAAGCATTCTGAGCGGCCATACCTAATGACCTCATAGAAAATGCAAGGGAAATTGACTTAGATGAGATGAAAGTAGTGGGGAGAAAGGTAGATCCGAGGTAGATATTCTGTCGTATATCAAAAGGAGTAGACTGAAAAGATGGTAATTGGGTTTATGTTTTATACATAGTGAAATGCTTCCCTGCAACTTGGTGTTAGAGCAACTTATTTTGTTCCTGTATTTAATTAGTTAGAGTGATAATGTGTATATAAATTGATGTAGTCTAACAGAGGAAAATTGTGGCAATATTGTTTATTAATGAGGGTGTTTGGTCATGATACATTCACAGACTAAAAAGGTGTATCCTTGCATTATTATCACAGGAATGCAGACTATTTTAACATGTTATCATCCTAGGTAGCTACATAACAATTTAGCTGGCTGAAAATAAATAAAGCAACCCACTGTCAACTTTATTTGCTCAGTAGATAGTACACTGACAATTTTCCAGTTTATTACCTTAGTGTTCAATCTTTTTTTTTTTTTTTTTTTTTTAAGAGTTCAGTCAAATTTCAACGTTTTATGTGACGAGCCAGCAAGCAAGCTAAATGACTGAAAATATAAGCGCTAGCTTGCAAGCAATGGTTATCCATCACTCACTAGCTGGCTGGATAATAAACTCATTGAATCACAGTGACCAGCTCTCTTCTCTCATAAGGTGGAATTCTTAGTATTTGTGAATTCCAATGCCCCTGAGAAACAGATTCTTGTATCCAATGTAGCAATGTTTCATGGTCAACCAGTAATTATTGGTACAACACAGTGCATTACAAGGCTAACAATGAACAGCATGTGGACACATGACATCAACAGTCGGTACTGCCACAAGTGAGTGCACCCCAGTCCCCTTTCAATGAGGGTGACTAAATGAATGGACATTGTTATAACACAATTGAACACACCATACTTAATAGGTTACCTGGTCTTATCGACTGTGGCATGAACTTAACCCCCTTTAGAACTTCTGACATGTTTGATTCTGGGGGGCCGGAATGACTTTTCCTAATGTAATTTATTAAGAATGTCTGTCCCGGTTTTAATAGAGTTCTGTGGTCCAGTGGTTTAAACCCTGCCTAAGGTGCACTGAGGAAATTTATATTCACTTAGCCTCAACTCGTAGACAGTGCATTTCTGTTTCATTCAATCCAAGTTACAAGTTGCTTTAGTTAGGGCTAATGAAATCCAAAGCCCATGTGTTGCACCTACTGCAGCAAAATCTCTTTGTACCTTAGCCATCTAACCTCCTTGAACAGCTTCCCGCCACATAACTGAGCAAAGCTACAGTATTTTAGAAATATTTTTTGCAGTCTGTTGAATTTGTATTGCTTTACTAGCAGTGTTCTTTATCTTTACTTTTGGATCCTAGTGAGGTGGTTATCTAGCTAGCTAGCTTTCGTACACCACCAAACTGGCTGCTGTATCTTTTCTGCCAGATGCAGAAAGTGATTTGCAAACAGCTTTGATGAGGAGATGTGCCAATTGGCAGAATATGATGACAGCCCAATTGTGAGAGGGCTAAATCTGGGGCCTCAAGCATTAATGATGACATAACGTGGCAGGAAAATTAAGAAAAAGAAGATAAGGGAGAAGGTGACAATGGTCCAAGTTTAGGCATTTATTTTTGGCCATATGAGGTTAGATGACACAGAAGTTAATGTTTGCCTAACTCTCCCTGCTGTATAGGTGCAGGGCATGCTCCTCCAACCCTGCCATCCCAAGGTTTTATTCTGTAACCTTCTGTGTTATGTTCATTCAACCCAAACTGTGGGGACAAATATTGGAAGTTAAACTTATCACTGGAGAAGAGGTTTCAAAGTTTGTGTGATTAATCATAAACTGCCACTATGAATTCTACCTCTTTAATGTTATGAATTAATGTAAGCAGAGATCCTTCTTTACTCTCCCTAGTATTGCTACTTTTGGAAGTATTACTGGCCCCAGATCAGTCTAAACAAAATGTGGCCAAAGACGCTAATGTTCTTTATGTGCATTTAAATAAGTCTCGTCATACAGTTACAACCTATTACACTATGAAGTTATTAAACAAAAGTTGTGGCTGTCTGACTGAAATGTACTATCTTTGTATTGTTACTGTTATCACTTTTGTCATGTATAATTTATTGTATACAGGCAAACATGACTATGCATGTTGTGTGGTCATGTGTGCCTTATTGATATGAAAAGCAAAGGGAATCACCCCTGAGCAAAGATAAGGTTGTTCTACAATGTATTGCACTGTATTGTACTGAACCGCTTTACATTCTTGCTGGCTTTGTTCTCCCTCTCAGCATTTGTGTTATAATGTGAAGCTTTAAAATTGCTACAGAAAAAATGAATGGAAAAAGGGATCCATCACTGAAGTGGCACTGAAGTGTCTGCTATATCACATGGAATGATGAACAGCAATCATGGGGACCATAGCGACAGACTGGAGGATGACGAAGGACCCAGTGGTGATAATGCTATATGTCACTCTGGTGTGATGGCAGTGTTGAACAAATCATTGGGAGGACATCCAGATGCTGTCTGAAAAGGAGAAAAAAAGACAAAAGCTTTCCAAAAAAGAGCCAGCATTGGGGGGGGGGGGCGACCCGTGAGCTTTCTGTTGCTGAGGGGCCTGACCTCTTGACTGTTTTGTGGGAGTAAATTTAACACTAGGTACAGATGTTTCATTATATTAATGTTTTTATATTATATTAACATGAAAATGAAACTACCTGTAAGCATCCTTAAAATGTGAAATGTATGTGTTTAGATTTATGTGCGTTTTTAGATGTGATTTAGACAGAAGTGAAGCCCAGACAGTGCCGATTTCACCTGAGTGAGCAGTGGGAAGATGTAGTTTGAAATTTGGGCAAACAGCTTAATTCATAAATCTTTTTCTCTGACATGCAAATCAATTTCAGAAACTTGACCAAATGTTAGGCTCCAAACTCAAATGATCTCAAGTTCAAGCACTCAAGTGAGGGATCTTTTTTCTTTAATTCTTTGCTAAGCAGATGACCTTGTCTAGTGTGACTCACATAAACATAAGCTACATTTTAGTTACACACTTACTGAACTCTTAATAAACCAATCTATATTAAAATAATATGATAATGCCACAGTGGTGCCCTTTCTGGGATAATAAACCTTTTGCTGTGCAGGTCCAGCTTACAAGCCATAGCCACTACAAAAAAATGTCTGTTGAATATTGCTGTCTTAACAACTCCCAAGTTTGCATCTGTATTAGATTTTTAAGGTATTGTTTGAATCACATCAATCATAAACCACTGAGAGAATATCCTGTTGGGTAGTGAGAGGTATAGTGAGAGATGTTTTGAGAAAAGAACCATAGTCAAAGAAGGGAATAGAATAGCACAACCAGGTGTACAACAAGAACTCATTTCTGTGCTGTTGTTCCTTCTGTGCAGTGGGTAAACTTACAAAGACTTTTATTTGGAGGTAGGTAGTATTCATCAGCTTAAGGTTGTGTTCCCATGCACACATTTGCTTTGAAAAGAAATAATACTGGCCTCTTGCTCTTAATCTGTGGCATAGTTTACTTCAAAGAGCAAATGGGACAATCTCCTTTGATGCAAATGGTAGTTTACAGTTTGGTCACAGCCACATTAACCCCTCTTTATTATCTGTACAAAGGATCAAGGGTCTATGTTCTTAAGATAAATCAAACAACCCTAATCTATAGGCATTTGGATAGGGGTTGAATAATTTAGTAGAATCATTTGCTTTCATTTTGTAATCTTCAGAAATAGAGGTTTAAAATGTTAACTGTAATGTTTTATGTTTCATGAGATCCTCTGTTATTTCTTATTTTTCTGGTGTTTGTCCCATATTAACAGGTAATTACATTTTGGTGCGTCAAACTGCAATAAGTAGACAGGGGGTTCAATCACAAAACTGAACTTACTACTTTCACATGAATATTTTGAGGTTAAATTGCCAATTAAACTCAGTGGAATGCTTAAAAGTATTTTAAGCATGCAACCTGTTCCAGCACTGAGCTGTGAGGCATCAATCACCAAACAAACACTGATGCATGAAAATTGTCTGTTACTTGATTGAGATGAAAGCCAATATAAAAGGTATTATTTTCAAAAAACACCAAGGAGTGTAAACAAATGCAGCCTTTTCTTCAAGGTCCCATTAAAGTGGAACTTGGCCTTTGTCCCAAAACACCCCCTACGTCCTCGTTGGCTAATTCCCTTCATCTGGGAAGGTGGCAACCCCCATATTGACTGTGTCCCTATTCCACAGGAGCTAAATTGTTATTGACCTAGCTGCCTAGCATATAATAACCAGCAAGCCAAAATAATAATGAGCTGGCTATAGTAATTAGATAGTTAAGTAGCCAGCTCCTTAGATGCGTTGATAACACCGAAATCAGAACTTTGCTTGCAATAATAGATGGTAATCAAGTGTTGACTTGCAGGCCTACAATTGCCTGTTGTTGATTGGGAGTAGCAAACCAATTAAATGCATGAGAACTTCAGTATTGTTTGGTTAATAGTGTTTTGTGGTTTGTTTCATTCCTTTTGTACTGCTCTAATTTGTGTCTCTAAGATCTGCACTTAAATAGGGTTAGCAGTGATTACAATGAAGAAAAAAGTCTATGATAGCACATTTATGATTCATTGTGAGGAGCACAAAAGAACAGATGTTTCAGCCATGTGGCTTCTTCAGTCTGGAGCTCTTTCTTTTTCATAATAGTGATTATAAGGACAGGAGAAAATGAAAGACAAAGGATGTGTCAGACTCATCTGCACAATATACCTGGCTTGAGAGATGGCTCACTCAGGGAGCAGCTTCCTTATTTGATCAATGCTGAATTCTTGCAAGAAGACTACCCTAGGGATCCTTACGGTGCTGTCCGGTTCACATTATTGCAGTAATTCACAATAAAAACCACCAAGTTACTCACACACAATAAGTATGTATTCTCTATAAGTCAGCCAAAACACTTACCGAAGCACTAATCCAAAGCAAACATACCATATGTTACCAAAATTTTCTTGTGTAACTTGGTCCTATATTTTAATGCACGGCCATGGTGGGCATCTTTAATTTTCTAGATTAAAAAGTGAGTAGTAATTGGTTGAAAATGATGAGACCAATGGTGAGATTCATGAATTGGGGGACAGGAACATTTCTGGTGTAATGTGAAGGGGAAAAATGAGAGGAGGATGATGGCAAGGAAGGTACCAGTTTGGACATTTATTGTGTGGTCATATGGGATGGTATCCAACTTCTGCATGTATAAATAAGATTAGATGGCACAGCTGTAAATGTTAGTAATGACTCAGACCTCTGAGTCATTATGATTATTTCTGTATGAAAGCCTAAATCTAACATAGCCTGTCTTGGAGCAGTATACATATGGGGTATGCTTACCAGTAACTTAGTGGATGACGTACCTGACAATAAGACATTGAATTTTTTTGCATTACTTTTTGATAATGAACCCTTTAATAAGTATGATAATGTACTGATACAATGAAGTCACCACCTTAGTTTGAGTGTGGATCTTTAAAACAAAGACCTGCATTAACTTGTGATGTTTCAGTAGCACAAAGCAAGGTACTGTTTCACTATGCAATTAAGTTATCACTGAAAAATGCCTTTGTTAAAATGAGGCAATATTAATGGCATACTTCCTTATCCTTAAGTATAAAGACTTGCTGTTAATTCACTCCTCACTACTACTTATTACTCATACTGTAGCAGTGAATATGGCTGATTGCACACATCTCAATGCTATTGTCTGTATGTCTCTCTCACTATAGTAGGTGTAAGAGGAGGTAGACATGGCAGTACTACAAGACATGATGCACCTGATGTTTTGCGTTATGAATTTTGTACACCTTCAATATGAAAGGATAATATACAACTTCTCCCCAGTTCACCTATAAATATGATGATACATATCAGATTGAATTCTGCTGCATATAAATCTGCAATTGCAAACTTTAATGAGATGTTATATTTTAGCAAGCAATGCAAAGTAAAACAATATATTATTTGACTTAGACAAAAAGATCTATTGCTTGCAGTTTTTCTCCTGAAATACCTCTCAATGCTCCTCAATACTTGGTAAGCTCCCATGCATAGATGTGGTAATACAGTCATGAAAAGTGATACAGTAACAATCTTTTGATTTAACATTCAAGACAAAGTTAATTCCTGGCGGGGAAAGGTGGCTTACTGGCACATATGACTTTCAATCAATGGGAAGTCTGGAGCTTATCCGTGAGAAAGTGCAGCTGGAGGAATTTTGCCGAGAGCAGCCCACAGGCTCATCACTATGTGTCGTCTTAGAAAAATGGATTTCTCTGGGCTTGAATAAATATAAAAAAAAAAATCCTATATCAAGATGCAGCACCCTATGAATCATGTCAAAGATTGAAAAAGAAGAATCTAACCATCTTTAAGAGCATATAAATAAGGAGTTCAGGCACATGACAGCAGACAAACTTGATGAAGGGAAATGGGAATCCCAGAGCTTGAAATGGTGGTTATTTTCTTGAACGCTGCACAGATCATTTTATGAGACAAATTATGGCAAACTGTTCAAGATGTTGGGTGTTCACCGGGTCATCTCATAACTATTTGACTGACATGTGTCTGAATGTGGTGTCAGATTAGTATGGTTGACGGGGGAATTTCATTATGCAGTAATTTCTTTATTGCTTCCATGCATCACCTCTGGAGGTCATAGTCAGGAATTATGAGGGATGTTTTGAACATATGTAGGGGTTGACATACACACATATACTGGGGTTTAAATATCAGTAGAGGCTCAAATTGTGTTATTTGAGAACCAGTTATTGTTCTACTACATAAGCAGATGAAATGGCATTTTTAAAAGGTGTGCAGTGTATACAGATTGGGTCACACTTCACACACACACGCTCTTTTCTGCTTTGTTTCTTTGATTTGGCATGTGCTGCTGATGTCATCATGCAGCTCTAGGCAGCCTCCCACCCAGGCTAGTATATAAAGTGACCAGAAAATGAGGAAAAGCTTAGCGCCAGGTCTGAATACAATGGGGAAGTGGGTGTCTATTGGTTTAGTGCTGTCTGGATGTGGAGGTTGTTTTGTTATTGCTGTTTGTTTTAACAGTGACAGTGCTTGTTTTGAGGCCTACAGCGACTGTAGCATTGGGTCCCTTTGTTATGCTGTTGTGTTGCAGGCACTTGCAAGACAGCATTTTGGAGACACCTGTTTATTGCACAACCCGGGAATCCAAGAGCGGGACTGACACCTTTGTGCCATTGTTTTTAATAAATATAAACTAAATTGAACAAACAACCGCTGTGGCTGTGATGGCTATGGAGTCTCAGACAATGGAGCTGGCCTAAGGGGGGATCCCTTGGTTTTCATTCCCCCCCAACACACACTCACTTTGTTATTCAGATGTTACATTTGAATCACAAAAAGAAAAAGAGAGTGCAGTCCTCAGAAAATGTCTCAGTGCTCGCATGTCTGAGACAGCCTCAAAATGCCTAGAAACTATTTGGGGAAAAAGTGAATGGTTGCTGAACTCTACTGTGTTTGCCCGTCTTGTCTGTGAGGATGGAGGTCTGTCTTTCTGATGGAAGCTGTGTTACCATGGTAACATGGTGTCCCTGGAATCACTCTTGCGTGATTGGCCACACAGAAATCACTCAGTTGAGATGCCATGTGGAAACATGAATACAGATGGGGATAGAGGATCAGGCAGCATAGCTCTGAAACCACTGATTTATAAAATTGACTTGGACTGAATTTTTGCAAACATAGCAGTGTGAGATTGAGAAAATGGTGATTGGTAAAATATATCTGGTCAATTAAAAAAAATAAAAAATCATCCACATCCACACACCTTGTTGTATTAACGCTAGCTAAACCAAAGCAGGAAAATGGACAGAAAATGAACAATGGAACTTCCTCACGAAAGGAAATTTTTTTTACCATTCCTAATATCTCCCTTATTGCACTAGACATAAAGTTGATGTGATTGGCAGTTGAAATGCTCCCCCGATCCTGTGATATGTGTGAAAGATCCAATCTTCATGTCATTCTCATATTCAGCATGAACTGCACACTCTTGTCCACAAACCAGGCCCCAGGAGCACAGCTTGATTGGACTGCCGCTGGAAAGAACATTAAGTCTACTTGCAGCAGCCAAAACACACAGACCATCTGCCTCTGTGGTCCACGAGGCTGACACTGTACATCCCTTTACATTGTTACATCATATAAGGCACAGCAGGGGTTTTTGCAGTCTCCCAAAGCCCCATCTCAATGAAATGAGTTTGAATTTAAAGTGTAACTGCATGAAAGTTGTTATAAACTGTTTAGATGACCAAAGCTAAAGTAATTCTCACATTCACAGGTAAATTGGGTAATTCAACCTAGTTGTTTGTTCAGTTTTCCTTCGTACCACACATACCGGCATGAGTTTTGCATTAGAGTCATCAAATGTTCTAGTCATCCCTCTAATCTTTTTATAGATTCCATCTCTTTTAATCTGCACTGCAATCACTTCTTAATTTCAATTGCAGGTGTGCTAAACACATTGTATTACTGATAGACTGCTGAAGTTAGACCGAAAACATTGAAGTAATTAGAAGTTGACATGATTAAAAAAAATATATATATATAGGCAAAGGTTGCTTTTCAGTGAAAAGTTACATGCATGCAATGGTTGCTGAGAGAATATTTTTCTTTGCCATTAGTTAGAGCTTGGTAGAGCTGCTGCATTCACAAACTATTAATCTGGATATGTTCAGATCATGTACTGTACAAACTAAAGTGATTTTCACTGATGCGGCACATATTGCTTCAGTCAATAGGGCCTGCAGATTTTTCCTATACAACATCAGAAGACTCCACCCCTTTCTCAATAACTACTCTACCCAACTCCTGGTCCAAGCCCTGCTTTTCTCTCTCACTTAGACTATTTCAACTCCCTCCTTGCTGCCCTCCCTGTGACCAGACCCGTGCAACTCATTCAGAATGCTGCTGCTCAGTTGGCCAACAATGTCTCCAAGTTCTCCCATGTCTCAGTCATCCTCCTCTCCCTCCATTGGCTATTGGTGATGGTTTACATCTGTTTAAAAATGCTGGTGTTAGCCAGCCGAGCAGAGTAGGGAATGGCTCCCCCCATCTTCAATCAATTATCAGAACTTTCGCATCAGCCAGGCCACTGCACTCAGCTTCTTCAGGACACTTGGCTGTATCTCCTCTTGTAACTTCGCATCTTGCTCGGAGGCTTTTTCTGTCACAGACTTAAAGACCTGGAGTGGTTCCAGGCAACACCTCAGCCTCCCTACCTAATTGTGATCTTTCATTTCTCTTATGTGTAATCATACATGTGGAAATGGACTTCAGGGTTATGGGTACTTATGTATTTGTGAGCTTTGTGTTTTGGATGGTACAGTCCTTCTGTTGTGTATATTATGTTGCACTTGCATGTTGATCTAGGCAAGATCTCTTGATCTCAGCACTGTTCAGCACTGACACTTGTTCAAATGTAGCTTGTGGTGTGTGGAATTGCATGCCTCTCTATTATAAGTACTTTATAATTGCTCTACATAAGAACATCTACTAAATGACAATGATGTACATTACACATTTACATTTACTTTCTTAGCAGATGTTCATATCCAGAGCAACTTACATAACTTACATTTTTGGCAATGTTTTTATATGGTATCCATTTATACAACTGGGGCAATTCTGGGTGAAGTACCTTGCTCAAGGGCACAACAGCAGTGCCCCGGCAGGGCATCAGACCACCAATCTTTCGGTTATGTGCCCTGCTCCCTACCACCACATCACACTGCTGGCTGGTGTAACCTGCAGCTGTTGTCTGTTTGTCAAGTAGACAAAGTATGTTACACAGAACTGAAACAGAGTTGAACGCACCAAATTATTTTGCAATGCTTTTAAAAATAATGAAAGAAGATGTGTAATTCTACCTAAAAATATAAACAGTGTGCAACCATAATGTTCTGTTTCACCAGATTGAAAGTCAAGTATCCAGGTAATGTAACTTATTGAATAGTCAACAGGAGGAGAATTTTACACATGCAGTAAGGCTACGTTCGTTGCAATTCACTGGGGTCATCAATAATAACTATAGAAATAATAGGGGAAGTTATTTAAACTTCTGGCATTATTAGTATATTATTATAGCTATCTGGAGTCCACAATGGAATGATCAAATAAATGACTCTTAATGCAGAGATACGTGATACGAATGTGTAGAGTACAGGACAAGCAATACAGGATTGCTGCCGACACTGGGAAAGTGTCTCTGGATTCATACCATGGTTTCTTCCTGTCTGTGGTGTTCTGACGATGAAACCTCAACCCCAGCACTTTGACCCTGGGGTGTCTAACATTACACGCCCATCCTGTCCGCATCCTCCCCTGGCCCCCGCCTCGCCCTTCTGAGACCACTTTAGCGAAATTCAATCACACGTCGATCCATTCCAGTACCTCTTCCTTTCCTTGCCTCTCCCCGGCCCATGGAGGTCTTCACCCCCCACCGAGCCAATATCACTTAACAAACGGACAACCCAGCTGACAAAACAAACTGTTTAGTCCAGCCGATGAGGAGACATAGCATTCCGCAATCCCCCTGTCTCCATCTCGCTGACAGCACGCTGTACCTCAGCCTCTTTCTCTGATTACTTTTACTGCTGCAGTATCACAACCAGGAGTGCCTTTTTCCTGTTTTTGTTTTCAGCACTTGCCTTAATCATATAGTTAAACATTATCTCTCCTAATTAACAACATTAAAACATTGCTTTTTTACCAGAGAGAAAAGTTGGTGGTGTTACTTTAATTCTGTAAATTTGTTTCTTTGTCTGTTGGTATTTACAGATACACACATGATATCTCGGTCTCATCCGTTACTGTTTTTCAATGCCGCGAGCCGACAGGTGGAAAGATGTATGATGAACAGTGGCTTGGAAATGGGAGGGGATTAGGCCCTCCTTGCATGCCTTTAGGATTGTTGTGGATTTGGACCCTTGTAATCCAAATCAAGAGTGAAACGGATGCACTGGTGCACATTTCCCCTGGGGCCAATGGGGATTTTCATGTTTACCAGGACCAAAAACATTGTTGAGATAGATGCTGCAGTAATGCTCAGAGCTTATGGCCAGCCCATACACTACAGACTGGCACTCTGGAGCCAAGCTGATCAGCTGCTTGTCACCATTTACCAGAATATCGCTGTCTACAGTTAATCGTCAAAAATAAATGAAAAAAAATTAAAAAGGAAAGTATCAGACATGCTTTTCATATCAATTTGTTCCTGACTACACAGAATATTAACTAAAGAATATTAATTAGACAGATCAGGTGAATAGAAGGCCTAGAATCTGAATATCCGCACAGCAAAAGAAAAGAGAACAAAACAAACTCTGCTTTGCTATACAAAGCAGATGCCATTATTTACTGTTCATTGATGTTTTCATATCTGGTTTTGGCATGAGAACAGTGAAATTGAACAGCAGTGAAATATTATAAAATAATTATCCATATTTAATTTCAATCTGAACTATTCCACCACACAGGTCTGGCACAAAGTGGAGTATGTGATTTTATAAATGATAATCAGTTGGGGAGACTTCATCAGTAGATACTTTCTTGCCTTAGGGAGACCTTATGTGCATTGCATAACATAAATTGCTTTTGTAGATGCATGTCTAAGCGAATTTGATGCATATATACTGAGTGGCCACTGTTTAGGTACACTCACACTTTCCATGAAATAGATCGCTTAATCAGACTATGCGGTTGAAAGCACAAGCAGGTAGCTGCGGACTGTGTATGCATGTGTGCAACTGAGAGAGAATGGGCAAGACCAAAGATTCCAGTGTCTTTGAACATGGCGTGGTAGTGGGTGGAAAACGTGCCAGTATGAGTACATCAGAAACAGCAACCTTGCTGGGGTTTTCATGCATGACAGATTCACAGGAATATCAAGAATGGTCCACCACCCACAAAACATCAATAGTTTGATTTTTTTTTTGAGGTTGATGAAAGATGATAGAGGCAGATGGAGGCTCACATGACTTGTGCAGAGTAATATCCAGGCCATAGTCAGTCCCTGGATCCCCCCTGCTAGGTATCAATAATGCAGGCTGGTGGTAGCAGTAGAATGGTGTGGGGTGTGTTTTCATGGCACACACTGGGTCCCTTGATACGAGTAGAGCAACGTTTGAGTGCCATGGAATATCTGAACATCATTGCCGATCAGGTGCATCCTTTCATGGCAGCAGTGCATCCATCTGTGAATGAGCTATTTCAGCAGAATTGTCCAGGAATGGTTCCAGGAACATGACAATGAATTCAGTTTACTGCAGTGGCCTCCCCCGTCACCAGCTCCCAATCTAATCGAGCATCTGCTGGATTAGATGGAATGAGCTATTCAGAGTAGAGATGTGTGCCACACCTTGTTGAGTCCCGACAAATTCAGGCTGGCCCAAAGGGGAGCCAACTCACTATTAGGTAGGTGCACCAAATAAAGTGGTCACTCAGTGTATATATTCCACTTCATGACAGAAGGTTTACATTTCACCATGCTGGATTACTACACAGTAACATTTGCTTCCTCATCTGTTCACCCTTATGCACTCTCTGAATAAAAGGATAGCTAGTGTGCTGCAAAGTGACAGGAAAACAGTGTGGATTTTAATTAAAATGTGACACATTTTGTAAAAGCTTTTTTAAATGATTTCTATTTTTTAGAGGCTGGTATTACGCAAATCTCAGTGTTACAGTCTCCAGAACCGCTGCATATGCAGTCGTCTGATGCATTCTGATACCTTTTATGACTCATTTTCACAATATTAATTATACAGTGCAGTATAGTGCGGCACACACTGATGGGAGGATGGTTGCATGATCTGCCGACATCTTTTGAATCGCAGGATGCCTGAGAGAGATGAAATGAGGTAAACCTGCCAACAAACCCACCCTGATGAAGGTGGGGTGCAAAGCCAATTTTGTTCTGGAGATTCGGGCTCCCAGGGGGCCATAGGCCTGAACCTGCACTCGTAATGAGTGCCTTAGGTGCCTGAGGCACTTAGCCCCCAGTTTTCTTAACAGATTTAAGGAACCTCCTAAAGATAGCAATACCCAATCAATTTTCCCAATCTGCATCTTCAGCCATATTAGCTTAGTATAGTAGCTTTATTCATTCCCCCATTTCCCTTTATTCATTTCCGCAGAGTGGCAACGCATATTAATGTCAGAGTATGAATGAATTCAATGAGTACTGTCATGCCCTGTATGCACACACATATACACTCAATTATTGTGTAAAACTGCAGTTTACCTTTATTTTCTGATGTTTTTGTCTGCACAGCAAAGAGGCAGAGGAGACCTTGGATCCTGGTCATGTTGTTTTCTATGTGGATAACCGTCACAGGAAGGTTGCCTATGTCAGCGATGTTGCTTGCGCCTGCAGTTTGCACTGTGGCAGAGGAGGTCAGTGCCTTCATCTGACCTTGGTGAGGAACCACCCCCTTTCTCCTGACTCCAAGCCCTGTGCATGTCCTCCCATTATTCCTATGCAAAACATGCACTCCCCGCTGTCAATTTCTGCACACTTTCCATAAATTAGCCACCATAAACAATTCATTTGACGATAAAGAATTTATGTGAAGTAGGTTTCTGCAAAGATGTGCAGTTTGCTGTACACCCATCTGTTGCCAGAACCCAGTATTGTTGTGTTGTGTGTTTATGATACCTTAAATAACTAATGGCAAATATTTTGGTAAATCAGGTGGAGGCTCGGATGAAGTATATTTACTGAAAACTCCAATTAAGTCCTTGTGATCCTAATAAGTTAAGTCTTAAGGAGTGAAGTGACGAATGTCTACATCCGTGGCTCATAAGAAATGTTACCATTAAAATAATTTAACAAATGATAGAAAACAAGATGGCTGGGTGACCATTCTGCTTATTCACTGTCCAGGGAACTCTGAGACATCCTAGTGTTTGAGGAAAAAATGACAGCCTCTGCTGGATCAAACATTGCACTGCTGATCCATTGTCACCTGAAAACAAAGCATTGATGTGTTACGCACATATTTTATACATGGAAGAACTTCCAACGTGGATTCAATTTAAGGCAGTTAGGTGCACGGGGGGCTCTTTGTCAGCATTTATTAAATTGCTTGCCTGATCAAAACCCACTAAGGCATATTTCTCCACCCGAGCTATTCCATGTTGCAGCCTCCAAAATGTGTGTGTCACACACTTTCCCATGCTACTGTCTTGCGCAGATGACCTGATAGCTGAATTTCAGATATTCACAGTATTATGTCCTCTAGAAATTAAACAATTATTAATGAACAATTAATAATTGCAATTGATTCATTGTAAACTGAATCCTCATTATGTGTTGCTTATAGCATCTTTACAAGATTGTGTTTTTCATTGCCAACATACTGCCAGACATTTTCCTTTTGTTTTACCTTAGAGAAACTTAATTCTGTAATACCATGCTATGTTGTAATGAGTTGTAATGATAGCAGTAGATCTATAAATTCAGACCTCATATTTATAAGTTATGATCACATATCTAAATCATATGTGTAAGATCGGAATCCCAGTGGACCAGTGTTCAGGTTCCTCCCCCCGACTTCCTGCAAACATAATTCAGCATCTCTGGTCAAAATGACTGACCAAGAGAGGCTAATTAGCATTGTAATATACCATTACTCACATGAGACATAATATTATCATTGCAGTGGAGATCACAACATCCCAGATTCAAACACCTAGTGTTACAATTTGTCAAAAACTGGTGTTAATTCTTAAACTCTTATTCTTAAACTCTGCTCAATTGCAGTTATAGGCACAAGTTATAGTGTTTATTTCATGATAAGTATGTTAGTAATATGTTAATCCAGTCTAGGCCACAACACACGTCTTTCAAGAGATCTCCAAGACCCATAGTACCTTTGAAAGCACTAATTCAGTATGCCTCTCTTACTGAAAAAGAGAAAATACTTGCATGGATAGATTTTTTCAATTTTCATATTCTTTTTTTACATTTGTATGCTATTTTTCCCAATTAAGTGATATTTCTTAAATGAAATGGTCGTGGTTAAATCAAAGCATATTTATATAGCGACACAAGACATTTTCTTTGCTTTCGGATATAAGGCAAAATAAAATAAGCGCAGATGGCAGACTTAGTGTTGAATTAATCATTCAACTCAAGGAAAATTAGCTGTTGGCAGGACTGATAAATGGGTCATGTCCCTTTTCTGTCTCTCTTGACAATCTGAGACATCATTCTGTTGATTTTTTCATAATCAAGTGAAACAATGAGGGACATACACATAATATGGAGTAAGAGCTTAACCTTCGGGTAGTTGATGGGTCACTTGCTAGATGTCAATGATTTGTCTACTCTTGTTTGTATAGAGCAACTTATGTTAACAATAGATGAAATCTACAAAATTCAGACCTTGACCCAAACTATGATTTCAACAATTAACAATCAACAGTTATACCATCCTCTCTTGCATGCTACAAACCTAATGAAAATAAAACAAAACTGAAAATATTTGGAGTTAACATTCAAAATATACTGTGAATACCCAATATCTATTATTGTGCTGTCAAATGCCTGGTTCCAGTTTATATGGGTACCCACATGTTCATCATTATTATGCTGAATAGGGCCTTAGTTTGTAAGTGTAGTAGGTTTTGTAAGGTTTCTGTAAACTGTGTGGTTTTGTCTTCCCACAGCTTCTCTAAGGTCAGTTTAGGTGTAGGCCCACAGGTGGTGGTGTCTGTTTTGTGGGTATTAAAAAATGAGACCTAGCCTATTTTCTGTTCCATCAAATACTATTAGTGAGATTCCTCAGTCTAAACCTCAGTACATGTATACTAATCCTCTAATATACCGTGCCTTGTAATAGTATTCAGACCCTTGAACAATTCTCACATTTTATGTAATATCACACAATTTTTTAATGTATGACTTGTAATTCAGTAAAATATGAGAATTGTCAAGGGCCTGAATACTTTTGCAAGGCACTGTATATTGAACATTCTAAATTACTAGACTGTGTGCTGGGTGGCTGAATTGTTTCTTTGTCACCTCAACCCTTTCTCTCACTGATATACTAGCTGGATTTGACTTTGAATAGGTTTTAAATCACTCCAGTGAATGCAAGGCCTGCCTAGGGTTGCAATTCAACCTGTTTGACTTGGACAGGTCAAAGGAGTTCAACTGCAACCACAACTGCACCCTCCATCAATGAAGCAGGCTCATGTAAGGAGCATCTTTGGATGCAATGCTCCTTTTTCACTGCAGCTATACTGTTGGAATGGTGGGCAATGGGATTAAAGCTCAGACTGAAAATCAGGAGGTCAGAGTAAAGGAGATAGACCTGATGGCCATTTAGATCATTGGTATACAGAAGCATATCAGTCATGTGATATTACTCAAAATGGAATAAACTGCTAACTGTAACTATGATATCCATTCTTAAGGCAAAACATGATAAAAATCTTCAAACCATAACTAATGTTCACAATGAATATTATTTCTGGTACATTTAAAAAACTAAATAAGTGTGACTGAGGCCAAATGTGGAGGCCACTGTGGAGTCTTTGATTTACATTATACATCTTACTCAGCTTTTTGGGAGGAGTAATGCTACTGAACTCTATAGTATGGGGATCATCTGATGTAATGAGATCATTGAATAAAAAGAGCCACACTTTATCTAAGGGTCAGTGAATCTGTGTTACATCTCTACAGCATTGACGCAATGGAATCTATTGTTTCTGAGTCAACACATTTTTACACAAGCAATAGATGCAAGTAAACAACATTTGTCTTACTCTCTTTTTCATTAAAACTTTTTGGTCTGCAGACCACACAAATGTGCAAAACTACGGTGAGACACTGACTGGAATATGCATCTTCAGATTTATGTTTCTTTATCTGTAAATGCCAAGAATGTAATGAGGCAGACTAGATGCTAAATATGATGAATGAAAGGAATGAAACATTAACTTTATGCGTTACATTTAGCTGCTGATGAGGTTTTTCATAGCTGATATTTGACTCCAAGGAAAGAGTGCATATAGTGGAAAACACCACAAATGAGACTCAACACATTTTAATGGCTTACTCTTTGCCTTTTGGAGGCCATTTCAAATCAGATGCATTACCATTACATGTCTGAAAGTGTAGATTTGCTGAGACCATTTTTTATGAACTTGGGAATGTAGATGAATGAATTTGACCTTGAATAAATTTTTAAACCCCAGTTTCGCTTTTGTGAATTGAAGTCTGAAACACATATTTACTCTTGTGGCAGGAAAGGGGGATTTTATTCTCAGAAGAATTCATGGTTGTATAGAGAAGTTCCAGTCCTAATGGTCAGTGCTTTGAGATTCAGCCAAAAAATACAAAATATAATGATAAATTTTCAAAGAAATGATCAGAAGGTGAAATTCCTAAAACTCTGTCCTGTGATCATTTTACCACAGGGGGGAAAAAAGAACAAAAAACATATTGCATCTGCACTACCAATTGGTGTCATGTTTGATCACACAGACCAAGCAGAAATACCAGACAATTACTGCCTCTGCTCCTCTTCTGAACTCAGACAGTTTATATTAACTAGGATAATGCAAGAGATGGGACGACGGAGTAAAATGCTTAGAAAGTGAGTGTGATGGTTACAGTGCTGGAAGGACAGCATACCTTTTTTCCAGAGGCCTGCGTTTTCTCTCTGCTGGCTGCTGGGAGGTTGCGTAGGATGCAGTTTCTCAAGATTGGTCCACTAATGAGCTCATCAGAAGAACGTCAGACCAACAGAGTTTATGTGAACCTTGCAAGATATCAGGAAAGAGTTGCTGGCTCGACGGCTGTGGTCAGCAACACCAAGAAATAAATAGTGCGGGGTGGGAAATAATTACTGAACTCCACATAATTGTGTTAGCTGAGGGAGCAAGATGTTTTTCGGCTTGCAGTGGTACCTAATGACAAATTCTGGAGTCATCCACATCTCTTAAAGTCCTTCCCACATAATGAAAATTTGCCGTATGAAAGTGATGTGATGTGATGAAATTATCTTGAGTTTTACTCATGATCTTGAGTTGTAGTCTCTTACAATTCCATGTACATAGAATGGAATGAAATATTCATCAGTTCAGTGCATCAACTCAAGTCTAGGGATGTCATCCGAGAGATGATATGGTGGGCTCAGACTGGTTATGAGGAGGATTTTCCATCCAGCAGTGGCCAGGGCAAAGGCATCTTGAGTTTGACAATGCAGTGATTTTCCAGGCATCTTATCTGTTGAGACAAGTTAAATCCTAAGTAGCAGGTGGTAGAGCTGCAGGAGCACTTGTTGCTCGGATGGCATGGCAGAACGTGAAAGAAGGAGAGAGGGTAGCAGAAAGAATAGAACAGTCAAGCAATTTGGGGGCAGTGTGTAATGGGGTGGTGAGATACTTTGTAGCCTCAGCAAAGATACATTGCTGAAGCGTACAAAAGAAGGTGAGCAATAAGGTTAAGACCCATGGCCATGAAGGCAGTCCAGAACTGTCCTGCCCCATTCAGGAAACTGCTAAAAACACAGGGCAGTCCCACAATAAATGAAATGATTGCAAGGACATTTTTTTTTCTTTTAATGTTCAGTCTTCTTATTTTTAAATGCTTTGCATAAAATTCACAGTCCAATCATTATCTAATTATGCAAAACAATTACAAAATATGCATGTAAATGTAGAAGAAAATAACATTACAATGAGGGAAATTGAAAACTAATTCATAACTAATTACAAATAACTGAGTCTACCTATATCCTGTCGTTCTTAAAATAAAAAAAAAAAAGGGAGCATGTGGGCAAAATTCAGCACATGCTTTTTTCTGTTGTAGGCAGTGTGAAAGAAAGCATGAAAGATTGCTCATCCATTTTCTCATTCACTCAGTTGCTTTCTCTCCCTCCCAAATTACTCTTGCTTATTGGCATCCCCTGGACTGAAAACATGGGACAACACCTCTCACGCTGCTGCAGTGTTCACAACATACAGCTCAGGAAAATGTAGTTGATACTATTGTCGTAAATACATGTATCACTAAGTGATATCATTTACATTTATGTTATACTTATTCATTTGGCAGGTGCTTTTATCCAAAGTGACTTACAAGTGAGGCAGAGCAGAACACAAGCAAAAAGCCATATAAAGAGTCAACAATATTAGAAGTGCTGCATGACCATGTTTCAATAGTGCGCCAGACAAGGTACAAGCTAGCTGGTAGAGACATGAGTGCATTTAACCATTAGATTTGAATTCTTTTTTTTTTTTTTAAATGGAAAACAAAAGTTTAGGACATAAGAAATTGTGATAAGGTGATAGTGTTGCAGGTGATCAGGTGAGTGCAGAAGAAATGTGTCTTCAGAGCCTGATTCACAAATCTGATTATAGGCCCTCTGGAGTAATTCTCTTAATCAGGATAAATATCATGCAGGAAAGGCTGAAGAAAGACACACAAAAAAGGCCCTTATCTGTCACCTGTTGTTCTGCTATTCCCATGTTAATTATGGCATTAACTGATCTGTGAAGTCATTCTGTTTGACAGAAGTGAATAATTTAATCCCTGGCAGTGCCCTTGGGAGATGTTATTGCTTATTTCTTTCCACCTGGCAACAAGACAGTTGCAGAAAGGCAGAAGTCAAATCTATTCAGACTGGATATGAATGCTCCTTGGATTAAAATATACTGTATCTTCTTCCATCTGCTTGTGGCAGAGAACTCTGTCATAGCTTGAGATGGAATATAGCATGCTGCAGCAGTGGACTATGTGTTTTTCTTCTTTTCTTTTTTTCTGTTGCTTTACAGCAGGAAGTTTGAAAACAGAATAGCTTCTGTTGACCAGCCATTGGATCTCCTGCCTAATCCACTCCATCTGTGTGGTGTCACAGCACCCTCACAAATCTACAGAGCGGCCATTTGTCTCATGCAAATTAAAGTTCCAAGCTTCTTTGTATTTTCTTCTTTGTATATGTGTTTTCAGCTCAAATCGGTTGAAATATTATATTTTTAAAGGGTGCTTTCACTGCCTCTGAGTGATGCTTGCCAGTTAATGTCCCCCCCTTTTTCAAGGTTAAAGAAAAAAATCTGAAAAACGTGCCTTGTTATGTCGTATGTGTGGTATCGAGGGTGGTAATTAAAACAGTTCTGTCAGCTACAGTGATTAACCTAATCACCTGTGCCTCTCTAGGCATATAGCAGCACTCGGTTCACTGCATGGGAATTAAAACTAAAGGATGTCATACTGTGCTGAAAGGTACTTAAGATACTAAAAATGCAGGGAAGTTTCTTTCCTCTGCTCTCTGATAATTACACCTGGCAGTTCCACAAAGTCTCAGTACTTTCCAGTGTCTGTACATTTCCCCCTTATATTACAGATTAAATAAAAACCTGACAGGACTTGTCTGTGTGAAATCAAGTGCCTTGATCTAAAAGGAAAGTCCTACAGTAATGTGCCATTGCTGTTCCATCAGAAAACTCCAGTTCAGTCATCTCCTTAACAGATTGTTGATGGGGAATGAAGGGAGAGGGGCTAGTGCAGGGTTTTAGACTGCTTTCTCACAACGCTGAAAATTTAAATGTCAGGGCTCAGATTTGTTACTTTGTAACCAGTCACACCCTAATTGTTGTTCATCAACTGCACTCAGTGCATCTGATATACAAATCAGGGGCATTTGATCAGCACCACTCACCTCTGTTGTAGCAGTTTTTTAAACCTATTCATTACACATTAACCTTAAGCAATTATACTGTTTCTTATCTGATTTCTCACTGAGAAATCCCCATTGTTGCCATTTAATGCCACACAATAAAACAATGGCAATGTAGCTGAAAATGGTCATTTATAGAACTGTGAACAATCTCTCATGTTTAATGCATGATGTGTTTTTATTCAGGTTTAAGGCTCTGTATTAGAGAGTGGACTCCCTCTTATAAAGACAAATGTGCAGAGTCAAATCTGTCATCTGGAAAAGCTTCATAATAAAGTTTAAACATGGGGCAGGCAGATGAAAGTCTTCATTTATATGTAAATCATGAAAAAGTGACAAATCAATTATATATCATTTTAATGAAGACATTTTTGCTCCCTTTTGCCTTGCCATCAAACTGCCATAAAAATTCTTGTCATAGCATTTTTTGTGCTTCACGGCCAGGTAATATAGCTGCCGCTGCTCAAAGCTTGTCTGGTCAAGGCTGCAACTTGACAATCCATCCCCAGCAACCCAAGGAAAGGAAGAAAAATAGGGAATCTATAATTCAAGGTCTCCACATCGGCTCTATCTAATTAATCCTTTGCCACCCCCACCCCCCAATCAAACACATCCAAAGTAAATTGATCCGGAATCTATTACCCTTTTCAGCCATTGCTGCTTAATTGAAAACCATCGTCACCAGCCTTTGTTTACAGATGAATTATTTAACCACTGTTGCTCATTCTCATGCAGATCTCTTTTATTTGTTAATTAACTGTGTCCCTTTCCGGGTGAAAAAGGTTTCTGTTGGAGCAACTTCTTCAGTAGCATATTTATATTAGGGAAAAGTGTTGATAGTTTTCATCAAGAGTTAAGAACACTTGAAAGGCGCCCGTTCCACGGCAGTGTGAATCTGTTTGGCAAGTATGACTGGAGTGTAATTGATGTGTCCTTGCCATCATTTCCAAACTACTCTGTAGTCTGTGGTGTGTGAAAGCACTTGAAGTGTAGTGGTCTATAGAGGATCAAGGGGGAGCTGTCTGAAAACGGGGTTAAAGCTCTCACGGAGGCAGTGTTATCTTGGTCTGCCAGAAGTGCCTTCTCAGGAAAGCAGCCTGACTAGTAATAATTAGGTGATTGTCTAGGATCTTCAGGGCCATCCCCATATTTGAGCACGGTTTAGTAGACATCCCACTTATTATTATTATTATTATTATTATTTTATTATTATTATTATTATTATTATTATTATCATCATCATCTAAAAGTTATGAATAAACTGTGAAATAATTGTGATCTGATCACCATGACCATAACATCAGTTGATGTTCTGTATCTGTGTGGCACACCAAAATATTACATTACATTATTGGCATTTAGGAGGTGCCCTTATCCAGTGCAACTTACATTGGTTACAGTTTTTTTTTTTTTTTGATGTGTCCCCCCCCTTCAATGTTACCCATTTATACAGCTAGCAATTTTACTATTTACGGAGGCAATTGTGGATTAAGTACCTTGCCCAAGGGTACAGCAGCAATGCCCCAGCAGGGTATTGAACTGACAATCTTTCAGCCACAAGTCTTGCTTCTTAACCACTATGCTACACTGCCACCAGTAAGGTGCAAGGGGAATTTTACAGGATGTTAATTTGTTCAGCCTTATGGCCCAGAATCAGGAGAGCTTTTTAAATCCGTCACTATTCTTATAACTGTTCAAAGCATTTATTTCAAAGACATATAAACATTATGTGTCCTCAAAGCGATAGGCTGTGGGACATGAAGCATAAAGCATATAGCACTGCAGGGTCTATGTATATGACAATGTATCTTCTGTCCATCATAAAACAGTGCTTACATCACAGCAAGCCTAGTCAGACATGCTCATCTACATTCTTACATGTGCACTCTGTCATATATCTGCAAGGATCTGGCCAAGTAAGTTGGTTTTTACAAAATTTGCACTTTGATTTTTTTTTCTTCTGCATGGTGATATAGTATAATATAATCAAATATATTTAGTGCCTCAAATATTGACACAAATCCAGTAATTCTAGTCACATGCACAATGATTTGTTGAATTGGCAGCTCATACAGAATGGTTTACTTATTTGACTTACTTGCTACATTCAAGTTTTTTGATCCTTGCTATAACAGCAGTAATACACATCTGTAATAGATTTCTTCCCTGAGATTTACTTTCTTAAGTTGATGAAAGTGACAATATCCTGACTTCATATTCACATTTATGATATAATTAATGTTCTTACTGTTACACTTATTTATTTCCTATTTTTGAAGGGGGTGGGGTAGTGCATATTGCTCTACAAACCACAAAATCTTAGTATGTAGCTGAACATTGTTGCATATTAATTTTGTTGATAACTATTATCTGTATTTCTGATATTGAAAACACCAAATATTGCTTTCACAGCAGACCTTAGTATCTACTGTATATTTCTTCTCTTTATGGTTCTCAGACTTGGCACAGAACAGTAGATTATAGTAGCAAATGAGTAAATAAACCACTGCCAGTGAACAAGTCTCTCTTTCTCAGAAAACAAAGCCTTTGCAATCTCATTCCTCTGTAGATGATTGCCTGGTTATATATTCTCTTTTACACTATGCAGCGACTATTAAAATTCATTTCCTTGAAATGAAGGTGAAAAGTCACTGTGCTGTGAATTTCTTTTTTTATTAAGGCTATTAAATCTGAAGTTTTTTCCTCATGAAAATGTAATGCTGGGGAAGGACTATCCCAACATATTCCTACCCGTATGGCCTTGAAAGGCCAGTAAAATTCATATGGACATTCAACAGGATTTCTTTTTTTTTTTTTTTTTTTTTTGGGGTGGGGGTGGGGTGGGATTGTAGAGATGAATACTGCCTCATAACCGATTCATAAGTGTTGCAGCAGTGGTTTGTTTGTCCAAAAACCTTGGGAGTCCAGCTTCAGTCATTACTTTTTTTTTAATTAACCCAAAGATTAAGTCAATAAATTCATTTAATAATTAATTACTAATGGTTTCAATAACAGTTAATTTATAAAATGCATTTCTAGCATTTTAGTTGTAACCAAACTCACCAGACCTTTAAAAAAAAAAAAAATCAAGCAACACTTGCTTTTACTTGAGTGTCAAAACTGTGAAAGTGTCAGACCGACCAGACAGCCAGAAAAATGCTTAAAAACATGAATTAAGAAAACAAACAAGGATAGTCCAACTGTTAGTCCTGAATCTAGATTCTAATGCATACAACTGCAATGCATATTATTATATTTTATTTTATACAAAGTAGCTACATACAAAAATAAATAACTGTAATTTTGTGAATTATGAATTGACATAGGTGAGTTTTTGTCTGCTGCCTTTAGGAGAGTGTATTGCTACTAGCAACTTGAGTGGACATCTGAAAAGCTTAAGACTGCTGCTTTGCTTGTTAAACACAACTGCAACTTATGCCCTTATATGGATTTTTCGGGGGTGTTTGCTTATGCTAATTACAGATGCGCGAGCATCAAAGTTAAGAACAGTTGGTGTTCATCATTATACAAATGAGGGTAATCACGTAATTGTGTGTTTAAACATGTTTCATGAATACAATGTGAATTGTCTTATGCACTTTTCCTAAGAACAAACAGCATCCCGCCATTTTGTGTACACAGCTAAAACCAATTAAAATGATTTCAAAAATGAAATGTACTTCTGTAGCAGATATATCAGTGTGTTTGTCACTTGTGAATGCAGAGCCAGAGCAAGTGTTTTTGATGTAATGTAGAGGAGACCCCTAGATTAATGGTCAAACATCACCAAGGACAGAGGCTTACAAACCATCTGCAATGCATGAGTGATGATGGAGTTGTTTACGGGAAATAAAATTCATCTCAATAGAATGTTAGGTACTTTACTGTAATGGTTAGGTATAAAAACATAATCATGACAATTTCCAGTCTTCAGTTATGTTGGATGTTTCAGTATCATTTTGTTTCTTTAATGTAGTCTTAGTATGCTGTGAAAATATTTCAAAGAGCTTGTGTTCTTTCAAGGTGATGTAAAAGGTTGATAATTCACAATAGAGAATGAGGGCTGAATATTTTGTTTTGCATAATATACCTCTGCGATGGCAACGGATGACAAACACACGTCCTTCACTCAGTGGTTGAAATGTGTATTCTGTGTGGAAGGCCTTCTTTAACATTAAGAGGGATCTTTGACCATCGATTAGATTTGTGCACATTATATAAATTTAATGGAAAGAGGACTGTGTTCATGGAATGATGCTACAATTTTGTATGGCACTTGGTGGGTAATTGCAGGTATAATTGATAAAGTCCCTCGCACTTCAATAATAATAATGAAACTACATTTAACTATGTGCACCAATTTAAAATGGTCGTTAGTCTACATTTAAAGTTGATTGAAAACGCATGACTAGGCAGTGAGTGTATTAACCTTAAAATTGTATTGTCTCCAATTCTCCATTGTGTAGGAGGATCTTGGTATGCTCATGGCAGATACTCCAACCTATTCCCATCGTTCCCTTACCTGTTGATATATACATGACAAACAATATAAACATGACAGCTCCCTTGTCACACAGTATACCACCGGGTCATTCCAGCACGCTGCCCTGGTAATTCCTAATCAGCTGTCAGTTCTGCTCTGCATAAGGTCCCCTTGACTGCGTCCACTTGTGATTTATCATTTTGATTCATCAACACCGTCATTTACTGTATGTCATTTTCCTTTCACTCATTTTATTTTTTTGAGCTTTAGATGTATTGGGTATGCAGCCATTTAGGGGGAGGGAGAATGGTATAGAAAGATTCAGAATGGAAAAAGATAATAAATAAGTAAATAATTAAACCTAAAAATACATTGAAAAAATAGATCATCATCATCATCACCACCACCATAAAGAGTAAGTATTATCTTAGCTACTTTGAAAGAAAGACATTAGTGCAGAAGTTTGCCAATCTATTGGCAGGGTCAAACCTGTGAGAGCTGATCCTGACAAGATAAAGTCTGGAATCTGGGTAGAGTAAATTATATATCTTTACTATTACACAAAGACAAGGGTCATTCAGTTGTTGCTTTTTTAGAATCATGTAACTGAGCGGACATTTTGAACACTGAAAACGCTTTACTATAACTAGGATAAATTACACAATGAAATTACTAAATTACTAACTAATATGACAAACTCTTAAAATATATATTCTATAAGAGTTCTTTAATGAAAATGAAAAAAAGAATAGAGAACCGTAATTTAGCAAGTTGGGAGTAGGCTGTCATTCAAAAGAAACTCAATCCCTCACCCTATTTATAGAAGGTTTACTCTATCATTATTTCAAACACTTATCTTATACTACTCCTGTGAACACCAGTAATGCTACAATATAAAGTGACAAACATAATGTGTATATCTATGTAGGATCATTTCACAGGTGTGACAGTAAGTCAAAACATTTACAAAACAATTATTTTGTGCTTTTTATAAATGAAAATGGTTCATTCATTTTTTTTTTTAATATTTCATGAGTTGCTGTCCTCTTCCTCTGAGTTGGTGGTTAAGCACAGTGATTGTTGGTAGAAAGCCATTGGGCAGTCAGGTAAAGTGACCATGTTCCGATTGGTCTGTAAGTGGTTACACTTTCCCCCAGTTCATTAGAAAGTGGTCCCGAGCCCACATGCCACCTGTGCTGCCATGTGCAATATGTTTTCTCCTTTATCAAAATACCACAGTTGTGGTGGCCCATATGTTTCTTGACCTGCATTTGACTATTGCAATTACGTGTACAGCATCAAAATTGTACCCTGAATATTTCAGGGGGAACTGTAAATGCTGCATTTAGTGGACATAATCAAATCCCTGATTTGAAACCTGACATGCGTATTCTCTTCTGCTCCAAAAATGTCAAAGCCAGCATGTATTGATTTAACAATTTTCTACACAGCTTGCGTTTATTCCCTCATGATACTCAACACCTTTTAGCGCATAAATAATAGGGGAAGAGATGGCGAAGGGTAAAAGTTCTGATGAGCAGACAATATATCCCAAATTCCTGGTGAGTAATACATCACTGCTGTTAACAGCAAAACGGTTTTTAACAGCAATAAAAAGAAAATGCTCAGATAACAAATTATGAATCTGCTTCCAAGGATCACTTCATTAATTGCTTTTGAAATTTAAATACTTCAGTTAACTCCCACCCCCTGCCTCCTTTTAATAAAAACAGAAAAGAGATGTAGGTCAGCTCCTGTTTGCATTTGCTTTCACAAGTGTCCCTGTCTTTCCAGACTATTACTATCTAACTACTACTAACTACTATCTTTGCCCAGACAGACTCTGGCTTTATAGTGATGTTCAAATTATCATCCATTTATCATTTTATTTCAGATTCCTGTTTTTTGAGCTCTGAAAATCGTTATATGTGGAGACATTTACATTCAGATACAGAAATGTAGAAATTTGACAGCATAATTGGCTAGGGGTGGAAAAAGTGTCAAGTGGAACACAGGCATCATGTTTGATAGATGGTCTTTGTTTTCTGATGTGTGGAGAGAATCTTAATGGCTCTGACATTTTTTCTGACATGGTGCCTTGCTTCTGAATGTCATCAGTGGAGGTATGGCTGAGGAGCATTTGAGTACAGCTGATCATTAATGAATCCAAAAATAAATAAAACCTCACTCACAAACATAGCATTGTTTGTGTTGAAATTATAATATTTGGGTTTTTAACAATAGCTTTAGACTCATGTCCCATTTCTATATTGTTTACAATGTGTATTCAATGAAAGGCAGATATCAAATACCACCTGAATATAGAGGAAGTTCTTTCTAATCCTCAGTGTCTATTAATCTTATGATCTCTGACATCTTTGACAGCTTATGGATTTCTTTGAAACAATCAACTTCAAAGTAGGCCTAGCTTGTTTCAAATAATAACACTGCTTTGTGTGTATTATTAGTATGGCCAGTTCAACCTCAGCATAAGCTATTATTTAGCTGCATATATCAGACTCACTGTTGTAACAGGCTTGTATGAAAGCATGCTGTTTGTCTCGGTCAATGTGGTGTTGTAAATGTGGAATGAATCTTGCTATATATTTTGACAGTGGCACCATGAAAATGGTGCATTTTTGTAAGTGCTGTACAAAATGCTGTGTATGGGAAACAACATGTGCTGTTCACCATCTCATCAAGTCAAATGTACTATTGTTTTGTACTTCCTTTTCTACCAAAGCTTCCTAATTGTATGGCTAAGAACACTGTTAGCTATTGAAAAGATGTTCTAATTAAAACACAGCGTATTGCTGGCATGTTTCATTTTGTTTGGTAGGAGAAGGTTTGTTGTCATGCTAATCAAATCAACATAAATATCTAATCAAATGTTAGACATTAATCTCTGATCTGTTTGCATTCTCACAGAAACCAAAACCATGATTTAACACCTTAGCAATTGAAACAATTGTGAGATTTTTTTTTAATTATTCCACCTGGTGGAGATGCCCCATGGTTCACTGTCTATAATTGTCTCATAAACCAAATGTGTCTGACAATTTTTCTCCTTTAATTTATCCTCCTGGGATGCATTTGATTTCTTTATTTATTTTAGATTGCTTTAGGTTTGATTGATTTGGCTAATTAGGTAGGTGGTGTCGGAGGAAATATGTTAAACCTTAAACAGCTTGCTTTGTGGTCTTGGTTTAAAGCCAGCGCTGTCATTATTCCACACCCATGGCTGGATAAAGCCTATTACCTCTGGCTTGGGAGGATGCTCTTTGTCTCATGTTTGCTTTTGAACTCTGAAAATGCTGCAGAGAGTGTGATCCCTCACCAAAGAAACAATTTGGTAATGTGTCAGAATTCGCACAATTACAGTATGTTACAGCCCCTTATATTTCAGAGACCCTGCAGTTATCCAAATTATGGCCAGTCTGCACTTCATCAGTTGTTGACACAACCAAGACCCAGATCCTACATGGCATAGAGCGATGCGTCATGTTGGTTAGATTGAACAGATGTGTTACTTTCTCAATTTTACCTGAATCTAAAAGAGTAATAGTTTTAAATTTTATTACATTTTCATACATTACAGTGTCATGTACAGTATGTTCCAGTTTCCAGTTCCATTAGTCAATTGTTAACTAGATGTCCAGTGTAGTATTTCTATGACAAATGACCAGCACTGGAATTCATGTGGCACTGATTTAAGGCCTTATTGTCTTTTTTTGCACATAATGAGACAAAAAAAAAAACATGATGAGGCCCAACTGTATGGCCTTGCAAACATGAAGAGATCATCTTGTGAACCAGACCACAAAGCAGCAATAAACAAAAGGCAGGAACTGCAAACACACTAAGAATTGTAGGTGAACAATTTTTGAAGTTATGCTTTGTTTTTATTAATACTTTTAAGCCGATCTGAAACTTTTCTTTGGCGTAGAATCTTTGCATGCCTTTTTTGTAAATTTCTATTTTGCCATTTGTGTGGGTTAGGGGATAAGGTACTGCTGACCTTGCAGACCTGAAGGAAAAAAAAAATAAATAAATAAAAAAAAACTAAAAAACACTACTACTAAAAAACACTACTAAACACTTCTTGACATAAATACAGCACTTACTCTTGCTGGTGAAGTAACTATGTCACTGCAGGGTGCAGATGAGCCAAATGCTTCAATGAGCACTTGTCTGAAACCAGATTAGGCACAACAGATTATCCAATTATTATTATAGGTCCTAGTAAGATACTGCACAAGGTAGCGCTGAAAGATGTAAGCGTGCCAGTACTGCTGGATCACTGCCCAGTTCTACACTGGTGACACCAATATGATTAAACCAGATCTAAGCTACATTGCCCTCTAAAGGTTATTCAGCTTCTACAGCACTCAACTGCTCCCCAGAATAAGGGTCTCCTGTTTTTTTTTTTTCTTTTTCTTTTTTTTTTTTTAAATAATGATCTACTAAATGCATGTTTAAATACATGTTTAAAGTGCAGATGTTTTGAATTTGGATTTTTGTTATACAGATCAGAACTCAAGAGACAGCCCATAAAATATTGATACTGTTTGGTTTGACATTTTGAATTGCAGGCCCAACTGCCTATTGCTGACTAAAAAAGCAGCTCTTATTAACCCAAGAGGTTACAAGCAGTTTGCTTACTTCAGCATATCAAATGTAAATACATACACACCATTTTAGGTATTATGACAAAAAAGGAAAAGTAGGGGGTTTATAAAACTGGCTGGATTTTTTATGTATTATAGTAAATAAATTACAATTACACCACATGGAGAACAACATTCTGCGGCTGTTAACAGCGTAATGATTATCGGGCTGATGTAGTCTTATTTACGGACCAGAAGCTAATAGCCCTGTCATGAAGCAACATAAATCACCCTCTGTGAGTGTCAGGCCTGACCATGAGTGCCAGGCTGCTCAATACAATCTACTTCAGGACAATAACAGCTTTTTTGTATTCATTCCCCTTTTAAAGCCAAAAAAAAGAACAGAGGCCTGATTGACAAGCGTTAAGGTTAAACAAAACCTGGTAATTTATTTTAAAAAACCCAAATCCTTTATGGAAATGTCACTCCCAAATGCTATGTCTATGCTATGCTACCCTTACACTGACCCTTAGTTCATTCAGACCTTTACAAAGAACAATGAAACAAACCAATGCATGGCATGTTATATGATTATATATGTGTGTGTGTTACGTGTAATGACTCCTAGTATTGGTTGCAGCGCTGATGATTTGATATCATATCCACTCTTAGCCTAACCTTTGTCATTGTAAGAAGTTTTATAACATAAGAAAGCAGATCCTGCCTGTGATAGACTAGTGAGAAAGAGTCAAATAAAAGAATAACACATGAGAGGGTGTGCACTATTGTGAATATTGACATGTAATACAGTTTTTGGAAGCATTTGCACAGTTCTGTTCCTGATGCAGTTCAGAAATCTGTACTTGTTGTTATGTTTTCATTTTTTCTTATTGACGCAAAAAAACATTCAACAGTTGGCACATTCTTTCCAGTCTTTTATCAGCTCCTTTTTTTCTCTTCGCCTGATGTCAACAGTCCCTGCTGTTCACTCTTAGTAAAATGCCATTGCACCTCATTGCTGGGGCAAACATACTTTTAGAGGTAATGTGGCATACCTACTAATTTGCCAGCACATGGTCACACCTTCCTTACACCTAAAACTCATTGCAAAGTGTTTCCCATCACACCTGCCACATGGGCTACCATTTGTGACAGGTCTACATTCGCAGATTAAGTTTATGTCATCGAGATTGGACTGTGTGTATTTTCTTTAAGAAGTTTTCTAATTCAATCAACACAGCAAAAAGTTTGCCAGCGTAAGCAGTGGGTAGCAATGGGCGGCAGTGTGTAGCACAGTGGTAAGGAGCAGGGCTCATGACCGAAAGGTTGCTGCTTCAGTTCTCTACTGGGCCACTGCTGCTGTACCTTTGGGCAAGATGTCTTAACCCAGTATTGCCTCAGTAAATATGCACCTGTTTAAATGGATAACATGTAAAACTGTAACCTATGTAAGTTGCTCTGGATAAAAGTGTGTGCTAAATGACAATGTTTTTCAAAGCATTGCTTCCCTTTCAGCAGTGCAGGCAGGTATTTGAATAAACTTTTTTTTTCTTTTTTTTCAGTCTCAATAATAATTGATTCCAGTTGCTCTTGTAATGACTGAGAGTATGTTATTAATTAAGGTTCAACTGCCAGGTGGAACACTGCTGTTATCCCCCTTGAGCAAGGTAATAAATCTGAATTGCTTCAGTAAATATTCATCTTTGACAACAGATGTCATGTAAAGTATAGCATATGCAAATAAACACATATAAATAATTTAATGAATAATGCAGATGCATAATGATTTAACATTCATTGGGAATGAATCCTTTCAGTCCATCTCAAAAAGAGAACGGACATAGTAATGCACACTGGGTAGTGGAGTTCAGGCAATAAACCTATCCTATGGAGGTGGCAGATCAGTTGATGTGCACAAAGGCTGAGATGCTTTGTAAATTTTATGGATGTACAGACCATTTGCACTCAGAATGACAGATAAAATACCACACCAAGTACACCATGCAAATTTTGGTAGGACATTGTTCCTTAACCCTCGTGTTGTCTTCAGGGTCAAAAATGACCCGAGACCATGTTTAAGGGCACATAAAACCCCCAAATCATCTTTTTTCATCTTGAAATTTGATGACTTTTCCTCCAGTGACCCAAACATTAGAAAAAGAGAAAGATTGCCTTTGTTCATATTTCCATGACAGCTGTACACAAAAAGGGTCCAAAGATTGTCCTAGGGGTCATTTTTGACCTGGTAGTTATACAGTCATTTACACACCACAAAAAACACAAAAGCACACACAGACACACACATGCACATACACACACACACACACACACAATGAGAAGTTGAGATTATGTGTGCTACTGACTGAACTCAGACAAAACTATAACTTTCTTGCGCATGTGCAGCATCTCCCCTCCAATGACCCCATACATGACTCCAGTTCACAGACAAAACAAAACAATTTCAGACAAAACAAACATTTCTTGAAATTTTCTAATTTTCCAACAAACATTTCTAATTGCTTACTAAGATACGATAAGATTGAACTTTTTTAGCCAAATTTTTGTTGTAAAAAATTACAACAACATAACAATAAAACAGCATAAATAACTACTAATGGGGGATGAGAAAAGTGCTGCAGATGATAGTAACGGAGAGAGCTGTAACATGAGCAACTGGGCAAGTTGTCCCATCCCCATGACGCCTGTGACAGGGCCATACATGTTGGAAGCACAGAGCAGTGGCTGTGAACCTTGCCTGACCCCTGCGGTGAATGACAGGTTGTTTCATCATGCAAAATAGATTTGAGACTTAAAATTCAATTAAGCTGCTGTATTTTAGGGGTTTAGTGAAGGCGGGTCATTTTTGACCCTGAGGACACGGGGAGTATACAGAAAGTGAAGACAGCACGAGGGTTAACAGAATGTACATTGAAAGGAGTGTTATCCTAAGAGGATAGGGCTGGCCTATAGGCCATTTCACTGTTCTGGGAAAAATAGAGTGAAAGGTAACCATTCTGAGATCAGGCTGAGTATGGAAACAACAGTTTTACTTGATATTTTTTGTTATTCAGTAAATACTTCAAAAAAGGGAAAATGTGGGTAGTATCACAGCTGAGAATTTACAGCGAGAGGGGTTAAAGGTGTCATGGTATCTTGCCTGAGCCTCACAACTAACTGTTTTTTGTTATGTTCCTCACTGGAAAAACTATAAACTCAACAGCAGAATTAAGATATGTATACTTTATGGATATGGATACTGTTTTATAATAGCTGTAAACAAATTCTGAGGAATGTTCTCCAGTCAAATGAATTGCACTCATTCTGGGCTTTTTTGGTTTCATTTTGTTTTTGTTGTCATATTTAATCTCTTTTCATAAAATTAGGTGCATTTCAGTAATCTGAACAAATGGAAGCTTCTTCTAAGGATAGCACTAACAATAAAATCTTACCGAAAAGCACACAGGCCAATCATATGCACTGACGGTCTGACACATGGTTGACCCTTTTTCTGTGTTCTGGTTTCTATCAATAATGTGAAACTATTATCATTTGTAAAAAGTCTCTCAGAAGCAACATTGATATGGAAAGACCTCATTTGTTTTTTGTAGTCTATCTGGTAATCTGGTAAAAGGATGCATTTGTGATGAGAAAAAATGCTATCCAAACCTTGAGTGTATCCTCTAGTTCAGGTTATGAAGCTATATCATTCAAAACTGTGTAATGTCAGTGAGCTCTAAGCTTGTTCTGCAGGTACACAGTGTGTAGCTTGTTCTTTAATGTGGCAGTGACTGTTTCATTTCAAGCAAGGTGTCAACGGAGGCTGGATAGTGTGTGCCCAGCAAATGTGCCCAACACACACTTTTGGGATTGGGAACATTTGGGAGTGGGGCATCGATTTTGAGATTGTTATCGTACCCCTCACAGCTTTTTACGAAAGCAGTCCAATAAACCGCTGGTTTGACATCTGTGACTCCAGAGAGCTAATGAAATATGATGTGACAGCTGGCTGGAGTCTGGCATTGACAGCAGGAAAAACATTCCCTCCTCTCAGTTTGTGCTTGTGATGTGTCCTGTTTACTTCAATGCACTGAGGTGAGATTAGAGTTGACTTTTTACTGGTTGACCAAAACAAATTTTCTATAATTGCTGACCATATTATCAGGTTATGGTGAGTTTTTGCTGTAGTTCCTAAGCAATGTTTTCTGCTCTTAACACTATGTATGCATTGTGCTTCACTTGAAAAATGAAAGTGTAATTCTTTTACAGTGCACCTGTTATTGTTTATCTGCCAAATAATTTTAATTGGAGAAAAGGTGCATGTTTGCATCACATTGTCCACATTATGTGACCAAAGGGAAATCAAGTGCAGGACATTTCTTTATTATGCACTGTCTTTGACAGTGTTGTGGTGGAAAGGAGGTCCATAGGCTGTTCTTCTGCACAATGGACTTTCATTGTCTGAAGGCTTATATATGTACTTATGAAGTGTCCAATCTGCCTGTTTTTGCTAGTCTGCATTTTATCTTATGCTTGTAAATTTGTCATCCTGATTTATATAATTCATTTATTACATAAAAAACAGGGATGGATATTTTAAGGTAGGACTGCTTGTTATTGCTTTACTCTTCTGTTTTTCAGTGATGCACTGACACAGTATGTTAACCATAAAACTGTTTTGATAATAAAAATATCAGAATTAATAATGCATGTAATTATATTATTACTGTACATTATTACTTTGACAGCAGAACATATGACATTATGTGTCACATGTTATGGATTCATAGCAAATCATTTTAATGGGCCACGGCACAAAGCTCAACAACCATTTATGTTTGCAATTTTCTGTCCAAACAGCTTTAAGGAAGCCCACTTCAAGGTGTTTTTATGTTGTCAAAATGCATGTAATTAAAATTGGATTGCTCACTTGAAACTGCTTGGATTAACCCATGTCATTTTAGCTTTAATTGTTTTCAATTAGTCAGTCATATTTTATTTGTTATATTGCATTTTTATAATCAAGAATGTCACAAAACTCTTTTAAAAGCCACTTTCAAAGTGTAGAGTGTTGACCAGCCCTGTTAAGATATTTAAGCAGCCTACGCCATTGGGTTAACTGAAATCCATATAAAAATGCATTATACTGTACAAGTACCACAATTTTTAACAGCATTAACCATACAACCATGTCAGTGGCAGGGATAAGTAAAAATGACAAAATTACATCAGAATTAGAAGTAATCATAGAAGCATTGAAGGCTGTTCTCTCTCTGCAAAGAGACTGACTCATAGAAGGAAATTATTTTCCTATTATTAGATACATTGTAGAATACTTCTTATACAAAATAAACAGTATTTACTATATGCATATGCTAACTAACACACCTGTTTGTTCTTGTTAATTCTGTTTTCCTTCAAACAATAAATCATAAGCATTTTGCCCAACAAATCCAAGCTATTAGCCTTTTGTCTCCGTCAGGTCTGTTAAGACAGTTACTCGGGGCCTTTTTATATTGTGGGAATTAATGTGAACACACTAACAGTTTGAATGCAAACTAGAGATTTGCTTCTTTTGAAGCACTGTTAGCCTCCAGTCCCTTCGAGGATAAGATCAGCACTTGACAAACCAAACATTAATTTTGTATTTCTGCAATGACTATAGACATTCATTGTGAATGTTTTGGTTAAAGAACACATTACTGGAAAATGATTTCATAACTTTTACTGTATAGCTGAGTACTGTTTCCTGTTTTTTTTTAATATTCTTAGGGGGATATCTTAGGATCAAACATTATCAGCAGTTAGTAGAAATAAGATGCAAATGAATATAAAATAATTGCATTTAAAATGCTGAAATCTTTTGTAACCATCAATAGGAATTCATTGACTCAGAACATGAGGCACAGTTACCAGAGATATAAAGGATAATTTCTGTTTTTCATGGTTGTTCAGTTTTTGTGTACACTATAATGCACTATTTGAATGTAAACAATAAAAGTGTATGCCCCCATACATTTGGCACTGAATGGCCTCCATTTGTTTAAAAGGAATAGGTGAAAAATCAGTGTGCCGTTTCAAATGGCTGTGGTGATGTATCTCTTTGCTTTTTCCAATTTAGTCAACCACACAGACAATTCTCTCAGATCTCTACTGTGCACTGTGGAGCGATTTCAAACGTAATGGTTGGCAGACAGATTTGATGGATCTAAAGCCATACTGGTCATATCCACACTGATACTGATACAATTGCTCTCTCATCATAGTTGTGACACTGTGTATTTTAGGGTGTCGCCAAGCTACAGCAAAATAAAATAGACTGTATCCAGAGTGTAACACAAACCCAAGTCCCTACAATTTCATTTACTTTTACATTTATTTATTTGGCAGATGCTTTTACCCAGAGCAACTTACAGCAGGGCTAGGCAATTAGCTGGAGAGATACTGAATCATTAATGCTATCCTTAAAATATAGTGCCATTGTGGGAAATATTGCCACAAGGGGAGTAGGTTCTTTCATGGGGCACACAACCTTAAACTATTACCACAATTTTCCAGCAAACGGGTTTCACCGCAGCATGTTTACCACTGAGCTTTTTGTGCTGCAAAAGCTTGAAGCACCACCAGGCTTTTATCCTCTGTGCTTAAATCATGAATCATCTCGCAACCAGAAGATTCTATCGCAGTGTCAGGAGGGTGAGGGGTCAGAGTTAGGACAGTCCAGATAGGTGGGTTTTGAGTCTGTGCCAGGAAATGGACAGCAATCCTGCTGTTCTGACAGCTGTGTGGACCTTATTCCACCACTTTGGGGGCAAGGGTAGAGAAGGGACATGAACGTGATGAGTGACCCTGGCAGGAGTGTAGGTGTAATGATAGATTGTAAGTATGGTGTGAGCCAATTTTGAAATGACCTATTACTTTGGTTTAGTGGTGTGTAATGCAATCCTTCAGTGCAGTAGCACCTCTGTATTGGCACCTCACAATGCACTGGCACCTCAAGAAGACATTTTCCAACATAGTACACAGTTTTCCAAATGCTGTCTAACATTTTTCCAAGATTTTTTTCCAACATAGTTAGCATACAGTACACTAAACATAAGTAATTCCTCTACAATGCCCAATGACAGGTATTGTACTTCAGTTATTCCATTGTGAATTCACTGTGCTTCATTCTTCAGAATATTATTTTGAAGGGTTTTTTGGACAATACTTACTTTTACAATACACGCTTAGGTTCAGCTAATTTTCCCACCATTTCCTCTCCTCTCTTTGTCATTGTTGCACAAAGGCAATGAAGCACAGGGTTGTAGATAAGTCCTCGAAAGGTTTGATAGATTATACCACTTCTCTAAGTAAGAGAGGACATGTGTTATATATGGCCTGGTGGTAGATTCCTGTTTTATTTCCTGTTTGGTAATACATCATCTCTGAACACAGGAGTTCCATTGCTTAGTGTGTTTCACAATGTGATTGCTCTTTGGGACAGTGTGGAATTAAATCGCTTGGACAAACTTGGGTCACATTTCAATTTTCAGAGGCTGGAGTGCTTGCTTTTCGCATGGATTAATGCTTTGTCCTTGGGCTTATGTTGATACAGAGCCTGTTTGGCAACAGTCATGCAATTGTCAATCATTCTTTCATGAAAGGCACCTGATTTCTGTACACATGAGACTGACTCTAGAATAGAATAATTGACATATTCAGTCTGTAAGGAGATCTTTTCCAAGCTGGCCTTTCAATTGAATCTGCCAGTTCCGTTAAAAGATATGGCTGACAGACTTCTGATCATTGTTATCATAGTACTGTTCTGCAAATGTTGATAGATATTTTTACTGCCACCTTTTAAATATAATATTAAGATGATTTCTTGGTTTAAAATGATCACCTAGTGTAGTCATCTATCATTAACATATTCAGTGATGTATGTCTGAGCTCAACCTTTACTGCTAAAGATAATTGAAGAAGCAGTGATTTTTAGCAGGAAACCATTGCTTAGGAGCACATATTCAAGAAGCATGATCAGGGGAGATCAGAGTTGTGGTACTGAGCACAAAAGAACAGAAATTAGTTATTCTGCCTGATTATGTGATCTAAAGGTCATAATCAAAATTCAAATTAACCCATACAAACTGAAAGTTAGGGCAATATGAGCTTACCTCATTCTTCACTGAATAAGTCAGTCATTTTCCCACATATAAACGTCCGGTTTATTCTCACGTGTACAGGACGCATGACACGGTCAATATTTCTAATACACCATCAGTAAATGTAGAATTTACTAGAATTATTTTATCTCATATAAGTAACTGCAGCACCCCCACTAAGCAGATACCATTAGATTAATTAATCAATTAGATTAGACAGAGCACAGTAGACATCACAGAGCACAGTAAAATCTCAAAGAGATGTAGTTTCAACAAAAATTGCCACCAAAACTGGGAATATTCTGCATTTTTAGAATGTAGTTGAGATTTCACTGTCCACATTTTGAACCACTGGGCATTTTGTCCTTAAATGCAATGTCTATATATTGGCAGAGACATCTGGTGGTAGCAAAGATGTCACCAGTTTGAAGCTTTGAGGCAGTTGAAGTGAAGGGGTCCGAACCCTTTTGCATGTGGCAGCCTGTGAAAGCGAGTGTGGCAGCTGTGTGGGAGTCCTGAGCTCGGCTGCTGGCAGAGCTCTGCTCGTCGCCTCCTACCTCACACTGCAATATTAATGTAAACTGAAGGAAATTCATTCAAAGCTGTCCTGTAAGACGGAACACTGTGACTCAATATTTCAAGTGCTGCAGTTGAATGTTGGATGGGAATTCCTGTATAAGATCTAATCCGTGGACTCAGGTGCAATAATATTATTGTTTGACCCCAGTAGATCAGTGTGTTGACTTATATGGGAAAATATATGGTCAATCCTTCCTGAGGAAAAAAAAAACAGGTTGTAAATTCATCTAAAATCTTTGCTAGATTATTTATTTTCCTGATTATTCCCTCAATGTTTACTTTTTGTATTAGTAAAAGTCAAATTATGGGTATACAAACACTGCTGATTGAGATTAAATGTTCCTGACAAAGATGGTTATACTGAGTATTACTGTCTAGAGCCTAACCTTCTCCAGACGATAACACACCTGAACCTTACTCTCAGCCAGAACCTTTCATGAGCATGAATAGAAAAATAAAAACCCTGTTACAAAAAGCTGATGGTATTCCCCATATATACCTAATCACTAAGAACAGACCAAAATCATGCGCAAAAACCTCTTGTAACCATATCAGTGTGGTTTGTGCATGGGATTTTTTTTTTTTATTGAAAGTGAAAAATAGACAGCTAACAGTAACACTAAAGTAAAATTAGGGAACAAATAATAAACAGTTACAACCATTTGTGATCCTGGTCCGGTTTAATGTTTGCATTATCATTGGTTGCTGCTTCCACATTTTAGCCGTTAAGGTTATATCACATTCATATCCAGTTTTGCTTGTATCCATTCACTCATAGTGAAAGCTTTGCCTAACAGTAAGCCTGAATTGTCTCATTGATTTTTGACAGAACTCTAGTTTCAAGACGTCTGACAGACAGCCTCTAGGGGGACCTGCAGATCACAGTACAAACATACACATTACATGTTATGTTAACAAAATTTATGTAAATTTTGTTCATCATGCTGATAAGAAAGATGGATCAAAAGATGTAGCTAAACAGAATAATGCAAATCATCCCTCATATCCCCTCTTGACATTTTGTTTTTGCATGTTTGTCTTTTGTTCTCTCTCAGATGAGTATGGTGTTGGCTTGTTTTGTCAAACGTTCTAACAGTCAACTGTGTACTTTGTTAATCGCCAAGGGAAGAAAAGTTAAATGCTTCCGAAAGGGAAATAATTCATCCCTGCCCCTGGCTGTCTGTCAGACAGAGCTGAGAACAGAGGCGGGTGGGAGGAAAACTGATTCGGATTCAAAGGACAATGTGGTCATTACATTGATAAGAGAAAGCACACAATCACTTCTGGTGGAGGGAGAGATAAAAGTATACGTGCCCCGGGTTCAGGGCCACTTGTTTGGAAGAGAAAATGCATTTTACAAAGAAAGCGGGCAGGAAGAAGAAGAGTGTGTCCCGATGAATAATAGGGAGAATGATTTAAAATTACAAGCTTAGCGCATGGGTAAAAGACATGCCATGGGTGGGGGTTTATCTGTCTTTGATGTTGATTTATATACAAAGTCATATACTAACATTGCATGTTTACATCTGACTTGATGTTTTGCTAAACTGATACATAATAGTCCTCATTCTCACAGCACGGAACTACTTGATGTGGTATAACCAGCTTTGCACAGTCTTAGTATATACCCTTACTGAAATTACCATGAGGTGCAAATAACATTTATTTAAATAACTGTATTTTGATAGTTTTACGGACATGAATCAAAACAAACTACATCTGTCAGCACAGAACTACCAATACAAGAATGGTGCCTTTCCCTCAGGCTAATGGTAATTGGAGTGGTGCACTGGTAACAATTCTCCCTTCACCATGCTGCAAACTATATTTAAACATTTGTTTTTGAGTTTTTGTGCGCCCTAGTTACTGGTTCTAAAGCACAAGGGGAATATTACTCTGTGCATTGACAGAATAAAACAGCCATTGTGACATTGTTGATGTCACAGAAGGAGTGATGTCATTGGAATTCTGGAATTGACTGCATTTGAGTCAAATCCAATGTGGGAGCAGGCTGCTCTGATTACAGAGAGCTTTAGTGACTTGAAGACTTTAGACCCTGAAATTCAATGAAAAGGTAAAGCTTGATGACAGTAATTTAGGCATGGACAGTAGATATAGGAAACGGAGGGAGGGAGAATCTACTGTCAAGACTGCAGGTTATGAAAGGGTGCACAAAGTACGAGCACAAGTAAATAAAGCAACCAGATGATATCAATTGTAAATGGCCTTAGCTGATCAGAAAGGTCTTATGGGTTGCCCTGTGCTAAAAATAGGAGGAACTATACATAGGGGGTCTTTTCACCCTTAAGTTACTTCCTGTATGTAAACATTTTAACCTGTTTTAACTGCACCAATTCACAGTGTATTTATTTTCACAGTTCCTCTACAGAACATTTGGCCAGAGCGAAGAAAATGCACACCTGTATATCTCTGTGGTAGACTTTTAGATTTTGACCATTGTTGAGAAAAGTTGATGTGTCATGCTCATGCTTACAGACCATTTTCCTTCTAGCCTCATAAGTTCATGTCAAGCTTTTTTTATTACTGATACTTCTTTTGTGCCCTTTTGAATAATTTTAAAGGGCTTTTATGGCTATTTTCAGAACAGCCATTTCCTTGCTATTGTTGTTCAGCACATATATTGAATTGGACACTGATCTAATAGCTTCATATTTATGTACGTATTTATTCAGGGAATGACCCCAGCATGCTTTACAATTCACAGTAATTGGCTTAATTGATTGGCAGTAAATGTTAGTTGTGATTGGTGGTTTCAGTGCTGAAATGCTTACTAATTTTCTTTGATTGTTGGTCTAGAATTGATCAGATAAACCTTCAGATTTATAAAGACCTTCTGAGCCCCCGTCTTTCATTTTTCTTGTGTAAAACAAAGTATATGATAAAAAATGACAACCAGAAAAATATCACACTGTGCCTAACCCTTCACCTTTGAGTTAGAATGACCTCTAAAAGTCAATGAAGATTAAATGTGTTTTCTTAATCACACTACCATCTCCACCTGGATAATCCATTTCCTGTGTCACTTCATCTATAGATATTGAACTTCTGTGGTAGGAAATTTTTTGCAATTGCAGTAGAGTTAAGAGCTTTTTTGTCTGATAAATGCAACTCACTTCCAATGTCTGAGTGTATGCCATGCATTTTAATCAGGCATTAGGATGAGATTTTATATATGTAAAACAATATACTCTCTTGGTTTGAGGTGAATTTAAAAAAAAAGTTAAGTTGTTAGATATTAATACAATAATCATGCAAGGATGTCTTGTATAATCTTTAGATTTGCTTATTGACCCTGCTGCAGGGGAAGAAAATTCTGAAGTATGGAACAGTGGACCTGATCAAGATGGAGAGAGGGGATTTGGAGGGATGCTTTGGCATGACTATGGTGACGAGGGTGGGAGTTAATGCAGCAGAGAGGTAAGAAAGCAGGAGAGCATCTAAACGTAACTAGTTTCCTTTATCTTATATTCATCACTCACTCCCAGATCAAAGTGTCACAGCAATAGGTGATCAAGTAGATAGGCAACAGGCAGTAGCGTTTGATGTTCTTGATGCTTCAAAAGAGGACAAAATCAACCTAATATGTTTCAGTGAGGATATATCTGCTCGTTTCATGGTTTTCAGTTCAAATGATCTTTAGTGTGGAGGAATATTTATGCCTTAATACAAGAAGTCATTGCAGTTTATTACATATGTTGGATTACAGGTGTCATTACGGGATCTATGCAAAGGAATCCAACAATGTGCATTTTTTTTTAGTATGAGATTATTCATTTACTTAACCTGTTTGCAGGGTGAATAATCAGAAATAATAGCATAAATAATCAAACCCTGCATTTAATTATTGTTAAATTTTCTCATGTAATTCCTCAACCAGAGCTTTCCCATTATTCCACTAGTTTCATTGCTTTGCTCAAGCATTGAAACCAGTGGATTAATCACTTTGCTCCATATTAGTGTTTTATGTTTATTCATTTAACAGGTGCTGTCATCCAAAGCTGCTTGCAAAAAAGTGCATTTAGTAGGTTTAATACATGTAGCCATGTAAATACTGCACCATTAATGCCACATTTGTCATAAAGCACCATTGAGGGAAACATTGCCACAGTCAGTGCTATCATAAGGCACCCATAAAAGTTGCTATTTTCAGCCCCAAGCTTTTTCTACCACAAGCTTCTATCACTAAAATTCACATGGGAACATGGGAAACCAAGATACAGTCTTAAAAGGAGTATTATACAATGTAATTATTACTTTTGTTATTTATGAATTTTAAATGCGTATTAAACTATATATTAAGAGCTGCCAGTGTGCGGAGATGGGGAGAGGCGTAACATGACAGTAGATCAGTCGAGCTGCTGCATTCTGGATCAGCTGGAGAGGCCTGATGGCATATCTCAGCAGGGGTGCCAAAGGTAGCCAAAGCATGCCATGATTTGCAGTGCACACTTCCATTTGAGCTTTTCAACCCCTCCCTGCAGCTCTTCAACACCCTGTGTTTACACAATATTTTATAGAACGCGCAGGGGCTGTCCAATCCATCCTGATGACAGCTGATAACAAATACGGTGTGACACCTCAGCCATCTGCTCACCGAATCAAGGTGAGCAGGTCAAACCATGCACAGTATATACTGTATGGGAAACATTAACCAGTAATGTCACGCGCTCTGCACTTTAGTGCAGGACACATCCTCAGTACAGAAATGACAATAATTAATTTCATGGCTATCACTTCAGTAGAGATTTGTCTTACTCAGTGCTTAGCTACTGTTCCCTGCAGTTTTTTTTTTTTTTTCAGCTGTGGCCTTGCTGTATATAAACTATGAAATGGATTGCCTTACCTTGTCATGCAAAAACCGTGTCTCTGTGGGGGTTACTGAATCTTAAACCTGATATTCCTATATCTTCATTTTTGATGACTATTGTCTGTCAATATTTCTCTTCCCAGTAAGAATTTCTCTGTTGTCTTTGTTTGGATATTATGCAAGTATTTAGGAGATGATAACACTGGTGTTTACGTCTTGCATGGTTAAATATTCTTATCTGTGTAGGGAATTAAGGAAAATCCTTATGACCATAAAATATTCAGGAGTCATAAAAACATAATCAGAAGTCATATTCATAATCCATTCAGAGGTATTCTTTTCACATCACATTGTTCATGGGAGACAGAATTTATTTTATTGTAACTTATTGTAATGAATGATTATAAGGATTATTAGTGTGATTATTATTGATTATTGTGTTTGCTGCTTCCTTTTCCCTTGAAAACAAATGGCAGTCTGATGAGCTTATATGTGAAAGTGCAGCTGCACAGACCATGAGGTGACTTATGAGGAGGGATCAGGCTGTAAGTAGGGGTAGTGCAGATGAAGAACTTGCATGTAGGTGTATCAGGATTTTGAGGTAGATACAGAGAGATGGAGGGGAATGAGGAAAGGGGTGGCACACATGTTAATGCGGCCAGATAATATGAGTCTTGGATAAGTTGGAGCAATGGGAAAGCAATGACAGGAAACAAACTAGAAACAAGTTGCAGTTATTCAACCTGGAGACCACTGGGACATAGATCTGTAGATGTATCAATAGTTTAGTGGATATGTGACATGAACGAAAACAGGTGATGTCAAGGGCTGTTGAGTACTTGACCTGGAGGTGCAACATGTCTTGAAGCAGCTGAGCTGGAATTGATGAACATGTGTCCACGAGGAGATGTCAGCAAAATAGTCTCAGTTTCCGAAAGAGATTTGTGTGTTGGGAGGAGGTAGAGAGAGAAATATTTTAATATCATGCAGTATGTCAGTTTGTGTAACAATGGTATTAGAACCCTTTGGGGCCTATGAAAGGTTATTGACTTGATGTAAAGGGAGGAGAGCAAGGGTTTGGCTCTCTGGCACATCTCATTAGAGACATTTGAGAGGGCGAAATCAGGGCCAGGAGGCAGTGGAACAACCAGCTCAGTATGATGACTAAAGTCAATAGCTCTGCAGGTGTGGACAAGAGGATTAGGTTCTGTGACCAAAGCTACCAAGAGGTCGAGGATGATCACAGTAAAGAGCTCTTGGCTACTTGTGCCAGTGTGGAATGCACAGAGAGGAAAGCTGTCTCTGTAGAGTGGCCAGCACAGAAACCAGACTAGCGTGTCTGCTCTGGTAAAGAAAATACAACAGTTTTGGGACAGCCTGTTCAAGAATTTTGAAGAGGGAAGACAGAAGAGAGGTTTGGATTCATTTTGTTCTGCTGACAGAATGAGAAAATTAGAGAGGAAAAGAACAAGGAGACATTTGCCAGAGATAGCAGCTTGTGCTTGGATGAGGATAGATGCTGTTGGACCCTGTTGACATGTGGTTGGTTTCTGGGATTGGAGGAATGAGGCGCTGTGTTTCTCAGAGTGCAAAACATGTCATTAAGGAGAAAGGGCAAACACCTGAGAGCAGGGATGATATGGGTGTATGTCTAAAGTAATGTAATATGGGTGGAGAGCACCCTTGTATTGAGAGAAGGCTTGACAGATTTACTAATATTTGCCACTGTGGAGGAGGTGAAAGAAGGAAATATCAACAGTGACGGGGAAGATAGGGGAGGTAATATTAGATGGAATGTATATAATGGTTTGCCAATGCGACCTGTATTTTGGTGTAAATTTATATCTAAGAGGTAGAGATTAAAGACTATAGTTAAGCCCTCTTTTCAGCAAGGTTTTGTTATGTTCGTAGGATAAAGATGAGCCATGGGCTAAAGGGCATGGGAGACAAGGGACAGATATGATCACATTGAGTCAAAGGAGAGTCCAGTAGTACAAAGGTGGGAGAGAAAATTTGTATTTAAATAATAGTTTACGGTTAGAGGGCTGGAAGGCAAAGAGTATGCTGGCTGTGTGCTGGCAGAGAGGAGGAGAAATGATGAGATTACCAGAGTGACAAAACTAGCAGTGAGTGAGGCTGTCCAGGTGGCCTCTGAAGTCCCCCAAGCAGAGTACCTGTGGCAGTGTGGCAGTGTGGGAGATTGCAGAGGAAATCTAGCTCCTTGAGCAAACTGCAGACTCTCAAATGCATGTGGGAGATGAACAGTTTTACCAGAAAGATAAAAAATGATGGCGTGAGATTTGAAAGCCAACACCGGTAAGCAGAAGGAAGAGGGGAGTAACGGCCTTGTGAGCATGACTGGTGACTGATGTGAGCACAATTGGTGATTGATGTGAGCATGACTGGTGATTAATGTGAGCAAGCCAGTGGATGCTTCCTGGTGTTGCGCTTTGTGATGGCAAGCTTTCACATTCTTGACTGAGGGGTCTACAGAGAAGAGTAGATAGGAAGAAGTACCAATACCATCTGAGACACAGAGGGAGGCTTTAAGTGTCTATAACAGGTTCCCTCCCTCAATGGACTCCATTTTATTTGTGGATACTGAGAGGCTCATGCTCTTCACTTTTGAGATCTTTTTCTGGTATTATAAGCACTTGACAGTTGCAAAGCCTACTGAATCTTGAAATCTCTCATGAAAGATCATGTGAAACTAATCAACATATTGTCCTCTATCAGGTCAATCTAATTGCAGTAGGCTGACTTCAAAGCCTTTAGCAGGAACAGGATCTCTGTACTCCAGTCTAAATGGAAACAGACAGCTATAATATGGCAATCAAGCCCTTGACTGTACATTATTAAACTTATATTGATTAAAAATTATTACTTGGCTGTACCAGTGAGGTGCCAGGTGTGCTTTGCTTGCTAGGTGCAACTTGAACACAGCTCTTAAATCAGATCCACTTAAAACTGTGGGCCTTAATATATAGTTGCTTGCATGTAATAGTCCTTACGCAGATTTCATTTTCACATAAGGTGTATGTGTTTGATATTGATACTAAGAGTTCTGCATCTGTGTGTATTTTTCACAAGGGAATTCATATTGATTTGTCTGTGATGGAATATAGAGAAGCCTATAGGTACCTTCTTAACAGTTTCATTTATAATTTTCACTGGCACAGGCACAATGCCAAAGGCAAAGCTTTATTTGGGTTGGTATATTAAGGAGGGGCAGCAAGTCTTAATTTAACAGGCAACCTTTTGAAAATGATGTCTTACCGTAGCATGCTGACTAATCGCCCTTGGAAAATTTTCCAAAAATATATCCATTCTGGCTTGCAAAGGAAGGTCAGCGCTTGTACATATCCCATTTACTTTCCAGTTGCAATCTTGTTGTATTTGCTAATAAAAGTAGAAAATCTCCCTGCACGTTGTCACAATACAACACCTGCTGTGATTTGGATGTCAGAAACTTTGACATTGAACATATTCCCTTCCCTTCAGAGGAGTACTTAGCTTTGGTTGTATAATACATCAATAGAGAATACACTTTACAAGCAATATTCAATTATATTTGTGTGTATAAAGTAAACTGTTGTGTTATGATGAGCAATGTTAGAGAAAAAGCATCTCTCAACTGCAACTGTAATTTGCCATCTCAACATACTGAGTGCATAGTCACTTCTGGTATGAAGCATTATTTTACTTTATTTTTATTCACTTAATCTATATATGCATTATTTCACAAACTGATGGCTATATTCAGATCTGCTAGCTCCAAGATTGTGTCTGAGAGTTTGCTGAATGATGACAGATGGGACCGAAGAGAAGATGTACTCAAATGGGACGGCTTTGTGTGTGTGTGTGTGTGTACGTACATTTGTGTGTGAGTGTGGAGTTCTTTTGTACTCAAATGGGATAGTAGAGTTTGTATAAGCGTGCATATACTGTATGGGTGGTTACAAGGGTGTGTACCTGCGTGTGCTTGCGTGTGTGTGCGTGTGTAAGTGTGATGTATTGCACAATAAAGGAGGAGGGTCATAGAAGATGACCCACCCCCAGGTGAAAAGGAAGACTCTGCATGATGAAGAGTGGTGCCGTAAAGGTCACAGGCAGCGGAGTTCACGGCAGCTTGTTTATTGAGAATAGAGGTCACAGATGTGTTGGGGGGAGGAAAGGGAAGAGCAGAAGGTATGTGGTAGTGGCAGGGGTGCAAATTAAAGCTGACACCTTCTTCTGATGTGTGTGTGTGTCTGCCAGAAATGAAATATGTTTATATGGAAGTTAGCAAGGGTGGGCCACTCCATTTCCTCTGCATCACTCCTCTGAATGAGAATGCTGGCTGCTATCCACAGTTGTATTCCAGTCTCTGTTAGCATTGCCCGTTTGAATCATCACAGTCGAACGAACCATAGTAATCAGGGCCTAACCTACAGTGGATGAAATAATCCCTGAGATGATCAGGGGAGAGTTATTAATTCATCACATTATTCCCTTTCCATTTCATAATGATTAGGGAATTATGCCATAATTACTCTTGAAATTACTTGTTCTCTCTGGTGACCATTTTGCTTGTTTTTGTCAATGTCTAAGTTATATTCCTCAGACACATTACAATAGTCTCCCGCCAAATATATTGATTTATGGTACACATTTGATTCGTTGTTATATGTTGCAAAGATACTGTGCTCTTAGCTGCATGTGAACAACATGCTATAAAAGAAAAAATGTACCTACTGGATATTTTTTTTCTGTTTAAAAATGTAAAAAATATTATACTATAATCTTAATAGTATTGTACAGGGTAAGGAATATTGGCTAAATAATTTTATTCCAGAAAACATGATAGATTTCTCTCACATTGTGTCACATTCACACAATCTTTAAAACAAAATCTGACAAAACATTTACATTTGCAGTTACGCATTTGGCAGATGCTTTTATCCAAAGCAACATCATCTCTAACATTCTGCTTATTAGAAGTTCAGTGGAACTGGACAGAATCTGGAACTGTATAGAGGCATCCAAAAGCTTCCTGCTTTCTTGTGGTGTAAAAGGAAGTAGCACATATAAGAGATTCATCAGTACCATGCATTATCATCATTAAGATTGTAGAGTTTTGTGAAGACTGCAAGAAAATATCCACTGACCTCCAAAAGTTGGAATATGGCTATAGCCCAGTTTGCAAAAAGTCGAACTTACTACTTTTATCACATAGATTGAATTTTTTATAAATGCTCATCTGCTTTATGTTTGACATAAAAAGGTGATGCTTTAAATGTTGAAGAAGAACTCTTGCTCACTCTTAAAGTATGGGGATTATTATTCTCATCTGATCATCTCAATTTCCAGACTCTAATCCAATCCAACATTTGTTGTTTAAACTCAGGGAAGCAGTTCATAAATGAAAGTTAAAAGATGTAAAGGAACTAGAGCAATTGAGGGTTTGTCAGAAATACCACTCAGAAGTCTCAGAACCCCATAAAACACTCACAGATGCATCTTGTCAGTGTAATCAAAGATAGAAGAGGATTTACAAAACACTAATTGCGAGAATATGAATAAATATGACCCTTGTGTTCTCTGAAATAAAATCCATTATTTGTGAACAATGTGTCTTTGCTCTGGGCAGTGCTGTTTAGATTAAAGTGTAGAGGAAAAAATCCAATATATACACTTCTCATTTAGTCAGGGTTATAAATAAATATGTAGGGCATTGTATATTATGGCAAGCTTCTGATGAAAACAAACGTAAAGTATCTAATATGTGGCCAAGTATGTCATATTTAATACTGTGTATATATTTAATAACTTTTGAAATACATATATATTTGGAATTGTGACAGGTTTTAGGCTGAGAGCATGCTGTAAGACAGTATTATACTGTATGCACATCCACAGACTATGACCAATAACTGCACCAAATCCAAATGAAATTTGGCTATGCTGTCAGTTTGAATATGAAAGAAAATTGTGATGGATAAAAGCAAAAGCAAGAAATAGGACTGAAACAATAGGCTTTCAGCCATTCCTTTAAAAGCCTGAATATATGTTTCAGGTATTTCTATGACTTGCAGGGAGTAATGGACAGTTGTGCAGTGTGATATATACAGTCTGGTTAGAGCTCTCTTGTATTGTTAATTAAGAGCAGATGATCCTTTTGTTGTAGTTCAGTTCTGTTGACACTAATGAGAATGCTCCTTGCTGGTGGGGTCAGTAGCGCTTAGCAAGCAGTCCAGCCAGTCTTCTGTTACGTGGCCCTACCACACTGCAGCAGGGTCACTCTGATCAACTGTAAACTCTAACAAAAGGGCAGCGAGGGCTGTGCTTCCTTTGCAGTGATCCCAAACATAAATCACTTTCCAGCTAAGGGATTTAAACCCTCTTGAGATAAGCTTTTTCATTTTCATTAAATCCTGGTTCTCCCTTGACAGAAGAAAATTATCAGTCTTCCACATTGCCATGGAAGAGGGAGAATATGAAACACAATGTTCAGGGAAAAGTGGGAGCACATCCCTTATTTGAAACCGGCTCGGAGTCCCGCTGCGCTCAGACCCTGGTATTGGCAAGGGAGGAAAACAACACATTTTTTGTTCTAATCTCCTGACAATTTCAGCTTCTGCATTACCTACAGGCAGGACCACTGACTTGTTTCGAGGCTGGAGAGAGAAAAGGCGTCTGCAAGATATATTGGCATCTAAAAGGACACACATTGATTTTCCGCAAGGAAACACAATGAGAGGAAGTAGACAGGGACCCTTTTAGCAAGTATTAATTAATAGGATGTCTCTGGGGGAGATTGCATGATATGATTCACTGGTAATTCATCACCAGCGAGGAGACTAATGAAGGTTGAAGGTGAGCTTTCTCACAAGATGAGCTCTAATGATGTGGCTCCTTGTTATAGATATGCGTCATGCAGACCACAGCTTTTCATGCTGATAGGCATCCCTGAGACATCAAAGGTTGCTGACATTCTGAATACAATCCACAAAGATTTACAGGATGGACATTACAATTCATTATTGGGTGAGCTGGGATCCCAGGGTGAGGTGGGATCTTTGAAAGAATCAAAAGAAAAGACAAGATTAGGATGGAGATTTATACTTGCAACTGAAATTTTAACTGATAAGTCCAGCCACATAGATCGTGTTGGAAAGGACACTGATTAAGCTCTCTGTTCTTATCACCCGGTGTGCAGATTGGTTCAATCGAAACCCTTGCACTAGTAAGGCATTCAATGGTGGGTACCAGTGTTTGCTGTTTTATGAATTACCACAGTGAATACAGAACCTCATTATTCTGTCTCAGCAGTCAGACGCTGAAGTCTTTCCCAATGCAGAATGAAAATGACGTCCGCATGCAGAGACATTAATGAAAAGGTAGCGTAGATGAAGGATCGTTATTGAGCTTGTTTAACTAATAGCGGAGCGCTAGAAAACCTAGCTGGAATGGGCCTGTCTTTTCACGGAGTGATGAAAAGTAATGATGATGATCGCCATCTGAGTGGCTTAGGGAGTCCTGGCAGAAAGCCTACGGAGGTCATCCCATACGACAATAAATATCCCAATAAATATGCATGCCCACAAAGCAAAAACAAAATGAAGGACAGGGATGAGATTTCCTAAGCAAATTTGGCTGTGTCATGAAGAAGCATCAGTTTTAAGAGCTGTTTGACACTGTTGTGATGTCCCTCTAAGATAAGCAGAACCACCTCAAGCAAACTGATTTCCCTCAGAGCTAGTAATGCAGAGATTACAATCAAGGGCACTTTAATGCCCTAATTAAGTAGTATTAATTAGAATATCAAAGTGGAGCCTTGGCCTTTGAATGTATGCCAAGTAAAGCTGCGAGTGATTACCTGTCACCGTTGTGACTGTGTCGCATTAATGGTTTGACCCTGTACATAAACAGAACATCATGTCACCAGCATTCCTGAAGGCAATGTCATACATGACAGCTATTCTGACCCACAATTAAGCTTGTACCATTGAAAAATATTGCTGTAAGATCAGACTCACTCTTACAAGTACACTAATCTGGGAATGTGGTGTCTTTGGGTGAGCCTTTCAAACTTTTTATTGTGTTGGTTTCTGAGTGTTGCAATGCAACAGCATTCGTGCAGTGGAGTATTTGTCACTGTTTCATACAACAGGGATCTTTTAATGTTTAGATCTCAACTGGTACAGTACTGAGGAGTGCATCTGTCTCACAATATCTTGTAACCATGTGTTGTTATTTGCAACAGCTTCAGATATGGAATGTGATACTTTCTCTGATTATGTGTGTACAGTGTATGCAATTCAGCATATTCAATTATAGGTTATTACGTTCAAGATTTTGTTATTTCATACAGCTGAAATGTTAGTATGGTTGGCCTCAATGGTGATCTGTCGATATCTGTATAGCTGAGTTCAATAAATCTGAAATCTATATCTAAAATAATAATAATGATGATAATAATAATAATAATAATAATAATAATGCCAGAGCACCTCTCATTCACACCCTCAGTGTGAGTCAGACACATAAAATGGAAGTGCTGATGCCATAATTTGCCTGGTTTCACCTGTTGCATCATGGTGCATTAATGACAACAGTATTGTAAGTTTTTGTCTAGATGTGTCTTCTGTTGTAATTGTAATGAAAGACACCATGAGACTGAACTACTATATTGCATTTAGACAGCAGATAAGCAGCAATAAAAGAAACTTCATTTTCAGATCTTCTGTAGTCCGTGTAGTTGCTGTAATGATCAAACCTATAGCCTAAAATGTATTTGTCTGATAAAGTTGTTTATGTCCTTCTATCCCTTATAATTGTTAAGTAGACGTTTTCTCCATAACATTGTTAAATAGTTTAAAAAGCAAATGCTAGTCTGCAGGATTTAGGATGTGGGACAGAGCTTTAGAAGGGATTTACAGGAGGTAGTAATTGTTCTTGACTCAAATTCAATCCAGGTTTAGTTGTCCTGTGTTCCAAGTATATTTGCTTCCTCAGAGAAATCAAGTTTTACTTTCTAACATGCTAAATTGAGCTAATGTCTCAAGAGAACTCTGTAAGAGTTTGTTTTTCCTATATAGTCCATCCCCGTACAGTGTAGAGAACAAACAGTGCTGGAACAGGGACTTGTTATACAATAAGTTCGGATCAGTTTTTATTATACAATAGGGTCGGATCATTTTATCTGCGACATTATTTCTACCCCAGATAAATATTCACTCTGTATGTCAGAGAGTACATTACCCTGTCTTTTCCACAAAGTAATTGCTTTCTCTTTCTTTAAGCTGTAGGAGCAACTAGCAGTCCTAAATTGGGGGAGCGTATATGTTATCTGTATGGGGTGCATCTCTCTCTTGTTGCAATATCTTCATACATGTTTATGGGGCTCCCAATTTCATAAGTGCAATGACCCGTATGTCCCTTGTACAGGTTATATGGGTGCGCATTGTAAGATGCACATTATGCAGTACTGAAAAATAATCACAAAGACAAAGTTTATAGTTATCTATGAGTATAGTTTATAGTATATTTCATATTATACCATGTTTATAATGTACTGAAATGTTTATAGGTGTAGTAACTGCAGTGTTAGCAGAGGTGCCTGTTTTTGGAGCAGGACCTGAGTTCCCTTGTGTAAGTCCATTCTAAAAGCACTCTCAGGATACTAGAGAGCCTTAATAACAGGTGTGAGACCTGAAATGCTCCTATCAGACGGTTTGGAAAATGAACTTGGAATTGCTGTCAGAGTGATGGCGGAAAGGAGCGGAGAATGAGGTCCTTGTGGGAGACAGCCATCAGAGTGGATCCGAGCGGCCGGTGTGAAGTTGCTGCTCAAGGTCACCCACAGACTCTCAGTAGATTGGGACGGGGGGACACTCTGCATTCCTCTCCTCCAATTCTCCGGAGACTTTTTCTGCCATGTTTGCAGGGGAAAATGGCACTGTAGCAGGCAAATCCTTTTTAGGCAGTAATGTTTCTGGCTCTTTGAATGAGTCGGTTACATAGAGACATCTATATTTAAAATGGGTGATAATATAATCATGGTATTATTGGAATAAAGAGGTGCTGCGGTGCTAAAGCTGGCAAAATTGATAAAAGAGGACAAAAGGGTAAAGTGACAATGATGTTTGATATGAGTGCATCAAGAGCTAGTCACAAGTCCATGGCCTGACCATTACTATCTGATGGTAATACTAACTATGTTAAAACATCCAAAACTCAACAGTATATGGTGAACTTCTTGTTTTCAAATAATATAGTGATGTCTTGAATAGCCAAGGTTGTACATTCAAAAGATGTTAATGGCTTTCATTTGAGCCCTGGAAGTTTGGGATTTCACCAACCACATTTTAACAATATGTTGGCCTCTGTGTCATTGTAATTATGAAACGGAATACTGTATTGACTGAAATGTGATCTACCGGTCAGTCCACCAAATACACAAGCATTTTTTGTTAGATGTTCATTCTTTTATATAATAGATGAAATTCCTCTTCTCAGATATTTCAGATTTTTTCTGTTATAAGAGTTTTTTTTCTTTTAATATATCACACTGATTTAATTTTCTCCTGTGTAAGACTTAACCAGAAATGCCAATTTGTTACTGTTAAGGTCGCTATCTGTGACATATCGAGACTGTTACCTCAGGATGCCAAGCAAGTTATAGTTCAGTATTTGATTTATTCTGCTCAGTGGAGTCTGACCCATGGCTTGTGGAATGTAGTATACAGCTCAATTTTTTCTTTCTCTTTTACTGATTCCTCAGCACCTCTTTGCTTCTTTCCGTGTCTTCAGAATATTCAGGTTATGGTTGTGGTTACAGACAGCTACTGTGATGTTTGTTTTCTTATTGTGTAAGTAAAACAATGCTCCTCTTTTCGGTATCTGTCATATGAGTGTCTGATTTAACTGTCCTTGCATATATGTTCTGTGAAATAAGAGATGTTACTTCTACGGCATTATATTTGCACTGTGAAGGTACAATAAAGTCCAGTGTCTTAACATACTAATAGAATTGAGCATATTGTCATGTTACATGGATCAGTTAAATGCAAGGATATCACTAAAGATAAACAGCAAATGGTACAGTCCTAGACTAACTGTACACCTCAAGCACGAGTAAAGGTGTAGGATTCATGACTCCATGTTCCACTCCTAAACCTTTGCACGCTTACCCTGCGTTATTGTTGTGTTGTTAAAAGATACATGGAAATGGTCTACCATGTTGGCCTTTCCCCATCTCGGTTTTGTGAGCCGGCTTAATGAGCTGCAGGTCGTGTGCAGCAAGTAGCCTTATTTTGTTAATGAATCGTGAAAAGGGCATGGTTTTTCTGATCAGCTCAGTGGCTGCCTGTCTGCCACGACACTGTGTGATCAATAACTGGAGTCATCACATAAAGTCCGTCACAATGCAGGGAGCTCCACCTCCTAATTTAACCCCTTAATATGTAGTCTGGACATGCCAAATTAATTCAGCCGGGTTTAAGCCTGGATCAGCAGGATGCAATAGCCGTTTCTGTTTATCCTGCTGGCTCCTTATGGTTGCCTAGTAGAAGAGGGTGCAGCTAGGTGATTGCATAACACAAATGGCATTTGGTTCGAATTCCTTAACCGTGATTGAGTTCAGACCAAATGGTATGCGAACACATGCAATCAGCCATTAGTTTCCGTAAATGTCAATATTTCCTTGAAAGAGGACTGTCATTATAGAAAATGGCATTATATTTTGTCACTGGCAAGGATTCATTGTGGGTCGATACAGTGCCTGATTTCCTGATCTCGCAGTGTGTAACATTGATTGACGTTGTCTCAGTCTATGGTATCGGTCTTGACTGTGCATCAGCTGAATGGTCAAACCTAAATGGCAATCTCCCCTGGCAATCCATTCCCTCTGGCTCACCAAATAGTAAATTCCTCTTGCAAAAACCATTCAGCTCTGTAACAGCTGAGAATAATCTCCTTTGCTGAACCAGAAGTAATCACAGTGGTCTGAGAGAAGTGTAGAACAGTGGATTATTGAAAAGAATGCCATTCACCTTTAGCATAAATGAACAGGTATGTTAAACATAAGCAGGCTGAAATGGCAGCCTCAGCAAACTGCTGTGGCTGCTGAAGGTTAAAATCAGAGGGGTTTCCATGTGGCAATTTTCCATTTCTTCAGCCCAATAAAGATGCTCTGCTCAGCTAATAACCTGCAGTCTTCTACTGCAATTGGAACTCCAAAGTATCTCCAAGGCAATGTGTTTTAAACTGTTGTTGTGCGATTAAGCACATTTTCTGTTTTCTTTTTTGTTTTTCTCCAGAGGCGGTACTGGCCTAATCAGTGGGGACAGCAAGTTGTGTATGCATGCATTTATTTATTTCTTTATTTTAAACTGTGTCAGTTGGAGCTAGCCATCCATTTTCCTCTTTCTCCTTTGTGTCGTCCCCCCCCGTGTTGATCTTGATGTATGCCTGTATGATGTTTTATTTATGCTGACTTTGAGGTCTGCAACAGATTTACAGCATCTGACAGCGGTGTGATTATGGGGGCAACAAGTTTCTCAATCCGGACAGCCGAGGCGTGGTTTAGTACTTTAGCAATAATTCAGGAATCTCTTATTTCTCTCTCTCTCACACTTAAAATGTTTTATTTTTTGGCACATCTTCAGCTCACACCTTCTGCAGGTTTATTCAGGTCTGAATGTCTTTTAAGTCTGGCTGTCAGTCAAAAAATGACTTGCTTTAGTCCTGTAAGCTGAATAATCAGTAGGTAACACAATAAATGTTGGTTGTGTTTCCTTCTTGCCATCTCATTTGAAGACAGAACCCCAATGCTGATGTAACTCCAGCTCATAGCCCTTGTAACAGATGATCTACTTATCTTAATATTGATTTGTTTTTCCAAAGTTACCTAACTTGCATAGCTACTGAAGCTAACTACTGTCTTTGACAGAAGACATGAGAAAGCAGTATGTGTTTTGTAAATGAAATATTTATAGCTAAGGCAAGAAAGTTATTCAACTGTAGAACGGCAGGTTATACAAAGCCTTTGTGAATATCTTTACGTGGACCATATGATTCAAAGGATTAAACCCACTGAATTTCAAATAATAAAAAAGTCTTGACTAAGGTTTTATTTAATTGATTGGACTAGTTAATCAAGTAATCACAACATCCCGAGTTCATAAAATCTAAAAGACATATCCTATGTATGATATTCAATAACACTACAAATGAATATGAAACAGTTTTTTTTTGGCTAATGTATTAGACATGCTATCTCTAGTCATTTGGTAGGCTGGGAAGTTTTGATAGTGTTTTTGATTGCTTTTTTTTTTTTTTTTCCCCAGTAGACACTATTCAGGTCTGTCAAATCAACTATATTGTCTACTTAAAACTTTCAACTTGCCACAACATACAGCATGATTACTGACAATTCTTTATTGCCACACAATATCTCCTGATGTGCAATTATGAATATGATTATCCTTTCATGCCTGTTCTGTTGCCTTTTTGTATTGAATTTAGAATACTAATTGGGTTTAAATATGGTTATTGTTTGACTCCTACTTTGTTTTCATAATTTATTCTTCAGATAAATCTCAGCATGACACATTCATTGTACGCTGTGGACTGATTTATTCATGTTTATCTACTTTTCCACAGTCATAAACGTGAGGGGCACTGCAAAGCTCAACACCCCCCCTATTTTTTACTTGAATTGAACATAACATCTTGTATCTTCTGTTTCAGATATGGTACTTGAATATGAACACAATAACATCAAAATATTGTTACCAGAATTTCCATATAATGATACCGAAATTGGAGACAGAAAAAATGTCATTTACCAGCCATTTTCCTTGACCACTTATATTTTAATATGCAGTTTTGCATTTATCGATTACTTCCTGGAGGCCTATGTATTGATTATACCGCTTATTTCCAGACCTGGAAAAGTCTGGAAAAATCATGTTGAAATGTGGGAAAAAGTTTGATATTCAATGCCATTGATGTGGCCACAGTTTCAACAAGAATTCTGCATTTTTATTCATTCCAGGATGCAAAGACCATGAATATTGATTGATGGCTCCGCAGCAGAGTAGTCATATGCTATAACCTGGGGTTTTTCGACAGGGGCTTTCATGGCCTTCGGCAAGGGTGAACTGAGGTAAAAGGGGTTGTAAGGAGTGCATTAAAGCTGGAAATGTAGGTGTTGCATTCTGAATAGAAACTAAGAAGCTAATAGAAACACAATTAGCTACACCTGAAGAAATAAAAATAGTATTTCAATTAAGAAAATTAGTAAAGAGAGTCAAAGAGTACAAATTCAGACACTCAACTCATGAGCAGTGTCTGTCTCTGCTTGATCAGAGCTGAGGTCCCTTTTCAAGTCGAACATTTCATTGAATGAACTTGTAACGACTTTTAACCTAAGCTGCCAAAGCACAAACCAAAAAAACTCAGTTTAGCAGGTCTGGAAATTGAGGTCTGGAAAAATCTGGAACTTTGAAATGTGAGAAGTGCAAGTACATTGAAAGTATAATATCATTGTTAATGTTTATGTCAATGTTATAACATCTTTTAAAACAGGAAAAAAAAAAGATATTAATTTGCATTAAAAAGGCGCCTAAGGTTCAACTATAAGAAAATTGAATCCAAGTACATTTTGTCTGAAAGTACCAAGCAATTATAAATCATCATTGCAAAGGCTACTGATATGATGTGTTTGGTACATCTAAACACACACACCCTGGTCTCTTTTCAAATGCATATTTAATGCAAAGCTTAGACTTATTTCATTGTGGCTCTTACCCCAGATGAGATCTCAACTTCTATATTTGGTAATTCTGTTGAGAATGGAACGCATTGTTCAAACTTTTCTCCTGCTAAGGCAGTATGACAGTGTAGTACATTCTAGCCCTTTTAAGCTCATTATGATGGAATCTGTCTGCTTTTACTGATTTACTGTACTGTAAGTACTCTGTACCATTTGTTTGCCTGCATTTGCAACAGACCTGTCGTTATGTTAATGTTTAATCATCAAATCCAGTGGATATCACAATCAAAAGTTGGGGGACATAAAGTGTTTTTTTTTCTCTTATTTTAATCCTTTTATTCTTGTTTTCATCTTTCATCTGTCCTCTGTGCTTGTGTTCTTATTTAATATCTATACATCTGTGTCTATAAAGAAAAAAAATAAAGAGAATCTTTTAATCTGTCAACTTTTTAAGTATTGTCAGTTATGGTGTTATATACAAGCTTATGAGTATGGTCAGCTTTTTACTGGATGCTCTATTTGTGGGATGTTTCCATATTTCTGTGTTTCCATTAAGAGACTAAAAACAGCAAAAGCTCTACTGCAGTTCTATCACAGTTTAATGCAATCTTTTGTTAAGATCCTCTTCTATAGCTATTTTTTGCACAACAGCTAATGCACTTTTGTCATTATTAGTCTCTCAATTTATCTTTCATCATTCTGGAGGATACTGCGTTGGTTGCTTTATTGACTTTCATAACCCTGTGATATTAAAAATACTGTTTTTGCCTTGATTAGGGACACTATAAAGCACTATAAAGTAATTATATTGCTTTTTTAACTATTTTAACTATAGAAATATGGAGACATTCCACAAACTGAGCATCCAGTAAAAAATGACCATATTCATGAGCTTATGTGTAACACCAGAACTGACAACACTTCAAAAGTTGGCAGATTAAAAGATTCTCTTTTTTCTTTTCTTTTCTTTTTTTTCAAAAGGATTTTTTTCTTTTCTTTTTTTTTCATTTATGTTGCAGGCAGTCAGATGTTGGAGATGTATAGCTATGCTCTTGATGAAGGAAGCTGGGAATTGCCCAGCTGTCAGATCTGCTCCACTATCTGTCTCTGGGTCTGAAGCAAATTAGACTTATGGTCTCGGAGGTGATGGGGTCCCTGCTGTCATTGCTGCCTTCAGAAAATGTGTCCCTTATTGATGAAAATTCTTTTTAATCTGGAGAAGTTTCAGCTCCTCACCCTCACCCATTCACGTATGTTTCAGTTGTTATTGAACATAGGACGTGGCACAGCCTGTTGTTTTAGTGTTACACAAGGCTCTGGTAGGGAAATATATTGGACTTTTCATAATTTATTGGTTGTAGTAGTATTAGTTGTAGTAGTGGAAGTAAGTATATGTAGTGGTATTGCAGGAAGCAGCAGTTGTAGTATCAGTAATGCTCTGGTAGTCAAAAAGAATTACACAACTCGTATAGAAAAGAGCTGTGACAATTGATCTGAAGCCTTAAGCCTGAGATTAGCATAGGCAGGAAATGATGGCATACAATAACAGGAGAGTGCCACTTGTCTCTGTGCTGGAAGTATAAATATATGGTTTGCAGCAGAAGGAACTCAGGTCACGAGAGGTACAACATGGTATGCAGTACCACAGGGATACCCACAGACTCAGACCAGACCAGACTCATCTCACATTAAGACCATTTTCTCATGTCTCATTTATTGTTCTGCATTGAACCTCAGTGATGAAATCTAATCATGGAACCAAGCAACAACATAAAAAACATCTTTTAGTAGTAATATGCACTTCTTGATGTGTACTTGGAGTATCCAACCACATACCTTCCCTTTGAATAATTTTCAAGTGCTTATGGACCTGCAATAAATGTGTAGATTCTTTTCATGGTCCAATAAGAGATATTAGAATGCAATAATGGGGTAAGCTACACAGAATGTTTGAGAAAACACAACTATGGTCGATGAAGACAATGTCAGCTCAGATGAAGTAAATACAGCCCATGGTAATGGTTTTTAAATGTTTTCAAAGAACTAAATATATGGGGCTGACAATATCAGAATAAAAATATTGAAATGCAAACAAAAACAATGCTGTTTCCATCAATAGATAATGCTGTTTTTCTAGTGCATACAGAAAGGGCCTGGGTCCCCTTGAGATGCAGGTTCCAACAACTCATTCATACCGCTCTGACTTTCTGCCAGGCTTTTGAACTGTGCTTGTCTTCCACGTTGCCAGGGGACCCAAATATTGAGAGACGCTGTCTGTTTGCAGTCTGAGAGTCACCCTTTGGGAGAAGAGCTCTCTCCCACCTCTCCCTGCATGACCTTTTCAAGCGGTCAGGTCAGAATGATTTTCTGTCACATCAGTGTGAGGCGGGTTCAAAAACACTCTCAGCGGAGACTTAACCCCATTGTCACCTCCGCTCAAGCCCCCCTTTTTAAACCTGCCTTCAGCAGCAGAGATCAGCTTGTGTGTGTCAGTGTCCTACGGCCAGCGACATCACCTCCCGGACTCATGATAAGTGCTTGATTATTGCCCGTGTGAGGTCTTTTGCTCAGTGAGCAGATTGAATCTCTTGTTGAGAGGTTACGCCGCATGGTTGTGGGTTTGAACCTTGCCTGGACAGCATCTGGTTAATCAGTGAACAAGCTTTTGCATGTTATCATATGGAGTTCCTTGCACCCTCCTCAGATGATAACTCATGTCTATCATGGTTTATTCTATGTTTGTGTCTCCAAAGAAGCAAAAGTGGAAGAGGGTGATGACATCTGTTCGTCCACGGTCCATAAATGCCACAACATAATCATTTGTATAACAGATTTATAATATACTGAAGCTGTAAGAATTGTAAATCAGTTGGCTGTAAAGCAAATTAAAGTGATGCAGTGTAAACAGGTATTCACAGGCTTCCTTGCACCCTCTATTGTATTCCTAAATTAGTGGCTAGAGTTAAGTTTGTTAATAATCACTTCATTATTTATTGTATTTCAGATGCTTGCAATAAGCATGGTGACAGTGCTCCCAATTTGCACAGCTTGATTTGTTGCAGTTTTAGTTCACTCTGTTGCAAGTTAGGTCACTCATTGAAAGTTACAATGTTAATGTCTCCCAGCATGCAATAATACATGACTGCCAAGCTACAGATGAGGTGTGATAACCAGAGCAAGAGCCTGACACCAAAGAGTCACATGCTCTGTTCATTCAGATACATCCTTATCTGAACTTTTTAGATGCTGCTTTAAGGTTTTGAAGTCCAAATGAGGAATATTTTACAGGTGATCATTGTTCTCTGGTCTCAGTAACTTTTATACTAAAATGTGATTTATGATATTTACTCCTTTTTCATGGTTGCATCCTAGGAGGAAAAAAAGGGTTTAAAAAACCTTAAGCATCTGAATACTGTATTTTCACACTGCTCTCATTGTGATACGATTCAAAGGGAATTGGCTGTTTAGCTTTCCTCCTTGGCAATGACCCTGATTTCTTTGCTTATCACACACACTGGCTGAGGTGGCAGAATAAAAGGAAGAATAAAATAGTTGATTCATTGTCTGCTGTAATTCACAATACAGCTCGCGAGCTGGGGAGGATGATGTTTAATTATTTACGATCTTACCAGGTGAAAAAAGATGAACAGATAATTGAAAAGTAAAACTGAAAAATTATGTTTGCTCTGCTTTTGTCAGTGATTTACCGATGATTGTGAGGCGTAACTTAAAATGAGTGTAGGTTTCTTCTATTACAGAGGATCAGTAGGACATGCCACTGTTGACTTACCACTTGAGATGTATGAACCAAGACTGAGAAATATCACACTGAGAACAAGGAACTTGCATAAAGATACGGAACTGATTTCCAAACTAATCTTCCAATCTAATCTGCTATTAACATCCAAACCTTTACTGAACATTGAGAATAAATCTAATCTTCAGTTTGAACTGTGTTTGGACTACAACCCACTCTATCATGATGATGTTATGGCATTTGAAGATGTAAGTCCGTTGCAAAGCATCATGTACATTTTTGCTAACAATATAGTAATGCTTTAACTTGATTTGTTCTTGTTTTGACAGTGTTAACTCCTCCAAAATGGCTATATAAATAAGGTTGCCAGTGGACTCAATATAATACTTATATAAGAGCCTGAGTCAAGCTGATAATGATAATAATTGTCCAGAATGATTGTAAAAGTGTCATTATCTGAGCCTTGTGAAATGGGAAAGCATCATAGGTCATACCGATGTGTCTGTATCCTGTGTTACCAATTTTATCATATGCTACAGTTGTCAATAACCATGGCAATGATTAATAAGCGCGGTGCTTGCTTAAATCCATGAATAATGTGACACGAAAAAGTGGAAAAAAAAATCTCAGAGTGCAGTGTTGGTGTAATTTACATTGGGATCCTCTTGGTAGAGCAAAATAATTAGCTTCTAAAGCTCACTGCTCTTTTGCACTTGTGTTTCTGTACTCTCATCCTAATGAGGTAACACTTTCAATTTGTTACTTGAAGAACAGTCCACATTCAAGGGCAGATTCAGGCTTGACATATGCATGTGTAAATGCTTCTGGGGAGGGTTGTGCGCCTCTGAGCGCATTCAAACATGGGCAAGCCCCTGTGTGGGAGATGTTTGTTGCGGGTGTTTGCCTAAGATGAGGGTGTGTTGCACAAAATGAGACTGTGTCTCATTATCATACAAGACACATACATTTTGACTTGAATCTTAAGTTTGTTTTCTCACCGCGACCTTTCCCCACAGGAAAAGTCATGCACCGCAGTGGCTAACCTGTGTATTAACAACATTGTTGATAACAAAGTCCAGTGAAAATAAACACAGAAAATGGAGTTGCTATTTGATACATATTGAAATTTTCATTTGGATAAATTCACCCCATTGGATAATGCTGCATAACTGGACTATCAATGCAATGTTGAACTTTACTGTCTTTGAACATGCCACAATATTCTCTCTGTCATCTGAAACTTGGAGGCACAATGTATAAGACACAGTCATTGATGATTTTGTGTTTGTATATATATACATACATTTTTTTATCCATCATTGTAAATACTGTGCACACCTGTTGTCTGTTATGTGCACCTGCTATGCATAAACACCTGTCTTCCTTGTACATCTTGTCCTCTGCTCAGTTGCTTACCTCCTGTCTTAGTTGTGAAACATGTTTACTTTTCAATAAATGTGCCACTGGTATTTCAAATGCTTGGAAAATGGAAATGCTTCTTTCAGCAGTGCTGAAAAATTTCTGACTCATGACAAGTCATTTTTTCAGTTTTCTAAGAGGCTTAGTTTATGTGTATTGTTGGTGTGATTCACTGAAGGAGATAATGAAGTGTAAAAACTGCATGGGACTCACCATGCACAAGTGAGCTAGGAAAAAAAGGTTTAACATGCTGTGGAAGGATTCAATTCAAAAGGGGAAGAGCACATTTGCAAGACAGTAAGCTTTTCAACATTTCTACTGTTTCTGCAATAACTGTGCACCTAATTACCCCAGTGTTAAATTAATTAACTGTCACAAGCAACACTGTCAAAGATGTTTTTTTTTTTTTTTTTTTTTTTTTGAAGGTTTTTGGTGTGAGTCTTTCAATTGGTCAAATTGTCATTTTATGTGTCCACATACTTTTGGCTATATATATAATATATACATGTGTGTGTGTGTGTGTACATATATACACACACACACACACACACACACATACACACTGTATGGCCAAAAGTATGTGGACATCTGACCATCACACCTATATGAGCTTATTGGACATCCAATTCCAAAACCATGGGCATTAATATGGAGTTGCCCCCCTTGCAGCTATAACAGCCTCCACTCTTCTGGGAAGGCTTTACACAAGATTTTGGAGTGTGTCTGTGGGAATTTGTGCCTATTCAGCCAAAAGAGCATTTGTGAGGTCACGCACTGATGTTGGACGAGAAGGCCTGGCTCGCAATCGGCGTTCTAATTCATCCCAAAGGTGTTCAATGGGGTTGAGGTCAGGGCTCTGTGCAGGCCACAGGAATTCCTCCACACCAAACTCGTCAAACCATGTCTTTATGGACGTTGCTTTGTGCACAGGGGCACAGTCATGCTGGAACAGGAAAGGGCCTTCCCCAAACTGTTGCCACAAAGTTGGAAACATAATTGTCTAAAATGTCTTTGTATGCTGTAGCATTAATGTTACCCTTCACTGGAACTAAGGGGCCTAGCCCAAACCCTGTAAAACAGCCCCAGACCATTATCCCTCCTCCACCAAACTTTACAGTAGGCACTGTGCATTCCAGTAGGTAGCACTCTCCTGGCATTCGTCAAACCCAGATTCGTCCATCAGACTGCCAGATAGTGAAGCATGATTCATCACTCCAGAGAACACGTTTCCACTGCTCCAGAGTCCAGTGGCGGCGTGCTTTGCACCACTCCAGCCGTCGCTTGGCATTGCGCATAGTGATGTTGGGCTTGAGTGCAGCAGCTCGGCCATGGAAACCCATTTCATGAAGCTCCTGATGCACTGCTGACTTACCAGTTTTCCACAATTTTTTGAGTACCAATTACAGTAAACACATAATTGCATGACTTAAATGTTTTGTCTGATATTACATTTAATTTTGAGAAGTGGCAATTATCCCATGCTCCCAAACTGCCACATAATATTGTTGACCTGAGATATGTAAAAAGATTGTATTTACATCATCTTCCCTATAGTTTTGCTAGTCTTGTTCTCCCTAAGTCAGTCTTTTAGCACATTTATTGCCCAGACAGTTGCTTTCCTGGTGTTTTATCAGACCTATACTTTCAACCACATCACATTCCCCACCATTTAGTATCATGAATGTTAGTATCTTATGTCTCTTGTCATTTCCAGAGATTCACTTTCTAGGCACAGAATGTTATCGGGCTGCAGTTATCATTTTTCCATGCTTCAAAATCTACTTGCCATGTAAACAAAGAAATGTCAGAAAAATCATCCATTTTGTATATGTAGTGTAAGGCTCAGGGACTGAAACAATGTAACATACTCAATTAATGTTGATACTTTGATGCTAAGAAAAAATGTAAGACATAAGTTTAGAAAGACAGTTAGGCAAGAGTTTCATCACAACTGTGCAGTTGTCATGTTTTGCTGTGCAGTTTCTTAATCAACACCTCTGCATTTAATCAACACCTTTCAAACATGCCAACCAATCAGAATTGAGTGTTTATCCAAGCCATGGTATAAAATTAATTATTATTCTTGTAACATAACATTACTTAATGTGTGAGCCAATTTTCAGTCTACTGTCAAGCACAAAGTGTTTGCGCTTTTGTTTTAATTACCAACAGCTCAATGTACATCATAGATTGTTGTCATCTGGGTGATCTGCTGCTACAGCATGAATAGTAATAAGTCCCTCCTCTGAGGGAAGGAAAGTGCTCTACCTAGCATAGCCAGTACTAATGTGTGGAATGCAAAAGAGCCCGATATTATTAGTGGGGGACCTACCCAACTTGATCCTTCTGGTATTAAACAAGAGGAGAGCACGTCCTGTACTTAAAATGAACACAGTGAATGTGAGAAATCCGCCCAAGCACCCAGCCATATGTTATAAATCAGGCTAGAATGTGAAGTTGGCCACACAGCAATGCAGACATTGAACCAAAACATTTTCTCCAGAGCAACACTTTGGTTGTTAGAGGCTTTGCATTTCAGCCATGGGTCATAAAGTTAGTCACCTTACTTAAATTCCATATTTAGATTCCAGCCTTCCAAGCAATGACTGTTTGGAGCTCGGAGGAGGCAGTACTGTGTAATACATTCTATATTCTTTTTCAGTTACATAGGTCTGGAGAAGGTTAAAGTGAGCTGCTCCTACAGCTGTTGTGGAGATCAGGCAGAAAGAGAAATATAGACCTTTTTAGTGATAGCAGATGTTAAAATCTCAGGAGTTATTATGGACATTTTTTAATATTCCCCTGTCCTGGACCTGTCAGCCAGTATTCAGCAATAAAGGAAACCCCTAGTTATTGTTTTATTAGCATCAACCCAGTAACAGCCTTGCTTTAAAATCCTTTAAAGGATTCAGAGCATCCAGGCCATTTGGATCATAATAAACAGTTAATTGTGCCATAAAACATCGGATCTGCTCTGACTAACCACATTTTGTGGAGCTCAAGTGAATCTGTCCTGTTTTCTACTTACAGCGTCCTCTTTACTTCACACCAATTTTATTCATAGCCTAAATTAAACAAGCATAATCTGCTGTGGAAAAAACTGTAAATTTTGGATCAATTCTCCCATTTTTATTGAAAAAGTCATACTTTAATCTTAATATCATTGCGCACTGCAAGTTGGATATTCACAAATAATACATGTTATTCCATAAAACATGATGGTAAAAGGTAAATATAGCACTGATAGTTCAATTACAAGAGTATCATCCTGGAAATATCTATGGTTTGTAAAACCAAGTGTTCCTCACTACTTATGACTGAATTTATTAAAAATGTATTTGACCATAGTTGGGTCAAATACATTTTTTTCACCATCATGCACAAATATACCATTTATGAGAGAGTGTCAGGTGGAATCAAGCTTTTATTTGACTCATTAACTAAGGTCACTACTTATCTGATTTGTTTACATTATACAGATTTTGGTTTGTAAGTTAGGCAGGGTGTGTGTGTTTGGGGGAGGGAGAGGGAGGGTGCAAATCTCTGAAATTATACATCAGCTATGTTAAGTGGTTTTAAATGAAAATGGTATTGATGAGGCAGTAGTTCATACATTGTGTACATTGTACTTTATGTATATGGAAGAAAAGAAGGCAGTTCTGAAGTGATAATTTGATGCCTTTGTGAAATACCTAACCCTGGAAATGTCTTAATATTTAGTGGATTTTGGACTCAATGTGTTCAGTATTCAATCGCTGCAATGAAAATGTACAGCTATGAGTTTAAGCCTTGAACTTAATGTCAAATTAATGACTATGGATCTTGTCGACAATTTAGTCATACTTTAGTCAGTCTTGTTGCTATTAGTGCCCAAAGAAACCACCTGTAATTGAAGGTTATCTCTGTTCTAGTGGTTTTCGGGCTTTTTTTCCTTTGAGAAACAATTGCATTTGAAGAAACTCTCTTATGTACACAAACAAATTATGTAAAAGTAAAGTAAAATCTTTTTTTTTTTTTGGAAAGGATTTCTTCAGATATGTTATATTTTACTTATTTTATGTGACAGACAGGCCCATTTGGTATGGCACGACATCAGACCAGCCTGGATCTCAAGGCCCATAAGGGAGCAGCCTGCACCGAGTACTAAAAGATGTGAAGGGAACAAAATAACCATTTTTCAGCAGTAGCTTTTTTTAGCTTTTTACCTTTTAAATACAGATCCAAAATGATGGCAATTTGACTTGTGGCATTTTTTGTATGTTGTCACAGGTGTCTCAGCAGAAGAAATAAGAGGGGCTTCACTGCAGTATTTCACAGTCTAAGGCACAACTTTCCTCACTAAGACAAATATATTGTCATTCCTCAGAAGATGTTTCATCTGAACAAGTACTGGAATGAATATATATATACAAAATATTCATTACAATATGTAAATATTAGTATCTAGTAGCAACATCACACAACAATAATCAGTTGAGAGAAGGGACTGAAAACAATTATTGATAATTTGGTGTTTCTCTGAAAGCATTTATCAGATTTGTTCTCTCATTTGTCATAGGCCAATTCAGATTTATTTATAGCCTTATTCCTCATATGCTATAACCTCTGTTGATTGATTTTTTTTTTTCTTAAGGGGCTTTGTTAAAATCCATCATTTCTTACTAATGGTTCCCAGACCATTCTGGCAAAATGAGCCTTTCCTGATTTTTCATAGTTTGCTTCAGTCACGGGTTAGCAGACCCGAACACCCACCTGCCCCAACCACAGTCAGCCCACCACAGTGCAAGACCAGGTAGGTAGCAAAAACCCCCAAACTTTATTACAGTTAGGTTTAAAATCTTACATAAATGTAGTTCATTTAAAGACAGCACACCCTGGAGTCACCCCCTTTTGCCTGCTCCTCCCACTGCAGGCCCCAGCAGAACCTTGCCCCCCTCCCTCCTGAAGGATAGCGCCCCCCACAGGCAAGTGCACACACTCCAAGCCACAGCACATGGTGGTCCCCTCACACCCTCACACTCTGGCAGGTAAACACTGCAAATTCCCCACACAAGCTGCAGGTGGCACCTCCCTCTGGCTAGGGTGAGCTGGTCCAGGATCGGGGACTGACCAGGTGGGGGGGCACAGGCTGCACTCACACGCACACACACACACTTGATACAAAACAGGCGTTGCTGCTAATCGCTTCTCCCCCAAGCAGCAACGCCAAAAATAAAAACAAAACTTAAAACCAAACACAAAATACAAAAGAATCCCCAAAAACACCCTCATGTCCCCAACAAAATAGAGTCCCTTGGCTGTCCGGACGCCAGGCTCCAAGCAGTTCTGTGTTGCTGGGTGGGATTATGCTGCCTCTCTGATCTGATCCCTCGCCGCCCCTGCAACTCCTGCGAACGTGAAGAGGGAACTGCGAGATCCGGCATAGCCACCCTTGGTCACACACACACACACACACACACACACACACACACACACATTGTGCATGACTAAATGTAACACATTCCTTACGAAAAGCAGGGCGGATGCTCCTGCTATTTACGCCAATTGACCAGCTGGGTAGCAGCTTCTCTGCGGCAGGTCTGAGGTCGAAAACCTTACTCCTCCCTGGGCTCTCTGCTCCGGCTATGTTCCGGCCTGCCAGAGTCCTGCACACACACACACAAGCATGCGACCAAAAAAAGGAAAAAAAAAAAAACAAAGAAACTAATGCAACCAAAGAAAAAAAACCACACAAAACAACTTAATACACGCCACAACAGAGTACTTCCCCCCCCACACTCCTGCTACCTTTCTCCAGGCTGCTGTCCCCTTACCACCCCAACCAACTGCTTTTTAAAGGCTGCGAAGCTCCCCAACACGCCCAGCTCACAGGTGCCTGGCATAGCTTGCTTGTTATTCAATCATTCAATAATCGCTGTGCCACACCCACATGCAACTCCCCGGGCTGCCCAAACCACCGCCTGACACTTCCTTTGAATTGTTGTCCATTGCAGTGGTCAGAATGGCTGAGCCGTTCTGGTTGCAGTCTCCCCCAGGAGGTTTGGTGTTTTGGTGGCTGATCAACTGATCTTGAAATCAGAACAAGGTAGATTTGATTCCCATGTGGGGCATCATTGTTATACCCTTGAATAAGGTGCTCCACTGCCTCACCAAATATTCAGCTGTATATGATATGTAAAATCTTAGACACATACAGTAAGTTGCCCTGTATAAGGACATCCTCTAAGCAAATAAGTAATATAATGTCCATGTATATCAATATATGGCTTTGTCTTTCCATTACAGCCTAATTGAGAATGGTAATAATCTGATCTAACAATATAAAATGTCCCACTTGAGGAAATGTGGTGCCTGGAAATTAATAGCTATTGATCAGCAGCACTTTGCCATTCCACTCCATCCTTTTCTCCTTTAGTCTGGCATTGATTCCTGGCAACACTTGGGATTGCCATCGACCCTGGTCTAATGTGTGACCCCGGCCTAATGTGTCAACTGCCTGTACTTAACATTAAAACATATCCATCCACTGGATTGCCACTGAAGCCATGCTAGGAACTGAGCTGTAAGCATGAGTCAAACACAAAGCAACATTGGGTCCTTTTGAAAGCTGTCTGTGGAACACTGGAGTGGTGGGAGTGTCCAAAAAGCACATAACATTCACATCTTCCACATCCTAGCTCCAGGAAGACATTAAGAAAGGCCTGGTCACCTGCTAAGTTAGAGTGTGATTGGTGAGGTAATAAAAGAGGAGCCAATCTGCCAGAGATCCCTTCATTGGCTACTGCCCTCAACTTGGGAGCATATGGCTACAGAGAGCAATGTTTCAGGAGTTTGCAAAAACACTCACAAGGACACGTGGCTTTGGACCACACTCCTGGATTTGACTTTGAAGAGATTTAGATTAGGTTGGTGCATTATGGTATTTGTTTTGGCCTTTTGCTATCATGCCCCTTGTGCTAGATGAATTTAGAGGGATATCACTTATTTTGCTGAATTTACTTAAGGTCTTATATACACCATACATAGCATGGACCGTGTAACCGGTAGGGCCGGTACGGCCCGGGCCCTACCTACTTTCCTACTTTTGAACATCAAACGTAAAAAAAAAATTCAATCTATCGGTAGCCACATATCCTTGCTGTCCGGCGGAAACCTCGTATCTCCATATTTGGTCTTTTTTTTTTCATAAATCAATGCTATTGGTCACCCTTTACGTCTGTTGGTTTTACAAATATTTAACCAATGAAAAGTATTAAAAAGAGCTTGTCACTAAATATCGTAACTCCATTGGATCCTCAAAATGTCGGCAAAACCTCATAGCTCCACCCCGCCTCCATCTTGAATGAAGCAGAGCTGAAGGTAACCAGTGAAGAGGCGATTTCGTCTGACTTTGTCTGACGTAAATAGCTCAATAAAATGTTTTCCACTTAGTCCTAAGTTGCAAACTCAGTTAAAACTATGCAGTGTACCTGTTTATAAAATTTAGCTCTGTTCTTAACATTGTGATTATAGATGGAAGTGTTTGCTGAGGAGACTAGCGTAGCTAGCTGGCGATGTGACAAGAAATCATCAGATTATTCATAGCCTTTCTCTCGCTAGCTAGATCAATCCCTACTTCATTGAAAGTAATGCTTATTAGAAAACTCAGTTAAAACTCTGTCCACTATTGAAACGTCGATGATAGATGAAGCTAGCTACAGGCCTACTGTAGAATACACAGCAGTAGTAGGCAGATGTTTGGAGACAGTCTTTGGTTGTTTGCAATGCAAGAGCTGCAGTGCATGGCTACATAAAGAAATGGTTGTTTGAATAAGTACAGCGTTTTCTTTACTCAAGAAACACTAAGTCTATAAAGGCTAATGTTTAATGTATTTGAGGCCTGAGACGTGGGAGCACCACGGCAGGTTAGAGTGCAGTTTAGTCTAGCATTTGCCGTCTAGTCATAGACAATATTGTCTTCAATAGCCTGTTCATAGCACTTAATCTTTTATAACAAGAGATTTTGGCCAAATGTATTCAACGACAGGAAAAACTGAGCGCACACCAGGGATGTAACGATTATCGGTGTTACGGTAAATCTGATAAGAATTACCGTTTATGTTTAAATTAATCAAACTATCTTGGTGGATTATCGCGATGTGAAAAAAACAGCCTCATCCAAGTCTCCCGAAGCAGGCATGCATGCGTAGCTGGTAACGTGGGCTTCTTGTTTGAAGGCATGGCGGAAGGAGGAGATAGCAGCGCTCAGGACCTTTTTCAGCCCTCTAAGAGGACTAGGTCCGAAGTATGGGCGTATTTTGGGTTTTACTAGAATGCAGAGGGACGGCTGGTTGAAGACAATTATCCTATCTGCAGAGCATGCAGGAAGAAAGTTGCCAAAGGCAGCAACACTACAAATCTACTGCCCCATCTCTGTGACCATCATCCACAACTTTACAGCCAATTCAAGGTAAGTGAACGTTAGTTTAAATACATGATGTGAGGACTTCGGTTTTAGGAAGATTGCCATGTTTTGTCTGTCTAACTTGTTGATAACTTGTCAATGATGTATACCGAAGCTTTGAGCAATATCTACCCTCCTAAAAATGCGACAACGTTTTCGGTGGTGTAATATTAACGTTAATGGAGCCAACCAAGACACTTAGTAGCTAGGCTAGCCTTGAGGCTGGATGCCAATTTGAATTTCGTTTAGCTTACATTTTTAGTAACATATTCTTGCAACAGAACACCGTGTAGACCAGTATTTCCTTGTATGCATTTTGTTCTTTTACTTCTTAATTTGAACTCTACAATCATAATTCAGTTAACGTTAGCTGATTTTGCTAGTCACAGCCTGGCTCTGGACCAATGCATTTGAAAACATGTAATAGGCCTATCTGCAATGTAAGGTGATCCATTTAAATGGAGTGAACTGAACACATGTAGGCTAGCCATTCGCTTTCTGTTGATGTGGAAATTAAGCAACCAGAACAGTCAAATGTATGATATTTAGCTATTGTATGTTAATATTTTAATATCAACATTACTATCCATATTAATGTTGGCTGTAATACGAATTCTAAATGACATTGTTATTCCCTTTTTTTACAGAAAGGGCATGCAGTGGGCCAACCAAGTACAAGTGCTACTGGTTCAAGTACAGTGCCGCAGACAATTGAGCCGGCCTTCAGAAAACAGTTAGCTTATGCACCTGATTCAAAGAATCCTCAAGACCTCCTCAAGATAAACAAATGTCTGCTGTACTGACTGGACAATCAGTTGTTTTGTGTGTGTATCTGATCTGATTAGAATTATAACTGGCCTTGTTTTATTTAACAATATACATGTACTTGTCAAGGCAAAAAATGTATTTTAGGCACATAATTAAATGCTCTCAATCTGATCATGAGTGTTTGGCTTGTTTATTTTGACAAGGTTGCTTTGCTCTCTCTTGTGTATCTTGTATGTCTGGTTATGTTCTAATGACATTGTCATAACATAGCATCCCTGCTGGAGTGACATATTAGCAATAAAATCCTAATACGTCTGTGGTCTGATCATTAGTAGCTGATGTGTGCATGTTTCACTGATCATTCAGGCTGCCTATAAAATAAAATTAATGAGGTGAGAAGCCAATATGTTCAATACAAGCTATCACCAGCAGCACTGTACTGAGCAAGCGGGTCATGGCAGATGTTTAATTTCACCAGATACACAATAATGACTGGGAATTTCACAAGAGGCGAACTCACTTGCCTGTAATAAATACCTTTATGTAGAAATTACTGTGCTCCTGATCTGAGTTAACTTAGGGTCATGCAACACAATGTTAACCTGTCCTCTCTTCTGGCTACTGCATATCTGGTTTGCAGTGTAGAAAAAAAATGGTATCAGTTTCTGCAAACAGGAGCAGAACAACAGTGAGGCATGGATGGTGATTGATTCCTGACCAGTACAGCCCCCAGCCCCGTTGAATGACTCTGTCTGGCATATTGTCTTTAATACAAATGGTCCGTTTCACTTGGAGAAGATTAGACCTGGCCTGTTTACAGATAACGAAGAGCAAATCGATTCTGAGGGATTAGGTAAAAGTTAATTGGACTTTTGAGCGCAATCAGCTCCTGAACATTAGCACAGTGTCATGCCCATGACAGAGATGGTAATACATATTTATGAAAAAAAAAAAAAAAAAAAGTTTTTAGGTAAAACTGAATTGCTCAGTTTTGTTTTTTTATTATAGACAAATGGGGCCACCCACTACAGAATACAGGCACAGTTTCAGCAATAGCAGTCAGCACAAGGCCATGAGTGGTTTTGCCATAGATGGTGTAAAGACCATACTTGCACTTATATTCTTGTGTTTACCAGCAACACCTGCCTAGCAACAAGAAATTTGATATCCCTTTGATACCTCTTCACCTGATTGACTATGCGGGGCGGTAGGCACAAGCTGTGCTGTGACAGTTGAAATATTGCAGCTCCTGTGTATGTGTGCCCCTTCGCTCGCCTCTGAGTCTCTCTGCCGCCAGCTCTCCACGGACAGTAATGAGTTTAATTGTGTGATGCCATGATGTTCCTTGTCTGCGTGAAGCCCCCTAACACACCTCATGCCGGGCATGAATTGGCACACAGCTTGAGGCAAGCTCTGTTGTTTGTTATTGCCAATTCATCCAGGGCTGTTCCGACATGTCTGTGACGTGTTGTCTACAGCTTGCGCCTCCCAATTTAGTCTGAAAAAATAGGGACTCCAACAATTCATTGAAGCTTATTAAATATATATATATGAAAGCCATGAGCTTGTTTGATTTTTTGTTTATTGGTGGTGCCCTGGTAGGTGGTGTGTGTTAATTGGAACATAGGAAAACTGAAAGTAGTAGCTCTTTTAAATTTTTAAATTTAATGCCAGTCCTTAACATTGAATGATAACATGTGATGGGACCTCAATAATCTGAGAAACTGCATTTTGTAAGGGCTAGCCATGTGATATTTTCAACAAAGGCATGCAGCCTAGATTAAAAGCTATTTTAATAAACCTTTTCTTCAAATGATAAGTGGTGCAATGTAATATTTTTCTTTGAAAACAATTATTGTATTTGGAATGTGTATTTTTTATTTGTTTTGCTTGTGTTTGTCATGGCTTGTCTGACTGCTTACTGTGACATGGTGTCAATTTTTGGACATCATCATTTATGAGGCCTCATTCCTCAGACATCAGCCGAATAGAAATCACCTCAACCATTCAGACTTTATTCTTCATTTAAGGTGGGTTCATCTATAACTCCTGCAGCCTGAATGTGTGCATACCTCAAACAGTAAGAGATTACATTACTTGCTGTCATCCTAGATATGTAATATTGCCATGTAAAGAGATGCCTTTTTAGCTCAGGTAGCTCAGCAGAACTGGTTGACAATCCATGAAACAGTATCTGTTCAACTAAGACATATGAGAATGTTTGAGATGAGGGATTTTGCATGAGACTGTAATGGATGAAGAATGAAGCCAAATGACAGAACAGGGAATAATGTCTTTTCATTTAAGGTGTGAGTATTACCAGCTGACCTTTGACAGTCCTAAAATGGACACTGAATATAAGTGATCTGATGTGTGTATTTTTGTGCTTGTTGCCTGAGCCCTCCTGAAAGAAGTGAAGTTTCTTTCTCCTCCATGCTGTCTTCTAACACTTTAAGATTAGTACTGAGTTTGGGCATGGGCCAAGTATATTTTTACATGAGGGCCTAAATGTCAAAAAGTGTTCTGCAGGTTGCTTGTGAATTCAACATTTAATTTCCTGCAGAAATTAACCTGCTGGCAAGGATCAATTAGTCAGAGTATATTAAGCATAATGACTTACAAGGTAATATCTAACAGTAACAAAGTCCAAAAAATCTTTTAACTTAATTGCAATCTCTCTTCCCTTAATGCAAACCTGTTAATTGACAATTGCATATTAGGCCTGTCTCACAACAACCTCTGCACTTGTGCAGGAGTGCTGAAGTAAGACAAATACAAGACTTGCATTAAGCCGGCTTGCATGGAGCCAACAGCTATTGTTTGCACTACAAGTCACACAACATGCTACAGTTGAGTGGTCTGTCACTGGAGGATAGGCATAACTCCACTGATGTCATCCAGGCAACTCAAAGGCACCTGACGAATCACAGTGTGCCAATGAGCGAGGAGACGAGGAAACCCTGGCCAATCTAACCACCCCTGTCCCTGGTGGAATGATGCCAGTTTGTTCCCCTGCTCTGGTAGCCCTTTTTTTTTTAAACCTGGGCCATGGGACTCGGACTACACTCAATGTGAACACCCTGCCAGGTGAGCTACTTGGGACCTCAATCCTTCCTTTTAGTTGAATGAAGGAATGGGAGTAAAACAAATGGTAGTAAGCAAGATTTCCTGTCATTTTGCGCACATTGTCAAAACATAAGAGGAATATACTTTGTCCAGTACTTGTCCAAAAAAAGAAAAAAATGTTTCTGACATAAAATTTGATAAATTGATCTCTTTTGGTTGTGTATGACATGAATAATAGTAAACTTTCTGAAGCTGTTTACCAGCTTCAGCTTCGTATGTGACCAAAATGTTCCCATATAAACACTCTTATGAGGCATTCCTTTGAAATGCGCTCCAACCCTACTGCTCACTGCTGTTGAGCTCTGTCCTCCTCATGTCTCAAGAAGCAGCTTCCTCACTCATAAGGGAAGCATTCAGCTCTGGGGACCGCTGCACACTGCAGCAAATTTGGACAACCAATCTTTGTATTTTCTGCATGCCCGGAGAACGTCAGCACACAAAGAGTCTAAAGTCTCGCCATATCCATCATCATAGTGCAGGCAGGCAAAATAATAACATTGGTGCTGGCCCTGTGAAAAGCCCTGCCATTAATTTAACGTAATGTGGCTGCCATCAGTAATGCGCAGGATTCCTGGAGTGGGGAAATAGCTGTCCAAACAGTTCCGCAAAGTGTGGCCATTGGAATGAATGCCGCCCTTTTACAGAGTGAGCCAATGTGGTTTGTCATGGTCTCCATGTAGTGCACATATAGAATGTGTATGCTAAGAGTTGATCGATTGGGCCCCCAATGACTTTTCAGTAATATGTAAGGGTTCGCATGTTGGTGATTTTGTAATGTGCATACAGATGTGAAATCACATCTTGAATATTCTGTGAGATGAAAACTAGATGCTTGCTGAATATGTTTCCATTTGTATTCCATACACACAGATGTTGGTGTACCTACTTGCTCATACTGTATCATTGTCTAATAATTATGCTTAATTTTGTTAGCTGTATATGTTCTAATAAAAATGAAATTGGATACAGTGCTATAACCAATATTATAATCCATTTTTACCAAAGCTGTTTGATGATGAGGGCTTATAACACAGTATATCCTTAAAAATCATTTGCAAAAAATCCTATCAATGTTCACACTAATTTGTATTATAATCAGTTATTGGTATTTTGTTTATAGGTCTATAGTTTGTTGGTTTGTGGTTTAAGGACATGAATACACCTATAGCTTATTTCTTGGATGTGCTGTACATTTAGCATTTAAATGTGAATTTGATCATAAGTATAGGCCTATATTTCTTGGAATGTCTGAGAAAGTTAACCTAAAGGCAATCAAGAGCCTAATTACATTTTGGTTTTAATGTGTAGCAATTTCTAGAGACAGCTAGTCAGTAATTACCACAGCATAGCATTGCTTGTTAAAATATTACCTTTCACTGCATGTGTAAGCAGCATCTAAAAGGTACGGAATTAGTTCCAGTCTTGAATTTGCCAGTTAGCCATACAATTTAATGTGTGATGTCTCAAATGACTTTTTTATTTATCATACACTAATTCAGATTGTACACTGAACACTACAACAGTGTCTAATCCTTGCTGACGGCAAACAGACTTGTTTTCATGAGTAAACTAATGTATTTCAGTCATGAGAGAAGAATAATTACACATTTACAGATTCACAAGCATTCTGATTCAAAGTAACTGTTAATGTCTCACGAAAGCTTTCTTGATGGAATGAAAGCTCAAAGCAAGTCAATTTGGATTGCAAATGTGAATGTGATGCAGCCAAAACCCCAAGGTGTAAATTGAAATAGATGTGTCTGTTAAATACAAAAATAGCATGTAAGCTGACAAACAGAGACATTGCAGTATAGTTTTGCTGTCATTTTTATCTCAATTGCATTCGGGCGGGGAGTCATACTGAGATCACACGTAGTGTTCACCTAGGCTGTGGCATAATTTTAATGCCTTGATTGCCTCCCCCAGTCCTCTATTAGCTATTAGCATTAAATGACTAAACCCTATGAACCCCACCGCTCACTACTGTAGGTCATCTAAAGCCAGAGGTTCCTAACTGAATGTCATGTGTTTTAGTATTAATTAAGCCTCATGAATATTTGAAATGTTTCAAATATGTTCTCATCGAAAGCTTTCGGAGAAGATAGAATTCAGTTGAAAAATAAATAATGCAGAGAAATATCACTGAGCAATAAGATAGATTAGATATTGTATATTATTTGTCTCCCTTGCCTCTCCTGAAAAAGGTAATAGAGCTAAAACAAAACACAAATGAGTAAACATAAGAGTGTATAAGCATTTAATTATTTATAAGTATGCAAAAATGTATGTCTTTGTAAAGATGTGCATATGGGTATAAAAGAGTACTTTCCATAAAAAAAAAAAAATCATAGGGCTAATTGTATATACAGTAGATTATCCCTTTGTGAACAGAATAGTGTGTTTTGATAGTAGCTGTACTGCATGGCTAAGTTTTAGTACGGGGGACTCAGTGACATAAAAGACCCACGACATGCTTCATCACATGTCATGTGACACTGTGACTGGTATTGGATGTGACACAAATGGTGCATGGTGTATTATGCATGCTTAATACAGCTGTTAAACCATGGTTAGGTAGTCAGTATGTATGCTTTATATAGTTGCATTTAATGTATAATGTGACCAACAAGTTTTTCAGAAGTACACCGCCACATTATGCTATCAGTCATTTTCTCCCTTTTCTACATGCTCCCAGCATCCCATAAGCACAGCTGAGTTGCTATGACAACTCAAACGTAAGCCTTGTGGATGTCTGAATCAAGTGCAAGCATAAATGACAGCATTGTTGTGTTACTGTGGACTGAAATAATGGCTTACATTTGGAAAACTACATCTAAGTTAAAGGTTGATTTTTATACTTAAATCATGAAAACTGGCAACCGGCATTTTCCTGGCATTATGCTCCAGCAGTAGTTAGATCACCTGTGTAATTGTTGTAATTTTCCTCATCTTATAATGGCTGTTTATCTGTAAAATGAACTTTTTGGGTTTGCCTATACAAGATTACTTTTCTAAGAATTAGTGTTGGGTTATCGTAATTTTAAGTTTGTCTTCCTCAGTGCACACCTGGCAGAATCAGTGACAAATGACAGGGTATAACCTCACCACTGTTTCATCACAGTCTCTATCTCATTGTCAAGATTTCACACATCTTTTTGTGTATAACTGTTACCTTGACACCAAGCTCAACATGCACCTGCATAACTTATAGTGCACAGTACCAAATATCTTTGATTACCCTCACGTTATAGAAACAAAGAGTCTGCCCCAAGTTCACAGATGTGCCCACATAGGAATTCAGATGAATGAGTTGAAATAGACTAAAGTATAAAGACATTATGACAGAATATTCTGCACTTCTCTCATATAATGAAGCAAATGTATTTTAAAATCTAGTCTGTGGTTTCCAGGTTTGGATCATGGTGTGGATGAAGGCTTTATCTCAGTTCTGCATTACTGGGCTTTGGCAGCCCTGACTTGAATTTTCTTTTAATTGTATACATGTTCAAGAATACTATGGAAATGTACTTGTATGTATTGTATACAACTATATATAAGTGGCATCTGGATTGACGCCCCAGGTTTGCACATGGTCACAGATGGACAAGATTCTCCATGCCTGGTCCCTAGTGTCACATCAGTCGCTGTGATATCATATCATGAGGCTAATGGTGCTGGCGACTAAAGTAGTTCCACAGGCTTTCTGTACCAGTGGGAGTCCAGGTTGCGACTAGCCTGTCACTTTGCGTTTCTCTCATGCTCTGCAGCATGCATGGAACATGCTAGTCAGTGTTCACAACAAACCTCCTGCACAGTTTCTTTATACAGATTACTTTGGATTGAAAAGAGTACACACCTGCCACTCTGCCTTGGTGGTTTCAGGGATGAATTATGTATTGTATAAGCTTGGAAAGAAACTTTATTGTCATTCTCTCCCCCATAACTCATTTAATAGCTGTTTGTTCAGGGAAACTGGAGGAATTGAATTCACAATTATGAAAATGGAATTCAGAAATGTGTGTCTCTGTATGTAGGAAAAAATGAAGATTGCTGTTGAGTCTCTCTCTTGTAGCCAAATATGGACCCACACATGCACATCCTACTTGCCTTTATTTGACTTAGCATATCTCAATGTGCCTTTGACATTACAGTGTGAAATAAAGGTATTTTGTGGCTGTGTGGCCTGTGAGACCTCTTAACCTCCGGAAATCTCCAAGCTATAATTCTGACCTTCCGACTGTCTGTCACTGCCTGTCTTCTCTGTTGACTCACAGTCTCTATGCCAATGCAAAAACTCAGTTTATGCCCAGAATATACTGGCTTCTGCTGATGTTGTGCTTTTGCCAGCAGGAAGTCTTTTCTCATTTGAACTCCAGATAAAGCGTCCTACAGCTCTTACTTTTTTGTTGTTGCTCTTCCAAAGTCCATGAAGTAATAGAGCATGAAATTTATGGCAAGGATTGTTTTGTTGTTTATTTCATCTACCAATGGCAGCGAGTACTCCAATAAGATTTAAAAATATTTTTTCAAAAAGTTTTTTTTTTTTTGTTAAATAATTGTGTCATTTTAGAGATATCATAGAAATATTTGATCATTAATAAATCAGATTAGACCCAGATTAATGGATAATTGACCAACCTGACTATGGCATAAATGGCAGCTCAATGTTTTGGGTAATGAGATGTCCAGCAGGATAATATATATAATCACAACAGATTTGATGAAACACGCAGTACAATATGACATCTAAGCGCACTCCATTTCATTTTGTAATAATCCTGTCTATGAGAACATCAAGTGACAGTGCCATTATATAACCAGATGTAATATGTTGTGGAAGCTCTTGCATTCCTTTTGTGTTATTTGTTCAATAGGCCAGCATATGCCACAGAGATCACATCCCAGTCTGAATCTGCAGAAATTTTTTTGATGGATTAAGCAATTTATTGTGCCATTCTCCACTGCATTCTCTCTCCCCACTCTATCCCCAAATCACAAAGACTGTGCAAAATTAAGTGCAGAATTCCCAAAACCGATACCTCTTATTGATTTACAAAGCATGCTGTTGAAAACAGTGCCCCCTTATGCTATGAGAAGCTTTGCTTTTCCAGCTGCTGAGCTAAATGTTTTTTTTTTATTATTGCTGAAAAAAGTGATACATTTTATTCAACACCATTGTGTGTCTCTGCAGTGAAATTTATTTTGAGGGGCCAGAGGCTACCCCGTGAGATGAAATCCATTTAGCAGAATGGAAATCCCAGCTGTTTTGAGCTAGATTGGAATTTAATTAGTGCATGAATCCACCTGATAATCACTTATTGCAAAGCTAAAAATATTACTTTACTGCAGTAGTGCAGTAGTGTGTTGCAGTACTCTAGATGCTTTTTCTTTTTGGTCATTCTTACCAGTTTACACCAGCACTCAGCTTCTAACTGACTTAGGCTGTTATAATGAGGATAACATAAAAAGCCAGAATGTAAGTAGTCATTGCACAATGACCACTTTATTTCCTTTATTGTTGATAGAAAAGCAACATGACCATGAACACAGAGATTAAATTAATCCAAAAAATTAAATAAATAAACAAACGGGCTATGAAATTACATACATTTTGTGTGAAACTATTTATAATGCATAGAAAAATTACCACATGAAAATAATTGGTTTGCTATTAAAGCACATTTTAAACTTTGCATACAAGCAAACTCGACAAGGCCAACCAGACAGACTGATAGAATAGTCGTATCTCTTTCATGGGTAGTTTATCTAATTTCAGGCAATGATGGAACACATTAACTTGATTTTATTATTTTTTTGTTATTAGACTGTATACTGTACCTTGATATCTGTGGGAATAAGATGAGTTGCCAACAACCCTATGGTTCAGTAATAAGGCAGCTGATTGGCAAAAACATTAATAACACATTTTATGCTGCGAAAGCCAAATTGCGTTTCTCCTGGTCCTGCAAAATGCATTGGTAATGTACAACCATGTTTATGTTTAGTTTTGGACTCTGAAGTTGAACTCTGAAGCTTAGTCAGGACAGGTGGTGTCCTCCCTGTAGCTGGAAAAATATGTGTGGTTATAAACACATAAAGGGAGCAGTCATTTCAGTGCTGTAACAGAAGCCAGCTGAAGTGTGAAGATGTGTTTAGTGAGAGATTGTCCCTTTAAAGACATGAACACACAACTGTGTGTCTTTTTATGAGAACTAAAGCAATTCATAATCATAATTCAGGAAACAGTAAAAATCATCTGTGTAAACTGAACAATAATATACAAGCGAAGCTGACAGAAATACCCATTTACATCCTTCAGACATACTTTTTATGTCATGTCCTGTTAGAAACATGGCAGGTAAGAATAGCCATAGCCCATTAAAAATATCACTGCTCCAGAGTCTAAAGGGAAGGAAATAGGATTTAAAGGTGGGGTTGCATTGCACTGAACAGAGCATCTGGGAGATTGAGGCAATAACTGCATGTATGCCCCAACCACAAGCGTCAGGACACAGAGGACCACACACTCCTGATAGCCCCGCGGTGGAAAGCGCTTTACCCTCGGGGGAAGCTTTTCTCTGAGCTCCTTTGATGCTGCCTGCAGTCCGATAGATCGCAGTCATCAGCTCTTACAACAAAGGAGAGGGCAAAAGGGCCCCTCAGGTTTGTGCAGCTTACAGACACTTAATGGATCACAGAGTTAATCAACCAGAGAGGAACCCCAAGGTGGAGGAAGGTAATAACACATTGGACTACTGTCCTTGAAGATTGCCAGATCAGTACCAGGCAGCAGTGTCACTGTCAAGAAGTGGGTAATCTTTAGATTTTGCTCTGAACAACACCTTTCTCATACAGCCAGTCTCACCTTTGATTCCTACGAATGACTTGTCACTAATACTGTGTGCTTTTAACTTGTTTCCTCTGTAATACTGTGCATTTTCCTGCTGCCTGCTGGGATTTGCCCTCTTTGCTTTTCCTTAATCTGCTGTAGTCTGAAATTCATGGGATTTAGGGGGTTTCATGAGATTATCGCAGCCTTGCAAACCTTAAAATTTGACAAACAGGTGCTGCTTGGGAGGCCTTGGATGCCTGTGTAAATCCACAGGTGGCTGGCTCCTGCTTTTGGCTCTGTGACCTGGACTACAACATAATTCCAAAGGCCTAACTTGTTCCTTCATTAGAATTATCCCCTTGCAGGTGTGAGATGGGATTCATTCAGTGCCCTCAGTATAAAATGTCTTGTGCTGTGCAGATGCTCTGCCTGGTATTTCATACCCAGAAGGAGCTAGATGGATCTTGGATAAAGTGTCCAACTGTGCCATTGTCATTTACTGGGTCATTTACATCTCCCCCTTATAAAACTTTATGAATGAGCCTTATTGGTATTCACAAAAAATATATCTGGAAACGAGGGGTTTAACTGCTCTCCACTGGGGTTCCACTCAAGCAATCAACACCCTAAACTCCTTTCATGTTCATTAGGGAATATTTGTCAATCTATACATATATTAAAGAAACCAGAACAGGACCACATCTAGTGAAAAAAAATAAAATATATATATATATATATATATATATATATATATATATATATATATATATAGTTGGTTTTGGTAAACAATGTATATCACTGGCAATGATGTCCATTTTGGTATTAATGGAGAAACGTCATTTTATTCAACATTTCATTTCTATCTTAGTCCAAAGGTAAATGTTAAACCGGTCCACGTGATTTTTCAATGCATTGTCAGAAGCCCTATGTTAGATCTGCTGTATAATTTTCTCCCAGCACCACCTGCCAGGCCCAATTTTTTTACACAGCATAATCCAGTGGTTTGCTGAGTGTTAGCCTGCCCTTGTGCTAACCATCTTTGTGGAATTTACAGTAATTCCCTCTGTGTCTGCATGCACTGTATGGGTGAAGGTGTGGGAGAGAAAACTATTATGTTGTTGTTTTGTGTTAACAAAGCACTCTGCTTATAATGATAGTTCTTCCTTTGTGCTCGTACAGTAGTGCCTGAATTGGATGAATCATTCTGGCATGTTTTTGCTGTGTGCAGTGTCCACACAAGGTAGAGACAATAATTTTGCTGAAGCTTCATTGCACATTACATTTCGGGAGTTCTGATGGGTCCAGAGCCAGCATGATAAATCTGAAATGCCCACTTCCAAAAAATAGTTTTACATTAAACCCTGCTTGTAAAAGGAGTTCCCAAAGCTTAATTTCTCCATAGTGGACATTATGACACCTATTAGACTAAAAGCAGCTTCCAGTGACCACTGCCCCATTCCCAACCCGCTACTATAAGCACCCTATTTTGAATTCCCCAGTGGACTGCCCTATTCCCAACCCACTATCCTTTTCCAAACTCACCAGTGGAACACCCTATTCCCAACTCATGACAGCAGTACTCTTAACACATCTGTCTCCTGACAGGTCACTGCAATGTGATGCATCACAGTACATGGGTCAGAGTCACCATGACTGGACTCCCTTATGGGACAAAAGAGTCATTTTGCTTAACGAGGTGTGCTTGTGGGTAGTGTCTTATGTTATCACATGCTTGCTAAATTGGTAATTATGAAGCATTACATTACATTATTGGCATTTAGCAGATGCTCTTATCCAGAGTGACTTACATCAGTTACAATTATTTACAATGTTATCCATTTATACAGCTGGCTATTTACTGAGACAATTGTGGGTTAAGAACCTTGCCCAAGGGTACAACAGCACTACCCCAGCGGGGGATCTTACAGCCAACATTTCAGTTACAAGTCCTGCTCCTTAACCAGTGTGCTACACCACTGCCAGTGTGCATGATGCTGTTTGCAAATGCGGCATCATGGCATGAAATGCTTAGAAGTTTATTAGTGCCCCCCACACAATGTTGTGCTATATTGAAGTAACAATGCATTATTTTGCAAAAAATAGTGCATTCTTTTTCTGAATGGACTGAACTATGCAGTGTGTGATATAAAATAGCCACCATATTTGAAAAGGTTGAATGACTTATTTCGCTTAATGTTGAAGATAAACCATGTTGAACCGCATGAGTAACATTGCATGGAGGTTATTCTTGGTTTTACTTCATCTGGGAGAACAAATTGCCAAACTGCCAATCTGCTTCTGAACTTAATTTCTGTATTTCTCTGAGAATTAGAGGCTGTCTATAAATTCAGTGGTTCAGTTTGAAAAAATTACAGGCAATGTAAATTATATTTATAGACGGTGTGGTTTTACCTGCCAAATACCGACTGCTTTCATTAACAATTACTGATATACTGCTATTCCTCTAGGGAGGGATTGAGATGATCCACACGCCATATCTAGCACCCAGGCTAAATGTTGGGCACCTCTAATATAAAGTAACATTGCATACCAGTATTAAGATTTTATTCATGTGTCCCCAAAAACATAATTATACTCATTCTAAGACATGAGAAATGAAAGCTTACCTATTTGCATCTCTCCTCCTCCTCATTTGTCTTTTTTATATGATTTATGCTCACACTTTTTTCTCAGGTTAACAAATAGAACAAATAGGGAAATTTATTCTTAGTTCATAGACTCATAACCTTGACAGTGATGCAATTTCTGTGAATAAAAAGAAGTACATTTGATCTTTAAAATGAAAACAAGCAAACAAAAGTACCTGCATCTTGCTTAAAACAAACACTCATGAAATGTAACGGCTCACTTTTTTATTCTTGTATTCTTTTTTTTTCTTTAAGTTACTAAGATTTCCTGGTTTGGCACCCTCAGAATTTTACATTACCAGATTCAAACAGGTGGATTTCATGCGGCATCAGTCAGACTTTGCGTGTCTCTGAAGAGTCTAGATAGTAGTTGCCTGCTTGTGTACTTCTGATGCAAATTCTCTACCACACTCCTCTATAACTGTGAGCTGTATATTGTTGTGAGTGTAACTTTTATTGGCACATCTACCCTTGACCACAGGAGATTAACACACTTCCAGTGTTTCTGCTTGTTCAAACCACACATTGTTTTTCATTCATATCTTTCTATAGAAGTGAATCTTGGTAAACCCTGTCTTCAGGCTGTAGGACACTCTCTTTATGCTTTCATTTTTTCCATGAAGCTGAAACATGCATACTGCCTCCCATTCTGATGTGAATTTGGGGCACTGGTGAATGCAGCATAATCAAAAACAAAGGTTTTCCTATCATTTTCAATTAACCCTGTGGAAGTGCAGGCAGCTCTGCCTTACCTTAACACACACACACACACACACACACACACACACACGCACACAGAGTTGTCATGTCCCTATCAATGGAGTGCTGGAGCATTTTTACCAGTGGAAAAGAAACATAGTGCAATTTTATCTTTCAGAGACCCATCCACCTCCGCAAGCAAGCCCTACAAACCCCTTTTTTACTGTGCCTGTAAATTTTGATCAAACTATATCCTCATGTGATTGATTTGCCTGTCGACCTACATTGATTTGCCCAGGCTGAAACCAGGAGCATTGCAGCTATTCATCCATGAAGCAACATTCTACTCCCTGTGAATTTAAGGTGTGGGATAATGTGTAAATTGTTCTTTTTCTCCACGTATTGATTTTATTGCCTGGACAAGAGCTAAGTTTTGCTGGGACTGACAAGATAATGAAATGTTATGGCAGAATGTTGGAGGGTCATTAGCATAAGTAGAAATGTTCTTGAAACTCTTCTGCCCCTTGCGATTTAAAAACAATACGAACCTCAACTGTTGTAAAAACTCCTTAAAAACATTCAATGTCTTCAAAGTTTTTACTTGAATTTCCCATTTCATCATGTTCTTGAATTGGCAATTTCATTTGGGATATTTCATTTGGGATATTACACTCTTATCACATGACTATTCATGTGATACTCATATTCATTAATAACATTCACACAGTAATAACTGACTAATGACTTGGAATGGTTGCATTACTATGTGTTTTGAGCAGACATCCTAGTCCCAGACATAAATGTAACATTCTAACATTCCAAACTGAAATTACTGGTATTAAGGGCATCATAATTCATTGAGTACATTCTTAGAAAACAACAGTATTCATATTTGACATATTTGTGAGTCATTGCCCTTCCGCTTGTGATTTGACAGATTAATCAAATGATCCTGAGGGAATTCTTTCATCATGTATATATTCATTTGTTTATTTGCCTTTATGTAGAAAAAAACACTGGAGACAATTATACATTAGCCCCAACAGCTAAAACTGTTTGCTGCAAGTTCCTCAGTCTGCTCAGACAAGGAGGTTGTGAGAAATACAGAAAGGTGGGAAGGGGTTTATGAAATATGGTGAGGCAAGTAGAAAGGAATGAGGGACAGCTGAAGTTCAAGAAGAGAAACGGTAAGCTGAAGAGGTGCAATCTGAGGAGAGGGAAGGAAAGTGAGGTTGAAAACTGAGTGAAACAGTCAAATTAAATGTAAACCTCTGGCTACCTGGTCAGCCATCATTACCAGGTAAGAATATCTACTCCATCACTGTCTTTAAGATGCTGCACCAATGACATCCTCTTAGGGGTTACTTCACTCATATTGTGGTATATGACTGATCAAATAACTTTGGTCTTCAAAGCAATGCCTCGCATGACCTGTCCCTACTTAAAATGGCTTTTTGCCATTTTTCCCATTTTCTTTTCCTTATCTTTACCTTTCACATCCTAGATGTATGGCAGATGCATGAACTACAAATTGCAATGCCACCCAATCCCACGGATATACCCACACACATTTCATGTTCCTCTGGATGTTGCTCCAGCCACCAGTGACCCATTTGCAGTATTGCCACTAGAGACAAACCTGTTTCTTCCTGTTTTTTGCTGCCTCCTTTTTTATTCACTGCATGACAATGCATTGAAAAGATAAGCCCTGTCTATTTTTCAGTTTGAGTATACCTTTGTAGTGCAGTCCTCTTAAATGCATTTGATATGACATTTCATATTTTATTTTAAAAGTTCAAATTAAGTTCAAATGCAGTGAAAAATTGGTTTTCCAAAGACTGTTAATACAAACTAGCAAAAAGGAAAATAAATATGTCTTTGGTGACTTTATTTGATGGCAAGCACCAAAAAGTTGAAGAAAGCGCACATTTACTTCAGAATGTGGGAATGTTTCTGACAGGGCTCGGGCAAGGACTCAGTCGCAGACCAACGGATGCTGGCAAGTCCGACTGGCAGGAATCGTATCCGCAAAAAAACCAGGCAGGGGTCAAAAACCAGAAAGGCAGTCCGAAGGACAAAATCCAGGAAACGGGTAACGGAGCAGGCATGGTCAGACATCGGGCAGGCAGAGGTACAGGCAAACAGGGCAGAAACGGCAGGCAAAAAACAGGTCAAAAAACAGGCAGGTCAAAAACGGGAAAAACAGCGAAATAAAGCATGAAGCAAAAGCGGGGACAAATCGGGCAAAAAGCAACCGAGACGAACTGGCAACAGAACAGGGATGCGCAGGGAAGATATAGGGCAGGGCTGATAACGGGAATGGGAAACAGGTGCGCAGGCAGGCAGGTGAAGGCAATGAGGGAAACAGGCGGGCGGAGACCGGGCGGGGAGCGGGACAGGGCTGGAACACAGAAAAACAACAGTACATGGACAGAAAAAACAAAAACACAACGGCTAGCGGGCGGGAGTACTGACAGTTTCTCACAATTAGCATAACATAGGATAACATATGCCAATCTGTAGCCAAAGATATTTTAGGTGACTTCAACATCATTGAAGCTAAGACCATAACTCGTAAAAAGCAACCCTCCAATTTAACTGACCCAAAACTTGAGGTCATTTTGCATAAAATTCACATTTACTTTCAAATAATTCATACAGAAGTATTCTTCATTGCTGTGGATTTCCCATAAGACTTATCATGACACTTCTGTCACTGGCCTACGAGTTTAAGAGCTGCTGATCTGTACAACATGAGTGTAAGATCAGTAAGATCAAAAGTGTTAAAATATTTGCAATTCATATTTTTATTTGTTTCACACATACTGCCCCATGATTAATAATACAGAAACACAGAAGTCACATTCTGAATTTAGAGGTGGAGCTGTGGCTGATTTTAGGGTGATCAGCTTGGAAGTACTAATTCACATGGGATGAAGTTATGCGCCTCAGGGATCACAGGATCATAGTTATGGTTGAGTCCCAGCTGTTTTATGCTCAGGTTAGGACATTCCAGTTTGCATAGGGACATGTTCTGCTGACTTGTGAGACTCTGCGAGGAGAGATAGAGGTGACGTTTTACCAGACATCAGTGGTGAAGGTACTCTGCCTAAGTTTAATTTATTGTTTACATAATGAAGGTTTTTTTTTTCCCCTCTTTTCAGAGATGGCTGAAAACAAGCTCCAACAAAAATATTCCACTTAATGAGGTCATAAAAAATATGCTACATTTCTCACTGGTAATTTAGTTTTGATCTCCAGAGCAGGGAACAATAAACATTAATTTCAGTGAGGATTTCTTTAACCTAATCAACCAACTGAGATTACAATTTATTGTTCAATTAACATATCTGTATTTTCCCATGTAGTTTACCCAAGATCATCCAGTGGAAATAAAGGGTTAATGAGAGGTTAATGAGAAATGGAAGATTCCATAATCAGGCCCATAAGTTAATGCGTAAATTTAATGTTTTCTTTGGAGACAGATTTTCTAATTAGTGGCTTTTTTCTATTTTGTGCATAAAATCTATACAATGGGGGCTGGGAACAGCACTGAAGCTGCAGTACAGTTCTGCTTTCTAGAACACACTCTTTTGTGATAAAAATAACAATAGCATGAATAAACAAGAGGAGCAAATTAATTTATCTGAAACATGGAATATGTAGGATGATAGGGAATTCCCTGGATGGATTACTGTGATGGAATGCTGACACTTAACGTTTGACAGACCACATTTCCTTCCTTCATAAGATATGACACTTTGAGAAGAATTCCTTTGGAATAGTGCATGTTCAGTATGCAGGAGGTATTCCGGCCTGAAGTGTTTAGTGTAACCTGGATTCATTTTGATATCAACAGTTTACATAACATTACATTACATTACATGCATTTAGCAGATGCTCTTATCCAGAGTGACTTCCAGCACAATAGAACATAAGTGCATCCATTCAAATTAAATGAGTGTCAGACCAGGCTAGCAACACTCCCACACCAATGAGTGTGAACATATCACTGTTTGAGCCCTACCACAAGTTAAATGATGGAAGACAAGTTACTACGATACAACAGTCCCTAGAACACAGAATCCAAAATACATCACAATACTGCACGTAAATTGAGTATTGAACAGTAGGGGTATCAGGTGTTAGGGGGAGGGGATTGAAGTGGAACTGAGAAGCAGTCTGAAGGGGTGGGTCCTCAGTCTGCGTCGTAGTTTGTATGCTGAAAAATCCATTTATACAGGTAGATGTCTACCTCATAAAGGAACTGAGTTCAGGTTCACTACCCTGACCACTATGGCTAAATAATGTCATGTCTATTTTATCACAGTAGTTAAGATGATTTACAACATAAAGGAACCAAATCTGAATGCTTAAGGGCTGAGCAGTAGAACTAGTGAGAGACATGGAGAGAAACTTTATCTTTGCTGTTGTGAATAGCAATACGCTTTTCACAGTATCTGGCCACAGAGAACACGACAGAATGTGTGAACATCATTGATTTACCTGTGATGTGGGAGTTTAAGGACAGCTGGAATCTTTGTGTTCCCAAATACCTATGAGGCTTTCTAAGTGTGCCTTTAAGTGTTGGTATTTTACATTGTCTGTTACAGTGATATACCATTTGTTGAATTAATGGCCCTTGTGTAGTACATTCTAGGTATAAAATCGTCATGCTTTAAGCAGAGAGACACAGGAGAATTGTTGAACTGGAAAAGTCCATTGCTGATTAACAGTCCTTGTGATTAATTTGAAAAGAGCATTATGATGTGAATGGCGTAGAGCCACTTTACAGGCACAGGATTTGTCACATGTGAGTCTTTCAAATCCCAGGTGGGACCATGTTGCTGTACACTTGAGCAATTTGCCAGCCTCACCTCAGCTTTAATTCAGTTTCCCATAATAACATTTATGTAAGGAGCAAAGTGCTGCTGGTAATACATGATATTACACTAAGGAGCACTGTTATGGCTCATCATATGAAAAAGTAAATGAAAGGTCAGAGTCACTCTGTCTTTAACCACTCATTCCCTGTCACTGATCATAGATTATTGGAGATGTACTGCATCCAAGATTTACTCTCCTGATGATTTTTGCCTAACTGCTACCTAAAATGAATAAATCAGATTGTTTTCATACTTACAATAGGGTGTGATGTGATTAACATAGATAAACTGGCAAGTTTCCTGTTCCTTGATATTACACAGCAGAATCCTGCTTAGAACCTTGAAGCTTATGGGCACAATATATTTGGAGCAGCTGGTAACAATGATTTTATATAGCATGTCGTAGGCACTGGAAACATAATTATCTTCGACTCTACAGAGAGGTTTGTCCATATATAGGAAGCAAGCATGTCAAACCTGACTCCCGGCTGTAGATTGACTGAATGCTGCATTTAAAGTTATTCGAAGTTCATGTGAAATCATGAAGAATTCCAATTGATATAATGGCAATTAAGTAATGGTATATTTCCATTACCTCACAATTAAAATTCATCATACAACACATCAAGATAAAGATAGTTACAGTGTCTAACTGTGTGTTTTCATGGTTTATTAGGCAGTCAAAGATGACAGATCTTTAATCTCCTGTTGACTACCTTCTCCATGAACTGATTAGTTTGTGCTTGTTTGACATGTGTTTTTTCATTTAAAATGAAGGAGCGCTGTGATGTCATTGTGTTGTATGTTGCATATAATTTCTAGATTTGCACTGGTTTGCTCAATGAGCTTTCTAGAAGACCAGTTAAAATCCAGATGGTTTTAATTGTACGTGACTTGAAAGCAAGAGGAAGGAACTATGCATGCCCTGTCGTTGGTGGGAGTCATTCAGTTTGATCTGGAGGTAGACAATGTGAGAAAACATAGCTATGAGGATGAAGGCCATATTAAATGTTCCCATTGTTAAACTAAAGGCAGGAATGTTTTTTTCTGGTTTTTGTCAATTTGTAAATTAAAATACACACAGGCCTTAATCAACAATAATCATCACAGACACAGACTTCATTAATGTGCTTTATCCAGGCTGAAATATATATATTTAGCTTTGTTCTTTAGAATGTCAAGGGGCACGTCAGCAAATGGATTAGCTTTTTTGATGGTTTTCTTCAACTGCAGAAGCAATCTATCAAATAAAACACTTGGGGGACTGTGGGACAAGTTGGAATCCTTCTCTAAATTCAAAGCATTATTCATTGGAGAACCACCCTTAACAAATTTTCCAAGATATGGGAGGCACTCACAGCAATTGTCTGAGAACCAGATATTACCTCCTATTGAAACCCACAGAACTGCAACTTTAACAATCTGCAAACCAATGAGGGCAGTTCCTGTTCAAGGGCAGCATTTAAATGGGGTAAGGAAAGACACAACCCATTGAGTTTTCAGAATTATTATTTGAGTTTATTTTGCAGTGAGAGATGCAAAGTTTCATTTTATTGAGATCAAGACACATCTCCATATGTGTGTTATATCCTCAAAGACATTAACAGAACCTTGTTGAATTGTCAAACACTGCTGTGAAGATGTATAATCCCAGTGAATCAATGGTTACCTTAAAGAAAGGATTACAGTGTTTTGCACCCAGCAGTGATGGGAGTGGGGGGTTGATTGAGGCTCCTTGTGCTTTATGATAAGGCAGCTGTTTGGAGCCACAGGGAACACAGTCCCATTTTCAGATTAAGACGCCTGGTACATATTGAAAAAGCACAACCGTATACTTGGTTGCTAATCAGTTTTGATGGGGCTCTAATTACCAGATTAGAATAGGGCCATAACCTCAGATGGGAAAGGGAGAGCCCTATTCACATTTCACATTACTATTATTAAATTATATACACAAGAAATAACAACAGCAAAAAAAACATCTTTGAATTCGTCCCCCTGAACCAATTATGTTCTGAAAAAAAAAGTTTACATTGTCTATGCCAATTAATTTTTAAGAGTAACTCACAGTGCCAGTTTCCTAAACCCAGACTAAGCAAATTCTTGATCTAAATTTTAAATTCTGAATGGAGATTTTAATTGAAACTGCTTTTCAATGCGGGAGTAGGCTTAATCTAGGTCTGCAATGTAAAATTCAGTTGTTTTTTTTTTTCAACTCATCTTCAATAATCAAATTAAATAAGATGTCTACAACTCTAATTAACAGAAGCCTTATACATTTTTATCAAAACATTCCCAGCATCATACGTATTTTACAAACATCTCTAGCCGTTTCAGTTTAAAATTTTTAATTCATAATAATAATAATAATAAAAAAACACCTCCAACATGCACAACAGTTTGAGAAATGCAGCTTCAGATGGAGAAAATAAAAGAATTAATTTCAGTCACAAATATCTTGCTTGGATGACACTCTCATGCAGGTATTGTTATGGAGCAGTTTTAAGCAGTCTTGCTAAATGGCCATGAATGTGTCATATGTTGCTTTAGTTGATTCATTGGGTAAACACTCCATAAATTCAATTCACAATTGATATTATGTATATAAATGGAACTTTGTGTCTTCAATGTTGCTGCAACATCACATTGGCAGGTGGATTGTACCTAATCAGATTTGTTGATGTCTAACTATCTGTTGGGTGATAAAACAAGCAATATCTTTTCATTTTCAACCTCTGGATTTCACCAATTGTTGTTGCTGTAGACAGGATCCTGAAGGCAAATTTGAGTATATTTCAGTTCTGGAACTGCGATAGCCTCCTTTGTGTTGTGTACTTCCACCGTCCTCCTCTTCTCAGACTATAACACCCACCAGATTAAAGCACTATAACAATGCAGTGCCTCTGGTCCATTATGATCCTCCTACACTAATAAAGGTTGTCAATGTCCACGGCTTGGTCCTGACTGACTACATGTTAGAGATTATTATCGGTTTTGGGGTTGGAAACCTCGTCACACTGTGGCTTCCACCTGACAGCAGAATAACTGGGTCTATCAGCCATGCAGCTAGGATTAAAGTACAGCAGTTTGTTTTAATTGCATTAATCCAGATTCTATTGCTGCTGTAGAAGCAGGTTGATTACCTCTTTGTGCGGGCTGATGGAATCTAGATGGTCATGCTGTATTTATTACACAGTATGTATGGTGGTGTTCATGACAGTCATTCTCATCTGTCTTACCCGGTGCATGTTCAGATGAATAATTACAATAGTCTAATAGGTTCTACATTACATTGCATTACTGTTATTTAGCAGAAACTCTTATCTAGAGCGACTTACATAAGTAACTGTTTTATCCATTTATACAGTTGGATTTTTAGTGTGAGTTAAGTACCTTGCCCGAGGGTACAACAGCAGTGCCCCAGTGGGGAAACGAACTGTCAACCTTTCATTGCATAATTACGTTATTGTCATTCAGCAGATGCTCTTATCCAGAATGGCTTACATAGGTTACAATTTCTTACATGTTACCCATTTATACAGCTGGATATATCGAACTTGCAATCCTTTCGGTTACGAGTCCTGCTCCTTACCACTGTGTCAAACTGGTGCCCTGACATTCTTATGCAGTAATGTGTTTTTTAATTAATTTATTTTGACTGAAGAGTATCATATGCGACAATATAACTAAGTATCGTGAAATCTGAAACTGCACAGAGTGAGCGAAGTGGACAGAGGGAAGACACATGACCTTTAGCATTCTTTGACCAATTGCATCAAGTGTCAAAGACAAGCTGAAGGAGGAGATTGACATGGTACACTACATGGGCCAACGGAGAACAGATGAGTCCATGTGCACAGTCATCATGCAATTCACCATGCGGATCTACTGGGAAGCCATCTGGAAGGAAGCCAATGATTCCAGATATCTACAGGGGAACAGGCTTTTCATTAAAGAAGTGCTGATACAGCAGGATCTGGCAGCCAGGAAAATGCCATGGCCACTTGTGAAGAAAGCACTAGATGAGGGTAGCAAAACATTTGCTATAGATGAATTGCAACAAGGTGACATAAACTTTTTTAATTGTTCATTACATGCATAGGCCTACTTTAAGACACAAGTCTTAAATTATAACTGTGGAGATATTTGATAACTCAAATTTGTTATGGAGTATGAATCAGACATACAGTGCCTGTTAAACTTTGCTTTTTTGTTTGATGACATGCAATGACAAATTGATTAAGGTTTATTCATAGCACCACATCTGTTTTTGCCTTTCTTGTCATGCAGGAGTTAAATTTGCTCAGTATAATTTATCTCAGTGTAAGAGGTTTAAGAGGTCTCAAAAAGTGACAAGCTTTATTTTTGTACTGTAAACAAAGCAATGCAGACCTCATTCTTATTTCTAAAAGTTTTTCCTAAATAACAGTGGTGGATGTGGCATACTTTAGTCATTAATTTAGAATAGAACTTTTTCTCGCGTCTTTAATTTTATGATATGTTACAGATTTACTTACAGATTTGCTCCCTTCTCTGATCATTGTTTCCTTGGACAGTCGAAATACACATACATTTAATTGTGTCTGTGTATATTGTAAGTTTCATAGCATGCTGCTTATCCAGTATTTCATGAAAATGTAAAATCTTTAGCCAAAAATATCTGCTCAAAATGATTCAGGGTTCAGTAATAGTAATTCAGTAATGTAAGCTTAAATGTCAGAATTTTGTGCGTACACATGGTCCTACGGCAAGTTGTACACAAAGATTGATACATGTGGCCCCTAGAGTTTTACTTGGTTTCATTCTCACAGAATACAGAGTTATTCATTTCATGTGAGGACAAGGCCAAACAAGACCAAAATGGCTAGTAACGACCTTACCTGAGAAACATGTTGGATTCTGAAGCTTATTTTATTATTTTTTTTTTTTAATTATTGCAGATGGTTAAAATACGCTCTTCTTCAATTTCAATCAAAATCAGAAACTTCAGCACATGCTGTCACAAACCTGTAGATTGTCGATGATTTCAACATTTTGTCATTTTGTCATTCATTTTGTTCTGTGACTGATCTTCAACAGCATTTGAAATAAAGTAAAACAAAAGCAGCAAATTAGAGTCAGTTGTTACACTGCGAGTCAGAGCAGTATGTTTTCATTGCATAAGGTCTCAGGCCAAGCTTCTCAACATGTCTTGTCTCCTTTGTCTTTGAGAAATGTAGCTGTTCCTAAATGGATTATTCCAAACTCTTTGTCTCCATCATATTATTCTTAGCTGGCCCTGTTAACAAGTCTCATCTATTGAGATTTGAATTTGCATGCTGAGTTGAAAATCTAAAGAGAAAGATGCAATTAACCATATACTGTGATATCTGCCTCCTTGCAAAGTAGGGAGTGTCTGTAATTACAGCTAATGCTGTGCTGAAATTCCAGTTCATTTCATCTCTTGTTTATTTATTTTTTTATATCCAAACTTATTTTCTCCTCACTTAATCCTCAAGAAACCAAGTTCAGTTCCAGCTGAGGTAGGCATATTGAATTTAAACTGAACAGAATTATTCCATCTGAGCAAGCTCTGAGCAAGTATTTATTGATTGGGCTTATAGTCTGTTAACCCATTTGATGTTTTGAATTGGAAATGACATAAAGTAAATCATACAAAAAGTATGGACATTTGTGAGACCTCACATGCAGACATTTAGTAGATCCCCTGGACTTAAAATACCTGGACATTTTTGTTTTCTTCTGAATGAAATTTTAAACATATGTAATGTACAAATCGCTTAATGACATTCTTGCTGTACAGCAACTTTTGTTGTATTTGTTGTCATGTTGTTCTTGTAATTAGTTATTGTTTTGCAATTCTTATGTGTTTTCTTCTCTTAAGCAAACCCTCCAGATTGCTAAAGTCGAATTACTTTTGCTTTCACCACAATGTAAAAAGTTCTCAAACCATAAACTTCTGATTTCACACCTCTCAAAAGCTCCCTTTTTCATTCACATGGTGTCTGGGTTACAACTGAGGTTAACTTTGGTGAACCAATGCTAAATGCAGCAGTTCTCTATCAAGAGTCAAGCTATCTTCAAGTGCCACAAGCACAAGCTATAGCAGGTAGTGAAATCACATCGGTTTATACAAACGAAACATGACAGCCATGGTCAATTCATGAATGTGGCCATTATGTGAATGACACATTTTTATTGATAAATAGCTGTTTACTTTGACATTGCCCATATTTATGTTGATCAGGTGGTGTTATTGTGTCATTTCTGCATATTTTCAGTTCACTGCTGTCAAGGCAAAATTCTTATTGTCCCAGAACATTGAATTGTTTGCAAGTCCATGAGACTCATTTATTTAATATTTCATTGGCAGGTTTTGTGTAACCCGTGGGCAGTGAACACAATAAAGACATTTCTCATTTATCATAGTTACACCCAGTAAATGAAATACACTTTGGAAAAAAAAGCATACAGTTGTAATGAACGGAGCAAGATACACTCCATTCCAACATTTCAATAAAACCTTTTTTTGTATTGACAAAAAAAGACATCATTCTGTGGCAGTTTTGTGAAACATGTCTTTCATGTCATAAATTCGCCATGCTAAAATTATTTAGCTATGTGCTTAACTGACTGTGATGTAGCCTGAGGTACCAGGAAGATCCCGCAATTTAATATGCATTCACAACTTGGAGAGAAAGCTTAGGCGATATGGCAGAGCATATGACGAGAGAAGACAGGGACAAAGAAACTAATCTTGTCAGCCCAAAGCCTCTTAGTCTTGAATAATATTATGCATTGTGTTCATTGTCCTGTGCTGTGAATGGAAATGTTATGATCCGCAATCTGTTGAAGAATATTTTACAGCTGGTTCCTGTCCTGTGAGGAAGCTGATCATTTGGCATTAGGCATCTAGTCTTTTACTCAATTAGTATTCATCTACTGTAATGACCTGGAGAACAGGCATCTCATCATCATGCAGAGCACCTATATGTGGGCCATCTCTACTGTATGCATTCAGATACATTGATAAAAGGCTGCACTGAAGCAGATGTGTGAGTTTAACCACACACCATCATAAGTTGTCTGATTTTATGCAAGATATATATATCACAGCGTTGTAGCACATTACAGTGACAAATGAGCTTTGAGGAGAGCCCTGGGTGGACCACTTCAAGGTAAATTTGAAGCATCACCCTGGAATGACTACATTCCTTTGAATTCCTTTCTTTCTGTTTGCTCCCCACTTTAAAATTAAATGAAAGCAAGTGTGAATCTGACTAGGAATTTGCATAAGATGGTGTATAAAGAAAATGTGTCATTAACTGTAGGGAAAATAAACTATTGCAGAACTGTTTAAAGATTGTATTAGTCCAAATGTGTTCTAGACTAAAAGCAGTGATGAAAATGATGGACACTACATGATCAAAAAAAAAAAAATGGAATTGCATGACTGTAATTTAGTATCCACGTTAGAGATGAGGAAATTTCAAGAGCATATGAGTTAATTTTTATATTTCCATTTTACCAGCGTTTATTGTATGGAATATAAAACATGCCTTTGAGCCTCTTCATAAATACACATGGTGGAGCCCCTGTGAATGTTAATAAAGAAATAAAGAATTATAAATGAAGAAAAAATATATTTCCAGCTTTGTAGAGAATCTATTGGGCATGTGCCACAGTGCCTTTTATAAATGACTCTAGAACTGTTTTTTTTTTTGTTATTCTTTTTTATTTTCAAATGTTGTGTTTTATTAATAACCACTCTCCAGAGATCAGGAGTATTTTAGTAGATATTTTAGAAGATTGTGACAGCATGATGTCTGTTTGTAATGTATTCAGAGACTGCATGTCATTCATTTGTATTTTTAAGCGCTCTGTGAGACAAAGGGCTAAGTCAAGAAAACATGCGGGACAAATTCGACAGATAAGTTTATTTTAATGGGCTTTGACACACCACCCTGAGGACCTGAAGACAGACTGGTACCTGCAGGTCACAAAGCTCAGTGCTGCTGCACTAAAACTGTATATGTTTTAATATTAATATATAACCTGTCCCCACACTCATTGGTAGGTAGTGACCAATCTAATATGCATAAATTCAGGGTAATTGTCAATGTAAATCTTCTTACTCACTTTGGGAAAAATAGTTGAGTACAGTTGTATTGAGATTCTGATTGAGACTGAGATGAGTGCCATGGGGCTGCAAAAAAGATTGTGTCCCTGGCAGCAGACTTTCAAATTGAAAGTGTGAACATTGTTTAAATATTTGTAGAAGGTTAGTAAAAAAAAATAATGGGAAAACAATTTTAAAACAAATGCAAACACTTCTAGAACAGATGGATGAGTCTCAATGGGGAAAGCCTGCCGTTGTGCTCTCGTAATTTACAGAAGCATATAATCACAGTAACAAGTGACATGGTTGCAATCAGAATTATCAATACACCTGAGGGCAGAGCACTTGGGTTCTGATAAACTGAAGTCGGAAGAATGCAGCTGGTTGTATTGTAGTTTGAAATAATTGCTTGTATAATGATTTTCCAAATGGCCACACTGGCTGGCGTCTCTGGGGAGTTGAGAGTCTTGAGGTTTCATAAGCCAAGGTAATGGATCAGTAGACTGTTGCTCTTAAAGTAAATGCTGTTGCTCTGAACTCTCGGTTCTTCACACTGCATGCATGCTGCCAAGACCATGTTTTCCAAAGCATGTGCTCATCTGCTCTGAAATGAACCTGTTTCTGGAAAGTGTGTGTGTGTGTGTGCGTGCACGCGCACGCGCGCGTGCGTGCATGTGTGTGTGTGCCTGCACGCGCACGTGCGTGCATGTGTGTGTGCGTGTGAGTGTGTGTTCTTTTTTGTGAAAGTGAAATACAAAAAGCATGTCACATGCTGTCATGAATGATTGAATAAAAACAAATTAGGAATGCAATTTAGCCATCACTTGAAGGTCACTGGCTACACTCCAGATTTGGCCACAGTCACTTTTATGCAAAAGCCAGCAAAGTGTATAAATGTCTTCACAATAGTTATACTCCTGTAAGTAATCAGTATGCACTATATTATGTTTTATAAGTGATTGATTATATTGTCCTGTATTCCTGTCTCTTCAAACAGTTATGGCAGTTATAATGTGCTATGCTAGGTCTGAGCCTTTACCCAATGGCCAGAAAGCTCCACAGGTTCTTTTTGGCAAGAAGCACTTTGTAATACATGTATGCTCTCCTTCATAGGACCATGTGTTGTTCAGACAAACTGCTACAAATATGAATTCTCATAGCCACTGCCACCCAAGAGACCGTGAAATATGAAACAGCACAGGCAACTCATGCTGATTCTGTGCTGGACTTCAAGGCTGCCAAAAAAAATTGAATATTTCTGAGCAGGCCTTTAATTTGCTTTCTTGCAGTCCCCACTGTAGTGAATTGATCTGAAGTTAAATCCAACCACACACAAACCAGCCTTTCAAATGTTGTCCCTGCCCGGTGCAAACTCCAATGGCCTCATTTCAAGCAGAGGTCAAAGGGTTAGACACATCAGTACAGAACACAATGGACCAAATTCTTTCACCGTGGCAATTTCATTTCCTTTATTGCTATCTATTTCTGGCTGTGTGTTAAGTAGTTAAAATGTTTCTTCAAAACTAATCTGGTTGTCCACTTGTATGTGAGCTAGCTTCCAACAATCCAATGGAAAAATATAGCTTTGGTAAAGTATACAACATCCAAGTTGCCATCCAAATGATACATCTGGTACACCAAAGTGAAGCTTTTGTTTATCATAAACAACCTTTACAATAAAAATTAAGAGAAATGATGACCATTTTCAAATACAGTTATGAATATGGCTGAAACAATGGGAGTTTAGGTTTTTTTTTTCAATTTTCCACTTGACTTTGAATGATTATTATTTTCCAAATAACCACTGTTGGTTCCTACAGTGGAAACTGTTTTTGACACTAACAGATCACTATCATTTTATATCCTCCTTTGTGTTTTAAATGTTTTATGGATATGATAGTTTTGACAGTTCACCACTGTCATTCCGTATTTTTTAACTACATGATGCTCTTTTCACAGGTTTATACGTACTGTATTCTCAATTTTTATATTACAGATCATATACTGAAACATTATCCATATAAAACATTGTGCAGTTGTTGTAATTATCTTGGGACTTATGTTCGCTTCACCATCTGGCCTCAAGGTTTAGTCCTTTTAAAATTATCATTAACATGTGTGTGATACTAGTAAAATTGAGATTAATTCTATCCGCTTTATTCATAAAGCACTAATAGTTCTTTCATTGTTCTGCTAAATCAATTGTGTATTCTTTAGACAGATTTAGGTTCTTTGTGTGATAATATGAATCCAAGGTCACTGTGGAAAAGTCCAATTACACCACTATGCTGTCATCTGTTACTGCATAAAAGACCCACAGCATCTTGGGGAGTTTCTCAATAACTGGAACTGGTAAATTTATGCTCCTTTACATTTACAGTCTTTTAAACAAAGCTCCCAAGACATTTGAGAAGATTAACACTCATGAATCACTTTGCGTTAGAGATGAGGAAGAGCATGCATGAATTAATTAATTTCATCTTCTTTTCATGGCTCTGATATTAAATGATCTCACTGAAGTTCACATAATATATGCAATACCTAACTTCCAGTATACTCATGTGCTGCACTAGATTAGCCTTTCTATCATGAATAAAACTGCATAACATTCTAGAATGTTATTTGGAAAGTTGCCCTGAGGAGATGTGTTACCATTCATTCAATAAAGTAACAAATCACTGGTGGGGAATTAACAATGACAAAGCAATTATCTATAATGCCACAAGATGACATAAGAATAAAGAATTACTAATAAATACTGTATGTGTTCTTATGACATTCCTCATTTGGTTAGCATATGGTCTACTCTGGGGTAATTTGCAGAGATTCCATTTTTACATTGTCCATTTTGTTGTTGCTACACAGTGCATTGTTCATGGGTACAACGGAAGCACACCACCCAGAATGTGAACTTGTAACTTTTGGTTATGAGCCCAATTCTCTAACCGCTATGCCCACTTCTGCCACTTTTGATACATTGCCACCCACCCTCTCACTCTTCGCTTCTGTCTTTTCCAACATCCATCTTCTATCTGCACAAAAATAACCCCAGCCCCAAAAGATGAGGGATCACCAGTGCATGTTGACCTGCAGTACATTGATGTAGAGGGAATTTATGAAGGATTGCACCGTACATATTTATAGGAGGTTAACAGAGGCAACTAGTTCAAAGCTCTCTGCCAAAGCAGGAAGCTTCTGGCCCAGCTGCTTGCATTAAACCGACTTGGACGCTGTCCAGGTGAGAGGGGTTAAGTCCCTTGCTCATGTTTTGATAAGTGCTGGGTCTCATCCAGTGAGTACAGAGCACCGAGGCCATCCTGAAATGTCAATGTTAAGCCCAGAGCAGTTAATGACTGTATTTGGGAGTTCCTTAATTGTTTCAACATTAATTGAAGTTCAATGCCTTTTGGCTTTTAGATTTTTTTTGTGAAACAGATGTTACAATATAGTTCCAGAGCATTCACACTAAGTGTACTACTGTGCAGAGAATATTTTCATATGGGATCAAGGTCTTTGCTGTAATCTTTGTTGAAATAAACATTGATTACTGTCAGGGCTCAGGCAAGGACTCAAGCACGGACACCAGGGCTTCAGGTTCCAAAAAGCTTTAACAAAGACGTCAGGCAAAGTAGCAAAACCAGAACAGGCAGTGTCAGTAACAGGCAGGCAGACCGTGGGCAAACCAGGGTCGAAAACGGGAACAGGCAGGGTCAGTAACCAGGCAGGCAGATAATCAGGCAAACAGAGCAAGGCGGCGAGCAGAATCAAGGTCAAAGAACAGGCAGGAACAAAAATGGCAAGACTTACAGGGAAAAAGCACAGCGGGAACGAAACAGGAAAAACACTGCAACGATCTGGCAAACAGGACAGAGACAAGCAGGGTAGATATAGGGTAGGGCTGTTGAGGTGATGGGAAGCAGGTATGCAGGCAGGCAGGTGGAGATGATCAGGTGGGCAGAGAGCGGGGCAGGGCTGGAACACAAGGAAAAACAAAAGCACATGGACACAATGACAGATGGGGAGAACATAAACACAACAGCTAGAGGGCTGGAGTACTGACAGTTTACTGTATACTCTGATATGAGACCATTGTTGCAGGTTGATCACTGTCATATCAAACACTCTATGTTCATATCAGGTGCCCAGTATTCAAATCTAAAAATCTGAAGTGTAAAATGTTCATAAAAATCTGGCCTGTAGTTGACATGAAGACACTGTTTACAAATGTGTATGTTCACCCATTTTTTTCCTCCATGTGACTTCTATGTGTGAGACTGAATGGGGTCACATCAAATTAGTAAATGTTAGATATAGGGACAGAGTAGTGCCTTTTCACCATATCAGGTTTGTAAATGTAGTAGATTTTATTAAAACTAGATTTCAGCACCGTCACATGGTCATAGACATGAGTGGAATGGGTTTTTTTGTTGTTTTTTTGTTTTGTTTGTTTTATACTGTTAGCCAGAAAACAGGATAAAAAAATTGATGCAGATCTCTTGGCTGTCTTTGGAAGTATATCCAAAGCCTATATTCCACATCACAGACAGTCATGCAACAATGTTGCAGTTCTTTATTTATTTATTTGTTTGTTTGTTTAGGACATGACCAATATCATGCACTGTCATTTAGAATTAATCTTTTTTGATTTTGGGACAAAAACCCAAACAAGTGTTTTGCATCCCCATCCTGTAGCTCTGTCATGAAGGCCTGATAGTGAGTTGACAGCAAAGCACTGCGCGTTAAAGGCACATAAAGAAGAAGCCCTGGTTAACCCTGGCAATCATATCAAAAAGGGAACAGTGAAATCAATTTGAAATCATATCTGAATGCAAAATACACTCTCATATTTTATCAGCTGTAAGTGAACTTAAATACCCCTGGCTAAAGCATAGCAGTTACTCTTATGTAACAAATGTTTACATAAATGCCCTACTTTGTATTGAAATTGTTTCATGGCATCTTTTTTTCAATTTAAAGAAAATGTTCCACAAAAATGCAATAATGGTAACTGTGTAATGTAAGACACATATACTTTCTTATTATTCTGTTTATATATCAATATAAAGTCATCCTTATTCATAATGGTATTTGAATGATGTACATCAATTTACTAAAACAGAAGTTTAATTGTAAAGCATGATTTTCTATTTTAATTTCCTTTGCATATTAATCATAAATGCATTAAAGCTTTTGCGCCTTCAGCTGACACACCAGTAGTTAGGCATCTGTTCATTTTGTTCCTGTATTCTGTTCACTGTCATGCTGTGTTGGTTAAATGAACCAAATCTTCCTAGAAAGTAATACATTACCCAATTAGACAGCAACTCGTGTCAAGAGGAATAGTCACCCAGCAATTATGAGAGTTCAATAGTAATTAACTCTATTGACATCCAAGCATCAAAGAGACTGGACCCAAATGTTGTCTAGGAAGATGACATGACTTATACTCTGAGTTGTAGAGAATCATTCAGAATGAACTTGTCTTTGTTTTATGGAATTACATTCAGACAATTCACCATGGACTTTTTATGGGGCACCAAATGTAACAGACCTTTTTTCGTGGACGGAATGCCTTCTGTGCTATGAAACGCATAAATTCATTACGAAACCATATAACACCGTAACGCCTTTTGTCCACGAAAAACACAAATGCGTTAGCAATGTGTCCACGAAATATTGAAGAGAGCGCATACTTTCGTGCACAGAAAACAAAACAGATAATTCCTTTCGTGCGCTGAATTGACCGTTGTGCTTTTCATTTTGTGGACAAAAGGCGGAATGCACTTCGCACTATGTGGACAAAAGAAACTCATTTTGTAGACAAAAGTAATTCTGTCCAAGTAACAGATGTCCTAGGACAGCATTTATGCTTTTGTGGCACGAAATGCAGAATGCGCTATACTATCGTCATTCCGTGCCATCGAATGTTCATTTTGTCCACTTAACTGTTTTGCTATATAACTGAAAGTATGATGTGCACGAAAGGGATTCAGCACAATATATTTTGTGACTCCGCAGTTACAGAAGGCATTCTGTCCACGAAAGCAAAGGCTGCTTAAACTTTCATAGACATCAATGTTTTGCTTTTGTAGACAGAATGCCTTCTGTGCTACGAAACGCATGAATTCATTACGAAACATGTAACACTGTAACGCGTTTTGTCCACAAAAAACACAAACGTGTTGGCACTGTGTCCACGAAATATTGATGTCTACAAAAGTTACTTTTGTCTACAAAATGAGTTTCTTTTGTCCACATAGTGCGAAGTGCATTCCGCCTTTTGTCCACAAAATGAAAAGCACAACGGTCAATTCAGTGCACGAAAGGAATTATCTGTTTTGTTTTCTGTACACAAAAGTATGCGCTCTCTTCAATATTTCGTGGACACAATGCTGACGAGTTTGTGTTTTTCGTGGACAAAAGGCGTTACGGTGTTATATGGTTTCGTAATGAATTTATGCATTTCGTAGCACAGAAGCATCCGTTTCGTAACACAGAAGGCATTCTGTCCACGAAAAAAGGTCTGTTACATTTGGCGCCCCATAACTTTTCCATGTGTCAACTGAAATAAGGTGGTAATAAAATAATTATTTTTGGTGATTTTGGAAAGGCTACAGGTTTGTATTATAGATATCAGTAATACACTAACAAAGAATAAGTGTTTTATAGATAAACAGTGTTAACCTACATAACCTACTTTTGTTTTTTGGGTTTTGCACAAAATATGCTGCGGTTGGTTCCCCACTGTGAGACTTTGGTTTGATTTTTCATTTTCTTTGTGCTATGTGAGCGCTGTGAGTGCAAACCACCACGGAATTTATTTCTTTTGATTTGATCTCATCAGAGTGTTGTCTCCGTCTTTTCATTGCCACTCATTCAACCAGTTACTTTGTCTGATTTTGATTACAAATAATCACAATGGCTTTTTGGAGTGATGTTTACCAAAATGCCTCTTCCGCATGGTTTCCACTGAAGAGCATTTGTTGCTCTTCATTTCATTCGTTCCTGTACCTCAACATTCCAGTTTACATGAATCCCTTCTTTGCGTTCAAGGCCATATTTTAGCTGACACTGAAAGATGCTTAAGTGCATACAATATTTTTAAACATTGACTTCAAAAAAGTCAGTTTCTTTTCTTTGGAACAGCAGGGATTTTTCAGAAAATATTTAATCAGTATGAAAGATACATTTAAACTCCAGGGATAGGATATTGTCAGCAAGAGTTGTTTTTGCGAGCATGCATTCAAGATTGGTAGCAAACTAGTTAATTTTCCATGAAATCTTTGATGTATCACATGAGTTCTCTTCATTTCATTTCATTTTCATTCCTTCAAAAGAAAGTATGTCAATGCAGTAGCAGAGTGTTTTCTGGTGGCTGTCTGTATGGGATTCCTCCTGCTGTTTATGTGGGTTGACTGATTTATTGTTTTAATGAGGACTGCAATAGTGTACTACTACTGCTGATGGTTCAACACATTTTTTCCCAGGTAGAATTCTACTTATACTCTAAGCAGGTGGGGTGGATTTGGGTTATATCCTGTCCTCTGCTCTTGTCTGTGAAAGTATGCTAATTTGGGTTCCACAGTATTCAGACAGAAGGCCCTGGGGGTGATCTTTGTTTCTGCTCTAGTCTTTGCTTTTAGACGGATCATGAAGGGTAACTACTTTGCCATTCCCAAAAGATCTCCAGTGAAATCCTTTCTTTTAAAGAATAAGCGCTTAGCTTGTCACAGCAGTGAGATACAGAGAACAAAACCTTACGGTTATTGTTAGTAAGAGGCAGGGTATGAGAACTGTTTTGTAGTTGGCATGGAATGGCTCAGAGTCCAGACTAATATTCGGGAGACGGTTCAAAATTCCTTTCACAAATAATCAAGTCACTATTTGAATCAATGTCATTTAAAAAAAATATATATTATATATATATATATATATATAATCGTTATTATGTACAAGACACTCCATAATAAAAAGAGAAGCAGACACATGATGAAATAAGATTTCTCCACTCAATAAGTGTACTGACTTGTCCAGTGGTGTGTAGAGTGTCCATGTTGTCAGAAGTGAAGTAGGTCAAGTCTCAGCGAACAATAGCAACTTAAAATGCATATTACTCTACTTACTCCTGTCACTCATGTCAACTGAATGATTGTGATCTACATATTTTGATTATTTTCCATAGAGCTTATGAATGAACGTCATACAGTTATGAAAAGTTAAATATTCCCTTTTACCTTTGATAGCTGTCACCAGATAAATTTAAACCCAATCATCACTTTTAGATGCGGACACCTTTTGACCTCTGTTTTTGGTGCAGCCCATAATGAAACATGGTAGACATTTGATCTAAGCAATGGTTTGAAAACAGGCATCACTGACATTGCTGTGATGTTAAGGCATAGTTTTTACATATCTGGAAAAAAAAAATGTGTCAGCTTAAGAAAGTGTCTGGACTTCATTTAATTTATTACAGCTAAATGTATTTCAGTCAGTCATCTCATCACAGATTTCTTGGTGATGAAAATGACTTGCTTCAGCTTCCTTAAAAATCTGCCTTATCATTCTGGTCATAATCACTATACTTTGTGGTTAGCAATGCAGCCTGAAGTCTTTCAGTCATAATGTAGTAAATGACCCATTGTTACAATATGGTCTCATACAATATCATTACAAACAGTAGTCCATTTTTTTAAAATTGGTAATATTCTATTTTAGTGTGAAATCACTTGTTACTGTCATTAAAAGCTATGTAAAAAAATAACATTTAATTTAGCTCTTAATTATTCACTTCCTGTACCAATCACTTCTTTTTGATTTCTGCTTGAAATGTCTTCTCTTTGACTGTTCTCGCAAATCTGTATTGACATGGATTTCCATGACAAATTAGGTGGCTCATAGAGGTCTTATCCCCTTGGATAACTTTACCATTACAGCCATGAGATTATTACACCCTTTCAGATTGGACACTGCATGTCTGGGAAAAAAAAACATCAATAATGTTGTCAGCAAGAACCAGGAATTATCCATTGCTGTGGGTGTTGGGAGGTTAGTAGGCTATGAGATGGTCAGACCGTTTTCATGAGTGCTCCACTTTGGCAGGTCGTAAAAGACAGGCCATTAGTTACCACAGGCGGTAAGAAAAGGAAACAGAGACAGCATCAGTGACATTGGTGGGGTACTGGACCATTCTGAGTATCTGAAATACTTGACATGGAAAATGCTGGTGAAGATTTTCCCAGATTATTTATCTGAAATTATTCAACACTGTTTCAAATGTACTGAGCATACTATCATGAGGCAGTGTGCCCATGACCTGACCCATGGTGATATTTAAGAAGATTCTGGAATGCCCCTTTGTGTTTTGACCGATCTCATAAAGAAAGTCATTGTTATCTAGAACATTTCCTCCCAGAGGGAAATGCCATCATTCAAATTCCTCCTGTCAACTTATTTATGTCTTTCATCAGACAATATGTGGTAATATGACCCTAATAAATTTAGTCAACTTAGTGGTACCCCCAGTGGGACTGGAAATTGAAAATGGGATCTAGATTTAATTTTATTATAAGTTTTATATTTTCAAGGGAAAACCTTTGCCTCCAAAGCACTTATGCCATTAGCTGGAAGTCATAGAGCAATTACAATTAGTCAGGAAATGAATATTTATTTATAGAGTCAGTTTCCCTCTAGTTTGTAGTTTCGTAGACAAATGTAAGTAGTGTAAAGTACAGCCATTACAGCTATTCATGGAGAATATCTGATTTATTTAAGTGTTAAGGCACATGTAAATGACTATCTTTACTGTAAAAGTAAGCATTTGGATAGATGTAAAATTGTGTCTGATAATTAATTAAATTGTTTTTTTCCCACAAATGCAATGTTGTGATTATAGTTTATGTTCCTGAAAAAAAGCTAGAAATTTAATTTTCACAAAAAGGTTAAGATAAATATGGAATTATGGCAGGATTATTAATACTGAATACATGTTTGTAAATATTCCTATAACAGAGTATACTCAGGATTGTGGTGTAAATTGACAGTCCTGGAATGACAGAAGATAGAGGACAACAAAACTTTTTTTTCTTTTTTTATTTCATTGCTCTTACTGATTTCAGCTCCATTTATACCCCCAGCCTACCACTCATCATAAGTCAGGATATTGTATCATGAAACATTTAATGGTGTCATTTTTATAAATGTTCTGTTGTAGATGTTGGTGAAATAAAGACTTACAACATACATTTTAATTGAAAATAGAAAGGTTCTGTATATCACATTAGTGTCACTAATAAACACCACATGCATACACACAATTAAAACTTTGACCCAACCAATAATTGCCAATTAACAGCTCATATCTCTTTTATGTATTTTAATGAGCAGAACAAATATGTTTCTGACTAAAAATAGAAATAATCTTATGAAGGGTTTATGCTACACAATTAAGAAGAGAGAAGTGGCTCATTAGATATTGTTCATAATAAACTAAATGTTAACACTGTTTCAAGTTTTCTGCATTTATGTTTTATTTTCTCTCATTTCTCCCAGGGGCTCAGCCAGTTGCCTGATTAAATTCATGCTCGCAGCATGGGAATGTGAGAGTTTCCATGTTTCCTAATTGAGTACACTTCTTCAGTGAGTGCATTAAAATAATATAAACTCGAACAGTGGCGTAAATGAGAGTTTCTGCTCAATCATTTAAAAAGCACACTGGGGAAATAAATGTAGACATGTTGCTATATCAAAAGCAGTTGAGTGACATACACTTTCCCATAGTGTTTATTGAACACAAACTACCCATCCTCTGAGATCATTGCAGAATCCAATTTTATGTTCACTATTCCAGCTGTGTTCTAAACGATGATTATATAAAATTGGTTGAGACACCTTGTTACTGTATGACATATTACCATTTGGCATGGCTTGGCTTTATGTCTGAAAAATTACAAACAGGACTGCATCTGAGAATTTGAGAACTAGCAAACTGGCAAAATTCTGACTTGCAGGTGTTCTTCATTTCTTGGTTATATTTTCAATTCTATGATGTACTCTGTGTGTGTGTGTGGGTGTGGGTGTGTATGTGTGTGCTTTTGATGAGTTTGATGAAAGTAAATTTTGTCTCTGTAGACTAAATTTAGCCAAGTTATTTTTCCCACAACTTGGAAGTGGTTAATGGCCCAAAAGAACAAGTGTAAAAAATCAACAGAGCAGGAAAAACTTACCTAAGCTTTGGGTAAATACAGTATGAAAATGGTAACAGAAATGTTGAATTAACTTACGAAGAAACAGAAAATTAATGTAATAACAGAAAAAGAAAGAAAACACTGAAAGCTTACAATGTCTGGTTTCAGGCATATGCACAAATAAGTAATGAAAAAAAAAACACTAATAATATATTTTGAAAAATGAGAAAATTAGATTAAGAACATCTGACAGATTTTGATTTAGTTTTCCAAATTCAGTGTCTTTTTGAGAAGCGTTAGCTTTTTTCTCAGATTTTTGTTGTGTGTTAGATTATGCAGTTATAATTCCGGCTGTCTTTTATTTTTCACAATTTGCGGTTTTGAGTCACTATGTACTCTGTGCTAACTATCATTTGCAATGCTGGGAGGTGACTGGCCGGGGGTGCTTTTCCATCTTCTAATCCTCATTTTCATACATCATGGCTTGGCTTCAGTAAGTGTCACACATGAGCAGGCTGCTGACTCTCCCGAAGGAACAAGCTTTGAGCTTCACGGTGAGTCAGAGAAGGACACATTCAACACTATGGGAAACCCTCCTGGTATCTGAACCATGGAAGCCAGTAGCACTTCCAGCTCTATGCTGGAAAAAAAGGATAAAACTGAGAAGAGACCCACTAGTGTGCATTATGTAATCCATGTAAAATTGAGTAAGCCTGAAGACCGACATGGGCCTTACTAAAATAATTCAAAAGGAGAGGAAATTAGTGTTTACTTTTCGTGCAGAAAAAGATGGTCTGAGTCAAAATGACCTAAAACTTATACCTTGATTTTATATTCTGCATAAATTATAAATAATTTAGTCTGACAGTGACTAGTTTAAAAATTATATTAAGATATAAGCTTTTTCTCTACTATTTTTCTAACACATATTCTGTTTAGAGATGATTGTCACACCTCCCCGAGAATTCTTCCTTCTAGTGTTACCAGACAACATAAGACTACCTACAATGGCTAATTTACATTTAGTGAAGAAAGTCTTTTGTCATAGTTCTGTTAGCTCAATGAAGATGCCTTTCTGAGCAGACCCAAGACTAACTAATGTAGAATAAAAAAAAAATCGTCATGTAAAATGTACATGAAGAATTGTTTGGTAACTTGTGAGCTGTCTCCTGAATATGTTTTATGGTATTTCCCATTTGTTTATTTAAATGCATCATTTACAGCATTTACAGAAAAACAGATTATTAATTAATAACTCCAGTTTAGCTGTGGGAGAACATATGAGATTCTTGATATAAAGGAATGCACCATTGGGCTCTCCACTTAGAGTTTTCTCTCAATGGATAAATCAATGATTAATACACCCATCACAGACACATTTACACATACATTGTTATCTCATCATGGATCAGCTGGGAAACATTTTCCCTACATCAGCCTGAACGAAGTAAGAAACCTGTTGTGTATACATCTGCACTTCTTTATTATTACTATTGTGTTTCTTTATTTCCAGATGTGCAAGATATTAGAGGACTGGGAACCACTCAGCTCATGTTTGTTTCTCTGCAATGTGTGTTTTAGTTGCTGTTTAATAGATGAGTTGATATCTACTAAAATAAGTATCCAAACCAAAAAAGGGACATGTTTTAAATAAGCTAAACTTTTTAAAAAGGAGGAGATTATAATATTGGAAACATGGAGAAAACTGTGCACTTAACATCTGTATGTATCTCTACGTCATTTTGGAATATTTGTCTAAAATTATAAAATCCATTATCAAACGCCAAGTTCAACACCTGATAATATTCAGGGTTGACACAAATACAGAAAAGAAAACTTATATAAACCTTTGCTTTCACTATTAAGATCATATGAATATCCTTTTTTTCTATAGGTTTTTGCATTTTATGGTAAACTGATCCTTTCTGAAAAAGTCAAAATGGTTTCAAAAGAATGAAGTGAAGAGTAGGATGTATTCTCATGGGAGAGAAAGCTCCGTGCAGAGAAGAATTCTAAAACACAAACATTCTAATTTTCACCATATCTCAGAAACTCTGTGCTTTCAAAATCTTTTCAAAGGATTTCAATTTACAATACTGCTGTTTGCTTTGAAAAAAAAAGGATAAATGGCTAAGGCACCTAGCTACTGCAGGACATTTTAGGTTCACCTTGTCTTTCAATAAAAGGATGGAAAAAAACTGCCAGAAAACAATGTTTCAGCTCTTAATTAACCCCTCAGGTGTAGCCTTGCATGCATTGGCACCAATGTGTAATCATCATGATTAAGACAAAGCAAAAAGCACTTTCAAAAGCTGTCTTATTTTCCACAGTTCCATGTGATTTAGTCCAGTTCCCACCTGAGTGTCAGGCATGACAGTAATAAAGAATGAAGCGTAATAAGACCATCAGCTTTATGTAGCTTTCGACTGCTGGAGAAAAAGGTTACTTTGGGTAAGATTTTCATTCAAATCTTATCAGAAAATAAGACCTACTGAAATTATGTGTTGGTCCATAGATACAGATGGTATTGTAGTAGAGATATAAGGAGAAAATGCCTACATTTTTTCAGCTAAATAGCAAAATCATGTTTTATTTAATGATGATCACTCTAAAGTTTAAGTAGGAAAAACACAGTACCTGTTGGAATATAATGAAAGAACCTTGGCTTCTTTGCAATGTATTATTGATGTGCTTCCACAAAATATGTAATTACTGCAAACCATAAAAAGACTTTCTGCAGTTGTAGAACCATATGGGTGCACATCAGCCATTATTACTAAGCCTTATTAAGCCATATTGAAAATGACATTGAATTGGCTTTGTGAAGAATGTCATTGGAATTGATCAATGTGACACTTAATCTTTATTTAATGTATGACTATATCTCTTATGCAGACATTTCAGTTAGCAGGGTTGCTCAGTACAAATTTAAAGTACTATTTTGCTCCATGTTGTAATTCTATATATAGTAATATGTAACAGAGTTCTTATACCTTGCTACATTTTCAAATCAAGAGTGTGCTTCTGAAAGAGAACACATTTTGCTATTGTATCAACATATTTTGCACTGCATGCAGGATCTTTTTACTATGGATTTTGAAAGAATAGAAACCATTCAGTTCTGATACTGGAGAAATGCTGTATAGAGAATTAATATCCCAGTCCATATGAATAATAATAAATACATTTAACTGAGCATGGTGACTGTAGTCCATCACTGCAAATTGGGACAGAAAGAGAGACAGAGGGAGAGAGGGAGGGAAGAAAAACTCTCATGTATAATTTATGCATTGACAATGATGTCTGAATTCAAATCATTCTTTTGGAAATTGCTGTATGCATATTAAATGGTATCAACTCAAAAAATGCCCTCAGCATACAAAAAGTTAGTCACATATATACAGCCTATTATTCATTAGAAACACTTGTAAAATAGGTCTGCTGTTAAAAGTATTGATATCAAAATGAAGCCAAATTACATTAAACAATCTGGGCCACTGCACAAAAATTGCAACAGTTTGGCCAGTGAGTTAAGCTATGTAGGTAGTTAACAACTACTTACCCAACAGGTCCATAGTCTGAAAAAGAATTAGCTAGCTAGCTTAGCTAGCTTACTTCGTTCTGGCTGGCAACCATGTTCAATACAAAAAGTGTGTTGCAGCTGGCTAAGAGAAAATTTTATATCAGGCTTGATAAGGCGTTTTAAAGCTGGCAATTCATCATGAGCTGACATATAAGGCAATGTTGCAGTGAAATCTGAAATGAAAAAAGAAAGTTAGAAATACCTTAGGGATCTGTTAAGTTTCTATTGATATATTAGGATTATTGATTGTTATTATTGATTATTATTTTTAGCAAGCAACTTCCTGTTGGCCTGTGGCTTTTAGTTAAATATAGGGAGAAACTAATAGTGAGAAACATTATTTGGGGTCTAAATCTGTCAGGGTTGACAGGGGGGAAGGACCCAGGCGCAGACAAAACAGGCGGTAAAGGAGAGACTTTAATGTCAGGTCCAAAGCACAGGCAAAAAATCGTAGTCGAAAAACCAGTCCAAAAATCAGAAACCAGAAGGCCACAGGGGAAAACTCAAATCAAAACAGCAGGCAAAAAGGGAGGACCAGAATCAGGCAGAGTCAAAAACCGAGCAAATCTGAAAACAACTGGCAAGAAACGACACAGAGAACAAAATGAGACGATCAGGCAAAGAACAAAGGAAACAGCGGGGTATATAAACATGGCTGGTGATGAGACAACAGGGAACAGGTGCGCAGGATGGGCTTCAGGTGGTGGGCGTGGCAGCAGGGCAGGTAGGCAGGACAGGAGGAGGGGCAAAGGCTGAGAACAAAACAAAAGCACATGCATGGAAAAAACAAACAAAAGACACACCCACGCAGACAGACAGGGAAAAACCAGCAGCTCAGGCTGGAGTGCTGACAAAATCATTTTTAATGACTTTTTAATGTGGCAGGAAATATAATATGGAGAAGAGGATGGTGATAAGGAGGAAAGTGGGAAAAGGTTCAGATTTAGAAATTTATTGTGTGTGGTGTACAAGATTGCATCCATCTTCATTACGTTTAAATGAGGTTAAATGACAGGGAAGGTAAAGATTGTAATGAGTCAGACCCTTTGGCCATTGTGGTTATTTCTGTAGGAAACCCCAAAAGGGTCTACATCTGGGTGTTGTATTGGTAAGGGGCAGGCCCCACTAAATCCACTATCAATGTCCTCCTATATTAATAACAATTTCTCAAATATTTGCCTAAAACAAACAATACGATTTAAAGGCATTGTTTCACAGCAGCTTTAGATGCTCACGAGAGATCCCTTTAATACCTATTTTTGTCAATGTTGATTATTAAAGACATTTTATTTGTGAACTGCCCACATGCATTTCAATTACATTCAATGTTTTTTTTTTATATTCATTGACATAAGATGACCATTTGAGTATTTCCTGCAAAAAGTCATTGAATGCAAGTTAGAGTGTAACGTCACATTGAAAGTGAGAGTGGATTCATCATAATTTTTACAGCGGTAATTAAGGATTTATCTGATGTTATTTTAAGTGATTTCCAGTTGGGTAATAGCCATACAATTTTCATTGGACTTTTCAAAGGTTATAATCTGAGAGAAGATTGGCACTGAAATCGATATGTTGCCTAAGTTAAAATGTACTGTATTTGTATGTTTGGAGGTTTCATTCTCAACCAATTTAAGAATCTCTAAAATGCGTAACTGTTTTCAAATAATTTTTCATGCACACATTCAATAGCTCAGCACACATAAACCACAACAGATCACCATAGCATGTGAAACTGCATGTACGTTTTCTTATTTCCAGAACATTCATCCATTTAACTTGACTATCAATATCTTACTTTAATTTCTGAGGCCACTGAGTATTATCAGTATATATAATGTGTAATGTAATTGGTAATGCTCAGTGGCCTCAGAAATTAAAGTAAGATATTAATGAGTAAGATATCAAGAGAAGAACTGTATTTAAGATATCTCCTGCATCGGACAACAGACTTTTCTTGGATGACAGAAAATACTTTTTTTTTCATCTTTTATTTTTGATATTTTAGTTCAATCATCAAACTGTCACTTTATCACCCTCATGCAATTTGAGGCAGAAATGGCAATCTCGTCATAATGGTTTCATATTATCGGTTGTTCTGCCACAATATTCTCCGTATATACCCAGTTTTCATGACACAAAACAACATCAACATGGAACACTATATTCATATTTTACTCTCACCAGATATTCCAGTTTTTTCCCCCATGGGAAATGCAGCTGTGTTTTTTTTGTCTTAAAAGGAACTATTCCAGCAAATTGCAAGGGTGGTGGGATCCCCAAGTTTATCAGTTTGAATGATAGAGGTATCAATGTGGAGTAGAGTATTAGACATCTGTCTGAAAGGAGACATGTTCAAATCACAGGTCAAGGAATCTTAAGCTTGACCCTTAAGCAAGCCACTTTACCTCAGTCGCTGCTCTTTTTTTTGCCCACATCTGATGAAATGTTTTGCTATCTAAAACCATCACAGGGAAATTGCAACAAAGATTTTCTTTGCATGCTGCTAACAACATGATTTGCATAAGATCAAAACAAAAACAAAAATTGCAATATCTGTGAAAAGATCTTACGATCACTTTCTCTCCTCTGTCAGTTGCAACACTCTTGAAACATTTGTTGGTTGTGGTGTAATTAATCCCATGTTAATACAGTACTTGTCTGATAACAAACATTATTGCTCATTTAACAGAGGAATGTCTGGGGTGACTTGAGTTTAATTGCTTCTCAATTGACCTAGCCTGCCAGCAGACAGATTTCTTGTGCTTGCATCTTAGTCTGGACGTAATGACAATCACCCATTTTAAGTTCGGGGTAGGATGTCTTCATGGTTCAGCAGATAGTATGGCCCTTCAGAGCTGCAGTCTGACCACAACATTCAAATTTCTCAGCCCTTGCCAAGATCTGTGTGTGCCTAACAGGAAAATAAACAATCAGATACTTCTCATGAATACAAGCATAGAGCAAGCAGGGAAGACAAATTGAATCAGCAATGACATCATAATGTCAGTAGGCCAGGCTACAATTGATCTCCATCCCACAAAGTGGGGTGGAAATTTAAAGATACAGAAAAACCTAAGAGTGACAAATGGCTACAAATACATTTTAAATGTATTTAGAAAATGGCACAGCTCCTATTTCAACATAAAATGTTGTCATGGAATTCACTGAAACGTAAGGCCTGTGGACAGTTTTTAGTAAAACAGAGTATTTGGCCTTCTGTATTTCCAACATTTTTTTTTGTAATTGCAATGCTTTTGGCATAGAGTGCACATTTTAACACTTTGTATACCATTCTGTAACCTTTCGGTGAAGATGCTGTCAAACCTAATTACGGGCGATGACTTCATTCAGCAGTAATTGAGTTAGAGACCACTGTTTCAAGTTAAAAATCATGATGTGAGCTGTGTTAACTTAATATTTCCATCAAAATGCATTGTAAGATACTGAATGGGGCAAAAGGTTGTTATATGCTTCAGAATTACAATTACCTTACAATTAGCTACAAATATGGTTAGTCATATTTTAAAATGGGCTATACATATAAGGTTAGAAAAAATACACTTGGAGTGCATAATGATATCTGAATCAATGATAATCATGCTTAATAGTGAATTTAGTCACAATTTCAAACATGTACAGTAGGCTGTGTTTCTGGAAACTAGAATTGTGATGCTGTTGTATGCTGGCTATGGTAGTCGAACTGTAGTGAAGGGCGAGAGCAGTCACCCCACCCGGCCTTGAACCCAGGTCTACGGTGTACCAAACCTGCAGCTTGACCGCAACGCCAAAGAGCCAGGCTCTTTGGTAGGGCAGTCAGAGCACATACTCAACTGTAGTGACAGCACCTTTCGGGAGGCGCACTCATGGACTTCACGCACAGAGGTGTACCTCGTGCATTCCCCCACCATACTATTCCCATCCCAGGGTGCCCCACTCACTAGTGCTTCACCCATCTCTGGGGTCCCTCACACCGGGGTCAACCTAACCTGGGGGGTCCCCTCATACGGCTCACACACTGGGCACGCCTCCAATGGCCTCGCGGCAAGCCATCCCACTACTAACACCATATGTAGCGAAGGGAGAGAGCAGTCACCCCACCCAGCCTCGAACCTGGGTCTATGGGGTACCAGACCTGCAGCTTTACCACAACGCCAAAGAGCCTGGCTGCAGGTTTGGTACCCTGTAGACCCAGGTTTGAGGCCGGGTGGGGTGACTGCTCTCTCCCTTCGCTACACAAATCCATTGTCCTAACACAGGATTAATGTACATAAATGAAGGGCATTAAGAGGGTCTCAGACAACGACAAATTTAAAGACCACAACAATTGGGACTACAAGAGAGTACACAACTGGGAATTAACACAGATTTTTGAGTGGATTTCTCATAATTAAAGAAATCAAACGTTCATTATAATTGGGATCAGGCATGAAAACTTAAGTAGAAACTAAGCTGTGGATGATCCATGCTAAATCACAACAAACAGATGGGAAAAGGGTCTTTGTTATTGCCCTCAGATGTTGCTATGTAATCATATTTTTCTACTGCATGGCATGACTGCAGCTTTGTTTATGTTTTTGGCAAATTATTGATTCCCTTTAGATAGAAGGAATGCCGAACAATTATCCTGAAATCACTCTGGGAATTAGTCATACTATTCAGCTTAACAATCAGCCATTTTTAGGTGTCTTTAATTATTCTTCTGCAAATGAATTTGATGTCCAAGAAGACTCACCCTTTTTGTTCCCTTAGGTCATTTTTAATTCTGACATTACGAGCAATGAGCTCAGATGAAGGACTGGTTTGAAAATGCATCTTGTTCCTCTCTGCTGCAAGGCGCTCTCAGAATGAATGATTCCACATACTTGGTCTCTTCTTCTCTTCGGGACATAAAATGAACGTTTTAGGTAAGACAAAAAATTGCCTTGAGGGCAAATCTGCTTCATGGGCACTGCCATCCTCTGACAATATTGATTTAGAGGAGGAGACAGAAGTCTGATTTTTTAAAGCACCTTTCAGTTTTTATTTTACGTTCAAGCAGGGCTTCTAATTTTAGATCAGCTATAGGTAGAATGGTGGGGAAGTCCTGTACTTTGTCAGTGCATTCAAATATTGTAAATTTTGGACATATAATTTAATGTAATTTTTAAATGGATTATATGCAAAGTCATGCAAACATTGTACAGCTTCTATCATCCTTGGATCATGGGACCTTCATTCTTACCAATGAAGTTGAGTCTCATTTGAGTCTCATGGGGGTCACAATGAACATGGTACAGAGGGGTATTTAGAGTCTCACACTGAAAGACTTCAGTTTAAGCTCTTGCCAAGTCAGAGTAGTAATGTCAAAAAGATTTTAGTTACTTTTTACTCACTTACTTTACTTAATATTATTATATTTTTACATACTTTATGTCATAGCATTTCAAACAGGCCTCTGATACTGTCAGATTTTAAAGTAAGTAAAAATATAAAAATTTTACCAAGTGGTATATTGCTACAGTGAAGTAAGAACTACTTGGAGAAATACTGTAGCTCCTCTAACAACATATGAGCGGCTCATAGGTACCTGATGAGTTGCAGGGTGCCTGACAGTGGTCAAATGAGAAAACCCTGCCAACAAACCCATCTCTATCCTGGCAAAATGAAACCAATTTGTACCACTGCTGTGGAATTCTGGTCATTATTGGTTGATGACAAGACTTACAGGCTGTAGAGTTCAGTCTGCACTCAAAGATGAGTGCCATGCCAACTGAGGCACTTGGGAGTCCTTGTTGAATGTTCAAACCCATTCCCACTGTCTCTACTCCCAACTGTTGCAGTAAAGGTGAAAGTAGCCTGCTTCTTTTATACCACAGGGTCATTCCAGCACATTGTGGAGTCAATGGAGTCTAAAAAATTAGCACATTTGCTTCCCTGTCTCATGCAGCATGCAAGAGCAACCAAAATGGGAGATTATGGCTGTGAATGGTCTCCCTAATTTCCCAGTGCTATTGTCAGTACCCACATGCATTATAGTAAGTACCTTCTTTTTCTGAACATAGCATGTGAAACAATTATTGTTTCATTCCTTTGGTAAAAGGGAAACATTCAAAGACTGGTTCATTCATTTGTGGTCTTTCACATTCAGATGACCTCCTCTTCTTTGGGTGGGAAGGATGGGTAAGACATCATATTGAAGGGGATGTAGGGCACTATGCAATGTAAAGTGGCATACATCCTCATTGGCCAGCACATGATCACACCTTCCTCACACCTCCAAATGAGTAAAATGATTTTTTTTTTTCCTTTAAGCCAAATTCTGCTTGTGGTAGTGTCTATACCAGGTTGTATGTCAAAATACCACGACTGCACCAAATTCCACCTCTTTGGACCTGTGCTTGACCATTGATTTTGGAAATGAAAACTGTGTTTAAACCATCAAAATTGGACCATTAATTACCTCTTTTTTTTTTTCTTTAGAGGTTGCTACCATAGTCTATAATGAATAAATCCGGTTAACCTGCAGAAATGCAAACAAGGACTCGTCAGACCAAAGTGTCTGCAACCATTTGAATGACACCTTCAGGCTACCTGTCCCTCTAAGGAGCTTCTGTGCTGTGCTGCTGCAGCACAGGCTGTCCCTTTCAGCATCATCCAATCATTGAGGGCCACTCATCTGCTGCTGCACAAGCGGATCAGAGGATAATTATTACTTCCAGGTATCAACAGCAACTAGGTAAGGACAAGCTGGACAGACAGGCAAGAGCTACATAAAAAGTTTATTATACTGCAGATTAAATGAACACAGGAAAGGGAAAACAAAAGGTGGATGTAAAGGGATATAAAATTGAGTGAAAATTAAATCAGGGGGTGAAGCAAACAATGAAAACTGCTACAGAACACAACAATCAAAAAACAATGTTTAAAAATAACATATAACGCTCAAAATAACGAAAGAATAGATAAAATTCACACTGCATAATATATAGGACGTGAAAATGGAAATCTTCACAGACAAATGTGCAGTTAACCGCTCTGTATTTTGTATGAACTGTTACCAGCGCACAGATTGACTGTTGACACTTACTATTGTGTATGACTCAGAAGCGTTTATGCACTGCCACAGCTCACTGTGTTTCTCTGCATAGACTGGGCCCTCACTCTGTGAGGTTTAGCCATCTTCATTGGTGTTTATGTTGACCAGACTGCCATTTTCCATCAGTTCCAGCTGGACATTGGGACTACATCACCTCTTCACATCTCTCACAATTCATAATTTGTGACATCCTGAAATTTGCCCAGACGTCCCTAAATTGGGAAAGAGAAAGTTTGCAAAGACAGTTACTGGGATTTTGTTGACATTCGCACTCAGATTAATCCAAAATGTCCCGATCCTGAGCTGTGACATTCAGATTTCATCTTTGAGCCTCGAAAGATCTGCTGACAAATATGTCTATACATATCAATAATTGGTGTGGCATGCCTGATTCTTTTTTTCCATACATGCCTTGATCACATTGAAGGGTTATCATAACAGATATTTAGCTGTGTCATGGGAGTGGCAAATACACAAAGTCTTATGCGCATTGTTAATAGTAATATGGTTGTTGCAACACAGACAGTACACAGTGTAATACTAGACTGGAGATAATAGGAAAGTATAGTCAATGTGCATTCTATCTTGAAAATTTCATGTATGATTCAGTCTTATGGATTTTCTTTCCTCCAAGGACATAAGATGCAGGTATAGCATGAAATGTTTACACTTGTTCACCAGCAGTGAGTCAAAGACCTTATACAAATACATGCACACATGCTCACAAGCATGTTTTGAAGGTTTTTCTGCTGTTGTATATACCATGCAGTGCTCTTATGTTCCCAGCAGTAGACAGTCATGTGACATTGTTGCAGTTTGGACATTTAAAGGGATGTCATGCAGGTGACAGTGGTGGCCAAATCATAACCTTTGTGTCCTCCTTCTCTTACAGCACGCATTCACGCTGTGCGCACAATGACGCTATCCTGTTTTCCTGTGCCTCTGAATGGCTCTGCCTACACTCAGGAAAGGTTCAAAATTAGTCATGCTTTTCAGGTCAGCATGCATTGCTCGGCATAGATAAGTATTTCTGTATATGGTGAGTAATTCCTTTTGATAGACTGCATTATATTTCTGGTGGAACTGACCAGTTTCTTGTTAACGTCAGTGTCATTCCCATTCCCTTTTCAGTACAATAGGTTATGACCTTAAGCTGGGGTCATGAATTTTTACACAGGAAGCAAAACCTTTACAAGGTTTTTTTTTTTGTTAAGTATAACATGTCACGATAAATCGAGTCCTTTGGTCTGATTTGAGCCCAGTAGTAAAACAAACCAAGTGTTTGTTTTGTTGTTTATTGTTTTTCATTATTGCACTTTTTTGTATAAGGTTTGCCAATGCCATCAGTTTTTATGGAGACATAAAGAGAGGTGTAGGTATGATTGACACCTGCGCTTTGTTTTTTTTTTTTTTTGGTGATTACAATAGACAAAATGTTAATGTATTAAATTTTATTGCATTAAATTTTATATCTACATATATTATAAGCAAGATTTTTTCATACTTACTAGATCCAGAAGTTAATTTTCACACTAAAAAAGTGAATCCGTTGTATTTTGAGGCTGCTTGAACATTGGATTTTATTGCTGCTTTAAATTTAAAGGTCAATATGACTTGCAGTACAATGTATGAACCTAAACTATTATTCATACTGAACAGAAGTCATATAGTTTGCAAACTCTTATACATGCGGCAGATGATTTTGATTGAAATTCTTACTCAGTTGTTTTAAAACAAACATGTTTACTAAATTGTTCATACGAGTACAATACTTTTGAGCATTTATACGTGTTTTATTTGATTTGACTTATTTTATGAAAGGCATAATGTATATCTGAGGAATTCAATAGTTACCAAGAAAAAGTAATGCACCTTCCCGCCTCTGCACCATCCTTTAAATAGATTCCAACCAATAGCTTCGCAGTCATGAGTCTATAAGTAAATGCTGGAAGTGATATCATCCCAGCATGTGAGCAAGCTCTGTTTTGGTAATGTAAAATGTAAAAAAGGTTCCCCACTTAGGCAAAGATACACACACAGAGACCCACACATTCACAAACAAAAACAGGTCTCAGGCTAGAAGTTCCCACAACATGTTTCAATGGTAATATACATTTCCTCTGGAGGATGTCACTGTGTCACACTGCAGCTACTAAATTGGAAACATGACAACCTTTCCTTGACATCGAAATAAGTTTAATTCAGGCTGTTGGTGTATGCCAGTTTTATTGTGCTGGTGCCAGAAACCATCCTTCAAGGGGCTATTGAAAGAGCTTTAGTGGCTGCAGTCTTAGTGTGCAGCCATGCATGGCATCTTTACCTGTTACACAGTGTGGCCTGTTTTTCTTCAGCATTATTTGATCTATCAGAGTAACTGTAGCGAAGGGAGAGAGCAGTCACCCCACCTGGCCTCAAACCCAGGTCTACAGGGTGCCAAACCTGCAGCTCAACCACAACGCCAAAGAGCTAGGCTCTTTGGTATGGCAGTCAGAGCGCTTACTCAGCCGTAGTGACAGCACTCCGTCATACTGCCCTCCCCTTTGGGAAGCGCGCCCATGCGCTTCACACACAGAGGCGTCCCTCGCGCATTCCCCCACCATATTTCTCCCATCTCAGGGTGCCCCATCTCTGGGGTCCCATTTAAGAATCCAACGTTTTCTACAAATGTACATATTATGTATGTACATATAAATTGTACATATTATATCAGCATCACATGCAGGAGTTGAGTCTTGTATGAAGTATTAGGATTACAGTGCAGTGGTGTTTGGCAGTTAAACAAGTTCACTACCATTTTTGACAGTGCTTTGTGCATTTTCAGCTCACCATGTCCTAAAGCAATTGTTCACGCCACCAGTTGTTTACATTTCACTCTGCATCAATTTTGCAAAATATGCAGTGTATGTTTCCATGCTATTTGTAGCATTTTAATGTGTTGCTTACTGCAGTTGCCTGGGCTCAATGACTGCTGGAAACTTCATATTGTGGTAATGAGTCAATGACATTACCACATTACACTCTTGATATTCACTATTTTCTCATTTATACCTGAAGGACGGGATTTTTGGTGTGGTCACTGTTTTTACATTGCTTCTCCTGAGTATTCTGAAGAATCATCTGCAGAATAAAATGTAAAATTTATTGTGAAGACTCACTCAATGTTATATCCCTTTACGTGCACCTTTTAATTTGCAGTGTAAAATATTTGTTCTGTTTTTGATTTGTGTGCAGAAAACATTCAACCTGTGATGTTCATGGCCGCTCTCATCTGCTGCTCTGCAGCATCTATTCAAGTTGTTTTTAAAGCCTTGCCTCAGGTTGGGCTCAAAAACATAAACATGTAAGGTGCACTTACCTGACATCATTAAATATTATGTGACATGAATGCCACATTAGTACGTATTTTAACCTTCTATTGTATGTGTAAGCCTTCAGTGGTGCCCAAGGTAAAGGGCATGTCATAAATTTATTTAATCCAGTAAGGTATTGTAAAATTTGTGCTCTCTTTAACCTTCTTTGCAAAATGAAAGCACTTCATCTGTGTATTATACAGCCTGCTCAAGGAGAGACAGAAATGCATATATCAAATATGTGTTTGACTACTGTATTGTGTCAGATCCTTGTCATTATCCATTTTTAATATAATGTTTTTTATATATGAAAAAAATGTTGGGCCTTGAAAATAATTTCTTTGAGCCTGAGGAGACACATTAAATTAATAACATCTCTTATGCAATCTTTGGCAAGGCCATGGTAATATTATTGTCTCAGTAGTACAGTATATAACATTTTGCATATAAAAAGATCAGTGCTTAGTTTTATAATTGTGCATATTAAAAGTTCAGCCTTGAATCCTACTTCCAAATACACAGAAAAATCAGTAGTGTTAATTCAACATTATAAGTGTTCACTTAACTCTGAAAACACTTTTGCACATATAGTGTTTAACATCATTGGTTTTGCATGGATCACATAGATATCCCATAACACTTCGTAATAATATTTTATAAGGCATGATATCTTTCACTGATATTGCCTGATTAAGAATCAGTTCCATGGACAATTGAATTACCATATGGAGCACACTGACAACATGGAAAAATTAGCAATCAAATGTCTTTTGTGACAAAACCTGATAGAGACTGAATACATGAATGAGCTGTCACCTGTCACATGATCACAAAAAAATGAAAATTGAAAATCACATTCATTGTGGAGATGGATTTGTAACATTTCTCCCATCTAGCTGGTTGATGGATTGGACTGCTAGCTAGCTACCTAGCAACTTAAATGCTCTGAGTAACCTTCTAACTGTTGCATGACTGTTGTGTCAGCTGTAAAATTTCCTGTCTGGAAGGCATTTTAACCTTTTTTTTTTGCACAAACCTCTATACAATGGTTTTATTGTGATCCTAAGTACAACAAATTCACCATAGCTATCATTTATACACTAGTTAAGGTTATTATATACAATAGGAGTCATTGAATCAAAATTTTGCTTGCCCCTGTCAAACACGACAGCGTTAAAAAGAATACAAATTCTGCTCACTTTAGTTCCATCTTGTGTCTGTAGTTGATCGTGATATTTACACTGCCTAAGCAGGGTACATATAGTCTGGAGCAGTGTTTCTCAACCCTGCTCCTCGCGGCACCCTGTCCTGCATATCTTCTATCTATCCTTGCTCTACCTACCTGACTGAACTCACCAGTGGCACATTTTTTTAGCTGAGCACACCTGATTTAATCAAGCAGCAAGGATAGATAGAAGCTATGCAGGACAGGGTGCCGCGAGGAGCAGGGTTGAGAAACACTGGTCTGGAGAACCAAATTCCTTTCAGGTACTAGGATGAAAAACTGCATTTTTAATGCTTCCTCCCCTTTTGCAGATTTTTCTATCACCAGTTAGACTCTTTTCTCCATGGCTATTTTTCACTGTGGAGATCCCTCAGAGCAGAGTGAAGTAGACTTTCATTGAAGGATTGGTGTCCACTCCATTGACGTCATCCAAGCAACAGTTATGACACAAACATAAAGTATGCTTCCATTCAATTTATGCACTTCTTAAACCAGAATATTTATTCCAAAATATATACCAGCAGGCAACCGTTTATGTTATGGATATTAATTATGCTTTAGGCATTTTATCCAGTAAATTTGTGTGTCACCACTGTGGGACTTGCCTTTTTCTAATGTTTGCCATAACCATTTTTTGTACATCTGACATTATTTGAAAATTGCATCTTTATTCTGGAGTCTAAAACATTTAAAATGCAATTAAACACATCAATTTATTATCAGTCTTATTCAGCTAGGGTGAATTAACAGCTCTGTGCCGTGTCCAGACTCTGTATGCGGAGATGTAGGAGAGGTTATGCTGATAAAGACTGCACCTTTATGCTAGGATGTGAACTATTAGTGATTTCTTATGCGATGCATAGCGAGAGAGAGAGAGAGAGAGAGAGAGAGTGTGTGTGTGTGTGTGTGTGTGTGTGTGTGTGTGTGTGTGTGCGCACGCATGTGTGTACCTGTTGTGTGTGTGTGCCTGCAGGAACAATATGGTGTGAAAAGGATTACAGATTGGAATAAACACTCCTTGGGTAATATCATATGCAGTATACACCTCAAAGTATGAAAAATTATTTCTTTAATGTATTCTACTTCTCCACTACTTTATCTCAGTTACCAGAATATTTTATTGGAATCATTAGTAAATTATAGTGAGGTGTAACCTCCCTTTGGGCAACATAATTTTACAGAGCACCTTTACGCATATACAGTATAGGCTTTCATAAAGCCTAGCTGTAGTTTTGTCAGATAAAAAGGTGGGCTAGCCTTCACAATCCTGTTACCATGTGTCCTTCCCTTCCCTGCACTGTGGTATGTTGTTAGTTGTTAAGATGCAATGCATGACATCCCTCTCTTAGAAGGTCACTACTGTATTGCTCTGTAGTTCTCATAAGCTAAAACAGCTTGTACTTCAGCCCTCTCTACAGCCCAAGGTGATGTGGTGGACATACTATCTGACACATTATTACACAATAGACTATTGTTACTCAAAAGCTGATGGAAACACAGATACCAAAATACAAAATGCCCCTATTCCTAATTTACTTGTCATTAAAGTGATGCATAATGATATTGCCATTAACATTCATCACATGGCCATCTCTAGACTTAAGCAAGTGGAGAACAACTAATCATCTGGTACACATACATATGCCTTATGTGCTTCTTGCATTAAATTTTCAAGGTAATTGATCATGTTAACAGTACATGAAAACAACTCTAAACCAAGTAAACAAGGATTAGCATAAACACTTTTACTGAACACAAAACACAGGGCATTTTTTTCTATCGGTATCACTTAAGGTACTTTACATTATGTTACACACACACACACACACACACACACACATAAATGTATATATATATATATATATATATATATATATATATATATATATATATATATATATATAAAATCAGGATTGGATGGATGGAACATCAGGATTATTGCTTGGCTTGTCATGTTTGTCTTCTTTATGTCTTCTGCTGAGTCCAGGGAGTTGATACTGCAGGGTTTATGCATGCAATCCATTAATGTACAGAAAGTATGTAATGTACATGTATGTACAATACACTAACATCAAGCAGGTTTTGCTAGATTGTCTGACACCAGGTTATATTTACTCGAAAAACTCACAAACAGTTCTTCTGTTTTGTTTGTTCTTACAGTTCCTAGTCATTTATACTATGTTTATTCATAACCTTTGTGTAATGCACAGTTTGCTGTCTGTGGGTCCAAAAAGGCAGATATTTTAAGAAACTGAACTAGTTGCCCAAGGGTTGCAGCACTGAAATCCAGGGTGGAGCAACACTGATGCATCCTGAGCAAGATACTTAAAAAACTCATTTCAGTTTATGTCTGGTGCTTAAATGGATAATAACCTGTGTAAGCTGCCTCAGATAACAGCATCTGCTAATCAAAAAATATATTCTTAACAATTTTTTTTTCTATGGATACTGTCCTGTCAGGCATTGCTCAAAAATGAATGACACATTAATAGGATTACAGGTGAACTCTCCTACCCACCCTCATCCTGTAACCATCACAAAACCTGTCTCCGATTCAGGTGCCACACTCTGAAAACCTCAGTTCTCCTCAGCACAAGGAGAAAGTGAGTCATGAACACCTAGCCGAGATTTCCTCTGGCTCTTTATTGATTCCGTAGAGGATGTCCCTCCAGCTGGGCGCTTACTTTATATTAGTGTGGGCCTGGCTGCCAGTCTGTTTCAGGCCACAACCTGAAGGGCTGTTCACAATCACTGCACTTAATTCACACAATAACACACAAGCTCAGATGTCAGGCAGTGCTGCATTTCCCCTGATGCAATGGGGGTTTGTGTATTTCAGGCAGTCTGACACATTGATCATAATCACACATGGATGTGACTGTGCTCAGCAGTATTTAGTGCCTCCATGTAGTCACCACAGGGACAAGGAGCATGCCCATATTTTGTTTGGAAAGCGTCTACTACAGCGTGATATTTGTGATCACCGACTTCCTTGTGGTAAGGGACAAGAGAATGATTTGTCTCCTGTGCTCTTGCTCCAGATCAGTGACCTCCAGGTGATGGGCCTGCCTTTTCATTCAATCAATACTTTGAAGACATTTTAAAAGCTTTTTATTGTGCACACATGAATTGCAACTAGACATATTTTCATATGTTATTGTTTTCTGAGGTACTGTGGAGATTGGCTGGACTCAGGCTGCCCCAGTGTGCAACCAGCTGGGTATCATGAACTGAGGCACACAGTGTCAACCTTAATTAGGCTTTTTAGGCTTTTGACATACTCCACAGGGATCAAATTACAATACTTTTCCCTCGCATTTTAAAATCTGCACAGAATGTCTTTGTGATTTACAGTACAGTACTTTGTTACAGTACAGTATACTGAGAGGAGTGTGCTCTGACCCAAAGAAGTGTACATCTTTAATGCCTTAAGTTTTTACATCACAATATTATTATTATTATTATTATTATTATTATTATTATTATTATTATTAATAGTAGTAGTAGTAACAGTGTTGTTATTATTGTACTGTTCTATTAAATAATTAGTTCTATTTGTTTTTGATGCCCTGAGTTACAATGTCGTACCGTAAACGCCCATGATGAAACTAGATAGCCTGCTCTTTATGAAGGATGAAAAAAACTTTAATTTGGATACTTTATAAATGTTGGTGCTGATCTCAGCGATGAAATTCGTTATGAAGGCACTGCTATAGCCAGTGATTTTCGATGTTCTCCTGCACGTGTGATTGGTATCTCCTCCGGACCATTTTGCAGTGATCAGGAAGGTGAGTCTCCAATAAGATCCCCAACCAGAGAACAGTCCCGTGAGGAAATGAAGAGTAATAAATCACGCACAGCCACATGCAGATAGAAGGAGGCTATTCACGTCTGCTTTCTGACGCCTTGCTGTTCATCACAGAAGATACAGGTATGTATGCTGACTTCAACGGTTGAAAAAAAAAGAAATGAATGAAATATCAAATTCCCACAATTCCCCCGTTTCCCCCAAGGGAAGCATGTAGAATATAATAAGAACAACTATAATTTCCAAATAAAATTGGGAATTCAATTAATAAATCAACATGTTTTCTTATGTTAATTTTTGAGAACGTTTTTATGCAAAAGTACAACTGTACAATACTATTTTGTCTTGGAATAATGTAAAACACAATCGAACTCATTCAAAGACAGCCACACAACGCAGCTAGTCCATATAATCCAAACTGCTGCTGTAGCTCTTCTAATATCAGTCATTTCATGTTTTTGTCTTAATAATGTGCCCAGTATGAAAATAAACATTGTGTTTCGTCAATAACAAATAATAAAATCAATGTCTGAGCCAGTAATACATCATACTTAACGGCATTGGAACTTCAGGTTCAGAAGACACGAAAACAAACATAGATCTACAATGAGGTTACATTGAAATGTGGCCAAGCTCAACATTTGACATGACTTATGGAGATGCTGCAATTGTGCATTAGCGTTGTAAGTTGAAACCCTGACGCTTGCCATTTCGCTTGCATGCGGGAATTGCGGCGTGCTGAGAAAACCTTTACTAAGAACGAGTACAACATTTGCCACTTTACATGTGTAAATAGTTTCGAACTGACACACTTGTTCCGTAGCTTTATTCTGTCCCAAAACATTTTCATGTTCAGGTCATAAGTTTGAATGTCCCTGTTAGAAAGTAGAATTCATAACTGAATATCCCCATATTTCATCGAAAATACACTCAGGAGACACGTACGTTATTTTTTTTTTCCTTTTAATTAATGAATCAAATTAGGTTTGATTACATAAATTAAGGCTGTTCTAACGTGCGACGTAGCAAACGTGTGTCAGAGGAAGAGAGCGGTGTGACATCTAAAATATTCCATTCCGTGTTTTGCCTAGCGCTGTGAGTCGGTGCCTTGCTAATGTGCAGTGTGTATATAGTTCTCTCTGAGATTTCTGCTTCCCCCTCGCAGATGGTAATACAGTATCTCTGTGTGTATGAGAGAAGTCGACTGGACATATCATACGGCGCTACTGCCAAAGCCGGATTTACGTGTCTGAACTTGGGCTCAAAGCGTGTTTTCCGAGGAGAACGGGGAGAGTGTTGTGTTCGTTGCAAAGTAAAGTGATTTCTCAATCGGCAGTGGAAGAAAAGTGGAAACTACGGGGCGCTGTATTATCCACGGAGTGCTTAGCCGTCTGGGTTGTTTAACGGGGGATTCGCCGTCGAACGTATACGGATTAATCACAAGTGTACGATGTTGAGAATACAAGCCTTGTTTTGCACTTTCTCGGTGCTGTCTCTTACAGTTGGAGCTGATCTGAAAGCACGAAGCTGCAGTGAGGTCAGACAAGCGTACACAGCTAAAGGCTTCAGTCTCGCGAATGTCCCTCACCAGGAAATCTCAGGTAGGTTAAGGATAAAATTTAGCAGGGTTTGCCTGCTAAATCTGTCACTTTCAATGTTTTTTTTTTGGACCAAATTATTATTATTATTATTATTATTATTATTATTATTATTATTATTATTATTATTATTATTATTATTATTCTTGGCGTCTCAATCTCTGGTTCAGACATGAAGATTGGTTTTCGTAAAGTATTGTAAATTCTATGAAAATGCACCCCATTTTAACAGGTATGTTTGAAGGATAAACAAAGAATTGATTAATCAAGTGTGCAACTTGTTACATGGCCAGATCATTTGCAGGGTATTCTACTCAAGAACACAGAACAAGTCTTGCTTTGCATCCAAGCAGAATATACTGCTTTAGAGAATTGACTGAAGTTACGTTTCGACTGGAAAACACAGAACGCATTTAATTGCTTAAGCGTCACACGCTCATTCTCTCCTGGTTTCGTTTAGAATTAAGTTCAGCTTTCAGGCATTATCCATTTTCCCTTGTGACATTTTGCTTTATTTCCCCATAATCACATTCCACAAAGCTGATGAAAGGCCAGTTTGAACTTCATCCTCTTTATTTTCATTTAGGGCAACAGTTTGTGTGTGTGTGTGTCTGTGTGTGTCTGTGTGTGTGTGTGAGTGTTCCTTCTTTGACATTGCATAGGTTGTCAAATCTCAACATCTTTTGATTTATCACAACTGCAATAACTGATGTTTGGCGGGAGAAGCCAAAGTACTACATTGACATGCATATTCATTAGTCCTGCTATCGGCACCATAAGCCACTTCACCGACCCACTGTTAATCATGGTTTATGGATTGGTCCATCAGTGGAATTGTTGCTTTGTCAATTGTGAGAACAGTTGTCAGTGTACTTAGCAGCAAAAGGGGGAGTGGAGGATAAGGGAGGCCCATTGTGAAGTAATATTATACTCTTACATGGAACAAGAAGTTCACTCCCGATACAATGCCACTGAAAAATGCCCTCGTTGGTCCCCATTAGACATGAAAAGACACTATATAGCATGAGAATTGAAGCACCTCTATACAGTTGTTTCAATAAAGTATTTCAGAATGACTGTATGGCTTAATAGCTGTTGGATAACTATGCTGCTGCCTGTAAAGATCTCCTCAGATAATTACAGAACTTAGGCAAGGTAAGTTGTGTGAGTTTTTGAAATTATTTTTAAAGGCCATTAAAACCTGAACATGTTTTCAGATGATGTTTAAGATTTCTTTCACCGTAATTATCTTGACTAATGTAATACATTTTTGAATACATATTGCATTTACACTTGCAGTACTTTGCACTAATAAAAGATTTTTGTTTTTTGATGTCACTTAAAAATGGCTTGCACATGGTACATTTTATGGCAAGAAATCAAAAATGAAAGTTTGGCTGTGTTGAAAAGTACTGACCAGCATTTCCTTTCTATGAGTAGAATGTGTGAAATCTCTAAGCAATATCACATTCTTCTGGTATTTATAGAGAACAAGACCTACAGTATTATATTTGACAACTTTGGAGTTATAGATAAATAATATAATAAATAATATAGCATTTTTCTTACTGTCATTGCAGTATGTTTCGTAATAAGTTATAAATGAGTGTAGAAAAAGCATTAGGTCCAGTTGTGTCACGTCTATGCAAGTGCATAAAGAAGAATGGAGCTGGTTCAGTGTACTACGGAGAGCGAAGGCAAATTGTATGGCTAAAACCAGACAAATAAAAATAATAAGTTGGAGGCAGTATTAAAACTCTCTACAATACTACATTACAAAATTTCACCCCAACTGACACATTCATTGAGGGTAAATATCACTGAATAAGTGCTTTGCAGGAACTCTTAATTAATACTTTACGTTAATATTAATATTTTTTAAAGATGCATAAAAATGTATGCTTAAATAATAAATCATCATAAATGGTCAAAGGTTTCAAACAGACTATCAACTTTACCTCACAGGAAAAGCGTAAGGTGTATTTGTTACTGAGCTGCAACATTTGATAGTTGTTATTCCTGGAAAACTTTTTAAATGCATTAGTTTGCATGGGCACTTCTCTGTCCAGTAGGGGGCTCTGTGTCTATAGTTGGATAGACTGCTGTTTGCCATATACTCCTTACAGCCGCAGCTGTTCATGAATGTGTTGCAACGTGTTGCATATAGGGGTTTTATCTGCCATGTAGTAAACACATTCGTGGTTAAACCAGGATCGGCATACCAGTTGACTTTTATGAGCAGATAAAAAGCATACTGAACCTTCTACTAATTCAGCCATTGCATATATGTCAGGAATGTAGAATGCAGTGACAATTAATATTGCATTACATTGAATATGAGAAGTGTAGTCATTAATGTTAATTAAAATAGTACAGAAATTCTAGTCCTTTGTTGGTGATAATGTTTTCCTCTATGGTGCACCGTGTAATAGAGTGTAATTATCTGTTCCTAAAGCCTGGTAGCAGTAGCTTTCCAGGGAATGAGCACAGATAAATATTCATTTTCCAGATTCATCACCAGTTCTCCACAACCAGTGCAGCTGGGGTCGTAGAGTATTTGTCCCAGAACAGAAATGATGTCTGTTAAAAATGCATTTAAAACAAAATCCATGGTATGGAAATTGATGCTTTTGGATTTTTGATGGGTAAAGGCTCTATAATAATGAAATAGGGGTAAGTGTTTTCAAGTTATATTTTCAGGCACACTAAGTGCACTAAACAACTGTATTAAGCTAATGCACTAATGTCAGAACAGATTTAAGTACAATTAAACTGCATATTAGGTCATGCATTTTCAATTTGTACATTAGAGTGTGCTGTATTTCTCATCTCTCATGATGTTATGCTGTTAGTACAGAGAGGCAGTTCAGACAACAAATTCTAATGGCTATTTCAGACTATACTGGAAAGTGTAACATGCAAAACAGTTGACCCATTGTTAATACAAAAAGGCAAACAGATTTCCATTTATTGACAGGTGGGGGCCATTTTGCTCTTTGAGGCTTTCTGTTTCAGGAAATTATCCTCATTGACGTTGACTGGGCATTGATACGCTCTCAAGAATGTTTTTTAACATGATTACTGGTGTATTTCACTTATCAGAAATCTGTCTGTGGGAAAATAAGCTCTTTTGAAAAAGATACTGTAGAAGTGCATGGGAAATGCCCACCTAGATGGCTACAATCAGGGGTCTGTGCTGGTCTGAGCTGTATCAGTGTATTCCAGCACTGCAGTTGCATTATGACATACACTGCTTTCATCTGTTTTCAAACTCTTGCACATTTGTAAATGTCTTTTAGCATTTGCCTCCTTGCTATCCTTCTGTAATAATATAATGTTGTAGTTTTTTCATTGATATCCAGTCATTTTGCCCCACCAGCTAAAAATCAGTTGTTGAACTGTCAGCTCTACAGTCTGATATGTAACTTGCTGTGCAGCCTTTGTATTACATTACATTATTGTCATTTAGCAGACGTTCTTACCCAGGGCACAGTGCATCTAATAAACTGGCATGAAAAGTTGCACAAACAGGACACCACCATGAGCCGTTGTTAAACATTGTGTTGAGATCACAAATGTCTGCCTAGGTTGACATGTAAGTGCAAAGCAATATGTACAAGTCTATGTATGTATGAGTCTATCATTCCAGATATAATGCTAACAAATACTACAAACATGCAAGTAATTCTCCACATGCCCAAACCACATAAAACAATGAAATACACTTCCAAATACGTAATTGCACAGCATGGCAGCCTTAGTTCAGCCTAGTTATCATGATTTTCCTCTATAGTCAATACCATGCTATAAAATGTAATGCTATTGGCAGCCTTGAGTTTTTGAAGTCAAATAATAGAAATTTCACATATGTATGTTTCAGCACTGGCAATTTTGTTTTGAGCTGCTTTATCAACCCCCAGGTAGATCCTTGATATTCAGCACTTCAGACTGACAAAACAATTATGTGGCTAACACAGAGTGTTTCAAAGAATTATTAATCGATTTTTACTTTCACACATATTATTGTCTTAGAATAGGTACCATAGTTTTTTGAGTGCATTTATTGAACCCATGCTTTCTAAATTTTCTGATCTGGAAGTTGAAGAGTCAGTTGGGGCTGTATCCATGCAGTGTCCTTGATTTCTCAGTGTTTGTAACAGGGTTAGGTCATGCCTGATCACTCTGTGGAACTATGACTGTGAGCTTGTGATTTGAAAAGCTTACTAATGATATTACTCTCTCAAAGCTGACATTTTGAACGTTTATTTTGCTTTTCTTGTCAAAGAGGCCCTACAACCATAGTTGACTACAGAACTGAATTTGGTGGCAATGCGAACTGAAACATTGCACGAGTCATTAGAATTGACAAGTCACATGGGCCAATGCTTTAAACCGTCCTTGTAGCTAGATCCCAGGTAACTACAAGCTACTTACATGGTTTAATTACGTCAAGCCTCCAAAGACATATTTCCAGACTTAATTGGAAAGAAACTTTTCTGCCAGGAAAAGAGCAGAAGTCAGGTTTTTTCATCTTATTTTATTCCCTCAAAGTATTGGTTTTTGGTGATTTTAAGAGTCTCAGGTTTATTATTCATGGTATGGTGCAATGTGTACAATTCAGATTTACTGATCAATGTAATTCATTGTGAACTGTAGTTGCCCTTAAATTCCAAAGGACAGCCATATTATCACTTCAATCTTAGCAATGATAGTAAAAATTTTATTATTCAAATATTTTATTATTTAAATATTCAGCCTTTATATCATTGATTAATTACATGGATTACTTTTGAATAAGTAGCTGTTAGTGTTATATGATGCTTTAGACTACTATGCACCAACAAACTATTCCCAGCACATTACTGGATTATTAGTCGGTTATTAAGGCACTGTCAAATAAAGTGTAATGAAAATAGAGGAAAAAAAAAAAAAAGAAAATATGTAAATAAACAAATATCCATTTGTTAAATTTGCCATATTATGACATGTGGGTGTTACTTGTGTAGTATTTGTGTCCACTTCCCAATAAGCATTACTTGATAAAAATGTCTGAAAAGATGTGACATTTAGATCTTGCCGTTCGCTTTAGGCACACCTAAAGAGAAATCATAGAGCTGCTGCAAAACATAATTGGATTTTTAATGTCTCCAGATAACCTTTATATAGATACTTCAGAAACTAGTTGTTGCCCCAGGAGAACTCGTTGAAAAAACACCCAATTATAGCTAATTAGCAGTACCAACACAAGCAAGTCAGGTGCCACACTTCAGGCTGTGTAATAGTTTGTGACATGAATATTTATCCTTTCATCCTGGACCAAAAAGTTCTACCTTCACTATAATAATAATTTCACACTCATAGTTAATAACATTATTAATTATAGACAGAATTCCCTCATTTGCATGGGTCTGTAAATCAGAGTATTTGGGGACCACACTTCTGAACATGGCCATGTTAGAGTAGGTTACATGTAAATTATCTGGTAGGGTAAAATTAATAGAATTTCTGGAAATGACCACAATGGCTGGTGCATTCTTGTGATAAAATGCCCCCACCATTCATGTTGTACTGTATTTTTAGTGTAAATTCTGACATCACTGCATTGTAATACTTTAGCAAAGGCTTTGTTTTTAGTGTGTCACACACAGGGCTGCACCAATTATGAAGGAATTTGAAAAGGGAAACATAACCCTTCCCCAACACACACACTGAATCAATAAATAACCGATAGATGGAATGTCACAGCAAATAATCACCGTTAAAGTGTACTATGGCAGTTTAATCTTTTGAAACAAATTAACTGTCAAAATTTGGCATCGTTTTATTAAATATTGACCTTCACAAACAACCAACTAGATGTTTTCATTTTTAAATTCCTTAGAAACTAGAAATGAGATCTCAGTTTATTGAAATAAAATTGGAGGTGATTCTGTACAAAAGCATGTGAAATTGATTATTATGCATTGTATATTTATTTGCACATGGGCCCAGATGAAAGTGGCAACAAATTAGACACGTTATGTCATACATTTATTGACATACATACCATGTATTTCTTATTTTGTGTTCATTTTTTATGTGTTGCATATAAATGAGTACAGATTAGTAATGTAGAATTCAATAGTTTCGGAACATTCCATTGGCACGAGGGAGGCTGAATTGGCAAGTAAGCACGTGTGGGGCTGAATCAGCCAGGCCAGGCTAAATGTCAGCACTGGAATCAGTTCTGTTGACAGCTGTGCTACACTGAGTCTGGGCCTAAGGGGCTGGGAATGGATCAGTTGGCAAGGTGAGACTTCAGGACCCAGCTTGCACACTTGAGAGGTCCTGGATAAGTTTGTCAGCATAAACTGTAGAAGGGGCTAAAAAGGCAAAGAAACTGTAAGGCAAGCCAGAAATTCCTGCCTCCAAACCTGGTGCATAGCAGCCGCCATGAGTCAGGGACATTTTTTTTTTATTCTTAGCGCTGAGAATTTTCTTAGCCTATTAGTCTTTGAATTGTCTGTTATTTTGCTTAAGCTTAAGGAGCTGGCTCAAAGTAGTTCACTGAAATGACTTAGAGGACTTTGCTGTGCTCTTTATTGCAGAGTTACTATGGAAGATTCCACATTGTGAACACCTGCTGTTTTTAATGAATGAGAGCATCAATTTTACAGCATCTTTGAAAGGAAAAATGTTTTAGAGCAGTACAATGGAGCATGTTAGGGTGCCAGTGAGATTGGACAGGTATTCTGTTTTCAGCAGACATGGTTTAGGTGTTCTGAGAGCATCTACAGCATTTAAAATAATAAAGACAGCACTCTGGACTGAAATGCTAAAATGAGCTTGTATTATTTGACAGCAGGAGGGATTCAAGTGTTAGGTTAAGTCTTAGACTTCCTCTGATGACAAATGCAATGTTATTAATACATTCATAACAGCAACATGAGGTAAGAATATTTTTCTGTGGTTTGAGGCCATTATTTTCAGAATATACAGTCTTTTTGGACACTGGCCAAGGGTTCTTTCTGCCTCTCATCTCTCAGGCCCATGTTGATCAATCAGTAGTCGGTGAGTTCCTTAGACTTTGGCATGCTTCCAGAAGGGTTGTCTCTGAGCTACTGTGAGACCCACCTCCATACTTTGGGATGGGGAATGTCAGAGTCAGACTCTGTTGTGAAGTGGACAGAAACAGGGGCATCCTGCAGGTAGTGAAATGACATGGGATGAAATTATGACCCATTTAGTGTTTTGCAAACAAAAGCTGGATTTCTTATAATTGGAAGACACCCAAAGGTTTGTGAGGTCAAATTTGCTGATAAGCCTGACAAGCCCTCTCCATTTCACAGTTGCAACACAGGTGCTATAAAAAAGCGGAGCTCCATCAGGACACATTTGGACTACCATGACTGGCCAGTTGCTGGCCATAGACTGCTCTAGAACTAAGTATGGTATGTGTTGCAGACCACACCCACAACCTGATTTCTTGAGGTGAGCTAATCTGAAACAAATCCTTACCAATCCTGTGGGGAATCTGAATTATTTGTGCACAGAGATGTTTCATTTTTACAAGCCTCTGCAGGATCAGTCATGGGCAATTCTCTCTGATAGTGGTTCTAGAATTGACAGGATTGAATGCAGAGATGGATAATTGGCATCAGTGAAGATCTTCTCATTGCAGATGTCAAGGTCCAAGTGAGAAAAAGAAAGGCAGGGAACAGGGTTTGAACACTGGTCCCAGTGGGAACCATACACCTTCTTGATTTAAAATGGAGGTCTCCCATAAAGACACACACTGGGGGTCATTGCAAAAAAAGCCCCCATCTCCTCCCCATTAAGCTGTCTCATGAATTTCAAATTGCAGCGTGACAGGCCCTCTCAACAGGCATCCCCTGTCTGTGCGGGGAATAATCACAGAGCAGTGTTTCATAGCATAGTGTTAACATGCTGAGCCAAATTGTGGAAGAGAAAAACCCCGAAGCCGAAATCCATCATCAAAGAGCTTCTCTGACAGGAAGGTACTGTGCTGTTTGTTTGTTTTCATCCCCTTGTGATTAGAGGACATATGCGTGTAATTGATCACTGCACAGAAACAAGAACTGTTTGCTTTCATCAGAAATTGTCTTGACATATTGATGGTTACTGTATTTCTGCTCCAAAGATCACTGCATATGCATGTCTCCACTCTGAAAAGCTCCAGGATCCCTGTCAATATGTTAAATCCCACAGACACTTGTTGGCATTTTCATAACTAAAGGGATGGGAGTGAACTACAGACATTTTTCCTCAGAATGGAATTTGATCTGTTGTTTCCAAATCTTAAAAAAATAATTACCTGGTAAGTGCTTTGCATTCATTTGTTCTGTTTAAATAACAATGTTCATGTGAAATACACATCAGTAATGAAGAAGTGCAGAACCAGATTTTGAAAGTTGAAAGTTGACAGTCAATATTATTGAATATCACTGGATATTATTATACATTTGATTTTTTCAATATTATTATACATTTCACCATGTCATAAGTGACCATCATACACAATACTAAATGACAGTCAGTAATTGATTTTCTCATCATAACTCTTTACTCTACTCATCATACCTTATAAATTGTATCAATGCAGATAGGCATCAATTATTTTATTTCCTGGGTAAAAATAGGGGGTTTACAAACTGTGTATGGCTTGGCAAACAATTACACTTCAGCTGCAGGGGGAAGAATGAAAAAAAAATACCTGCGAACAGGTGAGCTTATAGTAAGAATGTAGAAATAGTAACTTTCTTGTCTTCTGCAACATCTTTTTTTCCTTTTCTCTTTTTTATTCAACCACTTTTGTGGAATTTACCATTGCACATTAGGCCCCCCGTCACTGCAACAGCCTCTGCACTCACACAAAAGCACTGAATCAAAATTAATGCAATCCTCCAGTAGCCCACCAATGGCTGTTTTTCACACTTCGCATCACAGTGCACCACAGTGAAGTGGGTGCTTGTTGGAGGATAGGTGCTACTCCACTGTTGTCTAAAGTTAGCATTTGAGTCTAAAGTTATCTATTACTTATTAATTATAAACTATAAATTATAAACAAGTGTATAGGGACTAACCTCCACGGGTTCAAATAGAATATGCTATTTACGTTTTTTTTTTCTTTCCCAGAGCATATGTGTATATGGCAGCAGTCTATGAATTATGTGAGATATAACAATGCTTCCACTGAAAGTAATCCACTTAAAGGTTTTTGAAAGCACAGGTAGTGCATAGACATAAGTACTGCATTTGTTGCATCCTACACAAGTATAATGTTTAAATAATGTCAAGGCAATAGGCATGACAGATCATGCGAGTGTTTTACATAACACTCAAAATGGCTGACAAATCACATTATATTGTATCCAGGTGAGGAGAAAATTGTGGAAATACACACATTTATCAGGTCTGTGATTTTTGAAAAGATGAAATTCTGAACTGAAAAAAAGAAACCCTACTGTGTGCAGTGACTTATGAATGCCTGTTTTAAATGCATTTTTTTGCTAAAAGGTGTGTGTGTGTGTGTGTGTGTGTGTGGGGGGGGCTGGGGGATTTCAAAACAACAGCATGTTGCCTCTTATAAAGGCTGCCTGTAAAATAAAAATGTAGGCTAATTGGTTCTACTGTACGGAAGAAAACGGGTCAATAAAACCTTTGTGAGGTAATAAATTGGGGGCAAGGGATGCCATTGGTATTATTTGCAACCATGGGAAGGATAAAATTCTGTTATATAACATTACTAATTTATTTTTTTCATGAAGAGTTCCAGCTGGACTTTAAATGACATACATTCTTTTAATCTGTTTGAGCTTTCTCTTCCACACTCGGCCCGAAAGTGATGGATTAAAGCAGATCCAAGAATTGCCATATTAAATCTGACAAACTTCTATATGCATCCATGTGTGACCTGCATAAAACTCTGAGACCTGCTAGACGTTTTCCTTTATTGTTTTAATGGTACTCTGTTAGCCTACTGCAAAGCCTTTTCTGAGTGCTGGCTCAGTTATTTAACAATTCCAGTTTTCAGCTGCCAGCTTATATCAATCATGGAGCATGGCATGAAAGTATATTCACCAGCTTTATTCCCTAAAATAATGGAAAAGGTATTATAAAGGATGTGGATGATTGTTATAAGGAACTGGACTGGTTTTTAAATTGAAGGAACATCATAGCAAATCAAATCCAGTTTTGAAAACAGAATAAAATGAGTGGGCTCTCAAAAGTGGGCTACTGTGATTCCTACAGCGACCAGGTCGAAATATGGTTTTAGTTTATTTGATTATCTTTAAAAAATGTTCAACTGATAAAACTGAGTTCAGAATCATAATTCATTGCAGGGGAACCCAGAAACTTTAATGTTTGGTGTGACTGGCTGCTTGTAAAATCCAGACTAATATATGTGTGTGGTTTCCAGTTTTCCTTCTGTACTCTCCAGATAAAGTACTATATGCTGGAAGAAGGTACTGCATACCCATATGGCTTTATCAAAAAGCTGTAAATTACAGGTGTCCTGAAGACTTTTAGATTCTGTTTTTTTTGTAATATGACAAAATGTTTGTAGCGGTATGTTAAATTATTTTGTCATCTGTATATAAATCTAGATTAATATACATACATACAATTGTAGACAACAAACTAATATAATATGGTATTCTGTTAGATAGGAGTAGATAATAAGAAAAAGGTTGAAAACAGCCATGCAGTTTTAAGTTGTGATGTGGTTTTGAATGAAAGTATGAAAAGAACATGAAAAAGTTCTGCTGACCCAAAGAAATGGTTAGTACAAATGACATTTCTTAATTTGGCCTCTGCCCTGGAATCTTAGCTCAACAGTTTGCTGTCTGTGTTTGCCTCTCTGATATCATAGCAAATGCTGTTATCATTCTGGAATTTTACTGACAAAATGCAATACCCCACCCGCTGGGATCTTGACACCAGACACTATTTGAACTAATCTTTCCCATCTGATTGACAGTAACTATAACGCCCCTTTCGAGAGCCTCTGTATTATATCACTGTACCGTAACAAATGACATAAAACCACACTAAAGGATAAAAATGATTGCCTTTGATCCAAGGCTTGATTCTTCCCAAGGAAAAGTATAGGGAAGGCCAGGCATCCATAATACTGAGAACAACATTCACAGTTAAATTTAATTAGTGTTGTAACTCAGAAGATTGACAGGAAATAAGATGTTTTTTTATCATTTCCTGCATTCTGTGTACTGGGAAAACACATTTTAGTGTGTGTGTATGGCATTGTGAAAAGAGAGGGTCTTTGATTGTCATTTCCTTTTACACTCACTAACAATATCTGTTATGTCTTCTGGGGCAGTGTCAGTTGAAATGCTGGCAGCTGTTTGAAAATTTAAAAGAAATTGAAGTGAAGAGCTCAAACTTGCCAAGGTGTTTCAGGTTTGAATGAATGTGTGTGTGTGTGTGTGTGTGTGTGTGTGTGTGTATTGAGAGTTTTGTTTTTGGTTTTATAATGCAGACTCATTTGTAGTGATTTCAGAGCCACTTAGTAAGTAAACAGAAGCAGGAAGGCTACATGAACCTGAAAATAAGTAACACATGCATTGGATGAAGAACACATACCAGTACACCTCTTAGGGCTTTGGGAAAAGGGAGTGAAAGGTAAAGCAAGACCAAATGAATTCCTTTTTACATTGCATTTTTTACAAGACATCAGAAAGTACCGTACTACTTAAATAATTACATTGCAGTTAAGCCCAACTGGAGCAGAAAATAATCCATTACTGAGATGGGAAAATTATGGCATAAAACATGAGGAGTTCCATATAAATGAGCAGAAATGCACTATTTTTTCATGTGTTCAAATTTAGTTCAGTAAATACACTTTTGCATTAATTTATTTTTGCTGTAAAATTGGCCATGATTTTTTAGGTTTTTCTCTAAACTTTGCAGATGAAATCAATTTTGTAGTATTTTCATGTTTCTCTGGGTAGTTTTTTGAGTACCTTAACAGTCATCTTTGCGATAAGAAATATTTGTGGCATTGACTGCATGTATTTTTTTGCCTGCTGGATATAATCAAAACCATGCCCATTACTAGCTAGCAGCACAATTAGGCATGTCACTGAACTCAGTGTCCTGACTAAATTTTTACTAGTGTGGAGTAGGCTGTAATTCTTCCATAGAGGTAACACACCAAAGCATAAGGTGTTTTTTCACTTTCCAACCTAGTTATTTGTGTTGAAGTTTTATTGTAATTCAGAAAATTACAGTATGTCTAAAAGATCAAAACAATTGCCCTTCTGATATTCCACTGAACAATACCTACTGGTTTTGCCCTTGATGAAAGTGACAAGTGGATCTCTGACAAAAAAATAAATAAGTACTTTAAAAAAAATCCTAATAAAAGCTCTAACCTACGTTCTCAGCCATTTAACTCAATCATATTTCTCTTTACCCTCTTCAGCCTGTCAAAACAGTGTGCTGTCAAGAAAATGAAGCCTGGCCCGAATGCTGTTGTTGTTTCTATCTTTAGCTGTGCTTCTGTCATTTCACTCTTGTTGTCAAGTTGAGCTGGACGAGTGCACCTGTAGACGCAGCCTTTTAAGAGCTCTCCTGAAAGAGGCGTTAGAGTGCTCGGGGTTTAGAGGCTGTGGAGGGTGTTTGCTCAATCACTGCAGGTCTTCCCCCCCTCAGCGTAAAACCTGATGCGGAAAGGACCCTGCTCCTTTAACGAGGAATCCCATCTAATAAACCGCCGCTGAAGTAAGCTGTAAATGAGGAGTGGAAGGTATGATGACAAGGTGCCTCAGGGTTCTTTTTGGGCAGTGACTAGCCACCAGCTGCTACCTATAGCACTGTGCCATGCTCTACTTAGCAGGTTTGAATTTTGAGGTGCTCTCCCCCCCAACCCCACCCCACCAAATCCATTTTGCAGGCATACAAGCCTGAAGTCTACTTATCAAATGTCAGCTCCAGTCTTTTAATTCCCTCTTCTCCCAGCAGGGCCCAGATTCAATCTAAATGCAGTGACTTCTCTGTGAATAGCACCTACTTTTTTAAATATCATTGTCTGTTGAGCTGGCACTGAAATTAATGAGAATGCGTAAGAATAATTTTGAAAGGTTATTTGCTGAAATGAATTACTCAAAGTTAAGAACAAAGTGTTTTGTGTTTGGACTGAATTCTCCCAGCCAAGAACTGGAACCAGTAGCTCAGTATTTATGTGATTATACGCTGCCGTATATCTCACCTGCCAAGACACAAAAATCTGTTTAAATTTCACAATTGAATAGATTGTGTCCATCTTTGGAAGTGGCTACTGAGCTTTGTATCCCCTTTCCTTTAGGCATTTAGTATAAGGGATTCCAACCTTACAGTAAATCAGCATGTGACTTCTAATTACTGTTCAGAGGGGTTGAACCATGCAACTGTAAAACATCCATAAGAGCGTGAACATATGATAATGGACTTTGAATTAGGGGGTGGTGAAGTGCTTTGATATATGTTGGAGGCAATTCAGGTCTGGCATGAGAGCTCAGGAAAATCTAATTGTGAAATGCCACTGAGTTGCTCTTGCCTGTAGGTTTTGATGTCCAGATTCAGTGGACCATGTGCATATTGAACTGAAAGCTTATGTTCTCTATATGAGCTGAGAATTTTGCTGAGAGTCCTAAGCTTGTGGCAGTAAGACCCTACCACTTGCACAAATGTCATGTAAATTATTAACATTGCTGTCGAGTAAGGTTTTGCCAAGTGTTTTTTTTCCTTCATTTGTAGGATGTAGGAAGCCTACATCAGCCATGTTGCATTTTGTAGATATAGTTTTACGATTGACTGTCATCTTAAATGGATTGATTTAAGATGAGTACATTCCAGATTAGCTGTGTTGTAGACAATCAGTGGACAGTATGATGGTAATCAGCATCAACATATGGTGTAATTACAAGGGGAAATTGTGTTTTATGTATCACAATTTCCCACAGAAACAGCAAAAGGCTTCTCCAAACGTTGAATTTACAATGGCAGTCCAGTTTTCCATGGTCACAGTAATACAGGGACAAAGAGTGTAGTTTGGAGAAGCCTTCTTGTTGTGCACTCTACATGCATATGATCAATGTTTGGTGTGAATGCTGGAGGCAATACTTGGAGGGGAGTGACATACATATGGCATGTGAATGGGCTTAAATGTAGACTGTTTCTGATAAATGTCTCACACTCTCAGTGCATTTCCATGTTGCTGTCCAAGGTTCTGAATGCTTTTTAGTACAATTTTTATCCTGCTTTCAGAGACTGATTGTCACTTTTCTCACAATAAACCACATTCCAGAGTCATGATGTCATGGTGAAACACTTTGCAAAGCTCATGTTGCAGTGTACAATTGACAGAAAATAGCATTTCAAAATACATTCATAGCGCCTTTACTGTTCTCCATGTTTTTATTTCACATGCTATTATTTGTCTTTTTATATTTTACATGTGGTGCTAAATCTAAATCAATGATTCCTTTAGGTTGCAAGGTTACCACTGTGGCAGCTCAAAGAGAGTGAAATTCCAGCTCTGGATGAATACTAATGCCTGATTCACCAGGGCATCCTTTGTAATAAGATAATACAACATTCACAACAATAAGAAACAGATGGGGCTTATGTGTTAGAATAGTACCAAAATATATGTTTGTGACATCTATGATGCAGTTCTGCCTGCATGCTCTGCTTCGTCATGCTAATGTGACTTGTAGAAGTATAGACGCAGTTGGTCAAACAGAGTACACGTGCACATCCATGGATTTCTCTGTGCTGAGCAAAAGAGAAGTCTTTATTAACAGTTAAGGTTACTGTTGCTGGGTTGGTCAAGCTTTGCTGAATATTCAGATGTTATCATGGCATGGATTATCAGACTAAGCAACTTTTATCAGGATGTAATAGATCATTTTTTGACTCATTCAGTATTACTCAGCCTTCAGTATGCAGTAAAGGGATACAGTCACAACATTGAGTATTGCAAACACGCCCCTACAAGGCAAAAAATAAAGGCAAAGCCTACCATTCATAAAGTAAACAGGAAGAACCTCATCAGCAGGTAGTCAAGACAGAAGACATCACAGAGCAGTGCAGTACCTGCCCTGCTGGGTAGGTTTAAGTGGCTATCTAGCCAGATGGTTTATTGGTTTGTTGTACCACATTTTAGCTCTATATAATTTACATTTACATTTATTCATTTGGCAGATGCATTTATCCAAAGCGACTTACAAGTGAGGCAGAGTACAACACAAGCAAAAAGCCACATGAGGAATCAACAATATTAGAATGAGTTGGAAATTAAGTACAGTTAGCCATCCCTCCTAGTATGCATGCACATACATCTTCAGATTACTGCTCTCTTGTTGTTGGTCTGATGCGTATGTTGGATCACCCATCAACAAGGAGCTTAAAATGAATGTAAAACATCAGACAAGGTGCTTAACAAGCTAGCATTAGGTATTTGACTTTAGTAACTGAGTAATGAAATAGATATCTTAGTAGCTAGCTTGTTAGCCTAACCTAGTATGTTTAAAACTGAGATAGCACCAGCAGCCCAACCTAAACTCATGATGTGATGTTTATGATGACCGGTAAATACTCAAAGTCAATAAAGTAAATAAACCTTTCAATGAAGGGTAAATAAATACATTGAAAAAATGTTTAGATTTGCTTTCATGTCAGTTTGGGGAATAGAATAAAAACAACACCCCCCAATTGTCAGAGAACCTTCAGTCTCTTCTGCAAGCTCCCCAAGCACACCCTTTCACTGTTTCTTTTGATGTTGAGAAGTTATACTGGCCAGCTTAACTCATATCTTTTTGTTTGTCCAAGCTTGACCAAGAGGTTAGTTATAGTGGTTAGTTACGGTTGCTAAGCATGATTGAAGGATCAATTGTAGCCATAAACACATGAATCCCCCTGAAGGCTGCTTCTTATTAATGCATACTGCAGAAAAGGGAGACAAATGATGTTTCTGTCTACACGGTCTCATTGAGGTGAATGAACACACACACACACACAAACACACACAGATCTTGTGTGTGCATACTTGCATGTATGTATGTATATGCATGTATAAGGTGACATCATCCCTCCAGTAAGCCTTAGTGTGTACATACTGATAGCAGACTGGTATGTGTTCTGGCAGGGGCATATCTGATGCAGGATCGATGTCAGCGAGGGTGATTCATTCATCAGGAGTGTTTACCTCAGTGCTAGTATTGAGCATGGTTTTTGTGTGATGTGAAAACACAAGTTTGCACGGAGGGGCTTGACTTGATTAGTCACGGAATCGGCATCGGCTCAGGTTCCAAGTCTGATCCATAAATTTGTCATGGCATTGTCTCCCCACAGCACGTAACAGGAATGCAGACTGCAGTCCCTCCTCTCAGAGATGAGCTCCCCATGATTAATGGCCTTCTTTTAGTTACATGCACAGCTTCCCCATGCAGCTTCTGTAGAACAAAACAAGTATTGCAGCTTGTGTTCTGGTCCCCCCCACTTTAGGCAGGGTAAGTAATATGATGCCAATTCATTCATCCAACTGTTGTGCATTCTGGGCCAGGGTAAGCTGTCAAAAAATCACACAAATCGCTTATTTGTAAGCACACTAAACACAGTCAAACCTGTAATTTTTGTCTCGTTCAGTATTGTTCAGAGGATTGTTGTGAGCATAACTCCTTAACAGGAAGGCAGACTTTGGCATGCGTATGGCAAGTGATGCACCAGACATCTGTGGAAATGCCCTGTGTGCCACTTTGGCCAGGTACATTGAGTTCTGATTCACGCTGATCTAGCTGGGCACTTCTATTCCCAAAACTTTCATCTATGAATTTCAAGTCTCTTTACAGAGAGGATGATTGTCAGTGCAGGGTAGCTCCCACCTACATGATGACATTTCCTATGCTCGACACACGCTTGCAGTGAAGCATTCAGGATTTCAATAAGCCGTGCAGACTAACGGATGATTGGATAACCAGATGGGTATTTTGCCAGGACATAGTAGTCGACCCCGTGGGCTGTGAGTTAGGACCTCTGTTTCAGGTCTCATCTGAAAGAATGCTTTTCCTGTGAACACAGGGCATTGGTTTCCGCATGATTTGAAAGAAACAGGACCCCCTACTGGCTCAAAAACAACACTTCCAACAACTCCCTTGGAGAATTTCCCATATGTTCTCCAAGACTTAACCAAGCCTATGGCACAGATCTTGAATGGCATTTGAATCCATCAGAAGAAGTTAGATTATACTTGCCCAACTGTCATTCCCATATCAAACTCCTCAACAACATGTACCATTGCTGTGCCTGATCTAATTTGCCCTAAATCACTCATAGAGCGAGTATGAAAGCATAGTGTGTGAGTGTAGGATGTATGGAAATGAGAAGGTTTGCTACATTGAGAGTTAGCCCTGCAAGGCTTTTCTTTCCTCTGTCTTTGTCCTCTTTCTTCATATAGTGAACTATGAACAAGTCAGGGGGCAAACAGAAAGTCTATGGAATGAATACAAATAAAGTAAAATGTTTCTCCTTTAATAGGCAACATGAAAATGCCCCTTCAGCAGTGCTAATGGTGTGCTTTCAATTTGCCTATTAAAGGAAGATGCTATGAGCTGGAGGCGCAGGCTGGCACCTAACTTGATTATGGATTTTGACGTGACAGGGAACAAATGTGACTCAGGGTGGCAGCTGGGGTACCTGCAGATGGGACTGATTATCGCTGTCTGTCCCTGTGCAAATGCAAGGCTGCAAGGAGAAATCTGTATGCCCACCTGGAAATGTCTGTTTACTATGAGACTTTGAAGACAGATAAGTTTGGTGTTGCTTGATAAAACTTAAATCCAAGTAATGCCACTGTATGTTTCCACATATTTGTCAATAATACTCTCTATTGTGTTATACCATGTTAAGCATGCAGGATGCAACTTTTTGGGGGCTGGGTATTATCTCTCTAATAGTTAACATGCAGGATGTAAATATAAATCATATAAAATGCAAGTACCTAATCTGGTAAATATAAGCAACCTAAGAAAAGTCTCCTCAGCAGATAACAATATACTCAAAGTGAGTGTAGCCTGCATTTAATTTATTTGGTGGTAAATATCATCTCCAAACTGGGCAATTGCTTACCTACATTGTGCTGTGCTTTACTCGAGGTTATACTTTGACTGTTGTGAGTCAAAGAATTTAGTTTTTTTTTTTTAAGTTTAACATTGAATTCTTTGAAATGTAATGTGTTTTTATTGCTAACTTCAGCTATGTGTCCAGCTGAACTATTTCTTTCTCTGACTTCAGTAACAATTAAACTTGTCGGTTCTATGGTTTGGCGCACGTTATGTTTTTGTAGAGGTACTGGGGAAAATATACGTCAATTTAATTCTGAATGACATTCTAGACTTCTGATGTGATTCTTCTCTTTACTAGCCTCTAGTCCCAAGGTGAAATGGTTAGAATGTCAGATTTAATATGACTGGGACAAATACCATTGGATTCTCAAATACACTCCCTGCATGGCGGTCTTTGGCTGATGCTGGCATTTGAATGAGCACATTTTAAAATCTCCTAACAAAAACATCATGTTGTTGAACTGTTACTGGAATTGCATTCATTTTCTATTGTCAGTGCAAATTCTGACTTTCTCTGTCTCAAGTAATTATTGTTCATGCACAATCCAGGCTAAATGAATGTTCAAACTACAGAATGCCAGCTTTTTAATTTTTGAAGAATTTCAAATGTCAGCTGCCTAAGGACTCACTGGCCTTTGGCGGTGATATTGTGATATATTTTAAACACTGCATTCATTTTTCAGTTGACACTTTGTATTGAATGTGTCAACTTGGTTGTTTTAGATGAATTAATTATCATTTAGGGTAGAAGGGTAGGATAGAAAGGGTAGGGTAGAAAACGCATGAATGGGTTATTATTCCAGATATATCTCTTGATAAAGCCATTTATAAATCATTGTCTGAATGAAAATGTTTGTTAGCTACATGCTTCTTAGTATTGTTAGTGAATAATGAACAGTGAATAGTGAGCTTTAATTCTGCCTATATTACTACACATCAGAATTATGAGGTAAAAATTAAAGACAAAACAACTCTCCATATGCATTTTGATTTACTTTTTTCAATGAGCTTTTCCAAAAAGGCTTGTCACAGGTTAGTCTGTGTAGAGCCCCCCTACTGGTCTCTTGTGCAGTGTAAAGAATGCTACTATACAAGCGTTTCCTGCGATGGCATATCTCAGAACATGTTCTCTGCTTCATGATGGGGCCAAGAAGTCAAGGATGTGCTCAGGTGGTGAGATCCTTTCAGGATACAGACCTTGGGAGGAACTTTTCTGTAGCCTTCCAGCACCAATAATGAAGCCAGGAGGCTGCATTGTGCTGCAAGTCGCAGGGTCATTGTGCCTTGTTACTGGGAGGACACTGTCAGGCATGGTGGTTGATGGTGGCAGAGGCTGGGTTTTTGCTGTCGGCTGCTGATGGGCTGGTGGATACTGAGAGACAGATCAGACAGAAGCAGCTTCACCTGGCTCTTGCTCCTGGAGGGCTGCTTCTCCACAGCCCCCTGACCTGATCCAAGCTAAATTTCAACCATTCCGTGTGTATTTGTGGAGGCAGGGCACACTCAGAAACCATGAAAGAAGATCCTTGACCGGCATATTTTAAGATGGGAACAGTGTCTATAGCTATTGAAAATGGTAGGGAAGACAGCACCAATCATGAGGCTGCTGGTCAGATTTTATTTAATGACCAACAATCTGAATTTGAGATGATATGGATTATGAAAAACAGATGTGAGGGGCATTAATGGTAGTCTAGCGGTCTAATGATCACGGTCTAGCACCGCTCACTCCGTCACACTAACCTACTCTGAGTTTTCTACGAAATACTGATATCTCTGTCAGTTTTCAGTAAATGATAATGCACTCTTCAAAACTCGCCTCTGTGACATCTGTGCTACTTGTCTCATCATGTTCCTCCCTGTATCTTTGTGATCCTGTGCTGTGTGATGCAAAGGCGTGGTTCAGTTAGAAACAGCAAGGGCGCAGGTCCTGTGTCCTAAGCACTCTGATAAAAGATAAGGAGGCCTCTCGCACATCCTGTCACCTTGTTTTACGTCAACGGCCTTCCTCGAGGTCCGAGGGATTAGCCAGCAGGCTTTAATGGCAGGATATTAGTGGGAGAAAATGTCCTCTCAACCTCTCCGGCAGGGGAGGATTGCAGGGGATCACAGGCAGACCAGGTGGAGGAAGAAAGCTGGGGGCTGACAGTCTATTCTATCTTTGAATTGTGTATCGCATTACTGTATATTTGTGCCTGCCAGCCCTCTTCCACTCCAGCTACATGCACCCGACCCCCCCATGTACAGCGATAGGATATTCTTCTTTCAATGTCTGTGTATTCCCTCCAGACAGACAAAAAAGTTTTTTGTTTTGTATAGTTTTAAATTTTTTTGGTATTATAACTCAAATGAATGAAATTAGTTTAGCTCAAGCCTGGAATGAGAATCACACCAGAAATTACATTACATTATTGGCATTTAGCAGACGCTCTTATCCACAGCAACTTACACCAGGTTTTTATAATGTTGTCCATGTATACAGATGGATTTTTACTGAGGCAATTGTGAGTTAAGTATCTTGCCAAAGGGTACAGCAGTAGTGCCCCTGCAGGGAATTGAACTGGCAACCTTTCAGTTACAAGTCCTGCTCCTTAACCACTCTGCCACACACACATGTATGGGTGGTGCCAGTCTTACAATATTAATCAATTATGCCAAATACGTTTGGATTTTACAAACTGAGGTATTAAGAAAATTTAAATTCCAGTAGTGCTGCACTGCAGGTTCTGACCAGGATTGTGTAATTGACCAGATGGGGGGCAACGGGGTGTAATAAACCAAGTGCATTTGTAGGAGCTTATCCACGGTAAAGCTCTCTGATAAGGACCAGACTCATCGAGTCTGCAGGGCTGAGTTCAGTTTCAGGTGACCTAAAAGTATGGTAATGGCTTTACTGATAAATATCTTGCTGAATTTCTAAAAGACTAAGTTGCTATACTAGGGGGGGCATGGATTCCTTGGTGACTTGTGACTTCTGCGGTAACTACAAAAGTCACCTCAAAGTCAACACATGTGTAAGCATTCATTAAAATGGACTCAAAAAGATTTGTTTTACCTTAATCTATTCACTTGTGGATAGGAGGCTTTGACTAATAACTTTGTTGCATTGTTAGATGGTTCAGTGAATTAGATATGCACATTCTTCTCGTAATCTAGTGTGTGCTTTTAATTTTTATACGTGCTACCAGATTCCGTATGCATGTGTACTTTCATAAAAACAATGTGTAAACTTCCTGAACACTGATTATACTGTTATACAAAATACTTGTATAACTTTGATTATAAGAATGTAGACAAAAGCACTTTTCAACATACATGCTACCTTTGCACCAATGCACAAATGCAGTGTGATTCTGTTATAGATGATTTTTTTTTTTTATTCCAGAGCACAGTGCAGAGAGTACACAAATGATCATATGATAACTAATGTGTTTTCCCCAATCAAGTGCATTTTAAGGCATTTAAAAATAACTTGGATTCATGGTACAAACACTCATTATCCAAGATTACAGCCCAAATTACAGCCCATTCAGCTTGAAATTAAAACCACCTTAGTTTTTTCTCAGGAAAGACAGCAGCGATCTTGACGACAGATGTTCCCATCCTTTTTTTCATCATTGCTTCAGCAAGACATATTGTTTGATATTCTATTCCTTCTGATTTAGGCCTAGTTCACAGGGCAAGGTGGAGTACTCGCAGGCTATCGCTAATGAAACCATTCTATAATTGGAGAGTGTGCTTTTTGTGCTGAGAGCCTGTTGAGATGGAATCATTTCTGTTGTTCTTGTAGTCCAGTTTGCCTTCACTCAAATCACTGATGAATTGAAATGCACTGTACATTTAATTTAGATGGGGCTTTCAAAGCACTCTAGGGGACGCAATTTAAAATGTCCCTAGAAATTATACTATACTCTTCTGTACAATTAATGTCAATTGTGCAAATGTCTAGTTCCTTATTTTTGTGATTTTTAAAAATGGTTTCAGCCAGAAAAATATTTTTATATAAATGTAAAACACAAAGGCCAGTAAGCACGATTTGGCTGTGTACAGTATGAAATGAAAACAGAATATTAGAAAGGGGCTGGGGGCAGCAGGACAAAATGTGCTGTCGGTCGTCATAGTGTGATGTTGACATGCACATCTGTGTCTCTTCACTGCATTGTGCCTTTAACAATTCATTGTAGTATTATTCAAGTATTAGAATCATTCAATGTAGCATTAACAAAACAATGTAGTATTCTGTAATTAGCAGAGTAATACATTTTTCATTCCCACCCCTGTGGACTCTGTTGGAAAATATTTTTGGCAAATTGTTTAATACTTTCACTGTAAGTTTTCACAAGATTCATCTTGCCAAAATATGTTGGCGTCACGCAGTTAATCCTTCTCTCCTTTCCTGAGGATGAAGTTGGACTTCTTGCCTCCAGATCAAATGAACCGTGTCTTTGATGAGCAGCCCCGGTGAAGCTGAAATTATCAAGGTTGTTTTTAATAGTTTCAGCCCTATTTGTAGAAAATGCTTCAAATGAACATCCCCCACATATGGTGACATGTATAAATAGTTTGCGATGTAGCATTAATGGAACACATTACTTTTCAGATAAACTTGACATGAATCTTGCCTTTATACTCTAGTCAGTATGTCTTCTGTTATTTATTATTAAAATGCATTTCTGGATAGAATTATATATGGTTTGTGAACAAACGGTTGATGCAGTAGATGATGAACACCCCAGACAATGCAATACCATTGTAGGCCTGCCATTATAAACCAAGTCAAACAAAATCAGAGGCTGGCTCAAAATGTTATGGGGGTAAAGCCAGTAGACCCAAGTGCTACGCCTAACTATTAGTGTTGCTTCAAAGTGCATTTCAAACTAAGATCAAAGTTTCAAGCAGATGTGCCTTTTCATAGAGGGACTCATTTTCATTTTCCTTTTAAGTCCTAAAAGTCATGCGGACAAGCCATGCGCTGCTGTTGTACACTGGCATCTGATTTCACACCAAAATGTCAAACTCCTTCCTTCAATCGGAAAAAAACGCTTCATATGATAAGCGCCACAATTACGCACACATATAATGCTGGCAATGGAGAAATCCCTGTGGCCTTACTGAGGCCTTTACAGGCTGCCACAGACTGTATATTTTATATGATATTGCCAATATCTATAATATTGGAAGTATACCTAAGCTACTGTATTCTTTAACATGCATATTAAGGCTAGGAGATACTATTAGGTATCTGTAAAAACCAATAAATATTTCAAAATAACCCCCAGGGGGAAAAAAAAAAAGTTCACTTGTATGTCCCAAGTATGCACCAAGTGAATAGCCTTTGCGAGGCTGGTTTGTAAATCTGAGGTGTGTCTAACCAAGTTATTTTCTCATACTGCTGCCCTCTGTGCCTTTTAAGCTGTTTTCCCATTAAAGCTTTCCATCACATTCCTCCAAGATGTTTTCATTCTATTTCTACTGCTTATTGCTTCTGTCAATCTCACCTGTCTGTAACCTTGAAGATGGAGGATGCATTGGCTCATTGGGAACTGCTCTTGAAAGCAGTACTCTTCTGTTGTCTAATTTTGAAACACACAAAGCCCTGCTGAGACTCCTGAAATGTTGACTGTATGCATTATGTACACTGGGAGGAGTGACCAGCTCTTAAAATGTTATTAGGCTTTCAAGCCAGAATGGCTGCAAGCCTGTTTATTTTCTCCTACGTGTTTTATATTTTCCTTTTTTTCCTTTCCTTGCACCTGTGGTAGTGGTAGGCTTACTTTAAATTGGCACACACTCTTGTTGTAGTAGGGATGGAGAATGTGCATAAAATACATTTCGTCTCTCTTTTTAACACATAAATAAAATTTCACCTCACTCATTAATTCATTTGAAACTTATTACACTGATCAGATCTGTGAATCTGCACAGACTTGTAACACTTGGTTTCTGGCAATGCCCAGCAACACTTCGTATAGTCTGTGTTGTTTTTTATTATTATTTGTTTTACATCTTTGTTTTATTTGGCTCAAATTTTCACGTAGTATCTATGAGAAAACTATACACCGGTGTACAAGTTACTCCACGTCCCTACCACATTCTAGGAATAAGAAGCCAACAAAGTTGCCATGAAACCACATACTGCCATGGAACACAACTGACTAGCTGCTTGGATAGCTATCACTAATTTCTAAGGAATATCAGATTTCTGCCCACATATCACTGTTTTTTCAAGCATGCTTGAAAGGGAGGCTCTGTTATTATTGTAACATACTGTACTGTATACTTATTTCTTGTTTAAATGATAATGATTTTTTTTTTATTCTATTCTTTCCGTCTGGGTAAACAGACTCTGTTGTTGTTGTTTTATCGAATGCAGTGTTTTTAAGAGTCCGAGACTTGTTTACACCCCCGAGCGGGGCCTGCCACAAGCAACTCGGAGTGGTTTAAGTGATGTTGCAAAAACGCTTCTTGAAAAGAGGGAGCAGTAAAAGCCATCTGATGTTTGTTGAGGCAAGGTCCCCCCGGTGCTGAGAGAGGCTGTTTCGCAGAACCAGGAGATGTTGTAGGTCATACGCGTTACCTTCTGCAATGCTTTCCCCGCTATCAGTGCGGCGGAGCTGGATTTTTTTTTTTTTTTACCAGTTCTAATAGGATTTAAATGCTTAGAATTGAATTTCTGAGATGTTGCTAGACAGAATTATAGCTTCTGTCCTCCAGCAAAACATTTTTCCTTTAAATTTCAAAGATTAGTGTGAAGAAGTGTTATATTTTTTTCTCATAAGTTTCCGCACGTTCCTGTCATTTTTCAAGATTAAGTGGCTGTGAAGTCAGGAAAACAACTGGCACCCACTTAAATTTGATTTAGATTGTTATATTGGTGCGATTAAAACAGGAACTGAACTGATCTGATCTGAACCTTTCACAGGAAGCACTTGTGATTCTGCAAAATAAATGTTTGTAGGTATCTAATTGTATCCATAACTAGTTCTCCCCCCTGATAACAGTTGTGGTGTACACTTTTAAATAAAACTTCATTGTTACATAGGTGATTCTTAGCTTAGTCTAATGTGTAGAAAATACCGTTGATTGAGAATAAAAGTCATGAACCAGCTTTTATTGTCAGTCAATAATGCTAGGTAGGAGTGTTTTCTGTGTCTTTCCATCTTGTGTTTCTTTGGTTGGGCCATTTCCTTTCTTCCTGTTTGTGCGAACACTGGGAGCTGTCAGCTTGATATACAAGTGTCAGTTGCAGGGTGTTATGTAATGATGAAATGCCCTGTTTGTGTGTGTCCAGGGGTGAGTGGGGGTGGGTTTGCACTTCAATAATGACCTTGCTCCAGAGTGACTTACTTTAGCATTTCTGAAGGCATGCTGTCTTCCATACTTATCACCACAGATATGAAATTTCTTTGTATGTGCCAGGGGTGGCCAATGACCATAAATAGAGTGTCTTTGTGCTCTCCTGGGGGGGGGTCTCAGAGGAAGGATTCAATCAAGCTTTGTCACATTAAATCGGGCTTTGTCATTGAGGGTCATGATTTGTGGTGAGGAGGGCATGCGGAGATGGTCGGAGAACTGATGTTTTAATTGAAAGGACTGACAGTTACATACCCAGGGACCTTCGTTAAAGACATCTGCTAGAAGCCAGGCCCCCATCAACAACCGGGGTCCTGTCTGAATGATGTGCTTCAAAATGACAAGGTGACAGCGAGAACTCAGCAATCATTGTAAGCAGCGAGCAGCGCTGTGGTATTTAAAGTAGCTTTGACTCATCTGTCCATCAAGGTGGCATCAAGACATCTTTGCTGTGCCTCAGTCAGAGGGCTGGAAAGGTGACAGTAAAATTTTGTGTTATAGCAAACAGCCATTGTCAAAATTAGCTTTGTTTCATCTATCCAGTGGTCTTTAATTTGATTTTTAGCCACAAATGCAGGAAGCATCCCCAGAAGTGGTTATGTCTCTTGCTCAAGCACTTTGCCATTCACTTCCTCAGTGAGTAAGTGCCTCCCTCAGTAGGGAATGGCAGTAATAGGGTTTTGTCACTAGAAGGCAATAAAGTCAGCAAGTAGTTGCAGCTGTTCAACCGCTTCTGGTTATTTTTTATTTATTTTTTGCAGAGTGTGAGAATGAAGACATTCAGGCACTCCATTTAACAAAAACAATACAGGCACACATGCACCCATATGTGCAGCCTACCCATAACCCACACACAAAAACTCACATACAGCTAATGCCCACATATTATGATTTGGTGACTGAAAGCGAGACGCGAGACAGTCGTGCCTGCATAGTTGCCACAGATCTCAGATAAACCATCATGGAAACTTCCATCAGCCTCTACCACAGTATGCAGAGGTCCATGCATTCACTCAGAAATGCAGTTTTTTTCCAGCCTCTTTTCATAAGTACAGAGTTATCCCAAGAGACTTGGCTTAAGATAAATCATACTGTCATGTGGATGTCACAGATGCAGGGATGAGTACATGGGCTCCACGTCAATATTTCAAAGCAAAGATTGAAGGATCCCCTGGATGATGCCGTTGTGCACAAAGTTGGCTGACCTGGTTATGTGAGAGGAAACCGGCACCTGTTGCCACAGGTTATGCTGCAGGTGCATGCAGATTTAGAAATATTTATTTATCTATCTATTTAATAGGAAAAATGAAGCATATGTCATAATTTGTTGTCATCATGCAGCCTTTTGGAATTTGAATAGGCAAATACCATAGTATATGGTATTTGGTGCATCACAAAAATCTATTCTTGATCAATCATTTGAAATATTAAACAGTAGTTGCTATATTAATACATTATTTATGAAACCAATCAATACATATATCGATTTCTAGATTTCTTTTAGTTTTCATTTCTTCTGTTTTAGATTGACATCCCTCCCCAGGTAACTGCAGTGAGAAGGAACTGGCACTGAGAATTTGTCGAACTAAATGGCATCATTATAGACATGCCAACAAAGTATACATTCACTTTATGACTAAAATGTGTGATAAAAATTATGTAAACTTCCTTTAGGTACTTCTTTCATATCACAGTCAAAGCTTGTGAGGTGTCATGATGTATAGTATGAAGACTGTCATCAGAAATGACCACAATTGTGTTTAGTCTTAACGATTTGTATTATATCAGTAATGAGGTGTTGAAATCTTGTCCTTGTGTCAAATGTTGCATTCATGTTGGCTGCTGCATTTTGATTAAAAACATTCACACTTGTGCCAAAATATTTTCTAAAGATGATTACCATTTACCATTTGTTACAACTGTCTTGCCTTCTGTAATTATTTTTCAGGTTCCACCTGTAATCAGCCCTAATAGGATCATTTGTTTACCAGCTTTTTCACATCTACAGTAACAGAGGCTAAAACTAATACAAGTGCCAGGGGAAGATGCCACTACAATGATGTTAACTGCCTGAGACATCCTATTGTTGCTGGAAGTTCTAAATTTGAGGCATTTTACCATGGCAGTAAGCTTCATCAGTATGAGTAATTGAGGGGAGCTTTTTATCCTTTATTGATTGTCATGTTCTATCATGGCTAATTAGAGGAAAGAAATTTATGTCATGTTTTTCCACTTTGAGTCTGCTGCCTTTTCTGTTTTATTCTACTAAACCATAATGGAGGGAAAGGTTTAGGATTTTCACTAATGTTCTGCGGGGATGTACTTTCTCTACAGTAACAGTATGTTCCTTGAACCGTATAAGGTGCATATGTAGTGCATAATTCAGATTTTACCTTGTAAATGCTCACATGAAATGCTCACACAAATTTGTGTGAAACCTTGATCTGAAACACACACACACACACACACACACACACACACATACACACACAAAACCCTTCTTGCACATTCATATGTGAAACACTTGATACTGTTAAATTCAAGTGTATTCTCAAAATATTATTTCATCTTTTTTCTCAGAATATTTCTACTTTAATCTTGAAATACATACCGAAAAGATTTTCCCACTTATCGCTATTACTCCATATATTCCATACCACCCCACATTGACCCTGCCCCTCCTTTCTTACTTGTGTGTACACGAGATAGAATTCAGTTCATCTGGAATCTCTTGTACATGTATATGAAAACACACGTGAATGAAATGCTTGCACGTACAGGTGGAACATATTTCATATTTCCGCTTGTGAGCAATTCACATATAGGTGTGCATATCAGAAGAATAGATATACGTGCAAGAATTTGTGTGTGTGTGCAGGCATTTCATATGAGTGTGTGAGACTTTCATATCTGTGTGTAAGCTTTTCAGATGAATGCGCAAAGTTTTTGGAAGTGTGTGTGAGCGTTTCATATGAATGTGCGAGGTTTCATATGTGTGTGAGCATTTCATACTAGTGAGTAAGGTAAAGTTTGAATTATGCACCACATGGCATCTCATAGAACCCACCTAGTTAAAGAAGGCTGCCCTCGGAGACAGCCTTTGTTTTCAGCTGCTCTTTCCTTCTTATTAAGACTTAAACTGCATGCTATACCATTACTTACATGAGGAAGCACTGCGTTTTGAACTTGTGGGGAAAAAAGCATGTCATATGTTGTTTGAAAGCTAACAGGAAGCAGAGATGCATGAAAGGGAGAGAGTGAGGTGAGCACCGTGGGCAAGAAAAGATCTTGTTCTCTCTGCCAAAAGGGTCTCAGCAGAGACTTGGTGTGCAGCTGCAAAGATTTCTGCAGGATGAAGTTTGTTTGTTTTCGGTCCCAACGGTTTCTCACGGAAGACGTCTGAAAGGCTGCCTGTTCTAGACCTTTTTTTTTTTTTTTGTGAAGTCTTCTGGCTTTAAAGATTCAACAGTATGCATGCACAGTGACTAACTGTAAAGGCAATCTGAGGAAAAAAAAATGTTGGTCAAAATGCCTAATAGTTATTCTGAGTGAGGATATGAAACATTTTTTGTCCTTTTCTGTTGCATATTTTTCAACACTATGAAATGACAATGTAAAAAACAGTCACGAGAAGGAGTGTAATAAACTCACTTTACTAACATGAGTCTCAATTTTCTCCTTTTAAATTTATATGCATATTGTGCAGTTTATATGCTTCACCCCTTATAGATTTTCCTGAACAGTTTGTATTCATCTATCACCCTTTGTTCCATTTCATTTTCCATGGCATAGGTACAGCATGGCTGACAAAGGTATGCAGAATGCACTGGCTGATGTGTGCGTTATGTACAAAATAAGTGGGAACCTTAGGCAGTGATCTTTGGGTAACCTGGAAATTGAACTGGAGAGACTGAACATCTTGCGAGCATTGTGAAGCGAAGCTGTGAGCAATGTCACTTATTTTTGTGACGGGTTCCCCATCATAGTTATTCACACCTATACCACATTAAACCTGTGGGTAGGATACAAGAAAGATCATTTTCATTCCAAGTAAATGTACAGATTTACGCTGTTTGTTATTGATTAATGGAAATTGACATCTCAGAATGTAACATTGACGTCATTGAAAACAGCAACATCTTTCATGGTAGTGTCCATTTCTTTGTGAAACACTGGATGGTCCATCTCTCAGAGCTTTCATAATATCTGGTGCCATCAATTCTTCAATGTACTGAATGACAGTGTGTGAAACAGAATGCTCCAGAGACTGATTTCATTACAACAAAGGTGTAAGACTGTTCACTGACCCCTCAAAATCTTCTCATGCCCCTCACTGTTTGGCAGTACATGCACCACAGATGCAGAATGTCTGCTCCTATCCAGTTTCTCACAAGGTAACTGTAGTTCCCTTTGCAATGTGTGGCTGTCTGCATGCACATGCTGCTTTGCCACAGGGTATTCTTCACAAACTGAGAACTTTCCTCAAGAAAACATGATGCAAAAGACAAGGCAATCAACAGGAAAATGAGGATTGACAGTGTTGCACAGTGCAAAATGATGTTTACTCCTCATGTAAGTTATTAGAGACAAGGCTGCAGATCACACTGGGCTGATGCAACACCCTACTGTTTCTTGTCTAAAGGGCTCTGGTTGCCATGGCTGTGTATATACACTTCATGTGCATTTCTCTAGGGGTCTGCATTTGCAATGCAGTTGTAAAAGTTGGCCTACAAGCACATAGCATGCGCCTTTATTGGAGCTCATCTTTTTTTCTGTGCATACCAGTGAGCTCAGTGAACCATTAGCATCAACTTCATTTTCAAAGGCAGAAGATTGGAGTTGTATTGCCTCATTGTGACAGAAAAGACAGTGCCATCAGATCTTCCTTTTCTTTGAGGTGCAAGGTAAAGCAACTTCCCCATCATAAGCTGGGGTTGGCAGATATTTCATGTATTAAAATGTCCTAGATTCTTGGTGTTCTTCATCTGCCAGTAGCTCCACTCTAGAAACTGACACTCGCATTACAATTATATTATATTACATTTGCTTAGCATTTTGGTTATCCAGAGTGACTTGCATTGCTTTGTCCTCCACCCCCCTCCCCCATGTGTTCCACTAATATAGCTCAATATTTACTGAGGCAATTTTGGGTTAAGCACCTTGCCTGTGGGTACAACAGCTGTGTACCACTGGGGAATTGAAACCACTGGGTTATGAGCCCTGCTGCTCCCTTCAGGGCTGCTGATGAGCCATTTAATCAATGGGCAGTTGAGAGACATGAATCGAATAACATTAACTGAATGGATGCAGCCAAAAAAAGAACACATGACAGACTGTTAATGGACATAAAAGTGCCAAAATGAAATCATTGCCAGGGCCATAATGTAGATATTATCTTGGTCTGGTTTTTCAGCCACCTGCTTCATTTTTTTATTAGATTAGATAGATAGATAGATAGATAGATAGATAGATAGATAGATAGACACACACAGCAAAACACACACACTTTTCCCCTTTCTGTTATCCCTTTCTGATAATATTGATGAACTATTCTGTAAGGATTGCTTTATCACTCATGTGTTGCTACGTATTGTGTACCTGTGCCCTTGTGCATCTTACTAAGGTGCCTTGTAACTAATTCTTATTAAGAAGGTTTGCCGAATGAATGCAGAGTAATTAAATACATTTTAAGGAGCTGGTGAAGTTGAAGATGCAGCAATACATGTTTTGTAATGCAAATTGTTTTATTGATTGATGTGTGCATTTGTTTTGTTGTTGAGGTAACACTTCTGAAGGTGTTTGGTGAGACCCCCTAGTTTGTCTGGCTGACATAAAAGCCCCCTGTCTGTCATGGTCTGAAAATAAATTGATTCAGTGCATTCATTCTCGGGAACATTTACAGTTTTCTAACACTTTTCCTGGCTAATGCAGCATTCTTAGTTATGGCTGACACATCTTTCAAAGGATCAGGTTCTCACTTCAGCTAGGAGTTTAACTCCCAGCAGAAATGCTGCTACAGATTTAAATGTTACAGTTTGCTGCAGTACATCAGGTTCATGGTGAGTCACAGGTGAGAGTCAGATTAATTTCCCATAATCCTTAGGGTGGATACTGCCCATATACCAGTCTGGATACTTTTTTCATTTTCAGCATTCACATCAGCCATCAGTCCACATGATGGATCCTGGAATGCATGCTTCTGGAGGGAGAAACCACACAAAGAGTTTGATCAAATGCCATCTGACTGGTCGCATGCATAGGCTCCTTTTGTGTTGTCTTCTAAAGGTGGATTTCCCCTCTGTCTTTCCCAGGAGAACACCTGCGCATCTGTCCCCAGGGCTATACCTGCTGCACCTCAGAGATGGAGGACAGGCTGAGCCAGCAGAGCAAGCTGGAGTTTGAGAACTTAGTGGATGAGGCAAGCCACACACTACGGACCACCTTCGTGTCCAGACACAAAAAGTTTGATGGTAAGGAACGTTTATTTTCCCATTTTCATTTTTATTCACATGCTTGCCACTCTAGTCTGGATATGTTCCCCGCTGCTTTTAATTGGAAGGCCTGTTTGAGAGTGATGTGTGGTGTATTGCTTTTTCTTCTAAAGTTGTATGCATTTTCAAATAATATTGTGATTATTTGTGGAGGCGCAGATTTGCATGAGATAAAAACCTGACAAACACCATGTTAGGAGAGCTGTTCCCACCTGTCGTTGCTGGGAAAAAGTAGCATTGAAAAACAGTGCTGTTTAGATATTCCCCATTATCAGTGATGTATTCATTGTTGCCTCATTAATCAGTTTATGGTGCTCTTTTAACAGCCCTGGTGAATTAAAGCAGTGCACAATTCACTTATTTGGGCATGTGACGGCCATCACAGGGCATCTCAGTTTTGATGGATTCCTCTTTTGATAAGTATAATATGAAATGAAATGGGGTAGCTTTTATAGAAAAAGGGCTTGCTCTCAGTAATGTTCCATTATTTCTTTAAATGATGTAAGTTGTCTATTCAGACATGAATATTGAGCAATTTGAAGTTAGCACTATATATCAGTAGTCCTACAGCAGTGCCCTCCTAAGTAAATAAACCTCTCACCTTAGCTTACAAGTTCAGCTCTTCGTTGGCTTTTGGCCAGTTTGATTCTCTGTATGTTATCCTTCAGGCTAGAAAGCCTTGGTAAACATGTCTGGATTGCCCTGCCCTAACACAGGAACATATTTTCTGTGCTAAATGCAATGGCATTGGTGAGATAATAGCAGTTCTGTCAACAACCAAATCCAATGCTGCATGAGGTCCTTACAAAGAGTGCTTCAGAGAATCCCACCAGTCATCCCATTAAGAAGACAATTCAGCCCATTAAATGTCATTTTAAAAGGTGCAATTGTTTGTAATTATAAATTACAAGGGCTTGTTCATGGTATTGAGTGGGCCGACTGATGTAAGTGAGACAAAGATCTTGGTGTGAATCCATTCATATGTTTATGCTTACATTTAGGCAGATGTTTTTACAAGTGAAACTTGCTTTGTCAATTAAGGGCCAAGCAAAATGGGTGATAGTGCTTTAACTCCTTTTAATTGGCTCAGCATATCATTGTTTATCACAAACCTTGACGAATCACACAGCAGAAAGGGCATTGGTGGCCTGTTGAAGGCCTGTTGAATAGTGATTACTAGGCAAATATTATGCTAAATAAATAATAGAATATAATATGAGATATTTTGCCAACACTGACATTTAGACACATTAAGGTAGGGATAAAAAATTGTTTGCTCCTTGATGTACAAGTTAATACTGAAATATAAATGAAGAAAAGAGATCTTTCTACATCTTTCTGCAGTGCAAAGCCTAGAGATGAAGTAAACCTTCCAATTCAGTTCTTAAAACAAAAGTGAGAGACAGTGCACTTTGCCATATTGTCTTTTGTAGTGTATGAATACAGAGCCGAAAGATAACTCACATTTTACATTATTGCTTCCCCAAGTACACCTTTTGTCATTTATTTGAAAACAAAACTACAAAGGGTCTCAACTTTTTATTGGAAACATTCTATCAAATTCAGGATAAGACTGACTCTAGTGGTCAGGTTATAAGTGAACAGGATATCTGGAATCTGTGATCATAGTTCATAGATCCTGGTTTTGTTGATTGAAATGTGAAGAGACCAGATAATATTAGAAATATGTTGATCCTCATAACAGTGTATGAGTACTGCAGACATTCTTTTACCCAATTTGACAGAAATTGAATCCTCTGTCTGTAATCCTCTAGACAGTCATATTAATTTATAACGACCAGGGTGTCGACCTTTAATCTCCCCACAAGTTATCATAATATTTCTAACTTATTTTATTTTTGTCAATATGGATTAAATAGGCCAGTGTGTCTGATATGATGTATGGGAGAGTTGCTCTGTTCTAACAGTCAATGTACTTGCAGTCAGAAATTTAATTTGGTGAAATTGTAAAAACTAAAATGGGAATTTCATAGTGGTAACCAAAAGTAGTAACTTTATTTGGTTGCGTATTTGTGGAATAGAATGGTTCACAGATGTGCAAGTGTGAATTTGATAATGTCATAGCTTTCTGCACTGCTGACTGGGGATACAAAAAGCCTTGGGAAGTGTAAGGGTTTTAATTTTTGTGCTCTTTTATAAGACTAAAAAGATTATCTGCATAATCATAATTTTTCACACTGTAATATGCTATAAACACAACAAAGTTCTATGAACAGAGAAGTCCTGGCTGTGGGAATTGTGGTGTTTCTGTTGCTATATATTTATAGCAGTAAGGCCAAGTTACTGGCAGTTTATACACACATGACAAGAGTAAGACACGCATCCTACATCCTCACCTACACATACACATAATTCTACTGACCAATAACTTATCTGTCATAAGTATACAGTAACATTCTCATATGTTTACCATCCTGATGTATTGTTTTCTTCCCAGAAATGAGGTTTATTTTTAAATAGGTTTTGTGCCCATGATACATATTGTGTATATTGTGTAAGCTCAAGTGAGAGACAGCTCTAGCCCTCCCTTGACATTTGGGCTTTTGCAGGGTGCATCCTGTCTCTCATGTTTTTCCAGTTACTATTCCAACCACACTTAAAACAATTCATATGTCACACTTGTTCACCTTTTAGCTTCTCTGTTCTGTCCAGCTCACATGAGATTTTTGCTTAGTGGACCTTACAGAAAACTGTTAAAAGCACAATAGTATTACATTTAGCCATTTCAATATGAGAGGGTTTCAGGGTCACACTCCTAATTATACATTATCATGTCCTGTTAAGGCTTACAAAATCACACATATGGATAAATGCCCTGATTCCTCATATGCACTTCTTAGCACACCTGCTCTCTCCTGCTAATTTGTTTTCATGCTTCTCTCTGGATCCTGTCTCTCTTGTTGCCAGAATCACCCATTCCTTCGGCTAGCTCAGCCTCAACTGAAAAGCTTATGGTCAATTCGGCAAGACTTCCCAGTTGCTAACAGTTCATTCCACAGTCTGGGCAGCCTTGAAAACAAGGCTTTCAATCAAACATCTCTTCAGCAAGGATCCCACCTCTGCGCTTGAGGCATCAAAGCTGCAACCTCTCAGTGGCGGAATGAGTTGTGATGCTGTAATCTACATTTAAATCAGACTATAATAGTTTCACTGGTGGAGGCCTTTTGGCAAAATGTTCTCATCAACTGCATGTGGCCTGCATTTATTAGGCTTTCCTGGCAGAGAACAACTTGATCTTAATGGACCGGCTACCTTATTGACCCAAAGTGAACCCAACCGAGCACCTCTGGGATGCTCTGGATTGGTATCATGACCACCACGATCAGGCGCGCTTGCTGAGCAGCACTTCTCACTGAGTGGAAGTGAGGCATACATGCTCGTGTAGTACTGATGCCACATCAAGTGCATGCACTGCTAGCAGCAAGTGGAGGATGCACAAGATGCTGAGCTCGTTCAGCTTAAGACAGGGCTTTCTCGTTGTTCACTGTGTTTGGATTTTAATATGGGTATTAATGTTATTTAAGTTAATAAAATTATAGTTCTTTAAGTCCAGCGTTTGCTGTACATTTTCTTTTGCCTATGAAAAAAAAATCTCTGCAGTTTGCTCATGTTTTGTTCAAAAGTCCAGAATTATATACCACATGTTGAATGCCTCTCAGAATATTTTAGAAAGCAGAAACCAAAATTGGAGAAGTAGTACAATTCATACATACATAAATACAATTCATTGTCCACCAGTGGCAATCTGAGCACACCAAAGCAAACAATTCGGGCATGATACAAATGTTCTTATCCTAATAAGATAAATAAGTGAAATTAATGGTTGGAATTATTTCTATTCATGGTTCTACTAGTCAACCAGTGTTTCTCATCACTGAAGTTCTCTCAGACATCAATTGCCGCAATTCATCATATCTTCTGTCAGGGGCAGTGATGCAAGTTGAGTTACTAATTGAAGCATATGAATAATTTATTTAATACGTAATGAATTCTCAAAGCATGTGAGGAATTTTCTGCCTTGTTTATGACCTGACCTGTAATATGTTGCTCATATTATGAAGACAAATGCAAGCATAAATATAAAATTTCAAATTCTTAGATTTTTTATTGCTTGTTAAATAGTAAAAAAATACCCAAGAATATTATATGATTCTGAACTGCTTTGTGTTTGTCGGTTGCATTGACTGTGTGCTTCTTTGACACTCCAACATCTCCAACATCTCCAATGTTTGCACAGGGAAATTGAATGCATAGAAGTGTGCTCTGTACAGACTCTTCAGGAGCAAGGCTCATAGGACCTCGGTATCAGAGATATTGTGGACAGTAGAAATTGTGTGCAGAATTGTTATCTTAATGGCAACAGAAATTCTTTGAGAAAGAAAAAGAAGTTAAAATAAATACACCCATTTTTTGTATCTGTTGATGGTTGCTTGGTGAACCTGTCCATTGTCCCAGCACTGATCTGAGTACTGAATTCTTAAATGATTGTGCTGCATCCTCCAGAGACACCATGTATGTGTGTTTTACTGACACATCCTCTGGATGAGAAGATGCTATAGGCAATGATCATGAGAGGCAATGAAACCATCATCAAGCAGTTGTTTCAGTATCAGTTTTGTGGGATGTTTTTAATAATGTAGTAATTAAGATAATGAGTTGGAGATGCTTTGATTGTATAAAATATTGCTGTGTATCATGAACATACTGAAGAAGAGGGAATAACTGATTCTTCAGTTGACTCTACTTGTTTACTTGCAAACTACTTGTTTAGCAGAGGTTGTAACTGTATAGCATAAGAACATTGGTTACTGCTGCCACAAAAAAAATAAATTAAAGTTGAACTTATCTAGCACTTTGCCATTACCATCAAACTGAACACAGTGATAAATCAGAATGCAGAGGAAATGTAATTACAGTAATTTGATTATGGATATAATGTGAGGATCACTGGCTGTCACATCAGGAATTAACCTTGGGTAGCTAAATTTTCATACATAATAATAAAAAAGAATCAATAACGGACAGGCCCCATCTGTAATTATCCTGCCTTTAGAAATTTATGGTTTGTTAGGCTTCATCAGTTTTTATTACTTTGTGTGCTGTATGAATACATTAACAGAGGAGGACATGGGCCAGCTTGCTCACAGCGAGAAACTGCTTAGCTTCAAACTGACTTTCACAAGGTTGCTGTGTTAGAGTTGTAGTTAGAATATTCATGTAGCAATCAGGATGTATCATGAAAGTCAACTACAAGCATTCCATAAGGAAAAAAGGAAGTGTTTGGTCATAACAAGCATTGGTAAATTGGACTGGTTAGAGTCATTGACTCACTGTGTGCTTTGTAAGCACTTCTTCATTGAAGTTCATTTCCTTTTTTTCTGAGAAAACAGAAGAAATATGTACAGTCAAGATCCTAGTAGATATACATTTTAATCAATAACTGTTGGATAACTACTGAGCAGTTTCTTGGTGTGTGGTTGGAGATGCCTTGTAAGTCCTGTTTGCATGAGCCTGTAGATAGTCATGCATCTGAGGGCAATGCAGAGTGCTGTGATGTGAAGATGTCATTCTTTTAAGGCATTTTATTTAATAGTTCCCATTCCATAATCCATGACGAGTGTGTACCAAATGCAAATTACAATGCTGTTACCAGATGCCTTGTTTAGATTAGTCTCAGTATGCTTATTCAATCACTCTCTACCTCTTCTTGAGGGAAAATCAGACTCCTCCTTAGGTAAAGACACTTCTCGGAGACCTCCGTAATCACATGCAATCCCAAGGGACTGGAATGGAGGATGGCCTCCAAAAAAAAGGAAAAGAAGAAAAAATAAAAATAAAAAATGCAACATCTGTCAGTGAGGCACAGCAGATTACCAGACTCATCAGAATTTCTCCTGTCCCTCGAAGGGTGAATATTGATCGGTTAGGAAAGTCAGAGTCATTGGCCTATTGAAGATACTTTTCATTGAAGGATGGCCTGTCTTTCCTGTGTACGCATGTTGAATATGTTTGTGTCTTATGCCTGACGTTAGGGCAAGAAAGACACACGATGCCGTGGGTACTGCTGTCACCCTTTGATGCGTCTTGTGTAATCGTCAACTTTCATCTGTCCATTTTTTTTGAGTGATTTTAAATATTTAAAGCACAGCCCAGGCCTCTCTTTTAAATGTCACAGTATAGACACAACATGTAACTTTGAAGTCCTCTCAATCAGTTTTGCAGAAAGAAGATAATTCTCCCCAATTTGTCTTTGAAATAAATTTATGAGCGTTACTTGCTTTGAAATTTGGTGCGGTAAAGTACAGCACTCTTTTAATCTCAGTTTTGCATTTATATCAGGCAACATGTTTTATTAGGTCACTGGGCACTCAACAAATTTAAGCTGCGAGTGTAGAATTGAGTTTTAGTTTATCTGTGATTACCACATACTTTCTGTAGTGGTTTCCAGAATTCAGTTGCGCTTTAGCATCCTTATATGCATATGAGAAATTAGTGAACTGTTTGTTTTAATATTTTTGTGAAGAGCACTTTGTGTGCCATGCTGAAGCATTTCTAAGACAGCTATTGTAAGCATAACTGTTGGTTTTATATTGTGAAACAATGTGTTAACAAAACACCCTTTATAGAGTGGTTTTCACTGTTTGAGGATGCTCTTTATGATATTGTTATAATACTCACAAGTTTTATGTTTGTTTACATTGTGCCATAGCTCTCAGAAGATGCATTTCAGTTGAGAAGTGGGTTGGCTTTTTTAATTGTTCTTTTCCTGGCTCTTGACCATCACATTCCTTTCCTCTTGCCATGGTCTGACCTGCACCTGACTGGTCTTAAATCCACTCCTCATCTATTTTACATGCTCTCATTTCTGTATCACTTTGCTGTATTCATACAGTAGGGACCTATTAAGAAATCTTTAATATATCCATTTGTTTACTGGACACCTCTCCAAGGCCTATGCTTTGATGCATTATTGAATAATCCCAATGCTGTGTGCTCCCATCTCTGTGTCATTCCAAGGGCACTGGGATTAATTCACGCACAAGATTCTGAGTTCTGCTCCACGCCAGCCTGTTTTTCCTCTGTCTTTACATCCATCTTATTCCCACAGAGGCCAACTTGTGTGCATTTTAATAGAATGGTTACCTTGTCTCACTCACCGTGCTGCTATTGCTCAGTTAATGAACTACAATAAATACACTCCCTCTAGATTGCCTGGCTCTCTTAAAGATATTTGTTGTATCTATTTGCCAGAAGCCGTCAGGAGCCTTGCTCTGACTCAGTTTAAGTATAGCATGAAGCATGTTTGAGTCCTCCAAAACAGACAAGTATAGTCACCACCAAGGCAGGTGAAACGTGTTGGCTCAGTGGGCCCTGAAATGATAAAACCTTCAGGGACAGACTGCCATCACACAGCTTTCTCAAAGCTGCTCGTTGTTTTGGTGCAAAGCGTGATTCTGACCGAGCCCCAGTGGAACTTTCCCAATGGATTGTGACCTCTTCCTGTCAGGGCTGGTCAGGTGCAGGCTTTTTTTCCTGAGCTGTGGTTCTCAGAGCTGGTCCAGCCTTTATACTTGCCTTTCATCCACCCCGCTGAGCATCTTCAACACTTAGACATGCCAAACAATGCTGGTCAGTTTGCCTTTTGGCTTGCACCACTCAACAGGGTTTTGTGAAAATGTAAGTGAAGTTATTATTGTAATTTTGCTTTGGTACTCAGTCATCAGTTGTGATCTCAAGTAACTGATTTAGTAATAAGTGACACGGTGAAAAGTACAGGCTTTGGATTAAAGATAAATGATATGTATGATTTGGAATCTCAGATCCTGAAGTATCAGCATTAAGTAGGGGACAAAATGTCATTACTTACCTCTGATGTCCCCCATCATATTTTTGTTGCCTCTAAAACCAACAGATTATGTGCATGATGTGCTGTTTGGTTTTGTTTACTATTTCATTTTTCATTTCTGTGATCTCAGTTGACATGTTACTGGGAGAGTATCCACTTAGTTAAACAACTGTCAATGTCAGCAGTTTTGTGACGGTTTCCCTGTTTATCCCACAATGCTTTAGTCTTAGAGACATTTGTGCCACTTTTAAACGGAGTTCAACTGTTATCTGGACAGACTCCTGACCTCTCCTCCTATGAAGGACACTCCCTCAAAAGCTTGTAAGGGTTGAGGAATTCAGTGCTCCCAGTAAGGAATCAGAGAGGGAATGTTCTGTATTTTAAGACCTCGGGACCATTAACACATTAAATAATTGAATTCTTCTAATGTCTCTTGAGCTGAAATCTTTTTCATCCCCCTGCGAGGGTTGAGATGTGGGTTGTGAAAGATAAATTAAATCCGATGAATAATTGCTTCAGCCTGGGTAGCTGAACTGAAAAAAAGCATCTCTCGACTAAATTTTGAAAGCCACAATTACTGCTGTGCAGGACAGTGCAGATGGTAAACATTGCAGACATCTGTAGCTAAGATTTTAAACCATTTAAATCCATTTTTTATGGGATGTGTTGCATGGCCAAGAGTATTACCTACATTTCCAGTGACAGCATCACAGCTAGGCTTAGGCAACTGCTGAAAATTTCACACCAGAAGCCACCAGTGAAATAACTGGGACAGGAGATGGGGATTTGGGTCTTTCAGGACTAACATTATTATACCACTGTAAATTATACTGATAAACCTGAAAAGAAATTGTACTTGCAAAGTATTTCCAAATATATAGGTACAAAATAATATTAATGAGTATTGAATAATAAAAGCTGGTAAGTGCCATGTCACTTGAAATCACAATACCTTACGATGTCTACTCTTAGCATAGTGATGCACTTATTTGGAAGTCGCTCTGGGTAAGAGCGTCTGCTAAATGATGTAATGTATTGTAATGTAATGTAAATCACAAGTGTATTCCTGTATAGATGAGGTCAATGTTAGTCTTATCTAAGACCAAATTTGTAATGTAATGTAATTATTAGACAAATTGATGGTACCTTACCAGTGAGTGTAAAATGCCAGTAGCTTCACTGACTTCACATTCCAGTTGATGGCTACTGTTTGACTACAGCACATACCCTGTCAGGTGACACATGACATTATGAGTGTGTCATTGCATTTCACTGTGGAGAGAAAAGCAATTTGGTTTGGTCAAATAAGACAGTGATTGACATCTCATGGTAGCTCCATGCCCTGTGTTGTTTAATGAGACCTCACTCTGCCATCACTAGTGATAAGCATCCATAGTGTGGTAACCAGGTGTGAGCAACTCCTATCCAATTTAATATGTTCTAACAGAAGTCACACCCCTGGTTTTCAACAACAAGGTAAAAGTGTGGAAATTTCATGTGCGAGTTCCCTTCTGAAATTAGATGAACTGTGGAAATGACTGGTTGAGAGGTTGAGTAGCAAACTATGATTTTCGGTTTTCCACCTGGAAGTAATTGAAAATTGTGTCAGAAGAACAGAGAGAGCACTGAATCATAAATGAACTGGTTTATAGGTTTAACAAGCATTTTTTTTGTACTGCAATGTCTAGCATAACACACACAGGCACAAGCTGGATCACACCTTCAGTTGTAGAGGGTTATATCTGATATTGTATCAGAATCTTAGAAGTCTCATAACAGTGCTGTTGGTAAACAACACTGCACCCCTAGGTGTATGGTGGAATTATAAATGGCACAAGACCCTCCAAGTAAATGAATGACATATGTGGGCACTGTTACATGATTGTAGCAGAACAGCAGTAATGTGAACTAAACATTATTGTTTTCCATTGAAATAACTGGAATATCACCCTTCAGTTTTACAGAACAAAATTATTGTAGCTTTTTATTGTAAGACAGTCATATCTAGTAACATTTAGTCATATTTTTAGATAGTGTAGCTCCTCATGGGTAGAGATTGATGCTGTGTTTAAAATTTCAAAACTGAAATGTTAAAAATTTAATGTGCACATTTTACATAGGCAAAGTGTCCTCCTTTTTATGTTTTGTGATGTACAGTATATTATAAAAAATACAAATACTTGGAAATAAATGGAGCGGAAAGGACGAGAGACCTTGACATATCTGATCTCAGTAGCAGTTAAAATACAACAGTAATAACAGTTGATAGTATCTCACAGGCATAGTTTTCTTTTTTTATTAAGTAAAGATCTGTTTTTTTTTTTTTTGTATTTTTTTTTCTCACAATTACTCAGGTATCAGTTATAACTAAGGTAGACCTCAAAAATAGGCTCAACACAAGCCACAAAGGTGTATAGGCACAAGTATGTGCTCATGAAAGATGAGCTTTGAAACATGATTATGAGTCAGTGAGGAGCCCTACTGAAAAAATTAGGGTTAGGGTTAGCACATGAGATGCGAGCAGAATTGGCACTTAAGAGCTCCTGGCTGCGTATGCGTGATCGCATGGGGACAGAGACTGGTGCAGTGGAGAAGTAAATGAACCTGGGCTTACTTGACTGGCACATTTAACGATTATCTGCACCAGCAAACCTCGCTGTGCTTCCAAACAACAGCAGAGAGCATGGCGGGTGAAGCCTTGATGGTATACAATTACGACGAGCTCCAGGCTCACGCTGGGTGCGCTCTGTGTGTGTTTACCTGCACATCTAGACTGTAGTTTATTTACCTCTCGGCTAATGTGATCTCTTTTTGTGTCTTTGGCCCCTTTTCCTCTGGTCTAGTGAAGGTATCTTTATGTTCTTCACTAGCCAAGAGTGTACATAGTCTCCTTGGATATTTACCAACATACAGAAGACTGTGTGAAGTGTGCTGAAGTCACTGGCCATCATATATGTTGTAAATAGGTGTGTTATGAATTATCTGACTCCATCTTAGATTTTGGAGGTTTTTCATTTTTCTCCTCTACTCTGAGCTACCCATCCTTGCCATAGACATTTTTGTACTGTGTGGAAAAGAGAAAGGCTCTTCACCAGCATCCCCTGTGCACTTTGTTGGTGAACTCTTGTTAGTCCCTAGGTTCAGAGTTAAAACTTTCAACAACCTTGCCGTGTACTTTCACATCCAGTCTTATTCCCATTGTGCAGTCTTTGTTAATGTTTTTTTCAGGGCTGGTCTTGTAATGCAACTCCCCAACTGTGCATAGTTGAACTAGTGATGCGGTGTTGTCAGTGTCCAATTGAAGTACATATCTTTGAACTCCAGCTCTGTTGTTTCTGTGTTGGTGCACTTACTGATGTGATGAAGACTGAGTTGCTACATTGTTTGTCATTCAGATCAATGAGTGAAGCATATCCTGTAATGTTCGTGATGCGCTGTCAGAAAATGACCTGAATAAGTCAATGCATTCTAACATAGTCAAATCAAAGCAAAGAAAAAGTGTTAACTTTTTTATTCATCCTCCACATTAAAACCTTAGACCCTTTACATTGATGAGGGAACCCAGATTTTTCCTGGGATTTCCCGGGTCTGCCTTTATGGCATACATGGATATTTCTAGGTTGGATATCGGTTGGATAGCTATTGACCCTCGAAATGGTAGTGGCCTCTGGAACTAGGTCCTACCTGCTAAATTCCCATATCTGCTTCAATGCAAAAGGGGATCCCAGGATTCATTATTTGCATACAGTGCACCCTTCGCTTTCAGGCCTACATTCCTTTATTGCTGGTTTCCCCCCTACGCTCACAATTCCTGTGATGAAGGACAGAAAATATTTCTTCTTGTGCAGATATTGTCACCAGCTTTAAGTTCAGGTTCCTCACTCAGAATAACATTGAATAACAACAGTGAATAACATTTTAAAAAAGGTGTCTGAACAGTGTCTATTGAAAGACATTTAGGCTACTGCCTTTCGTCAGTCATGCAGCTGTACATTTTAGCCTACAATTTAGAATTATATAACAGAAATATCAATGTAACTCTCTGTTTCTGAGCCTTGATTGTCACTGTATCACAAGCTTATATACTATAGTAAGTGATTGTTCCATAAGCCATGAGAGTGCAAAAATTGAATCTATCGAGCTAGCTATCAATATACGAAAGCAAGTTAACTGGGAAGTGTGTGAATGATTTGTTAATATGAATAACTTTCTTCACAAGGAAAGAATAAAGATCATGAGGAAAGAGGAGGTGGATGCAAGTCTGTAAGTGTCCAGAAAAAAAATAAACATGTATACATCTATATATCCCAGTTAAAGTGGCTATATTCATTCAACCGTAACTAAACGCAGGATGGATTAGCAGAAAGGATCAGTTAAAGCAATTGAAAGTAAGTAGCTAGTTCACAGTTTATAGTTTTATGCGCTACAAAGTATGCAAACGTACATTTATTGAACATGGCATCACTTTAAATATAGCTCAGATGCAGCCACATGGAATGCTCATTGCAACTCCACGGCAGCAGCCGATGTTGATGGTGCACAGCACTAGACTGTGATGGGAGGCAAGGCACTACCAGTTTGTCATTAAAAAAACACTTTGACAAACTACTACTGTAGGAGTACTGGCTGTATGTGTGGCATCATCTCTGCTGCGCTCACAGTGGTGTGCTGAATTTACAGAAAATGTAATTAATAATTAATACAGTTTTGTTCATAGCAGTACTTTTCAGATGCTATTCTAACTGCCAATAAGATAAGCTTTGAGCTATGATCACCTAACAATGGCTGCCCTCTCACATGTTGCTGCTGAAAATGGAACACTTGTATCTGTAAGATTTAAACACAGGGGGGATCTGCCTGTCCATTCTGTACCTGTTACATGCTTTATGTGGCTGACTAGCATACATTTTCTTTGAATACCTGCTGATTTTTTGATGTAGGTCACTGTGCTCTTTTCTAGACTATGATCAGGAGATATACTGTATGGAGGTGCATTATATACTTATATTTGCAGAAGCAAAATTATATTATAAGAGGAAGCACCATTTTAAATTATTGGATGGTTTGATGACATTGTTTAGAATATTGTTTTTTTTCATGAGCAAATGCTAATAAACAAGATATTGGCAAGATAGAAATGTGAAGGATTACCCTGTGTTTTATTAACATTTTGTATTTGTTTTCAAAGTGAAAATAATATGATGAAGCCTGACCCCCCCCCAAAAGAAAAATTATACCAGATTAATGGATATGCAGTATGTATGTGCAGTTGTGAAATACAGTTACCATTCTAATGTAGAGAAAAATGTAATGGTATTATGCTCATGTAATATACAGTGATATTTCCAGTAAATAAGTTTGAATATGAATATTCCAGTTTAAATATAAACCATGGGTGCATGCATGAAAGTCAATGAATTTCTCCAGCCTGCAGGAGCAGCTGGGAGTAAATGGAGTGATGTCTTGCTGTCTGCTTGTGCTATTCTGTGTGTTGATCTTTAATCCTGGAGTTATAATTTTAAGTTTGTCTAGAACAGAACAGCCTTGGTGGCTGTATATCAGTGTAGGACATACCCCCATCAACTACACATTATACATATATGAGTTTATATGTAAGTGAATACAATCTGTTCTGTTGCAGTTTTCAAGTTTTAAAAGTTGCATTTTAGTATTGAATGTGTATTTGTGTGTGTCTTTTTTTTAAATATTGATTTTGGAGCAACTACTGTACGCTTGGCTTTATTTGTTCTCCACATGTGTTGTTTCAGTGGATAAACAACAGATAGTATGCACATCACTAATTTATGTTCCCATTCATGGAAGTGCAAAGAACATTTTCAGGAAATTCTGACCCACAATGCCTTGCTCACTTGAGATAAAAACATCAAAAAAAGATCTCAAAGGCCCTCATTAATCTTGCTCCAGTTAGGCTCCGATGTTTGTGAACGGGATTGCAATTGACTCATTGTGTCAGAACAGGCTTTTGAATTGAAGAACATAACAGGGACTGTGTATATTTTCCACACAGCGTGACATTTGTTTGAGGAAGCAGCACCATTAATTGTTTGGAGATCACTTGAACTTGTACATATTGTAGGAGATTATACATTCATCTTCCATTTTTGTTGACATCTCTCTTTACAGTAACAAGAGACTGAATGAGTAGACTTTTAAACACCCACTTGTTTTGTCTCTCTGTGTTCACTGTTATGTAAAATAGATACAGTGCGTCCTTGCACTGCATTAGGTATGTGTTTGAGTCAGTGGCTATCAACACCTACTTGATGCCATTCTGAAATTACAGTAAGCTATGCAGAAAGGCCAAAGTGCTTAGATACTGATCACGTGACCTCAGGTTTATTTAGCATTGCATTTTTTTATAGGAAAATGAGAAAAAAAAAAACATGAAGACATGCGATTCCTGGAAGCGTACATTCATAAATAAGCATTGTTTTGATAGGCTGCTGTCAGGGAGAGTGAACGTCATGAGAAGAGGTCTCTTGCGAAAGGGGGAGAATGCGGTTTGGCCAGTATTTTAGCTCATGCCCCGCGGCGGCCACTTTCGGGGGGGGGGGCAGGCCACCACTCCGCCTAATTTCATCAACGTCAGGAAGGATGTTCGGCAGGGGCCCTGATACCGTGGCTTAGTGCCGCTTGGACGATTTCAGGAGACAATATGCCTGGAGAGGGTCTCGGCGGACCTGCTGAAAAGGCAATATGAGATCCATCGCAAACTGATTTCATTTCTTGCCGCTGTTTATTTATTTATTTAATCGCTGTCTTAAGTCTGTAATTCACTTTGTTCTGATCCCTGAGTCCTAGATATTGAATTCTTCGGGCTACAGCTGACATCACACTCTGGCATTCTTTCCCTTTTTCAGTTTGGGATGAGATAGATTCTCTCCTGAAAGAACTTGATCACAGTGAGAGGCTGAATTCTGGGCCCTTCCCTGACCTCACACGTAATGGTTATGTTAATCTGGTGCCAGTTGTACCGAGGACAAAATGGTTAGCAATTAAGCAGCACTGTGGGATTAAATGTCTGTCTCTGTGGTGTTTGCATGTTCTCGCCATGTCTGCATGGGTTTCCTCCAGGTACTCCGCTTTCGCTGCCCAGTCCAAAGACATGCTGTTTAAGTGTGTGTGTGTGTCTGTGTGTGTGTGTCTGTGTTTGTGTGTAGATGTGGCTGTAAAATACTATTTGTTCCAATACTAGCGTGGTTCCACCTTGTACTTTGGACCTGCTGGGCTCAACACTGACAGTCTGATTTTTACAGGATACTACAGTTTCTGTAAATTGATTGATAGACAATGGAAGTTCTAATGTGTATTTGATACCTTGAAAGAAGTCCATTGGTAAGCAGCTATATTTGACATTGGAAAAAAATAATAGTAATAATTAGAAGAAGAAGACGGAGAACTATTATTATGATGATGATGATGATGATGATGATGATTATTATTATTATTAAAATTTCTTTTTGTAACCAAAATTAAATGAATTAATAAATAAAGACTTTAAACTTTACTTCAATCTGCAGTCTGAACCTCGATAACAGTCCTGAAATGTTGTGAGGGCTGGTTGTGCTGCCGACAGACTTGCCACCAGTGATCTACCGGTAGAATTAAACCCTTTTGAAGCCATGGGTATTTTGAAAACATAACCTCAACAGCATGCCATCGTGTGAGGGGGGCAGTGGCTCAGAGTCTGTCTGGTGGTAACCCGACCCCCTTTCCTCCAGCCCAGAAAAAGCCCCTGTTGATGGATTAACCTGCCAGACCTCTCCGTGTAAGCCTTCCAAGGGTGCACCGAGAGGCACTCGGGCGGCGGAGCCGAGCGCGGCTCCTCAAACCGTCGGGGCTCCTGAAACATGACGCTCTGTGCTCCTCTCTGTTATATGCCGGGGAAGGGTGACCCGTGTCAAAAGGGGGAATGCCTGTAGATTTGATTGTCTTTCAAACTGAAAGAACTTTATGTGGTGATTGACTATGGAATGAGTGTGCCATGAACACGAACTGGGCAAATGGCCGGTTCTGCCTAGGTTGTAAGTAATCTGCAGGAACAAAATGCTGCAAGAATGCTTGCAATCTATTAAATGTACAAAAAATTATACTGATAAAGTGATTCAACAGTGGTCTGCTTCATGTGTGTGGTATGCATGCAATGTCCCATATCTGATAATGCATGTCATCCTTGTAGTTGTGCTTACCCATCAAGGAAACTTTGTTGAAAAACCAGGATCTCCTGCCATTAAATCTTAATGGCTTTCCCTCTGTATATCTCATCTTAGCTATGTTGTACCAGTGGAGAAGACATCAGCAGGTTACAATTAATCTCATTTCCTGTACTGCTATCTTCAGAGGGACTCTTTTTCAATGGGTGGAATTAGTATGGTAATCTATAAAGTGTCAGTGTGAGAATGGCAGAAGAGAACAGTGGGTGCAGGGGAATTGGGAAGATTGAATCTTGACACAGTTATCCAGCAGCATTTGAACTGTGCTGGAATGAGGTCAGTGACATCACCCGGGCCCCCAGTCTGCGTTGCCTGGTTTAGTACCCTGACAGTGTCCAATCTTAGCTTTGTGGGGGCTGAGGCATGGTATGGAAAATGTGTGCAGAGCATTCAGACATCCAGAAAGAAGTTGGGATCAGACAGCATAGGCTGTTTTTTCTATATGCAGTTAAGGGTCCTGTCAAACAAGAGCAGGGTGGACAGGGTAGAGAGTGTACAGAAGGCTGTTCCCTGGGTAAGTGCAGAGTGTTCCTCATGTACTGTATAGCAAGGTCATGACTGGGAAGTTAATACCAGACCATATACAGCATAAAAGGTTTTGTTTCAAATGAGACTAGTTGATGGATTTAATTTAGGACCATATGGAACAGAACAGGAAAGACAAACAGACACAACTTCAGTGAGGCCTAGCACATTTTATATGTTAATACAGAAGGATATGTAATTTGGATAGTGGTTACCTGACAGGGATAGCCTTTGAAGCAGCCAGTGCTTCAAATTCAAGTCACCTGCAAAAAGATAGAGGAAAAGAAACCCACTCACTGCAAAGCCAGATGGGGAAATCCACAAATTAGGCTATTAGCCAGAAAAATGCAGCGTTTATTCGATAATGATGACAAGACAATAATTTGAAAAATGTGAAAACAAGAGAATGTACTGGCATACAGTGCCACTTCAGAAATAGGTCAATGGATTGTACAAGTCCAATGAATACGTAAGGTACTCTAGCTCAAAGTGTGAAAACTCTCAGCAACATTCAAAGGAGGTTATTCAGGAAGAGGAGATCTTTCAAGAGGTCATTACTATCTTTAATATACTTATTGAGTCCATTCATCTGTCAAGTTGTAACAGTCGATCAGCAGGAGTTACACCACAAGACAAGTGCTTCACCAGTGAACGCATCAGAATTCATTCAAACAACAAAAAAAGCAAATGTCCAATGCTCATGATCAGATCAGCGGGTCCTATCAGTGTGAATGCATTAGTGATGTAATGCCAAAACATTGTCTTTGTTCAGTCAAGGTGACACTCTGAACAAACAATAATGTTTCAGATTACTCTGGAACATTTCTTCATACGCACTTTAAATAAGGATCCTGGCCAAGCAGCATTCCTTTACATGAAACTGAAAGTCAAACTAAATATGGCATGGATAATGTGTTCCCTCAACTCCCAAACCTGCAGTATGTAAGGTCTGGCAGGGGCCCACTTTAGGTTCCCAACTTTTTGATGATTGAATTTACAGCTTCCTCTCGGTCTAGTTGCCCTTCACTGAAAGTATCCTGAGCACTCCCATGGAGGATATGCAGGTGCAGTTTTCATCATCTGGCCTCAGAGATGTGTCTTCTCCTTCTTGGATTTTACTTCCAACATTCCCTTTGGGAAATAATGTCTGCTTACTTTCTGTGAGAAATATTTTTTTGATCCCTAGCAATGTGCAAAAAGGATGTCAAATTGATGGTCAAAAGTTACAAGTGCTTGTTTGGGTTTCTTAAGCAGTGTGATTACTTGAATAATACTAACAGTAATAATAACAATGATAATATTGATAACCGCTTGCAACCACACAAAACAGAAGTATCTGATGATAATACTGATAATAAAGACTGATGTTATAACAAAGTTACTGCTCTTCTCACAGTTTTCCACTGAAACAAAGCTCGCCCCCACCAGCAATGGGGTTTGATTAAATAGGTTCTTCTACTTATATAAACAACACATGGGACAGCAACAGCTATGAGGACAATTAGAAATACTTTAACTATGTAGGATATTCATCTGTGAAAGAACACTGTGTACAGCAGTCATCAGTGCTTTACAGATCTTGCGCGACCTTTGTAAAAACTCATTTTTGGAATGGCTCTGGTAGTCTGTGCTGTAAAATGTTATGTAGGCATTTGTCATTGGGAAGATGAATGGGGTCAGTGGTTGTGTAACCCCAATTCCGGTCTCATGGGAACTATTTTCTCACACCTCCCAGGAGGGCGTGTTGCCTGTTGAACTTTCACAATGTGGTGTGTCAAAATCAGCGCTATCAGGAGTGCAGTGCATACCCTTTGACCTTGAAATCTTCATATAGCCTGCCAAAAAGCACAGCAAATCTTAGTATAATATATTTATATAAAGCTCATTACTGTACACCATATTTTTATGCATGTATTTCATTTATTTATGTTAAAATGAATAACTAGACAAAAGAAAATGCTATTTGGTTTAGGCAACTACAGGGACTCTATAGAGAGTTTAAACAGTATTAAATGTTATTTGATATTTCTTTTGACATTAGTCATCTCTTTGCACTAGGATTGTCACATAGACATACTATTAGTATTAGTATTAGAATTTAGGGGAAAAAAACAGAAACAAGGGGAAAAGAGACATAAGGGGACTGTGTGACTTGATCAAATGTAAACACATATGCACATACAGCATGTCGATATGTGAAAGAACAGTCATACCTTTAAGTAAGAGGCGTACGGACAAGTAGTATCCATCCAGCACTTTTATCTTTGAGAATGACAGTGAGCCAGAGTGAAAGTATAAGGCAAGACTGCACATTTAACAAAACCCGAGTCCTTTGTAAGCAACACACACACACACACACACACACACACAAACACTCAGACACACAAGGGACAGTTAAGCAAGGTTAAAGAATTTCTTTGAACTGTTGGCAGAAGACAGAGGAAAACTCATGCAGGCATGGGGGAAGCATGAAAACTTTGCACAAAGTCAAACATGAACCTGGGGTCCTGGAGTTGTGGTAAGGCAACTGACATCTGTGGCACTGAATTGACAGAGGAGAAAGCAATTTGATCTTTATTTTAATCAATAAGATCTCTTTGAGTGGAATGTCAGTTTCTCTCTAATTGAACAAGACTCCTTGGCTACTGTGTGGTCTGCCATAGCTGCAGTAGATGTATTGACATATCATAACCAGATGGGAGACAATAGAATGAAAAAGACAAGATGACGTCTGCTTCATCGTTTTACTGGCAGGAGACTGTCAGTGGGATCTCACAAATATTGGAATTGGCCTCTGAGTTTTCACATTAATAAACTTGACGGGAGAGCTGCAAGTTATGAGAGGGATGCATTTAAAAGAATGGGCTTGCAATTTGTAATGAAATTCTAGGTAATTCTATTATTGTTCATATCATTACAATGACTACAACAAGGCCATGGCTTTTATCATGCCTCTAACACTAAATAGTTGTGGCAGGTGTTGTGCTTTTGTTTGAATTAACATCTGATTTTAAAAGGACAATATGGCATGTTATCTCCCCTTTCTTTGGAGTAGAGAAAGCCTTTCAATTCATGTGTGTTCGTTGTGTCCATCTTGTGTTCATTTGCTCATTGATATATATATATATATTTTTTTTTTTTTTTTTGATTATTGTCCTGGATTACTTGTTTCTGGGGCATGTTGTAAAAAAGTAAAAGAAGTAAACATAACTGTTCAAAATAACTTCAAAAACCAGAGTCCCAATGAATTATGTTGCACTTTTTTAATATGCCTGAATTACCTGAGAGACTCCAGAGGCCAGCGCACTGTCAGAGGTCCACTCTTTAATATTCATCAGGGCACTCATGCAGCAAGAATGCGACAGGTGAAGTCAAAGGCCCGGTTTGAGGCAGGCAGAACGCAGAGGATGTTCTGCTACTGGATGCAGACTTCTGTGGAAGGAGGAGTGCCCTCTAATTGCAAACTTTTCCATCCAAAGAGTTTAATCAGTTTACTCCCAGGCACCCTGTCATGCACTGTTAGGCAACCCTCTTCAGGAAATTAGCTAGAAAGAAGTATGTATGTGATGCTTGTTGAGGGAGTCATTCTTATACCATCCTGACTCACACATAGTTCATTATATGTCTTGAAAGCAAAGTTGAGCTAAACAATGTACATGCTGTAGAGTGTAACATATTTTGTATGATGACCAGCATAACCTGAGAGTATTTTCATTTATTACATTATTTTGCATGAGTGATTATGCTGCTATCCATTTTAATAAAATACCAGTTGTGTAGTTGAAATCATTTTGTTTTTTTTTTTTTTGCCACCCTGATCGCATGCTATACCGCTGTCACATGGGGTCCATAAGATACTGAAATATCTTCATTGAAGATTTATAGTTACAACTTTGAATTTATGACATCTGAATTGGTGTAGTGAACTGAAACATGCCTGTAAACATACCTGTCACAAAGTGAATGTGTTCAGAACAGGAACCTAATGAGCGGTCTAATTTATAGTCATTCGCCCTCATTTTTTCAAATATGACATTCTGAATAACGCTAAAATTCTACACAGGCCTATCTAGATGGACTATGAAGAGGTTCATATCTGAAAAGCAGTAATGTTTTTAGAATCTATTTTTGATTGAAATTATCATGTCATCACATTATCTACCTGCAACAACTGGCAAGGCACTCTGCCATCAATATAAATCAAAGGATGTAATATCATTTAATACCAGAGTGCTGTTGTCTCACAAAACAAAGGTGTTATATTTACCAAAAATGTCATGCTGAGACTCAGTGAATTGATACTTGGCATCGGAATTTAAGGACCAAACAAGTGAGACAAAGACACTTTTGTTCTTTCGGATGGGAGACATCAGCTTTATTTTGATTAACGACACCTGCAAGCGTAGCTAAATTTGCATCTGGGCATCTGCCTCGCGATCACCCTGGGGTGCCTGAAAGGTAAGTGCGCTTGAGCGCACGCCGCTCCGTTTAGCTCAGTGCCGGTGTCCCGGGTCCCTGGCACCAGGGTGAAGTCAACAACGATGCCCTGTCAGCACTGTGTCAAGCGAGCAAATGATATTAATTTGATACCCATCTGTTCAAACTTTCACTGCATCAGTAAACATCCCACTTACTGCCACTTTTCTTTAATTTAAACAGTGGCGCTGAGAACATCTACATGCGGACAGAGGGTTGCTGTTTGTCAAAGGAAAGAGGCACAAATTACCTTTGGATGTTAACGGAAAATAATGTCAAGCTCTCCAAGACAAATAAATGGGAGCCCTGTGCTGTACACAAAGCCACATCTTCTGCTATTAAAATCATCTGGTATAATGTTTAGTTAATTGGTATTTTAGCCAGAATGTGTAAAGGACTGGATTTCCAGTTATAGATGTGACATTGCTGTTCAACCTTTAGCAAGATACTTAACCTGTACAAACCTTAATTGCTTTAACATAACACCTAGTAGCATTAAAAGATAATGAATAAAGCAAATCATGCCAGCTCGGAGAAGGGCCTCTGCTGCATACAGGGCCCTAATTAGACCAATTTATTGCAATAACCAAGTGCAACCAGCTGGGACATCTAAAGTTTGGAAATTAGACAATGTTAGCATTATGCATTATGCATTATCTTTAGCCAATGCTATTACTAAATGAGTTTTAAATACAAAACACATGATGATTGACAGTCAATATGTTTTCTGCAAGGCATTAATATGTGTGAATGTTAATTTCACAAAAGTGAATTGCATGATACTTTTTGCATGGAGATGCTTACATTTGCGCTAAGAGGTGGTTGTTGAGGGCACTATGCCCTTAACGCAAACTTGGCACAAAAATACCGCTATTCACTGGACCACCCCCTCGTTTGCACTGGATATTCCCCCTCTACCCGAACAGTTTAAGCACTATGATTTTTGAAGAAGTAAATGAAAATATTGGTGCAAGAAAGAAATAGTGCTTCTTTTTTCTTCCCACTGTGAATTTAGCCATTCAAACAGCACTCAGGTGTGTAAATATGAAATTATCTTATATAATAATAGTCCGCAGTGGACAGTAGACTGCACTGGCTGGCACAGAGCAGCCTGCAGACCAGTGACTCCTTTGCATCCATCTCACCACAATGAGAGTGGGACGTCATAGAGGGGAATCTGAGCGGTCCAACGCTGATGGCCAGGCACAGCCCCAATCGGCCTGAAGTCCATCTTCTGCAGAGCACTGCAGCTGTGACTGATTCCTGGGAGGAGGCATTGCTTGGCAACAAGACTCACACTACACCGTGCGTCTGCTTTCAAAGTGTGAACACCCAACTGCTGCCAAGCAGGAACACAAAATGGCTGTGATAATAAAGCAGTGTTGTGTAAATGGCGTGAGGAATGCTGTTATTAAGGTAGAGTTGTGTTTGAAATATGCCATTTGTTACCATTAGCTACATTTTTACACCATTGCTGTAGTATCCTTATGCAAAGGAACAATGCAATACATAAAGCAACTACAATTCAGTTCAAATTTTCAAACCGGATTTAAAACCATACTGTGGAAATATTGTATTCCAAGAAAGTTCTCTACAATACTGCAATTCTAGAAAACACCATTTTCAAATCGATCTCATGGGATGTACAGCATGGTGGGACTTAAAGTTAGTGTCATCGTGTACTCATGCCTAAGCTCCTGACCAAGGGTTATGGTTGTGTGTATATGGGGCTCCATTAGTCTGACAAGGTGAAAAGACGATATCTCAGACAAAAAAATACAGTGCACCATAAATTGTCAAAAGAGGTATTTGAACAAGAGGAGTCCCTGCACTAATGAAATATTAAAAGAGAGAGGTTCAGTCAGATCAACATGCAATGCAGGATAATTGAAATATTGAATAATGACACTCTAATACACTGTAATGGATTTCAAAGAACAGAGGTTAGTGAAAAATTGTTCTAGCTCATGCTATCAGTCATCACTGACAGAGGAGTGTGAGTCATTTTATCATCCTTTAATTAAAAAATGCCAGCATGGTATGGTTTTAATGACCTTCAGTTCATTATGCAGTGTGGCACAGGTGGAGGTGTAAAACTTTTCTGTTCCTTGGAGATGCTGTGGTCAATTAGAAGTACTTAAGGAGTGTTGCATTTTCTGATTTTCAGAAGACCAAGTCATCTTGAGTGCATCTGAACAGTACTATGATGTGAAGTGTGTGGGGGAAGGGGACGGTCAGTTGTGCCTACATAGGTAGTATGTCCTGCCATATCACACGATGTGTAAATGTCGCTGTTCTTTTTTCATGCACACAGTACACTGGTAAGGCGTCAGGACAAGGGTTGTTACTTATTTTTGGCTGCAGTTCTGTGTCTACACTCTGGCAGTCAGTCTGCTGAATGTGGTTCCAACACGCTGAAGCCGAATATGCCAGTTCAGTGCCTTTTTACCCAAGATAAGGAGGTATTAGACCAGTGTTTCAAAACATATTGGCTGCAACTTATGATTTTTCAAATTAGTCAAGGGGTAACCTTATTTTGGAGGATTTTATTTATAAACCTGTCATATATTAATAGGCCGTCTGTTTTTTGAATCCCTGTGCTTACTGTAATGCCAGCCACCTTGCGCCCCAGTTACAATGAACTCACATTAAAAGGGTTCCTTTCCAAAGCAAAATTTATTTTGTTGTTAAATAAATATTGTTTCTTTTTAGCATCCAGTCTTTGCTCCACAGCTGACAGCGAAAAGCAGACTTGGCAGCTCAACTGTGAAGTCAGGAGATGCACATCACTGTATGCATTCAAGGTTTCTCTGTACAGTTAATTCAGAACATTGCTCAATAGCTGTGTGAAGCTTTGCACTTTGTGTTCTCTGTTTGGAGCAGTCACTGAGGGAAGTTTCTTCGAGTGTCTGACTTTTAGTTAATTAGGAGGGAAATATAAGATATTAAATTAATCTCACTTGTATAGTTATTTCATAATCTGAAGTACACAGTAAGGAGAGCAACCTGTAAACTCTTATTATTGGGTTTATTCATCACTCACCCTCCAGTAGATACTGTGACCAGTAACCTTTGACATTTGAATGTGCACCATGAGTAATCTCTGAAAACACTACATACCAAGAAAGTGTTTGATTGCACACACTTATCAGTCAGGACCAACTGTTTAGAGTGTGATTGGTAAAACTAACTGGGTATTTTCCCTGATTTTCAGGTACATGCTGAAGCTAAACTAGAGTCAGTTCAACAGAGAACAGCTCTGCCTGCCCTTTAAGCATGGGAGTGCTCTAATTGAACACCAGTTGTGTGTGGCTTCAATAATAAATTACATCATCTGGAAGTGGCAACATAATAACAGACCCCAGATCTGATGGGACTGTCACTGGGGTTGAGCAAATGGAACTGCAGGTCTTGATGGTATGGGTGGGCTGTGAACAAGGTTGAATCTGACCTACAGCAGACGGGTGTGTCCGCTTTTCTTCATCTCATAATCATCTTTTAATCTTCCCATGGCATTCCCTCCCAGTGGGCAGCTCCCTCAACTCCACTCACTAACACACACTTCAAAAGTTCCACCACTTTGCCCTTAAAGTCTCTGTATCCCAACAGCCTCTTGGGGGCCTCTCTCAGTAGGTTCAACGATCTCTTGCTCTGAAGCAGTATCCACCAACCACTGGTTTATGTTCTGTGAGTTTTGTCACTGATGCAGATGACATGAATAAGACTTAATCCGAGAAGAAAAGTGAAACATCACCAGAGACTAAGTAGGTCACACAAATACCATCAAAATGCCATTGAAACAAGGCTTGCCCTTTTGGGTCTCTGGCATTGCCTAAACCTCTGTGAAAAGATAGCTGTGACGTGTGAACATAGGGATCTTTCCCAGGGCTGAAAAGGTCAGAGCCATGAGCCATTCTTCATATCAGAAATAACTATTATAATATTTTCATTGAGTCCAAGTGATGTTAGCCACATATTCTTTGTCAAACATTCTCACTCAACTTTTCAGTTGTCAAAACATGATGCTTTTCTGTGGTGTGTGGTACAATTATCAATGACTACAGGCCAGAGACAAAACCAAACAAAAATTTAAAAAGAAATAAAGCAAGCAAGAAAGAAAAACATGCATTTGTCAATGTTAATTTTTGTAGGAAATAGACATTTAAAAACTGTAAGTGTCAAACAAAGGGTGTAGCGGCTAGATTAAACAAAGCCCATACTCAGAGTGACAGAAACAGATGTTTACTGACATAACAGAATCTGACTTGACATCTTATGTCCACACCTTACAGGGTGTTTGGAGGGGTTTATCTAAACCATGCAGACAAATGAATGATGACTCAGACCTAGATATAAGCCAGAGGTTAGATACAGACTAGACAAGAACTATGCTTTTTAAATCTGTTTTATCAAATCATGAGAATGGCCTTATTCTCTTAATGAACAGTGAAGCTGCCATTTACCAAATAATTATCACCTAATCTAATTGGATCTTGAAATTAACCTTGTCTGGAGGAGTTCAGTAAGGATGGAAAAAAGAGTCAAAAGGGATTAGTAGGACATACCAAGTTTGCACAAAGTAAAATGGCTGATTCATACATCTTTTAGTGAAATTTTTCATTTCTCAGGGCATACACTTATTTAAAATGGATTGTTAGATAGTAGGCAGGGCCATTATAAACAAACTTAGTTCATGAAATGCAAACTCATAATTCATTAAATTCATATAATGTTATGCATGTAGAAATACAATATTATAACTTTTTAATTATTTTGTTTTCCAGCATTGTCACAATTATACTGAAGGTATTCATTGTTAAGCCTCTGGAAGGAGTTAAGGCTGGAGCAGACATCTTTTTCAACATCAATCCCCTCAGTCTGGATACGGCACAACACAAGTAATTAAGATGACTCTTAAGAGGACTAAGGTTTAATGCTCATGTGGGCCAAAAGGTAAACATTGAATTCACATCGGTAAACAACTAAATTGGTTTCAGGTGGTTGAGTTAGTTTGCATGGCCTGTTTTAATTTTGCAAATGAATTCATTTTGAGTATAAGGTGGATTTTGTTTGTCAAGTAAGACCGATATGGATGGTGAAATTTTTGTATTGTGTCAACACTTCTGATGAAATGTTTTTTTTCTGTTGTTTTCGTTTCAAATGGTTTTATTTTTTTCATTAATGAAAAACACTCATCATCCCCGAACTCAAATTCTTCCTATTTACACTGATATGGTTGATCATTTAATTGTGTTCTTATTATGATTTTAGATACAGCAGATTAAAACAATAAGAATAATAACTAAGCTTTTGATTAGTTTCGTTACACATGGTTCTAGTGCAGTGCATTCAACTTAAAGTCAAGCAAAGATACATGACAATTGAACTTGACAGTGACAATGTGACCATGTTGTGTTAACCATTCCCATATGTTGCTTTGAAAGGGTGTGATTTTTCACTGCTTGGAGGTCGTTAAGGATCCAGAGGGGGGATTAACACTTTGCCCTCTCTCATATACAAAGGTAATCACAATCTATTATTTGTCAATGTTAGAAACATTCACATAAAGTCACACAGGATATACAGAATAGCCTTCTCTCTGATTGATGGAAGGGTGTAAATTATTTCAAGACAGACAAGCCAAAGGTATCTGTTTGCTAGATAGCAAAGCTGAAGCATGACTAAGTCCAGGGAATTGCCAACAGGACAGGTAAAACATCCTTCTGCTGGTTGCCTCATTTTATTTTTCTTCCATCCTCTGATCCAGAAGTAAACAACAAAATACCTTTTCATCCAGCCACTGAAATTACATCCAAGGGGAATTCTTAAGTCATGCACACAGACAGGGTTAATAGCCACAAACCTACAGGTTCTCTTAGTGTTTCAGCAATACGGTTTGCAATGCTCAGTTGCACATATACATAAGAGCCGATTGAATCCAGTTTCCCAGAGTTCAGGCAAGAGAGGTTGTGTTGTTTGCCAAAGAGGCCAGGTGAAAAAACAAACTGTGTTGCTTTTTTGCCCTGTTTTTGAGTAGATGTTTCTATTTTCAAAACTACTGAGCAAAGCAAGAATCTGTACATATGCATAAAATACAGAAGTTTTGTCAGGAAGAATTAGTAATGGATAATCAGTCCACTAATGTCTTTTTGTCCAAGAATGGATTCTGACACATTTTCACGCATCATATATTTATGATGCATTGTTTGCTATGGTTGTTGACTTCAGATGCGTAGTTGGGTGCAGTGACCAACAGCACCTGCCTGTTTTATGTCTCCAGGAAGTGGGCATGACTGGGTCTCTCGCTCCAGTTCTCCTGCAAGCAACACCCCCACTCAGTCCTCTCAGTAACAAGAGACAGGGAAGGGATCGTAATTACCAGTCAATGCCTGGGCCTCCACCGGTTACTGATGTGATGAGATTGGGCACCTGCACTGAATGCTAATGCATTCTGACATGAACCATTTTATGAGGAGCTCTTGTGTTTCTTGCAACCATATCTGAGGAAAAAATATATATACTATACATATATATAATTATAAATCCTAAAAATAATATAATATTTTATTTTATGGATTTTTTTATTCATTTTTTAGTTTACTTGTTGTTTGCTTATTTTAATTACTGTCATTAAAAAGAAAACATTGTCAATAAGAAAACTTAATTAAGAAAATGCCATAAAATGCCATATACAGTTTTTGGTAACACTTTTTTTATGGCACCGTATTATTTCTATTACCAGTAATTACTAACCATTTCTAGAATTGTCATCCCTGAATTATTCTTCTAGATCTATATTCTTTGTTAATTATGAAAAATTAAAAAAAAAAAAAACATTTCCATGAAATGAATATATATTTATGGTAACCTACTCATTTCAAAAACGTACATTTTACTACTTAGTGACGGCATAGTGTTTTTAAATGCTAAATAGTATGAATCTATCTTAGAAATGTAACCTCATAGAAACTGGGCTGTAAAATAAAATGATACTTTTAACCTGGATATTGCCCAGTTGAACAGCAATTTACTTTAGTTGTTCAACTGTCAAGCTTTTATGGCTGTCTTGTGTGTATGTGTGTTTGTGTTTCTGTGTATTTCCCCAGCACATCTTTCCCATTGGGATAACTTTTTATTGTGCTACTTCAGAGTGTAACTTTGCTTTACGAGTGTAACTTGGTGATGGATTGCTTGGAAATTACACAGATGGATAAAGACATAATCCATGGTCTTTAGAGTAAACAGCAGTACTGTCGTGTCTGTCCAAATAGGAACAACATGTGAATAAAAGAAACAAGTCTGACATTTCAGGGATAACATTGTTCATTTCTGGAATGAAACTCCTGCTTGCGTCAGCCATGGCAGGTTTTAACAGGGAATGACACTAAGATCCTGGAAGCCCTGAACATATTTGTGAAGCAAGCTTCTTTAAAGGACGGATTAAAACTTATTTTAACACATTTTAACTCTTCCTCAGGTTGCTGAACTGCATTTACAGAATGGCATATCTTGGAGGCTCCACTTTGAAAAGTGCAGAATTATAGTGAAAATTATGTCATACGTCTACAGCATGCTACAATTTTTTTACTCCTTGCTGTGTGATGTCATTACTGTTAAAGCTGAACTTCAGTCAAAGATCAGTTATCACTTAGAACACTGAACACTCTAAATTTCCTCCTGCTCTGACAAAGGACCACAAACCACCGTTTAAATGATCAAATCCATCATGGTTCAGAAACCATTTATCATTAGGGAGATAGAACACAATGTGTTCAATTTGTGTGGCAAAGGCTTGAAATTGTTCAGCCAAGAAGTAATGGTGATGCAACCTTTGGTTCTATAATGACATTTTCATTCTAAAATATATAAAGAAGAAAAAATATATATAAAGAAATTGTTGCTCCAGGCTTAGAGATGCTGCAGCCCTTCTTAGAATGGGACTTCATAGAAAAGAATTGAACTTTTCATGTACCGTTGACCAAATGTGGCAAGTGCATGCAATAATTAAGATATTCTAATTACCCTCCAGAAACACACATCTGTTGAGTGTAAGGTTGTCTAGTCTCCATCATAAATAGCGGGATTCAGGAGGTTGCCAGACACATGTTAAATTGTGCCATGGGAAAAGAGTATGATTTCATACACCTGAACTCAGTAGTCCCCCTGCAGCATTGTGCATTGTCGATGTGATCTGCATAATATCTAACAAATTCTCTGCAGGATTGGTGATGCATTGTGGAATTGGTAACTTGCAGGGAATCTATACAAAAACAATACATTGAGAATATATTTTAGATAATTTATTTTTTCAACTCAATCAATGTATTTCAATTATGTGAATTGTTGCTGGTTTGATATATTATAGTATATTTCTACTTTGTATTAATATATTTTAAGTGTACAGTATTTCATTTCCATATGGGAAACCTGGCAAAATCATCCAAGCAAGAATTTTGCTTTTGTATGTTTATTCATTTTGCATTATTCTTGTGTAGTTACTTCTTACACTGCAAAATAATCTTAGTTCTATCATCTCAGAAGAAGTTCAGGTAGCTGTTGATGACCAGTGTATTTCAACTTGCGTGCTTGTTTTCTAAACCTTTTGACTCCCATTGTAATATCATAGTTGTGCTGATGGATGCACTTTTGCTGATTCCTAGTTCACTTTGGTACTGTAGATCTATGACATAGTTTTGCAGAATCCATTCTTACTCATCTCTAAAGCTTTTTACACATTATTCTATAATGGAAGTGGTAAAGTGGTATGGGGAAAAAGATTACAAACATACTCTTGGTAAACAAGTAGAGATAGTTTCTATTAATGTTCCATTGTGGCATACCAGGCAATCAGTTGTAGGGAGAAAAAAAAAACTCCCACATTGCCAGGGTACACAGTCTGAGCATCCTGAGAGCATCACATGCATAAATCCATTGGTCTAACCACTCAACTTGTCTCCTTGCTTTCCTCAGTTACTCTACATGAATGTGCTTTTGAAGGTTGGTGCAGTCTGCCCGCTGCAAGCAGCTCAGGCATATTGGATGGTAGATGCTTCCTTTCCTATGTATACAGGGCCAAACAGCCATGATTCATCTTTGCTGCTACAGAGAGCTAATTTCCTTTCACAGAACAAATGGTTTTACCATGTTCCACCACAACCCATTCAACGTTACACCCGAGAACTTGCATGATGTGCTAATCTGGCCAAGGCAGACTTGTTGCTAGACTTTTTCCAGACTGCAGTATGATTGGATGTTCAAATGAAAGGTGATGGTTAATATAATGAAAGGTGAATCATCTGTGGGTCAGTCTGATAGTTACGTTGCAGCTCATTTTTTATAATGGTTTTCTGTACACAAGGCAGCATTGGAAGGAGGGCATTGGGGGTGTTAATGCCATACCAAGCCAAGATCTTCCCAACACAAACTGAATGAATGGAAGGTGATGTGTTCACAGCTGATTTGTTTACATGTGACAGTCACCGGAGAAACAAAAACAGATGCCTGTGTGCAGTTGGTCTATTGCCTACATTTAGGCTGATGAAAAGACTCAGATATGAATATGTTTAAGGAGATGATGGTTGTCAAACTGTGCTACCAACATTTTAACAAAAAAAAATCTGTAGTCTTGAAATCTTTAGCATCAAGTTCTCTGTGGCTCATAAGTCTCATAAGAGGTTGCTGTGTTTGCGTGAGGAAGGAATAGAAAGACCTGCATTTTTTTGAAACCGGGCCAAAAAGCGTCAGCTGGAGGCTGAATTCATAACCGCATCCACACAGACTATTTGCTGTATAGAGCAAGCAATATAAAGGTGTTTTTCACTCATCATTGGTTTTTGCAGCTGACATTCAAGGTCTTCATTCCTGAAATATTAAAGATGGTGGTCAATAAAGAGGGAGCTGTGCTTGTTCAGCTGTTTTTTTTTTTTCTCTAGGATAGCTCATCATGGCAGTCATGGATGTGATCCAACAATACGTCTTTGTTATGAGTCCTGGAGTAGACCCCCTTCACTGCAAAATGGAGCTTTCTGGAATGTTTTGTAATTGCATAAAATTTTCTGTCCAGCTCAGATTATCACCTAGAAGCTTGGGACCAGTGAACAGAATTCCATAATGCCTAGAAGATATATCATTACCACCTGTGAGTAGGTGTACAGAGGTATACATATGTGCACCTGAACAGCGATGGAGGAGTGTTGAAAATTAGCATGGTCCTCATGAGTTTCATCTAAGAGAACTGATCTCTGAATGTGAATGATCTTGTCTAATATATAACCAAAGGACACAGTCAGCTTCTATCTATTATAAACTGTCCTAAAGGCATCTATGGTTCATTATTCTTTTTTACTACAATGTACGTTATCATTAAATGATGTCTTTGGGAGTTGTGTAAGAGGGTGATGTCTGACAGCGAATTTCATCTTTAAAGTTGCTGTAAATATTTAAATATTTTAAGCAGCCTTGTTTGCCCCATATCACCACAAAGACTATGGAGAATGTGAGCAATCACAATACCATTTGTATGCATATTACAGCTACTGTGAAAGTAGCATGGAAATAGGGATAACTCTTCTTAGTGTGACTTAAAAAGGATTGGAAATTAGTTTTTTTGAAAGGCACACTGAAAGAGGGGTTTACAGTTGAAGGAGAAAAGACATCAAGAAAGATATGAGTTTTAATGCATACGATTCATTTATTAAACAGGTAACACAAAATCACACAACATAGTTGCAATGGTCATGAAGCTACTTATGATCAGTGTTAAGGGCATATCTGTTTTTTATGACAACATCTGGAAAAAAAAACATTGAGATCGAAGCATTCATGCCTTGGAAAGCTCTTTCAAATGTGCTTTCAGCTGAGGGAGAGAAACAATAAAAGGGTTTCGACTTTATGGTGAATTAGTGACTGAACGAATTCTGACACAAGAACTGCTAAATGAATAGCCACTCTGCTGTCTGAATTTCCAGTGCCTCCAACCTCCCTGCTTCCCTGCGGTCAAAAACAAATGACCTCTCCCCGAGCAGCAACACATTTACCTGAAAAATGAAAGCTGATAACGGGATGAAAAATTCTACTGCTTCCATTTAATTCACTTCAGAATCGGCCCAGAAAGCTGCCACGAGCATGAGTAATTAATTTCTCAAGGTCAATTATTTTAAATCTTTAAACATGTCCTAAGGAAAAAAAAACAGGAAAAAATGGTGCTATTTTAAAAGAAATTTCACCTAACAAATGAACTCACCGATGAGAACAAAATCAGTTCATGAGCTCATTTGTTCCACATTTTGTATTCTCATTGCATCGCTGGTACAACTTTTCCTGAGTTTTTCTTTGCTGTTGTAAATTGCTGTCAAAACTGATATTTTGGTATTTTGAACGATGTGCCATTTTCCACTTCTACCTTATCTCGGTGTTTCTGCTGCACTGTCATATGAAGCTAAAATGACTTCAGCCGCACCCAGTACATTTACATCACGGATGCTCTATGAGCAATAATGGAGATGGTGGACTCGTGCTTTAAGTAGTGGTATGGTGTTGTAACAGTGCCAGTGCTCCTGGTTTCAAGAGGGTGAGATGGGAATATGCAGTACAAGCAGCAAGTCCCCTGGTCTCTAACGCCCTGGGCAGTGTGTCTGTCATGTGCTATTCAACACTGAGGATTGCGCACAGTATGTGCTATTGTCAAAACTACAGTATTGTTACCACAATTAATACGTGGATAAAATTAATATTGTCATTTTTAAAAATAACAGTATACATTCAGCTCGTGAAAAAAACAAATCCCATAGCTAAGTTATATTTTGGCATCTTCATATACAATTGTTTAAATATTTGGAGCTTTGTGTTGTTCTGTGAGAAAATTAGTTACAAATCTAACACAATCTGTAAAGGATAAATAATTATAACCAATAACAGGTTTAAAAAACACTGCTGAGCAGCAGACTCCTTTTTATAACTTAAAAAATACATAAATAAAATACAATTCACTAATCAAATGGATGCAGAGGCCTATACTTTAGTCTGGTATTTAAACTTTCTACTGTGCGACGTATTGGTGCCAACCCACATGCCTAGCAAATAATCACACCCTTGCCACACCAACGGAGCATGTGCTAAGTGCTAAGAAAAGGAAGGAAGGAAACAGCATTGTACTGAAGCACATATGTAATGTAATGTATTTGTACTCATTCTTACAAGTCTGAGTCTCAGTCTCTCTGGATAAGACCATCTGCAAAGCGACCAACTAATAAACTATATTTTTCTGTAAATTGCATGTTTTGCTATCTGCTCTTTGCGCCCCTAAATTCTGTTATTCTGCTAACCGTTTGACACTGATCATCATGTTGTATTTTTGTACCCTGTAAGTAGGGCCCTTGCAGTTCTGTCCTTGCCTTTGTTGAACCAAAGGGTGAATCACATGGAAGTCCTGTGTTCAGTGGTTTCAACAGTGAACGGACTTGGACGTAACTCAGAGTGCACAGTCTCCATAGTGATTAATGGTCTTTGGTTTCATAGTTACAAAATGGTTTCTTGTCCAGTTTCATAAATAATGCAAAAATAATGTTTTTATCTCATCCATATTTTACTGTAAATAAAGACAGGGATCATTTTGTTCAGCCTCCTTGCATTATCATTGCATGAGCATATTGATTGCTATTGCCTCCAAAGGAATATAGAGAGGCATGATCAATTTGCCTAGAAAGAATTAAACAGGAGCCTGCACCATGCTTCTTATACAGTGACTGGCTTGTCTCTCTCCCTCTCTCTTTCTGCCCCTCACACTCTCTCTCTTTCACACACACACACACACACACACACACACACACACACACACAGACACACACATACACACACCTCTTTCCCACACATCCTGTACTCTGGCACTGCCTCACCAAAATCTGTGATGCTCTGCTGCAATACTCATGAATATTCATGAGGCTTGCATAGGGCAGAAGGTCAGTCGGTCACGTTATCTCTCCAAGAACACATTTCAAACGCACTTTAAAAACACTCCGCTTCCTCACACCGTTTCTTAAGGCCGGATAACAGACGTCTCTCGATGGAAAAAAAAAAGCTCCTGTGACTGACAGCAGGAAGTGCTTCCCCCGAAGGAAAAGTGAAGGTTACATGTAGAAGCAGTGCAGATAGAAAACCAACTCACCCGTGTCAAGTCTCAGCTCCAGAATCCTGCCGAACTGATAAGCGCTCTATGGAAGGGGCCTTGTTGGCCTTCCATGAGCTGCTTCCTTTCCCGGTAGATAAATTCCAGTCTAATGTGGCCGAAATGGCAGCAGCACCCAGGAGAAGTCCTTGGCAAGTGTCTCATCATCATGGGGAGATAATGGAATCCCACATAGACACATTCCATGTTGCATAAAGGACACTGGCCTTGAAGGGTAGCCCAATCTCTAAAATGATACCTGGAAGACATAGTTCTGTATTGACAATTATTGCTATCAGAGTGTAACGGCATACGTTTTTATTTACACATTTACGTTAATTATGTTATTGGCATGTAGCAGACGCTCTTATCCAGAGTGACTTACATAGATTACATTTTTTTTTCACGTTATCCATTTATACAGCTGGATATTTACTGTGGCAATTGTGGGTTAAGTATCTTACCCAGGGGAACAGCAGCAGTGCCCCAGCAGGGAATCGAACCGGCAACCTTTCGGTTACAATTCCTGTTCCTTACCACTATGCTACACTGCTTCCCTGTTAGAATGTTATGCTAGCCAAGCTATTTACTTGCATGCACACATGTTTGGCTCTGTTTCTAGTAATTAACTGAGACCTCCATCAATATGGAAGCGGTGTAGATTAGCATTGTTTTTGATAACAGTGTAGAGATTTCCATGAATGAAACATGTGTTTTGTCTAAGGGCCAACACAGCTGTCTAGCCCAATCAAGCGCTGTGTTCTTCAGTATTGTAAGCCTGTTTTAAATTCATTCCGGAAGATCTGCGGTTCTGTGAGCTTGCTAAAGGATTTATTGTGTTGTATGCATGGCAGGAGCTAGGTTTCAAGGTGTGAAGAAACATGTCACAACATACAGGTCAAACAGAGTTTCTGAGGTGATGTCTGGGCAACCGTTTTTCATTCTTGATCTTTCTGATTCTAAGTCTTAACTTTTCAGCTGTTAGACAGACATAAACTGTCTGAAAGAGGAGGTTAAAACACAACATATACAAGTGCCACATAATATTTTTTTCTTTTGAAAAAGACAAACAGAATTTTTAAATTCTGAAATAGCTCTTGTTAGGTCTTTATTAAGCGTCTTGTTTGCAGTGTTAAATCCAAGCTTTCAAAATAATTCATGTTACCTCACCCAGTTTGCCACCTTACGCATCTGTTAGATTGAGGTTGTAACCACAAGGTTGCAAGTTCAGCCACTGCTGTATCCTTGAATAAGAAAGTTAACCTGCAATGCTTCAGTAAAGTGGCCAGATTTATAAACTAATAATTTTTTTTTTATTTATAGATAAGCAACCAATCAAATAAATAATGCAAAAATGTTACGGCACCAGGTTGTTGGTTAATGAGTAGTAGGTACTTCAGAGATTTATGATTTAGTTCCCACTGCCAGGTCAGTGCATGAATAACCATAGTCCATCAATGGTTGACCTAAAATAACCACCTCAGCTAGCCCGCTTGTCCTTGGGTGTTTGCAGGGAAATAAAAATACTTAGAGACACACTGTGAAAACATGGGGAGATCATGTTAACTCCGCCCCAGACAGACACCCGAGACAGGCGTTGAACCTGCAGCACTGCAGCTACAGTGTGAGTCAGCAGGGCTCTGTGCCTGCCTCTGAAGTCATATGGAGTTACCATCTCAGTTCACCCTGGGGAAGAGAGGCGGGGGGATGGGGGCACTGTAATATGTTCTTTAACAGAAACAAGTCAATGTTTTTGTACCTATTTATTCGGAGTGGTAGATATTTGAAAACGATAATCACGGCAATAAATCTCGCCGTGAAAGAAAAAGGCGCTAAAGAGAGTTGAAAATGTAATATTTGCAAAATATCTTCTTACAGATCAACTGAGACAAATAAAATCCCAGTGATGCTCCGTGTAATTCCACTCATCAAGATCGTGTTTAACTGTATAAGCATAATTAATTAGGTGGTTACTAGACTGTCTGTCTTCTTTGCCTGCTCTGTTCACCATTGCCACCCATCAGGGAAACACTCTTCCTTGGCTTCTCTTTTGAATGTCAGTATGATTTAGTCTAATTTTTTATTATTTAATTGATTTACACATATGAAAATCTGATTTTTAACGTAATAACTTTTTTACTCACTCAATAATCATACATAAGAATATAAGTAGATGACATAATCACTGTCATTAGCACATGTGTAACTCGTTTTCAGCTGATGATATATTTAGGAAGTGATTAAGTGCTGTGAGAAATGACTAACCCCTGGATTCAATTAACACTTATCTTTAACTTTGGCCCACAATTAAAGATAGACATAACACAAATCTGTAAGAAAAAAAAATCTATTAGCACTGAAAAAACACACAAATTTATTTATAAGTGGAGGTTGGTGCTGAATGTTTTTTTGGATGTGAGAGTAAATGCTTTGAAAAATGAACACAGCAGTAGAATATTATGGACTTTTAAAAGGAAAAACAAAAAGAAATTGCAGCAATTTATATATCAGATTATTTGTTTGTAGCAAGAAATTGAAAGAAGAAAATATGTAAAACCAACAAAAATACCCAGATGTAGCTTCAAGGGTGAACATATTAAAAAACACCTAAGTTGGTTCTATGGTGGTAAAATCAAGGGAAAGTCTTAGATTGCACAAAGTATGAATCAGGTTTAAGGTTTATGTCTTTTTATGTCCAACAGCTTTTGCTGAAATACTTTTTCAAATACCAATTGATTTTTATTCCAGACATTAATTTCAAACTCCAGGTTTATATACATTATACATGTTAAGTGTAAGTTAAAGTATGTTTATTTTTTATTGAGGACCCCCAGGCACCCTTTAAACATTTGTAGTGTTATGAAATGTATGTTTTATTTGTCTGGATTAGTTTGCTCCCCTGCAATAAGAAGGTACGCTTTGCATTTGCTGGCGGTGATCTCATGGTGAACAGGAGAAGGGTGTGAATTTAGGAGAGACAGACTGTCTCGCTGAACTCTGGCCTAGGTAACAAGAGAAAGGCCTCTGCCACTGTTTGTTGGCAGTCAGGGTCCTCACACCGCTACTGAATACATAGTATAACCTACAGTATAGTTTTTAAAGTCAAACTACCCCTGACGATGAGGTTTCTCCAAGGTTCATTTTATAGTTTGTTGACTAACATCTTCAGTCTGATGTTGCAATTACAATGGCTTGCCATATGATCTGAATACATGAATTTGAATTGTGGTTAAATATCAAAATGATCCCATGTCTTGAATGTTATGTTGAGGGTTCCAACTCACACAGTTTGAAACAAGACCCTCTTCTTTATTGCCTGACTTCTCAGTGTCAACTGTATTTCATATTTGGCATTTTACAATCAGCTGTTGCTCACATGGTAAGCAAATTGTGACCACATTCTGTAAAATACAAAAGCATTCTTAAGTACTGGAGGTCACTAGTGTTGAGAGTCATCTGAAACAGATGCTTTTTTGTGTTGAAACATCAAATACAGGTAGAATATCCACAATTAATTCAAAGAAAAGACAAGTATTCAGCTGTGAGACAGATTTGGTGTTTATTTGTTTGGAGGCTCTCATTGTTTCCTGGATCTGTTTATCATAATTGCAGGGAGTCTGAAAATAAAACAGAAAGGCATTGTGTGCCACAATGGCAAAGAAATTGCAGACACTAATTGAAAAGAAGAAAAAGGAGCAGATGGTCTCTTCACAGCTGGAAGCATCAGAACAGCCCCTGTCGCCGTGACAACTGATGCCCACCTTGCCATGGGGATTCACAGCTGTTTGATTGACTTTTATCTCTCGGGTGAAGTTTGCTTTGGTTCATTTCCTTAAAACTTCACCTCAGCTTCATTATAAAGGCTTCAGCAATCTCTTGCCAACCAGTCGGCTAACAGTTGCGGAGTACGTGTTCTTAACTACAGGGGTTTCATGATGCCATGAGTCATGTCATCCTTTGTTTTGTTCAAAATGCAGTGATTAATAAATCTGACAAAGTGTTTTGTCCTTCTTAGAATTGTGGCTAATTAATGCACAAGGTGCTTTTATGAAACTAATTTCCTTTGATTTACAAACAAAGAGGCCTCCTTGAATTTGTACAATTGAGCAAATGTCTGAGCGAACAAATTGAAGGCTATGATATAATTGCGTTACCTCTCTTTCCAACAGCACTGTATGCGTGTACATGCATATCTTTTTTTGTTTTTACTTAATTTGTTTTCTTCCTGCATCATGTGAATAGGACACACACCTGGGGGTCACCTAGAAAAATGTTCCACCATCTGCTACCTTTGCTGTATTCCCTGAGAGGTCTCACAGCACCAAAGGTTAAACTAAGGTGGTAAGAAGGAGGAGGAGGAAGAGGAGAAAGAGCAGGGAAGAGAGGGTGGGAGGGAGTGGGGAAAGAGGGGGAGAGTATGAGAGAGAGATATCATGTCAGAACATGCCTAATGAGTATGCTCCATGCTTACTTCGTGATTATAATATGCAGATGTCTACAAAGGCAGTATGCTTACACTATCCACCTGTTCTTGTGAGTATAGCATTGCAGAGGTAGTAAAAACAGGAGTAACAATTTACAGTAAGTGCTGAAGGCCACAGGATGGACTTATTTTTGAACTGAAACATTTTGAAAGGGAGGCTATACAAGCATGACTATGTTACTCAGATCCTCAGCTAAATAATTACAATTTTGTCCTTTCACAATAGACTAATTTCAAAATTTGTAGACCTTGCATACTGGACCCAGAATTCCCCTCTATATCAATGGTATGCAGTGGCACAGGACAACATGTGAAGGCAATTCTGCATTATCACAGGATGGCCCATACCATCACCTCCATGACTTGCAAATGAAGCAACAACTTCCATAAAGTTCCCTAAATCCATTGGAATCTGCACTTAGAAAATTCAAATGTTAATTCACCTCCAAACAGCAGGGACTGAGTTCATTCTGAGTTAGCCACATGCAGTTCTGTTTGCCATGATCTGAACTGACAGCATGTTCCACTCAATTGAAATGAGTCAGGTATTAAAAGTCAATTTAAAAAGCCTCTTGAAGGTTCATAACAGATGAAGGAACATATTTGTTGACACAGACACTCATTTTCAGCTGCTAAACCAGCAAGGCAACTGCTGGGTCCTACCCCCTGATTTGTACATACTCAAATGCAAATGTACAGTGATTGGGATCAAATCTAAAACAAGGAGATGAAGAGGCATCCTAGTCCACAACTTTGTGCAATAACATTCAAAACCCATTATGCTGTGCAAACATTTGTCTTCTCTGTCAGGGCCAGATTGCATCAGGTTCAGTGCAATCAATGTTAGCTTACCTGGAGTGGTGAGGGGGGTCTTCCACTTAGGGTAGCCTGTGGCTGTTTGCTTGGAAGTGTCAACTCAACTTTCTCATTAGACTGTAGGTGAGAATCTTGGCCAGGCTGTCAAATAATATCTTATTTTGTAAAATCACAGTTCTCTGCCGCTTAATTTTACAGATGATACAAATGAGCTGCCACTTGATAATGGATGCATGCACAGAAAGTGTCTCACTTTGCATCCTTTTTTTTTCAAGGTGGGTGGTTAGATTATTTGACTGACGTACTGTCCCTGTCAACTTAACTGTGATGTTCTCTATGCTCTGAGTGAGGGATGATTTCTTGCTCCATTAAGTCCATTTCGTGATAACTTGCTGGCCAAAGGTAGCCTGCACAGGATATATTTTGAACTGCAGTGTCACTCGATGAGAATATCAGAAAAATTTGCCAGGGAGGTTTGTCAGAAGCTGGAGGGCCTCCTGCCAGGGCCAGGGCAGGCTAGAGCAGTGCTTCAGCAGCTACCCTGAAGGACAAATAAGGGCCATTCCCAGTCTGGGGGATCCCCTCGGTGTTTCACATTTGTTATCTTGTCTCAATGTGGCAGTGGTTGAGGGTTCATTTAAGAGTGGAAACCAGACAATCTAACATCGGTCAACATCTCTGGAGACGTGGCAGAAATCAGATGCAGCCCGTAGGGGAATGGCTTCTCTGAACGTGATTACAGAGTTACACAGAATCTCACTGTTCATTGCAGCACAGAGCCGACTCTGATGTTCAAAGTAATGGTCCAGGCAAAGATTTGCTTTAATCACGTTCTTTACTTCTGGCATTAATGGTAATCCTGGAGTATATTATTCTTCTGTTGGTGAGTTTTCTGGATGAAGCACATAAGTACAGGTTTATAGGAAACAAATAGCTGGATGGATCAGAGGTCATTTCAAATAAATGAATTCTCATGCAAGGAATTCTGTTTGACAGGCCCAAGCCAACATAGTACAGACCAGATACTGGACTTTATCTGAAATGAATGTGGCTGTCATGTGTCCAGTGTTCTTGCAAGCCAAATTTATATGAAAAGAAGGGAAATCATATTGACATGTGAATACTACAATAGTGTAAATGGCATCCAGCAGGATAGAAAACCTTCTGAAAGACAGCCTGTCTTAATAGATGTTGTTAAAACATATGCTGATGACTCTATCCATTAAACTGTAATGCAGGCTTTTCTTAAAGATTGTTTCTCTGAATACCCATGTTTTAAAAAAGATATAAATTTGGAAAATTAATTGTTTCTGATCTGAGCTGCTGGTCATGTTATTAAAACACTACAGCAACTATGCAATCTGATCTAATATGATCATGATAAAAAGAGATTACTGAAAAAGAACATTTTATGGCAATATTAATTATATTGTTTGCTGGACCATTGGATTAAGTGGTACACTGATTTTATTAGTCTCTCTCCATTTTTAAATGCATATTAGATTACTTTTATGTCTTGTGGTTTGTCTGCCAGAAGTAGGCCAGAAAAATCTTTTATCAACATGAAGCTTGCTCAATATTTTTTGTCATAATTCTGCTAGGGGGTTATCCTTTAGATCACTGGAACAAAGTGTTCTCTCTTTTGCATTGTGGACTCACAGCAAATAGTCTTCATTTCTGCATGGCTTCAAAACTTTGTCTTCAAGACAAGTGGTGCATCATAAAACAATTTTTGAATAAATTCCCAGAATGTTAAAAAAAACAATGAGATGGCCACAAGCAGCAGCTAAAGAGGCCAAGCTCAGAGACCAGGACTACAAGCTCCTGAAGCAAGACAGAGTAAAGTCATGTTTCAGCTGATCTGCCGTAAGTCAGGTCAGCTACACCTGAGGTGAGCTGGGACATTTCAACGGAAAACAGACCACATTAAATACTAAAAAATGCTCATACTGCTCCTAGTTAGGTGATGTTGTCATGTTGATGTATCATTGTTACTTTAGCTCATGATAGAAATAGAGTAAATACATAACTTCCCTCTGTGCTATATACCAAATACGAATGTTATCAACTTTTCACTCTGACCTGCTGTTGGTGTGGCCTTTCCAAACATGAATAAGAAAAGCAAGGACAAGGATTCCTTCCTCATATATTTGTGCTCAAAAGCACGCATTTGGCAACGCTGCTTGTTTACTTACAAAGGTGATGTGGGTGCATGTAGATGTGTCTGTGCATTTTCTGTGTATTTTCCATCACTGAATTTGAAAGATCCACTTTGGTCTGATTTGACTATAACACAGCAAGTGTTTGCAAATAGAAGGAAGTGCATGTGAAGCACACATTTGGGTTTGGCAAGAATCCATAGTCTATTATAAACCAGTGGGAAGACACTGTGGGGAGCCTCTAAAGGAAGTCCACACTTGAAATCTAAGCAAGGTAGCACCAGTGAGAAGGAAGAAAAACACTGTATTAAAAGGGACATCTTGCATGTGCTTTACATAGTATACAGGTAATATTCTGAGCACAAACCCAGAAATACTGAACATATCTGGATCATATCAGGGCAAATGACATTTTAATTGATTGGGTCAAAATAGGGATGTCTCCTAACTGTAAGCAGTCATTTGGTCAATGACTAAATTGGTGTCTGCCTCCTTTCAGTGTCTACTCATCCAGCACATATATGTTGGTCTGTCGGGTAAAATGCAAGCGTGAAAGAGATGTGAGGATTTGATATCTACCTACTATTTACCAAGGAGATATACCACCTCTGTTCATTTTCCAATCAAATTATGTGTTTAATAATATATTAATCACAGTATTTTAGAAGCAAAAAAATCTTCACACAAAGATGGTTCTACCCTTTGGATCAGAACTTTGTGATCTCATACATTGAGTATCTTCTCAACACATACAACACTAGTTGGTCAACACGTAAATCTGATTTCAGTACCTTGCTAGCTTCAGGATATGGCCAACTGGCGAACTCCGTAGATATCATTAGCCACCTACAGTGCTGAATATAGTGCTATATGCCCTCCTCACATCTCTCCTGACAAGTGAAGACGTGTGAAGCAATAAAAAAGCAGTGTAGAGTGATAGTTTGCACTCCCAAGCAGAGAGGTGTGATACTGATTTGTGTTTGTCATGTTTGTGAAAATAAGATCTATTGGAAAGTGGAAGAATCTGAGACCATTGCATGGATGCACGTAGTTGTAGCTGCAACCATGGGCTAAAAGCCCTCCTCATATCTATAAAAGTCTGAGAAATGAGTACACTCCTGTTGACAGGAGAGTCTGACACTTATGTGAAAGTTAGTAGTCAGCAGAGGGGCACATACGCACATGTCAGAGTGACATTGCAGATATTTTGTCCTCAAGTTCATTCAGTTATCTATAACTGATGACTACAGTAGTGAGCTTTGTCAACAGACATTATTTAGCTATACTCTGTGTGGATTAGCAACATGAACATTTCTCTTGACCATGATTTCAGAAACATTGTCCTCAGAGCTCTATACTCTTGTTGTATCATACTGAAACTCCATTGCCAATTAACTGGATCAATTGAGACCTTAATGGAGCTATGCTCCTAATTAGCTATTTCAATGAGACCCATATGATCCTCTTTAGGTGTTGTCTAGCCAGGACATTTAGCAAAGTGAATTTTATCCTATCAGTTATTCACTGAACCGGAGTGCATTCATGATATTAATTAGAATATTAACAATCATTCCAACTGGGCTTGGACATTTAGGATATAAATATATAAAACATGGCAAAAATATTAAATTTTAATTTAATAGACTACTTTAATTGAACAGCAGATAAGGCATGCCTGAAAGACCCTCATCCATAAGAAGGATGGGTTAAAAGATGTAGCACTAATTTTGAATTTGTTCAGAGCTCAAAGCACTTCAACCATGATATCTTTTTTGTTTGTTTGTTTTTTTTTTTTTTTTTTTATTATTTTTTAAAATTTTATTATAACAATAAATCTGTTATGAGTTTTCATAAACTCAGAATATAAATTAGCTTTATTTCATTAGGGGAATAATAGTAATCACAGTTCTGTAAGACTGTATACCTGGCACAACTGAACATTATTTCTGTGAAAATTAACTTAATTTGAGAGAAATTTTTAATCTTCAGCAACTTGCCCTGTGGTAATAACATGTTGGAAGTACAGTGGAACAAGAGGGATAGATATATATGTAGATACACACAACCATAGCACAAGTCAAAGCAGTGTGTGGTCTATTGCATAGGCAAAGTTAACATCTTAACAATTGTACAATGTTGAATTTATCTTGAAAACTATTGTCTTGTATGGTGTATCTGTATTTGGATGCCTCCTCCATATGGTAAAAAATAAATCTTCTTATGCTCTCTGTATAAGATGGGGCATAGTTGGGACTATGCATATAATTATGATCTGCATTATTGCCAGTCCACCACCAAAGAAAGGTCATATCCCTGTCATACTCAAAAAAGCAGAGGACAACAGTGATTTCAGCAGACATGTTTTCCTTTGAACAAGATACAAATTTGAAATTGAATAACAAGCATTATAATAATGTAATGTAAAAGCTTTTTAATAATGATATGTTAAGAAAGACATAAATGCAGTCCAAATGAAGCTACAGATAGGCATATTAGAATTATTTCAGAGAAATTCCCTGTGGAAGAGCTGGCAAAGTTTATTTGCCACCACCTGCCTGGAAAGATGTAACCTATTGCTTCACGCAGCCTGACGTTGAAATAGTGCTCAATATGAATAAAAAGGCTTACTTAAAATAAGATTGAGGCAGAATTTGCTGACCTCAGTCTTACATGACTCTGATCACCTTGTTGTGCTTGAAGGAGGAGGCCTCTGTCGTCTGTTTGCAAAAATAGACTTGTGTAATTCTAGTCTAATGTGCGCCGTGACGGGGATTTACGGCCTAATCCCTGTAAGTGGGTGAGTTTTAGACCAAGGCAATTCTCCCTAAGTGAAAGAAGGCCACCATGGTCAATCACGGTGAAGGGTGTCCGTTTTTGATGGACAAATCGATAACCCCGGTTCACTAATTTATGACAGCTTGCTCAGCCGCGTAGGTGTACAGTGTCAGCGGCCTCCACCGCAATTTATTGCCTCCGCAGCAAAATATTAACAGACATTTATGGAGCCATTAGAATTAGAACACTGCCAGGAGGTTTATGGGTGGAGAAGATGGATGAAGCTGAATCAGTGCGTCAATGCATTATTGTTGCATGCAGTGTAGACAGTGCCCTTCTTAATGCAGTTGCATCTGTGTTGATGGACATCTATCTTGTATTACAGCATTATGTCTTTATTACAACTAGGAGGTAGTGGTATTTTTTTTCCAAATCATGGCCATCACAGGATGGCCACAAGCCATCAAAATTCCCTGAATGCATTTTCATATATAATATGTGTAGACATGTAGTTTTTTAGATATTCTCAACCAAATAAACCCCACTCACTATTAACTTCCAAACACAACAGCAAATGTTCAGTTGGGTGCCACAGAATATTAATAATTCCTTAATTTGTTCATTTCCCCTCATTTGTTTCTGTCACTTGCATTACAAATTCAGATTTGGTTGGATCTCTATTAAAGATTTGGCTCTTCATCATATAACAATCTACAATTTAAAGTCATCATTGATATAAAAAATTTGATAAAAGATAAAAAAAAATGCAATTGCTTTTCTCAGCAGATATATCAATATACCCCTTTAAAGTTAATTGCCTTGGTTTGGAGGGAACATGCAGGCTAAAGAAAGATGATGAGATTGTATGTGACACGTGGATAATGGCACCCAGAATAATTTCACTGCACTCAATTAACCTATTCAAAGTGCAATTAATTATCACCGTTGACAATGTTCACCTCTGTGCCTTCTTCCAGCTCATTCGGTCCATTGCTACCACTTCCAGCTGTGACCCGTGGCATTTGTAACCAGGAGATGAAGATGCCCTCATGGTATTTTATGGACTCTCATGGAGTCATCTTTTGAGGATGTATTAACACCTTTTAAATAAAAGATTGTAAAAAATGTAAAAAGATCATATATTTTGACTTATTTCAGTTATTTACTTAACTTACACACCCACATATCTCTTAAAATGTATGCTACAAAGTTGGATGCTGTGAATAACCGTAAATTGCCTTAGAAATCCAGCTGCCTGGAGCCTGGTGGCCAATAGATTTTCTCACCGAGTTATTAGTTCTCATTACGGAACATTGTCACAACATACTCGCTTTAATTATGAAAGCTGGGCAGATACCTCTAAGAAAACAGAGCAGTTCCAGAACCAAGATCATCCTTTTCAATATTTTTGCAGGAGTGGTACAAGTTAAAAACATCAGTATCCTATGTAAAACAACATAAATTCAACATGTACTTCCTTCAAAGTTTTCTCTTGCAGCCGAATCAATAGACAATTTTTTAAGTTTGTACATAAATTCTAACTGAATTACAATAAATTGTCAATTTAAAGTTGTGTGCAGGGACATTTTATGTTGCTGTCTGTGTGCTGTAACATTCAACTGAGGAACTGGTTGGAGCACCTGGAAACTGATGGAGAGGAGGTTGCCTGTTTTCTGAACTAGTGAGTGGTTCAGACTAGCTAGCTAGCTGTCTTGCAGAATGGTCCTAAATGCTTTCTGTTTCTCTCATGGCACTGTGCGCTGTCTGTTGGGCATTTTTGGAGTTTGCAACTGTATCTATACAATGGTCCTGTTATGATTTTTATTGTGCAATAGACATAGAAAATATATTCAATGCAGCTGAGTTAGCCAACTAACTAGCACATTAGAGTAGTCAAACTAATCAAACCAGTTGTGTCGAACATTGATTAATGAATGTGTCTTGCAGTCTGTGCCTCCATGTGTCAGATGACAAAGAGAATATTGTGCCATGTTTGAAGAAAGTGAATGTTCAGCATTTCATTGAAAGATTAATTATGCAGGGTTATCAAATGGGGTGAATTTATTCTAATGTGAATTTGAACATATGGCAAATGGAAACTCTTTTTCAGTGTTTATTTTCATTGGACTTTGCTTTTTTTAGTTACACATGATGCCCACTGCGCATGACCACCCTTGCGGAAAGGAATTAGTCTTAATTGTCAAGTCAGAGTATGCACATTTTAAGAAAATAATGAGACACGCCCTCATATCAAGCAACACACCCTCACTTTGGACACACTCCTCCCAAAAAGCACATCCCCCATGCAGGAGCTCATGTGGTCCATGTCTGAATCTGCTTAGTCGTAACAGAGACACGCAACTCTCCATGGAAGCACTTAAACAGGGTTTACAGATGCACATCTCAAGTCTGAATTGGCCCCTTAGTGGATAATATTGCGAAGACAAATGAATTTTAGAATCAGTTCCTGCATGATTGACTGGCAGTGGTTTTCATTTTGTAGTATTTTTTTTTCCCAAAATCTTTTGTTTGCAAAGCATCAATCAATACTGTGGTGTACTGAAAGATGACAGGGTAAATATGATTACATACTACTTGTCAGTGTGCTAGAGATGCAATGAAAGTTTTATTTTCAATATCCAACATTATTTTCTCACATTTGAATTTCTGAGAGATAAAATGTGAATGAGACATCATTTTAATTATTTAACAGCAGACTACTGTTGTGTTTCCTTCTCAGAGAAATATGATAAAATATTTAACACAATCCTCTAATTAAGTCACTGAAAACAGTCTCTTTTCTACTTTTCTCAGAGTTAAGATAAATTAATAAATATTGGTTCTCTCTTTTATTCCCAGGTTAAATACTCCATGCAAGCAGATTTAAGTATTTGTATAATATATTATGAAGGAGACTTGGATTCTATGGTGATCAACTGTATACATGCACATACATATATATGTGGAAACATGGAAAATCACACAGCATTGAATACAAACATACTGTAAAACTATAACATTGTTTACTATTAAAATGTTGTTTAGTGAAGTGAAGACAGTGGTTATCAAAAGTTCATAGTGATACAACACTGTAATAGTTTTATGTAATTTGAAAGGTTGTTTGAAATATTTTTCTCCTGGAAAATAGGACAAGAGAAAATAGACTGCATTTCTGAAATGAAAGCGCCTGAAGGATATTATTATTTAATAAATGAAGGTGTAATCATGGGTCTTTCAGCTGCAGTGAAAGTAGAGTGAGTGACTGGGGACCTGGTTCCCTGTAATGAGAATATTTGATATACCTGCTCAAATCTGGTACAGAGTAGCCACGGAGAGCTTGCTCCATGAGGTGCATTTCTCTATGGTGTTGAGAATCAGAAAAAAAAACTGTTTCTAATATAACTTTAATTTTGATGGCGTTGTGGAGAGCTAATGAGCACTTACGAAGCCTTTTAAGGTTAATAAGACCCATCTGATTTTCCTCTGGTAAGTAACTAAAATGCGAGGTTACATAAAGTGATAGCAACAGAGGGGATGAGCAATTAGTCTAAATTGAGTGTCTCTGAATAGTGTTGGTCTAACCTTGAAGGGAGGTTGTTCTGGAGAATGTCTTTGTTGTTTTCTTTTTCTTTTTTTATTCTATAATGCAGGTAATGTGTGTATGTTTTAATGTGATATGTGTTGAGAAAATATAGGCCTAACTCTTTGAGCAGCTACTTAACTCATTTAACATAGGCTGGCCTGAGCAATACATTAGATTGTCTTGGCTTGTTTTTGCTGTCTGAGGCATTTAAGGCACATTACGAACACTTGCTTTAGATTCCAGGGCTAAACATAAACACTTAAAATGTATTCTCACATCTGCACTGAGCCCTCAGGGACAGTTTATCAGTATATTTTCCTTTAGTTTTTGACACTTTGTTATTGTCTTATTACACTCTAATGACAGACTACTAGCCACTTTGACAAACAGGTAGGTGGCATCAGCTGGCTAGATCACCAGCAATTCAGTACGAAGTGCTAAATTTCAGTTATGCACACTTGTCGGCTGTAAATAGCTTGGCAGAGCGGGTTAGAATCATTTTATTCATGTGACCAGCTTGGAGATTTTCAGGGTCAGTGAGTTCATAAACCCCATTTTGGGTGGGGAAACAAGACAGGTATTAAAGCAATCTATGACATGCGTTTATTTGAATCCAAGCAGGTTCATGCCATCTCATGTCTCTAAGGCAGTGAAAGATGACCCTTTCAGTGGCTCAGTGGGAGCCAATCAACGTAGAGAAGATACTGCTTGAAACAGCTAATAGAAGTCATTCCCATAGACAAAAAGCACAGGTTTGATTGGGTACAAGAGGGTTCACTTGTGTCTGCAGGAAATAGGGTACGGTGAGAGGGCACCCAAGAGGAACAGCCATGCAGTGTATTCAAATAACTGTTTCTGTTCGCTTGTCCTCTGTTTATACAAACAGTATCCCAACAGACATGGGAATGTGTATTCATTATAAAATGACCATTTGGTTACAGTTAAGTACATACTTATGAGTACAATCAATTGAAGTAAATATAATACCTTTGAAATCGCAGTCTCACACATTCTTTTGAATGGACCATCCTCTGCATAGAAAGTTTGTACTGGATTTCTTGTCAGCAGTACACTGAAAATAACGTCACCAGTCAACTGTAAGACTGGCTGAGATAGAAGGGCTAGCATTATGTCAAGTCAAGTCAAGTGATACCCTATCAAAACAGAACCTCAAAGTAATATGAAAAAAAAAACCTGAAGAAAAATATGGTATGTCCAGTCGCTTCCCAGTCTCCTCCTCTGCAGGTAGTTCCTATCTGAGGCAGACAGGTATAGATCAGGTCATTGGATCTGCTCTGGTTCCCGGAACCTGATTCAGTTGATGTGATTATAGGAGTATTTAACTAACAAAGGCCACACAGTGTTTGTGGCATGCAGTACACTTCATGAACATCATCAGTATAAAATGCAGGGTAGGATTTTGAATTTGCAACCACAATACAAGGCAGAGATATATAGATGCAGACAGAAATATTCTACCTCTAAATATTTTCCCTGCTTAAATTGTGGTGTAGGGTTCACATGGACAGTTCGGTTTCTTTAGTCATTTCATGGAATAACAGCATATTTAATTTTACCTGCATTTAGGTGATAACAAGTAGTAGGATGGTCCAGTAGATCCCACAGCTGTCTGAATAAGAGTATACTGTGCTTATGTAGAAACATTAATAAATTATTCAGCTTCTGTCTAAACCAATGTCAGAGGAAAGAGTACAAAAATATCACATTTCAGTCAATTTTACGTGTATTTGCCAGCTTGCTCATGTAACATAACGAGCAACCAAGCAAAGCTATGATTTTCAAAAAGTCTTCTGCTTGATCAGCCATGCTGCAAGGCTGTTCACAAAATTACAGGAGGGCAGGATCAGAGAAGAGGATAATGGATATCTCTTGACAAGCTGCGTTAAACTCTTGTGGTTTCACACCATCACCATCAGAGAGAAACAGCACTCAACTTTTAAACACGGAGGGGAAAGGTTTGAGCTCCATTAGAAGGCATGTCATATATTGAATGTTTTGATTTGTTGGTAGAATGGACAAGTAGAGATGACAGGCCTTCACTAGGGACAGCTTTATGATGTCTTCTGTTTATTCACATAGTGGTGCGCTAAAAAATGCCTTTATATATATATATGCATATACATACACAAATGAGTCATTTGAATCTTCTGAGCACTGGGGATTGACTGCTGGTAAAGAGAAAAAGACAGTAGAAAAAACAATGGGGAGTAAAAATAGCACATTTATTATTAGAAAAAAATGTAAACAAATTGCCAGGACTGTCACTGATAAAGCTACACTATGTGCTGCACCCTGGAGTATTCTCATCCTGATAACATTCTTGCGTGTGTGTGTGTGTGTGTGTGTGTGTGTGTGTGTGTGTGCGCATGTGCGCGGGCGTGTGCATGCTTGAACATCTCAGGAGTTTTTGTTTGTTTTGTTACAATAATGGAATTTTCCTATAATACATAATAATATTATTATAATATATTATCTGATAAAATTAACTAGATGCTATTATTATGATCATCATGTTAACATGTGCTTTCAGAATAAATCAATGACAATTTTAGGCTTTTTGCTGACACTAATGTAGCTGGAGTATATTAAAATGCACTCTCTGCAATTTATATTTATATTCATGCAAAGTGCATTGCTAATGGCTCAAATTGTATTTTCCTAGTCATGCTTAAAAAGGAATTTATTCTCAGCACTTAACAGTTCAAAAGCACATGTATGATTATTATGACACAACCATAATTTTCTGTGATGCATAAAGTGCTTACTCATTTACAACTGGTACAATGTAACCAAAAAAGAACAGGTGTGTAAATAAACAGAGCAGGAAGGAATCACAGCAGCAATGGTCATTTATTTCTGTGAACATTTTTTGTTTCTAAAAGCAATGAGAACAATTACAATACAATATATATATAATTAATGACAGTGGTGGGGGCTGTCATTATTTCATTTAATGAATTATTAAGGGGTAATACGCAGATCCAAATCCATAACCAGGTGCTGTGCTTTAACAGCCTGAAAACGGGCAATGCATATTGGAATTGTAAGGGCATTTTGAACATCATAATGGCTAAATGAATTAAAGACTGAAGCCACTCTGTAATTCTACAGCTAGTGGACAGACTCAGTCACCCTCCTGCTTGCTAAGTACTTTCCTTGAAACATAAGGAGGGCAGAGAGTGACAGGTCAGTTTAGGATTACAGATCTGTCCAGTCAGTGAGGCTTGTGTGGTGAAATCTAGAAGTAAATGGCAAGACGACGAGTCTTGGCCCGGCTAGACACTGATGATGCTGACCTAAAAGAAACTGGAACGTTTAATGTTAGTAACAGAATGTGATTTGAATGCCATATGGAGGAGGAGCAGCCTTACAAAAGTACAGACCCCAATAGAGCAAATGATTCCTGGAAGCATTTAGACTGAGAAAAAATAGTCTGATGTTAAACTTTCTTTCCCCTGGACACTGAACACTTTTCTCAATTTGGTAATGTAACATTTTCCCATTCGACTGTTTGGCATCAGCTTCAATTAACAAAATTAGAAAGTAATAATGTTCAAGGCACCCAGCCGACCCAGTATTTCCAGGGAAATTGAATGAAATATTCTGAGTGAAGAACAAATAAAGAAATTCTTCTTTAGAGTCGAAGTCCAAACTGAAAAGTGGGAAAATTGAAATCCCATCTGTATCCTTTTTGGACCATATGCATGCCCTGTGTTACATTAAATTGAAACATGTTTGTAAATAAAGGCAATGGTGGCAGAATATGGTTGTAAATACAGTTATAATCCTATGCACTCATTTGCTAATAATGTGGTATAAGATGTAGAAAATGGGACGTATGTTCAAACCGTGCCATTCTGTCCTGGATAAGATGCCAACTTAGTAAAGGAAACAGAAAAGGGATTGCATCTTTGTGTTCCCATTTGATATTTGAACCTCGAAAGCACCATGATGGGAGACATCAAAAACACTGACCATGAAAGTGACCTTGTCGTTTTTATGCTCCCGATTCAGAATTCTTCCTGGAGCTGCTGGAGAACACGGAGAAGTCGCTGAACGACATGTTCGTGCGGACGTACGGGAAGCTGTACATGCAGAACTCCGGGGTCTTCCAGGACCTCTTCACTGAGCTCAAGCGCTACTACACGGGCGGGAACGTCAACCTGGAGGAGATGCTCAACGACTTCTGGGCCCGGCTGCTGGAGCGCATGTTCCAGCTGCTCAACTCCCAGTACCACTTCACCGACGACTACCTGGAATGTATCAGCAAGTACACGGACCAGCTCAAGCCCTTCGGGGACGTGCCCAGGAAGCTGAAGGCTCAGGTGACGCGGGCATTTATCGCAGCACGGACATTCGTCCAGGGGCTCATGGTCGGTCGGGAAGTGGCCAATAGAGTGTCAAAGGTAAGGCCCAGTGAAGTGTATGTGGCAGCTCCCATGCTCTGCTACCTCTAGGTGGTTGGTGGAGACTTTTGGTTGATAACCAGTCCTCCTGAATTGTTTTTCATTCTTCATTTTTCCAGTATTTTTTTTCAATACCACATTCTGAATTTGACACTCAAAGAGACACATATAATTTGTGTGTGTGTGTGTGTGTGTGTGTGTATAAATACAAATATGAAATATTTATATATGTATATATATATATATATATGTGTGTATATAATGACATAATATTTATATATATATAAAACTTGTTTTGTAAATAACAAAGTAAGTGTCACATGCTAGCGATAGTTAAGAAGAAATCTCAAAGCTGGAGGGATGAAAAGCCATCTTAACTTTGACTGCAAGAGCAGTTTGCTGTGAGAAGAATATGCTCCCACATTGTACAGAATTAGAATACAAATGTATGTCAGAATTGAGCCTCTGCATACTGGATTCATAAAGATGTGCCGAGTGCTTCTGTTTTTGGTGCAGTGTGTCCTTCAGTGGTAATTAGGCCTAGTTGTTCAATGCACGGGGTGTCGCTCGTGTCTCAGTTGTCCCTGAACTCATTAAAGTGGCTCAGCTTGTGGTTTGGCCTCTGCTATCCTTACGGTACCCAGGTAGCCACTTTGAGCACACAAATGGTGCCTTTATAAAAAAGACATCTGAAGCCCATTAAACACATTATGCAAAAAATATTGCTCGGTTTTGGTGCCACTAATAGATGTCACAAGCTACTTATGGTGATTCTGTACAAAAATAAATCCCAGGTAAAATGTTTGGTTGGATGGTTTAAGCATTCAGCCATTAGCTGTTGACTTAAATGTCTTCCCTGGAATTACTTTTTGAATATTGATTGATCTTTAAATACATTTAACCATCAGGCCATCAGAAGATCACTGTTCTTGCTATTATTTTGTAATGACCCCAGGTCAGATTTTGTTTTAGTATTTCCAGAGGCAGCCCCATTTTATTAGATGACCCCAGGCTTCAGAACTCACTTGAAGGGTGGAGCGCTCCGATTGAATATTTGCATCTCCCTTTCATGAGATTTGCTCTGTATATAGGGTATCCATTAAGCCTAAGTATTCTGTTTGATGAAAATGCAAGCTTACAGCGGAATGTGTTGGGTATTCTATGCACTTAATGCCTGCGGACCGCTAGTGTAGTTCCAATCGTGTGTAAAAAAAGAGATTAAAGGAAAGCCAAATAACCCACTTTGAAGTTTCCATGAGATGTTCACTTGGTGATGTTTCTCTTCTCTCTTTTCTTGTCATATGTTGAGTATCCCTGAACATCCCTGAAAAATTAATGAGTAAACAACATGAGTTTGCAACAGAATACATGTTAATTTACCAAATTTCATATATCACATGCGTTTCATGAATACCTTTGTGAGACTTTCCTTGGATGTTATCGTTTATGCAGGTTCATTTGTTTGCCCTTTCATTTTGATCAGTGTTACATTACAGCAGAGTAGACTCACTATGCGGACCAGTTCGTAATTAGTGAGCATCTCCTTTCCTCCTTTGGAGGACCATAATAAAGTCATACACAGCTGTAAAAGCAGGTGGGGCTGAGGTATCTGCATCCCTCTAACAGATCTATTTATCCCTCCTGTGTGTGTTAGTGACACAGCAGACAGGTGTGGCAGTCAGGACAGTGAAATCCATTTTTCCTTGTCAGTTGTGTTTATATCCGCAATGCCTCTAAGACAAAGCCCCTTCATTGAAATTTCCTCCGCACGAACACACAGGAAATGAAGGTCTGCAAGGTGCCTTTTATGATTCATCCAGTAAAGGTTGGTGTGGTCTGTTGGTGCAATTAATATGCAAATACCACACATCCATTGTAACGAAATGGGCACAATCTTTAGTGCTCATTTGTAAATCCTTTGAAAGACCGTAAAGGGATTTAAAACCCTTGATTTGACATCAGGAGAGTTTTGTGCAGCGTGCCTTTGGGAGATGCACACATCATCCAGTGTAACCACAAAGACAAATGGTCATTTCACTGATGTACCTCTGCCAAAACTCCCTCCAAGAAGCAGCAATATTTAAAACTATTGGGTGTGGGGTTGAATACTGCAGATGTAAAAAAAAAATCCTAGAATTAAAAGAAGAGATTTTAATCACTTATGTTTAGTCTCCCCCATCGGCTGAATATTCACATTTTTTTTCTTTGTGTTAGAAGTGAGTGGTCGCAGACTGAGGTTTATCACTGTCCCAGAACTCTGTGGCTGGCTTACAGGGCACAGCGAGGAGGATTCCAATAAATCACACCCATCAGGATAAACAAAGGCATGTTAGAATAATTAGTTACATACATCCTTCACTGCATGGGACAGGCGCATCACAGAGAAGCTTATACCCACTGGCACCAAATAGCTCATGCAGTGCAATCTTGGAATAAAAATATGGAATATATAAAATGACAAAGGCTTTATGTTTCCATATTATCTAGCATTTTCTTTTAGATTGCTATTACTATTATATCTTAATCATTGATTTATTTTTTATTGTGATACTCACAATAGGTCAGCCTGGGTCTTGGGTCTCTGTCTCCTGTCACCATGCTCAGGCTGATCTTCATGTTGGTCTGGGTCTAGTCTTGACTTCATCTTTGATATTGAGTAATATAAGCAAATATTAAACATACACTTTTGTCTGCCCTTGTGTTTTTAGACTGTTCTTGCACAGAACTAGACTGAAGGGTAATCCTTTCTGTATGCGTACCCTGTAATGTGTGTGTTTGCTTGTTTTGAATTAAACACACTTACAGACGCATTAGTTAAAGATTAAACACACAAGTGACAGGGGAGGACAGAAACACTCTCCTCTTACTGTGCATACAGTACATTCTAAACACTAATGACAGCAGTATTATGAAAGAAACAAATGATGGTGTGTGCATAAATTTCTGTTAACTCTGTATCACTTCCAATTCAGCTGCTTCCCTTTTTCGCTTAAGGGGTGTTTAGCTGTTTGACTACATGTAGACATAGCTGTACTTGTATGACTTATATAACTTACATGACTATAATTATACTACACTTGCACTTACTACATTAACAATGAGGGCAAAGTTTGCTGTTAGTCTCTGGGTGTGCTGGTATATTTGGACATTCTCAACACTGGTATTCCTTTAAAAGCATTAATAGTACCTTGCTTACAATCCTTCCTTCACATTGTTCTGAACAATATGGATTGCTCAACTACTTGATGCAATCCATGTAGAAACTGACGTAGCAAGGGTTTTCTATTTTTAGGCTATCATTGTTTTCAACTTGAAATGTGAGCACATGAGCATGAAAATTGTGTGCTCGCAGGCCAAAACAGTGGTTGTTGCCTGTTCTGTTAGCATTATGCTGCAAGACTTAGCAAAATGGCAGTTTGCACAAAAATGATACTGAAAACAAGTCAGACTTCCCCTGTATGAAAATCAGTTTGCAAATTAAATAGTGAACTTTGGTCTTTTGGACACATCCCTTAGCAGTGGATCATCATTTTTCTTGGTGTTCTAACAAACACTTTTGTTGTTTTGTAATGAAGGTGGGGCCATGGTTTTGAAACCCCCATGACGCCTGAATGAAAATGAACCTCTATACTGTAGAAGGTCATTCTCTTGTTCAAAATATTATCCATAGATTTATCCAGATTAAATGAATCTGTAACTATACTATTAGTGGAAATAATGTGCTAATGAAAATGCATAGAATAGCATGCAAGCTAAGTGGATAGCTAAATGTTTGTGTGTGGGCCTGGATTAACATTTGGGCTGTATCGCATAATACACTTGTATTAATAGCCAAGGTTAGTTTTACAGGTGGTACCATGGTTACCATCCAAGGTCAGGGTGTTATGGAAATGGAGCATAAATGTGAAAAAAATCATTCTTATGGGAAATGTCCATTGATGACCATATGATCAAACTAGAGAATTTTTCAACTGGAAATGAGGAGTCTATTTATTGTAATGAAAAGTGCTTTTTCCATTTTAAAAGTATGATAAATAATTTATTTGTGTGGTTTTACTTGCAATGCTGTGATGGTGTTTCATCACTATATAAAAACAGACTTTCATCTTGAAAGAAATAGCACATAGCTGTTTGAACCATCCATGTCTTTGGTCTGTTATTTTGTTTTGAAAGTTTATATTATGCGTCATGCTCTTACAATAATTTATGAATTAGGAAATATTTTGGTCAGACTTTTGGTGACACAAAGTATGTATTTTTAAAGCCTTCAAGAAGCATGTGCAATGCCAATATTAACATGATGCAGCATAGCCATGTGTTAATGTATAGCATTTATAAAAAGACATAACACTTTATAACAGATATCATAATACATGGTATGCAAAGTTGCATGATGCATGATTTTTAATGATGTTATACTGTAGTAACATCAGGCATGCTTAATGAAGGTATTCTGAATAAATATTGTGTGTAAAGCAATGGACGCATTAGGAATGCATGCTCTGCGTGAAGCATTGGATGCATATTTTATATGTACAAAATATTGCAAACAAAAAGACATTTGAGAAACCAGGAACAGAGATTCTGCAACAGAACTCTTGCCATTAGACAAGGAAAAAAAATAGACAGGTGCCAAAAGCAATGAAGGCTGAAACAGCTAGAGGGACAGGAGCGAGGTGAAAGGGTCAAAGTCCAGGCAACAATGCACTGGTACATTACATTTTAATAATCAGAGTAGCCGTGGTGCCTCCATTCATGTCCTCTGTTGCTTTCATCAGAGAAAGAAAGTTAGCGGGTTCCACTGTGTGTCATTAGATGAGGCGGGCACCATCTGCCTCACTGCCTTCCACCCTGACTTGAACTCCAGCAGGAAATATTAATGATTGGCTGTCAGTAATATTCCCTGCTTCGTGCCAGCAGTATAACGCTGGAACTGGCTATCAGTAATATTCCCTTCTTCAAGCCAGCAGTCTACGCTGGAATTAGAAATCTATGTATGAGCCTCTTTCGCAATAAAACACATAGACTTCTGAGAAGGAATTTAGCAGGGCATTACATTACCATAACTATATGAATAAAATTATGTACACTGAGATTATCTCAAAGTCCATACCGTATTTGTGTGACCCTCCAAGGTTAAGGGCAATGTCCAGGATTTAAGATTAATATGATGGGTTTTATATGTCTGTATTCTTAGTTCTTACATATGAGAATATCCTATTATCTCATGTTAAGGATTTTTCTTAGGGCTTAATAATTATTTGTTAATTATTTAAGGTTAGAGAGTAAGAAACTGCTTTCTATTGTGATGAAATGACATATGTATGTCCAAATATGGTGTCTCAGATACAGAGCAAGGTTTAGGATAGGGGTATTTCAATATTCCAAATACTATTTCATTTAAAAAAAAAAAAAAGAAAAAGATCCAGGGTCTTCAGTTGATCCTCATGCTGTTGCAAGTTCGCTCCTGAAATCTGGGGCTTGTTTTCCAGTGGCTTAAGCACTTGTCCTCAAAGATGGTCCCCTATCCCTGAGTTACTTGTCAGTAAAGTCATGCATTAAAGGACATTGTAATGGTATTGCTTTGATTTTAGCACCTGGTCCTAGTAGACAATAACAAACTTATTTTTTATTATTTAGGATATAGCAATGGGATCGTGTTTAAGGATGGAAGAATTATTATTATTATTATTATTATTATTGTTGTTGTTCTTGTTGTTGTCATCATTGTCATTGTCGTCGTCATCGTCATCATCGTCTTAGAATCCATAGCTGTTGCAGACTGGCACTAATGCTGCAGATTTCTCCCAGGACTACCATGGTTAGCATTGTTACTGTAGCATAATATGAAACATGGAAACCCATTTCTGCCTGCTATGGGTGACCATGGCCCTTTAATATGCATTTGTCCCTGATGTTACTTTATTTATAGTCCACTGTGTACTTTAAATACCCAATGCAGATGTGTAAAACACAGAGATCTTTCTTTTTTTCACACTGTCACTCTTCTCATTGTTCACAAGATAACTGGGGAATTATTTTTGTGCATCACTTATTTTTAAAGTGAAGCACAACAACAGCTTCAGGAGCTTACTGCATATTGAAAAGTTTCATCCATATGTGTTTATGTTTGAAAAACTTTTTGTCAATGTTTTCAGAACAATATTGTTGCTACTGCTTGTAGGTATATAGGTACATTCCTTTTATTGACCCCTTACAAACAACAGCATCATTTGCTCCACTGAGCACAAATAAAGACAATGCTGATATTGGTCAGTTCTCACATTTTTGACTGCACTTCACCTAGCATACACCCAGTACAAATATGACCCATTTTTTGTTGCTAGTCATCATACACATAGCTACTTCATTCAGTGTGGGTATGGCATAAGACATCCCTTATGGTGCCCAGGAGGTCCTTGTCCCATGATGCACCAGGCAGGGTGGACTCATGGTGCACTCACCATCTCTCGCTATAGCGTACAGATTGGTGTCAATAGGGCACCATCTTCAGAACTACAGGAGACAGATGGCCATTGGCACTGAAAGACACAGAGAAACTCTGTGTCTGCCCATGTTTTTGACCAAAGATGTGGTATGTAATGGAACATATTTACATTTTAGTCATAAACTAATGATGAAACAAGAGAACACTGTACCTTATCTCTCACAAACAGTAGGAGGAAAGAATTAGAATTTTGTTAAGCATTTTCTTTGCAGCCGCTGCCTTTCCAGATCCACATAAATTCAAGAAATGTTAAAAACACGTATTTCACCCCATGTTAACAGAGCAAACTGAAAAATCCTAAAGTGTCTCATAACTCGCACCGGGCTTTTACATCTTAAGAAAAATACATGACGTCAATGAATGGAAGTCATAATTATGATCATGACTAAGCACCATGACTGTGCACTCTTATTTTTCAAACATCAAAGTCGTCTTGTCAGATAGAGCCATAGCCATTCTCTCCCTGTCATTTGTAGTTTTGTAATGTGTGTGACAACTTCCATTTTCAGACACCCTGGCAGTATATGTGTTCCTCTTTACAGAACAGTGACACTGATTAATACACAGAGGCTGCAAGTCACACTTTGTTCACTTAGCTTCACTAAGGTGTCCCAGACTCTTAGAAAGGCTGAAATAAAATCACAATAGAAGATGAGGGCAGCTGATGTATTCTATCTAACCAGACAGCCTCACAGTTTTTCAGAACTGAAAAAAAATCTGTCTCACACTCTTGCACATTTGTGCAGTGAACCCTTCAGACATACACACTGACAGATTATCAACAGTAAGTCCCTTTGAAAAAAAGGTTAATTACTTTTAAGTGTTTAAGTGTTTGATTTACAAGTATGTATTTCCACTGAAGGACAAATTATTGTCATACCAGAAAAAATCAACCTATTGTGGATATAATTAAAACAACAACACTGCATTGCACGAGCCACCCAGTGATTTAAACATTAGACTTCTTTAAAACAGTGACCCTGTCGATATTGAAGAAGTATGGAGGTGAGGGGTTGGGGTGGGGTGTCACATAGTCAACAAATTATGTTATCGTTATTCTTTGGGAAAAGTTAGGCAGACTATAGTGTTCAACTTAGAATAAAAATACATTGAAAACTTTTTCTGAAATAAGAAAATGTCTGGTGGTAGAGGTTACAAGGGGAATATTGTAATAGGAAGCCAATGTGACTGACATCTCAAATGCTAAACATAAAATTGTCCATTTGGAGAGAGCAGTTTGGAGGGATTGTGTTTTTGTGAGATAGTGGATGATTTTAGAATGTTCCTCTTTTTTTTCTCTGCAGTTCATTCTTGATAAGGCTCATTTCAGCAGGACAGTCATTTTATCTGTAGTACATCCAGAGAAAAGGGCCTGCTGCAATGCAAGGAAATATACTGGAACAGTCCCTATCTTTCAAAAGCCACATAAAGACTTGCCAATAGTCTCATCTGAAAAATCTGCAAATTCGTGCTGCATATCTTTAAAATAGCGTGATTGGCGCAAGATCACACCTTCAATATCAGACTGGGGAACTAAACAATTTATTAATTGTGCACATTAAAAATGTATCATATTCATGCTGTTTTCAGTGACCACTTTGATGCACATCATTTTGTTTTGCAGTTTAAAAAAAAAACACTGTGACAAGCTTTTGTATATGATATCAAGCCAAAAACTACATTTTAAGTCAAATTGGAGTTTACATTATCAACCAAAACACTTATATGATTGTGTCATCATTCCACGTGGCCTTATTCCCCAGAATCCCTATTCCAACATTCTGTTTCATTACAGCACGTTTAGCCATAAACATGTCAGGTGCACAGACCGTGAATCAAAACTGTTAAAAAGTCTGATCAAGATTCCACATCACTGTCAGAGTTTGTGTAAGTAATGGGTCACACCTGTTTCAAAATGGCAGTACATTATTACATGCTTGGACCAGGAAATGATAATGAGGTGATAGAAGGCTTGGAACCAGAGAGTTACAGGTTGAAATATGGTATTTGACACTCTTGTTGAATCCTTAGCTTTCTGTACAAAACACCCAGCTGGATTGTGCTGAATATAAACTGCAAATCACCATGGATAAGAGCATCTTCTAACCAAATCAAGTTACTAGTGTAGCACAAACAGCGAAGATGTTTAAGTCCCTTACGGGTGCTTGCATTTTAAAAGTTTGTCAAGATGGCCCTGCTAGAATGTTGTTGAAAGATGATGTGGCTGACCATTTCTCAGGTCAGCCTCATCCAGGGAATTTGAGGAAAGGTATTTCTTGATCCCACATTTTAATATGCAGATGACTCCCTCCTTAGGTGATGCTAGACTGTAGCATATTGACTGTAGCATATATTTCTACCCTAAATAAAGGATGTGCTTAGAAAGCAGTGTCATCTGACTGTTGGCAGATTTTTTTTCTGTGTAATGGGACTGATCAAAAGGAAGACAAGCATTCAGCACGGTGTCTTCTCCCTTATTTTTCTCTGTCAATATGTTGAAAACAGTTCAGAATGACCATTAAGCCTTGCCGTTTCCATTTTGTCTTCAGACAGTTTTTCAGTTTCTGCTGATGCCTCACTCAACATGCTAACCAAGTCTAAAGCTTAAGTGTGAAGTCCCATTTTCAATTTTATTTTGAATATAAATGTATCAAATTTTTTGTTCGAGTAAGGTGTGCCAGAAAGTAAAAACCAATTGGTATTAAAAAAAGGCACCACATAACTTTTAAGAGCTTAAAGAGCAATGCATAAGTCATATTAACATGCAGTGCATAAGTAATATTAACATGCCAGCCAATCAACATGCAGAGACATGCCAGTTAACCAATTATACAAAAGAACCTGCATTGTGTACTAAGGAGTAATCACATCCACAGACTTCAGAGATGATAATATTGCAAGAGAGCTGCATGTTAAATTCAAATGGATTTTGTTTTTATATGTATTTTAATTTAATTCTTATCTAAAATTCCAGTCCCTGAAACAGTCTCATCTGGACTTAGCACTGTATGTGGGTCATATGAATCTTACTTTTAATCCTACATGCAATCTGAAGTTCATTTCCTGCAGCATTGACATTTTTCCCCAACGAGAAAAATTTTCTTCTGCAGAAGAAAATCTGTTTACATTTATGAGAAAAGATAGTTAATAAGGAATAGTTTCAATCATAACAAACATCCAGCAGCAAACATCCAGCAACAAACATAAGCAGCACTGTGCAAGACAAACAAAACTTTACAGCAACCATTTAACACATGTACAGTGTATGATTAATATTGTAAAACATGGCAGATTATTACATACGCCATGTACCAAATAAAATTATGGTAGTAAACAGAAGAGCATAAAACAGGAAAATAATTCAATATGAGTATTTTGGTCTTTAGTCTTGAAGTTGGACAAAATGTTTATTCTTGTCACTGTCAAGAATCAAGATATATATTCTCATGGACAATTTTATATTAAATCACTCAATGTCATATTATATTTGTTGTGCATCCAAAACCCCCATGTTGTTCCAAATATGCAAAAAAAACTAACTAATAAACATATTCCCTGCGTCCGTCAGTGTCTCTTCAGAACATTTATGTGACATGTACACTGAGTCAGCATTGATCTAGTATTGAGGGTGGTGCAGACATCTTTTTTTTTAATGAGCGCTCAGAGTGAATTGTTAGCATCTGTGTTGACATTTGCCCCGGGTTTCCTGGCAGCCAAAGTGCCCCTGCTCCACCCCTGACATTTATGTTCGACCCAAGACGTGGGTCAAGTGGGGGTGGCTTCAAGCGCGGCGCTTTTATCCAAGGGTTCATAATTCAGCTGGAAAGTCGCGGTGACGGGGTGACGGCATATGACACTTGTGTCCCTTGGAGAAAGGGAGCCCTGGACGCCACTCTGATGTCTGGCTCGTAGCTGTGGCTGCTCTGAGTGAGATGTGTGGCACTGTGAATCCCAAATTGGCCCTCATCTTTCCAAAAGCGGACATGGGCTAGTTTGGCTTACTCTAGCCTCACCTGCATTGCAGCAGCATTTGATGAAATCCATGTGAAAACAGATAGTTAGCCAGTGAGCTAGTCCGTTATTAAGTTCTGCGCACTTTATAAAAACAGACTTCTTCTTTTGTCTGGGGGTGGCATTGCCTTTTTCTGATGCAGGGATTGCGCCCTCCATAGTGCTTAGGAACTGAGGAATGGACAACTAGAGAGGTCCCACTTGTCAACTGTAAAATTTCTGGCCATGCTGAACATCCCAGCTAAACCTCATTCATGTACAATTTCCTTTTAAGGCTGTCAAAGCCTCAAGCCAATTAATGCAGTGGTCACTGATTTGTTCCCTCTTTTCTGCTGTAGTTCAGAATGATAGTATTTCTCTCTCACCTTACCTGACATAACTGGTATTCTTAAAATGAAATTCTGTTGGACTGAAAATATTTTAAGAGTGAGAATATAGTGTACTGCCAACTCAAATGGAAACAGCCGTCCAAGTGGTTCAGATCAAAAATAGGTAAGAACAGATTTAATTACAGGTGCATTCATCATACATTCACAGAAAAATGTGAAAAATAATCAAATGAAATTAAGTATGTGTTTAAAGTAAAATATGAAGCTCATAAAGTTCCTTGAGGTTTAGAATAACTGGCCTTTTTGCTTCATGACACATGATTCTGCATGGAACAGTAGTTGGCTGTGTGCATTTGGCTCTACTACCACTGCTCTTAAGATGTCCATCATCACACTCCTACTGTTGCCATATTGCGTGTTGCTACACTTGGCATTGCTTGACTCTACAGATGTGATGTAATTCATATATCTTTGGCAGCCTGAGGGATTTTCATGGTGAAAAGTAAAGATTTTCCTACAATACAGACAAATTGCAGCACAAGCAAATTGCAATTACTGGAACAAGTATAATCCAGGGTTGTGTGAAATAACATTTTCTCAGCAAATGGCTCAGGTACAGGAAATTCTTCCTGTAATTAAGAGTTAGGACAAGGATGACCCTAAAAATACTCTACGTTTTACTACAACATTGTCAGGACAATGCCACAGTCTTAGCTAAATCTCTGATATTGATGTTTACATTGAATGAATGTAGTTGTGAAATACATAGGATCTTAATATGAGGTTCTGCTCCTGAGTTTTGTCTCAGTTGGGCACCATTAACAGTAATGTATGATTGTCTTTATTACCTTTGATATGTGTTGCAAATCCTGCATTAGAAGTAGATGGCCTAACTGAATGTATGATCCAACAGCCCTGTTGCATCCTATCTTACAGCAGAGCTACCAGGAATTCAATTAATTTTGCAAAGTTTATGTGCCTTACAAACTGGGCCAGAACTCAATAAAAGTTTTCACGTTTGGCAAGCCTTTACTTTGCAGTAGAACCAGTATACAGACTAAAAAACTTTTACTGCTGATGTCAGTTAAAGCTAACATAACATTAAGGCTAATATAACATTTTTCACACATAGTACAAATGTGCTTTTGAATATGTGAATATTTTGCAGTTTTTCATGGCTATTACTAAATGTAACATACATCTAAATAAAGCTCCATTTATGAAGCATAATGTTTACCTTTGTATGAAGGAATGTCACAAGTAACTGTATGCTCAATTTATTTATGTTCCACTGTTTCAGAAAACAGGATTATTAACGAGATAAGTGCCATTTACGGTGATGTTGTCTGTTGTGTCCATTTCGACATGACAGTCTCAGGCCTTCATAGCAGAGTTGTGATTAACAGCATGGCCAGTGGTTGTCTGACAGGGAACCCTTCTCATTAGTATCATTAAGGAACAATGTGTTGAGACTCAGGTATATAAAAAACACTATTTCCATTTGCTACAATCATTTCAGTGGCCTTGGGCCCCGGGCCTTGATGTTGAAAGGTTAGTTGGATCAGTAATCAGCCAAGTCATACTAAAGAGCATAGGCAACCACTGCTTTTTTCATTTTGCAGTTAGCAATAAAACAGCACTGATTGGGAAAATGGTCCAATGTCCTGTCCAGGAGGCATGTTTGGACATTAAGCTGCTTCATAGAAATCAAATGTGCCAGGAACCTATGAGGTATTTAGACTGTCAGTTTTCATAATTGGAACCACAGCCAATGTTTGTTGGCCAATGTATGTTTCATTTGGACAGAAATTATATAGAATATAAACTTAAACACGACTGATGGAGCCCTGTCCTTAAAGCATGTGAATTTCTGCTTGGTAATTTAAAAGACCATGACATAACATCACTATGTCTTTCTCCCTTATCCAGTCATCCAGAGCTGTCACAGAGTTCAAGCCATAGGGCTCCATAATGATAGTGTTTAGCTACTCTCTATTAAAGTAGACCTAAGAAGTTATCTGACCTTCTGAGACAAGAAGATTAATCCTCAGATTGAAATCATTTTAAAATTGGAGGGGTCCAACTGCCATGTGACACAAAAGCCCAGACTGTATCCCATCACAGTGCGCACTGTCATGTCTCTGCATGACCTAATGTTATTTGTTAGAACTTTGTTAGAAATGTTATTTTTGTCCCCTTGTCACTGTCAGATCAACTTTAAGTTTTTTTTTTCAGATTCTACCTATTTTGAGGGCTGTGTATGCTGTTTCTAAATATGACTGTGATGCAGTTCAGTTAGTCCTTAAGATTAAGTTTAGTCGCAATGCTTGCAGTAACATTGCCATACTGATATAAAAAAAAAAAGAAAAATTATTATCTTACCAGGGGGGGACGTGGCACATCATGGAGCAATGCACCATTTTAGTATGGAGCCTGAGAGAGGAATAAAAGTGCATTCTGACCTACTCTGATTACCCTTGGATTTTATTTCGTCCAGAACTGTAGCTGTGGTATAGTAGTGCACACAGTGACCGTTTCTACACTGAAAACAACAGAAGGAGGAGACAAAAAACTTCAGAAAAGTCATGGTAGATGTTGCAAATTATCAGTTTTACCCACATTTAAACTATTTCTGTCAGTCAAAACTTCATTTTCATTGGAAATTCATATACTGTATGCTGTGATTATTTATAAATTTTCTGTGTAGCAGCTTATATTTTTCCGTATGACCCATTATACCAATATATAATTACTACAATTCAGTACAGACAAGGGTAAAGCAGCAATGGTCCATATGGGAATCACATCTGCAAACTTTTGGTTTTAAGCACAGTTCTGTAAGCACTTTGGCATCTAAACTATGGATGCTGTTATCAGTAATGTTCAATGTAGACAGTCTGCAGTATGTGCTGAGATATATGTTACCTCTGAACACATACAACTGTTTCCCCTCCTCTGTGGGTGCTTGTCTTTGAAACTGTTGGTGTATTGATGTTATCTGCCACGTAAAATGATACCTACAAAGTGACTAGTGAACCACTGGGTTGAGCATATCCTGTGCCCAAAAGCAGGAGGCTGGATTGTAAAGCTACTCTTTGCCACATCCCATGGTGAACTGCAGCTCAGAGAAAGGTAACACGTCCTCTGAAAAGCTGTCAGAATAATTGCAAAAAGAAGATAAATAGAATTTGGCTTGTGTTGATCCCTCTGGCATTCCCTTAGTTCAGCCCTGGTGGCTCGCAATTTCAGTGCCATTTTTCACGACTCGATCACACAATGCAGTAAACAATTCTCACACCCTTCATGTTCCCCTCCATCCACCAGGAAATGTGTTGTTTGTCTCATTGGATTCTAGCTCAAATAATATCATCAGCATATCCCAGAACAAAGATAAAACAGCACAACAAAACAGAGCTTATCATTGGTAAAATGTGAGAATTGGACAATTGGGTGAGAATAGGGTTTGAATACTTTTGGAAGGCACAGTTTGTATACATTATATAACAAAATATAACTGAGGAATATAACAGAAAAATATACATTGTGATTTTTTTTTTTCGTAAAAGATTTTTGTTTTAATGCTGTACTTCAGTCTCAATTGCATCGCACAGAGCAATGTCATATTGTTCACAAATAAGGGTCATATTTATTTGCTCCCCTGTAGTAAATACTCTTGTGGCATGCATTACACTGACAACATAGAGATTTATGAGATTATGGTGCATACAGTATAAAGGGGGATGTTTGAGCTTTCTTCCTGGCAGAATTTAGGTCTTCCCTCTAGATAACATTTTCATTTGTGAACTGCTTTCTTGAATTCAAAACATAAATGTTCAATTAGATTGAGGTTTGGAGATTAATATGGCCAAAAATTCAATATGAATATGACTGTGTCTGATTATAGTTATAAATCAGCTTTATCACTGGTTGTACATTTGTATTTACCCACCAGCCTGCATTGGAGGAAAAATATTTCTTCCCTTTGTTTCCATAATCAAATGTCCACCCATACAATCGATCAGTGTGGAACAAGAATAACTACCAATGCAGGAATGATGACACCAGCTTTCACTTCCACATATGCAGCTGTAACAATTATGCTTTAATACTGTTCACTGCATTTTCAAGGCTCCATAATTCAATGCAACACCAACAGCTGAGAAGAAAAAGAGGATAACCAAATGCATGGTGCTCATCAGTAATTCACACTGTCCAATACTGAACCACAGTACAATACTGTACAATACTAAACAAACAAGAAGATCACCATGCTAATCTTGAGCTGGAACTGTTACAAACCGTATGTCTGGTATCTCAGTAATTTCAGCAGCATGTTGAGAAATACTCAGCTTGCTGTAAATGCCAGCTAACAAGATTCTTAGATTACCCGCCCTCAGGCTGTTAGCTACTGAGTGGAATAGCGGTAGGATTTTCTTTTTGCTACTGCATGTAACTGGGGAAATGGAGCCTAATAAGCCCTGTCCCTTTGCATTGACCCTGAGGTTAATGCTCTTCTTGTTTAGTTCTTAAAACAGTCATCTTTATAAGCCCTCTGAGTGTCCAGAACCAACAAGATTGTTTTTTTTTATTATTATTATTGTTATTATTTGGCTTGGTGAAGTCTTGTTGATTGTTGTTGTTACTGTTATAATTAGTAGTCTTAGTAGTAGTTGTTGTATTATTTATTTATTAAATTATTTGTCAATCCTGTTGTTCATGACTATGACTAACATGCACAACTGTAGGAGTTATAGAGCAACCTGAATTAATATAAAGAGGCATCAAGGTAGAAAGCAATTCTTGAATAAAAGCATGTAACATTAAAGACATAGTGTTACTAATCATTCAGACCTACATATTGTGGTAAATCAAGCAACAGTGAGTATAAAGCTTAACAATAAGAAGTCTAAGTGTATGGGAGGTGCTGAGTGGTTCTGTAGTGTTTTTTTTGTCAGGACACGTTATGGAGTGTATCATACTTCTTTTCCGAAAATGCAATAGGAAAAAGGAAAAAAAGTCATACTTTTATCTTTGCTTTATCTAGTAGAACCGTTAAAACTGCTTTTAAAGCTGATACTGGCTACTGCTGAGTTGTATTAAGAACTGATGGATGGCTGGTAGAATTCTGCGCTCCAAAGTGCTCCACTGTGGTAAAACCCTGTGTGTGGCAGACCACCATCCACGCACAGCATGGCTTGTTAAACGCTGCTCTCAAGCTTCATTTGAGCAGCCAGAAAAAGGCTGTGTCATATGCAAAATAAACCATAGCACTCACTGACCTTTTTCGATCTTTTGAAAAATAAGAGGGGAATACTGGCAGGTGAAAAGCAAGCTTGGGTGACAGATTCTGGGTGCAGTTTGATTGCTGATTGATTCGTCATCTGAATCTGGTGTGTGACATTGCTGTTGATCAGTATGCCTTAATATGCCTCTCTGTGGAATAAAATAAATACATAACTAACTTACAGCTTCGGTGATATATTGTATCTCAACAAAAATGTTTTCAATGTACTGGAACACCAAGTTACTAACACGCACAAAATGAGGTCAACCATGACAAGTATTAATATGAAAATGAAATAAAGTTACAATAATCAATTTGGCGAGTGTCACTTCACACAAACCAAATCAGCACTATTCCAAAGTAATGCTAAACAGCGCTTCCCTAAATCGTTTCATGTGACTTGGCCCTGCATTTTTTTTTCACCTCAGAAATATAAATGTGTCATAACTGCATGGTTTGATGCAGTTATAAACCTGGACTTGATACACAATGTATTTTAGAAATGTATTTTTTACAAACTACTGATTGTATTGATACTTTATATTAGTAATATCCACGTTGACATCATTAGATAGCCTGCCATCTAGCTACAGTATGTACGACGCCAATGTTAAGAAAGTACTGGAAATCACTTTACGTAAGGATGTTGATTTATCTGAAATGCCCTCCTGCCCAGCTGAATCAATACTGAATCTATTTAACAGTGATATTTCTTCAAACTGTTTTATTTGGGTTTTTCTCTTTTTTTCAGAAAATACTGATTTGTTTAGTTTCATGGTTGTGGTATAAAATAAAACACAGCTGTGGGAGCTTCTTCATATTTACTGACAGCATAAAGATGTCAATAAGCAGATTCATTTCCTAACAGAGAGAATGTCATTCCAATTTGTACCAATTATGGAATGCCTTTGAGGTTGGCAGTCCCCAGTGAGTCAGCAGTAAGCATATTTCTCACTCATGTCTAATTAAATATTGGAGCAAGTGTATTTTTCCAATCGTGTTTTCGCATATTGCTTTCCTGTGGTTTTTAAAATAAGCACTTTAATTTCTGTTTATTTATTTAATTTTTACGTTCATGCATTTATGGTAAATGTAGGCGACCCCCATATTCTGTGAATTGTTTAGTTGCCGCTTATGTAACCCATTTTAAATAGAAACACTCCTCAGAACTGGACCATGCAGTCATACTGCCACGGTCTCTCGTAATGAATGTGAATGAATGTACGAATGTATTGAACCACAGGCATTGTGCAATAAGTGATCAATGCACCACTGGGTTTATTTACCCAACCACATTTTTTGCAAGGCAGAAAATGCATTTTGTTGACAGCTGTTTTTGTGTTCATCCCCTCAGCTTTACACTGAATTGTGAAGGCAACTGACACTGTTAATTTAACTACCCCAATACAAGTAATTCAACAATATATACTGTCTGCTATGTGTTTTACTCTCAGTGGTCTGTCAAGCTACATCTATATTTGAGTCATGTGTTACTGTTTGTGAAGGAGAATGTCACAATGCCCTCATTATTTCTGTGTGGAAATGTGGTTCAAGAATGCCTTACAGGGAACCACAGAAGTTGTGGATAGAATACATCCACACAGAATCCCATACATTCTTATAGATTCTTATTTTAAAATCAATGCTGTTGAAATATCAAAAGAATAAGGAGATTCCCGGTGGTCAGTACAATTGTAGGGGTTGCTGCTATATTTAAGGGGGAAGGATGGTCTCTCCATCGATTGCTATCATGTGATCCTCTCTGATCAGCTCTTATATATAATTAGACCTTTACCTGCACTGCAAATGATACCATACTTATCATGGACTTCTTTTAGCTTTGAAGACAAAAGTTCAAACCATATTAATTCAGAGGGGAAGAGATGGAAGACCTTGCAGCAGCAGTTTGAATGTTAAACAGCCATAGACCATTTACTGAAGGAAAAAGTGTTGTCAGCTGTTTTGAATGGTCAGAAATATTTATCTTTGAACTTCCTCTGGAAAAAATGTGATGTAAATTGTGTGGTAGCAATAAACGGAAACATATATAACAGATAGAGACATTATAACAGATAGAAATGTCTTCTGACATGATTTGTCATCATGCGTCATCAGCGTGTTTTCATTAGATTTGTAATTAACATCATTTTGCAAGTACATTTCGATAAATTCCTACCACAATCCCTGCCACAGTAACTGCTTCTGAACATGCTGTGGTAAGCATCAGATTTTGAAGTGTCATTAATAACTTGTCTCAACTTTAATAAATTCTATTTTTTTCTTCATTTCATATACATATTAACAAAAATAGTCAATAAGTGTATTTCCTAAGATAGACATTTGGGTTATACCGCTTATGCAGCTGATCTTTAGCATCTTTATTTAATCCCCTGCCTTAAACCAGCTCTCTACAAATGTATGATGTAGCTGTATGCCATACGCTGTTCTAATCTCAAAGGAAGTGACACAATCTAATTACACCTTATCTAAGAATGGAGAGAATAGAAACACAGATCACAGAGCCAGTCCACATCATTCATGCTGCACTAATACTGCAAAAAATGGCAGTTCTCAGTCTTGTATCCTCAAATTTATCTAGAAATGATAGTTCACCAGAAATCGTTACATGTTCTGTGAACTCATGCCCTTTCGATTAAACATTCATGAATTAGCCAGGGTTTTCTTATCATATCACCCTCATTAGGGTTGCAGTGATCCATGTGAAAGATTTCAGAGGAGAAAGTGTGGTCAGATTTGATTAATAATGTCTCCTGATCTCAGATGACCCCTTGATTTCACAGCTGTTAAAATGACTTGGTGTCCCCCACCACAGCATATCCAAAAGAGACAGCAACAACAAAGGCCTTGACTCAGTACCTGTCAATTTTGATATACAATAAGACCTGGTATTTTTAGTTCTCTGAAACACATTTAGTCACGGCTACCTGGAACTCATTTGAACACCCAGATGAAGGGATATGCTGAATGTCACAGGCTGATTCTGAAGATAAATGGAAATATAGAAGCTGGCATTAACTTTCTAAATGTTACATTCACTCTGAATTTTCACCGCTGAAAGGGACACTCACACAAAAGTCAGTTTGGAGTGGAAACAGGATATTTCAGTGGGGACACTGTTGCTGTAAGCATTGAGGCTGTATACTTCATCCTGCACAGAGTCTTGAAGTGAATTTTTTTTATCAATTTACTTTCATTTATTCATGACACATTGCTGTGGAAGGTTGATTGTTCATGGAAGACTGTTGCAGTTTGAATAAGGAGCTACTGCATTCATGTAAGAAAATGTGTGTGTGTGTGTGTGTGTGTGTGTGTGTGTGTGTGTGTGTGTGTGTGTGAGAGAGAGAGAGAGAGAGAGAGAGAGAAAGAGAGAGAATAATCATTTGTGTGCACGGCAGGTGCAGCAATAACCATTCTATGTTAAAAAATACTTTCCCACAGATCTATTAATAGAAGTTTTTATGGAGGTCCACTAGTCACAGGCATGGCCTTGTCACAACAAAGGAGGCATGCAATTACACTACCCAAGATCAGTGCGCATCAGGGATGAGATGCAAGAAGCTAATTTACTTGACACCAAGTAAGAGTGGCTTACACAGTGGAGTTACACATAAAAACAGAGGCCATTCTTGAGACAAAATGAGAAAAATATTTTAACTTCAAGTTATCATAAAATTATAACTATATGTATATGTCTATAATCTTACAATCTGTAATGTAATCTATAATCTTAAAAACAGGTCTGCTCGTCTTCTGGCCACATCCTACTTTTTAACAGCATAGAGTCCATTACTGTTCGGGGGAACGAATACCAGTCTGACATGCATGTATTATACACTTAATCGTAGGGTCATCTACTATGCAATTCCTAATAAGCATTTACATTTTGTCATAAATATTCCTATCATTATTTGTTGTATTTATGTGGGCTGATTTATTGACAAGGTTTATATAATCAATCATTTAATAATGTAATATTTGTCCATTTTTATAATGGATGCCTCCAAATCTTACTTGTTCTCAAGTATTCAAATCAATACGACAGGTAAAATGGTGTTATTATGCAGCAAAGTAATCATGTATGCCATTCATGATGTGCCTCAAAGCACAAGAGCTACCATTAGATGTTAATGTGATACAAAACCCTTCTGCTCCTATGTCTATAGGTCACCGTGACCCCATCGTGCATCCGTGCTGTAACAAAGATGCTGTACTGCCCATACTGCCGAGGACTGCCAGCAGCAAAGCCCTGCGGAAACTACTGTCTGAACATCATGAAAGGCTGCCTTGCCAACCAGGCCGATCTGGACCCAGAGTGGAACCTCTTCATCGGTAAGACCTGCTCTTCTATATTGGATCCCTTTGAAGCGATGCGAGTTTCAAAGGCAAATATTTGAAAAAAGAAATAAACTATGACTTTGGTTCTCAGTTTGGCATAGTGTTCCCTTTGGTAAGGTGCAAGTCTTGATTTGTTTGTAATTTTCTTAGATAGCTTGACAAATAAGTTGCATATGTGTGTTTGCCTTCAGTCTTTTCATCTTGAAAATGTGAACTTTATTTTTCATGCATTGATGTAATGCAGAGCTGGAGCTTCCTGGACCTCTTATGAATCCCTGTCAAGCTCAGGCTTCTGCTGGTTTGCATTAGTCCAGGAGAGTGGTTTATTACAGTGCAGTACATGCTGCTCAAAATACGGACCCTTGTGGGTAGCAGGTCTGCTGGGCCCTGTGTAGCTCCTGTGATCCCTCCTGTTGAACACTGACTGAGACTGAATCCATAAATATAACATCCCCTCTTATTTATTTAGTCTAATACTTTATTTAGTAATGTGGGCACTGTTGAGAAATCTTGCAGAAACTTCACTGGAGCATGTTAGCAAGAGGCACTTCGGAGGTGTCTGACAAGGATGCTGTCGAAAAAAAAAAACAGGAGACATGGTGCCACTTCTCTCTCTCGTGGTAGATGCGAGATGTTTCAGAACAGCAGTGGCCCAATATTCTGAGTGAGATGTATCAGAGTGATGTCACAGATGTGAAAGGGTGTGCATTATGTAAAATGGTGCCTTTCTTTGTGGGTTGAAGAATGGGGTGAACAGTTGTCAGACAGAGGACAGAAGGTGGCATGATCTTTGTAGAACATGTAGTAAAGTCAATCATTAATTTGTTTAATACTGGATGTTGGAAAATACTGGAATCACAGAATTTTGCTCAATTTATTTATTTATTTATTTTTCTCCCAATTTGGAATTTAGACCATTTTTGTATAATGACCCATATACACAAATTCATTCAAATATTTCTCCATGTTAGAATCTGACATCAGCAGTGATTAATATTATTGCATTTTATTTATCATTATATTCCATTGTATATTAACTATTTCTTGGAAAACCCGTTACTCTTTTCACTTTCAAAACATATTTCATGTGTCAAATTTGTAATAAATGAAAATACAGCAACATTATCCCTCATTTTGATTCACTATTCACCATCTACCACTGATTTTTAGCCTGGTAAAAAAGTGGCCATGAGTTTTTAAACTGTATTTTTTATTCTATTTTCAAAACATTTTTAATTTCATTTGACAATCAAATAACTCTTTATGCCTTTAACTGCTTAACTTGTTAAAATTCCATGTGGTCACCTTTCTATCTATTTATGTATGCATGTATATGTATGCACACACACAGTCAGTCAATCTCTATTCTAAGGCAGTGAACTCTGTACCTGAGGGTCTTTTGCTTGTGGAATACATTTAGGATATATATGAATCTGTCCTCATTTGTCATTTCTCATTTCCTTAGTGGTCGTTTATGTTTTGCATTCAGTCCATAAGTGTCACTTGGATTTCATCGAAAGTGTTGATGGTGAAATTGTTTTGACGTTTGAGGCATGACGTTTGATGACTGAGAAATGTGAAATTACTCATGTTAAATTTGACTATATAATATAATTCAACTGTATGTATATGTCTAAGAAACTTTAGGATGAAAGCTTTGCATACACCCTGTGTAGGAGTATTAGCTGAGAAAAAAATTCTTTTATCTTCAGTCAGTTGTACTTCAGATTTGTCCAAATTGTTGCAGGGTGCCAAAAATGAGACCTGAAATAAAACCATTACAAGCTTGCTGCCAAACTGATATTCTCAGTATTCTAGTAAACTAGAGCTCTGTCTTTTCATGTCTTGGATCTTCCCTCCATCAGTACGTATTAATATGACAGATTAAATACCATTTTCATCATAATTTTGAAGCGTTGACATTTCATATTCATTTTCATTCTAAAGGCTTGGCTTTTGGAGAGCAATTTCCTCTATTGTAAGCATATCTCAGGTCAGCGACCTCTGAATTCTCATCTTTGTGATTTAAATATTCATCAAGCTGATGTTGACCACCCTGTTTTATTGTGAATATTCTAAATATCACACAGAAGATAAGATCTGGTGTATCATATAAATGACACACCTTTGCTATGAGTTTAGGCTGTGGTATTTACCGGTTGCACTGCTGAGGTGCCTCTCTCATATGATATGAGAGCAATATCTTACGTGACATGAAGGTGCAGAGAAAATTGAAAACATGTGATTTAGATTTTATGTACTAGCCAGCCCATTTTATATTTCAGGATCTGTAAACATCTGTGAAATGAAAGCCTACACTCACTTCATTTTTTTTTTGTTGCTTTTATTTTCAAGCTGATCTCAAAGTCTTGTGGTGATGAAACCACTCCAGAAGCAGTTTTCTGAAAATGCAACAACTAGCTAAATAGTTGGCTTGCTAATGTTGTATTGTAATGTAACACTTTCACATGTGAAAGGGCAGAGTAACCTGTCAAGGAAGCAGCAGCATTCACAATACAAATGGTAGTTAGTTATCTGGGAGGTAGCCAGGTTTCTCGTTACATCAAATGCTTCCAGTAACAATATTACGATATGTATAAACTTGTAATTGTCAGATTTTACAGCAGTCATTTCACTATAAAACAAAGCATTATAGTAATGTTTTTATGCTTTGTTCTTGTTTTGTTCTGTCTAGGGAAAGGTAAATTGTTTACATTAGTTAATAGTAAAGTGTGACTATTTTAATTTCAATCATGTTTTTTCTTTCTTTTTTTGTTTCAGTTATCAAATGTTTATTCTGTGAAAAAGGTTTGGGAACCCACAGTTTTTTCCATCAAAACCAGATCATGCTGACTGCAATGAAGTGTGAATAAATGCAGTTACAAAGTTAAGTAGAAGAATTTTGTATTCACAGCGTGTCAGTATTTCCAGAGTTTAGCATGAACAGTAACACATACATTTGCAGGATTTTTTTTTTTCTTTTGAATCCCCAAATGGCATTACTCACATAGAGCATTCGAACATTACAATTACTGCAATATGTTGCTTATTTTTCGATGACATATTTCATATTCTGATTGATGCACTTAATATTGAGACAATTACAAATCATCCTTATTATGAGTTCCAGATTCCTCTGCAGAAGCTAATTTCACTTCCTAATTTCAACAGCCCTGGAGTCTTGTGACAAACTGACAAACATGGCTTTGGTAAAGATATGAATCTTCATACCAGCGGCAATAACCCAAATCATCAGCAGATGCTTCCTCTGTCAATCATAGCTCAAGATACCAGAAAATAAAAAAAGCCCATTCTACTAAGGAGACCAAAATATCCCTCTCCAGCTGCAAGTTAAGCCTCTGATCCCAAATTTCTTTCCCTTGGCACCCCATATGTGCATCTTTCCATAATGGAGGAAAAAAAAGCACTCTGACTAGCAGATCATCTTAAATCATTCAATGTAACTTAAACAAAAATGCAGCCATTCATATTACCCTTAATTTGACCTTCATTCATCCTTAGCCGGGGTGTTTAATGTGAAGGCATTCTCATGGCAGTGCCAAAAGCAGGCGGAAACAGATGTTCACTCTCCCTAACATGAAATTCTCCCCAACATTCCTCTCCTCTCAGAATAAATCATTTCTGATTCTATGCGTCCACTTAGACATAGTCAGAGAGAAAAGGAATGGGCTGTGAATGTAGGTCCTTTACTGTCTGCCATGAGGCCTCATTTTCATTCTTGTTAAGTCTCCTTTTCAAGTCTAATATTTAATATCATTAAAACATAGATAAAATTAATGCTGCAGACTTGAAAAGACTTCATGGGTATGGAAAGTGTACTGTTTAATTCAGTTTGCCTCTGACCAGTTTGCTTTTGATAAGCTGATGCACACCCACAAACAAACACTAACACACACACGTGCATGCACGCACACACACACACACACACACACACACACACACATACACACACACACACACACACACAAATCACAATGTACATTTTTCTGTTACATTCCTGAGTTATGTATATTGTTACTATTTAAAGGATTGAACATGGAGGGAACCTTAACTGTACATACTGTCCACACACACACACACACACACACATGCACACACACCACTTCCTGCTAATTATCCCATCATTTCTCACTCCCTGTACCTAATTAGTAATTTATTTCGTAAAATAAAACTGTTTGTTTCATAGCTCTGTTTTGAATCAGCACTGGTGATACCTTCAGCAGTGTCTTTTGCCTCAGGTGAGAAGCAAGCCTCTAGATTTTATAAAATATAAGTGACAGAGATATGAAGGGCTCCCTGAATGAGTGCCGCTAGAAATAGTGAAACTCACAGCCCAAAGTCAAACTGGCAAACAGGCAGTCTTTGCACCTTTATCCAGGGCTAGAGGGAAATGGCTGCATGAACAAGAGAGATGCCCCTCAGCACTGTATCAGCCGCAGTATGATCAGGTGTTTTTAGCACTCAGTAATTGTGCTGGGTGACTTGTAATGGATGAGGTTAGAGTGGCATAGCTGATTACTTTGCGCATTTTTCTTTGTTGGGTGTGCGAGAGACCTCTAAATTACATCTGAAAGCCTTGTTCGTATTGAAACAAATGGGTGTCATTGTAAATCCGCGTGTGATGGGGAACCGGTGTGTGTTTCAAATTGCACTGGCTTTCCTTTCCTTTCTGTTTGTCTTAGATGTTGTTTACTTTTGTTTGACAGATGTGGTTGAATGGAAAAGAGTATAATTTGTTAGATATATAATACATGTTGATAAAATGGTCTTGGGTTGCTTTCAGTGGTTTTGAACATTTGTGGTTTTTGGTTCTTAGTTTGAGGCTTAGCTTTCAATAAAGCGTGTTTTTATTTTCGGAGTCCTTGCATGACAGTGCAGTTATCCACAAACCGCATCTGATCAAAGCTGAAGTGCAACTACTTTGCCTGCAAGTAACTAGAGATAGCCAACTAACAGATATCAAGGAAAAGCGTCATTTTTTCCCTGCAGATTGTCCTCCTTATTCAAAGTTCTTGAATCTTTTAGACCCGGTTTTTAGTTAAACTGATAATGATTTTTTTCTCTTAGCCATGACTTTTCACTTCCCTTTTGTATGATCAAGTTAATTATGTATGTCAAGAACATAGGAGGAACTATGACAAAAGGTTTCGCACTCAAATAAAGCAAAAAATTTGAATAGATGGATGTACGTGCAGATAAAACACAAGACCTCCACTCGCTGTCCATGTGTATCCTATTAATACAGTCCTTTTTTTCTGTCCAAGTACCATCCTTTTTGTTCTCACAGAAAATTGTGTGGCTTTCAATAACTTTCCATTGTGGAATTACAGTCCTTCAGAATACATTGTTTGGCCATTTATGTAAGCTAGCTTTCGAACACGTCTTTAAGGAAGCAAACTATATGGAAAGCTTGCAGGGGAGTTGACATGGAACAGTTTGTGGGATTTACTTTGTCAACCACAAGTGACAACAAGTGTCAACCACAATGACAGCTTTTCAAGTTTTGAGGAGGAGGATTTCATGTCCTTTACATCCCCATCAAGTAATAAAGTCATGAGGAATATGATGGAAGGGTTCTGCTGGTTCTGTTGTAGTTATTGGTGCAAAGGGACCTGTCCATGATATGTATAATTTGACCGACAACTGCCAGATGTTGAGGGATTTTAAAATGTAACCCAAACCAGTTAGTCCTGGTGTTACAACATGCAAATCTGCAGCCATGTTTTTTTTTTTTTTTTTTCCTAAATCTGCTTTGTGTACCAGATTGTTTCTATTGAAATCAAGAATGTTTGCCTGGGAAAATATTAGAGTTGGAATATCTGTGAAATATATGGGAAGTAAATACTAAAAAGTGAACTGATTGCATGGGAATCAACTTGCTGTGAATACTTTTAGGCTCAGATGAAGCCATTTGAATCAGAATTTTTAACTTTAATGACGAAAAAATGGTCTTGAGGTGTTGTTTTCGTCACATACATTGTCTTGATCATTAAACACATGCGAAAAGATGTCTTTCAATAAATATCAGTTGAGGAGAGACCAAGCAGTATAAATTTCCAACATATGCCTTCCAGGATCATGAGTTAGCCTGGACACTTCTTACAGCATATCTGTATCCTCATGACACATGAAGACACCTAACAGGCATGTCTGTATGAATACCAGCTGAGACAACTCATCCATGTTTAGGAGTAAATCGAGCCGCGGTGAAAGTGTGATGTAATGACTTTTAATCCTGTGTGTTTCGGAACTGGCGCTCTCCATAGTAATAAATCTTTGCTCAACTCCATTTCCTCTCGCTTTCTCAGTTTATGTTGAAAACTTGCTGTATTTAAAAATGATATGACAGAAATATATCCTTTAACTGACAGAGAATCCCACCCAAAAAGGAAAGGCAACAGTTTGTTTATTCCACCAGTATTGATTTTGTAAGACTAAGACTGTGTTTATTCTAGCAAGTAAGCGAAAGAGGGGAAAAAAACCATGTGCATTTCACTTGCTCCGTGGAGTTTCTAACCTCTAATCTGTTTGTTTATAAATTGGTCTCCAATGGAGAATAAACCTTCACTGACCTCTCTGAGAATTTCCACTCAGCATTAAAATGTGATTCCCTCTCAGAACAAGATGCTTCTAACTGTTTATGAATTATGGAAACAGGTGGCAGCCCTAATCCGCTCTGCAACTTGCATGTTTCAAATATATTTATTTATGCAGTGGAATTACAGCACAACTATGAAATTAGAGTTACAGGGAGTCTTTCCTTTGGTGTAAAGTCAATGTAACATTTTATTTTTGATGAATTGTGTGTCAATTATTAAGAAAACTGGTGTTATCAGCATAACTAGTAATACAAAATAAGACTTAGACATAGAATTTTGTCTTTTGAATGGTTCGATATCAATTATGACACCATAGTTTAATTTTGAGATATATGTTTTGTTTGAATTTTTCCCCTGATAAAAAATGCATAACATTACAGGGTAATAACTGAGAAAAGCTTCCCTATTACCTGTGTAAGGCTATAAACTAATTTTAATTCTCAGTGAAACTGTTCAAGCTCATACATGAGTTTTTTTTTTCCCCATTCAGAGAGCAGAAGCCAACACAGTGGAATAGTGGGGCTCTTGTGAGTTGGAACTTATTTCATTAGCATATGACTGCTATTAGGAGGTAATTATCTTTTTTTCATATCTGAATGATCATCTGCATGGAACATCCTCAAGAAGAGGCAATTATGTAATTGGGAGCATAATGTTTTTACAGGTACACTTGGCCCTTAGAAGTGAAGAAGTGCTGCTATATTGTAGCTGCCTCTTAGGGAGAAGAAAGGAGAATATTTGTGTTAACAGATGTTAATTTTGTATTACCATTGCATTATTTATTTTCTTGGCAGACACCCTTACCCGTGGTGACTTACTTGGTTTACTTTTACAAAAGGAAACATATTATCCATTTGTACAGCTGGGTGTTTTTGCTGAAGCAACATTTTTGTTCAGCATCTTTCTTGAGGACACAACAGTGGAGCCACACCTGAGAATCAAACTGAGTTCCTTAACCACTCAGCCACACTATCCATATAATTATGCATTGCACCTATGCATTAGAAAAAATGGGTGTGTCATAGCTGCATGTATAATTTGGGAAAAATGAACAAAGCACAGCAATTCCGGATATCATCCCCTCATGATACATCATTAATAGAGATTTACTAGAGAAGTAGTTTGGCATATAATGAGGTGTAAGAGAGTTTGAAACAAGAGAGTTTGAACCAATATCTGAGGAAAATCTTTACACATCTTCATAAGTTGTACCCCCAGGTGGTGTATATTGTGTGGATTTTTGGCTAATAGACTTATACTGATGGGTCCCCTCTTACATCCCAAATCCTGAGTTCTCATTTTATACTAATGAGTACTCAGTTAAAAACAACGTCACTTTGGCAACTGAAGTTGTTTAGCAGTAACACAAGGTCTTACCTTATCAATAAAAGGAGTGAGAGCTACAGTCTTGAAACATTCTCTCTGGAAACAGAAAATCTAGATGCGTGAGCATTGGGAGCTAATGCTTTCTCAACATGGCTAGAATCATGAGGATAAAATCTCTTTTTTTTAATCCAGAGAGTCCCAGTCCTTGTTTCACTCCACAAGCCAGGTTGCTTACTGATCTGGAACAACATAATGCAGTGTTCATGGAGGCACTACGATACCAGTTATGACAACTGCATAAAATTGTTTCAGCGAGACGACAGCTGGCAAATTGAAAATTGCTTCAGAGGAACAAGGGATCGTTTGTGTGGAATATGGGATATGTGAATCCCAGCAGCATTGAGCAAGTGTGAAATAAAGGTGACTCACATTTTGCTCAAACTCTGTAAATGGTGCAATTCACACAGTGCATAATTCTCAGTGCACAACCCCTCCCCAACCATCTGGACAAACTGCAGATTACATGTGGATGTACAGTGTCAGTTTGCCTTCTTTCATGGTTTTCTGTCCCAATAAAGACAGCGTCAAATTACATTTTAGTATTAGGTTGTAATCATGTGTAGGAAAGAAACTTTCTGTATTTAAAATGTCTTGTCTTTACCATCAGTTCCCTTCAATTGTGTGTATAGGCTAGTATTTCTCCCCTCAGTGCAAAAAATCCAAGAGTGGTCCAAGCTCATGGCTGTACTGAATGAATAAATTGCCATCCAGTTCAGTTAATTAATCAGTGGTTCTAACTGGATGTTAAATCCAATTTATCAATGACATTTCAGCTGGATGACTCCATGACAACACCAGCCAACTGGAGCTGATTGTTCTCCATTGGTTTAAATGTCTTCAAGCATAATTATTGCAGAGTAAATTAGCAAGTGCACCTCTTGGGCTGTGTCAGTATCAGACCAGTATAGCAATGAGCTAAGCCCATTTTTTTCCTTGCCCATTTCTAAATGCACATATATCTCCTAATAAAGAGGAGTGGTGATTCATGAGTGAGACTTTCATCTCACCAGTACAACCATTAACCATTTTTTTTACTATTATAGAAGTTGTGAGAACTCACAGTATTGTTTCAATTGGTCAGGTTCATGAAATGTTTGCTTATTATTACATTGTCCCTTTACATATGCACTTGAAATAGAGCATATAGTTTGTTTAACATACTTTTTTGTATCTGAACAGTTACTTTTGATCAGGTAATGTTGACAGCACTATTGTGCTGACAATATGCTATTATGGTCTACTATTTTCATTGTGGTAAGTCGTGATGGCTTTGCTTTAGTAGTGCTTACTTGCACAGTGTTGTCATTGAATGATGTGCTGAAAGGTCATCTAAAAAAACAATTCATCAGGAAGCATGTCCATGGGTTGTCTGGGGGGATTCTTTCTTCCACTGATGAATCGCATCAGAACATCAGTCTCACGCTCCCTTGACAAATTCACTCCACTCTAGATTATGCCCAGCATGTCATTATCATTTCTCTTTTTGACAGCTTTGTGGGATTTTTTTTTTTTTTTAGAAAAAGGTGGCAAAGTCTTTAGGTTTATGCAGTTTCTGCCACACATCAAAGCAAGGTACTATCCTGTTCCAAGAAACCTACATATGTGCTCGTATCATGGAAACATTTTCCTCAAAACCCCTGTTAAAAAAGTCCTTTAATCAGACATTCTGATGAGCATGGCACACACACAAGCACACAGACACACACATATTTATCCCAACCCTTGATTAAATAAGAAAAATACACTACATAACAGAAAAAAAACGTTAAAGCACTCTAAATGTAAAAATGGTGCAATAGCATTTGCTTGTGCCTGCACAAAATTAGGGACAAAAATATTACACGATATAGCGCTTTAATCTTAACAGCATTTCAGAAAAGCCAATTTAATAGCATTCCAGAGGCTTCAATTTCCAAAAGTATGCTTCATAAGAGAAGCTAAGACTTGAGAGTACTGAATCTGCATTTACAAACCTCATTGTTTACTTTAAAATGTTTACATGTTTTAACAAAAATGGGAATTATCTGGCTAGCCATTCTGTAGCTGTGTTTCTTCTGCTCTTTTTAATTATAATCCACACAGCAATCACAGAGCCTCATCATTAATTAGTTGTCTTTAAGTGTAAAATGCATGAATAAATGCATCACATTACATCATCACAAAACATCATCCTTTGTTCTTACATTTGACAGTGCCATTAGATGCTATTGGGACCCTGTTAAAATCACACTGCTTAATATCATACTCAGAAATGTTCCACTTTATACGTATACACATATTTTTATTTGTCTTTAATAAATTAAAAGGGTTTTCATTTGGTTCTGCATTCCATACTGCCATTGTTTTACCCTAATTGAGATACAGGCCTGTGTTGTCCTTTGTTGACTCCTTTGTCACCACAGTGTAAGTGATCTGCATTGATTTTCCTTGCTCATTTCTTTTTAATTGCACGGTTTTGTTTAGCTGTGTAACAAAATCTAGCCACAACCTCGCAACTCATGAAAATTCAAGGAAATAATATTTCCTACCCCTGAGAAGGCCTGCACATGAATAAGATATAGCTACAAAAATTAGGTATCCATGGAGAAAAGCCCTTATTGCTCATTTTCTTATTGTTTCTGATCTTTAATGACTTTCAATATTTTGAGACATTGGTGTCACATAAACCATTTAGTTTTCATATGCCTTGTTCCAGAACACATCTGTTTAGTTTTATGGCGACAATCCTAAAGTCACCAGATAAGGCAGACTCCAGTCTCAGCGTATGAACACTGAATCATTTTAATTGCTGAGAATCATCCCAGAAAGTGGAAAACGCTGTGACCCGATGTCACCTCTCACAATGGGTTTTTGTTGCCATGCAAACTTCATCCTCTCCAGAAAGACTATTGTCTGTCTTGGCAGCTTTGACTCAGAAGTGACTCAGAGACCTAACTGTTCCAGTGAATACCCCTTTACCCATCAAGCATAGAAATGAATAACCTTTGACATTTTACTGCAGGGTGTTGTTTTTGTGTTGATATGTTGAATGATGACTCAGTATGCAGCACACACATCCGAAGTGTCCAATGGTTGCATTCTTCTTAATCGAGATTCTTTTGCAACCCCAAATAAATATGAAAAATATGATATGACTTTGTCTTTGTTTGTTGCTCATTACTGGCACATCCTTTTTGTTTCTTTTTGCTGAGGAAATCATTTTTGAGTGTGTGTTTGTGTAGAGATGGTGCCGTAACAAAGATTGATGCTGGTAAATATACATATGCATATATCCCTGTTATTAACACAGTCAGTGTTGTGTAAATGTGATGTATCTGTGATGTGATCTTTAAATTCAGATTTTTGAAAGAATTACAGTGATATGGGGGTATTCAAAGATATCATCATAGGGTTATGGGTATAACGGCATCTAAAGATGTTATAAAAACAGTCTTTTAGTCCTTGCACAATTGGTACAAGCCTTGCAGTAAAGCTTTCAGTTTGGTATGCAAAGAGATGGGATATGCCCAAACAGAGTTCCAGTTCATGTTCTTTTCCTCTTGAAGCCCTCTAGGTGCCTTTTGCATATCAGGAATAATACCTTGCTAACCTTCAGTGCTCTATGGCTGTAGCAATTAGCTTATTTCCCTTTTTTCTGCTTGGCAACACAGATAGCAGGAAGTTCCCATCTTTCCCCATGCTGTAGGAATTATTGAGTAGCAGTCACTAATATGACAGGTACAAATAAGAAAACTTGTCAGACAGTAGAAGGGTTGGATGCAGTAGTCATCTTTTAAAAGGGAGTTCACGTGTTCTGCACCTTACTCTACGATGTCTCTAATCTCTACTGTCATATAAAAAAGTTGGCTTGTGCTGATTTTTGAAATGTGTGGGAGGTGTCTTGTCATTCTGTGCCATGATATGTCAAACTAAGATGCATGTTCTGAGCCATAGAGTTGCCCCTCCTGTAACCCTGGGTGCACTGTAGATATAATATTGCAGTAATGTCACCTGTTTGTGCTGAATCCATAATGCATGTACATAAACATATCAGCAAGAATGTCTAAATCAGCAAGCAAGGTCTAATTAAGAAACAGTTATTTTATCAATGAGATGATCATTTTATGTGTTTGTGTCTGTGCTTGTCTACTAAACAGACACCCTTTTTCCATGTAAACTTATGTATCTTTCAGTTTTGCATGCTGGGGGATAGAAGCAACAAGCTTCCGATTAAAATCCCAATTTCTCAATCATAATTGCACAAGGCTGAGTTAATTATTTAATCATTAATTCAGCACCATTAAAAATGTATTCCTTATCTGAGATCATATTAACACAATTTTAAAACAAAAGACCAGAAATTTTTAATTAAACCCGTTCACTGTTGGGCCTTTTGAAATCATGCCCTTCCTGATTAAAAGCAATGCATGACATCATTATTCAACATTCGGCAACCTGGAGCTTCTATGGAGATGTGTCTGCTTATAGTGGTTTTGCAGATACAGAAGTGACCTGGACAGATCTCAGGGAACCACAGCTTTGAAGAAACTAGTCATGGTGTTTGTAAAAGGGAAGAAAGGCCTCTGCTTTGAGTTAATATTTGTTTAGGGATTGAGAAGGCACATCTGCCATCTGCCATGTAACATGTTTGGCAGGACATAGCCCATACCAGTATAGCACCAAGGCTTAGGCCTTTTTGTAGAGTTTGTACAGAAATAACCACAATAATTCTGAAAACTGAGAAACTGAGACAAACTGAGACTGAGACAACAGCTCCATTTCATACTTGTGTTAAACATTATACTATGAAAATTGTCATAACCACCAACTAACAGCTTGCTGTTAAACAACAGGGATACTTTTCTGTGTATGAGGAAGTCATGGCACAAACAAAGATTATTAGTTAGATAAGACTTTGCATTGCCGTTCAGCTTAATAGAACATACGAAAGCATGCATCCCTGTCCTGATATGCAAAGATTTTAGACTGTGAAGTGATTATCCCCATTCCCCTGTGTTACCCTACATAATTTTATATGCATAGTGTCATTATAAATAATGGCATGTGATATCAAACTTAATTATATCTCCTCATAAAAACCTTTCAGCATATAAAAATAACAGGTTACTAACACATGCTACAACACCTCTAAACACTTATGCATGTGAGACACGGATTTATCACATGAAGACTATATTCTCTTCAGATGGTGAAATAAAAATAAAGACAGGATCAAGTTCTTGCACTGAACAGTGCTTTTCCAGTTTGTGTGAGGTATTGTTGCCTAAATTGTCTGGTAAACTACTGTGTGCTTCATTTAATGTTCCAGAACAAAAAACTCTGCAGAACAGAGTGATCTGGCTTATATATAGGGTCTGATGATGGATTGAAAATTAGAGCAAGCTGTTCCCCTCACTGGCGGGTAGGCTAACACCAACATTTTGAAAGAGACGCAAGCTGTTACCAGTAGACACTGGAGGGAGATCAAGAGGGGGATATGGGAGAATTTGGGGACATCATGGACCAGCCAAACAGCAGCATTCTGAATGAACTGCAGGGGTCTGATCACACCATGGGTCCGAGAGGATCAGGGAAAAGGAGCTTATTTGAGTATGTGGTGAGAAAAGGTTGGATTCTCCTGATGTTGTATAAGAAGAATCTGCAGCCCCTACTGACCACTTCTATGTGGTCCATAGAGGTCAGTCCACTATCAGGTGGCACACCAAAGTTATTGGTAGTCAGGAAGACTGACACCATGGTAAGAGTCCTGGAAGGGAGAAGGCTTGGCTAGGGCATGGAGGAGCTCAGTTTTGGCCAAGTTGAGTCTCAGGTGAGTATTACACATCCATGAGTAATAATCAGCTAGGCAGCCAAGATGCATGAGACATGAGTGTCAGATGAAGACAGTTGAGTGACATCAGCATAAAACTTATACAAGAAACAATGGAAAAAAATACTGGAGCCTAGCAATCTTGTGTACAGTAAAAACAGGAAAAAACATTTCCTTAACTTGTGTGCTGTATTTCACATGGCCTGATTGTATAGTTTACTGGGCAGTATAAAAGTGCCAGTTAAACTAAAAAATATATGTGAATTGTATATTTCACTCTCTCTTTTCAATTTATGGATTTCTTGTATCCAGAACAAGGCATTTTTTTTGCTGGGTGCAGAGGAATCAAAATAATGAAGTCATTCTGTAGCTTTGAAGCGCAGCCTAGATTTCTACTGTTGGAGAAGAAAAGGGAGAGCTTTGATGATAATTAAATCGGTTCAGCGACTTCTGTTGCCAAGCTATGCCACTTCAATCTGTTGGAATAATGAGAAATGGAAAGAGACATTTGGGTGCCATGCTTTTGTTTATTTATTTATTTATTTATTTGTATGTGGGCACTGCTTCAGCTGTGACAAGTCGACTCTGTGAGCAAATAATGAAACTGATAAACTATCAAACACTTTGCTAATTAACATTTAACGGTTCAGCTGAAAGGTCAAATGAAAAGTTGCATCTTTCTGTAGTTTTTGTTTTGTATTTATTGGATAATTTAAATAATTACTCCCTGTTCCCAGGTAATTGGTGCATCATAGCGATGCCTTTTTCTTTTAGAATACATGATGAGGGTGACTGATGACAAGTGCAAACTTACAGTGTACAAAGTAGTATCCACCCTCTAAAGTTCCTAAGGAAATGTTTCCACACAAAATCTACTATAGACATCCTGAACACTGGGCCTGAGCCAGTCTTGTGTTCCCTTATGTAAACATGACTTGTAGTAGTTGCAGTAGCTGCACGCTCTGCACATATTTAATTTCTTGATCGCTTTTTTAAATTTGAATTTAGTACTTACAGTAGCCTGTACTAAGCAACCTGTTTCACTGCCTGGATTCTTCATAAACAAAAGGCATACCTTTCTTGTGTGAGCCTAGTTTTTACATTTTTCCTGCTCTTTTCTGAAAAGCAGCTCATTTTGGTGTCATGACCTTTGACCATTCTGACCATCCCGGATTTTGCATATGTCTAAAAATGCACTGAGGTACTCCACCTGAAACACCCAATTTTGATACTCTGAAACTGTGACATATATACATGTCCATTACAGAGGCAATCAGCAACATAGGCAGGTTGTGCCCCAAGGCCACTATTTGGCATGTGGCCCCAATCATAAAGTGTGCATAATGTACAATTATTTAGATGGGGGAGATCAAGACAAGGCCCCGTTCAGCAGTCCTCATCTTCACTTGTATCCAATCAGCATGCAGCAGATATTGAAGAGCCACTTCCTGGAGGCCAGGTCCTGAGTGTCTGCTTAACCTGTTTCTGCCCAAGGCTGGCCCTGATCTGACCCAAATAATCATTAACATGACAGCCGTGGTGCATGTGGCCCTTTAGGACTCAGTGTGGCATCGTACCTCAAAGCAAGTAACTGCTCAGCATCTGTGTGCCATGACTGCTCTCTGCTGTGGATTGGCTCATTTCATAAAAATACTGCACAGTTGCCCTCTTACCCAGTCAGTCTGTATGCACTCATTACCCAATCTGCATACTGCATTTTATTGGTCGGTAATGGGAAAAGTTTAGTGTGAACATCTTGGCAGCAATATGTTTTATGCATCATTGAAATCATTGCAGCACTGCTTTTATGAATTAATTGGTAATAGGTTATCTAGAGAAATTTACAGTATCACTTAATTTAATTCTTGTAGTGAATTGAATGTGTGTCATACCATCCATTTGAATTAGGCTGAAATTAATGAAGTTTTAAAAAAACAGTAATCAGACAGTTGTATGTGAAGCAGAATAAAAGCAGAAGAAAAATAAGAAATAAATACTATTTTTTGTTATTTAGATAAATGAAAATATGGAAAATATTTGAAAATAATTAGACTTTGATTTGAGATAAAACTGCAAACATAGAGTTAGCTGTATAATTTTTATCATTTTTTTCTGTGCAAATCTTACAAATGGTTACAAATGCAATTCTACAGCAACATAACCCATACTCTTCACAGGCAAACTGAAGCTGCCATATAAAACATTTTCAGATGGTTGTTTTCGTTTCAAAAATAGGATGTTATAGGAAGCAATTCTGCTTGTTTAAAATACCGGATATCAGGTGGTATTGACAGTCTTACATTAAAGGTAATTGTGGCTATATATGGTGGTGAAGATGATTCTATGCTGTTTCCAGTAAAAATAGGTTTATGTTTAAATATGCATCAGTGTCTCACACACTGATTTATTGTCCTTTAGAATGAATGAGGAGCTGAGATAAAGTTTACATTATTACAGTTTCGTGCAGTCAGAAGGACTGTATTTATTTGGAGGCATTGTTATTATTAACTGTTAATGATTTGAACATATATTTATGGAAATGTAGCCAAATATTTTGAGATTTGCACAATAAACCATTTTATTGAATATTATGCAGCTACCAGGATGAAATTTGGAAATTTTGATTAACCTAATTAAGTTTTCTTTGCTGATGTTTTGCAGTATGTATGTATTTCAGTGGCTGCTGCTCAGAGGAGGCATGGGGAGCCAAGACTCTTCCAAAAACTAATCAAAATGTTTATTTTTTATTCTCTTTTTGTTTCTTGCTGCATCATTAAAATGTGTAAATTTAAAGCAATGTTGCATATGCTTAAGGCTGTCATTTTGACTTGAAATACTTGGCTAAATAGTGCCCTCCTCCCTTGTCCAGTTTAAGTCGGCCCATGGAAGCTCAGAGGGTTTTCGCCACAGTCCGCAGAACAGGGTTGCACTGGACTGTTTGGAAGGAGCTGGGCCATCCAGCTCCACCCACATTTGTTATCATTGGCCATGAAGCACTCACATTGCCATTGGCTTATACCGATTGGTCTGAAGAATTGGTACAGTGTGCTTACATACACTACACAGCAGCATTTCATCAAAATGTATCTTAATGACATTAGACCATGTATAAAATTTTACATAATCACTTTGGAATCTTAACTACTGTGCTGATATCAGAATATATGTATATTTTTAGGTTATATTTTTTATTTAAATTGCAGGTTATTGAGTCCTACATATCTTCATGCAGGAGAACAATCAGGATAATGGAGGAAATGCACTGTTCTTGTAAAAGAACCTAATACAATAATTCATGTTCATAATTCATTACAATTAACTGGATGCTTAAATAATTTGATTTTATACCGTCATTTACAGTTTCCAGAAATGGTTTTACTGAAAACGTACGCTAAAATGTAAATGATAGATGCTGGAATCTGTTATGTTGCGAGACATAAAAATAAAAAAAACGAAACCCAAGGAGATGATGCAACTGAGACACAAGGAGCAGCCGTTGTGGATTACATGCTACATGAGCACAGCATTGGTGAAGTCACATCTCACCACCCAAGACTGACTCAACAAATTCAGAGAACATCCAAATCTCCCCAGACAGCCCAGCTGTTTGACTAAGGACCAGAGTCAGTCCAACACAGTGAATTTGTTCCTTACAGTTACAAATGCTTATTATTATTATTATTATTATTATTATTATTATTGTTATGTACCTTACAGAAATTACCACACATTTTTGTGAAACTAATTAAATTTTGTGAAGAAATTAAAAACCCTTCCTATTTAAAATTTAGAAACAAAGTGACTGACAGTTATATTGAGTCTGAGTGTCACATTCATCTCTGGTGTCTGCTCCCCAAATTTTCATGTCTGGGTTTCAGAACCATGAATAATGGCTATCCATGGTTCCAAATCCCATGTGTTTTGTACTATGAAACCTGCTGGTACACCTATGAGGAGACAATTGCCTCTGTCAGGGGCTATCAGAATCTTAAGCTGACAATGTAACACCGGAATGCCTCGCCATGTTAGTGAAGTACTGTGGAAGACAGTCCAAGAGTGGGCTGCCTCCTGTGAAAACACGCTTTGTTTACCTCACTTCCTCCCCTGACGATGAGGTAAAGCTGTGAGCCAGTACGATTTAGCCGGGTCCCTGTCAGTTACCATCCCATCATTCCGGGACCCCCACCAGTAAATAGCTTTATAATGGCTGTTTGCTCTTCCAATAATCTCACTGGCTAATTTTATTGCTCTAGAACACAAGGTTAAGTAAATATAAATAAGTAATCTTATATCCCTTGTGATATGTGGCCGTTCTTTGTGGGGGTTCAGAAACTATTAATGGGGAGTCATCACATGGAAGGTGAGGGTTGGGAAGCCTTGGTTCTCATAAGAATGAACAGAATAACTCCCCTCTGATGTTTTAGAACAACACACTATACTTTCAGGGTACTGTTTTTTTTTTTTTATAATATAGAAGCAAGCATCTACTTGACAAATTAGCAATGTGATTATATTTACAGTACCATCTTAAATAGGGATAGTCACAGTTACATTAGGGCGCATTGAACATTAACTCTCGGAAATATTCTTTTTGACTTCTCATTTAATTTTTCACTAGCAGTTTTTCACTAGCAGTTCTGTAGAATAACTTGGAAGAATGTTCACCTTGGAGTTATTATGCAACATCTGAGTTATATTTTCTTTTAAATTTTATAACTAATGCAGACATTGTTGAGTTGTTGATGCTATATTTTTGATGCACTCAAAGCTGGATTTTTACTTTATTTTGAAAATACATTTAAAGACAGCAGGAATGTAAGAATTTTGTAAATTGTTAAGAGCAGATTGTTCATTATGAATCTGAGCATTGCATGTTCCTTTACTGATGCTGTGTTTTATTGTGAATGCCTTTTCTAAACACAATCTGTTTTATAGGTAGAATTTATGGGTCAATTACCAACATACAGTGTGCCACGGAGGTAGTTATGCAAAGACATAAAGATGATTTACAGGTTGGATGGGACTTGGTTGTTTTGGTTCAGTAGGACCACAGAATGATTTATCCTGCATTGTTTGCATTACACATACATTTTCGTTTGATTGTCAGGGAAAGTTAGTGTACCATACCACCCAATTAATATATGTGACTCCATGGAGTGGTTAAGTCTCTAAGTTTATCCTTTAAGCAAGGAAAAAGAATAATAATAATAAAAACATTGACTCAGTCTGGTTTGGAAGACATTTCTGTACAGTTAGATCCTACTGGGTTAGAAGTCAAAATTTACTGTTTCTTTTTTTTCATTCTTTGTGAAAAAGAAACCAAAAAGAATAAAGTATTTGTACTATTATTAAAAAGAGGGTATTGTAATTGCATATATTTCACTCTGTTTCCCCACTCTCCCAAAACCCAACTGTAGGCTACATATGTTCTTCTGCCTCTGTTGAGCTCTGTTAAAAAAGTGAAGGGTTCTGACAGAATGAATAGCTGGACCAAATATCTGCAGGATGACCTCATTCTCAAATAAACCTTGTTTACCGTTTCCGAAGTTCAACTCAGCAAATTTATGACTCTGTTTTTAAAACATGTTGTTTGTGTTTTCAGAAGTGGTTTACCTGCCAAAAACTTTGGATTTAGAGACAAGGGAGGGAGTTGCTGCCTACATGAATGCATTTTTTATAATAAGATTGCATAAGGAATGTATAATTATAGAAGAAAATGGACTCTTATTGGGTAGTCCATCTGAGGGAGCTGCTTTCAGATCACTGTTGGGAGTTGTGGTAGGAGGTTGTTCCAAATATATTGCTTTATGAAGTGAAAAGTGATTTCTTGGCTGAAAGGATTTTATCATCATATTTGTGGGAAGAGTTGGTGAAACACCCCTATCATTTCAATTATGGTATCTACTAACCTATGTTTTCTAAACACTAAATGGTGAAATATTCCCACTTTTCCTTGGTAATATGTGTGTTTAAACTTTTGTTGAAATGTTTGTTATCCAAGAGAGTGCAATGTTTCCTCCAAAAGTAACTGACCATGTGATTTAGTAGTGTAATATGTATTACATGTGGAGAAATGTAATCTTGAAGACTTGATGAAAAATGTTAGATTACTACAATAACACCTTGTATTGAATATCACATATATGTTTGTTTATTTACCAAAAAGCATATCAGTACTTTGGGCATTTAAAAGGTTGTACATCTGCAGTTTTGTGTTTGTGGAGGAGAGTTGTTTTGTCAGCATATGCACTGATGCTGCACTCTCACAATGTGTGTTTGTTCTTTTTATTCCTGTCAGATAGCACCACAGATTCGCAGGGAATACAAGCAAAAATGTAATGGCTGGGTGAACATTGATCTTGTTTAATTTTGAAAAATAGACATGCTGACAAGAGGAATCCAAATGCCTTATTTAACGAGATAGGATGGCTGGAATTTTTTTTAGTCTTTAAGATAAATCACCCAAGTGTAAGTGAGGGCTTATCTTCTGGGATTTATTATGCATTCCATGAAAGAAAAGTTCAGTTCGCCTACAGAATGCAGTTGATAGAAGTTTAGAGTCTGTACAGTGTAGTTGAACATTAACTGTTTCTTCAGTTTTATTAACTGAAGTGAGTCTGAAAAGATGCCTCAGGTTAGCAATACCTTGGTCAATGAATTCTATTACAGTCATTTTTCAAAACCGCGTTTTTGATCCTTTATACCTATGCATTTTTAATCTATTATTATTATTATTATTATTGGTTAATGTATTGTTGATTGACTGGAGTTGAAACTTTGTTGTTATGTACAGGTGAGCTGAGCTGTAGCAAGGTCAGAAGAAGGACACCTGTTTGTCCCAGCCACTTCAGTCCCTGCAGAGGTTTTCTTAAAGGGAAATCGATAGACTAAAATTTGTGCTTCTCTCTGATCATGTTCACTTTTTTCTCTTTTTTTTGAATAAGGATATTTAAGGCTTTATTGCATGCTGCTGACCATTCTAATTCCATATTACAATTATTTCTGATGTTCCACAGAGTGATTGTTTAAGGTTTGTTAATCAATGGAGTCCACAATTTATCATGATTATCATCTTTTTTTCAAAAGAAAATGGTGACAAAAGTGGTCCTGAGTGAAAGAGAGGTGAAGGAAAAGTGGATGATAATTGCAAATAGCGACGAGTCTAGGGCCCATTGACTCTGAGACAAACAGATATGATACAGTTGGGTGTTAAAATGTATTGTATAAAACTGGCTTGTGATGCTATTTTGTAATTCAAAATGACAGTTGTAGGATGGTGGTGGTGATGGGCAATGTTGAATAGTTGACCATTAGCTCACAGTGACCATAGATTTTTCGACTGTTTACTTTCTTTTGCATTGCGCATCCTTATTCACTATCCAGGTTGCAGTGTATTGATATCATGATATGTGCACAATTCATCTTGATTTTTTTAATTCAATTGATATTTAAATGAACAGTATTACATTTAAAAATGGATAGGCTGTAGTGCATTTGAAAATCACTGGCTGCAGTATTGAGTCTGTTTTGGTCATTGTTTTCAAGAAGCTACACCATAATCCAGAGTTTATGTATGTGTTAATACAATTAGGGTATTTGTTTATATATACCTAGGAACAAAGCCACAACAAATGTGTTGATCCTCTATATCGACCGTAGATCATTACATATAAGTGTACAGATCAAACATTAGCCAGGATTCCATTGAGTAATCAATCATTTGCCCTAAAGCTTTTAAAATTCCTCATTTAGAAGAATAATTGAAAATGCCTTCAAAGACCTCCCATTGATTTTAATATGACAGCTGTTAAGTGCTGTTGGTAACTGTTTTGTTCATGGGAATGATATCTCTGCTGTCTGCTGTTTTTATAAATTGGAGATATCATGGAAATTTTTGCATGATACAAAGTTACAATACTAGTTATATTAATTGGGTTTCATAACTGTTTTTTTTTCATGTATCATAGTGTTTTGTTTTTTGTATGTTGAGAACATAAAACACAACAAAGGTAACAACCTCCTGTAATTGCTGCTATATCATTTTATACTAATACTGTTTGTTCAGTTGGGAATTTATTACAGGTAGTTGTAGGGACGAATATAATGCAGTTTCAATAAATGTTTCAGGTTTTCACATAATATTAACTTTTTCAGCTGTGAAAGGTAAGAATTGCAGCGTATCTAAGGAAACATATGCACCTTCTCATGCAGTGGTCCTTTGAATCCTTATCCTTTGACCGTATTTATTTATTTAAAAAAAGGCCACGTATCAATCCATGTTCTTCATCAGAAGAATGAACATTGATCAGGCCACTAAATCCTTCAGTGGGGTATAAACTGAGATAACCAAATCCTCACTGTAATGTTTGCATCCACATATACGTCATGACACGTGGGCCGGCAGCCTGGTGTAGAGTGGTAAGGCTAGTGCTTGTAACCAAAAGCTTGCCGCTTTCCTTGCTGGGGCACTGCTGTAGTACCCTTGGGCAAGGTACTCACTCAAAATTGCCTCAGTAAACATCTAGCTGTATAAATGGATAAAATTGTAACCAATGTAAGTCACTTTAGATAGGAGCATCTGCGAAATGAAAATAATGTAATGACACATCAAATATTTTCCCCAGATTAGAGTCGACCTTGGATGGAAATTAGCTAGGCAATTATCACTTTGAATAATTGCCTTGCTAACTTTGTGCCAAAGTAAACGTGACCCAGTTAATGTCTCCTTTAACATGAACACCATTGTGTTCTGGGAAGCTGCATGCCTACTGAGATTCACCATCTTGCTATTGAATGTCTAACTTCTGACTCATAAACCATTTATAGTTAAAACAGCTCACCTAGGGTTATTAAAAATCATTGTTGTCCCTTTTTGTTATTATTATAATTGTCCTGAATTAGCAACTCATTACCTAGATTTTGGCTGACTTCCAGTAATCAAATGTTATTTCCATCTCATATACACATTATATTTTGGTTGTTGGAGACAGTGCAGCCCTGACTTCAGGAATACAGCTGTTTATGTAGGCAACTGATGTAGCACAAGCTCCATTATGGTCATACAGGTGTTGATCTTATGGGATGGGCAGTAAGGGTTGATACTACTTAACATTAACGGCTGAGGCCTTCATTTTGTTGAGTGGGTCAGAGGAAACTGAAGGCTCTGGTGCTTTTGCAGCTTTCATAAACAAGACAAGACAAATAAATGACCATTTTCATCAGCGTGATCTTTGCTCTCAGTGTGTATCAATGTAGACTGACATTCATTGCAACATTTCCACATCTTCATAGTAGTTCTAAAATGTTTTCAGTTTTTAAATCAGTTTTTAAATCAGTTCAAATCAGTTTAAATCAGTTTCCAAAGGACTGCTTGATGACAGCATCATATTTGATCACTCATAATTAAATTAAATTAATTAAAACTCATAATAATATATTTGTGGAATTTCACACACATATGCACACATGCACGCACACACACACACACACGCGCACACTACGATATTCACTTGGACCATTCCTAAGACTAGAGACTATAATGTTAAAGACCACAGTTTACCTGCTCTGTCACTGATTGCACAATAAAGTGGTTCCATTACCAGACACCCAGCAGAAGAGTAGCTCTCCAGGCTTTTTTGCATCAAAGTTAGCAGTGCCGATTTTTTATTTTCAATTTATTTTATTATTTTAAATTTTATTTATAGTTCACTTTATGTTTCCACTTGCTTTTTAAAAACCCCATTAACCTCCGGCGCCCGTTCTCACATGTAGACTTAATGGAGAGGCAGTTTTTCTTGTGTGCCTCTCTTCCACAATGACATGGACACCTTGGTGTTTAAAAAGCAGTCGCAAGTGAAGGCATTTATCACCCACCCCTGTCATCGCCAACAATGCCTTCGCTTCGCCTGAAGATGTGAATGAGGAGACTCCCATTTCTGAGACCCAGTGCCTTGACCTACCAGTCACTACCAAACTCCCCTGCTAGAGCCATGCAATTTATCCTCAGGCACATATGTAGGTCAAAGAAGATCCATCGATCAGAGCATGCAAGTGCATTTTTTCTGAGCTTGTGAGAAGCGGGATAGGTGTGAAAGCTCACGTGCCACAACTCTTGTCTTGATATGGTTACTCTTGCTTTGGCAGTACTGTGAGAGCATTGCATTGGTCTAGCATGGATCCGTCTCTCACTATTAGACATGCATAGAAGATGAGTACCGCAAGAAGGATTCCTCTCAGATAGTCAGTCGATTTTGCTGCATGTGTTACATGCTGTGTTACTGAATATACATGAAAAAAAGAGATTAAAGATCCATGTGTTCCAAATGTAGTCAGTCTTGAATCTGTTGACCCAATTTCTTTCATCACTGGGGACCTATCTCTGAGTATTGCAGCCAATCCTTAGCTGCCAGAGATGTTTATTATTCATTATTTATTACTCAGATTTTTTGTTGAGTCAAAAACTATTGGTGCAATTCATTAAGCTTCCCAAATGTATGTTTTTAGTTGCATGACCTTTGAGTATGGTGGAAGCAAAGATGAATAAAATGTATGTGCTTATGACTGACCTGTGAGTGGTGGAAACTCAGATTCCTCCCCCTCTCCCCACTGTTTTTGAATCTGTTTTTGTTCCCCTGAGATGACTGAACAGCATTGTTTTTCCACTGCTATTGCAATATTTCTTTTTATGTACAAATTTGTATCTTGTATAGTATAAGGGCTATACGTTTTTTTTACTAAAATGTGCTTTAGATGCTCTGAACACGATGGAATTTGATCGGAGGCATTAAAACATGCAGTCTGCATGATCGAACATATTGTCCTCAACAGATAATGCACTGGTTAATACCCACAATTGATAATGCTAACATACCCTTCAGTTACTTCTGAAGTAACTCAATTGATAGACTTGTTTATAATGTAACAAACTGTTACTCATTATGTACTGTTACTACTTGGGCATGTAATTCTTTGTCTGCTTTGTGTTGCACTGTAAATGAAAGGGCCTCATTTCCACTCACATGTATCCAGCTGGACTTTAATGTGGGCACACTGAAAATGGCAATTCCACGTACAGCCATGTGTGTGTGAGGGGTGCTTGAAAGAGGGTTACTGTAGGTACTATTAGCGGCTAAACAGTGGATGTGGTCACTTTATAATATTTACTCATTTCGTTAATATTACACATAAAGTGATGCAGGATGGTGTTCGAATCTGCTGAATTGACCATTTCCACTTCCATCTAGCCAGGTAGCTGCTAGTAACAAACCAGGTGCTATTTCTTAATTATCCAGCTACAAAGCTACAAGTTGTGCCAGTTGCTCGTTGTCTATTTCTGTGACAGAGTCAGAATGGGAAAGGAGTAGATGTCAGACGTTGTTCCAGGGCAAACTTTACCTCATGGTAAATTGAAATGAGAATGCTAGTGACATTCATACTAAATGTAGTTGTGACTACCTAAAACATTTTTTTTCCCAATGACTTATCCCAGACAGAGGTTACATTACTATCATTTAGCAGACACTCTTATAAAGAGCGACTTACAATTTTACATGTTATGGATTTATGCAGCTGGATATTCATTAGGGCAATTCTGGGTTAAGTACCTTGCCCAAGGGTACAGCAGCAGTGACCCAGTGGGGAATCAAACCAACAACCTTTTGATAATGAGCCCTGCTCCTTACCACTGTGATACACAGCCTGGATAATCTTGTTTATGTACTGTTCCCAATACAAAGGTACTCATCTTTAAATATTGATGAGTGTCTCACAGTATGGTTTATTCCAGTTTAGAATGTTTTGAATGAGGAGCTTGAATACAAAAAAGGTATTAGGTTTTATAGTATTGTCAGCAACTGTTGCTGGCACAGAGTGCAGTCATAAGAATTATTCACAAAATTAAACAACAAAATTTATTTTGTAGGCATTCTGATGCAGTGTTTGCAATTTTAACCAAGAGTGCACCCTTTTATTCATGATCATTATTACGTTGTTCTGATGTCTTTAGCTGTGTGTGTGTGTGTGTGTGTGTGTGTGTGTGTGTGTGTGTGTGTGTGTGTGTGTGTGTGTGTGTGTGTGTGTGTGTGTGTGTGTGTCTGTGTCTGTGTGTGTGTAAGTGTGTGTGTACGTTGGGGTGGATGGATGTACAAAAACACCTGAGGCCTCTCCCAGCTTTGTCTGTTCAATGCTTGTCTTCTTTCTATTCCTTAAGGATACTGTCTTCAAGTATTACTCATCCTTCATAGACAGCTTTTTGGGTTTTCCAGTCTTAGGCTTTCAATTATGTATGATGTTTCACTGTGCTTTTTAATATGTTACAGATTCAGAACCTTGAAAATGGAGTGAAGCCAACTGTTTCACCCAATGTTTTCCTTACTTTGACATGTAGACGTACCTAATTTAGAAACCACTACAAGTGAGCCCTGAGTAACTTCACCATTTTGCACTCTGAAAGCATTTTTAGCTATTGTGTTGTTGTGTTTGTTTTTGTGTGCCATATTAATATGATTGACAGTATGTGCTCTTGGAAATGACTGGCAGTTGAACTCATTGCTTTGTAAGACATTAACTGCCAAAGTCAATATTCTCCCAAACGTATATAATCCCAGTCTAATAAATAAAGGAAACCCACTGTGATGCCTTTGTTAAGATAATGTGTTTAATTCTCATCTCATCTGTAGAATAAGTCTAAGATGCCAAATAACCATTGCAATTTGATCTTCCTCTTCACTTTGACATAATCATGATTATTGCAGTACCTTTTAGGATGCACATGAAGACCTGATCCTTCTCTTGGCTAGGCTTTAAAAATATTTTTAAAAGCATTAAACAAGCAAAATCTTGTTTAAAGTTGGTGCATTTATGGTAAATCCTTCCATAGGTGTTTACTCTGCTGTCAGGATTAATTTGAACAAGGACCAGAAGTGTTTCCACAGTGTTGTTTATTAAGTTGTGTTTTAAGTCCAACTAAAACATACACTGTTGGACCGGATCCTAGTCTCAACTGCATCTCTCTCACAAAAAGGTCATTTTACACCTCCAGAGGTTTGTGTTATGGTCAGCTACCCTCTTTGACTGACATTGAAAGTTAACAGTGAATCCTTATTCCAAGTGCCACTCTAATGCTCAGTATGGTGTAAATGCCATTGGTCAGATCTGCATGAACATTTGCTTCCACTGTGTCCCTCGTTGTTTTTATTTTTATTATTATTTATACTAGTTTTAAGTATATGTATTATAAGGCTGCATTTTTGTCTTTTGAGGACAAAATGTGAGCCTGGAAGGATATGTGAGTCCTTTTCCATTTTTTACAGTGCCATGTAACACCTCTCCTGTAGTTGCCTGTCTGACCTGCAGATGAGCTATGCTTTACTGGATCCAAATTATTGGAGCAACATTTTTCATTCAGGATCCATAGTGAAAGGAAAAGACATGAACAAGAGCTTCATTTGTGCTTGTTTCTTGTACGGGTTGTTCCTGACCTTAGCTCTAGTCTAGTGGCTATCTAACAATCTGGGCATTGTGGAGTGTCCACAGAGCCCGCCAGTGTACACATTAAAAACGAAGAATGAGCCAAATTAATTAGCTCATGTTTACACTTATTCAAAGCTCCTTAAATTTGCCTCTAAAATCCTCTTAATCCTCCTTCTATGCAAAATCTTGTTTATAACTTCAAAGTTATTGGGTCCTTTACTATTTTTGTAATTATGCACAGTATTGGGCTAAATTATTGTCTTTGTGAAAAGGAAGCACTCCCTCATTACATGTGTATGTTGCAGAAAACATGGTCAAAGCAAGCTATTTTCATTTCCTCTCTTGAAACAAGGCATAATCAATCCATTTTGCTTTGGCTACCCTCAGCCATGTCATAATGCTGTTTGCTGTTGATAACCAGCTTTATCCCTGTTGGATGTTAGCCTATCTCCATGCCACACAAATAAATGCGGGTAATATTAAAACCTGTTAGACAGCTATCCAAGAGAGCTAGACTAAGTGCTTCTCGTTATTGAAAACGCTTAATCACCCGTGTTTGGCTAACTACTCTTGCTGGGATGGTACGGCTGCCTACAAAACACAGGGGAGGTGTGGTGGTCGCACCTCTCCTCGTCACACCCGCTCACCATGTGAGCCCCGTGTAGGGGTCTGCCCTCACTTGACCGCACCGTTATCAGCACCTCCATCCCTCTTTCCAAGCCATGCCTGGCACTATGCGTTTTGACAGGCGAATGTGCAGAGAGAAGAACAGTCAGAGCTCAGTCCGCGGAGGCATCTGTTTGCCCTCCGCCTCCCTGTTTGTCTGCCGAGCCCATCTGATAAACGCTTCCAGTCAGTGTGTGGCTCTGCTGACTGCGGCCGGGAAAGATTGTCATCTTCGCTGATGCGTGCTGCTGGTAATTCCATTTGGTCTTACCGCGTCTCTCAGTGTCTCTCGGTTTCCTGCCCGCTTTGGACAATCTTTGACTTCCTAGAGGGCGAACCTCTGCTCAACTGCCCAGAGCCAGTTTGTTATGGATGTACTTCATGTTCTGTGGATTAGTGGTCATCTTTTTTAAGGTCAATGAATAATGTTCTGTGTAGCTATGAATGAATTTCTTAGGAAAGCTTCTTTCCAGAAGGTTTACTCTGCACACTTCTTTTTGCACTTTTACGTAAGCTGATGAAATGAAATATTTTTGATGGACCTTGGTGTCTGATTTTTTTGTTCTTGTAGTGTGAAGACAGCATTTGTTCTCTACTCTCTTGATTATTTGGCCAGATGCACCTGCAGAAACTTCATTTGTATTTCTTTGACTGAGCATACACTTTCCTTTCAAGAGAAAACAAATATTAGATGGATGAATTGGTGGAAGGGTCATTTCTTGTGGATGTATGTTTTTGTAATTAGTAAGGCTGAGTTTAAATATTGGATGTCACAACGAAAATATGCTTTGCTGTGAATGTTTTTCTTCATTCAGAAATTCTGCTATTTTACCTGAAAAATACTGTGCCACACAAGAGGTAAAAGTCCAGAGCCTTTCTCTCTACTGACTGCCCCTCCCCCCGTGTTCTAATGGAAACTCTTAAGACCCAGTGTAAACAAATGTCAGTGTTCTTCAAAGGCTAAGCCACCAAGAAAATTGAAAGGGTAATGGAAAAAGACTGGAGAAGTCATTGCTTACCATCTGTAAGTACGAGTCTTCAAAGAAAGCACACGGCATTCTAGTCAAATGCAAGACATGCAGATGACCCAAATAGCTTTTCATTTATTACAAAGAATGAGCAAAAAGGTGGCTGTGACAAATGATTACCCTGGAAAGCTTTGATCATTTTTTGAGGATCCATACAAGATGATACCATTCCATCTCAAAAGGATGTGATGTCATGATTGAACAAGACAACAACTAGTAACAACTTACAGAAGAATGCACCATGTCAAATATGGATCTGTGGTGCTAAACTAAGGTTCTCAGCCAGTGTGTCTGGCAAGCTATATATATTTTTTAATTCATTGCAGTGATTTTTGACCTCATATGCTGAACTGTTTTTTAACCTGATACTGAATACAATAACTACTGAATATATATATAATTGCTGTGTATTACAAATGAGAGAGGAAGTAGCATCTGGAAGCTGAACTGCAGTTTGGAATTAAAAGCCTGAAGCCTAATCCATGAACTAAACTCTTATGCTTTAGGAACTGAGGACAGGAAAATTAAAGTATGGCGCTTTAAGGATAGGGGTAACAGAGGCTATTAAAATAATGTATGTGTTTCTCAGGTTATGTTGGCAGCACCAATGACTGTCTGGAGTCAAAAGCAATAAACATGCATGGTTAAGATTCTGAAGGAAAAACTCCAGAGTGATGATTTTTTAGTGGTGGGAGGAGAATATTTTCACAATTATTTTTTCACTCATATTGTCAAACCATACTGTGCAGTGGGTTTGCATCTGTCTGACTAGGAATGTCAGTGAGCATTGTAGAACATGTTGTAAATGAATGCAGTGCATTTCAGTTATACAAACCAGAATTAGCTGGCTGTGTCTCCATTGTGCCTCCATTTTCTTCAATTTACATTGTAGTCATATATTATTATAATTACTGCAAACCATACATTGCTCCAATGAATGTTCTTTTTTTTCATTGCTTAAAAATGTTTAGTTACATTTGTCATCTGGTCAAGTGCGATTGAGAGAGTGTGTCATGCTGTGTGTTTGTAATGGCAGCAGAGTATAAATACGGATTATTTTGATTGCGGAGACGTCAGTTCTTGATTCAACACAACTCAGCCTGCCAAGTTTTTAATTGAATGCATTGCTAGCTTTGTCTTCTTGTTTCACACCGTTGGCTCACTAACCTAAGAGCAGATTTCTGCCTCATTTCCTCACGTTACTTGACACTGGGATCCCAGACGTTTGCTTTGCCAGTGTCACCTTTCTCCACCTTGGAATGGAGCACAATAGCACTGCTTTCATGTCCTGGAGCCTTTAGAATGTCCTGCTGAGACTCAAGACAAGGCCTGCTGAAAGGATCAAATGCTTTTTTATCCTTACATTTGCCGGGGCTGAGACGATCAATAGCGCCATCTTATCTGGAGTAATGGGTTCCATATGAAAACAAATTGATTACACATCGTTTTAGAGATGAAAATATTAAATCGGTGAATCTTTTTCTCTCTCTCTATTGATTCATGCCATCCTTCATGTACAGTAATTCAGACAATGGGAAGTGTAAAAGTTTCAGATACAGTGTACCTTTTGTCCTTGCTCCATTCAGTAGCTTTGCAGTTATACATTATTTCCATTAAATGTATTAGGGTGTGGGACAACAGTTTTGTGTCATGTTGTCTTCCATGATTATTTTAACAATATAAAAAGGTTTCTATGAAAGTCGTCTGGGGAAAAGCAGAGGTATGACAAAGTATTACAATATGATACAGTGTAACCCCCTTGACTCTGCCATGCCAAACGTGTGCTCTTAAGTGGGATGTGATTTTAACAGGGTTCCAGTACTATCCCATGGTGCTGCCACATGGGAGAACAAAGAAGCTGTTTAAATTATGGCCATTCATGCATTTTACAGTTGAATAACAAAAGCTATTTAAATGGCAAATTGTGTGTTTTATTGCTGTACTGTACATCTATGAAGATTTTGCATTGTAATTTATTGCTCAAGTCCATTATTTTCAATAATTAAATAATTTGCTCGCTCGCAATGTCACTATTGATTATTAAAATAAATTGTAATACTCTGGAAGTATGTCTACCACTATACAGGCATTCTTAGAATAACATTAACTTTTCTCAATTTAGCAAGCAATATTATCACGTAATTAGGGGATACAGTGTTACTGTTTATTGAACTGCAATGGTAACCTATGAGAAACAGACTGTTTAGGCTATACAGTAATTTTACAAAGCAGAAGACACAAAGAACACAGCTAATAAATATCTAGCTAAATAATTTTAGATTTGTATAGCTCATTGAAACGTTCAGACATTTTTAAGACAACTGAGGCAATTGAATTGGCTAGGCAATATACATTCAATACTTTTAAATGGTATTTTCTCAGGTGGAGAATTTGGAAAGAAGTTGAAGTTATTTGATAAAAATGTGGTCTACATCTTTTTCTGTTAATCTTACCACACTGTTTTATCTACATTGACTGCTGGGGGTCAACCTGAAGGCTACTAAATGCTACAAAGTAGCCATAACTGGTAGTATTTTACGTAGCTAATGCTATGTCAGAAGCTCTAAACTCAAAGTGAACTTTAGCTATACTTTGACCTTGTTCTAATGGTGTTCTGACAGCATGTAACCTGTCAGTTACGTTGATGATATGCCTTTGTGACACCATCTCACTGACTTTAATTGGCTGTTCACAATGCTTTAACAGCTAAACATGGTATTATTGGCAAAAAAGTTTATTTCAACACTGTGCACATAAATGACAAAATAGATTTAAATCATTGATTTTTCTGAAGGCAGCAATAGGTTTGTTGTTGACTGCTAATATTAAATTAGTTAATTTAGCAAAAAAGTTACATTAATTGCATTTTGCTCTTGACCAGGTTTATCTGTAATTGAAAATATTAGAAAAACAGCAAGTGTTCTAAATCATACACACTGTGTGAAATGTGTTATATTGATGCAGCCTGGCAGGTACTGCTATAAAAAAAAAAAAATTATAACTGACATTCAGCGAGCTTTGGATTCTGCTTTTTAAGCCACAGCTGCAGTGTTCAAGATACTTTGATAATTAAGTATTTAACAGCAGTGTCATTTGTGGTGCCATTTATAAATTATCCATGTGCTGTGAAAATGAATATCTTAGTAACATTTGATATTTTCCAAATGTGAACTATGTGTGATATTACAGAACCTCATCAATAATGCTGTGAAATCAATCCTTATCAAGCTTGCACTGTAAACACAGAATTGGTAACAAAGGGAGGGTCTATGGAATGCATGAAGGGAGTGTTATATACTTGTGCATATATACTGCACCTGCATTACCAGGGTTGTGTGAGCTTAAATATGGAAATACGACATTGAGCCAACATTGTGTTAGCAGTGTTTGAATAACTACCTTAATTTCCTAATGACTAGCTTTCCAAAACAAATAGTCAAGTTTAATAATAAGCAAGGATGGGACAGATGATTCAGAAACTTTATGGGTTACAAAGTAATTGTGTGGTAGTGTTGGCACTTTCATTTCACAGATTGTGTGTTGACTTAGCAGTGGATCCAGTGCTTTATCATAAAAGAGACAAAGGCAATGTACTTTGTCTTCAACTTTCAATAACAAATTAAAGGTGATGTTCTGTTTTTTGTACATTTAACATATTAATATCAGTGCCCTATGTTAGGGTGTGTGAATAAATACATAATAAAGTAAATAAATAAACAAGTTTTGCATGCATGTAGAAGTTCAATTAAATCTGGTCAGTTAAATAAAGTGGGGGTACTGAACATCTAGATCTGAGAAAAGAATTTCAAACATACAGATCCAATGTTTTTGATGTTACATTCCTTACTGGTTCTCATATGAACAGAAGTGATCCCTCTGACCTGTTGAAGAATATGTGGGTGTGTTGTAGGATCCCATGCATTAAATTATGATAACAGAAGTCATGGACACAATCAGTAGGGTATGCTTAGGCATTACATTATAAAAATAGGCCAGAACCATGTTAAACATGTCTGAAGTGGAATTCTACTCAGCACATACATGGACTCGTGCATCTTGGCCTTAAAACTTTGTGTAAAAGAAAGTTATATAAAACCACGAACACTGAGTAATTGAGCTCAGGCTGAATTTGGAAACCGTAATATAAAAACAATTAGGCTGGACTTTCCCCCTATCCCCATGGGCAATCTTTAAAGATTTTTCCCCCTCTGGCACAGTCTTGCAGTGCTATTTACTTTACAACCCTAATTTAACATGATTCATGAGCGTAGAGAAGTGATCTACATTCCTCAGATCTTTATTTCTTTTCATATAGTACTGTTAAGATTGACTTTTCTCTAGAACTGTTTGTGTTACATCCTGCCACATAAATCCACTTAATTGCTCTGGATTGAATATTGCATTCATATAAATATTTAAAATACCAGTAAAATAGGTTTAAAATGAAAACAAAACTTGAAGAATCTTTTTTTTCTAGGCATTCTGTGTTATTTTTCCATCCATCTGAATTTTTGTGTGGTACAGTAATGATCTGATGTAATAAAAGGCTTTTGGGTGAGGTATGCTCCTGAGAGGCTTCTGGGGTCAAGCCTCTGGTTGCTGTTGAATGGCTGTCCTTGATGGAGAACCTACATGAGCGCTGATCTTGGCCTACGCACATCCTCACGGATGGTAGGGTGTCGTGAGTGGTTTTTCTCCCTCTCTCTGGACCGCAGCTTTACCCTGAGGTTCCCTCCAGACAGACGGTCATGCATTAGCCTGCAGAGTCCCCTCGGATGGCGCAGGATATCTCTCTCGCTTGACAGCACCGATTCGTCAGTCCCCCGCTCGCCAAATGAGAGACCCGGCGCTGACTTTGCATTTCAGTGATTTGAGTGGGCAGGGAAAGCAGTTTGTTTCACATTGAATTAAAATAAATGGCCTTTGTCACAAGAAGTAAGCAAAGGGCATACAGAGTAATTCTTTCAAATTGAAAGGATCATTGTACACTTGTACATTACTGATTCTAGATACATTATGAGCACTTTGATAAGCTTTTAAATTGTGACAGTTATGGTACTAAAGGGGGCTGACAAGGGAATATGATCTATTTAGATTGCGCTGCCATTCAGCAAAAAGTATTTCCTGTTTTCATCTGGAAAAGTTCAATTTGCATGTAAATAAGAGATTTACATAGAAGTGTGAAATAGATGAGAAGTACAAAGAGATGAATCGATTAAACTAAAAACAGGAATGCCATCACAGCAACACAGACAAAAGATCTTGACATATGGGCTTTAGCAAATGGCCATTTTTCTCCCTCAAATAGACCTTCAGATTTGCGATTTTTCAAAGGTCATTAATGGAATTGAATAATAAAATACCTTATGCCATCCCCACACATGGTCCAGGTTGTCACGCACAGCATTATTATGATTTAAATAAAGCTATCCATTCTTCTATGATTACCCTTTCATTTGTCATCACAGAAGTGTGTGTACTGCACCTCAATGTTTTGTTTAGAAGAGGCTTATACAGGATTAATATTAATGATATGCTAAGTCTAACTGATGAGACATTGCCATATGGTTTTATCAATATACAGAAATGAATGGAATATGTCTGGTATAAGATCTCAAGTTGAGCTAATGTTTTAATTATCCTCAAGTAATGGCTTCTTTGCCTCCCTCAGGTAATCAGAATTATTCTTTGATGATACATTGTACAGCCCTGAATCCATGAGTATTTTCCTTTTTTAAAATTTGGTTCAACTTTATGTACACAGTAGTTAGCGCTTTGTGAACAAGCATGTGGATGCTTAAATTCTATATCTTATCCAGATATAACTTAAAATCCCTCCTGGAAGAAATCTTGGTAAGAAAATCATCTGTTTTAATAATGGACCTATTTTATCTCCCAAGGCCTGCTTGACCTTCTCACGCTATGATGAACAAGGTGTTTTCTTCAGGTTTCACAATCAATTAAGAAAAGAATTTCTAGCTCATGATCCTTGTCAACTCTGATGATAGTGATTTGCTAAAATGGTGCATTTATTTATTTATTTATTCATGGCAGGGGCAGAAGTGCCTCACAAGAATTAATTTTTGGAAAATCATTGTGGGACATGCTTTTTGATTTTGCCCATACATTTTTCATTTTAAAAGCAACCACTTTTAACTTCGTAATGAACACAATCAGATTTGGTAAGCCTTATTTATATAGCTCCACAAATTGAAACTGTAAGGATGTTTTTTACATATAATATACACATCTATATTTCATTTATTGCTTAAAAACATTTACAGTTTTAAATTAAATGACAATAGTATATTCAACATAATCATACCTCTATACAAATAAAAATTAATATTAGACTCTCCATTGGTGTATGTCTGCATATCAATGGACGTCTAAAGGAACAGAAGAAGTTTATAAGATGTCAGGCCTTTTGCTCCTTTCACATCTGTAATCCATTATTAAGCCTGAAGATTTTAAATTCCAGGGTTGATGTGAAGCTGCTTTCAGCAGGAGCTTTAAACCCTGTCTGATAGACAATGTACCAGATTACGGTAGGTCTTCTTTTTTTAACTCACTGAGTGCTAGGAGATGACAAGGATATGCTGGTACATTTTACAGCTTCACCTCAGATCTCCCCAAATGAAAGTAAAAATCCAAGATAATATAGTATAAAGAGGAAAGACAGCTTGGAAGCTGTGTGCGGGGAGGTGTCCTTTGAGTTCCTTGTCCCCTCTAGCGCGTCACCTGTGCCACTATGCCTGAGGTGAGGCCTGAGGCTTGTCTGCTCCAGCCACTCATGCACCCTCTGATGGGCCAGGGCCCTGGACACTGTCGTCTGTGTGATGTGTGGGTTCGGGTCCCTCTCTGTGGAGTCTGTGTTGAATGCTTCTCTCTCACTGTTTTGACAGATGCCATGCTACTGGTGGCAGAGAGGCTAGAGGGACCCTTCAACATCGAGGCAGTAATGGAGCCCATCGATGTCAAGATCTCAGAAGCCATTATGAATATGCAGGACAACAGTGTACAGGTCTCAGCCAAGGTGAGTTTTGCAACTGCGTTATCTCCCTTTTATTTCAAAATATGTGGATGTATGCTGCCAATATTATCAAGAATTTGCTTCCCACTTAGTTTTCTCACCAGCTGTTGGATAGAAGCTGGATAGAACAAAACAGAGGCTATTGAACATGTTCTAGTTAAGTCTTTTATATTAGAAGTAAGAAGGATCCTATAATAGGTTTTTTTTTTCCCATCATACTTATTTAGCTACCAGCTAACTACAGCTTTTATGCTTGCTAATGAAGGAAGGAAAGTTTTGAAGCCACAGATATAACATGCAGGCAACTCAGTTCCTGCCAATTCCCACTTCCTCAGAATGACATTAGAAAAGGGAAATAAATATTTGTCATATAGCATATACATTTATTCTTTCACAGGCATCTCAGTCACAAAAGCTGTGTATATTTTATATATGGTAAAGGAGGAATAATGTGATGACTTGAGCCAGTAAAAATGTCAGAAAGATCATCTATCCATCAGTTCTGGGTAGCTGAGATAGCACCCTCATATCATGGTTGCCCCATTATAAAGCTATCCATTCTATACTTTTCGGCAGATAGTAAAGGAAGGACTTACAGATGACATCAGAATGAAATCAGAACATCAAAATAGCAGACACCCTTGTGCAGGGTGATTTGTAGGACTCAGGCGCACAATGGTCCAACGCATGCTGGCATAAGATTACAAGTGATGTGCACCATGCATTTTTGATATTCTTTCAGGCATTGTTTGAAATCAGTCCCAGGGAGCAGCTGAAGTTGTTCTGCTGAAGTTCTGCCTGGTGGAAGTCACTTGGCTGTCTGTGAGATGTGCTTTAAAATAGCAGCAAGAGTCTTTTTTTTCCACTTGTGTAATGCTGCTGTGTATGTAAACACACTGTGCCCAGTTCTAGCCCTTTGTATTTAAATTATACGTTTGTTTTTGGTCAGATAATCTCAGTGCCGACTTAACTGCACGTAATGCATTCCCTGATTTACTACATTTTTTCGTTGCCTACAGGCTGTAGTTACAGCGGGAAGAAGAATTAAAGCGGTTGCTGATTTTAGTAAAGACTTGAAAAAATTCCTCGGCCTACACTGTCTGGGAGGTTTCGCCAAGGTCAGGGTCAGAACTGATGCTTCATTCTACATGAGAGGGAGGATGTGCAGTCATTCTGCTTATGCGTGCAACTGGGCCACGCTTCCTGGAGTCCTGCGAAAAGTGCGACAGAGCGCTAATGCAGAGTGTTAATACAGAGAGTTAATCACTGCATATCCCTAACAAGCGGCTATTGACTTGTTTGGGTTCTCTGGAGCTTCAAAGCATATTACGGGTGACTGGGTCTGGTGCTTAAAACCATGGTCCTCCCAAAATTTTTATCCGACTCTCTAATAACTTAAGACCTTGATGTAGAAATACACCACCCTAACCCATGAGACCTTCTTTCATGTGATCATATTTCATGTTCTTAAAACACCCCCCGCGGCTCATGGTGTCAACTTAGTAAATAAAATGCAATGTGAAAATTGGTTGATGGTTTCTGTTAGGAATTCAAGGTGGTAAAAATCATCTTGTGTACATGCTACATGGAACTGATGTTTTGTAAGAGTTATGACTGCAGCCGATATGACTGGTTCTTATATTAAAAGCACTTGGCCTCCATCTGGGGCAACCAGTCAACTGAGACAACAGTCAAATGCCACCACATCATTAGATAATGCCAGCAGCGGAAGAATAGCATTTTAAGGACTTAAACTAACATTTTAATTAAACTACTACAGAGGTGAAATCTCTGTGATTTCACATGACACATTGTTTGTGTTCAGAAAAGAAAACTTCTGTCATTCAAGTTCAGTACCCTTGAAGCTGGAATATTGCCAGTGTGGTGCATTGTTTAGTTTCTTTTTCATTTATTTTTCATTATGACACAAGCAAGGTGAGTAAGCATTCCCAATTGATACATACAACTCAGTGAATGGTGTATGAATGAATTGGAACAACATTATTAAAAGTAACAGTCCAGAGGGTGTTTGTGCTAAACTGTATCCCCAGGCAATGTAACACATTTGAATTCATGAACCTAGTACCTTGAAAAGTTTGTTTTCCTATATCTCTTTTTTAAAAGCAAGGCTTAGAGAAGATTTATGGGGAGTGAAATCGAGGTATCTTGTCACTGCAATCATCTGCAGTCACTGATAAGGACGCATGCGGCATTCACAGCTTTTGTGTATCATGTTTCAAAACTCCACATCACAGGGAATTGATGATTGTTCTTATCTTCTACTGTTTAAAGAGTTTCCTGAACAAATTAGAACATTGGTAGTGCTGTATGGCACGTGCTCAACACATTAAATAATCTTTTGAAATCAAGTACTTCAAGTCAGCACAACTGTAGATCAGAGGGAGGGCAAAACATTGGATCCACACTCTTTAAAGTTACACAATGCAGTGTATGTGACAGTAATGTTTCCTGTCCAAGTGTTGTTTCTGTGAAAGGCTGACTGAACCTCACTTATGGCACTGAGGTTTCAATAACAGTTTAAAATTGACAGTTTTAATGTGAGAAAAGACCTTGCTTTACACATGGGGAATTCCAGCACAATCTAGCAGAAAGAATGTAATCTGTACTTTAAGTCCATAAAAAAAATACTGTGCTAGTGTTCATTTTGAAATTGCAGAATAGAAAGGATGAAAACAGTATTTCAGTTACATATGCAAATGAATATAGAGATGGATGAATAAATAAAAACTCATTGCTTTTTATAAATATATTTCTTGCATTCTTGTCGCACACATAATGATGTATCGTATACATGATTAGAATTCCCCTTGCTGTCATTCAGATATCCTTATCTAATCATTCAGTCCATTGTTTGTTTTGATAGATTAATGACATTTAGGTACAGATATTCTCGCTGTCTATTGTTTCATTTTGAATAAACATACTTTCTGCAGACCAGTAATCTTTTTCTGATATGAAAAAAAAATAAATCGCAGAAGTATTTGTGTGAAAGAAAGATGCTTACTCCCAAGTATAGTTAGAATATTTTCTCTTGAGGTCTGTTGTAGCAAGATCAATATAAAATAAAAAAAGAAACATGGAAAAAAGCATGACTTTGGTGACTGTTTTTTTTTTAATCCTGTGAAGTATATGTAATGAACACTCTCTGGCTGTTCCGTCTCTCTGGCCCCAGGAGTCTCGCAGTTCCTTTCTGATGACAGGTTTGCACTGTTAATTCTAGCTCTCGCTGCAGCCCGGCAATTGGTCGCATATCTTTTTTTAATCGTAGGTTTTTCAAGGATGCGGTCAGCCGAAGCCGTCTGGAATGGGCCGGACCGCCCGCGGCATCTCGGACGTGTTCAACGCCCGCTTCCGGCCGTACAGCCCGGAGGAGCGGCCCACCACGGCAGCGGGCACCAGCCTGGACAGACTGGTAAGGGAAACAGGGGTGCTCGCACGAGGGCGGAGGGCTACACCCGTGAGTGAGTGACCCTGCCTCGGTGTAAACATTGTTAGTCACCGAGACGTTTCGCATGGGTTGACACTGTTGATTAAAGTGCGTGATTTGCTGTGGTAGCCATCCAGAGCAGGGAATTAATCCTTTGTGCCCATCTCGCAGTCACGCTTCGCTATTGAGTTGCCTGTCGTCATCCGTGCCGTGCGAGAGGGAGGGAGGGCTGAGCACTTCTAATATGCCCTCAACATGTCATACGGTTTCACAATGGAGATCTCTGCTGCCCAAAATGTACGGATATTACATGTAATTCCTCAGCTGTAAAAATCCTTTTATAACCCAGTCAAACATAAATCCATTTTGGTTTAATCACAAAACTCTTTACACAAACAATTATGGCACCTGAGTCTAGTGGTGATAGCTTCAGCATATATTACTCATTGCTAAAATATGCATTTACCATTGAGAAGCTCACTAGTACTGTTTTAATTGTATATCTCATTGTTACTTTTCGGTATGGATTTGTGGACATCAGGCTAATGAGGTTTACAGTTACCTGAGCTGGGTTACCAAAATCAACCCTGATATCAAGTCTAGTGTGTGGGGCAGGTCAGGGCACAGGGCACAATGTAACTGTGAGTCTACATAATATATATTTAACATCCAGGATGTTATATATAAATATCCCAGTGACATCATATGGGGCAATTTAATCACAGTGCTAATAAATCTCACCAAAACTAAAGTGAACCAAAGCCAACACAATCTGTAAGCTGTGACAAGGGCAGTAGTGCATATGACCGAATTGCCTGTTAATTGTTGATGGTGAGGAGACCTGAGATCACAGTTATTCCTCCAGGCTGTTTACTCAAGGGTGCAAGAGGCTGAGGTATTGATAAACAGTGAGATATGCTTACACTCAAAGAATTGTAAAAAGGGTGATTGCTGAGCACCATAAGTTTTTCAAATCCCATAGCTGTTTTATGTAATAGCAAGTAACTTATATTTATTAAAATATACCATTATATATACATATATAATTGATTTAATTAAAATCATTGAACAAGATATATAAAAAGCTATTCTCTAGGTATAATTAATTTCTGTCTTTCTCTACTGTGCTACTGCATTAGCCTTGTCAATGAAACCAATGTCTTTTCTGTTTTAATGCTGCTTCCCAGAGGATTGTATGGAGGACAATGCAACACAGCGTAAGCCTGCCATTCCTACTCTTAACCTCTCACCCATTTCTTTTCATGGTTTCCCCATCCCGCTCCACAACCTTGCCCAGTGGCTTTCCATTGCTGTCTCAAAGTAATGTGGAATTGATCTGGTAAAGCTGTCGTTGTGTTTGGTGCAGCATCGCATATGGCATCTGAAAGGGATTTAGTGTTGTCGCCTTTTTACTCCAGGGCCTTGTTTTTGAACTCGCATTAATGGCTGTAATGTATAAAAATGAGCTGATGGCGAAGGGGAGCCCAAACCACACTGACATCTCAGGAATATATGAATATCATTTAGATAAGGTTATGTGTCCTGCAGGTGTGATGTATTTTTAGCAGAGCAAAGTTTGCTCCTTTGGCTCTCCCTAAGTCTCCATTATACGCTTCTTATTTTTAATAAGATAATTCAGCACTGAAGACAAGGGTAGTCAGTGGTAGGCAGTCGAAAAACCATCAGTATAAAATGCAACTTCAGTCAGAGCAACAGAACTGTAATTATAATAAGAAAATACTGCTCCTTGTTCAGCCAGAATACTGTTATCACTGTAAGACTGCTGAACATATGGTTTGAAATAAAGAGGATGATGGACCACCTGATTAAATTTTGAAATAGTATGTGAGTGTGTGAGGATCAGGGCATGTCTTATGTCCTGAGCTTGGGATATCAATCATATGTGTGATCACATAAGGCAAAGCCTTCATGTACTTATATATCACATGCACAGTGTATCCATTTAGATTTTGAGATGTTACTGAATCTGCAGTCATATTGTATATCCTTTTCCTACTGCACTGCCAAATCTCTCATCGATAGATGTTTCATGCAGTAATTACTTTTAGATAAATACAGATTGTTTAGAATTACAATTCAGAACAGATATTGTAAGTAAACTGATTTTCAGTCACAACCATCATATATCTGATATAGTGCCATTTTTGGTAAGATTAAAAAAGATGCACATACAAAGAATAATATGTCCATACTTGAAAAATAATGCAGGTGATCTTTCAATAAAAAATCCACATTTGAGTTATTAGCAGCAAGCCATTCTATTTAGATAAGTCTTTGCTTCACAAAAAGCAGGAACACGATGACTTTGTTTCCCCCATTTCATTTTCCTCTGAAGGTCTGCGTCTTGTTAATTAGAATAATTACTGTTTAATATGGGGATGCAGGGGGAACATCTCAGTTGGCCACTGCCTAGTTAATCACTCTGTCTATTTGTATTTCCTCAGCTAATGCTGATTTTTTGTGGGAATATTGTTCATACGGTGGCTGATGCCTCTAGTTTGCTGTTCTTGTGAAGCGCCTGTCTGATTTATTTCATTAGCTAGTAAAATGGGTCAGCTCTGTGTGGTGTGGCTGCTGGTAGTTGCCAGCCTTCATCTCTGGAGATCCTCCCCATGCTTTTTGACCATTACCACCCAGACACAACTGAGGCCGGTGCATGTAGATGCAGCTAATGGAAGTCAACTCCTCGAGGACCGCAGTAGCCAAGTGATTCCTACATCCACGCAGCCGCAGCCTGCCCAGATGGCAGTGGAATAACGGCGGCTTCTTTCTCTCATAAACACACATCTAAAAAAGTCACTGGTAAGCCTGCTGGGAGATCATTATGAGCTGGAATAGAATGATGCAGATCTCTGCCAAAAAATGAAAAGGAGGAGGAGGGGTGGGGGATCAATCACACACTTTGTGGTTTGTCTTTTGCGTACCAGCAAACTTAGGTAAGTGTTACTTTTCTGGTGTTTACACAAAATGTTTAACCTAACTCACTAACTACTTTGCCCTGAAAAAAAAAATCACCGTTCAAATTTGTCAGTGAAAATTAAGGTCAGACCACAAAGTGGGAGTTCAGGATCTCCTGAAGGGGCTTTGGATGTGGAATCTGGAAAAAATAAGCAATACTGTAACTCACATATAGATTAACCCTTTTAGAAGATTATCCATTTAGAAGCAAATCTCCAGTATAGGCCAGAACAAGTGTGTTTGGTCTGCCAGCTACAGATTCCTTTATTGGAGGTGTCCGGTCAGGTGGCTCAAATGCATGGCAAATTTTTCAAGAACTTTCGAAGTTGACATGTAACAACTTCTGTGTGCTTAGATGTCTTCTTTGCGAGAGGAGCTTATCTGCTGACAAGTCACCTAAAATTTGAGTCAGGGGCAAAAAAATAAGCCTTTTAAAATGCCACAGTATATATATGGAGAAGCATTAAGTCGTCCTGGAGGCAACAAGCATGGTGCATTTCCTGTGCTTAGTTATTTTCATCATAGTGTACCTGACAGGAGCTGTAAATGTTCTGCACTTTCCTGTGAATCACAACAGAATAAATGAAAAGAGGAAAAGACATCACCTGTAGTATTGTCTTTTGGGAAATCTATGAAGCTTGCAGAGGTACATGCTGTTTTTTTTTCATCATTTCATCAGTTGATTTATTCTTCTCAGAAAATCCACAAATATAAGACAATGTGCTGTATATAGTATGTAAAGTATGTCTTATATGTCTTCCTAAAAGAAAACGGCAGTGTGTGTCACTAGTGCATGCATGTGGAACAATGATTCGCTAGTCTCACTTTCTTCCCCTTGTTCTTTTTGACAGTGTGATGTTGTGCTGTGAGCATTATTTGTTGTGTGGATGTATTTTTATTCTTCAGAACTTTCTGCTGCAAATCCACATTTAATATTTCATTTTAAGGATTCTGTTTACAAGACTGGGCAATTTCTTATTGTGTTACCATATGCTGAGTGTTTAGCTCAATGAAAAGAATGTAATGTAATGTTTGGAAATAGTCAATACAGTACTATGTATATATTTTATGCTGTATTATGAGCCAGATTGTGTGTAATTTCAGAGCAGTTAAGAATGTGGCGCTGTTGTAGGAACAATGACCAAAAAAGAGACAGATTCAGACACTACCTTGCAAATTAGAGCAAGGGAGCTTTGCTCTTTCTTTTGAAGGAGAATCACTTGCACGTTGTAACAGAAATACATTTCCTTCAATGCTGATTTCACAAATGTGACCCCTGTTAACACACGCAGCAGAACAGATATTCATTGATGTTAGTTTGACTGCAGAATTTAGCTTTCCATTGCAAGAGACATAAATCTAATAGAGCTGTTCATTCCCCTAGGGGATGGACTAAAATGTACCACTTGACAGGACAGTGAAGTAGACTATCAAAATGGAAATACTTCTGAGACTATGGAAAATTCCCAATGACAATCAATCATTCCATAGCTGGTAAGTGTGTGCCTGATAGAAAAGTTCAATTTATTGTACAACAAATTTCTCTCTTAAATTCCTCTTTTACTGTCCTTGGGCCTGTAGCACGTTTCCATGGTTCTCATTTGTCCACACACTCCCCCCCCCCTTACAAATCCCATTTTGAATGTGACAGCAGTGGAGACTCACCTAATGATCTCGTAGGAAGACTCAGGTGAACGCTGTGGTTCCTCTCGTGCCTCTCAGCACCTGATCTGATGTGCCGAGCAACAGCAGTTAACCTGTCAGCCTCCTCAGAGTACACAGCTGTCCTGTACACTGAAGGATAACAGGTGGTGTAATGGGGTTGGTGTCTTTCTATCCTTGCTTGTGTGTAATCTGCCACTGAAATATATCAAAAGCACGTTTTGTACCAAGAAAATGTCAATGCACGGCTGGAAATCCGCCGCCAAATCATACTAGCCCCTATTATTTTTATTTTTCAAAATTTGTTGAGGGCATGGTTCCTGTGTAACTTGTAGCTTGAATTGCCTAGACTTCTGTCTTACCATAGCCCTAGAATATTTTCATAAATAATTCATCCTTCTCCATCATTGATATTAACTATTCATCTGAGCTTAACGATATTCACAAAATGCCAAATGCATTTAAAGGACAACAATGGAAGCTCAGCAATATAGTAATTTAAAAATGACTGCGACATGTGCTTTGGGTTGAGCTGATGGTACACTGCTTTAAATGTGAAAGGTGCTCTGATTATGAGTACATTGATCAGATTACGGTTGTGCATTTGTGCCTGAATTCAACACGACAGTCCGTGTGTTGAGCAAACTGGTGGCCTCCTGGCTGAATCTCATTGCCATGGTCCATCTGCTGTGGCCAAACTGTCTCTTCTCGCCAAGTATGTAAATGTACCCATCATATACATATACCTCTATTGGCCTGTACACCAACACAATTCTTTATGTTTCTTTTTTATGGACAATGGGTAGATTGCCTCAACTCCTTTCCACAACTCATTGATTGCTGTCACTACTATCTGGGCTGTGTCTGATCTTATTTAAATTACTAGTTATGGGGATATTCTTGCTCACTGTCAATATTCTGCTGAAAATACTGAGGAATTTGGTAAACTTGATTTGCAGATGCACAGTCCTGACTGTTTTATTGTATGGGATCCCAGAATAAGCCCTGGGTTCCTCTTAGCTTAAGCAAGATCAACCCTGGTTTCAGCTGTAGGTGGATGCAATATACCAAACATGATGTATGAAGTCAAATTACTCAGTAAAAAGCTAAGTTCATCCAAAGACAAATCCCTTTCTAAATAAGAATCAACTGTCTCATTTTTGGAAGGGGGGAGGGCATGATATTGCACTTGATTATGCAGTGTGAAAGTGACATTGTGTAATTGAAGCAATCAGATTTCCATGAGTCATCCTAGCCTCAAAGGTATGAATCATTGTTGCTGTGTCAGTCGCCTGCAAAGGCTCTGACATAGTTTAGGAGGGATTTTATTGTCTTCTTGCTTCAGCTGCACAAAATCACTGCTTGCTTGAGCTGCCAGTAAAACAGTAGTCATTTTGGCTGTAGCAGCTCTACCTCACTCACTGTGCAGTATCCTGCAGCTCTTTGCCTGCATCCCTTGTATAGCCGCCTGAATTCCCAGTGGAAGCTCTTAGCTTCCAATGCCTCTTATCCCTGCTCACCTTTCTCTTGTTTGTACATAATCTGCTTAATTATTCATGCTTATTTGCGCCCTGTAGGATGTTAGCAAAACTTAGCTTTCCTTTGGTGAGGGTTTAATATCATGACTGGAATAGCCCGGGAACAGACACATTTGATCAGCGGTAGCATCAGCGCGCGTCGCTGCTACCAGAGGTGCGGGGGCCGGAATCGGCTGGCCCACCTCCTGTCACAGAGCGCTTCTGCATAATTGCCCGCCTCAACATCGCCATACAACGGCACAGATGTTCTTTGAAGAAGGGAGAATAAAGGCCCACCATTTTCAAAGACTAATGCTGTGTTTTCCACAGTGGTGTCATTAGAGGGCTGCTCTGTGATGTGCCTTTCACAAAGTATATGCAACTTCCCATTTGGTAGAATTCGTACAATATTTCTGTTCTGGGCTCCTTCTGTTCCCTCATCCGGTGCTTCCCTAAAGAGACAACTGGATTTTCCACGGTTAAATAATGTGCCTAAGTGTGTGTTGTTGCCATTCTAAAAATCTTTTGGAAAAAATAATAATGATCCAGTTCAAAAAGGTTGATTTTATGTATGGAATATCATTCAGAAAAACAGATTTTGTTACATATACATTCAATGTTTTAAAGGATAAATCAGATGAATTCAAAGGATGAAACTAAAATATGTAATACAATTGTGTTATATAAATGTGTTTATAAATACATAATTGGTCCAATATTTAATTTTACTGTCAGGTGAGTGCAGAATCGAAGCAAAAACTGGCTTTTAAAAGGCTGCCAACTAACTTGCTGGATTGGATTATTTGGATCATCAGTTTATAAATTGCTTCAGGTTACCGCCATTTGATCTGCAGTTATCCATTACCCTGCACTCTTGTGTGCATTTGGATTCCAGTCCCGACCCTCCTTTATAGCTGGAAATTAATTGTGCTTCTTGCTGATTACATTTGGGAAGTTGAACTCCTCTAGTTCTGGCGCCTCACATTAAAAGGGCAACTGGATAGCTCTTTTGGCACTATTAAAATGAAGGGGAAAAAATCAAGCTGCATTCTTTCATTAGAAGTGAGGCTCCGTCTCATAAGAGGAACGCCCATTGTTGCGTTCGCTGTATTAAAGCCAAATGAGCTGGAGCATTTCAAATATTCTGTTCATCATAACAATATCTGTCTCAACATTTCAGTCTCAGAACATGGCTGGAATTTTTTAAGTGATTAAAATGCTTTGAATTGCAGGCAGTTACAGTCTGTCAAAGTGGACATTCAGCCATCTGGTCCCTCTGTCATCATGTTTAAGATTTCCAGTGTGTTTTTATATGCGAATAATGTCCATATAAAGGCATATCTGATCCATTGAACACTTAGATATCACACAGTCTTATTTTCTTCAGGCATCAGGAATATGCCACTTCAGCACAAGGTTTATGATGTTTTATAGAACAGCCATCAACCATCAAAATGACTAACTAATGGCCCACATAATGATCACCATAAAAATGCTGTCTTTTGAAAATTTCCTTAGTGTAAAGGATTACCAGAAAATATTAAGAAAAACAGCTGATTTTTTCAATTAAATAACGCCTATATGAATACAAAAAATGCCGAAGGGTAAGGTGAGGACACAAAAAAGGAACAATAGATACAGCTACAGCACTTTTTTTCAGAGAAATCTTGAAACAGTTCCCCTGTAATTGGATTTCTAGAGAGTACTGCGCTCAAAAGAGTGCAGCCCTCTTCTTACAGAGGAGTTTGCCACATACATGTAGTAGCATGTCCATGTGCATTGCTACATATTATACATTAATAGACATACCACAAGATTTACATATTTGGATTATACTCACAAAGTAGATGTACAAAGAAAACATATGTGCATTCTGTATTTTGCAGATGCATTATATGCATTACGAAGCCTATCGAAGAACTGAGAGTCCATATATGGTTTGCTCCCAAAATGAATTTATTTTGGTGGTGACACAGGACAACATTGTACACACAGGACAGCATTGCATATAATATGTATATACTCAGTAAAGTCACTCAGATACCTGGGGAAGATTGACTACCACCACAACATGACACAGCTTCCAGTATAATAAATAAATAAATAAATCTAAGATTACTTTATAAGTTTTTTTTTTTTTTTTTGTCAAGGCACCAGGAAAGTCATTTCAAACTATCGAATTTATTTCATGAGAATTATTGTGGAGGGGAATTTTCCTAAACACTTACCAAAGATTTATGTGTACTTGCACAGCAGAGGGTTGTAAAAAAACATTAGTTAACAAATTTAATTTGCAGCATTAATGTGTAGCATTGGAATGAGTTCCGATTTCATCATTTTGGCTTTGTGCCAGAGGCCTTAGGAGAAACGCCCTGATTTTTGGCAATTTGTGGTCAACACACTGTTTTGTTATGTGTTATGCACATTGAAGAGTAAAGAGGAGGTTGGCAGGACCTCACTCTTGGTGCAACGCGTTCCTGGTCTCTATTTCCAACGTCTTGGCTCCTACAGCTGCCAATTGTAACCGCCTTGTAAAGACCAGGGTCATTTAAACCTCTGTGACATTCCTTCTGCTGGTTCAAGTTGCAGCCTAATGGAACCAAGTATTCGGATTTCCTCTCTTGCAGAAGTGGTTTTACCTTTTTTATCCCCTTAAAAACCACAATTACAGAGTGTCTTGGGAAAAAAAACAAATGAGTAATCTCATCCTTGTGTTTGCTTAAATTCCATAATATGGAGTCATGTTATTATGTAGATTCAGCAAATCTAACTATGTTGAACACGCCAAGTCCCTGAAACACACAGGAATCTTTTCATCACAATGGTAACTGTAATGATGTTAATGTCAGGCAGTTTTTTTTTCATCCTTGTGCTTATGAAGTGCAGATGAGGAACGGGAAGTGAGCCAGCTTTGCTTCATGGCGCAGTGTTCATTTATTGAACATTAATGCAGCGCAGCAAATACTGGCAATTATGGAAATAACCTCTTGACACACCAGTCACAAATAATACACAGAATCATAATGTGTTCAATCAGACTGTTTCAGCCACTAAATCAAATGCTTTAACATTCTGTGGCAGGAGAACTGCAATGAATGAAGTGCTCCTCATGAGCAAAATGCTTTTGTATTTGCCCTAATAAAAGTAATGAGTATGAATCAGACTTATTATTGGACTGCTAGTAATAGAATCTTATGCAATGAACAAAGGTACTGATTTTATGAGTATAATGGTGGCCTGTGTAGTGTTGAATCCCATTTGACTATGTTGATTGAGGTGATTGGATCAGAAAATAGAGGTGTTACCAAAATAAAGGAAACATCATCATAAAGCACCTTAATAGGGCATTGAGCCACTGCAGGCCACCATAACAGCTTCAGTGCACCTTGGCGTAGATTCTGCAAGTGTCAACTATATTGCAGGGATGTGGCACCATTCTTCAATGAGAATTTCCATCATTTGGTGTTTTGTTGATGGTGGTAAAAAACACTGTTTCAGGCACAGCTCCAGATTCCCCCATAACTCTGCTTTCGGCCACAGTTACGCCTAGTTCATTATGTGTTTCCCTCAGAGTTCCATGCCAGCTTCACCTTAGCCATTGTTCCTCATGCAACATCAGCAATTTGAGCAGTCTTTGTCCCTGAAGCTCCTGCCAAACGTGCTCCAACAATCACCCTTCTCTCAGTCATTGAGATCTCTTCTTCTAGTTACGGTAGCCAAAATAATGGTCAGGTAGGTCTGCCCAGCATGTTTATGTATGACACTATGATGGGATGTTAGCTGCTTCATTAACTCACACCTTTAACTAACACCACACGTTTGTGGAAGCAAATGCTTTCAAAATACTCTGTACCCCTCATTTACTCTAGTGTTCCCTTTATTTTGGCAATTACCTGTATGATGTACCTGCACTCTGTGGTAACGGTGACAGTGAGTTTAGAAAATGCAAGAATAACATATTATGTAACAAATCACTTATAGAACATCACTTATTGTGATGAAGAAAACAGCCAGAATTATTTAGTCTCAGACCTTTATAAATCTGCTGATATCTCACCGTCCAGTTCTCTCCTAAACTCCTGCTGCAACATAGGTGTGAACTATAATTGTATGGTGTCAAATTATATGGCTCACACATTGATTTTCAAATCTCAAATTGATGGAATGATAAATTATATATGAAATAACTCAGTATGTAATTATTCACAGAAGGGATGATATAAACAAACACGATGTGCAAACATTAAAATGTATATATTAACCCAGTTATAAGTGGGTGGAATTACTCATTTATAAGCCGGTACATTTTCCCTTATTGAGGAAAATAAATATGAAAACATTAGAAACCAAACAGAAACCAATAATAAAATGTGTACGTTCCCTATGTCACAACATGCAGCTTTGTTAATGCAGCCGACGCTGTTATTTAAAACAGCTTGATAAATTAATTTAACATAATTGCACTTTGCAACTCCCACCATCACCGGAATTGAGAGAGGGGAGCGTGAGGACGCATTCTAATGCCCCCTGCTCTTTCCCATGGTTTATCATTATCATATCTGCAGAAACGCCTCCGTGTCCCAGGGCAAAGACCATGAGGGAAATTACCCCGCTTGCAATGCCGCGCGTGTCCTGGGGAAGCAAATCCATTCATTAATCCCTGTCAACAAACCCGGTGGTGTTCCTTTATTCCTCCCTTTGTAGATCGACCTATCTCCTTTTCTTGAACTCTCGTCTTTGCCACAGGGACCGGGGCATGCTCGCTGGTTTTCCCTTCACGGTAATCCTCTCTTTAACTTTCGATCTTTTCAGCTTTTTTTTTCTTTATATCTACTCGGAGGTGAACTTTCCATCGCCTTGGCCTCCAGTGCATTTTAGGTAAGACGTGCAACGATACGGCAAGAGGAGTGTGACTCCTCTGACTCAAGGAATCAGTTGTGATTTCCTGTTCCAGGGCTCCATTGACTGAGTGATGTCCAGGTGTTATGTGTTATCCGGCATAGAGTGAGTTTCTCATCATCCCAGTCAATACTGAGGTGTTTTTGACACACACATGAGGTGCGGTGACAGTCCGATCACCCGGATTTTTGATGTCTGAGATGTTCACATCATTTTCTGGAAAGCATGACGGAAAACAGGGTATGGACATGCTGACATCAGCCAGATTTACCCGTTTCAACGTAATTTGATATTTTGATAAAATGATAGCATATGGGTACTAAATTCACTACATGCAGATACTGTCCACTGAAATTTACCTTTGGGTGCCAAATTGTGGAATATTAATGTTACAATGAAGTATTTCTAAAATTATGTTTTCCTTCATCTGGAGTTGACATCGTACTTTGACTTTTGACCTTGAGTTTTACTGACATATTTGAAAGATGAAGATGTGTGAAGTTTTGAAGGTGGAAGGAATAATCGCTGGTTTTCGGTCCTAACATTTTTTCTTGCTTTAAAGTTCTCTGTTCTGCATCTGTCCCCCCCTGAAGAGACAAACTGGCTCAAGTCGTCTCACGCAAAGAACATTTGAATTAAACTGTGTTTAAGACTCAGTGAACTTATGTTCCTGAAAGCCCCATTTGAGGTCTCCCTCTCACTAAGTGTTGGTGCCTGGAGAACACATGTTTCCACTTCTCCACAGTGGAGATTACGGCATTCACTCAGCATGGTACCAGATGCAGTGGCTGTTGCTGAAGGGAGCTGAGGCTCATCTGCATTGCAGCAGCTGGCTACTGTGAGCCTCTTTCAGTTTACATAGTTGCTTCGCAAACACATGGTTTCATTTATCCTCTTCATTGTAAATCAAGCAATTCTTGGAATGTGCTGTCTTATTTTGACCGGCAAGTTCAAGCCATGCATCCCTTTTCAGCTAGTTAGCTCATTTATTACATGCTTACATATTTCCCACCTCATCCACTCTTCCTCTCATTTTTTTTAGATGGAAACATTTATCTGGTTGCTTTTCAGTTAACAGATTTCATCCAGTCACTGGCTGGCTAGCTAGCTACTGACAGTATGCAAAAAAGGGAAAACCATTATGGTTTGCACAAAGAATACATTTAAAGGTGCCCATCATCTGACTTCACTGGTTTCCCTTTTTTGAAATGCATAATGTTGAACCTTAATAGTGTGCAGCACAAGCTTTCTGTCATCTGACTGTACCTGGTACTGTTATGAAGAACATGTTGTGAAGCAATCATGCTCTTTCGAACTCATGCATTAAGCCAAACTTTTTACAAGCTATAGGTATGAAAAGGATAGTCACACTCACACTGTTTGTTCTGAGTACAGGGAGCTGGTCTAGCATAGCATACTTTAATGTGGCCAAAGGGAAAGCAGCATAAGAATCACCCTGACAGACATAAGGTTGCCCTGTATTCACTCAGATAGGGTCTTGACACTGTTGATTCCTTGAATTTCTAGAGTAAATGCTAATATTACTGTACATCACAGTGACCTCCCTTCTGCCGTGTACATCCTCAACTGCATGCAGATGGTGCCAGTACTCATAAATATTTACAGTAACCGTATGGTGAGGGAGACAGGATAATGTCATATACTGTAGTGCACTTGGTAGTGTTTTACTTTTATTATACTTCAGCTAACCTGCTAGGCTGGCTGTGTTTCATTTAAGCTGTGGGATGTGTTTTAATGCCTGTCTTTTTTAAACAAAGGAAAATAAATTACTCCCACACAGCTTCATTTATAAGATATGGGAGACACCATGAGTATCGAGCTGTAAACGTAGACCCATAGATTATCTAAAAGAACCACAGGTTGATACAAGAGAGTGAATAGATGAGCCTTATCTTTTTCATTCTTCTTTTTCCACTTATTCATTGAATTATATTGGTTTCATATGCCACGTATGCTTTTCAAGCCAAAATACGACTATTTCATCTCTCACTTCAACTAAATTGTGTTATATTATCACTAGTTGTGAACAGATAAAGTATTGTGTCAGCTTACTTATTTTTAAATATACATCATTTGGGCATTAATGTAATCTCCATATCATTTTATTAACAAATAATAACCTCATTAAAACAGCAAATACGTACATTAAAGAAACATGATTATACAAAATGCATAATGACTTCATAAATGAGAAAACACTGGCATTGTTTTCCAGACAGCACTGAGGTAGACAGCAGACCTGCATGTTTCTACAAGCTGCGCTCTGTGCTGGAGAGTACAAGGGAAGTGCTGTGTACAGTACCCTGGGACACCATTCAGATCGGCCAGCAAACATAAAGGGGCAAGGCATTAGGCGGCTTGCTGTGTTCAACAGGATTTGCTGCAGTATTCAAGGGAGGGTTCCACATAATTCCCTTTCTGATGACGACCACCGACAATCACCAGCTGAGCCCCTGTATAGAGAGATATGCCGCGCAGGGTTACAGAATACATACAAATACACATATGAAAGCATGCCGTTGTCCGTAAGATCCATTACGTTGTTTTCAGCTTTTTCCTCAGAATTGAAATTGTGCCACTGCCTAGCACTCAGAGAATCTCAGACTCACCATCTAATCAAGCTTTCCTCTCTGTAGGATTAGAGTAGAGTGTTCTGCACTGTTTCATTAATAAAACCAGTAATACACAGCTCTTTCTCTTTCTCAGAATCGGAAAACACCACTGCAGTAAAAGTCATCAGATCATTCGTGGAGTGCATAGTCCAAAAGAAGCTTTTTTTTTTTTTTTTTTTTTGCTGAAGAGCAGGTATTTTATTTTCATATGTGAGCATTAGCATCTTGTTCTGACTCTTAATTTTGTACCTCTTTAATGCTTTTCCCCCTTTATGCAACTCTAGATGGAGCTGCTAAGTGGACATTAAGCGCATCTCACTGTGACCACATGTGCATTCATGCAGGAGTTCTCAATCCTCCAGTGCATTCACATCCAGTCAACGGCTATTTTTTGGACTATTTTTCAGCACCAATAGGAGGATGTGTAACTCCACTGATGTCATCGAATGAGGTGCCTGAGAGTGAGGGGAATCTGGCAGCCTCTATCCCCAACAGAAAGAAATCACTCTATTCTGCCACTGCGGGTTCCAGGCAGATGACATGGCCATTTTCCCCCAGGCTGTCAGGCTCAGCCTTCACTCAAGATGAGTGTCTTGCTAACTGAGCCACCCAGGAGCCCCCAGGTTTTAATCTTTTTTCTGCTAGTGGTTTTTTAGAATATAGTCCTCCTATCAAACTAAGATGCTGTTTTTAAACCATTTGCACATCAGTGTTAAACAGAACAATTAATTATGATTTCTTTTAGCTTCCACTCATAGATTAATTATTGCCTAGCAGTCCATTGTACATTTTTAACAGACTAAACAGAATACAGTAAAATAACATTATTTAATAATTAAACATTAATACAGATAACATAATTATGTAATTTATGAAATAATTTTCATGAAAAATGAAACTTGACTTGAATGTAAATGGTGTTATGCGATGAAATTATTCTCTTTTTTCTCAAATTCTGCCTGATCTATTGTACTCCTAACAATTTGTGCCATTAATCCCATCAGGACAAACAATTTTGCCATTAAGGAGGCCAGCTTCTGGCAGAAAAAAAAGCATTGTTACTCTTCATATCTGTCAATACATTCATGAGGACAAGTGGCCCATTGAAGCTGGTCCCCTGATTTCCCCTGGTGACCTGAGACAACCGCAGCTGGGTGGGACATGATTGCCCTGTTCCTCCGAACAGCGTAGGGCATTCTTCAAATCAGCTCCTCATTCACCAAACTCCCGAGCCATTGCCTGGAGCAAATCACAACCACAAACTTTAAACCATTTAATCAATATCATTTCATTTCTCTCTAGCTGAGGTCTACTGTTTGATAAATTAAGCGCACTATGATGAACCATATCGCCTCACTGCATAGTTGCCCAGAGACCGAGCCCCACAGCAGCCGATGTGAAAGGGGTCATTGCAAATAAACTGAAAAAGCATTACACCTTGTAACCTACTGCAACAATGAAAAACTGTGAATCAGAGAGCTAGAGAAAGACTTCAAAAGCGACCTATGTTTGGAGCCATTCCTACCCCCCTCTCTGCTGTTGATAAGCTAAACGAAAGTAAATAAACAGGAAGCTAAAACCATGGGGGTGTTTGCAACAGACCTAGCTTAGCTTGCATGGCATCAAGACAGGATTACTGAAATCACAACACCCATGAGATGACCACATGGTCCCGCATGGTATTCGCAATTACAAAGACCTTTTTGAAACATTGACTCGTGGTTCAGTGAAATCTATGCCAAATGCAGTGCTTGTTTCTGTGACATTTGTTTGATGCTCATTTAAACAAGGAATGTCCTGGATGAGCAGACGTTAACTGTTTTGGAATATATTTAAAAAGTAAGGTTGCAGCACCCATTTTATCAAATGTCTTTTATTTATTTAGAGGTTTTCTATTTTTTTTTCTGTTGGAATACATCTCAATGTTGTCCCTTTTCCACTGTCCCATTTGAGTAGAGCCAGGGCCATGCTGACCGTAGCCCTGTTGACACGACTCCATGTCCATTCCTGTTAGGCAGAAAAAAACTTCACTTTTTGTATACGTTGTAAATTGTCATTGCTAGCCAACACTGTTACAGGCTGCAGCTTGTCATCTGCTATCTACACATGAGATCACACACACACACACACACACACACACCCACACACACACACACACACACACACACACACACTAGATTACTTAAATATCTCAGACCGTAGCTAACCTATCTACCTGCAAGATTTGCAGGTGTTGTGTTCAAATTCATTTTCTGTCAATCAAGAGTTGCTACAACTACGAAGCTTGATCAACTTTGAAGACGGCTAAAAAGAGAAGTTAGCAGCTAGCTAAAAAGCCTACTATCTAGCAAACAACCTGTTTTGACTACCAGGTTACCTTATGGTAATCCTCACTTGTAAGTCGCTTTGGATAAAAGCGTCTGACAAATGAATAAATGTAAATGATAAAGCAGCATAAATTTACACAAGCATGCTTATTATTACATTATCAGCATTTAGTAGATGCTCTTATCCAGTGCAACTTACATGAGTTACAGTTTTTCACAATGTTATCTGTTTAAACAGCTGGATATTTACTGAGGTAGCTATGGGTTAAGTACCTCACCCAAGGGTACAGCAGCAGTACCCCAGCAGGGAATTGAACCAGCAACCTTTCAGTTACAAGTCCTGCTCCTTAACCACTATGCTACACTGCTTATGGAAAATCAGTAGAAATGATGTTCCTGTTCTGCTGTAAATTGCACCTGTATACTTCTGAGGTTTGAAGATGGAGGGGGTGAGAAAAACAAAGCTGAACACCAGTGATGTACGGATGTTATCATGCCCCCTTCTACGGTACAATATGTGCTCTTTGGTATTGCAACAGTTTTTTGTAATAATGAGAATCAGCTGTTGGGATTTCATAATTTAATGTAATTTATTTACAGCATTTGTATAAGGTCAATGCTTTCAAATGTGATGTATTTTATAGAATGAAATATTGTATGTGTGTAGTACTTGGTTGTATACAACCACTTCCCTTCATAGTAACATTTTCGTTATTTGAGGAAGCTTTGTCGGGACTTAATGCAACATTTCTAGAATGTCCTCTCCTTTTTACTATCCATCTGGGTGAAATTAGACTATGTATGACAATGAACAGATTTTCCTGTGATGGAACGTGAACCGCAAATTGCACCTCAGAGAATGAGGCTATTAACAGGTAATTATGCAGCCGTTGAAACAACTCTATTTCAGCTATTGCAGGTTTCATAGAGATCTTACATGGTGAGGAACAAACGGATACTTTATATAAGGATTTGAATTGTTTTGAATTGAATTTCAAAAGTAAGTGCTTTAAATCAGCAAATTCAGCAAAAACAGGGGAAAGTGTTATCTGTGCTCCCGCACGTAAGTCATTTTAAACTAAAAATGGCAAATAAACAATTGATCCATATGTTTAGAATGCAGCTCTTTTAAAAATCGTTTATTTGGGGCTTTTTGCACATAACTGATCATTTCTTGGCAGTACTGAGCCTCACAGAGGGCTACGTTGTCATAAAATGCCAAGTGAGAATGTCCTGGATAGCTCACACTTCAAGGCATTTTTATGGCCCTTCAGTTGAGTGTTTGGCCCTGAGTGTTTTTAATAAATGGGACTCGGTTAGCGCAGATGAGTGTAGGACTGTTAAGACTGACATGTGATGAAATCCCAGGTGTGGGTCTCTTGATTATTGAAATAACCCAGGCTGTTCACTTTACAATCTTCTTGTCTTGTAAATGGATGTGTGACTGTCTTCTACCAGCTGCACACTGTCAAGAGTGTCGAGCAGCGGCAGTAAGAGCGCAGGAGGTGCCCTTACTGCAGCATAATGAAAACAGAAGAAGAGATTCAAGGTTGATGATTATGGAGTTGAGCATTTTCACCCCTTGGTTTTTCACTAAATCATATTTGTATTAATGTCTAAATGCTTTGTTTTTACCCCAGTTTTAAGACTCAAAGGGGATTCAAAATGATAAAGGCATTGCTGTGGCGATGCCTTTATGCCGTTAGCGTTTGGCTGTGGTTTAAGATGTCACTGTGGTAAAGTCACTTGTGGAAAGTAAGTCATTTTTGTGGAATGGCAAATCCGAGGCATTTGGTGGGCTTTTTTCCCCATTCATTTGGGATTCTGCAGTTGCTGGAAAGGGAAAATTGAAATCTCTTGGGTTTGGCTTAGATCCTTGGCAGATCGCAAACCACAGAGGTGGGGGTGGCATAGCGGGAAAAATGAGTGTGGTTTGTTTTTGTACATCGCTGTAGACAGAACAACCGGCCACATGGGGCAACTGGCCACGCAGGGCAAAATAATATTAGATGCCGCCGTCCAGCAACTGTAAGAAAAACAATCATTTTAGGTGGGGCAAAATATGCGGTGCAGTTTCCCATTTTACACAAGGCTACGCAGCAGTTCCTCCATGGCCCACTTGTCTGGACTGACAAATGACCTCTTACAGGAAAGGCATCTGGAAACTGCCATTTACATAGCTGTATATATTTTCATAACATTTTAATGCTTACAGTTCTTTTCCACATTTTAACATATGAAATGCCTTCTGCAAACATGGCCCCATCCAGGGATCATATGAGAGCGCTTCATGGTGAATAGCCCGATTATTTGCAAAAGCAGAGGTACTTGAGAAAACTGAACAGGAGGATAGTACTTGCAGAGATACTTACACACCAGACTGTTCTGTTATTCCTTATCAGATTTATCCCCTTGGAAAGCTTTGAGGGAATGGTGCAGGGTTGGGTTTGTGTGTAGTTTATGAGCACAGTGTGGAACCAGGCAGGCACAGATGAAAATGATCACCCAAGATGGGGGTCTCCTGCTGAAGTGTAGAAACACTGACTTTCAGGGAGGGTATGCTTATGTGTGAAGGGACTCCCCCTGGACCATGTTACCAACTGCTGATGCTGGGCGGCCATCTGACTGTAGCCTCCATCTTCAGGGATTGTAACCTACAAAGGCAATCCCTGACCCTCTGCTACAGCCCCCTTGTGTCACTCTGAGCTGTGACTCATAGCTCACCTCTGCACGGTGCCGATGTCAGGTGATAACATGTGACACTGTTCACAGGTCCCCAGTGCTACCATTATCACCTCCAGTGGCACGGAACTGACAATGGAACAACTCTACAGGGGATGTTCTAATGATGTCAGAACCACCCATTCAGTTAGGATCTTCTTCAGTTATAAATAACTTTTGAGTTTTCTCATATATGTGTATGCAGTGTACCGTATATATGTATGACTTTATTCATTACACCAATAGAAAGAACAGGAACAAAATTTGATGCAACAGAAAACAATGTACTTGTTGGATCTTTTTTGTCTGCTACTTGTCTATGTAATGTTTTTACATTAACACACACTCATAGGTATGCACAGTGTTTTGATTTCTGAAAGATTAATTTGACTACAGGAGAGAGCAGAACAGAAATTGACGCATTTCAACTTCTGTGATTTTCTGTAAAAATTGATTAATTAGTGATAGTTTGCAACATTACACGTATTCTGTTGTGGTGACATTCAATTCTGAACACATTCACATTATACATTGTAACACAAGCAACACCTTATTACCTCTGCTTTTTGTATGAATGTTTTTTGGGTTTTTTTTGTATGGTGTATCTTTATGAAGGGTACAGTGAAAGCCTTCAGGATTTGTTCCAATCAAGCAGAGAACCAGAGTCTAAATCTTTTCACATGTTCATCTCACTCTCACATCAAAATTATGTGCAAATTGTTCCCTCATAACAATTGATGTAGATGACCTTTCGTAAACCTGCTTGGCCTAATATAGAATTATTCACGAAAATGTCAGGATCAGAAGTGTATTTCCTTGTGGTTTGGTCACATATACAATGCTCATGGAAACTCAAAGTAACCTCTTTTTCCCTGTATCCTTTGTACATCCACAAGATTTTCAATACATGTGACCGCACTTTCAATATGCAAGGCAATTATACAATCAAAACATTGCATGGAACAGTATTTGGCAGCAGGCAGTCGAAGATGGTTTGCTAGAAAGCCATGACACTTATAATGAGTGTGTATTCTCCGCACTCTGATTACCAGCGTGAGTCTCAGTTGTTCGTCTGACAGTCTGCAGTCTCCAGACATAAGGAGCTGCCTCTCGCTGCAGTGTAGGCTGTTTCCCTGCACCCAGAAAAAAAAAAAACAGTGAGTTTCCATCCTCCACCCAGCAATCCACCCCCTTCTGATCTATGAGCCATGCCTCCTCTAATTGTAGGAGCCTCAGAAATGACAGGCACAAAGGTGATGCTGTCGAAACTAACTGGGGCACTTGTCACACACAGCTGGCGCTCTCGCCGCATGCTATAGAAAGAGTGTGTTACTATTTTTTCTTCTTTTTACCCAAGACCGATCCTTGCCACATGGAGAAAGCCTGCCATAGGTGCACCACCACACAAGGCCAGATTCAGACTAACCACAATGAGGGCTGTCTTCAACTTTGAGTTAAGACGCGTGGTAGAATTTAATAAATATATTAAGGCATATTAATGTCCTTCTTCTCCTTGCCAATTGCTCTTTGCTGAGGGATGGCCACAGGAGATGAAAGATATCTTTCACCAAAATTAAACTTTTAATACTTGTGCAGAAGACATGGGACATTGATGTTCCTCTGTCTTGAGATGCAGTCTAGGTTGAGCTTTACTGAGTGCATGGTTATGCTGGGCAGGATGTCAGACATAAACAGGAAGTAAAGGTCTACTTCTAGGGTTTTGTTGTTGTTACTAGTGCTAATGCTTTTGCATCTGGGATTACAGTATGGAATTTTAGGAGTTAGAATAACTGGCTCAAACCAATGTTCCTCTCAAAAACTAGTGAAACAATGAAGAATCCTGGCAGTCCTCCAAAACCATTCAAGGGTCCATATATTTCCTCAAATAATTTCTTAAATGTACATACATTAGCAACCACTGAAAGAAAAAAAAATGCAGTGAAAAAACTTGCTTAGGGATAAAGGGCAGTATGGTTAGATTGACTGAAGGCCGTTTTGTTGAGCTCACCATGTTAGCCTGTTTCTCTGGTAGATATACGGCTGTGGGGTATGGTGGGAATAACTGGGAATACATTGCAGCCTGTGTTGCGCTGTCACACCAGTGTCATGAGCTACTGAGCGTGTGCTCTGAGTGACATCCTGGGAGCTTTCATTAGCACATCCTGCTTGTCTTTTCCATTACTGTGGGTGGGTGCAGTTGAGACAGTGTTCTACCTGGGGCAGCAAGGGACCAGAACTTCTTTCAGACAGAATGATAGATATCCTTTGGGCTTCGTTTTTACAAAGGGTGTTTGAACTCAGTTCGCTTGTCAAGTTCTATTCAAATAGATTATACATAATGTGGTGTATGCATGAAAATACCCTGCCCTCAGGTTTGTTATTTGTCACCTTATTAACAAGCAGTTTGTATGAAATATACCCCAGGTCTTTCTGCATACCAAAGGGAAACAGCCATGACAGGACCATACAGTACATCATTTTAATATAATTGCGAATTGACAAACATAAATGTTGTAACTGATCCATTCTGCATCACTAAGAGCAAAGTTTCTGAAGATGGAAACATCTACCGTCTTTTTTAAGAAACAAGGTGCTCTTGTAGTATGCCCACAATTAAACTCTACTGTGTAATGTTAGTAGTCTGTCAAATAGACAGATGTCACAAAAACCAGTTTGTTTGCTAGCTCACTCACTGGCCAGGAATAGCTTTGTATCGTGAACTTTGTCTCATGAAATGATCTTCTCCTAGTACATAATATTGTATATGTGCTTACTAGATCCCCTTACCTTGGGCAAACCTGAACCCTTTATTTCACAGAATCATTACAGAATTTTGTTCAAATGAATAAAATGAATAAAAGTTTTAATTCACTGAAAAATCTTTCTATAAATTATATATTTCTGTATATTCTAAAGTTTCTTTCCATTTTCCTATAAGCAGTAAAATACACACAACTGTTCAACATAATATAAATTTTGTGTGAATTTCAATTACTGCAGCCAATACTCTATATCAATTGTATTATAAATATCATATTCTGTGTAAATGTCATGATTGCATTAACAATTTTTCACACAACATTCTTGAGTTGAGCTTGAGTTTTTAACGGTATTTTTCCGAAACTATTTTGATAGTTTCCTTCACACTGTCAGTGCAAAAGAGTGAAAGCAGACAGGTCACCCAATCTAAACTGATGGGGGAAACAGACTTTGTGTGGAGACTGAGAAACAGGACCTGTACAGATCAGGAGCCCCCACGGGACCTAAAGATAGTGTTTTCCAAATTAGCATTCAAATATTTCTGAATTTAATCCATTCTGGGGGAAAACACATGCTGCCAAAAATAATCTTTGCTTCGCTGCTGTCATCAGTGGTTAGCATGTTAGCTATAGATATACTGCAGACTAGATATACTTATGTGTGAATGCACAGGGCTCTGCTTTGAATTCATATTTCAGCGGAATCCAAATAAATCCAGGCATATTAATGTCCTTCTTCTCCTAGCCAATTGCTCTTTGCTGAGGGATGGCCACAGGAGATGAAAGATATCTTTCACCAAAATTAAACTTTTAATACTTGTGCAGAAGACATGGGACATTGATGTTCCTCTGTCTTGAGATGCAGTCTAGGTTGAGCTTTACTGAGTGCATGGTTATGCTGGGCAGGATGTCAGACATAAACAGGAAGTAAAGGTCTACTTCTAGGGTTTTGTTGTTGTTACTAGTGCTAATGCTTTTGCATCTGGGATTACAATATGGAATTTTAGGAGTTAGAATAACTGGCTCAAACCTCTCAAAAACTAGTGAAACAATGAAGAGTCCTGGCAGTCCTCCAAAACCATTCAAGGGTCCATATATTTCCTCAAAGACATCAGGCGTGTCCTGTCATGGGTTACACCGAGTTTAGCTGATATGCAGTGTAGAGGTATGGCTTTGCAAAATTTCAGACATCTTATTTCCATCAGAAAAGAAATTGTGTTCCATCGCTTGGTTTACCCATGAAGGAGATGCAGGACAAACACCTGAGATGCAAAATCTCCTTTTATGCCTACCTTTGTAATGTACACCAAACAGTTGGTGGAACTCACACAGGTCCCTCCCAACAACAACAAACAAAGGCAATAAACAACCAAAAATTGCCATTATTGAAAGAAAAATGAGCCCTTGTTTTAAGCTCTCTCCACAACCTTTGACACAGTGAAGACTGTCAATGTTAAACAAAGCAAACAGTGACTCTTTCCTCCTTGAAACCAATCACCGGACTCAACAGGCTGAATGTGAGGTAAACTGAGAGCAATTAAAACTCAAGACAGGAAATGACATCACCACCTGAATCACTGTGACTGCATATAAAAAGACACATAAAAATGCTTACCATGAGATTGTCTGACTAGATAAGAGCCTGCCTTCCCTCAGTAGGTATGACCTTACAAAAACTTGTGCTTTTTTCTTTATTAATATTTGGTAGAGTATATACAATGTACTTACGAAGAAAATGGGCAAACTGTGATTTTGAAAAGCTTATGAGCTGTCAAGGTCAATCTTCTCTTAGTACCATAAAGTCATTCAAACTGTAGACCTGAAGCATGGTAGTTTATTTGACCTGACACCAGTTTCCAGGTAACTTAAATACTGCTTCCCTTTTCTTTTTAAAATGTTGTCCATAAAGATGATTTTTCATGTCACTGTGTCCCATAGCTTTTATTTAGTGTGCAGGAAAGAAAACAAACTTCTTTGATGTGTCTGTAGTATTCTGTAGGGGGAGATATATACAGAGATATACACACACACACACACACACACACACACACACACACACACACACAGTATATACAAAGCAGAACCCTGGGGAAAACATTGCTGTGGATAAACAACTAGTCCAATCCTGAGGGGGACTATCCCTTTAGGCAGCAGTATAAGCCAAGTAAACAGCCAATGCATGGCAGAGAAATGTGCATAACCTCTCGTGCTGGATCCAGCTATGTGTGGAATATGCAATCCGGGCAATATGCAACTGTACTGATGGCACAGAACAGAAGCCAGAGGCATGTGATTGTTTATAGGGAGAAATATACTGGGAGCACTCACACCGAAAAAAAAGAGTCTTCTCTCTGTAAAGTTGTGACCTCTGGGGACTAATAGGCTTAGCTACGCTAGAGTTGACCCCTCTTTTCAACAAGTTTGCAATTTCCAGCATGAATAATAGATGCGTTGCAGCAACTCAAAGGAAGATTCTTACCGCTCCCTTTTATGCGAGTGCTACACCTCTGGGATGAGACTACGCTGTGTGTACACACACGTGCCCAAATGACTCTGGCACTCGACGGCTGTTCTACAACACATCAGAGCTCACGCATAAAGCTCAGAGGCAGCCAGCAGCCAAAGTCGTTATTCTCAGTCATTATAAAAATGAGTGATACATAAAAATAACATCTTGCTCCTACCGATAATGGTAGTCACACCGTCATTGCAGGAGAAAAAGGTCTTGTTTTATACAACATTGTTGAGCTTATAAATAACAAAGTAGCCTATAAAATTCTTAATAGCACCAATAATGTATCCCACTCATCCAGGGAGCAGAAGCTGCTCTCCATAGCCCATGTTCATCCAGGGAGCCAATGCCCAGGATAATCTTGTGAGTGAACAGCAATGTAGTCATTGTTTACTTGATTTATGATCATTTTCAAGTAGTCATTACTCCATGAAACATTTATATGCCAGGGGTAATATATTTTATTAACTCTCCACCTGCTTAAAAGCAGATATGGCCAGGTGTTAAATATTAACAGTAATACAGTAATACAGTGACATGTCCTCTTTTGCATCACATTACTGACATACCAGTCTGGAAAAGCAGCATTTTTGTCAATTTTACTATTTATCAAGGCAAATGTCAGTATGGCTGGGAACCTTACCCATACACTTCTGTGCATTGTATTGTAGCTCCATCAGGTTTAGGGTCTTATTAAACTTTTATACAAATGCCCAAACCGTTTTTTTTTTTTTTTTTTTTATGGAGGAGGCAGCTTTGTTTCAGATCAATTAACCCCAGCAGCATGACATATTTTGTGTTTTCCCCATGTGTACCAGAGCTACAGTAGTATGAGAGCTACAGTAGTATGTAGGTACTACTGTTATTTCACTAATTCATGAAAAAATTTCTGAGAGCTGAATGTCACAGACAAGGGTGGGAAGTGCACCATCATACCAGGGATCTAGTCATGCACGCCTGTGGAATCAGCCATTATTCAGTCTCTCAAAGTAGGTCAGGCTGATTTTAGGGAGACAAACACCTGGCAGAGAGAATGTAAAGTTATGAACTGACATCCTGAATCATGGAAATCCCTGAGGCTAAACTGCATGAAATGACACATGATGACATGTTATCCATTGAAGCCATACTGACATGCTATCTTCTTTATTTAGGTAGTTGTTTTTAGCGGATTATTTTGGAGCAATATGACAGTGGATTGGCAGGATGCTATATTGATGTTTGTGTTATGCAGTGCCAAGTAATGCATCTGAAAGCATGTTGCAGCTCTGAAGTGGTAAGGTAGCATGTGTGAGGCTGGTAGTTTAAGGGTTTTTTTGGTAAGTAGTTTAAAGTTAGTAGGTAAGGTAAACTGAATTTACTTTCCTGTCTGTGACATTGGAGTTCAACTCTGCAAAAGCCTCCTTGTCCTCAGAACTCATTATGTTTGGTCTCTCTACGGCATTCAATGCAGTTCAGTTCCTTTTGACAACCTTGTCTGCATTGGGCATCTCAGGCAATGCTCACAAATGGTTCCCTTCATAACTTTCTGAACACTCCTTTCAAGTAACCTGGAGGGCTCTGTCTCAAAGTCCCACAGCCTTACCACAGAAGTCCCCCAAGGCTCTGTTCCTGCTCCCCTTCTGTTTTCTTTATATACAACATCCCTTGGCTCAATAACCCCCCATGGATTCTCTTACCACTACTACATTGATGATGCACAGCTTTTTCTCTTCTTCCTACCCACTAGTGCCTCATGCATCAAAGCTTGCCTCAATGACATTTCAAACTGGATTATCGATTGGCATGAAAAAAATTAACCTTGCCAAAACTGAGCCACTCTATATATCTGCTGCATCCTCCCCCTTCAAGGATCTCTCCGTTATCCTTGGTAACAAGATGGTGTCTGTATCCCAGACTGCCAAGAGTCTTGGTGTAGTCCTGGATAACAGACTGACCTTTACTGAAAAAAAATGAGTTGCCCAGAGATGCCAAATCTTTCCTTACAATATTCTTAAAATCTGTCAGTTTCTCACTATATATGCTATTGAGTTCATTGTCCAAGCCCTTGTGCTGTCCTGACTCGACTGCTGCAACTCTTTGCCAGTCTCACAGCAAGTGCCATCACACCCTTCTAACATATACAGAATGCTGCCTCTCATCTTGTCTATAACCAGCCAAATTCCCTGCATGTCACACCTCTCTTCATTTCCCTCTACTTGTCACCAGTTGCAGGCCAAATCTCTGGTCCCAGCTTACAGGGCAGCAAAAGGAACTGCGCCTTCTTACTTTCAATCTATTATTAGACCTTACACTGCTGCCAATCCACTCCAATTCGCAACCTCTGGTCGCCTTGCCATCCTTTCCCAAAAGGGTTTATCTTCTCGGTCACGTCTCTTCTCTATTCTAGCCCCTCAGTGGTGGAATGAGCTCCTGACAACATTAAGGACAGCCAGGTCGCTGTCCCTCTCTGGCCGCAGACTGAAAACTCATCTGTTCAGACTGCATCTTGGTTCGGTTAATCCTGCAATCTGATCATTCATAATATATCCTCAAATATATTTGCTAAGTAAAAGACTTCTGCTATGGCACTTAGGAGAATGCTGTATGTTATATGACTCTTACTATCAGTTGCATTATTGATGATTTGCTATAGTATGTCATTTTGTATGCACTTTTATAAGTGTGTGTGTGTGTCTTTGTATGCATGCATGCATACTTTTGTCTGTATTTGTGTGTATCATTAGATGGAAATAGAGGTAATATCTACTGCTGTATGATGACTATAAAGACATGGATGCTTTGGTTGAAAAATCAAAGGGGCTTTTATCTAAAAAAAAAAATATAAAAGGTAAAGCAATTCATCAACAAACAAAAACCTGTTGGTCAAACAACTAAATTAAACACAGAACACATATTAAGGTCACTTTGTGGGAGGAAATAAGCGATAGCAGAAGGATTATGCATGGGCAAATATCTGTGAATGCTGCAGAATGCTGCAGTCTCATGAACTGGCTCTGTACTGGAGGAGCAAGGATGCTCTGGTGGCCTTGTGAAGTGCATTCCAGCAGAGAAACAGACTGCACTTCACATGTTTCTGAGTAAAAATCTAAATGACAGCAATAAAGAGGTGCCAACTTTCTGCAGTCACACTTCCATTGCCAAACACAGTGAATTTTCTACTTTCTCATGACAAGTTTGTGCCTGAGTTCTTGCAATATGGCGGTAAATAAAAGTTTAATTTTATGGATCGACAACTTTATATCAGACCTATCGCAGTATGTATGCCCTTGCTGAAAATGTCCCTTTGCAATTTGCATTAATATAGGTCTGCCACAAAACCACATGCTGTCATCAGCCACGTTTATCCTGTACTCAAAAGACTGTAAGTCACTTGCCTGACTGCGCAGTGGTGAAACTGGCAGCTGACCCAGGCCTAGTGGGCTGAAATGAAGCATGTGAGAATGAACTAGGTATTTTAACATGAGAAGCTCACTGCTTTGTGACAGTTTCACTATTGCTATCAATTGACTGTCTTAAGTCTTTGAATGCATATGTACCTGTTATCCAGCTGTCACATAGGGAGGTGTATTTAAATTTAGCTTGTCAGTAGAGTACTTTGTTGATTTACTGCATTGTGTAATGGCACTAGTTCACAGCTTCCATCTGCTGTTCAATGATGATTGTCAGATCAGCTTGGGCTAATTTGAAATATTGCAACAAAACAATTCACAGCAAAAACACAGACAGTCTTTTAAAGTTGGAGCACAGTCTGGATGCCCTGGGTGTTCCAAGCATATATATTTGACCGGCAGAATGGTGAGTTACTGTATCCATTACCTGAATAGTAAAGTTAGCAAACCCCATTTTTGTACTCAAAAGTAAAAAATAAAGAAAAAACAGTTTCAGTGCAAAGAGTAACACAAAGTAACAGCTTTCATTCTGATTCTTAGTTCATGTACCTCAAAGTAGATGCTGTGTAAATTGGATGTAAAATGCTAAATTTCTGTAATTTTGATGTGTGCATACAAAGGATGCTGTTGCTGGTGCATGAAACATAGTGTGTAGGCTTTTGTATGTAAATTAAATTGCCTACAGCTTGTCTGTGGACAAGGGCAAATGGAGTTCAATTCCGTTCTCTTCTTGATGATTTGGAGCTCATATCAGTGGCAGGACGTGTTGGCTAGCATTGGCAGCACAGCTATAGAGGTGTCATTTCCCCGGGTGGGTAAATGAAAGGTGGTGTCTTTGCTGTCAGACAGACAGTTTGTCTGAGTTGTTCAAGCCCGAGAGACAGACACTAAAAGGGAAAACAAGTGGAATGTTACCCGTCACACTTCCTGTTGAGATCCTATTGCAAACACTGGCAGGGACCGTGCAGAGCAGGCTGTAAAAAGCTTGAGTGTTGCTATGGACCCTGGCAGAAGACTTGACTGTCTGGGATCATCCATTGAACACAGGGTCTGACTCACTAGCAGCGAGGATTGCTAAAAAAAACTAATTCTTTAAAATAGGTTTTATTTAGCTTGTTGTCCCTTCTTGGGAAAGTAAAGCTTTGTATCCTAGACGTTACTGTTGTGCCTCTGAAACAATCTTTGAATCAGTTTAACTAGACATTTGCTAAAATTACTAAACATTCCAGATAGTAATGACTCAGTTCAGGGGTACCTGTGATTTCTTCAATAAATGTTTTGGATTCACACCATTCTTTGATTCTTTGATTCTAGTTACACAAAATCAATCCCTAATTCTTATCCTTGATCCACTGAACAGGCGTTAACATGAGGTATTTTCTAAGTATTCCCTATTCTCTTTGCTTTAAATGCTAACATTCTGGCCTATTAACAATTCAAAGGGACAGAATTTCACAGCACAGGGGTCAAAACCATGTTACGTTCTTCCCCACCTTTTTAATCAAAATCCCTCTCTCTTTGGTCTGCATGCTAATCTTCATAAATAATGTCCACCCATGGCCCATGATGTCCTTTAAGGAGGGTGGTAGGTATGAGCAGGCATGGGTCTGTCAAAGCCTTTTGCCCTAAAGTGCCATCAGGGCATCAGAGCTTTTCTGCTGTAGACAGTAAAAAGAGGTTGAGCCCCCTTTGCATCGCAGAGCAGCCAGGAGTGTGACTTTGGCATCAAACCAGGGGAATGCCATCACTTGATCTCAAAACAGACAAGGGCAACTGAGCAGTATTTAATGAGACACAGCGGGCTCTCATGTGTATGCATAGCTAAAGAAAAAAATGTTTGCACACTTCAATTGATTGATACAGCCTTTTTGCATCACCTCCAAGAGAAAAAAACTCTAGAGGCAGCTGAAAAAGAAGTAATGCTGTATTTCAGTGTAAGTTGTTAATCCTGTGCACATTCTGTATGTAAAACATCAAACTAATGTAGGAATCTGTCCAAGTGAAATGGTGAAATAGCAGGATCAATGTGCTGTTTATCTGTAGTGCTTCATTCATTCACAAGACTCTGAACTTCACTATTGATAAGTCAGTGTCAGATGAAGGCCCTGGGGATAAAGAGTTGGTCTTATTATTGGCTAATCGAATAAAGGTATGAACAACAATGAGAAAAAGAATTCCACACATCAGTGGAGATGTACCCCTGGCCTTTCGTGGAAGGTTTAGATACAGATATATCTAGTATATATGTTTGCTACCAATGAGCTGAAATATTTCTGCATGTTCTGAAGCACTTTCACCATGAGGTCTGTTTCCATATAATGTTCTCTCTATTTTCAGCGTGCTATCACTCATTTAGTGGCAAACCAGTTTGATTCAGTCACCAGAAATGACACAATGAAAGATAAAGAATTAACAGTACTGCATCCATACATGAAATCAAGATTCAAACACACTGTGTATACCTACGCACATGTGATTCTCCACAATCCTCATTTATTCCTCATGGGCTGATAGTCATTACCTGTGATACTGTGTGTAAGCTTTTGACAGGCATCAGTTCTCAAGGCAGCCATGTCCATAGACAGTACTATCTTGTATAAGTACATATCAGGATGTTTTTTAATGATGTTTACTGCGGAAGTAACTCACAAAACTGCTGTTTCTTTTGATTAGACAGACCTCCTGTTCCCCACAGGTATAACCCCTCTGCATTCACATGTCAGAGAGGAAATTCCAGATGACCACAGCATGATGGAAGGATATGGAAGACCTTTTGTTGTGCTCCAGTACATGTGGATTTTATTATTTGCAAATGTTTTAAAATATATAAACATTTACTACCATGATAGATACATCTTGCAGTAGATGACCAGAATCCTGTTTAAGACCAAAGAATTAGTTTATGTTCCCCATTTTTGTTACTTATTAAAATTCACATTGTAGTGCGAAGTTACCATTTGAAGTCTTGCAGTAATGAATGTAGCCACACACAGGATTGCTATCTAATCTCTGCACAACAGCAACTTCCATTCTTCAAAGGGGTGCGAATTGGAAACAGGCAGGGCTAAATAATGGTCCTGAATGTTAAAAGACACAGAAAGCAACGGTCGGTGCGCATTTCATTTGAATACAGGCAGGTTAAGGGCCGGTTGTTTTTTTATATGCTCTGCTGAAAATGTTGAAGGTATAACTCCCACCCTCTCCCCAGACAACTATTCCTCTATGAATTAGGATTTTTCCCATGTTTGGGATGTCCTCAATCCATTTTCAAGAGATATATAACACAGCAGCCTTTTCAGTTTGGATCAGAGCCAAGCAAGCATCTACCAGAGGCATGCTGTAAAGTTTCATCATTAGCTCAGGAAATCAAACATGGCCCTTCAAAGGGTGATAGATTACAGATGAAATAATTTCATATCACAGACGAATAATCTTTTTGGAGATATAAATGCCAGTGCATATTTAGTGGCACAAAACTGTCATCTTGACATGAGCAGAGGCCAACATCAGATGAGAAGATTAAGGTATACATGGAGGTGATTTTGCAAGACAACTGAGAGAGTAAAAAAACAAAAATCAATTACTGTATGTAGTTTGGTGGAGTTCTTAAGGAATGCATAGTCAATGTTGTGTTAATTAGTCTCACTTTGAGATAGAATCTTGTCTTTTAAAGAGACTGTGACACGTCTGAGAGACAGTGACTCTTCCTCCTTTTACTATGACTTTCTTAAACAGAATAAAAACACTAAGATAAGGAGGAATTTTATGGCCACATTTAGGCAGAATTTCCTGCTGCAGTGCATGCCAAGGTAGTTAAGTGTACTGAAGTCATCTTAATTTAATAAAAATCATACAATTCCTTATTGGTTTAGGCAGGATGATATCACTTCATCATAGTAATCTCATGTTTGACTGAAACACAGCAAGGGCACAGCAAAATGTATGGACAGACAGATAGATACAGGGGGTAGAAACAGGGGGTAGACAAAATAATGGAAACACCAAAATGAAAAAGGATTCATGTTTTGAAAAAACTAAATCACAATTAAAAAGGAGTCCACATTTGTTTCATTGTTAAATAAGATGGCTTAAAAAAAATCCGACTCACTGTTCTTCTTATTCCTTTTTCTTCCTCCTCCTCTTATTCATTATATCTGATTTTCTGTACAAAACTCTTCCCTCAGCTTTTCAGCAGTACTCACGAAACTTGGCCAATACCTTCAGCTAGTGTCTGAATGCGCTGCTTGTGCTTTTTCTGTTGGTACCTACCTTCTCTGAGACATACACGGTTTGACATTGAAAAGTATCTAATCGTAAATAATGGAATTCCAGGTGTGGAAGAATTCCAGGCAGTTACAGAAGTGGCAGAATTTTTAATGTATGAAGGGGGACAGCATCCAAAATCATGACGACATATGCCAAACAAGGAAAAATTGCATCCGGAAAGAAGAACAGTGGTTGCAAGTGTAAACTCACTGGCATGGATGGATGGACAAACCTGGTGTAATTAGCTCAAAACCTGACACATCTTACATGGCCTCCGCTGTCACCAGATCTAAACATCACTGAATCTTCATTTCAATCTCTCATTTCTCCTCATCTCTTAAAGAATTGGAGGCTTTCCTTCTCAATTAATTGTCCAATATTCAATTAGAAGCAGTTCAAAATTTGTATAACAGCTTTCTAAGAAGGACTGCAGCTTTTCTGAAGGCAAAGGGCAGCCCAGCTCTTTATCAGTTAATAAATATTCATACAGAGTACAGATAGATAGATAGATAGATAGATAGATAGATAGATAGATAGATAGATAGAAACACCAGGTTAATGATTATAAACCAACACTTTCCTTTTTAAAGAGTGATTATTGATTATTACACTTGCACTATGCTTTTAGCCAGTGATTACCAAATAATGACTTTGGATGGAGAGTTCAAGAAAAACCCTGGCACTTGCAGTGTTACTCAAAGGTGGAGAGGCATTTCAACCATCTGCTAAACAGTGCATTTTAAAATTTAATGTTAATTGTTCCCATTTTGTGGCACCAGCACATGTGGAGCTGCAAGGTCAGAACACATTAGGGTCTCTTAGTCTCTCTCTCTCTCTCTCTCTCTCTCTCTCTCTCTCTCTTTCTCCCTCTCTCTCGCTTTCTTCCACATTGTCTCTTTCACTGTCTCCCTCAATTTTATTCAGACGGGAGGTTGCCTCCATACCTACCCTTCAAGCCCTGCTAGTAGCCTGCCACATTCAGTAACACGCTGACTGACTTCATCTGACTTCACCAGTATCCCTCCTGTCTGCAAACTCTCTGTGTTTTGCATGTACTCTCAGGAATGCTGGACTATTCCTTGCTCATGACATTGCTCCAAACATTTTATCAGTAAAATGAAGGAGATGTTCCTCTTGTTTCAGTTGCGGTTTTTTTTTGTCTGTTTGCATTCCCATTTAATTTTTATGTAATTATTTGCCGTGCCTTCCAGAAAATGGTATGCTTTCATGTTTATCTCATTATTATGTTGCCCATGTCTTACTTCACATTGTCTTTTCTATTCCATTTTTAATTCCATTTGGTTCCTTCTTAAGAATGCTGGCTGTGAAAAATAGTTTGTTAGAAGCCCTTGTTTTCATTAAAATGCAGGCTTTATAATTTCATAAAGATAACTGAAATGCACAATGTACTGATGGCAATTGCTGCATCAAATCACATTTTTCAGGTTTTGCCTGGGTATCTGAAAAACAAATGGTCCAAGACCCACACTTTACTTAATTAGTCATAAAATTGTTTCTCTAAATAATAGTGAATAATATAGTACGCAGTGTGCTTACTATACTACTAGTCTACTCTAATATGTAATTTATTTGGTATTTTGAAGTATACGTTGAAGTAAATACATAGCTGTATTATTCTTTTTGCATGGATTGAGTTACAGACGTAACTCAATCCATGCAAAAAGACTGTACAACACAGAGGTGTGGCACCATCTAGTGGTCGTAAAATATGCTTATTTCAGTTTCAGTCAGCACTGATTATGTCAGTTACGTTTTGATGTTCGTGGATATGAACAATAAAGAAAAATCATATATTTTGCCTATGACACATTTGGTGTTATTAAACCTCAAGGTCAACTGAACGTCAATATGCAGCATGGGTGACTTGTGGCTCAGCAGTAACTGCATTTCAAAGCTTTCTGCATCAGTGATGTAACCATCTCAAACAAAATTGTGGTGCTGTCCATCTCCAAACTCACTTTCACTTCATAAAACAAAATCTTTTCCTTTAAAAGCTCAGAAACCCCTCCAAGCAAGTGGAATTTGATTAAGATTAGTAATCCTGGTCCCTGTGCCCAAAAGTATTACTCTGGTATTTGTTCTGTAATTATGGGACGGGTTTCAATATGGAAGATTATATAAGTAGAGTCTGTCATAGTCTGAACATGTCTGTTCCACAAAATTAATGTATGTGCTGTACTTTATTATAGTTAAACATGCATTAAATGGTTTATATACTACGTTATACACTGCATACAGGTACTCTGTGTGTGATATTTACAAATTATGTACTGTCATGTATACTGATAAACACATATCTAAGGCATCTAAGGTAGCTGTATGTGCAAAACATTCAAAAAGCACAACTGCAAAGGCCATTTACGTAGTGTGTGCGTATTGCATGATAATGCACAAGGTGGTACACATGTTCAGAAAACCAAAAAAATATTTTATATACATATAAATTCAAGGTTCAGTTATGTATATGTTAAATGAAAATCATAAGCTTAAGTGTTCCTATTCATTAGAGAACAGTGTCACATGTCCTTTAATGTATTCCACCATTCTGCTAGGCTGTGCTCTGTGGGGATGTCTGAAAAGGTCAGCGATAGTGGGATTATGAGAATTAGAAACACCGTGCTGCGCCGGACTGTGTCAAAACTTGTTAAACGGCTTTGGTGTCCATGTGATGGGTTTACGACATCAAACGCTGTGACAGGGCTTCCAGCAGGGCCGGGCTGTCAGCACGGCCCCTTTCATGTCGCATGCTGAGCTCAGTTCATTTTCTTCTCAATCACCAGTATGTGACAGCGATGCCCAGACAGTGGGATCACTCGCCTGGCTCCGGGCTCAAGTTTTCCCAGAGATCTGGGCTAGAGTCTATTCAGAGGAGCTACCTAAAAGACTCGCCCACTAGTAATCACATCACATAGCGCTAATGGCAACCTTCTTTGTTGTTAGAGAGCTGCTGAGTCCATGCCAGAGCTTGTCTGTGATTGACTGATGTGTTTTATATTAAGGCCCATTTCTCTGAGACTCATTCCTTTATCCCTTTTTCCTGTGCATTGCAGCCGGTTTTCTGGGCAACAGCAGTCCTTTTTTCTACTAACATTACTACTGTCATTTTTTATCATTGCTAATAGATGTTTCATTTGTGTTAACAGAGATGTGCTATTGAAGATCAAATAAGGTGACATCAGTGCAAACAGAGCTAGTGCGTAACTCTAGTTTCTGGGTAAAAGGCATCTTCCCTAAACATGCACTCATTGTGAAAATGCAAGGTTACCACTTGCCATGTTTGAACAGTAACACTGTAGTGCATCTAGTTAGAATCATGATTAGGCTGAGGAAAATCACATTAATTTCCCTTGAATCCAGTGCATGAGCTAAAAAAATGTGTTCCCGTGGTGTCTGCCATGAAAATGTCTGGGACTGTATGGTGCTGAATTTAAAGCAGCGGAAGCCGCCCTCCCCCAGTCACACTGCCCTTTCTGTAATGGATCCGTATACAGCACTAATAAACATCAATCTGTTTGTTTTTTGGGTGTTATGCAGTTCATTAATATCAATTAGCACCCTTGTGCAGTTCAATAATAAACAAACAGGGTTGTTAGCGTCAGAAAATGGCTTCACCAACAGCTGTGTCCATGTGCTGGTCAGAATTCATCAACAGTACCACTCGTATCCAATTAATGAAATCTGCAGCTATGTAACTGAAGCCCTCCTCCTGAAGAGCACTGTTGATATTAGAAGAATGGCTTTACATACCATAGGAGTTTCATGAGCATTATATGACTCCAGATTCATTCACTCATTCTCTTTGCATCTCATGGAGCATAAGGCATCCGCAATTCTCTTCCAACTCTGCTTGTGTTTTGCAGATCTTTGTGCCTCTCCCCACAACAGATTCATTTCTTTCAGTTCCTGCTTAATGGTCCTCCGCCAAGTGGTCTTGGGGTGTCCTCTTCTTCTTTTACCATGGGGAGTCCATTTTAAAGCAACCTTGGGTATGCGGTCTGGTTGCAACCTCAGAACATGACTAAACCATCTTAGGCAGTGGCGTTTGATCTCTTGAATCACACTAAGGCATTTTGTCTTTTTGTAGAGCTCTTTCTTGGAGATTTTGTTAGGCCAGTAGATTCTGCAGATCTCCCTTAGGCAGCTACTGACTACAGGTTACAGAGAAAAAAATCTGTCTGATCCCAGGGTGTAACTGCATACTGTTTTTCCAATGATGTCATCGTGGTGTCCACTTTTTTTCATTCATTCTTTTCAGAGTTGTGTGTGCTGCAGTATAAACAACCAAGGAATCTGTCAATATTCTACAATGTGCTTCATTTATTGGAGGTTAAAATGATACAAGGGTAAATGCCTGGCTTTCGTGTACAGTGATTCAGGAAGGAAAAATGTTTCTTTAAATGGGTGGAAAACATTGTTTAGTTGTTCAGTATGCTTTGATGTGCTTGAAGCCTTCCTCATCTCATCAGCCGAACAGTTGTACCCTGATTAGCGAGACCTTTACAGTGTGTGGTGTTGGTGAGGGCTTGTCGGAATTAAACACAGGCTGGCAATTTGATAACTCCTCTGACCGCATCAGTGCCAGCGGCAAGGCACTAATTGCCACTAAACAAGTGCCAAGCCTTCGTGCTCTGCGTCGATGTTCACAGCATCCTTCGACGCTGGTTCCTATTAGAAGAAAGTCGGGGGCTGTTTATTTCCATTACTCAGCGCTAGTTCTCATTACCAAGTCAATTTGTTCTAATTAATCTCCCATTTTCCGCCTTTGTCCAGGTGATCGACATTAAAGAGAAGCTGAAGCAGTCCAAGAAGTTTTGGTCCACGCTGCCCAATGGCATATGCTTGGAGGACAAAGTGACAGCTGGCGAGGCTGATCAGGAGCAGTGCTGGAACGGTCACAGTAAGGGCAGGTAAGGGCACCGTCACAACAAAGCGTCTGGCACCCGAGCAAAGGTCAGGACTTGTTTACAGATAACTCTACAGACTGTGTAGCGCTGTCTCTTTGCCAAAATAACAATAAATGCCTGTAATAATGAGTGTGAAGCCTGAATTAAGTAGAACTCCAATTAGATGTGTGCACTGACATATTTAGAAAGGTTAGAGATCTTATGTGTGTGTACAGGTGTGTGTGTGTGTTTGTCTGTGAGTGAGTGAGAGAGAGAGAAAGAGAGAGAGAGAGAGGGAGAGAGAAAGAGACAGATTTTCATGTCCTCAAATGATTTTGTGAAACAGAAAAACCTCAGGGCACAACAGTGTTTATTTACTGGTTGTTTTACATTTATTTTATGTTGTATAACCAACACGGCGCTACAGGGTGGTAACTTACAGATGTTATTTGTAGCAAAAATGTTTGACAATAAGTTTAAATCCTGCTATTTTCCATTAAGGGAGAGTTTCCATATCTGAGATTCACACTTCAGATGAAAAATACTGAGAACATCTATACACAGCATACAATATAAGACATACAGCAGGATCAAGATGAAGGTATAATCTGAATTTCAACCTTTTCAATGAATTTTCATGCAATTCCATACAAGATTCATTTAGTGGCCCTTTCTCTACGCCAGAATCCAGTGATTTATGTTTCACTTTTTCAAGCGTGTTACCCAAGGAGACAAGAGCAAGGAGAAGCTAACCTCAGCATCACTGTGTGCAGTTACTTCAAAGGGCGAAAGAAGCACCTGCTGAGAGCCTAGTCACTCACAAGTTACTTTATCTTGCAGTGGGGTGGTACATTCATATTTTCTTTAACAAAACATCTCAAATAATGACACCATTGGGATGGCAAACTAGAAGGCCACCTCTGAACCTGTAACCCTTAGTCTGAGGTTAAAAGTTTAGAGAAATTTATAAGTTCCTCATTTGAAGAAGTCCCTGTAGCTTTTCTCTGCTTTTTGGATACTGTCAATTATTTTTAATGATGCAGAAGGAAAACGGAAGCAAAATCAGGTGCTTCCACATCACTGAAGAACTTGAGGAAAACTACGCTTGTTCTCACAGTTTGAAACTATCAATATCACTCAGCACCACTGAGCTGTGTCCATGGACATCTGGTCCCCTATCTTTAACAATGTGCCAGAAGGCTTGGCAGCAATTTGCTGCCCCCTTGCTTTGGCCCTCATGAAGTGATCATATCACCAGATGGAGTAATAATTTCAATTCCTCTGTTTGTGCCATGTGCTCTGAATTCTCATCTCGTTTGGTGTGAACAAGCAAGCATTTCTGAAGTTATTCCCGCCTTGCTAACATTGAAAGAATTAGGTTAATCATTATCCATTTTTTTATTTTGGAGGAGTCTTCTTCCACCATAATTACAGAGGTGATCTTGATGCTGATCAGTTGTGTTCACAAGGAGATCTTTTTTTTCATGTTGTGACTTTTTCTGCTTTATTAAAGGCTGAATTTTTTTAGCCTTTAAGGTCTTCTCATTCTCACCACTAATGGTTTTGTGCCAGGGATCTGATTCACAAAGGTCAATGTTTCTTGATTGATCAGCTTTTTGAAGCTGTCTCTCTACTTGTTATCCATTCCTGGAGAAAGCACATTGAGGAATGTTGCAGAGATCCAGGTTTGAGCTGAGAGAATAGTATTGCAGTTACTGCAGGTGGTAGATGCAGGGTCACAGTTTGAACAGGAAATGATTGCAGGCAAATAGCCTCCCAGAGAGAGCATGTAGGTGGTTCCATGGGAGTTCACCTCACTTATATGTGGGATCCCTACCAAAGAGAAAGGAATTGTAAAGGGTGTCATGGGGTACCCCCAGTTCAGTCCATCTCTGACCCAAGTCAGGGAACATATGCATTTTGGGGGCACGGATTAAATCTGACAGAGGCAGCAGGCTCCACATATTCCACATGACTCACATTTAGCAACTGAATGAATTGCTGTCTGTTGTTTAAAATGCCACCTCCTTCCTTAGTGTTAAGTATTTAGTGTTAAGTAGTGCTCTAATACATGCATTTTAGGTTTCCAACAGGTAAATCTTTTTATGCACTTATAATTGTTTAACCTTGCTCCTTCCATGGCACTGAGAGGAAGTTTATGAGAAAGTTTGATGATTTTGTGTATGCAATGCAGAGTTTATGCTGAAGCCTCTGTTACAGATGTTGTTTGTAAAATGTCACCTAAGAGAGTCACCCTGGATGAGGCCATTGCCAAGCAAATAAATGATTATCAACCGATCATACACAGCCTTGGTCTAGCCATGCTATTATGTGACTAAATTGTGACGTGTTTACCCTGTAGGTATTTTCCTGATGTCCTGAAAGATGGCCTGACCAACCAGATGAACAACCCAGAGGTGGACGTGGACATCACCCGGCCAGACACGTTCATCCGCCAGCAGATAATGGCTTTGAGAGTGATGACCAACAAGTTAAAAAACGCCTACAATGGCAACGATATCTACTTCCAAGATTCCAGTAAGTTGCCAGTGCTCAGTGACCTTGCTTGCATTACCGTCTTATCCAGAGCAACTTAAATATGTTACAATTTTTACATTATCCATTTATACAGCTGGATATTTATTGAGGCAATTGTGGGTTAGGGTATAACAGCAGTGGTGTCCCAGCAGGGAATTGAACCAACAACCTTTTGGTTACAATGCCTGCTCCTTAGCCACTATGCTACACTGCTGCCCCAATATAACTTTACAATCATTATATTCATTTAGCAGATGTTCTTATCCATATTGACTTCCAGCACAATAGAACATGTGTATCCACTCAGCTCATTTAGGGGCAACTGCTGCATTTCTAATGGAAATCAATGTGTGATGTTATCATGGGTAACGCTTTATGACAAAGCTTACCAAAGAGCGTCAGTGAGACACAAGGTGCAACTTGTTGGTTAAGTTATTCTGAGTCATCCTGGGCTGCATTCAGTTGTAAGAAATAAATGAGCAGATGGGCAGTGGTTAGTTCTGTGAGTCATGCAGGCAGGGGTTATTGAAACGCCAGCGTGCTGATGTAAGCATCTGGACAGATCAAGATGTTTAAGTTTAAAGTTTCCAGTTAGCAATTTTTACAAACTAGAATGCCAAAATGGCACCAGCAAATGAAGGAAAACATTATTGCACATCTGGAACCATAAAATATATTTGGAACTGCACAGTCTTTGTGTTCCTCATGTTCCTCATTGCTATTAGAGGAACATGCTCTTGTGCCTTAGAAGCCCTGAAGTGGTTTCACCATTACCTTTGCAATTCAGACACAGAATTTTTTTTTACCAATTTCGGGGACACATTACATTTGCTCTGCTCTGAATTTGCATTTCTATATCTCTGTTCTTGTATTCATTTTGGTTCCTATTATGAAGGCAAAATGGAGTCTTGTGACTGTTACAGATTCAGCTAGGACACAGAAGAACAATCAAAGACACTAGAGTTAAACAAGAAAATAATAAATTTATTAAGAAGTGCAAAGTTCCCATGCGGTTTGCCATTTTACCTCTGAATAAAAGCAGTGCTCCCATTTATGTGAGGGAGCGTTCCCATGTGTCATGGATGTATAAAAATTAACATAATTGAAACAGGAGCAGATTTATTCTCTGATATAATGTTGCTGTAACAAGATTAATTGCATTCCCTGTTGCAAGCATATGGTATTGCATTATTAAGCATGTGGCAACATTTAATAAGGCAAGTCCCATTTAAAGTAAAAAAAAATCATTATATAGTGTTGTATTTGTATGAGAGAGAGAAACTATATATGGTGTGCTGTGTGGATACTACAAGTACTTGGCTAAGAAAAAGCTCTGTTCAGATTGCGCTAAATAACTGCCATCCATTTCCTCTGTTTTGGAGAAATCTGTCTTTTTACAGCATTTAGTCATTACCTGTGCCAGATAGTGAAGTTGACATCTGTGTATATGTGTCTGAGATCAGAGAGTTTATACCCAAACTTATGTATTGAAGTGCTTCTTCACAATAACTAGTGAGTTGAGTAAATTGGCAGTGTAAAGAAGCCTATAGTAGTGTTGGTGTACAGAAGTCTCATGAGTCAGTGAAAAAAGAAAGATTAGCTACAATGTGGTTAGGATCAGGAGCCATAGCAGCATTAATTATTTACCAACAAGCAATGCCATATTGAAGCCAAACTACTTTTTCTTTCTCTCATGAGTAATGAGAACTCTAATACAGATCACTATGAGACATTGCACCATCTGTCTGAAGACAATGCCACTCCGTATAAGCAGCTGAGAACCTTCATTAATTACTGAAATGCTTCAGACTGCACTGCAAACAACCTAGAACAATCACAGTATGCTAAGAAATAAAATCACACCTGCCACTCTGGAACCCCGGCGGTACATACCTTAACTCTGAGGAGCATAAGGGTCATCATCTGTGCAATAAATGGCATAGTGTACCAAACCGTCGCAGGGAGTGGAGTGATGGGGGCTGATAGAGACTCAGTTTGCAGCAGGACAAGTGTGTTGTAGAGTGCATGTGCTGCAGAGTGTGTGTGCTGCGGGGAGTGTGTTGCACGGAAATTGTGCTGCAGACAAAGTGTGCTGCAGACAGAGTGTGCTGCAGGGAGAGTGTGTTGCAGGGAGAGTGTGCTGCAGGGAGAGTGTGTTGCAGGGAAAGTGTGCTGCAGGGAGAGTGTGTTGCAGGGAGAGTGTGCTGCAGGGTGACTGTGAGCGCTCTTTTTTCCTGTTTTGCAGGTGACGAGGGCAGCGGCTCAGGCAGTGGGAGCGGGTGCACGGAGGCCTGTGTCACCGAGTTTGACTTCGCCAGCACAGAGGCGCCGGTGGTGGGCGCAGACAGAAGCGACGTGCGGCCGTCATCAGCCACACACATGCGCTCCTCCCTAGCGTTGGTGGCTACCCTCGTCCTCACAGTCCTGGCACTGCAGAGGCAATGGAGATAATATTGGGGTGGGGTGCTTGCCTCCATTAGTAGGCTTTCACTATAATGCTCCCAGCCACAGAACTCCAACCTTGGCGACTTTAACGAGAGGAACTTGTACAGGAGAGTTCAGCACAGCAACCTTGCTAAGCCCTTTTTCCAAAGAATGCCTGGTGCCATCACAAAGCAACTTTCACATGCCAAACTGCATTCTCCTTATTCCAGAACTTTGTGAAGATGCCGTCCCGGAGAACTTACTGTTCAAGGTGTTGTTTCAAAGGAAAAATATGTATTTTTTGTATTCTACAGCATAAGAAATGACAACATAAAGAGGCTGAAGCATTGCTCTGAGGTCTTTCCCATCCCCTCCAATCATGAAACAGCAAGGGAGAAAACTTTCGTACCACTGTGAGAATGCATGAAAAGGTCAAAGTCGCAACTGATGAATGAGCTCTAATTTCAAATTTCTTATCAAGGCATTAGCCCAGCTTTACATAAACACACAATGCATTTTTCCTAACCAATCGACAAATCAATCAATGTAATCAATTTTTATTTGTTATAGCACATTTGTACAGTGGAAATTGAAACACAGCACTGAACGAAGTGCATTTTCCAGAAGGAAGTGAAAAAACAGAAAACCCAGGGCCAACTGGGAATGTTTTTTTCCCTGACCCTGGGGAAAAGTTCATTTAAGTAATTAAATCAATGTGTTGAAACAAGTATTACATTTGTCTATTTTCAACACAATATTTTGCTTTACTTCCACTGACCGCAAAGCTCTTACCAGTTTGATGTTTTTCTTTTTAAAAAGAAAAAAAAACTCTGTCTTAAGCTTTCTTTAAAGTTAAGGACAAAATTGAATCTGTGCCACGTTTCAATAAAGAATATAAAAAATTACTTTTTCCCGTAATGAGGGGTATTTTTCCTTTTCCCAATAACTCTGCAAGTTCAGTAGGCCCCTACGAGCAGCATACCAATGTTATGCTACAAAAGGAATTATTTCTTCTACATCGTACTACATATACTCTTCTTTGCTTCTATTTGCTTTCACAGCAGTAGGAAATTCCTTTTTATGACTTTTTTAATAAAAAGAGAACTATATCATTTATGAATAAATTATGTTTTAGTTGTTATACTTGTTTAAATGATTCATTTGTGGTAAAAGACAATTTATCTCAGCAAACTTACTAATGACTGCATTCTTTCAAATGCAAACAGTAATGAATTTACTGCTTGTATTTAATTTAAAAATGACATTTATAATATATTTCTATTCACCAAGTAGCAGTGTTATATCTTCTTGAACTGAGAACTGGGAAAGGTCCTGCTTTCAAAATGAAACCTCTTTAAAAGAACACAAATTTCCAATGATGCATTCTGTCCCCGAAATTTCCTCTTCTGTATGTTTTGTCCTCAAGATGAAGGAAAGGGTCATGTTCTTCTCCCGCCCCCTCTCATCCCTGTGCTGACACTGAGCATGCTCATAGCAGTGGGAAATATTGCAAATCAGATATCCTTTTCACATGTGTTGTTTCAAGGGGAAGTGTGTAGCTGGGATAAGGTAGGTGTACATCTGTTATCAAAACAAAAGCAAAAAAGAATGATTTAGTGTAGTATTAATCATCTATTTTTATAATCACAGATTTTAACTTTTATCTATTTGCTCAGGGTTGACATATCTGTAAACATATAAGGTGTTTTGTCAACCATTTATTTCTTAAATTGCACTTCCTAAATCTGCTTTTTTTTTCTTAAGTTCATGTTCAGCTTCTTCAGTTTTCTTCGGTGCTTATATCCTATGCTTATGTCCTCTCGCTCATTGTCCTGGTTCATGGTTGAAAGCATATGAGTTTTTTGTTTTTTTGTGAATATACAAATTTCATCCTGAAAATGATGTTTCTGAAAACTGGTGAACCAGTTGCAAATATTTGGTCCTATTGATAATCTTGGAGATATTGTTTACAATCAGTGGATATGAGATGACTAATTACTCTTTTTATCATTTATTGTTTAGTAGAACAAATTTATGTCGCCATCACAAAGGCAACAAAGAATGTAGCCACAGCACTTTCATTTTGAAGAAATGATATGTATCAGTCCTTTAGAAGCTAATTCACACTCTAAAAGGCCATGATGAAGGGACAGCATTTTGATAACCATTGCCTGGCATTTTTACAATGTACAGCGTTTTTACACTGTGTGCTTGACATTTACCTCAAACTAAAACAAATACGGGATTAAAATATCCCTGAAGGATTAAACTAGAGGACACACAGTGTGTCAGTGTTAATGTTTTCCATATACTGCATTTCAGTCTTAGAACAGTGATTTGGAGTCACAAAATATATCGCCGGACCGTCTCTTGAATATAATGTTGCAGAATGTTGTCTCTCTGCATTTGAAAAGCTAGAAGCACTCAAAACTTCTGCTTCTTTGTGTATCCATGGGCAACATTCTCTTTGCTTTTATAACAGTGTTTTTACCTCATTAAATGTTAATAAGTGGACTGATAAAGGTTTAAAATATTGTCAGAATCTAGTTTGGTAAGACTTGGCTTGCCATACTTTCTTCAGCAACTGTCTTTATACAAATACAGGAAGGAGTGTTGCATAGTGCAAGTTGATAAAAAATGAAAACACAGATGAAAATGAGGAAGCACTAACTCTGCATGTATACCCCTTGTGGCCTGGATAAGCCTTCCTTCCCAGGGAAGGGCAAAGTCAGCCACAGCAATCTGTGAAATGAGGAAGTGGCAAAGTCAAGGTTGACTGCAGTGCTAAGAATTTCCAGCAGAGGGCAGAGCACAATGATGCATTTGAATAACAGGATTTCTTTTATTCTACAACTAAAAGCCAGCAGAAAAAAAGAATCTCAAATGGTGGATCCCCCCTGCTAAAAATGGCCTGTCACTACTGGTGATCCAAATGCCCTTTATGCTTGAAACTAGAAGAATTTATTCAGTCTTAAATATGCTGACCCCTTTCTCTTATCAACATCTTATATTGTAGTTTATGACATCATCACCATGAAGTTAAGCACATTTTATGGTAAAAGCTTGCTTTGTTGCCAGTTTTTGTTTTATTTTTACAGGTCATTGGTCCACATTGTCTGAATGCATGGCTGTTATATATAAGTACAATATCATCAAGAGGAATATTAAATGAAACATATTTATTTGTAATTGGATTTTTTTTTTCAAGCACACCTGGATTGGAAGAGTGTGTGTATGATGTTCAGACTTAAAGAAAATGGAAATTGCAATCTTCATTTTTATTTCCACAGAATATTGTAATGTAATGATGATGCAAGAGGTCTTTTTTATTCTTTTGTTATTGTCATCGCACTTTAAATATGGGTTTTGCAACACCAATGTGTATTGTTAAAAATGTAAGTTTATGTACATCAGCAGAAAGTCTTGAAAGCCATGTCAAAAGCGTTAGTGTTTAATTCTAGTGAAGAGATCCATATAGCTGAATTTTACTGTACAAAAGAGTATGAACAGCACTGTTTAAAGAACAAAGCTTAAAGTTACTGCTGGTGAAAGCTGCTTTAAGCATATAAGGTTGACGTGTTACACGACATACAAGTCGTTCAAGCAGACATGCCTTACAATTTTTTTAAAATGGGTAAAATGGTTTGCATTTTGGTTTTCTTACTCTCTCTTGTATACAGACAAATAATGGTGTGCAAATAAACATTTATTAAAAAGAGCTTGGCTGTTGCTGGTGGCTTCTGTCTCACAGCACTACCACACACATATTTTTGTGTGACTGACTTGTTTTGTGTCTACAGTAGTGTTCTCTCCCTATTTTATCATAACATTTAATAACATTTGGGGAAATTTTCAGCTGAGGGTACAACCAAACATATTTGCCTTTAAGTGAAGACAGGAAATCCACCAAAACATTCAGCTTACTAGTACAGTGTGATATTACTTCTAAAAGAGATGATTGTCAAAATGTGATAGTAATGCTTCGTGCAATAATCACACAGATGTGTAAAGCAAAAGGCAGTGACTATAGAATGACCAGCATCATGGCGCATTGTCAAACAGTACTAATAACACTCTAGTGTCTTTTAATCAACTTAAAAGTGCATGCTAAGCATGCTATTCTGCCAATAAAAAGGGTATATTCATCAGCCAGATTGGCTTTTCTAAGTAGGCAGCAGCCAAGGACAAGGCGATATTTCAACAGAAAATGGACATTTCAATCTCCAACATCATTTTAATATAGGACATATTATATTTAAGTGTCCTTAAAGAACTAGAGTTCAATGATTAATTCATTAAAGATGGTAAAATGGTGGTTTCCTCCGATTTTTGTGAAATAGTTAAATATAAAAATAAAACTATTGGTCTCTGAATTAAATAAAGCAATCCCAGGTTTAAATAAAACAGCTCTTTGGTGGGACAGCATCTGTTGGAACTAGGGATGAAACGGTTACCGGTTTCACGGTAAACCGCGGTAAAATTCCCGACGGTTAGTATTACCGTTTCAATTTTGAATTATCATTAAAACAGCGGTTGATTACCGCGCTTTGAAAAACTCACATTAAATACTGTTCAGCATCAACCAAAGTTAGCAAGTCTCCCAGACGCAGACGCAAAGGCGCAGCTTACAACGTGGTTTTGTTTTGTGTCAGTGAAAACATGGCGGAAGGCAGTGACAGCGCTCTGGAGATTTTTCAGCCATCTAAGAGGAGTAATTTGCTAATAAGAAGAATTCCGTGTACGTTTGTATTTGCATATTATTGAAACAACACTGTTTAGTTTATTTCCTCCTGTATGAATTTTTCAGCGTAACTACGATGTGACAGCATTATTTGTATTTGTCTGAAGTTCAGTAAATAGTTGAACTCTTACGAAGTCTTAAGTCAATTAGCCATCTTTGCTGTCAGTGGAAACTGAACATTGGAAAACACTTCTATTTGATTTGCCCTCTTCAGCATTATCATGATATTCTGAAATGACCAACAAATTAGCCTATGTAATGTTCAGGCGGGTTCAGGGAAGAACGACGCGAAGCGTTGCATAAATTTGAACATACGACATTAATGGAAAAAGGGAGGAGCTAACTAAACAACACAACACTCGGGGTCACTGCTCCGCTTGCTAACTCCCCAACACGTTACACTATATTATACCAAAACTTTTAGAAAACAACATGCACAAGCAGACTCACCCCTTCCCTTTGCGCTTGATTTGCGAACATCCTACCGTCCTCACTCGGAAATTTACGTCTTCCTTACAAGCTCATTGAAGCAACTGGAGCGTGCATGGGAATGTTGGACCAGGTAGCTTAAATTTTGCATTTAAAACACATATCTGCACTTCATTTTAGAGTGTTTTTGTAGCCTGAGAAAGTAATGTCATCTATAAAAGACATAGTAGACTATTGTACAATTCATTGGCTATGTTATTATTTTAATGTTTATGCAAATAAAAACTGCATAGTGCTGCTAATCTTGTGGTTCTCAATATAAAACTTGGTGAAATGATTTCAGTTTGTGTATCGTACTTGAACATTTTCAGCACATTTTAACAATACCGTGATAATACTGATAACCGTGATAATTTTGGTCACTATAATCGTGATATAAAATTTTCATACCGTTTCATCTCTAGTTGGAACATGTTTAAACACAAGCCTAGAGAACATCGGTGATGGCTACTGCAGCTATTTCATAACATCTGGAGGGAAGGCAGGCTTCCTTGCATATGGAGGCATGCTATAGCAATACCCAAAACTGGAGAATTGCCCTACTAAATCCTTTATCTGTCACTCTCCTCTCATCTCTAAATCAAGAACAATGATGAAGAGAATAACTAATGAAAGACTCATCTATTCTAAAGAGTAAGCAGCTATTACTGAAGCATCAGAGTAATTTCTGAAAAGGTAGATCAATTTTGGATCTGGTGATAACAGTAGCAACAGAAAGCATTTCTTAATAAAGTTACTAAAAATGAAAGCACAGTGGCTGTCTTTTCCCTTTTCAGTTCATAGTGTACCCACACTAAGAAAACAGTCTGTTGGTGTCATGTCGGGCAGACACGGGACCAGGGGTGAAAAAATATATTTGCATTTGTGAGGTAAATTGTTTTATTAAAAGTGTCTGACACAGCTCAGTAACAGAAACACTGCTAAATATGTCTATTCTTGTACTGTCACAAGCTTTGACAGTTTGCTCTGGGACAATTAAATCAACTGTGCTGTACAGTATTTAAAGCTTTGAGCTGGAAGAAATGACTTCACATCCCAGAAAGCTGAAGTTTTGTTTTGGGTCAGTCTAACAAGGGCATAATGACAGACATCTAGCCAAAATGGTTCTGCTTAGACTGCTGGGAATACGCCAAATGGAGGACACAGTGTAGCTGGCCTGGTAACATTAATGGCTGATAAAGTGCTGCTCCCATAGCTTTAGCCTTATCCTTGGAGTTAATGCATATTTATGGGAGAGACATTGAGACACTGAAAACGATCCATATTGATGGATCTTTTCTGTCAACCTGTTTGTTGCAAAGCTACTATTCATGTCTCATACCTCTGGAATTGCTGGTGACTGTGTTAGTGCCAAAATCTATGACATAATCAAGTAGTGGTTTGTTCTGAATCTTTATCAGCTCTTGAAAGCTTACAGGTTGACTTCTTGTCGACAAGATCTCATGGCAGCCGTATTTCACTCCCTGTGTTCTCTGGGAAGGAGCTAGATTAATATAATGTCTTTATGGGTTCTGATGTATGTAAGGGTGCAAGGAAATGAAATTGCTAATCACCTAGATAAGCAGGGTTTTAAAAATCATCAGGTACAGTTATGAGTTACTATGAATAGGACAGAGGCTACAGTTCTTATTAAAAGCCATGCTCCTCATTTTCTGGGACAATGAGGAGCGGAAAAATCTAAACAGGATTCAAAAAGATGTCAGATATTATCCAGGCGGCTATAGAGTATGAGCTCCTTAGGTACTCAGTGAAGAAGAACATTTTTTCCTCCGGAACTACAGCATCAGAAGATAATAGATGATTGCATATACGGAGCACTATTTCTTCAAAGAGCATTCAGAGCAGAGTATAAGAGAGTGATTTCATTTTTATTTTCCTCAGGGGCATGCTGGTCTAAGGGCAGAGCACAACATCTGGAGATTGATGCTGGTTTCCTAGCATGAAAAGGGTAGAGAGGTTACCAGAGGAAGGCCAGGTACTGTGAGCTCTTACTGCCATTCAGCCACACACACTTTTATAGAGACAAAGCCCCATGTCTCAATAAACAGTACACATACCCTGTAGTCCCATGTGCTTGAAAAGACTTTTATTCAGCCTTGTAATGTGGTTACTGCTCTTTCAAAGGCTTATGTGGGCTATTACTGTAAAGTTCTCTGAAATATTTGTGTGCGCTTTAGGAAAGAATACCATGTTTCCCTTTCCCTTTCATTTTGGTGACGTAGATTTAATGGCTGAGTTGACAGCTTTGTGTCAAAAATAGCAGAGCTGTTGTTAGATTATCAGTGGAATGTCTGCTTCTGTCCTGTCTCTCAGATGCAGGACAAAGAGTTCGCTGACCTGGAGATCTACAAGCAGCATCTGAAGTCAAAGCTATAGGAGCAAGTGGGACTAGCAGCACAGTTAGTAGAGCTGACCAGCCAGTAGAGGGAGCAAGAGAAACCTTGAGCTCTGCACATAAATGTCTCCCATCCAGACAGAGACAGCTCCCAGTCCCACTAAGATCCTGCTTGCCCAGCTGGATCACCAGGCTCCACCTCAGACTCATGGACCTTGAAACTGATGCCACAGGACCCTTACAAATGTTAGGTTTATCTTGTGTCTGAGACTCAGAGCCTCTCTGAGTAAGACTTTCTGAAGCTTCCGGTTTGTTGAAGAATGTGCAGAAAGTTGACATGTATGTCCTTGATAGATTTCTTTTTTTCTGTATGATTCAACCAGCACAGAAAGCACTGCAGACACAACACACAACAATTTCTTGTAAGATGATGACTACAGTTACAAAGACAAATGACACAAAAAAATCACTCAGGCTACTATAAGTACACATGGACAACAAGGGTATCAAACAAGTGGAAGGAGAGTGCAGCTGTAAAAAAGGACAGATCTTCAACAGTAGATTTTCATTTCAGTCAGTAGAAATAGCTGAATATTATGATGCAGTGCTTAAATGTGAAGATTGTTATTGATGCTTGAGATACAAAACTCTGTTACTGTACTGTACTCCACTGACATTCAAGGTAAAGATGTTCTTTGTATCATTTATAGCCATATCCAGCCCTCTATCATTCTAATCACTATATTAAGTCAACACTTACCAAAAGGTGAAAGTAGTTGACTGGCTATACAAATGTTTGTTTTGATAGATTAAAAACCAAACGTGCAGTGTTGCAGTCTCGACAAACAGCCTCCATAGACAAAAGACTGGCGCGTAGCTTAGTCCCATGTTAAAATGGTATGGTAAGCTCTTGACACCGAGTGACTACATTGTGATTTGTAAATTTACTAGGAGGAGTATATATACATCAGTCAGTAGGCCTATTACTTTAAGTTTTTAAAATTTACCTCTCTCTCCGCCAAAATAATCTTTTCTTTTCAAAAGCGACTCAGAAATAGACTACCCACAGTACATTCGCAAAATAATAGGTAAATTCCAGCCTGTACGGACCTCGTCGGAACTGTCAGATCATTAACTGGAGTACTGTTCTGTGCGTAGAATGACTCCAAAATTGAAAATGAAACCTTAATTGTTCAGTTCAGATGACTCCCTTCCTTTCCAGGAGCCAGTATTTTCTGGTCTTAGTAATTGATTCTGAATGTGAATCAAGTTTTTTTTACTTTTTAACTGGATGAGGTGGGTAACCTAAATATACGTAGCTGTCTAGCGTAACGTACCCACTGCGCTAAGCCATCCTCTTAATAGTTAAAACTTTCACGACAGCCTTTTTAGTTTACGGCAGTGGTGACACGTATGAACATGCAGCATGCGTTGGCCAATTTTAGCTTCTTTTTCTTCATCTCTTATTGGCTTAATAATTTGACAGGTCGAGAAAGTTGCTAAGTGATTGGATAATCCATGAGTCAATCAAACTGGGCAGGGGAAGAGAGACTGTATGTGCATATCCCATTCAATGCCACATATTCACGAGGAGTTGCTACAAAGAAGCAAACGTACACAAATTTAAAAGAACAATGTTTGCTTTAATGGTGCCGCTCATCGTGTACTTATGTGATGTTCCGGTGACAAGCGGTAAAACTGTATCAGGACTTTTCAAAAGCGATGCTGCAAGGGAAAACAATGGACAGTACATAACGAGATTCCTGTTTCATGGTAAGAGTATGGATCATTTACCTATCTGTATAGGTAGCATACCATGAGACCGAGATGTTAGTAAGAGGTTGTCTTCTCTATGAATACAAGGTGACACTATCTTGCTACCCAGACAGCGTTTAAGAAAGTAATTACCTAACATGTCAGCTAACGGTAGCTAAACATGCTAAGATTAGATGGTAAGCTAAGGTGCCTAGCATCCAATGTTTAGATCGCCTTTAGTTCCCATGTATATGGTAGCGTGAATAATTAAAACATACATTTGTATATGAATAATAGTACGCTAAGTGGCTGTCCGTCTAGGTGTGCCCCGCCGGAAGATAAATTAGGGCGGCATTTTTCTAGCTGGGTAACTAGCAAGTTGCTGCAAGGAATGTCGTACTCTAAGGACCTAAGATAAAAGTGGAGTCTTCAGATGCTATCATCAGCCTGATTGAATGAGCTAATGTTCAACGTTTCTGTCGAATACCCTTTGGTTCTGTTTTTCGATCATATATTGACTGTTGTCAAACGCTCGAAAAAGTGTCTTTCATCTTTGCAACATGATCATTTGTTACTGGAGATTGCATATTTACAGTCGTCACCATCTTCTTTGAGTAGAATGCCGAGTTTCTTGTAAGAGTTCATGTTACTGTCTAATTCAAGCCATAAGCTACCGTGCCTGAGCTCAGTACATATTTTGTTGGAGGCTGTGTCCTCTAGGAATACAAGGTTACATTTTCAATGAATGAGTTTCTGCACAGAATAGTACTTCATATATTGTGCTCCTGTTCAGTTCAGTTCACTGACGACTGCACACTGTTCTGTTCATTTCTTTTAAATGCATTAGGGTATTTAGATTTTTTTTTTTGGTAAAACTGTTTTCAGGGCACAGATTAGATAAAAACATAGACATAACACATTCCAGACCCACTGCTTATATGATTGGGTACTGCAGTAAACCGCAGCTCGTGTTGTTCCTCCCAGGTACAGTGCCTTCTTAACAGTTATGTTAGCTCTTTTGTATTATTCTGGTCATGACATGGGTTTAACAGAATAGATAAGGAGTGGGTTGTATCTGACTCTGAAGCTTGCTCAGTTACCATTAGTTATTTTCTGATAAAATGTAGACCAGTGAAATAATTCTGATGTTTAAATGTCTTCATTGCAATCAGTTTTGTACCAACAGTTTACACTCAGCTGATGTTATAATTCTTGACTGAGGAGAGGGGATTTAAAAAATTAAAAAAAACTTTCTCAAATGAAACACAGGGTGGCACCACTCAGTCAACTAGGAGATATGTGCAGTATTTTGTATGCTGGCTGTGAAATGAGGCCATGTCACATTTTTAATACAGTCTTTGCTTATATGTAATCGCCGTGGTGCTCTCTTGTGTCCTCCTTCATTTTATCTCAGCACTCATGACAACTTAATGACCTTTAATACTTCTGAGAAATCTTGAGTTGTATGTGGTGTGATGGGGGTGTGAACTACCCATGTTTGAAGAACATTGTTAGTCTGTGTGGTTCTCATTATTTGATCTTCGCTGTGTTGCAGCATCTTTGCATGGTAATTGCCCACTAATCTAAGACCTCCTGTGTCTGTTTACCAGGGAAGAACGCCCTGATGGTCTACAAGCTGGATGATGTGTCCACAGCGATGCAGAAAGAGGCCAAGCTACTGCTCTTCCAGACGCTAGAGGGTTCAGACAACCTAAGCTGTCTGGAGTACCTCTCTGGAGCTCAGCTTTCTGGTGAGTCCCCTTGTAGCTTGGATGAAATGCCGGTCATCATGCCAAGTGCCACTCTGTCTGAAACCTACTCAACACTTGCAGAATGCGTGAGAGAGGCGCATGACTGTCTTGAAGTTCACACTCAGCTTTGGAATCTCCCAGGGCTGGACTGCATAACTAAGCATCTATAAAGGATCAAAGATGAGAGCACTGCAGAGCTGCATTAAATTCTCTTAGCTGCTAAATTCTCATTGCTGCTAACATGAGAAGCAGAGCAGTAGATTAAATCTGTGTCTCTCTCTGTCAAGACATGGATCATCAACTGATCAATAGGAAGGAGATTTTTAATCATAATTAGGAAAGTATGAAAACACATTTAGTATTGTCCTGTCATTGTGTTCCTTGGAATATAGGTGGAAGGGATTGGGGGCTGTCATGTTAGTCTCTCCTCTTATTGAGTAAAACAATGAGTAAAACAATTTTTTATGTAGCAATGTTTACCGTAAGATTTTGGTCTTGTGACAAGAGGAAAGCATCTTCTACTTGTCCAAAGCTTCAAGCCACTTGTCTGAAACACTCACAATGTAGCTAGTCATCAGTATGAATAAGTGTAACTGATTTGTCAATGAGAAGCTATTTCATGAGTCAGGAAATACGATTATAAGATAACATTTCAGACAATGAGGAAATTAAGGCAATGTATGCTCAGCCACAGATTATGCTGGGCGTGACACTGGTCATGCCTTAGGGAACCTCTCCTCCATCTTTTAGGATTCTCTGTATGACTGGTGGAAGTGGTGCCTTTTCTCCCAGTATTTATATTTCAGAGGCTGCCTTAAACTATGTACTTAAACTGTGCATTTACTTGCAATCCATGCAGCTGTAAATGATTCATTTGTATTACATCTGAGGTTGTCCATATTTAATATTGCATCATAATGGGACCTTTCCTATATTAGCTACATATAAGAATTTCCCTATATTATTGTTTGCATTTGATTCACCCTGTTTAATACCAAATAAGTGCAGGGAAGACACATTGCAATATAAATGGAGAATGCATGTTAGAATTTTCATCTTGTATAGTCTGATCAGACACCATTAAAGAACACTTGATTTTTATGATTCCTCATCACTCTGAGCTGCTCATTTCTCATGATATTTTCACACAATACCTGTTTACCATGGGGGTGCTGTTGAGCTCACAAAAACAGGGGGAGTCAGTGTGTACTGTATGCAGCACATTTTCAGCCAGAGATGTAAGGGTTAAAGCCCAAAATAATAATAAAAATGATAAAAATGCACAGGCTCTGCAGCTATTGCGAGGTACATATTTTTCCCACTTCACTGTAGACTAGTGGGTGGCACCAAAATTGCTAAGGAGTCCTGAAGTACTGACAGTTACAAGTGTAGTTACCTGATTTTGTGTGGTGTCTTAGCCCTGGTTTCCCTAGTTCACCTTGTCTGCATGGGCATGAAACTGAAACCTGCCACTGACCTTACCTGCACACTTGAACACATGAACTGAACCACCCCAAAGACAACAACAATTGGCTATTATGACAATCAATAATGAAATGAAATCAAAATCACATTCAACAGCTTTCATCTATTAAATATTACCGTACCAAAAGCTGTCTGTTTTGGTAAAATGGAGTGCAGTCAGTGATTAAAGTCCATACAATAAAATAAATAAGTCTCACAGTAGGTAATGCTCAACCATTCAACAAGCACAATACAGTATGTCTTTGTTGGGAAAACAGTGGGCAAATTGGTGAATAAAGTCTGTAAAAGTAAACAAATAAAAATGGGAAAATTCAGCTCAACAGTTCAACAAAAGGAACAGTCATTTTCAGGAAAATGGATGGCAAAAATAAGTTCTTCCTGTCTAAATAAGTATTTTTCCTCCGTTCAAGCTTGATGTGTTTGGTAGCCTTAGACATTAATTCCTTTTTGTGTATATGTCATTCTTTCAAAATGAGGTTTTTGCCATTCAAATCCTTTTGTGTTCGCAGTTTTTGTGCAACAGGGTTAAATTTTCTTGTGAAAGGAATACTTTACTGTAAATTTGTACTATTACTCCTTGCCTTTACCTTATTGGGTATCTATATTGAAATGGTCTTCATTTGTTTCAATAACTAAGTACATGAGCTACTTTAAAATTATTTTGCTTTTTTATGACTAATGCCTTGCTCTTTAAGAAGGCAGTATGGTTCCAGATTTTTTTGCTACTCTCTGAGAGTAGTAGGAAGAGACTGGACTATACTGGACAATCTGACTGCACATACAGAAAAATGCAGATGTCACAAGGTGATCCCCTTTTTCCAAAAGCTAAGACAGAGGCAATAGATGCTAGATGCTCAGGCTTACCTGATAGATAGGCTTTTGGCTCTCAGGTCCCACTGGATTACGCAGCCCTCACTAAAAGACTTCTCATGTGCTAAATCATCAGCCATCAAGCATTGATTTCATTCAGGATACATAGGCAATCTCATCTTATCACACAGACCTTGTGTAAACACCCCCAATTTTTAGTTGACTATTGCATTCACTGTTTGACTGGCCTAATTCTACTTAACAATTGTATGATTTACTGCTGTGTTAAGTGTTGATTTAGCATTGTTGTACTTCCTCATTAATAAAGTTAAGGAAAATGACAGTTCTGCAGTGGCTTTTTTATGTTTCAGGGAGCTGCTGTGTGAAATCAGTGTGGCCCAAGGCATACAAGGCAAAATCTGAAAAGATGCAAACTTGGCCTTTCTTCAAGTTGCTTTTGAAGAAAAATGCACTTAAACTGGGTTCCTCAGTACTGAAAAGCTTTGCCCACTCTTGATGAGATCTGACAAAGGCGTACAAGGCATAACCTGAAAAGATGCAAACATGGCCTGTATTTCCCAGTTACTCTGAGTTCTGAGGAGCACAACCAGACCATCCCTCACCAGCCCTCCCCTCGGAGGTGGCACGTGATATACGCCGACCGCTACACCTGCCAGGAGGGCGACATCGACGGGGTTCTGAAAGACGTCCGATTTCAGATAACCCTGTTCAACCCTGACGCCGCTGGAAACCCACTGGACCACTTCAGCGCCGAAGAGGCAGGTGAGGTGAACTCTGCACTTGTCTTTAAGCCACCAGCGGGAGCATGCTTTCACATGCAGCACACTGACATGGAGAAGGTCATGTCAAAGATATTCTGTGGACAGCCTGTTTAAAATTGGAGGTTGTGCATTGCTGAAACGTCAGCTCCATCACCCATGCTTCTTCATACAGAAATTTAAATGGCGACCAAAACTCCGTAACCAGACCAGGTAGGAACACTGAGTGCATAGTTGCCTTAGTGATAAACAGTCTGTCATTATATTGTCTGCAACAACGTGAAATGCACAGAGTTCCACATTTAGCACTGAGCTCCACTGCAGGCTTTGTGTCCTCTTGCCCTGCCAGGTCTGCACAGCTTCTACTTCCTGCTGATCCTGGCCTACTTTGTGGCCGCCTGTATCTACAGCCAGCCGCTGTGGCAGGCGCTGCGGAAGGGCGGGCCCATGCACACGGTGCTGAAGGTGCTGTCCTCCGCCCTCCTGCTGCAGGCCGGCTCAGCTCTCTTCAACTACATCCACCTGGCAAGGTGGGTCACCGGCAGGTCACAGTACTGGTCTCCCAGTTCCCCCTTACAGATTCTCACTTTGTACATTCACTGTATGTGATACAGTTACAGCACCAGTAACATTAGTACTACAGCACTGTAGTCTTCATCCTTGATTTTCAAGAAGAATTTTCCCAGGATTACTGAAAGATGTCACATCGCACAGCTAAATCCTTAATTTAGTCGAATCAGTGTGAACTTTACCCTACAGTTTAAATGTTTGGGGGTTATGTTTTTTCATTGTTATTTTTAGGTAATTTCAGACTGCAAAACTAATGGCTTAAATGTTTTATTCTGAGTTAAGGGCTGAGCACATTTGGATTGGGTTGAATAGATAGATCCTTGGCACCTTGGCATGTATGTACCTATAAAGATTTCACTGCTATTTCCTCTGCGCTGATCCCCCTTTCCATTTGACCAGTTTGTGCTGAACTTCCACACTGTTATTTTTCAGATACTCAAGGGATGGGATTGGCTGTCCTTTGATGGGCAGTTTGGCAGAATGTGAGTCTCAGCCTTTCATCTGGCATAATCATAAATTGCAATGTCTGAAGAACAGAGTGCAGCACGGCTCCTCCGTAGCATTTGGCATATGATGAAAGGAAAGCCCTTTCTCACTTAAGAATAATTCCTGTCATTCCATGCCTTTGTATCACTGTCAACTGTCTATACTGTTCCCAGTTGAGAGATTTCAGGAATGGAATTTTGAGTGTGATGGTGACACCATTTTGTTGGTTTTTTTTTTTTTGTTTGTTTGGTGACCCACACAGTCTGTGACATGGTGTCCCAGATCCAGATGCTCTACATGCTCCTGAGTCTGTGTATGGGCTGGACCTTGAACAGGAGCCGAAAGTCCCAGGTCAAGCCCCTGCAGTGGGACACGTCGCCCGCCTCCACTGCCCTCGCCCTGGGAGGGGTGGCCACCCAGGTCAGACCCATAGAGCCATGTCTGTCACAGCCTGCTTTACCTTCTCAATAGTTTTATGTATAGCCCAGGCTGTAAATGCTCACAGGTGAACTGGGCAAGGATGTGATGCAAGATAAATGCTATATCAGCAGTTAACAATGGCTTCTGTTACAGAAGACAATGGGGGCCATTTGGCAAAGATTCATTGGCCATCCCTGACCCAAATATATGCAAAGACATACTGTATATGGCACGAGTGATATGTGTAGTGGGTGTGGTTGCAGTTCGGCATTCAGTTAGAGATTTACACGTTCAACCTCTGGGAGTGATGGTGCTGTACACTTGAACAAGCTACTTAATCCAGATAGCTTCACTAAATGTTCAACTGTATAAGTGGATAATGTAAAAATCTACACTGCGTTAGCCAAGCTGCATCAGCATATATAAATCTTAATAGCAAGACTAGTGTCTAAAATGTTTCACAGTCCATTCTGTTCAAATATCAGACTACGGTCTGTGGGAGTGTTCCCAATATACCCTCCACACGTCCACATGTCAGCTGTTGATTACATCTGTAATTCTGTCTGCAGGGGGCGCTGTTGGTCTGGGAGCAGTTTGAGGATGCAGAGCACCACAGTTACCATGCCCACCGCAGCATGGCGGGTGTCCTTCTCATCACCCTGCGCATCATTCTGGCCCTGCTCCTCGCATCGATCCTCTACCAGATCATCACAACTGAGAGAAGCGCCCTCAAAAGAGACTTCTACATGAGCTTTGCAAAGGTAACCCACTGTTGTGTCCTGCCCTTGGGTTTGGGCTAAGGGCTCTAGAATTTAGTTAATATGCAACCAGACTACACCACTGGTTTTCTTTTGGTCCAGCTTTCATACAAAATAGTAGACACCTTGGCATGTTTTAATGTCCTTTGCTTTCACTTATAACATACCACATTAAAACCAGCACATAAATTTTATTCTGGAAAGAATTAGCTATAACTAGCTATAACCAAAAGAAAAGTTCTGCTCTTGGGCTGTGTCACAAATTTTAAGTAGTAGGCTACCTCTCAAGCCATCAAGGCCACTGAACTTTTATTTCTCCATTGATGGGATTCGGCCTTTTTCATGGACAACTGTATGAAGAGAAGGGTTAACCTGGTGTTACTTTATGTGCTATCTGCAATCCCATTCTTGTCGCACAACACTGTTTGCTCTCACACCAGTTACTCACTGGTCATGTTCTCCACAAAGACAATGGAGACAAATCCACTATGAGCACAACTAAACTTTGTATTCTTGTGCACTTGCAAATTTTTTTTAATGAGGACTGAAGTAAGTGTTATTAAATTAGAGTTAGGACTCTAGCAAGCAAGCCTGTTTTCTGTCTGTTTGAAATGAAAGAAGTGATTCCCGTTTGTACTTACTTGAATCAGTGTTTAGCTGACCATGTCTCTAATTGAGCTTTGGGGTGTTTTAGGGCTGTTTCTTGTGGTTCCTGTGTCATCCTATCCTCGTACTCCTGTCCGTGGTTTTCAGTGAGCATCAGAGAGAGAAGGTAATCTTAAAGACATCTGTCATATCTGCAGGTGGAGAATATCTATTAGACAGATGGACGGTTGTCTTTCTGTCTCCCCATAACTCTATGTTTTGTGCTCTTTTGTCAGGTCATCACCATCGGCGTGATCCTCTGCCAGTCCATATCTGTGGTTGTTTTGTACAGGCTTTTCCTATCACGGAGTCTGTACTGGGAGGTGTCGTCTTTGTCCTCCGTGACACTACCACTAACAATGTCCAGAGGACCCAGAAATCGCTATTGACTCTCAGCCCCCAGAAGGGGGCAGGTTCACTGTGGCACCTGCACTTGGGGCAAAGTGAGACATTGCCTAAAGAGTGGGAAGCTCCAGGCCAGGGTGCTGGAGAGGAGGGTGCATGCCTGGGCCAGAAACATGCACAACTAAAGAATATTTGCACATGCACCTGACGAAAAAAATGTGTTGGAACATTTGCTGCTTGAAATGAAATGGATGTCCAGTTGGACCTACCCTGGTAGAAGTGTTCCCTGCGCAAACGTGGGAACAAGGTTGCAGACTTCTGTATAGTTGCGAGGACTGACGCATGTGATTTATGCAGCACTAAAAAGTGGAAATCCACGAATATGACTCCTGAAATTAGTGTATGCAGAAAATGTTAGGTCAGATTTATGTGGAGCACAAAAGCTTGTTTTGGTTTTGTTAAATTGAATACAGGTCAAGGCCAAACATAAAATGTAAATCCTTTAATTAAAGCCACACTGCTGAATATTTCTTGATCACAGACTATTCTTGAGCAACCTTAAAATTTTACCCCTGATTTAACTTTTAACTGCCCTTTCAATTTTGCCATTAATTTTCTTGATATTTGGTGTGCGCTGGTTGATAACGTACCTTGGCTTAACACCTGAGATGTGCTGTGTGGTGTGTTGGGTAATACGAGCAATGATGATTGCTCTTTTTCACACCTTAAAAAGCTGCCAGGTGATTTCAGGCAACTTCTAAGTTACTGAGCAGGGTTTCACAGCCATTGAAAAAGAACTATTCATTTATAATGGAATCTGCCAAAGAACCAGCTATTTTCTGTAAGATGTTAGTGTTTCCTTTAGAGTCACAGCAAAAAGCAGTTAGTGCCGTGCAATAAGAAACGGAACACACAAAAGAGGTGAGCCGAAAATGTGAAAAACATGTAACGTTTCAGTCTTAAGTGCTCTGAGCCATCTGTGGGACAGTGAAGAAACACAGTGCTTCATACATTAAGCCATGTGTATCTTCACAGTGATGTTATTATTCTGCAGAATTTCAGATGAACCAAACAGGAGTTGTGGAGTTGTTCACAGGAGCATAATACAATGTCAAGTTATCTTATTTTACAGCTTCATAAAAAAGGCTGTTCTATGAAGATTGATTAAAAAGGTAAGGAACAATCCTTACATTGAAAACATAGTGCTTGAATTGTACTTAAAGCTGTGGCTAGAGTATGAGGGGTCTTTTTTGTTATGGTTCTGCAAAGTGCTTCATAACCTTATGGGGCAACAGCAGTGACCACTGGGTGGCAGCGTATGGCTCTAAATTTGATGCTTGAGGTGGTAACCCACAGTACGATTTCCCAATTTCAAAACTTGTGTGATGTGTCAGTCCTTGCTTCTCTCATTCTGTCAAGGCCCAACCATAGTGTATCACTTTAACTCACGGCACACTCACCTGTGATTTTCAGAAATACACATTAAAGCCTAGTACACATATTAATATTTGCCATATGCAGATTTTGCCAGTACAACAGAATTATAATGCTATAACCAATATCTAGGAAAGAAAAATAAAGAAAAACCTGTCACAAAAAACTATATATTAACAATTTAGCCAAAGGCTTGTTTCTCTGAAACTTATTCAAGTTTGTGTTCATTTTCTATGCTTTTAGGGAAATAAAATGATGTTATTTCCTCAAATTTTCTATGTATACTAACAATTTTCTACCAGTATGGGAATGGCAAAGAACAAAAGAGTAAGTGAATGAATGTCTGTCTTTTTTTCTGTGGTCAAAGAGAGTATGCAGTACATTTTCATTATGCTTCATTTTCTTCTTATATTATTTGCAGGTTGTTTTCCAACAGTCTGGTTCAAAGATAATACAGTGATCTTAGCTTCTCAGTGGTAAAGGGTAACAGTTTCCACAACATGAGCAGACCGAAGTGCAATCTGTGTTATGTCCAAGTGCATGTCCATGTGTATTATGTCTAGATATACGGGTTTGTTCGGCTCAGTAGTTGCAGTATCATGGTGTCTGAGTAATGGACCAATATTTTGTTTAATACTCTTCTTTGTGAAGACTGCAGCTTAAGTAATGCCACGGGGGAGCATATTATATAATTACAGCAGCAAATGAGCCATGATGATCCTGTTTGGAAGAATTGTAAAAATATATATGGACCTCATTTATACCACAATTAATTTTTTTTTTTCAGTATGAATAATTTGCTGCATTAAAGGATGCATGGAAAAAGTAAAAAAAAAAAAACATTGTTATAATTGTTAGTTTTGTTATATAAAGTATGGATAAAACTTGAATACTAACGCTGATGTTTTATTTGAAAGGTCACTTTTTGTTATAACTGTACAGTGTGCTAAGTGTTACAATGTGCTAAGCTTGCTGTAAAATCTTAAGTGCCTGTACGGTATAAAGAGTTTGTATAATATATGGACAATCATTTCGACTGGTGCTATTATCATCATCTTTCTTTCCAAATATAAGATGTTTGTGCTGTATGAAGAATAAGTATTTTTATTTAATATTTCAAATGAAACGTTTTGTCAAGGTTACGTTATGCATGCTTTATATAGGTTTGTTCAAATGCATTGCTCTTAGTTGTAAATAAACACAAGATCATGCATACTGTTGTGATTAGTCATTTGTGTTAATTTGCTTCATGTGGTGACATATTAAATGTATTATAAGCAATTCAGCATCTATTTAGTGTCTTTCCATGTAGAATATCCATCTCAGAAGTCATGCTGGATAATTAAAAGATATATACCTGCATTGCCTCAGGATGTCTACTGTGCTAGACTGCCTTGGATCACAGTAAAACTATTTCCATCAAGAAGGCTGACCATGATCAAACACACTTTCCATTGATCTGTCGGCAGTGAATTTCTTACATTGTTGTGAAATAATTAATTTGAAATTAATAGTAAGAAATTGTTATGTAAAAACAGATGACAGTTGACTGATGATTTGAAAAGTGAAATGCTAAGTGGGGTGAGATGTTGAACTGGAAGAGAGCCGCAGTGCACATTGTGGTGTCTAGAGGGCAGTGTTGTTCATTGTATGGCTCAGTTTGTACCACATCACTTCACAGCCATTAGCTCCAGTACTGGTGCATGACTGACAAGCCCACCGAGGATGCCTGTGAGATGCTTTCTGAAATCCGGCATAAAATAGCAAAGGTATGGGCCAACGATTTACACCTGAAGCACAACCATGGAAATGAAGTTTAAATGAACAAGATCCACTCCGCATACACAGCAAAATATCAATATTAAGTTAAAACCAATGTTTAATCTAAGGATGTGAGAATGGAAATTGAAAATCTTGCAGACCTAATCTACACAATTACATTTCAGGATATTCTAAATATTTGTTGGGAATTAGGATTAAATGTCTATTCATTGTTCCCTTGATAAAGATCCTAATGATATTATCTTCTGATTGTCTTGTCAATTCAAGTGCATGAAAAATAACTTAAGTTGTCACTGAAGGTCAACACATGCTCTGACTTGCAGATATTTTCTATTTTCACCATAATGAAATGTAATGAATAGGTGCACGGCTCATCATCTAGTTAGGCCTACTTAACGTGAACTTGTCACTGAAAAGCTGATATTTCCAATACAGATACACCTGCTTAATACCACTTCACTTAATATCCCAAGCTCCATTTTTTCAAGGCTGTTTGCCACTCACCATTGGTTTCAGTGTTAAAATGACTTTTTATTATTATAATGTGCTTTTACAGATGCCCATTTGTTAACTGCATAGGTACATACCTACAGGTTGTCTGCTTGTCCGCACATCTTCTTGCCTCAAAGCAGTTAAACAATGTACAATTTTTAGAATAAGGTTAAGCTTCACATAATGTCCCCTTTTCATTTTAAGTCTTGATGAGACATCTAAAACAGGATCAGCTGTGTTAAACTATGGCCAAGTAGTGACATGTTTTCATGTACTTTACTAGCTTTCTTGCTGCATCACTAGTTATGTTTCTATCAGTGTTTCTGGACTTGAGTCAATGCAGAACTGTGCAAAACGACTGCCAGAGACAGGTGCAGTTGCATTTAACTGTAGTAGCTTCTTCAAAAACCCTCAACTTCCTACATTATAATCCCCGAAGGAGTTTACTGTCTTGAATCCACATTTGCATGCCTGGCAAGTTGTTTGTTGTCCTTAGAAAGTTTGAATGTATTAACCAGCTACAAAAACAGACAAGTATTTGGACAAGCATTTGGTAGTGTTGTTCCTTGTGTCCTCTGCCTACGTAATTATCAACAGCATAGCCAAAACCGTGTCTATACAGCTTTCAGATCCTGACACCCTTTCATTGAATAGGTAGTCGTGCTGTTCATTTATTTGATTTTGTCCCTTGCTAGATTTAAAAAATTTGGCTTATTTTGAGGAGTACTGTACAGACATTAACATGCTCTTATGGTAGCATTTACATGCCATTAAAGTCATACCTTAATATCACATGGCAGAAAGGACATTAAGTGGATTACACCAATATACTTATTAGCTTGAAAGTAACTAAATCACGACATAATTATATATCATAAGTTAGGCATATAGTATTGCTCAGATCAATCCCTTGAGGGGTTTTAAAATCAGAAATATTTTCAGCAGTAATACATTGCCATAGCATGACTCTAAACTACATACCATATGCTTTTCTATTATTAATCTTTATCTTGCCTCTGACACAAGTTAAATCATTCAGACTCAAGTGTCTTTAGTAGAGTAGTTAACAAGTTAATTACCGGTTAATTTCTCATTAATAATCTGTCCCCAGTATCATTACAAAGAGTGATGAGACATAGATGAAAGACCTTAGGGTTTTGCACATTTGGAATGCATAAAAGTTAAGTTTGCATAGATTTGAGATGTATGGTGCATTGCTGGTCCATCTGATACTAGTGCATCCACAAGCAAGTCTGCACCCTGTCTCTGTTGCTCAGGTAGTTGCATAACATTTAGGGAAACTGAACAAACATTAAAAAAACAATGAGGGCATCTTGATAAAATATCTTCTTGTTCTACTTGGTTCTGAAATAAAACTCTTTTTTGGCTACCTAAATCAGCGTTGTGTTAGATAGACCGTTCGTTCTTCCTCCACAGTGATTCCCGCCCACTTCTCTGGCAGCTTAGTGATTTACATTTCAGCATAATGCTTGCATTACCGAAGGCACAAGGCAGCCCCGATAAGTTACAAAGTGCTGCGGGGGTAAACCTTGTAAGAGCTATTTACAGCGTTCAAATCCTTCAAGTACTCATGGCTTGGGGAAGAGATCAGTTTTTTTTGCACTTGGTGCCTTTCACACAAAAACATCCACAATGTGTCAAGAGAGCGTTGGGCTGTAGATCAGTACTTCTCAGACGTGGTCCTGTGGACCCATTGTGTGTGCTGGTTTTCACTGTGGCCGAGATCTCAGTTAATTAGGTATGATTAAGCCATTAAAGGAAAACTGATATTTAATTCACGTCTACATTTAATCTATTACAACTTACTTGTTATAGCATCTTTGAGTTCAATCAAAGTTGTGTGTTCGACATATTTTTTGTTAATACCTGCCCCTTGAACAAATTCATTATAGCTGTCTCCGCAATGCATAATAAATATATTTTAAAAACTCTATTATTAATTCTAAGGGCCACAAACAGTACCTTCATAACCAGGTAATATGCCGCAAATGGATATTAACAACATGCACTGTAAAAAGACAGCATAAATCAACATGTGTTGTGCAGACTCCTGTTCAGATATAGCCATTTTCAATACTTCTGCTCTGAGTTTGTTAGCTTTTTTCTTTCTCTCTTTCTTGTGTGGAAAAGCATTGTCTATTTAATCATAGTGAGTATGCAGTAACTCTGGTAAATGTTTCCTCACTTATACATACATTACATTACTCCAGAGGTCTGATACTGCTATATTTCAGTGTAATTGTTACTCTGCGTTTTGCATCCATGTAACGAGCCACACTCTGGGGAAGCACACGTTATTCAGGCAGGTGTTTATAGGACAAGCAAGCCAGTGCACATGTTCAAAAAATGAAATGCGTACTTTTTTCAGCTCCCCTCACAAGCTCTCTGAAGGAAAATAATAGTTTTCATTTCAAAAAGCAAAATAAGAAAGACAACACAACAACCTAAGAAAGACCCTTTGTTTTAGGTTGTTTTTCATTGACTCTTACTCTCATGTTGATTCTCACTTTCCAGCTTCTCTGGACCACAGTGAAACAAAGACTGCCTAATTCAATGAAAGAAATTCATTACTAGCCATCATATCAGTTATTGCTTTATCATCAAGAGCCTGGTATCTACTAGAAACAACTTTAATCATAATTCTCTGGCAGAGCAAACACATTTTAAGAATATATATTTGTAACAAATAATTAACAGTTGATACTTGAGGTTAAATCCAGACAGAAAGTCAGCCAACACGTTCGTCAAACATAATTAATTGAGAGCTAAGATGAAATGAAAACCATAGGACATGGTAGATCCATAGGACCAGATTTGAGAAATACTGCTGTAAATGAGAGGGTGTATTTTATTGAAAAATAAATGTGTGAGGAGCAAAAGTCCATTGTCTGCCATTCAAAAGCACACAGGTCTTTATCGCCTCTGGAATTATGGGGTTAGAGAACACAAAATTACTGCTTATGTAACATACACCCCATATATCATGCTAGAGAGTCAGAAAATGAAGAAAGAATGGACATTGTCAGGTACGGCCTGTGACAGTTCAAATTCTGTTTGAATATGCTTGAGCAATAAGACTGAACTGCTTCAGTAACGATCCATTTGTATAAACTGATTCACAAAATACCCTCTGTGTCATTTGCACTGAAGGAGGTTGTCTGCTTGGTATATAATTAATGAAATATATGTGAGTAAATGAGCTTATGTTTGATAACATCTTGTTAAGACCGAAACAATATACCACACATATATACCCAGCTGCTAGCTCTTCAGATAATTCATTCTTTTAATTTGATTCATTTCTTAATCTGTGGATACTTTACAGACTCAATGCATACTTATTATACATCTACATACATGTATAACGTACATTTTGATTGTACACTTCACATAACAGCAGGGCATTGGTGCCTTCAGAATGGACATTACTTTTCATGTCAGGCTTAGGTTTGTATTAACAAAGATGTCATATGATGTTTCGAGGGTGTTAATATTTAGTTAATTACACCGACTTACATCTCCAACCCTAAACAGCCCACTCACCCACAGAAATGCATCTGAATACCAGGACTTTTCATACCACATACAGAGGGGTTTTTCTCTGTTAGCATTTAACCTTCTCGTAAAATTCATAAATCGCATTCATCACCGGCTATCCTAAATGATGATAAGGACGTGACAGAATATGATCGTTTCTTTTATCTGACATGCATCTGTGCACAGGGACAGTGCTGCCAATGGTATGCCAGTCTTCCTGTCCGCATGATAAGCAAGGGGCTGGTGGCCATAGAAATTACAGAATGGTCTGTCCATGCCAATATCAGTTTTTACATTCCAGCCCAGGCTGCGAGTTAGTTCTTCCGTCTGTGTCGTAGGAGAGAGTGTTGCGAGGATTAAATGGTACAATATAGCTATCGTAGGACCAACCTGAAGGATAAAATAAACCTCCAGGGCAGTAGCGCCTGCTGCAAGCTTCCTGAAAGCAGGAAGATGTCTGAGAAAAGTGCACCTTCAAACTTTCCAATAGCACTGCAAACAGCCTCTACAAAGATTTATAAATGTTTATTCCAATCCAAATACCAATATGATGGGGAGGGAGAAGAAAGTGTTGGAACTGCAGAGGTAAACTATATGTAAATTCTACAAAGTAATAGACTTGTAGTGCAAATCACATCATTTTATCTTTAATTTTGCTCCCCCTCCCCTCGCACACACACACACACCCTCCTCTTTCCTCTGGCTTAAAGGTGCATCAGAGATATGAATTTAAGCATATTCAGAACACCGGGCGTGAAATTAAATGTGTGGCAGAGTGAGAAAAATATACAGACTATGGAGGTACCTTAAAAATAGTCATTTATGCAGATGGAGAGGGCCGGAATCATTTGCAATGGGATGACCCTCTCTCCGAGCATTTCTCCCCTCACTGTTCTCTGCTAATCTCGCGCTGTATCTCGGTTTTTCATTGAACTCGCCAGTTTGCCGCTAAGCAGCCTTGTAGATAAGGCGAAGAGCTAAAAGGAGAAGGCAGAAGGAGCTCAGCGGGCACGTTTCTATTGCACTTTCACCCAAGGCAATGGGCACAATTTAACGGATTCCTTCCAACATATGTTTTTGCCAGATAAGTAAACAGTGTGTGTCGGAAATGAAAAAAAAGCATTTGCAATTTAATGACATTACAGTTCCCAGCTTAGCCCGCCGAGCTGCGAGGCAGAGAGCACAGAACAGGAAGAGCAGAAGAATGGAACCGGGGGTTGTCAATGTTTTTTTTTTTTTTGCCTCTTTTTCCTCGCAAGGAGCACTCTCAAATTCCCCCAATTCTGTTTGTCCCCTTCTCTGTTACATCCCTCTGTTCTGTTTTCCCCACTCATCTTAGATTTTTCCTCCTTTATCAGTATAAAACTAGGCTCAGTCCATCTTTCAGTTCATTTCAAGAACTTTCTGTTGTTCTCTAATCTGATTTCTCAGCTGAAAAGGTCTACTGACTGATCCCATATCATTATCACCTCAAGATTTTCTCACCATGCTACAGACCCAGACCCGGTGTCTGTCTACCAATTCCCTGTCAGTTCTCTTTGTCTGACCTGATCAGAAACACAATAGCCAGCCTGGCATAATAACCTCACGGTTTAATGTCAGAACATTCAGTCTTAGTATATGAAAAATTCCTGGGAAAATCTGCAAAGAAACAAACAAAAAAAACCTTTTCTAGAATGATTAAAAGATCCATTTTGTGTTGCAGTGGTTTCCCCCTTTTCAGGCGTCTGACACCCACTTTATTATAGTAGACTAATTGTGCAAGAAAGCAGATTATGAAAGCGTTGGGATGTACTCCTTGACCATGAGCTAATGTGATGACAAGTTTTGGAGCCTCTTAGCACTGGCTTTGCATGCCAGGGCACATTTGGCACGGGCTTTAATATGCCTTCGGTATTAACTCAGATAACCGCTTTTTTTTTTTTGGTACGGATCAATCGCTCGCTCATTATTTTTACCAGAAAGCCTTATGTTCAACACGCTTCCCCGGTTTTGATCTCTCATTAACCACGCTGTGTAAATGCAGCGGCAATCCTCTCTCTGTAAGGGATACACTGTCGCCATGGGCCCCGGGCTCAAGGAAGCAGGTTATGGGGGAAGAAAAGGGCTGCGACTTCGGGTTGGAACTTGAATTTTGGGTTTTGCCAAATCCCCACACTCTCTTCTCTTCTCTTTCAGAGTGGTGCGGCTGGTGATGTTATGTTTTAAATATCAGCCCCGGAGCTGTCCAGCAATTCAGAAATGTCAATAAACCCATGTTCCAGGAACTGTTCCCAGTACAGCTTACAGCAGAAGTGGATGGAGGCTGCTATATGTAGACCCTACATCCAGTCTGCACTGTTCGAAACAGCACTTTTCTTTTATGGGGGGGTGTAGGGGGTATGGATTATGGGGAGTGTAGGCATATACATAGAGCTATATGCGTGTTGGTAATCACTAAGAAGGAGCTACATGTATAAAATTTAAACATCTTTATAACCCTGTAATATTGATTTACTGGGGTGCCTTTGCAAAACAAACTGGAAACATTTAAGGAAACACAACAAACCCTCAAGTAATCATTGTTCATTGAACAACAGGAGGAAACATTTGATTGAGGATTTGAGGATTATTGAATGTGGAAGTACAAGTTTTGTTAAACTACATCTGATCACAGTCAAACAGATGTAAACACAAGAATTATCTGTTCATTTGGAGACCAAACTGAAGTGGTTACAAAGGTTTTGTGAAAATGTCAAAATTTCAAAAATACACATAAGGGCAATGAATTATATGAGTGAACTCAGCCTGACAGATGTACTCATTTCCTGTGTTTCAACAGCAGATTTATGCATTTTTTAAAAGATTCAATTCTTTATGCATTTTTAATTGGTTGGTGAATAAATATCACACAGTCCTGTTGTGTCTCAGGAAAGTTTCCAACAAATAGAAATAAAAAAGAAGAGGTACAGTTTGTACCTGCTGTTCCTCTAAAGATCCCATTACTAAAGCGCAGTTGAAGAAAAACATTTCCACATGACTCAACTCAGATTATCATTTCTGTTCTCTAGATCTGGGCTTGAATCAGTATCAAATACGCTGCAGCTCCTCAGAGTCCGAGAAATGAATCACGCCAGAGGCCTTTGCCACACTGATCATTTTCCACCCTGAGGTCTCTCCAGAGGCAGTGTAGCTGGATTATACCACCCAAAAAACTGCCCATCACTGATTTTGCCGCTGGAAAAATTTCATATTCCTCAGCTTTCATCCTCTGTACTGAAACAAGAGGTTAAGGCTACATGACATAAACCTTTGTGACACAAATTGTCAGAAATGCAGACAGGTATTTGACAAGGTCTTGAGATGCCGCGGATCATTCACACACGAGGAAGAAGCCAGCAGAGCTTATCTGTCATTGTCAGTCCCGGAAGAAATGAAACAGATTGACTCACCAACAAGCACAGACAGAGTATGACAGTGTATCACACTGGCAAATTTTACTCCTGTGTGAGGTATCTGGTTTGACAATTTCCCGACAATGCTATTTTGGTAATTTTCGATGTGAAGAGTCATACATCCTCATACATACATGCTTATTCACCATTGTAAATTAAATTATTAATTATGATAAAATTCTTCACAAAACAGAGCATTTCCACATAAATCTCATACTAATCCAAATCACAAGACAAATACAATGGGAAGAATTTGTATAAATTGCAAACATGTCCATAGAAACCATTGTTCATTTAAAAGTGTTGACTTGAAATGAGTTCAAGTGAGTCAGCTTGTGACAAGGACCCCTGTATTTATACCATTATCATACTAAGAAAGTGGGTTAGTCTACCTCTGTCACATATTTAAATTCAAACATTCTTAAATAAGCATTTTTACTTATTTTTCTAACCTCATTTTTAAACTTGAGAATTTCAATGTTACATTTCAAATTACCTTTTGACTTAGGACTAAATAAACGGTTTAGCTTCCAGATGCAGTCTACCTGCATTCTGGAAGTGGAAAACTGTGATTTCTTAATGACAAGAACAGCTGTAATCAATTGAATAGAAATCAAGTTATTATCATCTGTGGATACCTGGAAAGTATCTTAAACGTAAATTTCATGTTTTGCTTTAAATAATAATTTGATTTTCAGTGAAGCTGTGTAAACCACAGATATAAAGTTTACCCTCTAAAAAGTATAGGCTGGTTTAACTATGCAGGGATTAGCAGGGGAACAACATATCATTTGGCCATGGTCTATTTTGCTGCTGTTTTTAATTTAAGAAAGTACACAGAATTGGAATACAAAACAATGATAACACAATGCATTGAGTGAATCCCAAATAAGGCTTTGCATATAATAATCCTGTTGAAATAAACCAAGCATTTGAATTAACATAGGCAAGTTTCTTTTTTTTTCATTTAATAAATGCTGGGAGAAAGAAAAAAGAGCATTACATCTCACTTATTTTAAGTGGAGTCCCAAATACGTGTATTTCATTCCTTTCTCAATTAAAGGTGCAATCTTGAGCACCCCACATCTCTGGTGTAATAAGCAGCACAGTAATCTGCTTTATTGATAGACACATGTAGCCAAGTGTGTGCCAACTCCCAGGTACTTATCTTTGCCTGTGTCCCGTCTTATAGAAGGATATAATTCTTTGTGACTGTTCTTCAGGGCATCAGCTCTTCAAATTCATTATTTCTATTTCTGATAGATATGTTTTGCCCTAAAAACCTGGGAATTTAATATGCAGGCTGACAATCTCTGCCAGAGGACATTTTGGAGCTGGAACAAGAAATGTCATGGCAGATGTGAGTTTCTTTAAAGTGATGCACCTTCATTTCCATTTAATTTTAATTTCTTGATGGATTCGTCCAGTAATTTACCATAAACCACACTTTACTTTGTCCACTTCAGGGAAAAGTGAATGCTTAAGTAAATGAATAAATAGCCTAATTTAGCAAACTAAATTACAACCCCAATTTCAATTCAATTGTCAATTGTAATTATATAATTGTGTTATTATTGTGCTTTGTGCCTTCTTGTTGTCTCCATATATTCCTCATCCTTAACACAAGGTGTTGGCACCAGCAGTAGCAGAGCAATTAAATATCGGTTATCCATCTCTTTTAAGACAGACAGAGAAAAAACTGACACGTTAGTTTTAAAAATTAAAAATTTCCATCTCATAACACAATCAACCATTCATACTACATATTCAATAGAATGGGGAGTTAAAGCAAAACATATCAGGAAAATCAGGAAAAAAATGATGAGTAGTTCATTAAATCCACTTGGAAACCACACAATTGTTTTGTTGGCTGCTTTTTTTCCAAATGTAACTGTTTGGTCCTTCCTTAACTTTCTGTCAAATCCCTAGTTTCATTTAAAGATACTCATTTGAGTTTTTTGTCGATCAGTGTATTCCCTAAATGTAAGATTATGGTTCTCAACATTTCAGAAGTTAAACCAGATATCAAAGATTACTAGTTTCTAGTTGTTGTTGTACCTACACCCCTCAGAACTGTGTTGTGGGCCTATTATGATCATTCATTGATAATCGTGCAAAGATCCAGAATCCAGACCTTTAAGAGAAACATTGTGCTGGGGATGTAAAAAGACAAGGAACACAATTGCTGGAATACTGACTTCACTAATAAACAATTTCAGCCTCTAGAATCCAAGAAAGAGGAATTTTATTTTAACCTTCAAGTTTCACCTTTGTCATTTCTGGTTTGTCAAGCATGAATGTAATGTGTAGTCTATTAAATATTATACTTCTGGGGTTTCATCTGATGTGAAGGATTAGCACTGCTATGATTCAGTGATGTGCTCTTTAAGGACAATGGCCAACAGAGCATTACAGGGTATTTTAGGTCAGGAAGATCAAGATCTACATAAGCCATGTCCATATTCTTCAATAACCACTCTATATTATGTTTTCCAAAAGATTCAGAAATAAAATCATGGTTAATGAATACAGCAATTTTGTAAATGTAAAAAGTCCCAAGGATAAAACATTCAATGCAGTTATAAACATGTCTAGTGGTATTATGGAGATGGTATTATGTAGAGGAATGACACAAAATTGGACATCGTTAAAGTTTGAAATCTAATTAATATTTTTAGCTATCTTTTCTTTCTGCTAGCTTGTAAATGTATTAGAAATCAGAGAGTGTGTTTATCACTGTCTGAGCTGGAGTGTAAGTAACTCAGTGTCTGTTTTTTTTTTTTTTTTTTTTTATTGGTCAGGAGGAAAAACTTGCCAGGTCTATTCAGAATCTTTTTTTTTCTTTATATGTGTACATAATAATCAATTAATACAGGTAAGACAACAAATAAAACTATGTAAAACATGACAGACGTGAGCGTACAATGCTATGTATTTTAATAGGCATGCCACATTTTTGTATCTAATGTCACCATCAATGTGACATTTGTCTTTTTTTTTAGGTAGTGGGCACTAATCTAAGGACAAACAGCTTTCACTTGATGCAGGAGAGAGTAAAACACACTTCAACTGCATCGGGTGCCAACAAACAAACTTAGTTTGCCTTAAAAGTAGGAGAAGACTTCAGAGAATCTGGGATGTTTGTGTGAATATATACAGACCTTCTCATTTCTCCTGATGACCTTGGGCAAACAGACATATATGGTTTTAAAGCTCTGATTTGACACGTCAAGGTGTTTTGGAAAAGGTGCAATGCAAGATAATTTATTTTTTTCCCTCCTGGGAGCATAAAGAATTAAAAAATATATCAGGTCCTTTTTTTGAATTTACAGGTAATACAGTACATGGCGGTCATAAACATTCTTGGCACAGCCCCACGTTGGCGAGATTGCTCCAGGAGAGGTTTTTCACACTTTGATTACCCTAAAATGAACTGGAGACGTCAAGGACTTTGAGGTTCTTCACACATAAACCTGCCATTCCCATAGATCTCACTTTGCTCCAAAAACACATGGACATAGGTCAAGGCCTGAATTTAAGCAAGTCTTACTTTTTTGTTGTTTCTTTCACTATTTTTTTTTTCAAAATTTTCAGCAGCAAAATACAAGAAAATAAGCACTCCTTTAAAATCATTATTCGAAGTATAGGATGACGACCATGGCTGTAAGATTGATTGGGTATTTCATTGCTGATCATGGTTCAGTTGAACCTGTTTAAGGACTGTAAAAGCCATCACAAGCTGACCCACAAAAAAATGTCAAAACTGGAATCTTAAACTCGTTGCCCTGTTCTGCCTCCCAGATATATGCAAAGTAATCATTAAGATACTCTGGCACACGGCCTCATTTAAGTTGTATAGGCTAAACTGTTCTTGCCTGATGTTACACCCCTTGTTTCAGAAGCTATGTGAAACATGTAAGTCGTCTGCTTGTTATTGTTTCAGGTATAGCTGGAAGGATCCCTGGAATGCTCTTCACTGTTAAATCTTAAGTGGTGTTTATATTGTATGAAATGTAAAGCCTTTGTTAGGAAATATATTTCAGAACATAACATCAGTGCGCATATGACATTTGCGGCCAGCTCTGGTTAAAACAGTGACAGTGGAGGGGAAAGGAAGTGCAAAGCAAAAGTGGCCTAACTTTGAAAACTTAATTGCAAGCAGAGTGGTACTTCATCACTCACAAAACCTTTTCCTTTCAGATGGGAATCAAATTGAAATATTAAAAAAGAAGAAATGCATTCAAGAAAACTTGTGCTAAACCACTTTATGGTTTGATGGAATTGTCTCCTTCCTTATTGTATTTTATCATTCTTTAACTGACAGATGAACAATAATCCAAAAGGGCACTTGTTTTTAGAGAGAAAGAACTGTGTAACTTCTAATATCATGGAGAGGGCACTAGCATCACTGATTTTGGAATACATCCAATTTCATTTGAAAAAGTGGCATACTCGATTGAAGTATCAATTATATGTATGTTGAGAGTCTGTATTTTTGCAGCTCAACGTTCTGAAAAGCATAGACAACATACAAATGCTAATTGGTACCTTTAACAAATGTCAGATTAAGGTTCATGAGTGTCTTATTTGAAGTAAATTTGTCTGCATTCAGCTGTATCTGAAAGAATGTCTTTTATTAGCAATGTGGAGGAGTTCATTCAGAATTCAATCAGTCCTGGGAACAAATTGCAGCTGAATTTAAGGACCTGCATTGAAAAGGCTCTGTCCTGGACAGCAGTTGTTTATGAAGACTTTCCTCCTGTAAACAACTAGACTATCCTTGTATTGTTTTAATTTACATAACCAAGTAGCATATCATATTGCAATAAATGAATAAATATGAGACAAAATACAGGTGACTGTTATCGTGTCTCCAAGTAGGAAAACATGTCTACAATACCATCTCAAGATTAATAGAATTATTCAGTCAAACCACATTACTCTATTCTTAAATTGAATAAAAAAATGGAAGTGCTGAGTTCTTTCCTCAGTATTTTTAACAATCATCAAACTCACAATTCTTTCTAATAATGTGAGCAAAGGATCACTTGCTTAAATTCATTAAGCACATTGTGATTTGATTTTATCTGGGCCTTAGTTACACTGCCACAAGGCAAAAGGCCCACAGATATCCTTAACTCAAACCATAAATCTGTACCTTTCAGTTATGATGTTAAAGTCTCAGACAGGGTGGTTGTGAGGAGCATGCTCAAAAGCCCTGTGGATATTCATAATCTCACACGACAGGTAATTTTTCAGTGAGGAAAGGGGTTTATCTTATCATGGCCAGTAATGTGGTCAGTGAGCAGGGCCAAAGAGGCAATAGTGAGTTTAGCGAGACAGCTTTGAAACCAGGCATGTAGTAGCTAGCTGACAAGCCGGCATCCTATTCACTGCAAAGATTATAATGTCTGATAACCCCCCAGTTTTTATTTGAAGAATTAGCAATCTTAGCAATCATCGATGTGTATCTTTTTTTTATCTCAGTGCCCATTTGCAACGTACCCCTTGCTTACATCAGGTGCTGTTGTTCTGTCCATAAGAGTGAAAACTGAGCTGAAAACTGAATATGCACATCAACCACCAGAAACATATGACTCTTAGTCAAAACAAGATCTGTATTATGTGATGGAAATGTATATGCATGCATTGTTCGCATTTTATCTCGAAGTGGTTGATCTTCTCATATTCAGGCATTCATGCACATTCGGAGGTGTTGGTGAAAGTTATCTTAGCTCTTAAAAAGTCAAAGTGATTCACGACAAAATAAGTAAGAGTACATGCACACCCACACCGATGCACTTGGCCATACACACACACACCCACACACACAAGCATGCAAACACATACAAATGTTTTGCACACAACTTTACCTGTAAACAACAACGTTTTCAGATAACTAACAAATTTTCTCTAAGTGAACACCTTTATACCTTCAGTCTTCTTATTGTAGTTACTGGTTTGGTTTAGTTTGTGAATACCAAATTTCCTTACTTTGACAAAAAAACTTTCACAAGAAGTTCTTCCAGAAGGTCATCCTAATTTTAACCAGGTATTTAAAATGCCACTCTTCTAAATTTAGAGTGACTGGCAGAGCAGATGATCTGAATCTTATCTTAGTGTCCAACCTTGCGCTTTATCTGTGTTATGGAACCTAGATATCAACAGTTTACCAAATCATTGTCATCGCTGTGCAAATAATATTACAGCGATTGCATGGTCAGTGGATAAACCTGTTGTGATCAATCAAGGTCATTATCAGTGTGTGGTTTTGCACTAGGAACATGTGTGATGTAATCCATGCCCCCAGACCAAGGCAGCGTTAAAAAAGCTGTAAGTTAAAATCTTTCCTCACTGAGCTTCATGAAAATCCTCACACACTCTCACTACATACTTATACATTACTAGCATATGTAAAATTTCATTCAAGCTTTTTTTTTTACATCTTCTGTTTCATTGTATGTAAGAATTCCAATAATATCATAAAGAAATCAACAAATATATGTATGCTTCCAAGAGCAATTAACCTGTAGTACTAAAGCTGTTTTTTTTTTTTTTTTTTTTCAAAATCTACAAACTCAAAAGTCATCTGTCATCTACAAAGAAATGACACATAAATTATTTACATTTGTTCCAGTTATCAGGTTAAATCCAGACTTTAAATACCATTTCAAAAATTTCAATTATTCATACTAATACATTTGCAGACTTCAGAAATGTTTTTCAAAATATCAACATTTGTCTACCATACCAAAATCCCTCTAGGCCTACCTATTTTGTTTGCATAAATGCCCTAAAAAAGATAGCGAACATAACATAGCTATAACGTAAATTATTTGTTTTCATAATGTGGTATTGCTTATTACCAACATCACTTATAAAAATAACCAATGTAGTCAGATTCCTGGCCTCCAAGTTATACTTCAGCATCAGCAAGCAGTACAGCAATGTTTTCTGCAAAAAAAAAAAAAAGTTTTCAATCATTTTTATTGTTGCGTCCCCACCTTTACCATTCTGTCGGGTTTCTGCACGGGGAAAAAAGCATATCTATTGAAAAGCCATTTAGTCCATTTCTTTCTTGGCCGGTAAACCTATTCATCAATTGTTCTGCCTTGTAGATCGCATTCTAATGCTAATCTAGTGTGTTAAATATCTTTTTTGTTCCCCTTTCACCGTTTTGTCATTCGGTTTATCCAGTTTTGGTCACCCATTTTATTTATTTATGCGCCGGCTTCTATTCACGCGCTCATGTATTTTTTATTATGTTGTTTCACTGTCATGCAGTGTCAACTCACTCCATTCAATGTGGGCTACTTCAGGGGCTTGGAGGGACAAAGCGTGTACACATTGCAGCGGTATTCACTCGGGCCAGCTGGATCGGCTGAAAAAAGACCTTGTGAAAAGAAATCCTCCACAAAGGACACAGAAGAAGTGCACAATGCTAACAGTTTTCCAAATACCACTGATTGCTTCCATCACAATGACGGAGAGCAGGCGCTTTATACTGAGCTCCACTTCAACAAACAACACTCCCACAAAACCTCCCAGCCCGCGTTTTGTTCCCAGACAAAACCTCCTCGACTATCTAAATGCTCCCACTGAAGAGAAAAAAAGTTCTTTTCAGATTTCCTTCCCATTTTCCTTAAATAAAAAGGGCCAGGAGAAAAGGAGGGAAATGGTCTCGGAGCTGGCAATATGCATCATTTGTTATAAATCTGCGCACAATTTCAGACGTTTTGTCAGCAAACTATAGGTTGGCAGTTCTTGATCTCCATCTTCTTTCAAAACGTCAATAACAGATTCACTAACGTTGTGTAATCTATAGGAAAATTTAGAACCCATGCGCATTGCGAAAGCGGGGTTCACTTGTTGTCCATAAACGATGAAATGTGTATAATTTGTGGAAACGATAACATCTATTTTAATTGAAAACCGATTGCTAAATCGCATTCGTTTGTGTAGTATCAACAGGGCAAATTAGGAAGTTTCGTTCGTAAAGAGAGGTGATCGGGGTATAGCAAGAAAGAATGCGGAGCGGTGAAAGGGTGTAATTAACCGTGTCGAGGATAATTATCCCTGGACAGTCCAAATTAGTTTTGCATAATCACTCTGATCCACGTGAAACAACTTTTAACAGCACAGTTTACTTCATTGGTGTAAGCATTTACTTTTGGTGTAAGCATTCTCTTACCTCTATGTATTTTCGGTACATATGTAATTTGAAAAGATCTAGAATACAGGACATAAGAATGACATTTTATCAAACACACACACACAGTCTATATGGTTGCGCTCGCTTGACAATATTGTTACCACTAGTCTTATGGTTTTATTTATGTTAAATGTAGACTACTTATAATTAAATACATATTACGTAGCAACTGTGCAATGTTTGTATTTGGTCAGAAAGAACAGTAGAGTGAATGGCCAAATCAGTCCCTGTATGAAATCAATGCTACAGCCTACCTGCTGTCAAGTATGCGTACCTAAAGCGCTCCTGTTTGACGTTCCCTGGATAGTTTCAAAAGAATAGGCTTATTTAATGTTCTTCCTTTTCACGAATAAAAATGTGATGAACTAGGTTTCTGGCTCTTGATTACAATGGACTGATTTAGATTTCCGAGTAATTCTATTCAAAGCCTGAACAAAAGCGTCTTTTAGAGGATACCTTACACTTCACCTGGACTCAGCACTTAAGGGCAATTCAGATAAAAATCTTGTAAGTGATTCAACAAGAACTTGTCCGCGTATGCTTTATTAATTCATAAGCCCTTCCTCGGCGAATTTAAAGTATCCTATTAAAAGTGTAATTTCAACAAAGTAAGTGTTTTTTAATCGTAACCAAACTATAAGAAATGCGTAATCTGTTTTACTTGCACATAACCACTGGTCATACGGGTGAGACTGTACATGGTAAATGCAACTTTGCTGTTAAAGAAAATTGGAATAAAATCAGATTTTAAGTACATCCCCGGAAATGAAAGAGTGTGTTCCATCTGAAATAAAGATTAAATATGACATACTATATGCACTTTAAGTTTATTGTGCAAATATTACTGGACAAATTCAGCCCTCTAATCGACAGGGTCACCATAATGCTTCCAAACAATAAATATTGCGGACATCTATAAAACAGTACTGAAACCTTAAAATATACACTGGATTTCTAGACAAACAACCCAGCCAACTCCAGGTTAAACCATTAACTAAACAGCAAACGTCATATAACTGTACACATTTACATGTCATTTTTAGCTCAAATATCGACATGATATTTGTTTAGGTGGATGAGTAATTTCTTCATCGATTGAATACCCAATGTAAAGTACATTAGCCATCATAATTTAACAGTTATCTAGAATTATTTAAGTGTTTTCCCCAGCAAATAATTCACTTTTTTTTGACATCGTCAACCACCAACGACCTTTTGCGGATTCCAACAGGTCCGCCTAGCAGGTGCATTTGCAACAGGTGGAAATACAAGACGGTGTCTTTTGTAGTATTCATAATGGTAAGGGAATAACTGTTTCCAAAAACAACTTCACAGAACAGTTCTACATATATTAGGCATAATAATAGGCATACGGGTTTGTCATTTGTTGTAGCCTATTGTTTTAGACTTCTCTTGATAGAAATGGCCTTATATTAAGGCATTTACTTATATACATACCCATGTGATATTTAAGTCGACTTGTATCACATGTATAAACGTGCATGAATCTATTAAACCGGGAAATACAGTCTTTATACATAAAAAAAACTCTTCTGCCCTCCGTATCACAATGCCGCCGCGTAAGCAGGGTAAGGTTCAAGCGGAGCTTTGCCCATTCCCGGTAGCAAGATGTAAGCCAAAGGAGGTTGGAGACCTGCCGAGGGCCAGCCAGTGCAATTACAGGGGATCATATACCCAGGATTGCCAGGGGAAGGATGGGAATGAGTGTGAGTATGCGTCCCGCCTCCAACAGTTCCAGTTCCGGAGAAGGCAGTTGTGCCACTGGGATACCCTAGCGAGGAAGCGTACGGAAATGATGGCGGGGATATCTCTGTCATCTTCGACCCAAAGTCGAACAGAGAGTAAGGGTTCGTAGACACAGAAGGGTTGAAGAAGACCCTTGCAGCCGCGGCTGCGGCCGCTGCGGCTGCTTTTTCCGGATTCCCAATTAGGGATTCGGAGAGAGCTCCAGTCGGAAAACTGCTTGCTTTCAACGCGTCGTGATCTCCAAGGCTGTAGGGTACCGGGAAAGCAAACTTATCTTTTTTCATTAACGTCTTTGGCTTCCGCCGAGGTCTGTATTTGTAGTCTGGATGCTCCTTCATGTGCATGGCTCTCAGTCGTTTTGCCTCGTCAATAAACGGCCTTTTTTCCGACTCGGTGAGAAGTTTCCACTCTGCTCCCAGTCTTTTGCTGATTTCTGAGTTGTGCATTTTAGGATTCTCTTGAGCCATTTTCCGGCGCTGGGCTCGGGACCACACCATGAAAGCATTCATAGGACGTTTTACGTGATCCATAGGTTTAGACATTTTGGTTCAAGGCACTTCTACCCGACAAGATTAAAATCTTCAGACAGTATTGTCAAATTTCCCTCGGGGTTTCCGTTCCTACAGGTAAACCTTCTGGCAGAGTTCACTCAATATACATGCCATGCAAGCTTGTCACCTAGCATGGATATGACTGAGTTGAAAACACGTATGTGAGACTTTAGAATGATTACTTCTGGTCATAAGTGCTTTGTTCACTTACTTCAATCTCAGTTCTTCATCACGTTGCTGGAAATGTATCCGTTTTCAACAGGGATTAGAAGACGCACAGTCTAGTTCGTATAGACTCTAAAAAGTTCGGTTCTGTTAAAAATATTTTTGAAAATCCGAGTAATTAAGTGCAGGGCAACAGAAAGAAACAAATGTTATCTGGTTCCGAAAAAAAGCAGGTGTTCCTTAACCTGTTTCCCTCTCGGTGTCCGTGCTTGTCAAATGCAAGTCTCCTGTAACCAGCATGCACGCAAGTGGTTGGTATCTGAAGTCTGCCCCATGTGAAATAAGACTCGCTTCAAAAGCAGGCTCCGCCACGCATGCGCAGTAGGTCTCACACGAACTGGCGAGGTAGAGTTAGACATTGGGCGAAGCCGCCTGTCAACGCGTGCAGTTTTTGCTTGCGACTCGCTATACATTTAGCAGGGAACTCGGGGACCGAAAGGGTATGCCCATCATGTCTGGGGGGAAGACTGTCGCTGTTAACTGAAAGGTTTTACTGACTCGTCTTCTTCTTCTTCTTCTTCTTCTTCTTCTTCTTCTTCTTCTTATTATTATTATTATTATTATTATTATTATTATTATTATTATATTAATATTTCGTAACAATAATGGTACTGAAAAGATTCTGTAACATGATAATTATATGAGGCTCTGCTGGCTATTCTAATTCATTCATCCATTAATATCCATCTTCTTGTACAGGAAAACCGTTCTTTAAAATGAGTCAAACACGTTCTAGATCCGAATAAGACAACAATTGGGACGTGCGTTTCGTTATAATGCTATCATATATTTCACACCTGTGTTTTTACGGTAAGAAAAAAAGATAAATTATTTATAAACTCATAATCAGAGGTTAGGCTATATATCCTACTTCTGTGACCTTTTCGTATAATTTCAGATGTGTGCTTGATACGTGATAGTATGACCTCGAGTTAGCACAATGAAGGTGATAACAAAACCTAATGAAAAAGAAAAAAACAGAATGGTGGGGTTATCGTTAATTCTCTCTCTCTCTCTCTCTCTCTCTCTCTCTCTCTCTCTCTCTCTCTCTCTCTCTCTCTCTCTCTCTCTCTCTCTCTCTCTCTCTCCCTCTGTGTGTGTGTGTATGTGCGTGTGTGTGGTAGCAGTCTAGGCCTACAGTATGGTTGGCAAATTACGATAACCGTTGTTGTAGATCATCAGACTATGTTCTCATAATTCTCATAATTCTTATTTCTTCATCATTCGGAATGTAATTGCGATTGCTTTGTTTGTGTAGCTAAAGTGTTAACAACTAATGCACTAGTTAATAGCTAATTATTAGCTGTGAGTGCTCTTAGTAACGGAATCAACAGGCAGATTCCTTATCACTTAACCAACTACGTCGCTACAGTTGCTAGTTACAAAGCCGTAACTTGACTTGTGACAGGTATATAACTTAATTGCCCTCTATCAGCTCAAACAATAGGTGCATGCACACACTTACTGCAATTCAGTTCAATTTATCGCATGGCTGACGTTAATTTCAAGTGCAATCTGTAGAAGATACGATCAAGAAGAACTCGGCAAGATCAGTTTTAAAAGACACGTCTGGTATTTCACTGTAACGTTTAATCGTTTTGTTTAGTTACCCCTCTTAACTCTAAATTAGGCTACAAAGCGACAATATTTTCGCTCGGTGCCTTGTACCGCCTCTCGAGCAATATAATCGTATACCTGTCAATATACATCCACTCTCAATCCATATACCACTTCTTGACTACCAGAATGCTTGTACGGGGAGGGTCTACACTTTTAAATGACTTATCCACGGGGAAATAAGATGATTACCGACACATTTTCATGCGCACATTTGGTTTTGGCTTCTTGAATTGCCATTTTATTCAACACGTGTTTAAAAATAACTTTAATACAAACCTTGCTACTTGTATTCTTATTTTCCACACTCACTTAAACTTTCGAGAACGTGTCACATTTTCGAATAGCCTATTTCCAATATTTGGCATGGGGTTTGCTCTTGTATCTTGTAAAGCACACACATCTCCAAGGGAACAGTTAAACAATTTGGTGTTGTATGACTGATTTTAATTGCTGCGGAAACATCTCTGTATATGACTTTACTTAGTGACGTATATTTCAGTCATATAAACGCATACTATAGTCAGCTAAACATACAGGAACTTGTCACATCTAACTATTTGGGAGAGAAATCACCGTCAAGTTAGGGAATGACTGCTTTTGCTAAATGAAAAAAATATCGAAGTAACAACTACGACTACGAGGAGGATCACAGCATACCACTGTACTACTAAATAATAAGAATACGCTTGTACAATTCAAATACTTAAAATGCTGTCTGAACTCGCCATTTAATTGATATGGAAAAAATGTTGATCAACCAAAATATTTTTATTAAATGCCTTTTTCAAATATGTTATCTGTACATAAAAACCGGTGGGGAGCTAAAGTTGGAAAAATCTACAACCAACAGTATGAGGACTCCAAAAGAAGACACGGAGAATATCGGATAACACGGTGCTCATAAATCATTTATGAGAACAATTCATGTAAGAAAAGTTATCTGTGTTTGACATGTAGGACGTTGGAACAACTAAACCGGATTCGCTGCGCGGAGAACACTTCAGGCTTCATGGTGCGCTCTCCCTGTCCTTCGTTTTAGAGTGATAGACATTTTCAAAATTAATCTTAAAGAGAAAGGTTAATGTTGCCTTGTATCGTCGAAACTGCCTTCAGCTTTGACATCTCACTGTTTCTTTTTAAAAATAGTGGAAGACGTATGATGAGGTGAGAGTGATGTGTTGGATCGTTCCTGCTTGATGACACATAATTAAGCATAATTAACTTTTATCTTTAACTGTAATCGATTAACTGTAATCGTTGCACGTCTTTTGCGGATTTAATTGTAAAAAAACAGCGTGCTATTGTGTAATAATGTATTTAAATCTAGGAGCCCGGGTCCTTACTTAAGGGAAGCGCCTAGCTTTTTCTACAATAACAAAAATAATAACAAAAGTTACATCGCACTTTTATTATATAAGATACAATTTAAAAACAAGAATACTAGAGGTTTATTACTGTTTTCAATGAATAGCATATTTGAAAGCATTTGCTCAATTATTTTTATACCATAAGGGATAATATTCAAATACAAAACTATGTCAACAGAACATATAATGATGCTGTAGAATGTGTAATGTGCTCGGTAATAGCTACAATGATATACCCTTTCATTACAAAGTACATTACATATACTTTTTTTCTGAACTACAGCTACTGTATTTCACAAACTGGATGTCCCAGTTGGTCGGAAACACCTTTGCACACATTACAGTTAAACATGTCCTTACAGATCCATTCGTAATACTGAACCATCATTACTGAGTGTATACCGATAGACTAGAAGACACATACCTACAAACACTTCATTCTCGGAAAAGGGATGCTGAGTGAGCTCTTTATGCCATTAGTATTGTAGCCGACCTCTTGAGCGACTTATGCGTTTAATTAATTGTGATATTCACTACTTTGAAATGAACACTGAATTATTCCATACAAATACAATTAATAATAAAGAGTATTTGAGCGTGGCGTCTGTGTCTAGTATTTTCAAACGGTTTTATTACTTATTAATAAATTCATAGACTGTCTCATTATGATGTTCAGGCAATGTACTGTAATGCAACAACACAAAATGTAATTCATGATTTTATTTCTCAAAGTTCAGAATAAAGAATTCTGCTCACTGGCTGAATCTATGCCTTTTGCCTTTTTTGTGAAACAGTTACAGAAAACATCAATTACATCTGTTGTTTTAAACTGAGGGGAAAGAGTACTGTGGTTATATCGAATCTAGACTCAGCATGAAAGGGTCTTTGAAACAGTCTAATATCGAGCAGGTTTATTCTCACTCAAGTAGAAGAAGACTGAGAGCTGACACCAATGTGCCCTAAAGAAACCCTCCAATAAAGAATCAATTTCATTAAAAAATTAGACAATGTATACAGTAGAAGATTTCTGTTGCTGTCTCTTCATATCAGCGGTCCCACAAATGATACCTTTGCTGATGGGAATGTTTCCTCTTAAAAGCTTCCGGATGTAGTGGGAACAGCTTGAGTATAACCATGCGATAAAGAGAGATTCAAACCAGTGAGATGGAGCTCCAAATTCCCAACCCACAGCACACTGTAGCGATAAGGCTAAAAGTGAAATAAATGACACGGCAGGCGGCTCTCTCCGTCTAAATCCTGGTGGAGTAGGAGGTAAGTCTACATGTTTAATACCCTTTCTTGGTCAAGACTAAGGTCTGGATTAACTCAACACCTTAACCTACAACATAATCATCAAAACACAAGGCCAAACAAATGTTTTATTTATGGAGAGCCCAAGCTTGTTGTTTGTCCTCTTGTGTTTCCTTAGTGATTTCAATGACGGATACGGCACATCCAAAGTTTTACTGCACTGTTTACTTATGTCTCCAAATGTGGGAGAGGAAAAGATCCAATCATTCACAAATAGGAAATCATTTTCAAGTACAGAGGGACGTTTACCGTCAGTGCTTTTCTCATTTTTTATCACAGAATCTTGGAATCTCTGGTATCTTCTATTTTATAGACTGAACTGAGAGGAGTAAACAGCAAGCTATTAACAGCCTCTTCAGACCCAGTGATCATTGCGTATTGAGGAAATGATGAAAAGGTTTTACATTATACTGGAGGTCTTGACATGAGGGGGGTCAGATGAAGTTCCTGATCAGCCTTTGGCTGTTTGCTGGAGGACATTCTGTCTCCCTGACCTCTCTGACCACAGTATGACCCTGCAAAAGGAAGGTCCTGCTTCCTGTGTGGCACCATATGAAGGTTATAGCATGTTTGGTTCTTTTATGAAAGATTCATATTTCAGTGAGCGTGAGAGGGTGGGAGTGAGAAAGAGAGAGGGGAAGAGAGACAAATAGAAGAGAAAAGCGCTAACCAAAATATGACATTATTAGTTTTAAAATTTACCAACTGCAAATCAATTTTCCACCCAGATTATTCATCTCATACATTCTGGGGATTGAATGTGGGTGTCGTTTGTGCACATTAAGGATTACATGATGCAAGGTGTTATAAATGCCAGTGATTTGATATCATTTCATATCGCTTTTAAATAATCAAACCACATAGCTCTTAGCACCCTTTGGTCTTAATTAATGTGTCTATTTTCCGAATGAAAATTTCAGTTTTCATGTCAGCGTGGAAAATTTGCTAATCTGGTGTCTCATTGTGGAAAACAGAGTACACACTTTAATACCATTGTGTGTTGAAAAGCCACATCACTACAACGGCATGTCAGTGTGTACACTGCTTTTAGTAATGACACACCAGATTATTAATTGTTGCAAAACAGCACGCTGAGCCTATCAACAGAACATTTAAATTACTGTGAGTGATTGCATGATGTTTTTATGCACAGAAATCATTACATGAAACATACTTTGTGTGGCTGCTTAAGCTTTGTGTTGCGCTGCACTTGAGCATCTCAGAGGTGACGATCTAGCTGATTTATGCAATGCTTTAAATGTGCACTGTAACCCTGTGAATTTCCATTTAGAGTATATGCTGGACAGGACAATGTTCCTAAATATAAGTACATTGAAAGTGTGACCATAAAAAGGTTATTAAGAAGATATTTAAATTTAAATGACAAATAAATTGTATTGGGTTTAACACAAATTAACTTCATTTGTTCAGTGTACAATAATTGTTGTTGAAGTCAATACTATCTTGTACTGTCGCTGTTTGAGTAGCCCCATGCTTAATATAAAAATCTTTGAAAAGCTATTACATTAAATATTCTTTAGAATTTTTGGCCTTCCATCTGATTACATATAGAGTACATGTAGAAGTGATAAGTACCTGACTGAAATATTCTGTTTTAATAATACATTGTACTAAATTATTTTTCTATTTATGTCATGTAAAGAGGTTAAGAGTGAAATATTTCAGAAAGAATGTTCTGTAAATTATTCTCATAGCTACAAACATTCTGAAAACAGCCAAAAAATGTAATGGTAAACATTTAGGAATGGGATCTGAGCAGATGTAGAACAATGTATTGACGTGCAAAGTGGCATCCCGTTATCAATTTACAGGTTTCCATTTTCATTGCTGTGCTAATTATGATTATTTCAACAATTTGTCTCTATGAACTTAAAATTGTTCAAATGAAAATGGTGCATAAGCCAGCATTCTAAGATCAATAGCTTTGCTCAACACATCCGTGAAGGTTGCTTAGCCCAGCCTGTGAGTAAATAAAATTTAGTGACATGGAACCGTATTGGTCTCTTCCAAAAGCCTGCAGTGAGGAAAGCAAATCCAAAACACATTTTATTTTATGCTTCCATATCTTATTTAAATACACCTAGGAACATATCTAGCCTAATGACCTCAATAGTTTAGTCAAATGTAAAACTTGACTGATTGCTGTAGAAATAGGCTTGTATTTTGATTAAAAGGCTCTTCATTTCTTGTTAAACATGCTTCTACAAAGCCTTGTAAGTGAATCCAAGTATTAGGGGAGAAAATAATGAGATTTGCAAATGTGTTCTGTACATGTTAGCGATATTGAGTCACACTAAGAAGTTTGTAAATAGCACAAAATAAAAGAAGGGAAGAACTAAAATTTTGACGTGCTGAATCTTCTAAACACTACATGACCTATTTTGCACAGTGTGTGGTTGACAAATTCAAGAACTGCCAAATTATTTCTCACATGCTTAAAATTATTCTAATTACACCATCTTATATTTTCCCCAGGGTAGTATTTGGTGTCTTTGTTCCAATATGTCTCTTTGAATTAGAATCGTAAAGAACCCCCACATATAAATCTTTGTGTGCTAGATCTACCGCATACAACTAAAGATATAAATATACATATACTGTAATGAGAAATAATTTGTCAATCCCTTCAATCATGATGACATTTCAAGATTAACAGATCAGAGGTCTCTCTGCATCTCAGCCAAATCCACAATAACCCCTAATACAATGATTCTCTGTAGTTCTATTTGGTGAGTTATTAATGACATTAATGTTATCCACAAAAACATGTTCCATCCATATCCTCTACTACCTATTTTAGTTAGTTTGTTGTTTATTTTCAACAAAAGGTATGAACTGTAATTAAAAATGCAACCTTTTCAATTTTGTTATAGTAGTTAAGGACAAGGGCCTGGCATTTATATTGAATGGGGGCCACTGGAATAAACAGAGGTGTTGTCAGTTTTTTAGGAGCTGCATTTAACAGGCAACAGATAATATCCATTGTACTTTCTAAAAAGCAAAGTATGACAAAAGAACAGAGGAGGACAAGAAAGGCAGATAACGGCTGCATCTTTCAACATTCTGAATTAAGACATGCTAGATATCTATAGTAAGCAGTATCATTATGCCTTTAGGCTAAAAAAAAACATGGCAGGTAAACATACTTTCCAAGGAATATGACCTCCATAACCAATTGTCAAAAAGTCAGATTCACTTTATGGTGATGTGGTATCTGCCATCTCCCAGCAGGCATGCATTTAACACTAAAATTGCACACCCCCACCCTCAACCCTCCACCACCACCATAACTCTAACACTGTAACTTTGCACAAGGGGAAATAGCTGGATTCCTCCAGGCTTTGAAAGGACTTCTGGTTGCGACCCGCGTTTCTGAAGCAGTTAGCGGGTGCATTATCACTGCTGCTTTTTCTTCATTGCGCCCTGCTTATCACCTTGGCATCGCTGCCGGGCCCAAATAAAGAGTTGTATTTATCCAGTCGGCCACCTGATAGTGCCCCCCTACTATCAGCAATATCGCATTGGGTCTTGCTGTCTCATCACAGGGACAGAAGAAAGCTTGTGACACAGTCCCGGATAATTAATCTCAAAGATACATTCATAGCTCCACTGAGGAGTAGAGGGAACCGATGTGCCCCGGCAATTTTTCATCCACCCTTTTTTCCCGTCATTACAAAGGCCACTGTCCTTCATTTCTCTGTTAGTTCCTCTCCTTCCTTGTGGAGGCAGAATTAAGGCAGTTTGGCACAAAAAAGAGATATAATCTTGTTGCACCTTTGGCATTTTGCTGACACAGACCGCTCTTCTTTGGGAGCTAATATTGAGTCATTGTCCTTCTGACAGTTGAGAGTGGCTTTTCACCTCTAACTTTTAGCACAAGCTGAAGGTACAGAAAGGAGCTCTGACCCCTTGGCTTTAGGGTTAAATTAATGCATGTTTTGGTCCAGCATGTAGGTTTCATTAGCACCACAACAGTACTCTCTGCAATCAAGGTTATTTACTGGAAAAGTGAGGTTGAAATTTATGCTCTTGGTCCTTTTTTTTTTTTTTCCGTGCACATTTGACAGTTTCAGCAAGAACAAAACTTATAATGAAACATGGTGTTTTGTCAAGATGTGTTATATGAAGTTAAGTTCAAAGCTCTATGATTAGACTGAATCTGGTCTAAAGAGTAACTTTTAAATTTGTTGTCTTTAAACATTTCAGAATCAACAGTGCTAAGGTGGCAATCTTGTTTGTGACAGTAATGAACTTGTCCTTAATCGTTAATGGTAGACCACATTAATATGACATCAGGTGTCAAAATATTAATGTATAAAACAAGTACATACTCAGAGTGCTACTTAGCTCTGCTACTCTTAACTCTATTCATTTTGAAGGCAACAAAATGTATCCTGGCACCAGTACTTTGCTAGGATGATTCAAATGCAACAAAAACCTCCCCGGACAAGGAAGTAGGAAACAAAGACAGAATAAAAATATATGGTGAACATATAGATCATTGCAGAGATGGCTATCTAATGTGACCAGGGCAGGGCAGGTCCTAGTATGTCTGGTGGAAGTAAGTGTGTTTATGGTACCTTGTCAAGCACTGAACATGCCCAAACAGATAGATACATTGTTCATGCACATGTATTGCATGTGAGACAGCTTTACTCAAAATTGGGATTTTCTGTGCAATAACTAGTAGACCTACTACAATTGGGCAGCAGTGTAGCATAGTGGTAAGAAGCATGACTCATAACTGAAAGGTTGCTGATTCAATTCCCCTGCTAGGGCACTGCTCTCATACCCTTGGTCAAAGTACTTAACCCAGAAGTAAATATCCAGCTGTATAAATGGGCAACATTTAACAAAAATGCAATCTATGTATGTTTCTATGGATAAGAGCATCTGCCAAATGCCAATAATATAGTGTAATTGAAAGAGAATGGCTAATCAAGGGGAAAGACACCTAATAGTACCAATGATCTAATATTACTGACAAAGTCATGTTAAAGGACATTAAAAGCTTTGTAGATCCTTTTTCCTGCTTGGTGTTGTTATGCGATCAGGTGCTAGTTTTTCAGCTAGCTGACGGCAAGCAGCTGTGTATGTGAGGACCACAGTGAGAGGTGTATATGTGTTAGCTTGCTACTCAGACAGGCAGCAAGCAAGATCCATGAAAGAATGCAACTGCTACACATTTACGGTTGCAAGCTGTTCAGCAGCATGAAAGAAGGAAGGCAGGTAAGGGCTTGACCCCTGATGGCCTTCCGGGGCTAACTGCTCCTCGGGAGAATGTCATGGAAATGCACTCCATTGTTTGGACGGATCTGAGCCTGCTGGAGCCACTCAGCTGAGGTTGAACATGGCCAATGGAAACGAGGGCAGGAACACTGCCTCTGAACTGGCATTAAACAGCATCAAGATGAAGGAAATTAATAAAAATGTATTGCTACAATAAAACAATTCCAGAATCAATGAGATATGTAGGCCATCGGTCTTCTAGGTCCCTCCTTCTATAGTGAGCTTTGGCACTGCCAACAACAAAAAAAAAAAAAAATCAAAGCAACAAACAACCATACAAGGATTAAAACAAAGCAATTGCGTGTGTTCATTTTTACTCCTCGCCATTGTTGCTTTCATGTACAGCAAAAGTCACTGCCCATGCAGTGTAACACCCACATGGCCAGCCACAGCAAAGGAGCAGCTATGAATTTAAAACAGGCCCTTTCATGGTCCAGTTTTCCATCCTGTCGGACATGCTTGGGTAAAGACAAGATTAGAGTGACGCCCATAGAGCAGTGTTGCATTACAGTCCCTGTATCCCGTCTCGCCGCTGCACACTTCAAACACAAACCCGGAGAGATGAGGCACTCTGGCCACAGCCCTGCTGAGGGGTCAAGGCAGATCAAGAGGTTAATCCATAAATTGCCCTTGTGATCATTACCACTTGAAGTTGTAATTACAATGCGCGTTAATTAGCTTCTTAGATTCTGTGCCAGTGGTGCACTTCACATGTTTTTTAACTCTTTATCAGGCGCACAATCGTGAGAGGAAGCGACTCTCTTCAGGCAGAACAGTTGTGTAAACAGCTGTTACAGAGGACTCACGGTTTGAGAATTATTGTTTCTCCTCGAATTTCTGAAGGGTTTGCATACCTCTCCCCTGTGTTCTTCAGGTTCAGTTTGATCAGTCCATGGTCATTGTTCAGAAACAACAATGGTTACAGTGTACAATACATCCCCATAAAATCTCTGGGACATTTGTTTTTTAATTAACACAAACTCTTTTCAGACAGTTTTGTTCAAAATCTTGCTGTTATCCCCTAACTTAAACACAGAAGGGATTCATTGAAAAAGACAGTAGAGACAGTCTATACATTTAGCACCTTTTCATCAGTTTTGTGACTGTGCAAATGCTGTACAACCACTGTTTTCTCAGCCCCTGATTGCAGCTGGTCAACCCCTTACTGCGCACTGCCAAGTGCAAGGAATGGGGCTCTTTTACTAGAATGGAACAAATATGGGCTAATATGTCTCCTCTAAAGAGTCCCAGAGAGCCACAGTTTCTCATTCTTTGACCATTCCTCCCACTCTGCTCTGCTCTTGCACTTGGGATAATTGCAATTTAATTGGGTGACTAAAGATGAAAACTGTGTCCACATTATCCAGGATTATCTCTTTTTTCCCCCCCAAAGCCTGCCATCGATTCAAAGAAGTCCATTTATCAGAGCTGGGAGGCTGATCCCTGGTCAGCTACAGGAAGGCTGTGAGAACCCAGGGGCAAAAAAAAAAGAAGTGAGAAGGGGAGCGAGGGAGTGAGGGAGGGTAGGAAATCTGACAGCAGAGAAAAATGGTTTCAGTTACTTATCATAAATGTGCATTCATCTCGGAGATGCATATCTTTTATAAAACTGCTAATCAATACTGTACATATCACATTTATGTCAAATACAAAGACTAAACTTTAAAATTTAACAGATCTGTATAAGAATCCATACATTGCATTAAATAAAATACCACTTTTTGCAGAAAGTGTTTTACTAACTGAGGTTAGAATGAAAAATGCTGAATATTTCCTTTTGCATGAATATGAAAGCAGTTATTATAAGCTTAAAGAAACCTTGGCTGGATCTATAAGTAAATAAATCCCAGAGAAATGATATGGTAGGATCTACCAGGCACTTGACACTGCATCCCAGTTTAGTGCCTACGGCCTTCCTCTAGTGCCTACCCCTTCCACCACATTTAAGGTTGTTCCAGTGCTTATTATGAGAATTTCAGTTTGAAGACTCATTTGATCCTTGATAAACCACATCCGTCAAGCCAGAAACTTTTATTGCAATGAAACATGGGCTATCCCACAGTGCTTTGTGATATATGTGATTCAACTGCATTGGTTTTGTGCAGATGTAGATGCAGTTCATTATATTACAAATAGATATTTAACTGCTTGTTTTTCATTACCTTTATTTTTGTAGAAATGCTACCATTCTGCATTTGATTTCATAATGTATTGTGGTAAACAATAAGTCATCTCTGGTTACACCTATTGGCTGTGCATATTCTAAGTGTGCCCCACTGAGAATCTTTATTAACCACTTTGGTTGTGAATCCTTCTCCACTGAACAGCCCTCACACAGCAACACATGACACAGGGAGCCACTCACAGCAAGGGTCTAGAGGCTGTACTGGGACACAAACCACAGTAGTTTGCAAGAGCCATCTACTTGGTTCAATATGTGTATAACACTTTTTCTGGGGTTGTTCATCAAATACATAATGACTTTTTCCAAAAAAAAAAAGATCAAACTCCAGGTAGGAAAAACATTATAAATGATAATTGTGAGGCCAATTATTGATATTATTATTGATTTTTCAGAGAAGAGCCATAGATGTCCTTATCACAGATGAATACTGTGTAGGAAATACTTGAGGGTAATACAGCAGAGACGAAGGTGCAGCAAACACAGTTCCCTTTGTTTTCTCTCTTTGTTGTGTATTTTTCCTATAAATAAGGCAGAGTTTGGATCTCTGAGCATTGTACATACAGACATGCGTCAGTGGAGGCTGTTTCTCTGTCTAAAGCGTCCTCAGACTGCAATCTTAAGTAATGAACCTTGAAGCATTCTCTGTCCTCTGCTAACCATACTGAGCCTTTTTGTCAGCTCTACTCGACTTTAAAAGCCCCATTCAGAGTGGATGAATGCTCTTCATTTTCTCTCAGAGAACTTTGCATTGATGGTGAGAGAAAGGAAGGTGGTTTTAGAAAAGGAAAGAGAGAAAATGAGAACAAAGGGAGCAAGCTTTCGGATTCCATTTGAACATCGTGCTCCATTCTACTGAGCTGTTTATGCATCTTCGCCACAATGATGTAGCCTTGCTGAAATATGTTTCCCTTCTTTCAGCACTTAAATCAGACCTCACATCAGGAACGGAGTGGTGAATACTAGAGAAACGTGGAAGACATTGAGGTTAGGTATTCAAAGTAACATGTACAGGCCAGAAAATGGATAAATGTTCCTGTATTTTTTTCCCCCAGATGCTGATGAAAGAGGAAAAAAAAACATTTTAGGTGCACTAAATACCAACTCAGGTCCAGTGCATTTGGTAAATATTTAAGATGTACTGACCGTTAGAAATAGCCACCTTTGTGATCAGTGGAAACATCACAATCTTCCACCATGGAGCATCTGTGCTGAGTGCTGTCCAATCAGAGTGCAGTAGGCAAGCTTAATTCTACGAGAACAATGCACGTGAATGTGGCACAGGATATCGCGTGCTTAATGGTGAGTGTTCACATAAGGATTTTTTTTTTTGTATGAACCAAACACTGCAAAAAGCGTCTTCATACAATAACAAGCTGATTGCCTGGATTTCGAAATCTAAACCCCAGAAGTATCACCATCAGCTGAACATCAAAGGACAGAAACGCTATATACCTCAATCTATTTAGAGCTTGACTATCAGCCATTTGTTCAAAATTATCTCATTCCAAGCAGGAGTGCAAATATACCGTTTGCCTAAAATAAAGTGATCCCAGACCTAACCTCTGCCACTGCTTGATATAATTTAAATTAATGTATAAATATGCTTTTCATACTAGTATACTGTCATACTACTAGGGCATACTATTTTACATAGCAATTCATTGTCAGTGACTTACAATGCAACTGGATGGAAAAGCTGGTAAAAAGACTGCTGGGTTGCAAGAACAGAAATTAATACACATGATTGCACAGAATACGGAACAGACACCATTCACTTACAGGCAATATGCAAAACCACACATGGACACTGCATTTAAAAAGGAACAGCAAGGCTGGTGGAAGGCTCCATCAGAGAGCAAAAATGTAAGTTCCCTTTCGTTATTAACATAATACTCCTTACAGTGTCAGTATTTCTGATGTGGACCCTTTCCATTTTCTGAAATAAATAAAAATATCTCATGGAAGGGCTTTACTTCAGTATCAAACTATATGGCAAATCCTTGAAGAAATCCCCTTTTTCTATTAAACATATCCTGAAATAGTCAGCTGAAATACACAGACCAAAAACAAAATAATAAAATAAGCCGAAAAAAGCAGAGGCAGACGAAACTGAGCTCAGGTCGGTGTGCTGCTGTTTAGGATGTGGACCCTGCCTGTGTGTCCAACTGACAGATTCAGCCGGTCTGTGTTAATCATTTTTACACCAGGCAGTGGTGTAACATTTCCAAAGGGAAATTGCTTCAGTCTGGTCAGTGCAGGGATCAGTTTGTCTAATCAGACGGCAAATTGGGTTTGATCACCGTCCAGCTTAATCTACTCCAGGAGCGGCATTCACAGCACTGACTGGAGCACAGGGGAGGCTGCAGGCGTTGTTTCCCAGACAGAATCCCCAGGGGAGAAGACAAGGGAACAAACAGCAAATAAATATGAGCGCTGGGATGGGGATGAGCAACCTAACCTGCTGCAGGGCACTTTGGAATTATCCCCCAGATTCTTACAGAGAAAAAAAAACGTCCTGCTCACGTTTCAGGCACGGACGCTGCTGATGTGGTCCTGTTACAGGGGTGGTGTGGCACACCTGCCAAGACGCCCGTGGATATCTGTTTATGTGGAAGTGTAAGGTGGGTGACTGTGGGCATGGACACACAAGAGCGGTGTGCTTCATTATGTGCAACTACCACAGCCAGCTTGCGAATGTAAGAGTATGTGCATGTGTGGGGATGTCAGTGTGTCTGAGTGTTTTTCTCATAGTGTGTGTGTGTCTCCGCGTCTGTGTTTTGCTGTACAGTTCCTCTTTGTGGAGATCACTCATTCTCCAGAGCGCGCATCTGAATGAATGTCTTGCATTTCAGCGCGTCTTTGTGAGTGTATCAGTGTGCTCTTATGCTTGTCTGTGCAGCTGAGTCTTCTGCCACCCTCCTTGCAGTCCTCCTGGGAACAGACTAACGTGTTGACATTAACAAAATGTGCACGGTCCATTTCTTTCAATTAGAGCACCCAGCAGCAGGCCTTGCACACAGCCATGTGCAGATAACCTCCCCTCTTATCATGTGATGCTTGTGACAAACTGACATTTTGTTTATTAGGAAATTAATTTTGGTCTGTCTGCATGTTTTTCCCCTATAGAAAATACATTGCAATGCTTTTTTTTGGTGACGTGTCAGCAATCTCTAAGGCTAAGACTAAACTAAACCTCATACATTAGACTGACCCCACTTATCACAACTAATTTCATACTTGAATGTTTCATGTTCGCTTAACACACATGCACGTACACATGCACACACAACATGCTTACAATGTGCATGTTGTTAGGCTTTACAAAAAGCTATCAATTGATTAAAACAAAGTGATTTCTTGTGATTTCCCTGATAGAAACAGAATTACAAATAGGTAATCAAAAGACAGATGTATTAAATATAATGTCAGAACTGGGCATACTATATTAAACAAGTAGATATTTTGTGGTTCACATGGTGACACAGATATTATTTGCTTACAAAAATGATCAATATCACTGAGCTGCGAGTATTCTTCATGAAGCAGCACAGAATGCCTAAAATGATGTGGTAATTAGTCTTTGAATTACATCAAAGGTACAGCACATCAAATAAACACAATCCATACATGAGCAATGTGTTTAAGGACAGAAAATAAAGAGGGGTTTAGAGTTAGCCACCTCTACCAACTTTAAGCAGAACATTTGCTCTGATAACAGCTGTATTTAAATGCACTTGTAATCTGCCACAAGCAATGCTATCAGGGCTCCAGAGCAATACAAAGCACACTCTTTTGTAATTGTAAAATTAGCATAGTATCTGGCTACAAAGCTTTTGTGCACATGTTTTAAATTAGCCATTTCCTTTGTGCATTCCCTTTTGTTTTCAAAGCAAATCAATTAACATGATACAGAGAAAAGGTAGACGGCAAATGCTGGAACCCTCACCTTAAACCCTTATCCTTTTGTTCCCCATTATTGTACAAAATAATTTAATTGGGTCCTTCTGATTGTGCACCGAGGATGGAACAGACTGCATTGTGCGCATCACCAAAAACTACAATGTAGTATCAAATTCAAATCCTATCAAAAATGTACGGCTAGAAAGCTCATGCTTTATCATGAGATTAAAGAAGATTTGTCTTCTACTACACAAAACATCGGTTTGGGATGTGATGTTGTCCGCACTAAAAAGCCTCTTCACAAAGAACAATGGGAGTATTCTGATTTTATTTCTATTTTATATTCAACAAGTTGTTCTGAAAATATAACACCCGACAGAAAAACATTTTTCATACAATCAAGGAGTGACAGCACAAAAAGCATCTCCTCATGTACTGTATACAGTGATCACAGCTGTGATGTGCAATCAGACAGTAAGGTTTGTTCAACAACTTTTGTACTAATAATATTCATAGCAATATCTGACACATGGATAGGGATTCACAAAATGAGTCTAATGTACATTTTGGAAGTTTATGTGCAAATCACCTTGTGTTTTGAGTTTTGTCTGTTCATTTATTTGGTTGGCGCACTCATCAACATTATCTTACAAGGTCATCATGGATATATTCTGCATATATCAACAAGAAAAAAAGCATAAGATTGATCAAAGCAGGAAAATAAAACAATATTCCAGATTCAGAATACACATAGTGCCTAACCATTATCCTTATGAGCAACATATTTACCTGATGCCAGTGTACACAGGGAGCTTAGGACTTATCTTTTATGGAGTAACAACTGTTACTTCTACTATTATAAAAACAACAATTACTCTTACTACAAATATATTAGTGTATTTCCAAAAATAAGTATAGTTGGATCAAAATTAATGGTAAAAGCCTAAATCTAAAGTATGAGTCATAGTGTCAGCCCTCCCCTACACCCACATGCACTGACACATTCTCATGTAAAATTCAATTACACAGGATCCTTATTTACTTTTAGAAAATAAAAGTATTCCTTGCAGCATTAATTCCTCTAAAGTCTTTGTCACCTTGGTTTACTGAACAGCAATGCATACTTAACAACAATGATTCATCAGATGTTCAAAATGGTAAAAAAAAATGTCTCATTTCAAAACAGAATTAAAGGCGCAAAACTGTTTATCATTCTAAACTTTCAGGATATTATACCCTTCCCAAACCCAATACTGCACTGCAGTCTTTCACATTCTCTGCATGGCACCCCCTGTTCCCTGCGTATTTACTTAATTTCCCCGGATTCATGGATGCTGCTCGCTGGACCGGAACTTTCCAGCTGCCACCTGAGCATCTCATTATTTTCAGAAATATCAGCCTTGTATCTTCTTGATAAATAATTCCTACAAGTATAATGTATCAGACTAAAACATATTTTCTGGGGGCCACCGAGGTTAAAGTGCCAATCTCACCTTTTTTTAATTTTTCTGCCCCAAAGACAGTGATTTCCATATATAGAGTAGCCGGGGTTTGTCTTGAACACGGGAAATGGGGATGAAGCGCTTGGCGAAACATATTGCTGTCAGAGATTGGAATGAGGCCTGCTAACCTGTAGGCAGCCTCTGAGAGCCAATCAGGTTCTCCCATTGCCAATGCATTATCCAACACCGGAAAAAAAAGCAACTAGCAAGTTTTTTATCCATGTCATTGACAAACATTCCTCTTTAATGCAGTTTTGTAGAAATGCATTCTTATCCCTCTTTGCAGGCATTTATCTACTTGAAACCTGCAGAATCATTGCCACAGGGAAAGATTCCTTTTAATAGACCACAATAGGCTCAATATGGGACATATTCTGATCTTTGTGTGTGATAGGGCGCCACCATATATTCATGGCATTTTTTATCTTCAGACAGGAATAAGATATGCATTATGAAGGAGACGTTTGAGTATTTTGGCTCATTTCAAGGTATTTTGGTTATTTCTGTCTACAATGTATTGCTGTTGCTTAATATGTATCTTAACATGTATATCAACCAAGGGAGATATAATGGAGCAATATGAGAACACAACCAACACAAGTGAAAATAAAATTTGGTTGTTCAGTGAAGCCTAAAAGGCAATTTAAAACATCTAAAATAAATAGTTATATGTCATCATAACATCTTTGTGACTATTGAAAATCAAAGTAGTCAAACAGTCCATAGTTGACACAGATTAAATACTGCTTTCTACACACAGTATCAGCCTAAGTAAATGAATAAGCCAGCAAACTTTTATTAGCACAAACTGCTACACTTATAAACATATACACACACACACACACACACACACACACACACACACACACACACACACACACACACACTCACACACAAGGCTTAAAGAAAATTATGAAGGCCTTAGAAAAGCCCAAATTTCCCATTTTATCTGTGCATTAGACACTCCACAGTTTGTATTCCTGTGCAGTAAATCTGAGGCCCTCTCTCATGGGGCATGTCTGATAGAGCAGCGGGGCTGATTTCTCTGTCAGAGCTCGCTGTGCGGAGGAGGAACAGCAGAGCGGTGAAACAGGGGGCCTTGTGCACTCTCAAAGCAGCTCTCTGGAAGCAGGAACAATATATCAATAGACTGTCCCTTCCAGGCAGGGGCCCCATGTAAACTAATTGAAAAGAATCCAGAACAATGCAGATTGGTAACTGAAACATGCTGGCTCAGTGGGGACTCCTGTGATCGGAATGCTATTGTGCCACTTCATTTTCGGCGAGGACTCCTCCAGGCCCGTACCGTACCTCCGCTGCAATGCTTACATAAGTAATGGACATCCGTCTAGTTATTGTTTGTTGCTTAAAGTATTTTTTTTTTCCTTCCTCAGGAAGTATCAGTATCAAAATGCATTTTGTAAAACTCTACTAATGTCTAATGAGGGTGTATACTTTTGAACAGTGATATGTATTTCTCTCTGGATCAGTAATGTGTTGTTCAGTTTCAAAATAAAGACTTAGCTCAAATCACTGAAGAGCCAACAGGTGTTTTGTAACACCTTCTGTGTAAACAGACTATAGCTACTACTAACAAGTTCAATGACACCATCGTTTCCTTTCATTAGTACATAGCAGTGTGGGGGCAGTGTGGTGTAGTGGTAGGGAGCAAGATTGTGACCCAAAGTTTGTCAGTTTGATTCCCCACTGGGTCATGTCTGTTGTACCCTTGGGTAACCCAGAATTGCCTGAAAAAATACCCAGCTCTATAAATGAATAATATGTAAACATCTAATTGTAACCTACAGTATATAAGTCAATATGAATAAGAGCATCTAATAAGCAACTAAATGTACACTGTAAGCCCATATGGATACACTACAACGCTTTTTCACAAACTATCATACAGAACCGAAAACTGCAAGCAAACACATACTACATCACACTACCTCAATGTACCCAAACATAAATCACTGTCCCAATCATGCACTGCTTTTCAGTTTCTATTAGTGGAGCTACCACTAAAACAGCTCATAATTATTGTAATTATAACAAGATCATTATTATTACAATATTATTAACATATTTAGTGATTGATAGATGCATTTTATATATTCCTTATGGCCAAGATGTTTGATAAATCCCATTCCAGTGACCTGTATCTGTTTTAGATGAAAAAAAAAATCCTACTTACTGCATTTTTTGTTTGCTAGTGTTACGATTGCTTATGTTAACCACATTTTAGCAATAATATGTGGTACACTGGGGTAGCATTTATGACAACTAGTATGACTAGTCCTCAGTAATATCCCACTCTGCTGTCCGGAATGCCCTTGGCGAAATCTCATGTTAAGATGATTGTATATCAGGCACCAACAGGTCTGAGGTGTACACAAGCTTAATGAATTAATCTGTAAGTGGCCCCACAATGGGCTCCATTTGTTCAATAAGAGTGACTGATTGTCACTCTTTATCAAAGCACTGCGTATTTCAGTGAAGTGGAATGCAAAAACATACTTGCAAGCCCGAGCTAATGCTCTGTAAATCTGAAGTAATAAGCAGCCCCTTGAGGCTTCCACTCAATATGATTTTACAGGCATTTCCAAGGACCTGTAAATTGATGTGCACATCGTGTACATTTGTTTAAAGGGTTTTTTATATAAAGCAGACATATTACAAATGATTCCTCCACTTCCTCTAGCCATTTTGAATTGTGAAGAATGAGAAAAGGAAGTTTTACAAATACTGATCAAAGGCTCTTTCGGGGGGGGCCTATTTACAGTCACCAAATCTACTTTTCGATTCATTTGCAAACTAATGACTTAAGCCCCCACAATCTGTTTGGGGTCAGCTCTTGTGTATTTCGGATGCGCTTGCCTATTAGCGTCACCGAAAGCTTCAGATGTGTCAGGCCCGCTTCCCCCTCCAGTGGTAGTCACCTACTTTAATTTCCCTGCAGGCTTCAAGGGGATGAATTCAGCTAAAATCACAAGCTGTTTTGTTGGCAATCCTTTGTGGCCTATAATGAATCTGATGAATATAAAGAGAGGGAGAAGGAGGGGAGGGAGAGAAGGAGGGAGGCGTGAATACATTTTGACCACGCCGTGTGGCTTTTAGCCTGACGATTTATGACCCCAAACAATGGGACAATGGTGTGTGTTTTTGCACCCTTAATTTGTCTTTGTGTTTAGGCTTCATCACTTTCACTGGGACACATTCAGAGTCATCAGTCGGAGAATAACTGCTGACTGCACTGTCCCCTGGACAAAAGCATGGATTTAAGACGAATGCCTTGCTATCATCAAGCCAGCAAAGCGGAAAGGGAGAGGCACAGCAAAAAAAAAAAAAAAAAAAAACAACAGAGAAGTTAAAAGTAGCATTTGGTAGGGTTCCTAAATAAGCGAGTTCCACTCCCCCAGCCTATCCAACAACAGGAACACTGCTGTCAGTTACTCAGTCATCCTTTTAAACCTCTGTAACACGTTCTGTGGAACCTCTGAAAGGGTGTTAGCAGTAGTTTAGCACATTAAATAAACCTGTATCTGATATTGGCATCACTTGGTAAGCAGTGAGGTGTGTAGGTGGAGGCCAGGAGGAGTTTCCCAGGAACTGTCAGCACAACTGCAGTGATATCACAGGCCCTTCAGGTGGCATGATTGAATTAACAGGTTCATTGTTCAGCTCCGGAACAGATATTCAGGTCAGAAGCAAGCATCTACCTCAGGGAAAAAGAGTGAAAAAGAAAAACAAGCCGTCATCAAAAAAAAATTAAACTAAAGCTGGCAGTATATAGTGGAACACACTCCACTGAGAAAAAACCACAAGTATCTTGGCTACAAGTATTGGCTAAAAGTTAAAATCTGTATTGCTGGATGGATCCCCCATGGATTCATATAATTCACTGTATGTGTATATGTGTGTGTGTGTGTGTGTGTGTACACCCAGCATTATGAGGGTAAGAACTCTTTCCAGTTTAAATGGTCACATATAGAACAAAAATGAGTAAAATTTCAACATTTCTGTAAATACAACTCAAATAGGGATCTTGAATGGAGAGATAGCTAATCATCATTGGTCAAAAGTATGCCTTTTGAACTGTCTTAGAAAGAGAATGCCCATATGATCTTTAAGGAATTTAAGGAAACAGCACTTTAATTCAACAGAAGAATGATACCTCCAGCTCTATCTATCAAATTGTGGTAACGTGCATTTTGTAAGACAGAACATTTGACATTGCTTGTCAAACTTGCCAAGTGGTTTGTTCCACCTGTAGCTAATTAACAGGAATTACAACCTGTTACTGATGGTGCTTAATATTAAAATCCATCGGTTTACTGCTAAAGCCAAATTACCTAGATGGTAAACAGCTGGCAAGCAATGTAAGTGGGGTCTTCAAAACTCTATTGAGGGTACAGCTCTCAAGTATTACAGAACTGGTGGGTCTGAGGTATATTTCTCACTGAAACATATTTGTATTTTTTATTTTATGAATTTCATATTGTATACTTTAATATATGTAGTTAGGCAACATCAAATTCCCTGATGGCTCTCAGAGAGAACTGTTCTGGAATTTAGCATTCAGCTAATAACATTGTTTTCAATACTGGACACAATCTGCCTCTATTTGTTACTTACTAGCTACCTGATTGAGATCCACCCAGTGTTACTGTGAATATGAAGCACAGACCTTGCCAGCAAACATCTTTAAATATTGTAATGCATGAGGGAATAGCATTCCATTATAGGGATGAACATATTTCTTCATAGTTTCCTTTGAGTCCTTGTGTGTGTTTCTGTTTTTCAGGCACGCTTACATTCAGTGTGATGGAAAACTCTCTGTGACAGTGATAACTACCTCTCACTGTTGGGCAGTCCCTGTGATTACTTGAGCCTATCAACTGTACATACTGGGCCTTTTCACTGATAACTGTGTCTCAAGGAGTACAATAACTCATCCTAAGACATCAACTCCATTATCTCAGACAGATATATATGATAATACTTACATTTACATGTATTCATTTGGCAAACGCTTTTATCCAAAGTGATATGTGTATAATAATAAACATAAATGATATCATACATACAATAAAGTTACAAAAAAAAAAACCCAAGTCAAAGGTTGAAACATAAATAAGTCAAGAGTCATCCCCCAACATCTATGACTTATAAATCCCAGCTGTGGGGCTCACAGAGTAGCATTGTAGAGTGGTCATTAGAAACTTTGAATACTACAGTGGGATGCTGCTGTCGTACCTTTGTATTGCTTTGGTAAATGTTCAGCTGTATAAATTTGTATGTAAGATGTAAGATGTTCACTATGGATACTCACGTGTGCTTCCCACCTGATCTGCAGTGCACAACACAATGAAAATGAATGGATGCCAATTCATCCCTACACATGCTCACATCAAAACCTTCGAGTCAACACTTTACAGTACCCATAAAACACACTTTAGAGTTCAGCTGTGTACTAATATCCCTCAACTATAATAAAAAAGTTGGTTGTTAAAATGGAGAGGTGCAATACAATTGCTGTCAGCAAAAACGGATTAAAATGAAATATCTTACCTCTGATTAAACTTATTGGCACTGAAGTGAAAGGGAACCCACCATTTGGCGCCTATCCTGTAATCTCAATCACTAGGTGGAGTTGTGGTTAATGCAGATATAACCTCAATGCAATAAGTATTAATAACCTTACTATGAGATACTGGGAGTGATGCCACTTAATCAATGAAAATAAATCATGTAGCAACCACAGCATGCTGATTTGGGACAGTATGAATATTTATGCAAACTTGTCAAATAAATGGAGAAGCTGCATACATTGTCCCTGCCGTGTAATCACTAAGTTGTAGTTTTCTTTCATATCTGTTTCATTCCTGACACAGTGAAAGTCAATGCTTGCAAAAATACCATACGACATGTATGCAAAGGGCTGATCAACAGATTTTGCTATGGTAGAGGAACTGTAAATCTGAATTCTACAAAACAATCCTGTTACACTGCAATTTGTAAATTGCCATGATATAAAAGCTCTTACACATCAATCAGCTTGTTATACTGAATATTGGTCATTACCATTTCCTTACATTAAAAAGAACTGTATTATGATATCACCATATGACAAACGTAAGCATTGTTATGATAGTAGCTAGTATACCATGTTTGATAAAAACATAAAACAAGCTAAAGGGGAAGAATGACATCCATTGTACTGCACTGCAGAGGAGACATGACATAACAATCACAAAAATACAAGTAAATCACTACACTTAATTAGTAAGGAAAGCAAGGTGTTTTTAGGGGAACTTTTGAGCAGGGAGGTAATGACATTTCCCTTGGAATCAATTCCTCATTTCATTATTTGATAAGAATGAATTAATTAAAATATCAGCCAGGAGCAATACAAGCTAACACTCAGTACTTGAGCAAATATATCCTTGCTTTAATGACAGGGAAATGCATTGCATTGCTACATTACTCAAACTCATGTATCAATTAAGAAGAATCTGAAAGACTGGATGGTTTGAAGTATATTAGCTTAAGTGAAGTCTATGTGTATTGCTTTTAAACCACAAACTTAAAGACTCACAATGCTTTGTTTCAGCAGACTGGCACAGACTGGCCATTTAGTTAGGCAGAGTATTCCAGCAAAAAAGGCTACTGATTTCTTGGTTTTTTTTTTTTTTGCTGGAACACTCTCTCTAGTGTGCATGCAGAGAGAGCTTCACTGTATATATCTCAGTGTCCATGAAGTCACTGAGGAGAAGGAGAATGATTGTAACATTCCTTTCCTCAGGGCCCAGAAGCCAGTTGGTAAATTTGCTTGGCAGGAAGATGCTTCAGGGGACAGAGGAAAAGTCAAGCACACCAGATCCCCCAACAATAATGGGGGTCCTATCAGTTACATCTTTAACCTACAATCATCGGCCTGCATCAAAAGCGTTTTGTATAGAGAGGAGCTTGGCATGCCTTCTTATGAATGCTTTTGAACTAGGTATAATGTAATCCTCATGGCAAATATCTCCTACTTTTGTGTGCCCGTCCGAAAAGAATGTCAAGCCCTATCGATTACACCCCAGGGGCGGTGTATACACTTTAGAACAATGCCACAAACGGATGAGACAGAGGGCGAGATATGACGCCTGTTTGCTCAACACATTCAGTCGTGTACTATGTCAACCTGTCTACCTTCTAAGGTTAAAGCCTCCCCCCCCCCGAATATAGTCCCTTAACATGATCCCGCTTACTCTGCAGGGGCAAAAAAACACAAGCTTATCTTTCCATCCTAATTGTCCCAACTGAAAAGGCATCATCTCGCAGGTGCTGTGATGTGACCTCAGGACAACAATCCCCTTCACACGCTGGGTTCACTGCGCAAACATGCAGAGGACTGCGCCTGTTCGCTCAGTTCACTGTGTCAAAAGGCCAAAACAGAAGCGAAGGCCCAGGGAGGTTCAGTGCTTTACCCTTTTCCAGTTGCCTTACTTGTCCCAAGACAGCAAATATCAGAAACACAATTCATGTTTTGACTAACTGCTGTGTTAGTGTATGGCTACATTTAAAAAGTTTTAGAATGGATTACAGCATTTTTGTGCACTTAAAAATTCCAATGAAAAATTTAAACATTTCTTTAAAAACAGGTTTTCTTCCTTATCACTCTTTCTACAGTTAGACTAGAATTATGTTAAGATGATTAAGATCATGCTATATTTTTAAAATGGTGTTTTGGAGAAATTTAATGAAATGTTAAAAGTATAAACAAATACTTACACAGCTTATAATGATTCAGACCTAAGGGTCATTATGGTTATTTCTATAGTAAATCCCAAAAAGGGGCCTAACTCCCGGTGCTCTGTATGTATGGGGTACACCAAACCAACCTTTAACTTGATGGATGGTATACCTGCCAATAATTTCATGTGCAGTTTGCAATGAATAATATAAGATGAGGCACAAGGATGAAACAGAATCAAAACTACCATAATGTCTGCAGGTACTTTGTTCACATGAAGCTGTAAGTAGATAAATGTGCACCTTGCAATCTGTTGCACATTCCAAGCCATATTGCACACTTACTTTGCACACTAACGTACATGGCTGCTATTGCTACATAGTTTATATATATTTTTTATTTTTTATTCCTATAGTTTTTTATTCTATTCTATTTATTCTATTTACTTTATCTTTTATTCTTATATTATTGTTATGGCATCCATTGTGGACAGCAAAGGAAGAATTTCATTGGACAGGGAACATGTTTCTTACAGTGCATATGACAATAAACACTTTGACTTTGACTTGACTTTGATCTTCTTAATTGTAAGGCTAATTTTTCATTACCAGACGAACATGAAAAATTGTGATATGAAAACATTGTTGGTACACACTTTCTGCACATCTACCCTGGCCCATTTAAAGTATTCAAGCATACTTTTCAGAAATCTAAACATGTGTTTATGGTAAATTAATTTCTAGACTGACTGTTTACGGGCTGAAAGACAAAGCACCAATCAGGGAAGAGTATGTATCCAAGGCTACAAAATTCAACGAATCACTGTGCATTTAGACAGACTACACAAAAGGCAACAATGGCTTGCATAAACACTATTTAGAGCTGTTCAGATGGCATTGAGGAGATGGGCGTCCAATTGGTATTGCTGCAAAGCCATGGCATTGTGTGGAGTTGAAAGGCAGTCTAATGAACAGGAAGGCTTATTTGAGAGGGCTGACAGTGACCATACAACGGTTGCATTGTGGGCCTGCCATCAAGTCTGTGGGTTTCTACATTAGGAGAGACGATGAGAAAGTAAGCTAAAGATTCACTGGGTCCTTTGCCCATCAGGTTTACACCTCAATGGGTTATGAGCTGCCTGTACCTTTATGCAACCAACCATGTTTACATGAGGAACAAAGAGCTCCTGTTAAAAGGTTTATCATGGAAATACCAATGTACTACAAACCCAGGGTAACTGAGGTGAATTTAAAGCAGTCCGTAGGAGTATCAAGGGCGCAAAAAAGGCACTTGGTTGCTCGTGAGATTTTTCTTCTGCTGTTTCAGAAATATGAATCTGTTCTTGAAGGCCATTCAAGACAGTACACTGTTTATACATTTTGTGAAAAAGTAGAAGTTAAAATTAAAAGGTAAAATGGACACACACACACACACACACACACACACACACACACACACATCACAGCTCCTTCCTTTAGCTTCATTGATCCCTAAACAGGGATGACATCATCAATAAACATTGCCTCCTTAAGCTTTAGGCAATAAGTTTGGCTTATTTACTGATGAGATAAGCCCCTCACTATTGTTTAGCGTTCCATTTTGCCCTTTACTCTCACAGCAGAAGAATTGGAAGGGCATTTGACTAAGGTGATGGTGCATTCACTGGATTAAAGCAAGCAACTAGCTTCCTATTTTCTTTCTGTTCAGTGCTACAGGCTTACTGATATCAAAGAAGAGAGCTTAGACCCAGCTCCATTCTTTTGATTCCCTGTTAGTTTTTGTAAAGTGCCTTTTTCTATTTTATTCCTGAAAGTTTTTAGAACTAGCGCATTGTATGGTATATGCTGAATGACTGGATGCCTTTCACCTTTTCTCTATTTATGAAAAGCTTATCATAAAATTTCATAATATTCAAGCTATTCTAGTCTCTGTGAGTATGCTACAAAGTAACTGTGAATAAAGAGTGGCACATACTGTACAAACACAGAATATTATATGGAGTAAGCGAGATACATTTCAGAACAAGACAAAAAGAATAAATGGCCTGATCATACCAAGTAGTACTTTGTTGTATGCAGAGTGTACTGTAGTACAATGCATTACACCTCATATTTCATAAATAAAAATTTCATAAAGTGTTCAAATGAATTTCATAAATAAGAAACTTTCTCACGGCTCTAAATGTGCTGGTTACCTAAGGTTTGTATAAGTCTTTGGAGAATTACAACAGCCCGATCCACCCAATCTAGGTGTAATCAGCGGGCCAGCAAGTCAGTTAAAACCACATTTTATCATCTTAGCAGGAGGGCTTACCTTGCATTACAGTCTCGTGCACCTCAGACCCATGCAATTAGTGGCGGGAGCGCCCAGACCATTGTAAGGGCAGATAAGGGTGATTTCCAAAGTGCTGAGCCAGCATGATACTGCTGCATCACCACTGACAGGAAAGACACAGAGGCTTTACAGTGCCAAAATAAAAGACAAACAGTGCAAAAATTAAAATGATACAGGTCAATGTTGACATCTTTTTTTGTTCTGAAACGTCTAAAACATTGTCTTTCAATGATCTTAAAGCTGGATATTGAACAGAAACAGGCAGCCAAAAGCACACTTGTGACTCAGTTTTTAAGTTACATACTTTAATTCAGCATAATCATGTAAAGCTTTTTTAAATAGACCAACGTGTGTACAATAAAACAGGATGGCATTTGATGTGCATGGTGTCCTTGCTTGAAACACATTCTAAAAGTTGAACTTACAGATCTTGAACTTACAGATTCAACACAAACACTGTGTCTATGGTGAGATAAGTGAAAGGGCAGCTATAACCAAAAAGAGAATTTAAAATGGTAGCTTTTGTGAACGTTTTAAACAGTGGTCTCAGGCCCTGGGAACCCCCACACACAGTCAGGCTGCAGCAGCCAGAGAAGCGCTGAAAACCCCGTCATGGGGGAATCGCTGGAGACGAGCGAGCCGTTCTCCAGGACGGCCCTGCATAACAAAGCTGACACAGCTGCTCCTCATAATTCCAACCACAGCCTGCTGAAACGTTTCTTTCACCTCCTCTTCAAGGAGTACTTTAGGCGTGAGGCAGTCGGGGCTGTCTAACCCAAATAACCTGAATCCCTCACTCGGGCGACCTTTCAACACATCTGACACACTGCGACGTACTGCTATTCAGCACTGTGTACCGCACGATGTTTCCATTCACCAAACCGCAGTATTCCTCCCAAAAATGTTTGCACAATAAAAAAGTGAAATTAGCACTGCTTCAACAATCCGGGTATTTTTGTTACATCACTACAAAGTCGACATCTTATAACAAAATCAGACTGGTGTTGAAAAAGGAAAGTGTCATCCAGAACGCACAAGGTGGTGAATAACCACAGTCTTGTGAAAACTTTGTCTTTGTCATTCTAAACCGAGGTTGTCAGAGCGAACACACCCACACACTCTGGGGAAGATTGAGCCTGCAGTATCCCCAGAGTGCCTTTCGTGCATTCGCTCCGAATATGGCACAAAGCTACGTCAGGTGTGTTAGCGCCCGGGAGACCCGCGATGCTACATCTGCTCCACGCTGCTCCATCCCTCTGCCCTGGCCGACAGCCCTGACACCCGACACAAAGTAATCACAGATCACAGCGTTTAATCACTGAAACAAGCACTCCAGAGAGCCACAGTGTCAATATCCCACTCTCTCATTATCTGTTTGGATTGCACATGCACATTGTCAGATAAACAGAGTGGAAAATTAAGATTAAAAATATGGTAATTTCATTTCAGGCAGCCGGCTCCACGCGCTGCCCCATTATGCTATTGATTACCTCTGAAATCAATTTCTCTTTCATTGCAAACTTTAATCTGTTCGTAACCTGACAATCCAGCTCCCCGGGGGCTACTTGAGAGTAAGTAACCATTTAATATGATGCTAACTGAAGAATTACTATCTTTAATGAATTGTGTAAATCACTCAGCTTTAAAGGACTGCATGGCCCCATTTAAGGACCCACGGTCCCCTCCCTCCTCAGTCCCCAATTAAGAATTGAATATGGTAGTGAATGCTCATTGTGTAAAACATACAGTGTTTGCAGCTTTATGAAAAATTACATGGTATTTGTCATTGCTTTTGATTTTAGGAATATATTTTTAACTATCTACGTCTAAATGACCTTAAATACCAATAACAATTTTACATTATTAAAGTAACTCCAGGTATTGATAGACCTATAGAACACAATGTCATGGCGGTGTTTAAACAAATTAAAATGTCTCTATTAATATGGTGATGTTTTTGAAAAGACAGACATATTAATAGATTAAAATTAGATTCTTTACTTAATATCCTAGGCTGCTATATACATCAGTCTGTGGTATTTAAAAATAGCTCAGTCATATTTAATTCTTACAGTTCAATCTACAGGAAAATGTGTGTGAGAGAAAATGAGTAGTCTCACAGTTTAGGGGGTTTATGTATGCAATTGAAAATGAGTGGTTTACTCTACAGTTCACTATAGCAGTGGATACTTCCCACACACACCCCCTTTCTCCCTGAGGTGAGGCCTGTGCCAATGCCATGGTGACTACAGGTAAAGGGCTTTTCACCAAGAGGTCTGAAAAATCACATCACACTTAAGGCTATGATTATGGGATGTCCTACCATGAGAAGTGGCCTCTTGCTATGTTTCACAAGACACACAGTACCCAGTAAATTTGTTTGTTGTGTATACTTGTCGTGGCTGTTATTCAGCATTTTTACAGTAAGTGCTTATTAGTTTGCTGGGTAGGGTGAAGTTGCTCTGAGATTTTGTCTGTGTCTGCCTGACATGCTGTCTGTTACAAACCACACATTTCTAAACCAGTTGCAACGCATTCTTCTGAAACAAAGACAGCAGCCACTTAATTGATCTGCCTTTGTCATGACAACAAATTAAAGGAACACAGTAGCGCCTCTACCGTGGCTGGCAGGCCACACCAGCATTTTAATATGATTAGCCTTAAAAGCAGACATGGAAAAGCTCTGCTTTCTTTGCTTGTTTTTGTTGCCTTTTCAACAGCTCACAATGCAGACTCTTCAGTATTAACCTAAAATTACAGCAGTAATTTAAATTATTGCACCTCCCTTACTTGAGACTGACATACACGTGCACATTTTATTGTCGTTAAATTACCCATGTGACCATTGAGTATTTTCAAATGGAGTGCACACACATTTCCATGAGTTTGGCACTCACAACAATTTGCTAAATATACTAAGGCAGCAGGTTTTATATTGGCCTATATAATTGGGACGCAAAAAGCAAAAGCAAAAAATAAGCAAAAAATGAAATACAACATGTTTCATGGGTGAGGCGAGGAGTTTTGGTTATCCACCCACAAAGTGTAAAACCTGTCTCAAAGGAAAGAATAAAAACATGCACTGCTTTTTAATCTGTTAGAAACGTGAGAAAATTATGAAGAAATTGCCTGAAAGAAAGAACTGGTACAGTGATACTTAAATACTGCATTGTCTTTGTTTCCCTTTACCCACTATGTTCTTTTATGGGGCTATGCAACATCATTGTGCGAAAGTAGCATCATTAACTTGCACACAGAATATAACAAAGGGAATAAACAAACTGTGAGTTAAAAAAAACAATGCAGCTATGCAGTGTCAGTCATAAGAGTCTAAAAATTAAACAATCAAATCTGTCAAATGTGGTCCACTAGCCTGCTCAGTATTGTATCCTATTCAAAGACCAATCCTTATGATTTAAAATATTTATTTGCTTTAAGTTTTTAAAATAAATGAACTATTGTAAATTAATAATACTCTCCTTTTTTCCTGGAAAGGCTATCTTCATTTTTTGGAGAAACTGATAGACCTGGGAAATAAAAAAAAAATAATGTCAGGTTCAATATCAGATATGGTTCTAACTAAGGCTTTGCCCATTCAGATCCCAGAAAAGCTGGAAGCTGGTGTCTGAAGGTTTAATGTATAAACCTTGATTGGCAACTATAGAAACTTCGCACTCCATTTCTGAAAGGTCTCAGTATTTAATAAGGAGTTAGCGTAATCTGATCTGGGAACAGCACTCTACAATAATGAAAGGGAGACACAAGGGCCTGAACAATGTCCACCCGGCCACTAGTGTGCTGAGGATGGCTATACTAAATAAAAGGACAGTATGCAGTCCTCCGAATCAGCATTTTACCAATTTCTGTCAGTGACGGGGGCAAGATCATTTTTTACTGATAATTTTGTCACAGGAAGAGGGAATGAAATGATGCCCCTTTCTTATTGTCACAAAAAACCTGTTTGAAGTGTCCGTATCGTAATGCCGCCTGATATGCACAAACCTGGAATTGAATGGTGAATATTGAGTGTTTATCAGAAATGTGGCTACAAGGGGAAATGCATCACGAATACATTTTAAAAGGAAGCTTAAGATGATCCCTATTACAGTAATCCCTGTAGAAACTCTATCCCAAATCCAGATAAATTCAACCGAATATTCCTCCGTAGATCAAGTGCAACAAAGCAGGCAACCCTTCTTGATTGGTATTGAAATTACTCAGGAATTAGAATAGATTAATTAGATCCCAAAGCACAATTTCATCTGAGAGTATAGTTTAGAGCATTTGTGTGTCAGCAAGCTGCAATGGACAAGGACATCTTTTACACAAATGAAAATAACAGTTGCCCATGATCAGTTGCCATGATCAGGGAAATTGTCATTTCTCAATAACACATTTTCTTCTGAAAATGATCCAAAACGCCCCCAAATATTTGGCTGTATGAAAAGTAAAGTCTATTTCTATGTAAAATATTGTTCTCCCACATTAAAGACTGTAGAATGGACTGTACTATATTGTTAGTATGATACCTAGTGTGTGACAGAATAACAGAGAGTCTTAATTCCACATTGGGGATTGTCTAGGTAAAAGTCATTTTTTGTTTATTACTTAGGACAAAATCAAAATTATAAATGAAATACAAACCAAACAGAAATACTACTGCAAACACTGGCCGAAATGCTGGCCGAATATTCGCAATCTCTCTTAACAGGAAAATATAGCTGTCCTCCTGAAATATAAGCAGTTTACCTTTGAAATATCATTTAACATGTATGTCAAATTGGGAATTGAAAATGATTTCAGTTTTCCAGAAAAATTTGTAAGCATATGAAACACGGACACAAGTCCATGATCACTTACAAGGATCAAAGCTAGGTGCATCCAACAAAACACATGTCCTGGGTTTTGACCCTCTTAGTACCACAATGGGTGCGTTTGACATAAACACTTTGCCCCACGTACTTTCCCAGGCCATTCTGACAACACAGCACTGAGAGTTTCTCAGCTAAGCATGGTTACTTTTACACGCAATGAGGTCTGAGTGGTGCAAAATGTGGGTGTGGTCTGCAGTAGAGCAGCTGCCTTCACCACCACATGTTACCCGTCACCCCACCCGGACCGTCCTGACGAACACGCTCTCCTGGCTCTGCAAGAAGGCGTAGGGGCTCAGAGTCCTCGTGCAGCCTGCCTGTGGCCCGCAAACCTGCAATCAGAACCAGCCGGAATAAACAGCAAGTGGAGCGCTCAGGATGGCTGCTCTGTACTTTCATTCTCCAAACAAGCAGTTCAGTCCTACTGTGTGGCGAGAGAGAGGCGAGGAGGAATGCGTTACACAGCGGCTCTCTCCCGCTCTGAACCATCCATTTCAGGTGACTCACGGCGAAAAACACACGGCGGGGGCTTGCTGCTGCTTGAGCCTTGAGGTCAACAACACCCTGCTAAAACGCGCTGTGAAAGTGTAAACTGACTGCCTTAGACGGGAGCATAGTAATCAGCGCGCTGTAAAAAGGAGGGATTAGGGCAGGGCTGTTTTTGTGTTTCAGCACCTCTCCGGTGGTCGCGCCTCAGAGGCTACAAACACATCGTCTGTATGGTTTAGGATAATAACGTGTCATCATGGCATGTATCATTTCTCTCATCGGAGTTAACGCTGCAACGGCATGCAGCACCGGAGCGTCCGGGGGAGCTGGATACCAGCGTCCTTTCTGACTGTCAGAGAACAAGGAGAAATCATTACGCCAACAGGGCCTTCAAACTTTACCCACTCAATGAGGGCCTGAAATCTTTGATTCCAAGTCAGAGATGGTAGGAACTCCACCTGAACGCTACCAATGGCCAAAATGGGGAAGATCGTAAAACTCTACACACTAATATGATCATCTATGACAAACATATTTTATTCTTAGCGAACATTTTCTATTCTATTTCTATTTTTCCAATCGCTATTTACCCGCCAGCATTAAATATGCACGCAACCTTTAAGGACTTGTTTAGACTACATTCAAACTACATTAAACAGGCAGGCGACTGGGGCATCTCCTTACAGTACCAAAAAGTCAAAAGTTTGGACACACATTTCTTTCCTTATTATAACTATTTTCCATATTTTAGAATAATAGTAAAGACATCAAAACTATGAAGTAACATAACTGGAATTCTGTAGTGATAAAAAAAATGTTATAAAAAAATCAAAACGATCTTATATTTTAGATTCTTCAAAATAGCCAAAACTACTTTTTAAAATTAAATTTTATGGAAAGAAATTCATGCATAGGCATCAACTTCACTATTTGTATTTGTCTAAGAAACCAATTTCAAGCATTTAAGCATAAGTCTTCAGATGAAAATGTCTTTGAATGCATGTTTCCCATTATTTTAATCAGGTGTGTCCATACCTTTGACTGGTACTGTATATGCAAACACATTCCTTCATACCACTTCATCCTTATTTACAAGGGGACTTGGGATGGTCCCTTCTGTCAGGCCCATCAGCAGTGTGGGGGCATTTGACACCAAAGCGGGTGAGGAATGGTCTCAGCTGGCAACCGCTTGGTTTTAATCCTCACCCCCGTCCGGTGTCCGGACAGTCGTGGGGTCAGGCTCGTTCCCACAGGACCACGGGACAAATGACACCACAAATGGCACTAATTGGCACCTCTGCAGGCACCTGCTCAGAGAGGCCATGGATCAGCTGCTGCAGGTTGAGTGTTGGCCTCCTTGCCTCTTCACCAGCCTGCTGCAGTTACATCTTGTAATTGCAGACAATTACAAGATATTCACCCGATGATTTGATGATTCAGATACATAAGGACAACTCAGTGGACACAGATTAAACGGAAGCATCACAGCATTGTCTGATTGTTTGTACTTTTTTTTTTTTTTTACTGAAGATGGATCCAAGTTTGGAAAACAGCAGGGTTGTGCTTGAAGTCTTGAGGAAATCAGCAGTAACAGTAAGGGTCTGTGGGAAAATAGACAATATTTACACAGATTTTTAAAAATGTCTGTTTATCTGAAAACTGACAACCAGAGACTATATGGTTAAAACAGAAGCGTTTCCCTTATCACCAAACAAATATCAAATTGGAAAAGCTTCAAAGAAATGCAATAAAATGCATAACAAAAAAGACTGAAGAGCACTCCCTGACCAGCAATTAGGAAGCTAATTTGATCATTACACAGTGGCTCTGCTTACAATGTAAATATAACCCTCCCCAACAGGGTCTGCTTGCAGAGAAGAGTTTGAAGCTGTCTTTTGCAATGACATTGCTTGTACGATCTCGTGGTTTTTTCCATTATGTAGGTAGCTACATAACCTCAGTATATTTATATATACCTAACCTCAGTATACTGTATATAAAAATGAATTATATAAATAAATATGAACATACCACTGATGCTTAAAAACCAGTGAAGGATTTAAGGACACCACAATGGTAGCTAAAACTAATTAAACCAACAGTTCCCTCAGTGTTCCACACTAAGCTCCAGCCATGGCCTCTCTCTCTCACACCTGCATTTAAACTACAGCAATCACTACATAATTACAGACAGGTGCAGCTCAATTAACTGAATCAACTGCCTGGGGCCCACAGTACACAGCCACACCTCACAATGCAACCCAGAATGAATTACACATTTACTTAGGATAAATACCCTGGGGCAGGTGGTAATTAATGCTATTTAAACCAAATAGCTATCACAATGGAACAATAATGTACCAATCTTTGATAATAAGTGGAATTTTAAACAAACACAGACATACACTAAAACGTAAACACTAATTTTTAGGTTAACACCCTGCAGGTCATAAGCAGTTTATGTCTGTTATTTGCGAATATCAGCCAAGCTATAAATTCTCAATATCAGATCCCTCCCAGTTAACAAATGCAAGAAATTGCATTACCATTACATTACAGTTGTTATTAATTGAAAATGAGAGCATAAAAGCTATTAATCTGTCACTTTATTTTCCCTCAGCAATGAGCAGATGGTTCATGACTGCAGAGTAGCTTGGGTTCCTGGAATTGCTCATTCATAATGATCTACACAAATTGAACGAGTTCCAGAAAAGAATGAGCCACACGAAAAGTAAACAAAACCTTTTCAGCAGCACAGCCTACACTGGATTTTTACAACTGTACTTTACACCCAGAGTCATTGTTCCAGCTTGTCCTTACGACGGCAGTAAACTCAACTCTAGCAGCTTAAAATGACAAACTGAAGACAGAGATTGATAAAACACCTCCACGTCAAGCCACTCCAAGCTGAAATAATTTACTGCACACTAACCGAAGCCTGATTTTGAGTGAAGGAGCTGACAGCCAGAAGAAAAGTACTGAGTTAGTTTACATGCTTTTCATTGCACTATTTGTGTATTGCTTTATCACTATTACACCAAAAGCAAACCATGCTGGGCTTGCTTCCTCAAGAAACGGCACTTTTATGACCCTTTAATGGACATAATTGCCATTTTAAAAAACATTAACAAGTGTATATGGGCTGTTTCGAGTAATATAGATAAAGGAGAGCTCAAGGACTGCCATGACCCACAATGCACCAGGAAAATGTGATAAATCAAGCTCATTTTAAACAGTAAATCTGTCAACAGGTCGAGATAAGAGTGTTTGGTTGGAAACCAAAAGAACAGGCGAGGAACCGGAGACATGGATGGAGAGTTTGGCGAGAGCAGAAGTGGCCTCACGCTGGGCAGTGATCATTCTCATTTGGTTCAGGTATCAGGGCACATTGCAGGAGCTCACCATGCACTGACTGCTGATGGGTCATTTTCAGTCAATAATGTGATCACACGCTAAACTTTTAGGGCAAATTGATGATACCACACACCTCAGGAAGCACCTTGGGATGTCTTACATAAACTGCTAATAATAAAGGCAAATCAGCCTTATATTGCAGTGTCCGTGCAACAAGGACCTATTATTTATTAAAAGGGATTTTTTTCTTTACATAATATATATAGCAATGTTCTCATACTCAGAAGACAGGATGGCCCAGGTGCACAATGGGCTATTTTAGTGTCATGCTGCAAGTCCATTTTATATGGAAATCCTTATCAAATGGTTAAAAGTAAAATGTTGCTGAACTTTGCTAGATTTGTTAAAATGCAAATGACTGCACCGTCTGGACCCTTAAGGTAACAACGATATTGCTGGCAGTCTGCAATAACTGTTCAGCTTTCCACACATCAAATAAAACTATACAATACAAGGTTAGCATTTAGATCTTGTCTCTTTAACTGTACAGCCTACCAAATTTCCCATCTACTTAGTTCTGCCTTCCTTTTCCTTTAGTCTGAGTTTAAACTAGTTTTTTGTGACATGCTTTAACTGAGGATTCAATGTAATTTTGGAAACAAGGCTTTCAAAAGACTGATTATGTGCTCCAACAATTCTAAGCCTGCTATTTGTAAAGGAATTTCTTACTTTGAAGCAATTTTTCCACTTTCAAAAGGACATGAAATGGATTGAGGTTTAATACCACATCCTCATAAAAGTTTATCATAATACAATCTGGAGGAAGGAATAATAAATCTATTCAGATCTATAAATGTAAAGAATACCACAGCGGCAGCTCTGGATTCTGCATCATAAGGTAAGGCAACACACGTCCTATGTCAAGTTATTTTCCATTTGAAAGGTTTAAGGAATATCACTTAACACGTATGCTGTACACGGAGAGGACTAAAGTAACTTTCAACTACATATTAATGGAAGAGATGGAAATCTCTTTGGGGAGAGTAAATTGTGAATTGCATGTGGGACGGAGACCTCCAAACCACACAAACAAGAAAGCTCCCAATATGCAAAGCTTTTAAACTACTAATGATACTGTCCTTTCTGCATGTTGACCAGAGTATTTTAAGGAAAATAGGACTGAGATCGAAAAGAAGTTATCATTCAAATACTTCCTGTTAATGTACTATATTGCATCAAGTGTTTGTTTCTACAATTCCAATCTATCAATTTAAGACACACTTAAACACTGACCTGAAATTAATATTTTTATCTAGGTTTCATTCCGCTGTTCTTTGACACTACTGTCAATGGCGTTGACATGGTTCCAGCAGTATATGCAATGCCCTCCTGCATCGAGCTCTGCCAGCAGTGCCAGTGAAACAGATCGGCCCCTGGCACACAACACAGCACACAATGGGCGAACATCTCGTCCAGACAAGAGCGGCTTTATTCAGGTCCGAAACTCTATCTGGAAAAGCACTGATACCGGAAACCCACCAGGGCCAGGACAAAACCCTTAATGAACTTGTTTCTTTTTTTTTTAATCACTGTCCCAGTCTATGGAATGCTGAATGATTTTGGTAACATAAAAAAGAGAAGACGATGAAAATGATGAAGATGATGATGGTGATGTTGAAGCTGATGAAGAAAAACACTGATAAGCAGCTTTTCGGATGTTTGGGGGGTATGGGGATAATCTTCTGTCACTTAAGGGGAGCTCGTCTCTACAGAGAGTGGCTGTGGGAGTCTTCAGTCCTCAGTGTTTCTGACACTAGCCCCCGGGGTGGCATTTTCTTAATGCGGTATCACAGTTTCAGCAAGCTGAAACTAACTTCAGCTGTCTTCAGGCATCCATTTGTCTCGCTTTCAAAAATCCCTAAGTGACGACCAAACTTCTGCGCATCCGTTTTCACTTTTTACACAAACAGGCTTGTAGAACAGGCCATCTGACGTGGGTGTAACGTTCTCCACTAGGCCTGGAAATTCACCTGACGTATGGGCTGCCGGGCCTGCGGAGAGGGTGTAGTGGGTAGAGTCAGGCAGCGCAGGCGCTTGTCCTGAAATCACACTGGGACACAGTCTATTTAGCGGAATTTGTCAATTTACTAAAATTGTTGATGTTCATTTAAACTATATCCATGCTATCTGCAATCATGACAACAGGCATGACTGGCTCCTTGCTTTTATAAGAACCTTTAGACAAGAAAGTAGACAAGAAAGATGACTGACTAGTACAATAACATAAAGATAACTGAATGGTGCATTGAAGCAAAGATAATTGCATGGTCCATTGAAGAAAAGATAACACACAAGGAGAAACCTCCAACCCTGTGACAGTGTAGAAGCATTGAGAGACAAGATAGGAAACAGGACAGGGTGGGTGAAAGGACAGTAGAAAGATGAGGGATGAAAGACAGTTTCTCATGTAGGTTATGAGGTCTGATCTCCAGTCAGAATACCATCTATAAGGATTTGGACAGGCGGACGTGGGCATTAACAAGGGAGCTTTCACCAGCTCCAGTCATTCCCACAATGCTAACCTTAAACACAAAACATGATATGTAGCTCCCCTGATAAAATTCGTGAAATTCTACACTGATTCTGTTTCTCCATTAAGAGTCTCCCTATAAGCTTGTATCTGCACATCAGAAGTTAAAGAAACAGTCTCAGAGGATAACATTAACGCTACATAATACCACAGCGTTTTGAATTGCAGAGCCAGATGCTATCGCCCATCCTTTTTCCATTGGTCTCCATGGATGCAATCGATCTATTTCCATATGATCGTTCACACTTTCCTAGTTCATCCAACACTGGCAAAGTCAAATTTTGAACAAAACACCTAACAATGAGCAACACGACAGTGCTCTCAAAACTGACGCAAACTTACACACAATCAAACAAGACTGGGGAATCACCACATATCAACAGTGCAAAAGTTCACACAGAAACCATAAGCGCAGTGATGTAATCCGCGAAAGGTCTATTCTCTCTCAGGACATAGAGGGGGAGGTCGGCTTTCAGAGCTGTGCCATACAAAGCTAATGAACCTACAACCCCCAACGTCTAACAAATCTGTGCAGCAGTATCCATTTCTTTTGCTGAACAACCCTTCCAGGAAAGGCATTCAGAAAGCTTGCTCAAGAGCCCAACAGATTTATTGGCAAATATGAACGTCCATTCCAGCTGCCAACCCAGTACAGATGATTTTTGTAGCTGGCACATAAAGTGGTGAAGAGTTTTCTCTTTATGCACAATGAGAGACCTGTCTGCAACGGTGCAATGGAAGCACATGTGATATGAGGGAACATGCTGCTGGGACAAAAGGAGCCTCTCTCATACAGAGTTGATACAAACACATCACAGGGCTCTGTACATCATCCATCCACTGTCCCTGCCCCTCTCTTTATTAACACACATTCACTTCTCGGACATCCTTAACTAGCTTACATTCTAAATAGACCTCCATTAACCAGCTGAGTGTTTACTGAAGCGACTCAGGTACCTTGATCAAGGATGAAATGTCGCACACAAGAGCGGCAGTGTAGCATAGTGGTAAGGAGCAGGGTGTATGACCAAAAGGTTGCTGGTTTGATTCCCTCCACGGACAATGTTGCTGTACCCTTTCGGAAGGTACTTAACCTAGAGTTGCTACAGTAAATATCCAGCTGTATAAATGGACACCATATAAGAATTGTAACCTTTGTACATCGCTCTGGATAAGGGCATCTACTAAAATGACTATACTGCAGTAGCAGCCTCCCACATCGGTTAAAACCCTGCAAACTTGTAGTATACAGCAGCTGCTCCCTTTCCTGAACATGCTGACACAGTCTGTCTCAGCCTAGCTGTGTGCATTTCATTTTGCTAGTTTTGAATAAGCAGAATAACAGGTTATAATGTTGGCATTGATGTGATGTTGACTGAGGGTGATGATTCAAATTGGACAAAATTTAATCATCTTTAGCAAAAACTGACTTACTTACAATGCACGCAAATAACACTTGACCATTATTTAAGTATTGGCATGGTGAACTCACTGACCTTTGCCACATTTGGTTAAAATGACACCCCTGCTAAGCCCTAGAGGTATCTCCCTGATTTGCTCCAGCTGAAAAACACAATTTTATTTACAGGAAAGATTTAGGTCATACCACAGAAGTCTCCCTGAAGCAAATGTATGATGTCATGCAGGTGTGGATGACTTCACGCTGAGGTACAACACAAGAACGGCGTTTCTAAGTGTTTGCTCTTATCTTTACTCTGTTTGAAGTTCCACCTCATGCAGTCTGCAGAGAGCGGAGGAAAGGGGGACAAAGGCATGACCTTCAGTTGCACGGAAACACACACAAACACATGCATGGAGGCATGCATATGCACACATATGCATGCACACACGCATGCACACACGCACACACACACACACAAAGCATCCTCTGCACTGTTGCCTATACACCCAGATTCTCTTTCATCCAGTAGTCTTATTTTGTGTCACTGTGTCTGTGGTTGCACGATTGCTTCTTTCATGTCTTTGGGTCATTAGCCCATTAGCACTGGCTGCACTTGCCACTGTCATGCCCCTTGGCATTTTCCCCTTTGTTTCTGATGTCTCTCCAATTTGTTAATGTGCAGCATTAGTAGTCATTGCATTGTGTGTGTGTGTGTGTGTGTGTGTGTGTGTGTGTGTGTGTGTGTGTGTGTGTGAGTGAGTGGTATGCGTGAGTGTGAGCAAATTCAAGGGCCAATAGCACCCTCGCCCCTTTATGCTTATGAGGCCGACCTCCTACAATGACTTATTTGCATTCCCATCTCTGCCTTTGTCTCCCAAACGAGCGGAAGTGCTTTGAGAGGTGTCCTGGGTGACTCTCCAGAGGCCCTCGGGAAGCAGGAGATGGAGGTGGGGGGGGGACAGAGGTTGCCGTGGCGATCCCCCAAACTGCAGGGACGCTTGTAACAGGGAGAGAGTGGGGTCGGCCTCAACTCAGCAGCATCAGCGTGACTTGCAAAGCCCGGCCTCACCGCCGGCCGTGCGGCCTGCCACTCCGCTTCCGCGGGAATTACACGGCGCGTGGCCTGTCGGGGCAGAGCCACGGCGAATGCGGTGCGGCCAGCACGGTCAGTTTAAGGAGACGAGGGAGAACGTGGTGTCGCTCTGTGGCAGGAGGGAATCTCCTCTTTCTTCTCTGAGGCTTGCCTTTAAGCAGCCGCGAGCCCTTTCTGTGGGTTTCGGGTTTCAGCTTTCCCCACAGCCACTTAAACTCACCCGGCGGGAGGCCCACGCTCATGCGGGCGCAGTCATCCTGACAAGCTGTCAGGATGCACTCAACACCACGCTGCAGTCTGACAGGGCCTACCAAAACCACAGGCTGTCCTCAATAACACAATGACTCGTCACTTGTTTAATGGCCACCTGACACAACCAAACCGCCCATGTTGAACTCAATCCCCAAACCTGACTGACGGCCGTGGCGCTAATGCACGTCCCCCAGACCTGCATTCTGACTCATAGCTGACAACACATCACTGAATACATTACCCATTTGATTGTCTGCCACTCTAACTTGAGGTACACAATGCTACTAATCACCTTGAACATGTTGCACATTTCTCATTCCACATGTTAAGCAGCATCTGACGTGGTAAAATACTTTACCCTATGGTGCATCGATACCTTTTTGAGATTTAGACGGTTTCCACCATGGCAAAACCACTACTGCAAACTGCTACTGACACCACTGTAGTCACGCTCCTCATTTCTGACTGTCTCCACTGTCGCTGCCAACTCTTTTCTCAGTTCAAAAGTCATATCCACAGACCCACTAAATTAATCAAGCAGAGTCACATCATGAAACGGTGTAAAAACCTTAACATATGATTAGGGGTGTTAGGGTTTCTGTGGTAGACAAATGATTCCCAAATGATCTACCTCACAGCTGAAGAAAAACAGAAGGGTGATGTCATGGGTGATGACAATTAATGGAGGCTTGTATGTGCAGAGCCATGACCATATTTAATAAGTGTGTTCCTCTGCACAGTACAAATTTATGTCAAAGTTGCATCACATTATTTACGGCATGCTGTTTGACAAGAAACTGTTTTCCCACTTAATGGTAAACTTAATAACAATTAAAGATTAACATCTTTAAAAAACATGTTACTTGAAAATGTTCTTTTTTGACGGTATTGCTACAAAGACTGCCTTCTTCCTTAAAATAAACTGGCACGCATTAAACATTCATCGTATTCCTGATAAAAGAGAAGCCTCAAACCCTGAAATTAAAGAGCACCTGACAATCCTGAGGAGAAATGATTTGAATCTCAGGTAACTTTCAATGGTCTCAGGCTTGCCTTCAGCGATGAAAATTTAATTTAGCACCTTAATTGCTGATTTTATCACGTCCTTAACCACATGTTTAAGCATGATCACTTTCAATATAGTGTCTAATGAAAAGTGACTCAGTTCTGTTTACAGTACAGATAAGAGGGTATTACCACTTTCACCATAGCTACTGTGTAGAGTGCACAATCAACCAGCAAGTGGAAACTACAGAGCAAAACTGATCCTAAGACTTTCACAGTACACAAATTTCAATCTAGGGCATGCTGGAGAAATCCCAGACTGCAAAGGCCACACATATCCTACTGAAGCATGTATCACCTATCACAGGCGCGCATTATATATGTATGTGTGTGTGTGTGTGTGTGTGTGTGTGTGTGTGTGTGTGTAAAAAAATTATATAATGCATATTCACATACACACATACATACATACATATATGTGGCACATATATAATAAATTAATCTTTCAGATTTATCAACTACAGCTTCACTTGACAACTGATTTTTTAGAAAATTCACCTGGTTTAATCCTCACATAATTCCACACTGCAGAAATGTCAAAGAAAACACACAAGACTGATGATGGTTCTGATAAAAATATTTGCCAATAAGTATTATTAGTTATCTAGCTAGAAGCTGTCTGGGTTTAACTGTCATCAAAACCTGTCTCTTATGCTTTATTCTGAAATTGTCTTTTCTGAAACTTCCTTTTCCGTTTTTGGATAGGGAGGAGAGATATTCCATTCCAACAGCTACAACAAACGGGTTTGCATTTTCAAATTTCTATTAAAACACTTTCTACATGTGGTTGGTCACGGTATCGTCATTAAAGGAAACACCATTTAACTGACCCCCGCAAGGCCTAGAATGCACACCAGAATGCATAAGGTGCCAACATATTCCTCTAGGCCTGTAATTACTCGGCGTTCGTGACAGTATGGGTCATCTGAGGGGAAGGCATCCCAGCAGAGTTCATTAGTGCTGAGCCCTGCCTCTACAGCTTCCTCGAGCCTGTCGCCACGGCCCTCTCTGATGCGATCAGTGTGCCCGGTCCTCCAGTTATCATGTCCGAATCGAAGAGGGCCTCAGCCCACACCCAAACCGCGCAGATGTGGTTGATAACAACAAACAAGCAAACTCGCACCCTTGCAACCTCCCCCAGCCTCGCCCCCACCACACACACACAGGAACGGACAGCTCCTGCCTCCACAGCCGACTGCACATAAAAGTGGATGAAAGCTTCTGTATACAAACCGTTTAAATAAAGCATTACCGCTAATTGCTCTGGAGCAAGAAAGGGAAGCTACTGAGGGCATGCGATTCAGCCATTCATGCAGACGGGACACACTGCTGTACCCAAAGACCATTCACATCTCTGCTGACCCTAATTGCTTAGTTTTGTATGCGATACTATCAGGTCTTTGATGTACAAAAACAAATTAGAAAATTAAAGAAAATTGCTGTATTTGTGCTTGGCGCTGATATTGGCTGTTGTTCCGCAGCCCAACATAAACATCTGTCCACAACTAAACTTCCCCCAGGACACAGAGAATCAGCGGCTTCCTTGACTTCCTTTTCTTGCATGTTCTTTATTTTTCATTTATTTGGTGGTGGTGCACAATGACTCTGAGGTATGAAGCACTGTCGGAGGAAAAAAAAACAACCTCCAGAACATAAGATACGGGGAGGAAAAAAACTATGGTGCAAGAAAGCCCAGGAATCACTGGAATTCTTCCTCTGCAAACTTTCCCTCATGAGGTGGCACAATAAAAGGCAGGGGTCGGTGCTACTGAGACAAGGGATGGCCGTTCCACTTATGCCTATGACAATGAGGGTGACCCCAGCCATTATGCCTCTTTTTGGGGGCTTTATTTAGGTTCCAAATGCCCCGATGAGGCAGCTATTCTTTGTGAGAAGTGACTGTGGACACATCCTTCACTTTTTCCCTTTCTGGGGGTTTGTCACTCCCTGAAGCCGCAGTCAATGTGTATTGTGTGTGGTCTCAGTCACTGTCTACTCTGGTGGCTCAAGTAGTGCCAGGATTAAGCCTTTGTGAACTGTGAAAAGGTAAGAAAAGTCACTTATTTGGGCTCAGTCAAGCTGCTGATTTCCACTGCTCGTTTGTTAGGAAGAGAAAGGCTGTGAAATGCACTCGTTTCCTGATAAATCACTAGTCCCTCTGTACAGAGCAGCTGCACAGATTTCACGTCTTCACATTTGACAATAAGTGTGGGACAGTGTAGTCAGCAATGCAAAGGAAAATGCACTAACAGAAGGAACTAACTATACCCATGTCTATGCTCCTGTCAACCTCATGTGTCTACAAACCATACTGATCATTTCTCCATGAACTACATGATGCTGCCTCCTGGCAGTAGTGGCACACAGGGAAAGTTTGAGTTGACAGGGAGGCAGAGGCTAAGTTTTCCTTTAGTCTGCCTGTAACTACCAAAGATATGGCTGTTCAGCTATGAGACATATTCAGCTGAGCACAATGCCACAGGGGACCACACCGACTCTGGGCAAGTTTCACACAGGCCTAGTGTCCATCATACAACCACCATCTGCATCAGCCTAGGTCCTCTCTCCTGCTTACTCACACAAGAACACGCACACATTGATAGGCATGAACATACTTATACACAGAGACACACATGCACGCGCACACATACATAAAACCCCTTTACATAAACTACATAAAAGACACACAAATTGAAACCCACTCCAACGCTATCCAATGCTCACAACACACACAAAAACACATTACATAAACTACATAAAAGACACACAAATCGAAACCCACTCCAACGCTATCCAATGCTCACAACACATGTAATCACAGATCAGGCCTGATCTTTTTCATCCTATTTTCCAACCTATTATCCCAATCTTGGAAACATAGACAATGGCTGCGTCAGACAAGAATGATCGGTGAGAATTTATGGCGTCTCCTGTTCCACACCAGTTCAGCTCTAGCGTGTGTGACAGTCCCACCGTGCGTGCCGCCTGGAGCCAGGACATTTTTCCCTCTTTCCGTCACACACCGCCGAAGAGTTGTGAAATCCCATCCTGCACCACTCAAGTATAACGTCAGCATTTCTCATCTGCCACAAAGCAGCACAATGGGCCCGACGCACAATGACTTCAACTATACCATCTCACTCTCAGTCACACCCACCAGTGTTTTCAAACAATGGTCATCACGCATTTATGTGGCCTCAGCGTTCAGTTAAACCAGCGCTGGTATCACAACAATATGCACCTGACGCAGAAGCTCGACTGATGAGGTCTTCTTAAAGATCATTGCTGGATAATAATAAAGCTCCAGAAAAGTCCCTACACTTTCCACTTGCACTCAAACAGACATAAATTCATTAGTAGACTCAATTGGTAGCATATCTTTGTATCTTATACACATTTTATTTGTTTTAATAACTGCCAGACTTAAAATATCATTAAAGTAATAAGAAAGGTAACATTTTCACAAATGTGCTACTTAAATATGAGGACTAAGTGCATTATAAAAAAGATTCAATCTAGGCTTTTAATAGACATTGTAAGAAGAGGTATTTGTGTTGATATATTCAACTGACTATGGTCTGCTGATATTCCACTGAGTCCTCCTGATGGTGTGGAAATCACATTGGCGCGCAGAGACCCTGACGGTGGTGGTGTGGCTTCACTAAGGGCCTTCCATTAGAACCCTTATATTCCACCCCTTTTGTTTTCCACATCCTCTAATGCCCATTTTCTGAAAGCAGAGGCAGCCTCGGATTTAAAGGTCAAGTCCCCACAAAGGCCAAGCGGTCCCATTCCCTGAGGTGCTTTTAATTAACATTTACGTCTTTGTCCGTATGGACAATAAGGAAAGACAAAGGGCGCTCTTTTCAATGGGCTAAACTGTTGACAAATGAGAAGTGAGGAAAATATGACTTCAGAATGAAACAAGGTTCCCCCCGCTCGGGGGAAACACCTTATTAAGAATATTTTAGGGGGCTTCTGAGGGCCCTGAAGTGCTAACCCCGACATAAAGAGTGCTACTCAAATGCAAATCCCCACACAGCTAAGGGTTCTCCCCACAGAGGGAGATAAACCAGTTAAGGCATTGTTTATGAAGTTTCGTTTTATTCCCCCTGACAACCATTTCAACAATGACTACTGGGAAATGTCCCTCCAAGAATGACCGACAATGGCCAGGATCAGGGGCTTTTCTAGCCTGCTAATACTTTTCTAAAAAAGAGTGAAAATCGTCCTTCCTGAAAGAATTAAGAACGCTCTATAAAAGGCACCTGCAAACAAGGACAGAATGGGCACTGCACAAAAGCACTTTGTCCAAATGATGCCACCTTTGTCCCCAGCACAATGACCTCACGGTCTCTATGGCAGGCAAGGACCAAGTTCTATATAAACAATGTGCCACGACACATACAGAAAAGCATTTTGGTAATGAAGTTTTTTTATTAGGCTTTGAACAGCAAGTTCAGCAAATGCCCACATCAATAAGCAAAGCAAAACTTTCTCTCAGTCAGTAAATATTAGCGGTACTGCAGGAGGATAAAAAGCATGTGTTAATTCTGAACCCTGTCACACCTAACAACAAGACGATTAAGGAAAGCTGATCAAAAGGGTTCACAAACCATGGACAGCATTACTGCTTCCCTAATCCTTGACAGTGCATACAGAAAGTATGCAAGGCTTATGAGAGAAAAGGCATCAACAACTGTTTACTACACATTAAAGGCATATCAAGCAGGGCAAAAAAGTATGAGTATTAATCAGTGTTAAGTCCTAATGCATAGGAAATGATAACAGCAATTCTTTAGCCACCCATATACACTTTCTGAATACCAACTAACTCCCTATTGGGTAATTAAATGAAGAAACGCAGTGAAACCAGAAAAAAAACAAACCATTAGAAAAATGCCCCTGAGTCAATCTTTATTGAAGTTTCAAGGTTTCAAACGTGATAATTTCACTCTCCCCTTTATCTGCCCTATTATCAAAACCGAGAAACTATACAGGAGAACAAAGGGCCATTGTTCTCCTGATCTTTTGTGCTTTCACCATTTAAGATGTTTTTTTGTCTCCCGTGAGACCGGTATCTGCTACAAACATCACTCTTGTACCGCGGAGGAGAGATTCGTTTTCATCTTGCCTTTGTTCCTTTCTTCAGGCTTAACCAAGGAGCCACGCCTGCTTCTATACCTCCGATTGTGCGGAGAACATTCCCCCCTTTGTGGTGTTAGGTGCATGAGCTGGCTCATCTTCGCCGGCTTTTCATGGGGGATGATTGTTTCTGTGTTGTGGCAGCATTCGGTAACGTCACCTGGCCGTGGGCCAGGGCGGCCAGAAGCAGGCCAGCACACTGTGAGGGGAACAAGGAAGAGGGGCACAAGAGAGTGGCACAGAGGAATCCCATCAGCTTTAACCACTTCCTCTTTCTCCCTGTTATGGGGGTAGACCTGCAAAGTTTTTAAATCTGTTGTCCTTTCCATCCACATAGAAGGACACACAGTTACCATGCTGAGCTAAAATCCAAGGTTCTCAGGCAAGAGGACTGATTTCCCACTTCCTCTAGCACTGGGGGGGGCAGTCATCACCTGAAGTGGACTCCCACATGCACTCTCAGTCTATTTGGCTCTGCTGTAGCTTCCTCCCCACTTCCCATCTCCATCTTCACCTCTCTCTTACCATCCTTCCTGCAAGTCTTTCAAAAGGTCCCTCTCATTTTAGCAGTGCTCCCTGTCCCTCCTTCACCACACCCCTCCCCTGCCCTTACCTCTCTTTCTGCCCAGAGTTGGAACCAGGCTGACTCACTTACTTAAGGTTCTGGGTGGTTTCTGATTGCCTATTTTGCCAAGGACAAGAACAAACAGTGTGAATGGACACTGTCATGGGTGAGGCTGGGAGATGAAAAGGAGCAAGCCATGGCAGCCGGCCGTTGCAGTTCTTTTGCATTCAAACAAAACGGACACAATGATTTGGAGTTAAAACAGCCCTTATTACCACCTAGCATGGCTTCATCCTTAACCTGCTTCCATACCACCCAGCAAAGCCCACAGCCTTTCAAAATGCATGTGATGTCATACAGTACAGATACAGTTTTGGGTAAGGCAATGAAAAAGCAATCGCAATGAGCTGCTGATCAGCGAGCTTTCTCTCCAGGCCATAGAAGCATGGGCCCCAGCTCTACAGTTAAAAAGAGGTCTCTGTCTTATTGAGATCTTCTCATTGTGCACTTTCTCCATTCTTCTCTCACCCCTCAGATGAACACACCCTTTTAAGACACTGCTATAAAAAGCTGTTCAATTGCTGGACCTGAACAAATTACAGTAACCAGGCCACAAAGCAGGCTAAGCCAGGCATGAAATAGCTTCCCTTCACATCAACAGCATCCAACCTGCCGAGGTCCGACTTTCCACTATGATGTACAAACTACCAGGGCAGCAGTGGGTTCAGGTGACCAATGTCTGCAGAACATCAGCTGAAGATTATTCCTAGGAGACACAACAGGTGAGGAATGAGAGAAACATGTCCATGCCTAACTCAATGCAACCTTAGATTTTAGTTTCTCTTGTTAGCAACCATTTCAATCTCAAGCTTTATTTTACTACTCGCAGGTGTGACACAACACCCTCTAGAAATAGCACCAGAGACCAGCAATCCCATGCACAATAAGGTATGTAAACATTTGAGGAAATTACTCACTGTTACATTATCAGGTCATATCCACGCCATGCTTGTCTTACATTTCAAATACAAAACTGCATATGTACACAATGTTTTCTGAGCTCTTTTGTCAATTTGTTAGTTGACAACGCAATGATGATAAAAATACCAACTGTTCCATGTGGGAGATTTTTCTCATAACAGCAATTCATTTTCACCTAAATGAATCACAGTTAACTATACAGCCATCAAATGAATTCAATGTATACATTCACGGCAATATCAAATGAACAAACAGCATGCTCTATCTAAATTAAACAATGATTCATTATTTGGCCTTCCCTGCACAAAGCCTGCCCTACTCTGAATTGAATACATTAGGGACCCTTTTGTTTGCTAACAAAGGAGGAAAAGAACCTCAGTACCTGCCATTCTTTCCTGACGGGCAGTGTCGATGACGTTAATTGAGTTGCCTCCAACCTGCTCAGGTGGTCATTATCCACTCGGAACCCTGCAGGTGTTCCACCAGCCCTTTTTGTGGTACCTTTCGTAATTTTGCTCCCCGCCTGACCCCAGAGCACACTCTCGACTGCTTTGAGAAAGTGTTTGCTGCAGGAGCAGTAATCGCCATTCCCAAAGCCGCAGGGTGAGAGGCAGGCACGCAGGCATGCTTCACATATCTCTTGGGCCTGGAACTCTTAAGCCCCTGATAGGAGGACCGCAGCTTTTCGGTCCTGGAAGGGCAGAAACACCATGCCATTGTTCGGGACTGAATACGCAACCCAGAATGTACAGGCAGTATGCTGCACAGCAACTGACACACTAGCTGACCCATTCAGGACACCTCCATCTGCAAAAATGAAGGAGGCCAGTTTAGGACTGGATGTTAGGGAACAGGACCCTGATGCACTGTGGGTAATCTAAGCCACTTAACATAGGTCCTATAGGCTCAGGTGTATCCTTATCGAGTATCAACGCCAAAATTACATACTACATATCGCATATTTTATGACATGACATCTGTCTACTTGCTATTTATTTGCATTCTGCCCGGTTAAACAGTTAAACTATGCCCGAACTGGCAAAGTTGCGAATACAGAAAGTGTTTTCTGACCCAGTTTAGCCACTTGTTGAGTAGGCATCTACTGTTTTTGAAACTCACCATGTGCACTCTAAAATTGTAATGGAGTTGATCTTGTAGTGTTTCAGGTTCTAGCAGAGCTTTTACAAGTACATGCCCCATGATTCAATTCTTTTCATGTCAGAACATTTTCATCAGAATGACATCAGAGAAGTATGGCTCTGTGAGTTAACCGTATGACAGGGGGAAGAAAAGATCAATGAAGAATGAACATTCAGCAACACAATGTGCTAGCATTAGTATAGAACATGATAAAGAGAGAGAGCGGCTGCTGTCTACTTTCTACTGTCTTCCACAGCCTGGGAGGCTTTAGGACCTGGGACAGTGGCTGGCCTTTCAGACAGGCACCTGCACAGCTGAGGCTGATCGCTAATCAGCACAGGTGTTGCTTGTTGCCTTACAAAGACAGCTAGCGGTGGGAGTGGGAGGGGAAGCCCTGAATGCTGCCTGGGTGTTGTGATTTTTTGTGGTATTTTATAACCGCTGTGTCAACTTGTTATTTAACAGCGCAGTGATGACAAATGTACTAACTGCGCCTTGTGACATTTTTCTCGTAACCGTACGTCAGTTCATTTCATCACAAGCCAAGTGATAAGCATGGAGGTCACACCTTCCAGGAAACACAAGGTAGATAGTATACTGTTTGAGTATGTTGAGGATTATATCTAAGGGGTCTAATAGGCTAAGAAAACCTGGCCAGGGTAAGGCTACAGAAAGTCTAGTGGGAATTTGCTCATCTACCTCAGAAATGTCAAATTTGTTTTTTATTTATGACAAGTACTTGCAGTACTGATTTGTCATTAATATTGCCTGGGCAAAATACAGCCTTTACACAATAATTGCCTGATAAAGGCCACCATATCCTATGGCCAGAAAAAAGCAGAGCTCCATATGAAGATGCCGGAATATTGTTAAATGTTGACGTGCTGTTTATGATACATATTAAGGATGTCCCAGGACCATATTCCAAAGGTTGTGCTACACTAGAAAGAAAGAATCAGGAAGACCCAAGTCCACCTGGCACAAGATCATGACGGTAGTGATGGCAGAAGCTGGTTTTATGTGGGGGAGGCACAGCAACCTGCACAAGACAGGACTCAGTGGCAGGAAGCTTGTTTTGGCCTTATGTCCAAGCAGGGATGAAGAAGGTTACTACGGCAATCATGTCATCATTACACAACACAAAAATGGGCTGCTATTGGTTTAAATGCCGTGGTGAAAATATTCTGTTTTCCAAATCAGGGTTGGGCACCATTTAAATCCTAAAACAAAAGCACCATGTGATGATGTACCTTGCCTCATTCAACGGTCTTCGGAACTAGACCATCAAAGAACAAATCAGGATGTCACCTCCATTCACATGATGTGCTACCTGCATTTGAGTGGGGTAAACCTAGCGCATTTACCGTCTGTTCTTACGACAGTCTCAAACATCGCCTGTTGCAATGATGCCATCACAGCACCTGTTTGACATGAGGGTTATCAACATCACATTCCTGCGGAGGATGCCAAGATTATGTTACATTGCCAGCACTCCGCCGAGATCCTCCCATTGTCTTTTATTGCTTCTGGTGAATTGCGGTATCAGGACAGTGTCAAGAGATACTGGGGTTTACAGCAATGCACCTTATCTGGTCAACAGGAGAGATCTCCAAACATACAGTAATAAAGCGTCCAGCAGATAACAGCCCGTACAGACTAATACCCTCGACTGAGAGGACGTTCTCTGCCCTGGGAAAGATTCTCTGTCCATGTCTTTTTCTCTGTTCTGGTGACAAGACCGGTTGGGTTTGTGTGCAGAGGGGTGACTTTGAATACGGCAAAGGAAAAGGCAGAGAAGGATGAGAGCCGCCATGCAGGCGAGACAGTGACCCGAAAAGTTTACACCGGAGATCAGAGAGCGTCCCCCGGTGGCGGGCCGTGTAATCGCAGCCCTTTCACAGCCGTAAGCAGCTTAGAGATTTATCCCGAGCGCAGCTTCCCCCAAAAAACCCTTTCTTTTGCCTTAGCCCCTGTCAGTACCTACAAGCGGCAACACCAAATCAGTGTCAATTCAAATTCAAGCGGCATAAGCATGTTGTACATTCAGCCGCGGACTAATCTTATTCACAGTGTGTGCTCTTTAAGCATACATCTGCCCTAAAGCTAAAATTCTAGTTAAACGCAGTGCTGATTCCTCCATTCACTTTAGTGATCTCAGTGTACTGTTTATAAGCAGGTTGGTGAAATATTTTTGCAGATGTACTTGTTAGTAGGAGTTTCTTAGTGTTTCTGTCCTATTATCATTCAAGCTATCTCTCACCAACATTCTCTGGAAACCAAAATGTGGATTCCTGACAGTTATATCACACCTAGATTTTCTGGTTGTTACAGCAGGAGATTATCACAGGACATTCGGCTATTTTACAATCAGTTACAATCAGTTATCACTGCAGTCAAACTGTGCTGGCAAGGGGAAGAGCGTTACACAAATATGTCAGTGTGATATAGTGCAGCTTTGCAGTGATATACACCACATGAAAATACCTACAAGGTAAGACGGACATCTGTAAACATCTTTGATCTCTCCTTGGTCCGTCTTTGGTCCTTATCAACACTATCAGTCATTACACAGGGAACATATCCAGGGCCTTGGCTGCTTTTGGTATTTAACAACTCATCAGGGAGGGGGGATTCCCAGGTGAGAGATGTGCCACTTTTTGGCTCAAGAAATCTGAAAGTCCTCCAAACTGGAGGTGGACACTCTAGCCAGCATAGCTCCCAGATCAGAGCTGAAGAGAGGGTTCCCGCTGGAACAGTGGCGAATTGCTGTTCCCTGAAAACATCTCGATAAGAGTGTGACTATGAGCCTCGCTGTGTGGGCCCCTTTCAGTAGAGTGGAGGAGATAAGTGGAGTGGACTGGAGGGGGGATGCCGGGGGGAGGAGGGGGGTTTGGGTGGGGTCTGGCTGACGGGAGGAAAGTGGGGTGCACCTGAGCTCCCCCATAGTGGCGCCTCGCTGCCAATACTAATGCATTCTAAATTCATTCTCTCCAGCGACGCGACCTAGTCCCGGCAATCTCCTCTCCTTCCCTTTCATGCAGTTAAATGATGGAAGTACAGAGCGGCGGGCAGTACTATCAGCCACACACTGCACACACGCATGCACATGTGCACCGCACCGTCTCCAATTTCAATTTACACACCAGCAGATACCGTCCCCTCATGGCAGCACTTCGGCTCTCTTTGTTCAGATCCAAATGTTGAAGAAAAAGAAATGGTGGCAGAAAACTCTAGCTCCCTAAAACGGACCTTAGGTGGTTCTGTGAGGGGAAAAAAAATAAAACCCAAGATAAATGTTTGGTCAGCTGTACCAAGCATTTATTAATGCATGTAATGCATTGATGCATGTTAGGTACAGTCAACAAAATATTTGAGTTTTATTTCAGTTTTTTTCCCCCCCAAAAAATGACCATTACTTACAACATAATTCAGCACCTTAAAACAGCATGCTGGCTGACATGGAGTTGCCACCATTATTTAACTCACACTTTAAAAGTGATGTACTTATGGCCCTTCTACATGATTCCTCAATGTGACAGTAAAATAACAGAAAACTGAGGTTTACAAGGCAAACAGCCAACACAGATTCGGTAAGAAGTACATGTGTATGGTACACAACATCCATCTACCAATCACAATCAATCAAGACTATTTTCATGGTTATGTGCAGCCATGTAAAGATCATTAAAGAGCCAGAGGGGCTGCAAATAAAAGAAGGGTCACTACTTTTAACCAACAGAGTTTGTAACAGAAGAGAGTAGACAAAAAGTGCCACACATAGGTCCTCTTCAACTGTGACCTACATTCCATGAGTGCAAATAACGTCACCTCCTCAATAAGGCAAAGAACAATTACAAGCATGCTCCTCAAACAGTCAAGGCAACACCTGGGACCTGACTGACAATATAATTCCACTCTCTCAGCAAAACTGAAAAGACAGGTAAAATTCCATTCACCAACTAACAGCAACAGTTGATGATGAGAACAATAAGACAGGTCTCTGCTCTATTATTCAGCTGCTGAAACACAATTGTGTGAGGACAAAAAAAATCAAACATTGTACAACTGATGTGCAGACAACGTCACCACTTCATTCTTCTCTTTAAATACAAAATGGTTGAAGAGTGACAGCACGGATGACAAGTTTCAGTGCCCTTTCTTTTGTCACACACTACAAAGAACACAGGTCTGTCTTCAAACAGCTCTCCACAAAAGAGTTCAGCCAGGAAGCTGCTGTTATGTTTACCTGTCAAGGACTGCTCCGTCAATAATTTCCTGTACAATGGTTACTGATAGCAACACAACAGCAATCAGATAGCAGTAACCGGTAAGCTTTTTACTACCCCATAAAACCATGACATTATATTAAAAGTTTAATAGCTCCTTCTCTGCACCCATTATTATAGGACACATGCAGATAACGTCAGGAACACAAGCATACTGACGAGTATCAGAGGTGACAAAAATACAAAAATAAAACTTACTCGTTTAATTATATACCTCTAATTAATCAAATGTTTCCCTGAGACCTAAAGAACATCATCACTATGCTCACTCAATGCAACAGAAGGTCACAGCCTCTGGACACCCTGAAATTATATTTACTGTCCCATTGTGTGTGTATGCTGAGTCATTACTGCTGATAGGAGCAGTGATGGAAACTCTAAACTGTGCAGATTCCTGACTGTTCCATATGTATGTCACCATCTTGAGATTATCCTGTGTAATTAGCCACTGACAGGTGAACAAAGTACCAGAGAACATAACAGCATAGTTCTCAGAAAAAGGACCACTGGAAATCTGGCTTTATTTCTCAATAACAGCTCAAAACGCACCTGCACACCACCACAGGTCAGGGTGTCAGTTAAGTAAATGTAGTATAGAATATGATTTGAAAACCAACTAAACCGTTTGTCAATACACAAATCTTACAGGAGATTTTTAAACTAAATGCTTTTAAATTCTAAGATATATGTGGAGTGGTCATATTCCTCAAAGATTAGATCTAAAATCTTTCATTGTGTCAAAGATCTCAGTTGTAGTGTTTGGTCACTTTTAAGATTGTGCCCAGCTACCCACTCTACCCTGTTCAAATAGCTACAGTCTACTAAGGTAATGAAGTAATCAGATGACATGACTCCCATGGCAAACTGACCTTCATTTACTCAACTCTGTAAGGTAAATATCACACTGTGTCAAAGATCTACAGCAAACATTTTTCATTCAACATTACCATTTGCATTTCTGTTCATGTTCATGGTTGATATATGACGTTCCCTAATTCCAAACAGATTTTGAGTTGGCCTAAAAATAGACTCATTCTAAATGCCTTTTGACACAGGGCTGGCCTTATGTGCAAATATGCGCTACAACAGACATTCAGGAGTTCAAGCTCTACAGTAATCAATTAAACATTCAGGGATTATTTTACAGTTTCGTGTAAGAGTCCTTCTGAAACACATCAGGCCTGTGTATGTTCTTGGTCACCAAAATTTGACAATGAGACAGATGTGACCTCTCTTCATCTGAAAGGTTTCACAGAGCTCTTGTAAAACACTTTATCACTTTCTATAACATTTACAAAGTCCTCCAGCAAAGAGCTATGGATCACCTAGACCCACCCACTTAAATGTTACTACTATTTACTCATCGTATATAATTATGTAACCCATATACCAGACTGGAGCTTGAAATTAATGTCAATTTTTAGCGTAAACCCTATGAACCCTGGGGACAATTTACACGTTCCAGTACACACAAAGACTCTACAATGCTGGTTTATACATGCTGATACAGCCAATAAAATTCTTTAAGCACCATGGCAACTGCATGGACTTCATCATCCATTTCAAACAGCTGAAATGAAGCAAAATTCAGCTCCTACAAGAAGGGTCATTTGTTTTTTTGGGTACTGATAACGAGACAGTTGCAGGTACTTCAAATGTAATGTGAATATGGAGCTCTGATCATAATTCTAACACTGATCTGACTCCAGGTCTTACAAAACACATATCTTGATCACAGGGCACACTCTAGTGGTTAAATAACAGTAGGACATGCTAAAAAATTCTCATTGACTGGATGGAGTGGTCCTGGATGGCAAGAGAGAGAGCATTGTTTCCTTAAACAACAATGTTCCAATTATCCTGGTAAACTAACTTTGTTATTGATGAGCCAGGAAATGCAGACGGAGAGGACTAAATTTCAGTTGTGCAGAATTATTTCCAAGAAATTAAAAGCTTTTTATTATTTATTATATTATTTGCATTACTATCACACTCCTCAGCATCAATAGTGGTCATACAGTCAGCTCAACCTACTAACAACATAATTATCTTCGTGGATGTGATTACAGCTGTGGTTATGGTTATGGTTATGGTTATGATTATGGAAAGAAGGCACTGGCTCAGGCATGGTAACTAAATCTGCCTTTCTGTGTATGTGTGGAACAGGAACGAGGAGTGTCACAAACCTTTCAGGCTACTAAATTCATACTGAGTAAAGAAAAAAAAACATACTGGGAGTCCGTACATTTGACATTGCAGTAGCTCGAGCTGTGGCATGAGCAAATCCAGCAAACCTTTTGTTATATTACGAACACCCAAAGACCCAAGTCTGCACCCAGAATTATTCATGTTATTGAATTACTTTTAAAACCAGCACAACTGCCACTGCACTCACCCCAATGGGAGGAATCACACGGCTTGTGATGAAATGTGGGCAAGGGGATGTTGGGCTCAAAACTAGAGAGCATTGGTCTCTAGTTTTGAGCCCAACTCAACACGAGACTAGCATTGGTCTCGTGTTGAGGTCCATGTTAAGCGATTGGCGCTGCCTTGATCAGCTAGGCCTGTCTTGAGGGTTCTCGAGTATGCACAGCACAACCCTTTTTCCAAGCGAGAACATAGCTAGCCGACTGGGAGGCGTAACTGGATGGCAGCGAACTACTGACATGTAGCTAGCGAAAGACTTTACCTTTGCTAGGGGGATAGCTGTTTCAGACACACGTTGCTTTTGTTGTAAGTATTGCACACTTTGTACGCCCCCCCCACCACCAAACTGTCAGCACAAGTCCTCATTCACCTGCAATACTACTGCTGCTGTTTTACTGTTGTGCTGTACCAATCATGTTTTTGATCTTACATGGCTGCTGCATATGAATCTATTTAAGTCGCGATGTATGCTACATATATGCACCCAAATATTCCTTCTAATTCACAAGCATATTCGCAATATATAGCCTGTACAAAATCAGTGCCATTTTTGATGTTCTGACATGTTTATTTTACTAATGTAAAAATGCAACCATTTAAATGTAGCTTCGGAGAAGCAATAAGTAGTGAGTTTGATGATGATTTTCATGAGAAGTTGACTCATCTGCTCTTTCTTGCTCAGATGTAGGCTAACAAAAATGTCACTTCGTATAACGCAATATGCAGAAAAAATTATAAAACCCTATATATGTTGAAAATATAGCGTATATAAAATCCAACCAAAAAGGTCTTATTACAATTATAGCAAATGCATTTCACGTGCTCGTGCATAGAAACATCGCGCACCGAACGACTGACACGCAGCAGGCTCTAATGCTGCCGTGGCTCGACGCAGTTGAACCAAACGGCAAGGGCGGCGTTTCCCATCCTGCGAGCCAATCGGAGCGACCCACGACCAATCCAGTGTAGTTTACACATGAATTTAAGACTGGCTAGCTTTGTAGTACGTAGCCCTACAAAATTTCCGCGAAAAAGAGTGGCGATCGCTGGTCAACCTCAATTACACCGTGACAGTATTCCAAAAATAAGTTGTTAATGTGTTAACTAGCAAGAGTTATGGTTTCAATAAGCCCCATCGCACACAAACTCTTAAGTTACGTGCCGTTTATTCTTGTTTTGATTGACCTGCGGTACGAAGGTAAGCTCTTTTTCAGATTTGCTAGTCTAGTATTTTACGACACCACTCCGGCTGTAGTGGATACAGTGCTAACATACTGAGTATTGCTGTGTACAGCTTGTGTATGACTTAACATTTTACAGCAAGCGTCTGGAAGAGAATTTGCAACTTGAACCGAATATAAATTAGTCGTCATTGCATTAATGCTCGTGTATTTCTTGCCTGCTGTTTCCATGTGTCCGTAGTTTCGCTGACGGCATTTGCCCTGTGTCACCTGATCAATATCTGAAGCTCGCTGTCTTCACTTTATACTTTCTCGAAGCTACTCGGTTTCGGTGGAATATGTTTGGCATCCATGCTAGGCGGTCAGATTACAACATCTGACAAACATATTTGACAACTGACTTTTGGAGCAGTTAGTTTGCTCCTGGACTAACGACAGTAAATGCATGTGATACGATGAATTATTTAACTGTTTATTTATTTTGATCATTTGAGAGCTGAACGTTACTTGACAGCGAACACGTATTTTATGGCATGGCCTATAACGTGTAGCAGTGTGTTGCACGTCTATGTAATCAGGAATGTCTTTTCGCTCTAGTGGTTTCGCTCATGTTCTCTAGTTAGCTACTGTAGGTGCGTAATTACACACATGGGACATGAATGGACGCAAAAAGAAAACATTTCTTTTTTTGTTTTTATTTTTATTTATCAGCATTAGCGTTTAAAGGTGACATGCGCGTGGAAAGGGACGTAATAGCCTATAGAAGACGCATGGCAAGACTGGTTGATTTCATTTCGTTCTCAACGTCCATCATTACACCTTAAACCATTATACCCAAATATATGGTTCACAGACGAAGTTACCACGTGTGGATAGGCATATTTATTTACTACCAGCTTTGTGCTATTGATCAATATAGAAATCTCTTCCTTTTATAGCAGGCTGATTAACGCATATGCATTGCTCCAGCTATGTCCTCAGTTGTTACCCTTATGCATGGCAAGTGTTGTATTTTTATATGTAGGCTAATTAAGCTTCAGAACTATAAAGTGTAAATGTGTACACTGATGGTTCACAACAGGGGAAGAAAGTGTTTTGTGGTAATTAAGCTATTTTAGTCCTCTCTGGACATAAAGACACATCACACCTAATGGTTACCTTATTTTTTCTTGATTGCAGGGGTGCATTGTGGGAAGAGTGGTGATGTGGAGAGTCACTTGGAAATGGGCAAAAAGCTTCTGGCTGCTGGTCAGCTGGCTGACGCTCTGTCCCACTTCCATGCTGCAGTAGGTCTGTGTCTGGATGCGTGGAACCAAACTAGGAAAGTCTGAACTTTGACTGTGCTGAAACAGTGTGCTGAATTTGACCATGGGGTCATAAAATGTTGAAGGACACCAAAAACGCATGCTGATGTTCTGAGATCCATAATAATAAGGGAACAGTGCGGTCTGTAGTGGAGCCATCCTCCAGCCTTTTCATATAACCTGAGGATTAGCTTCATCAGCCAATCCTGATAAACACTATGCTGGATTGATTATTTAAAAAAGAAAAAAGTGTGTGTTTAGGTTTTTATAGAACTCAGTCCTCAAGTATGATGTAGGCTCTCATATGAGGTGTTTTATGAGGTTATAAGGTTAGCAGAATTGCTAACACCTGTGCTAAGTGGCCAAAGGAGATGCCGCTAGCCACAGAAACACCAGTGGACAGAGAGCTCGCTCAGCAGACTTCACTGTTTTTCCCCATTTATACTCCTGACTTTAGGATCAATAAGTGAGCATGAAGATAACAGCACTACATGACACCTTCTTGCACGTGCATTGGGAAATGCTGAAGTGAGGCATGTGAAGATATGAGTTCTCCCGTACACTCAACTGCAGCCAATGGCTGCCACACATACTATGCATCTCTCTGGGAGGAAATAAAAACATTTTCTTATAGAAAGCCAACAAAGATTATGTTTGAAATCAAGTATTCCATTAGTAATAGCTCACTGCTGACATTTTTATAAACAGTTATAAGTATGCTCACTTTTAAGAATCACATCTAAAGGAGAGCGCAAAATGAACATGTTTTAACTTTCTCTCTTAGGTAATTGAGAAATGTCCTTACTTGCATCAACCACAGAACAAAATTTTTATACAGTCCTTTATTAAATAATTAACTTGAGCCATCTTATTTTTATTTTAACATCACCATACAAATTGTTGGTGTTGTTAAAACTACAGTGGTCTAGCCCTGTCATTGTCCTTAATTCAATTAAAACGTAAAATCATGGCTTGTAATTATTTTACAGTGTGTCCATGATAATTGCTGCTGTGCCTTGTCAGTTACTTACAGTTACTTACAGATACTTACAAGTGGAGTTTCTCAACAGAGTTCAACAGAGTCTGTGCCTTTATCAAGCACCGATGACAACTCATCAGTGAGATAATCAAAAAAATCCTACAACTAGCGTTGGTTCTCCTGTAGTGCACTTGTGTAGATGGAGTCATTGGCTGCTGGCGAACAGGCTATCTGAAGATTGCACATGCCCTGCCTCCTGCAAGAGTGCAGAAAAATATACATATTTGCTATTGATTGAAGTTATATTTTTTGGCTTGATAAATAAAATTTTTGTCATTTAAAAAAATTATTTACATATTATCCATTTATACAGCTGGATATTTGCCCAAGAGTACAACAGCAGTACCCCAGCAGGGAATCAATTGGTTATAAGCCCTTCTCATTACCATTACACCACACTGCCGACATATTCAAGGCAATATAATAATTATTTGATTTTTTAAAATATATTATTACAGCCATTGATTGTGGTTTTGACTCTTTAGATGGGGACCCGAAAAACTACCTGGCATATTACAGAAGAGCAACAGTTTACCTGGCCATGGGAAAGTCCAAATCTGCACTGCCAGATCTGAGTAAAGTCATTGAACTCAAACCAGATTTCACAGCAGTAAGTACCTCTCCACTCACATATTTCTGGGACAAATATTCCCCTTAACAGCAGTCTGTACTCATCAAAAAGCAATAGGCTTTATGTCTTTATCCTGAACATATCTAATGCAAATGCGTGCACTCAAAACTCCCATTTATGTTCATTACATCATTCTGGGCTTGTTTTAATGTGGAAAAAAAAAGACATCCTGTTTTTTAATCATTACATTCTAATTTTAACGCATGAAGTGGATGTCTCTGCCCCAGCAGATCCATATAAGGGATATTTCCTCTACTTGCACCTCTACAGTAGTTTTGAACCTCCCTTACTTAGAAATTAGTAGAAAAACCTTTGCAGAAAACCTGATCCATGGAAGTGTTATTTCGCTTGTTACTTTGTTTAGGCCCACCACACACTGCATGTAGAATTATTAAACCGCAACAGTAATAGCTGCTTCATGCCATACATATAAAAAATGGACACTGTAGACACAACAGATATCCTGGAGTATAAATACAAGAATTGTCCATTGTGCTATTACCGAGATGCTATTATTGAAATGAAGAGACAGCCAGTAATCACAGACTGGTGGTTAAATGCTGGAATAATTTATACTCCAATGACTTACCTCTAACCTGCAGATAATTAGCTGACCAAAAATAAAACGTGCTGTCAAAAGTTGGCGGCAGCCATAGGCTGTTAAATTTTGATGAAATTCAAGCATGTACAAATCTGCAACAGCAGAAAGTGTAAATGTGATTTCTACAGAACATATAACAAAAAACACATTATTGCATGCAGTTTCAGCATTTCAGTGGTTGTGCATAGACCAGGGAGCTTTCATATTCATGGTTGACACCAAGGAATATGTATGTTTGTCTTAAGGTGTGCTTTGTACTGGTCTCAGGATACCATCAAAGCAAGTGTTTCTGTCTCCATAGGCAAGACTTCAAAGGGGAAATCTACTCCTGAAGCAGGGAAAGCTGGACGAGGCAGAAGGAGATTTCAAGAAAGTGGTGCGTAACCATAGCGGTGCATTCACACGATCAAGGTTCTCAAGAGGTTGCCCAGTAAAAGACAAGGGTTTATGTACGTTTATGTGCATTTTTGATCTCTGAACTCTCATAGCAAAGGAAACTGCTGTACTCAGTCCCATTAGCTGTGAACTTACACAGTACCTGCTGTGTATATGCATATAGTTGCACAGTACATACAAATCTTGAACTTTTTTTAGGGCTTGGGCAATTTCAATTTACACTGGGTAAATACAAGTAGTAGGGCCACTTAATAGAAAGTGGGGTCTTCTGCTGTGCTCATATAATTAGGCCAAGAGCCTGAGGAAGGTGGAGGTAGAGAACAATGATATGAAGTGTGATATCAGTCCAGAAGATGTCAGTAAAGGCTAATGGAAAAGATTGGCAAGCATTTTCAGAGACTGCGGTGATCTGGTTGTAATGAGCTGATATCCATTACAAATCTTGTGTGTAACATTTGTGCACTGATGCAAAAGTTTGCAGGAAGTCTGTTCTGTTTTATATGCATGTAAGGTGATTGACAGTTATTGTAGATGCAGGCATGTTTGATGGCCTGCACCGTGTCTTGGACTCATTCTGCCAAAACTGGTTTGGTCTCATTGAACAATCCTGAGCATGTTGAAAAGCTAGCCATTTGCTGTTATTGCACGCAGCTGTAGTGACTGATATTACCTGTTTCCAAATCGCAAGGTCAAACAAGGTTGTAATTTAAACAAACCTTAGATGTTCTGTTCCAGCACACAACTTTTAGTGAAATAAAAACTCTGAAATTTTTGGGATTTATTTTGAAGACTTTGGCTGGTTTTTTGTCTTTTTTCATTTTCATTTTTACCAAGTCTACCCTTTCCAGGAAAAGCAAATCTAGGTTCTCCTATTAATTCCTTTGGTTCATTTTGAGGTTCACTAGGCCTATTCCCAACATTCCACTTGTTATCTGAAACTTTGGAGGGCATGAACAGCAGTATGACATTTTAAAATACAAGTAAAAGTGAAGATATTAAGAGGTTTCTCATACTGTGGAGGGTTTATTTAATATATTCTTTTATAAACTCTACCATTTTTGGGGAGATTCGTAATTGGCCATTGAGGAGGGCAGGATGCACTTTGACTGTTCAGCTTCGCTTACTCCATGAAGGATTCCATAATTGGTGAAAAAAAGTTATTTCACAATGTTTCAAAGATTAAATAAAAAAATAAGGCAGAAAAAACAGACCAACTGTTATTGAGGCCAAGGTTTACTTAAACCCTCACAAATCATTTTCTGTATGCTGTATACTTGATGTGCCTTCCTTTTGTGCTGGACATTTGCATTGTTCATTTGTTATGCAGTCATTTTTATGCTGCTTAGTTCACAAGACATATCAAAGTAGAACTCATTTTTGGTGTGCTAGTGTATTTATGTTTTGCTTTAATAGAGAACAGTTGAAAGGAAGCCATAGTTCTATCGCGTGTGTTGCATGCATGCATTTGTGTGCATTCATGTCTGAGTAATTGATACTGAATGATACTTCTTGTCATTGCACAAAGCAGAATGACATCACAGTAATGGCAGTGTCAGTATTGAAAATCACAATCCTACCATGTACCATTATTGGATCTGAAGGTTTACACTAGTGGATCTGGACTATATTTTGTTCATGTTGAATTCTGACTTCCAATTCATAAAATTTGCATGAATTGATATGTAATACTTGCATTTATTACAGTAATATTTCGACAGCTTGTATTTATTTAAATTTGCACTCAGACTTCCGAGCAGAAAGCAGTTTTTGGACAATATGATCAGAGAGATGCCACCGTAATATTCCACCAGTAAGCTGTCGTGCTGGTTCAGCATTCTGAAGCATTGGCCAGGTTTAATACATTGAACTTATTCATTTCCCGGCAAGAGCTGAGCTAGCAGAAAAAGACCAAGAAGGATGCCAGGCCTGTTTGGACTGTGCGGCACATTAACATCAAAAAATATGATCATTACCATGCATTTTCCTCATTTGCAACTGGAAAAGTAATTTAACAAAGCTTCCCTTCGTGGTTTTTCATAAGTTTGGGGGTTTATTTACAGTTAAGTCACGTTAAACCCCTAAAGGTTTCATTCATGCATTGGCAGATTTTATTTTTTTGGTTATTGATGCCTCATAAATTCAACCATTTTCTACAGCTCAAGAGGAAAAAAATGATTAGTGGCTGTGCTATTACTCAAACAAGCTATCTGAGCTGCTTTTTCAGTGTGGAATAGCAAGCATGTCCAAAGCACGGGAAGTGATTTGTCCAGCTTCATCCACTCTCACATCAGTACCTTTTGTTTTTACTGTCTCCCAGCTCAAATCCAGCCCTGGTGATAAAGAGGAGATGGAAGCCAAAGCTCAGCTAACAAAGTCGGACGAGATTCAGCGGCTGGTGGCTCAAGCGCAGAAGGACTTTGCGCGGAAGGATTACAGCTCGGCCGCGGCCCGCTTGGACACGATCATTGAGGTGAGCAATGCTCCGGCCGTGCTGAAGGGCCACCTCGCTGTGCTCATACTGAGGTGCTGCTCTTTAGGTCTGAACCTCTCCTGCTACCGCTTCATGCAGGGGGTGTCAGCCATGAGGAAATCTGATTCCAGGGAATAAGACATTTTTCAGGCACACCGAGTCATATCCTAATGCAGTGGTGTCTGCTGGAGATTTGCAGCGCTCTGGTCTTCACTCCAGCTCAGATCTGAATGATTTAATGGGAGCCATTGATGGGAAGGGGATTTTAATCTCCTGTTGATCCATGTGTCGATCAGCTGCAGAAAGATATCAGTAAAACTGTCTGGACAGAGAAGGTGAAAGGATCAGCGGCAAACACCATTGTCTTAATGCTTCCATGTTGAGGTCTTACTGCCCTCATTACCTCTTCAGACGTGTGTGTGGGATGCAGCTTCCAGAGAGCTCCGAGCAGAATGCTTCATCCAGATGGGCGAGAACGGGAAGGCCATCAGCGACTTGAAAGCCGCCTCCAAACTAAAGAACGACAACACTCAGGCTTTCTACAAGCTAAGCACCATCTACTACCAGCTGGGAGACCACGAAATGGCACTCAAGTAAGCCCTAATGGGAGTTTTATGCCAAAGACATAGGGCAGCTCCAGTACGGTATATCAGTCATGGATAAGGTTAGCAGGGGATGTCAGAGTTTAAACATGGATACGTACAGTGTATAGTTTCACAGTTTGTGTGACTGAGTTCAAAAGCTGTGTGTTGGCTCTCCCTCTAGTGAGGTGCGTGAGTGTTTGAAGCTGGACCCCGATCACAAACAGTGCTTCAGCCACTACAAACAGGTGAAGAAGCTGAACAAACAGATATTGTCTGCGGAAGAGCTCATCCAGCAGCAGAGGTACGTCTGTCTCTTTTTTTTTCCTCCCACCTCCTGAGCATCCATCTGACAACTGCACACCCATTGTGGGTATTCACCCAGAGCTGCCATTATTCCTTCTTGTAATAATGAAAGAACTCTTGAGTCTTAAAGGAGAGCTCTACTCAGAATTTAAAATGTGAAGTATTTTTTATGTTGTTACAGGCGTGTTTGAGCATTCTGAGCTATGGCCTGTAAGGTGACTCTGTTGATGATGCACTGTGGTTTTAGTAGCAGCAGGAGCTTTTTTTTCCCCATTTTTTGCTTTTTCCTGTTGATAGCTCTCTGATCACACTAATAATAACATAGACACATTTCAGGCCACTGTGGGGTTGTGCATTGTGAAAGTTTGATTGTTCTTGTGAAAGTCTTGACAACCAAAACCAAACTAGAATGAAACCAGGAGAGAAATAGCAGAGCCCCGCTCCATGGTTACATTATGTCATTATTGGCCCCGTTTGGTCCTCCATTTTCACCGGTGGTCGCTCAGAGGTCACAGCAGGTTTTGGGGGCCTTTTGGACTATGATGTAGCCCTCTGTGATTCACGTAACCTTTGCAGGGAGGATGACATACTGAAAGTACTGTATATCTGTGTGTGCGTATGTATGTATGTATAGATATATATTTGCAGTACACGTTACTTTAAATGTTCCTGTTCTCTCACATGGCCAGGTATGCAGAAGCAGTGAGTAAGTACGAGTCTGTGATGAAAACAGAACCACACGTGCTCCACTACACCCACCAGGCCAAGGAGCGGATCTGCCACTGTTTGTCCCAGGTATGAAGGGGTTCAGTCACACATGGGGTCTGCCTCTGACCTCCGCGTTTGTCTGCATGGCTCCTCTATGTGTTTGAATTAAGATGTCTGTCATTTTACAGCCAGATTTAACTTTGGTCCCTCCAAGTCTTCTTCAGTATCTGAGATGAGTGATTGCACTCTGGGACTTTGACCATGAGGCTCTCTCGCCCCTTCAGAACCAGCAAGCCACAGAGGCCATCACGGTGTGCGGTGAAGTTCTGAACTCAGACCCTGAGAATGTGAACGTGTTGAAAGACAGAGCGGAGGCCTTCCTGCAGGATGAACAGTACGATGAAGGTGAGACACTGAGGAGTGCCACACAGTGGGGTTTTCACGTCAGAGAGACGCGCGTAGTAAAGTTTCCAATCAGCATTCCCACATGAACCTGCGTCTTTGGTTGAGTAGAGACAGCTTCATTCTGTTAACCGTGAGTAGAGGTCTGCTTAATCTCGGATGTTTGTCTTCTCTTTGTCATCCTGTAACTTTCTGCGTAGACTCTGGATTTGGGCGGTGTTAGCTGAACTTTTAGAAGGCGGCATTTCATATCTCCTGAAAGCTGTAGTGTACTCAGAGCAGAAGGTTAAAAGCCTGCTGGTTTAACTTTCTGTGGTGGCCTCTAGATTTCACACTGTTCCTACCCTCAAGGAACACTCTGGGTCAGTTGCACAAATCTGGTGACAGGCTGATTTTTGTGAAAATGTAAACCCCCTTTTAAGTCTCCAGAGTCAAATCCAGCTGGCTGCAGCTGAGCCGTAGACTTGTGAATGGAGGTGGTGGTGGAATAAGGTGTGAACTATCACTTCTCTTGTGCTTTGGTTTCAACATAGAGAGTATGTGTGGTAACAACCAGTCATGTAAGGGGTGGCCGTGTAGCGCAGTGGTATGGAGCCGGACTTGTAACCAAAAGGTTGCTTGTTCGATTCCCCGTCAGGGCACTGCTGCTGTACCCTTAGGCGAGGTACTTAACCGATAGTTGCCTTAGTAAATATCTAGCTGTGTAAATGGATAACATGTAAAAAACTGTAACTGTAAATATGTAAGTCACTCTGGATAAGAGTGTCTGCTAAATGCTGGTACTATAATGTAAGGATACTACAAATGTGTCCTACTGTGTGGGGTTTTGGAATATATAGGTACAGATTCTATTTTTCCAAACAATCTTTCACAGTCTGCCCGAGTCAAAGTTTCCCTACAGCCTGCATGCACTCGGCATCCCAATGCCCGGATCCATCCAGAGGCAGGGAAAAATGATATTATTATTCCAAACATGATGTGAGCAGTTTCCTCTCTCCGGTTCTGGAGTGCAGTTATCAGACCGTGGAGTGAAATAAGGCTGATTAGCTGCCAGAGCCGGAGCCGAACACAGCGGCTCTCCGTGAATCAAATCAGGTCGGACGGAGGAGTTAGTGCCAGCGGGCCGCCCCCCACAGCCTCTGCTCTCTTACTCTGCGGGGCCATCTACGGCCGGGCGCTAGAGTGGAGCGCTCTCATGGGACGGCTGCCCAGCAGGCTTCCGTTCCTCTCCCAAACGCCTTTCTGAGCTGCTGACCACCCTGCGCTATATATATATACGGTGCCAGTCAAAAGTTTGGACCCGTCCTGGAATGACAATAAAACATCTTCATCCTTATCCTTATCCTTCTTTATTTATTTGTACAATTTTCCACATTTTAGAATAATAGTAAAGTCATAAAAGCTATGAAATAACACAAATAGAATTATGCAGTGACCAAAGAAGTGTTATAAACAAATCAAAACTATCTGCTATTTTAGATTCTTCAAAATAGCCAAAAATATTTTAAAATTAAAGATTTTTTTGAAAGAAATTCATGCATGGGCATCAATTTCACTATTTACATTTGTCTAAGAAACACATTTCAAGCATTTAAGCATACGTCTTGAAATCAAAATGTCTTTGAATGCATGTTTCCCATTATCTTAATCAGGCGTGTACAAACCGTACAGACTGGTACTGTATGGTCTCTGCCACACGTCTGGCAGCTCTGAGCTGCAGGCTGCAGGGAGACCAGAGGCTGGGCATCAGGCAGTACCTGACATTGATAAAGATTTCCTAATAGTAGATACTTTTTGATGGACCCAGTAGCATATACCCTTTGTGTCCTTTGCCTATGATTTTTAGGGTAGATTGATTATTGTGGGTTTAATACAGAAGTTGCACAATACAAAGTGTGGCTATCATATTCCGAAATGCTCAGTCACTGCCACAGATTGCATTTCTTCCCTTCCTCTTGTTAGTTTTGACCTTTCAGTGATGTCTGAAATGTCACAGTGGAGGCTGAATACCCCACCTTCGTATGCCAAAAACAAATTCAGCACCCCGGTGTATGGTAGATTTAGGGTTATCAATAATATATTGGACAGAAAAAAAGCTATTTCCAGGAATTCAAAGATAAATAAAAACAAAACTTCCTTTAAAGAAAATAATTAAAATGTTTTCTTTCAGTAGCAATTAATATGATGGATGAATGACTGATAGATTATGCTGTTCTTTGTACAGTACTGAGAATAGAAGTGGTCATATGTGTTTGATTTCTGAGGTGCCCAGAAATAAAAGCCTTCGCCCAGACTCCATGTTTGACACCTCTAGTCTTAGAGCCCTGTCTAATGTTGAGCAGAGGATGTGTTTGTGCACTCAGTTGATCCGTGTGCTTTTAAACTGTCAAGGCATCCCCCAGTGACTGGTCCCCACTCAAGATGCCTCTTAGTCACTACGCATGGCTTTATTAATGTGTCTGCCTCACTCAGTGTTGTAAACCCCACAAGACAGGGTTTCAGAGCTGCTGCACATGTGTTGTACCTGTACTCCTCATAAAATTCCCTCTGTACATTGTTTCCATCAGCACAGTCATGTATACATACAGAACTGTATGCATCAGGTGATGCACCTCTAGGTCTAGGGCATGTAATTTCAGTCCAGACATTGTGTTAAATCACAATTATGAGACTTGGTTGCACAGGTTTTGTATATTTGTGTGACATTGGCCCCACCCTCTTGGGGCAGGCTGCCAGGCAGTATGCATATCTAAGCAGCACATCTGCCCAGGACACGGGGTAGCTGCTGCCAGGTCCCTAAGCTAGATGAGGTCAGGAATATGGGGTGGCGAAGCGGTCGACTGCAGCAGGGAACGACGTTTTCGGGCAACGTGTAACTGTGTCCTGTGACAACCTCTGGATAATTAGAAGTCAGGATGACAGGTTCCGGCTCGTAAAAGACACAGCAATGAGTTTCTGCTTCGGGCGCTTTTCCCGATGACAGTAATAATAAACGCTGTTCAACAAGAACCCTGTGTGTTTTAGAAGTACTGTCACACCTACCAGTTGTAGCAAGCTTCTTGGTTCCCTGCTACGTGCAAATGCAGTACTTAATCACCGAACCTGTTGTATCTGATAACATTCTGTGTAGCTAATTTGCTAAATGCACCTTACTCCTTTTGTTGTGAAAAGGTGCCTTTTCTCAGGTCTGTTTGGCAAATGAGCCTCACCTATGTCTTGAATATGTATCTAGTTTGAACAATGAACTGAATGCATCTAATAAATTTTGTGCAGGGCTTGAAACCGAGAAGCTAGCAGACACCAGCAGGTGTCAGGATAGACATGGTCTTTGTTTATTCTGGAGTTGAAGAGGAACTTTGTCTTGGCAGTTTTTGTTCCAATTAGTGGTTCATAGCTGAAGGCAGAGTGTGGGGATGGTGCTTACTGGTTTGAAATCGGTGCTGTAACTAACAAGGTGTCGTGCAGTTTCAAACCCTTCTCGTGTCTTAATTACACAATGAGCATTATTACATTGACAAGAAGTCAGATCAGCTGTTTCCACACTTTAGTTTTAAAACTGCCAGGAATACTCTTGCTCAACACTGTCATGAGATACGAACCATCACTGTTTTCAGGTAGTTTCTCAGTTTGTTGCCCTTTTCTACAGATTGGTGCACGGTCCCCGGTGCCCAAAGCAAGTCTACACAGTCTAGAGGAAACAAGATGGACATAAAGCTTTGTTACTGGCATTCACATAGCGAGGCTGGTTGTCTTCAGCCGTCACAAACAGGCCCAGTGACCGCTCTCCTGCTGTCTCCGCAGCGATTCGGGACTACGAGAAGGCCCGCGAGCACAGCGAGAACGACCGCCAGATCAAGGAGGGGCTGGAGCGGGCGCAGCGGCTCCGCAAGCAGTCCCAGAAAAGAGATTACTACAAGATCTTGGGAGTCAAGAGGTGTGTGGTGTCTGCAAACGCTTACTCATGGCAGAGTCTGGGAGGGGAAGTGAGGGACTGGATAATTCATTTGGCTTCTGTTTCATCTTGAGTAAATGCATGCTGCAGTGGAGTTTCACTTCAAAACCACAGCGGAAGCTAGCCTGGCATCTGGGGCCATTGTTTTGTTATTTGGAACTTGAAATATTTTATGTTGCCTTCTGGAAAGGGTCAATACATTTACTCCAGGAAACTGTTAAGTTGGTACCAAGCACTCGTCGGGGAGAATGCCTGTGCGGTGTGGATTTATGTTCCATAAACCCATCCGCTTCCGTTGGGTTGTATTTTTTCGTAGAATAACCACAGATTTGTTTTAACGCTGAGATGGTCTAAGTACAGAAGCCCAGGCTGTCCTAACTGTAGCTCCTGATGCTGTTACAGGAACGCTCAGAAGAAGGAGATCATTAAAGCCTACAGGAAGCTGGCGCAGCAATGGCACCCCGACAACTTCCAGGATCCCGACGAGAAGAAGAGGGCGGAGAAGAAGTTCATTGACATTGCCCAAGCGAAGGAGGTGCTCTCCGACCCCGGTAAGGTCCTGACAGTGACGCACATCTCTGTAGCTGTCACAGCGATGCCCATGTTTGTATCAGGCGGGTGGTGGGTAGACACTAGTGTGAGCTTATCAGAGCTTCTGTCTATCAATACCTGTTAATACTGTGTTACCAGACACTCTTGTCACTTTGGAAATGACAGCTCCTAAAATACTGCTTTAGAAAGTCCTGGGGAATTATTTTGCTCTATTACACTTCTACCGTATAGACACATGGGGTTCCCGTTCTCAGAATCCAACCTAAACATCTGAGCAGTTCAGTCTGGCCTTAGAGACCAGAGAGGGAGACAATGAACATGGTTTACTGCCAGTCTTGGTATCATAGGGGCTGACTCCAGTAGTTCTGGTTTAATAACGTAACCTTGCCGCTGTCATCTGTCCCTGTCCGTCAAGTGCACATTACCTCTAGGTGCCTTTAACATTGACATGGGTGTGTGTTTCAACAGAGAAGAGGAGCAAGTTTGACCAAGGTGAGGACCCCCTGGATCCAGAGAGTCAGCAGGGCGGGGGTCACCATCACTTCCACGGGGCGTGGGACACCTTTCAGGGGTTCAACCCCTTCGGCTCTGGGCCCTTTAACTTCAAATTCAACTTCAACTGAGACCGCTGCCTCTCAGCGTAGCTGGGACCAACCTGTCCTCACGACCCTTCATCAGAGAGGGAACGTTCCGTTGGAATGGAACCATATCCACTCTTACTAACAGTAATTATACTCAGGTGCATACTTGCACATCCTCCCCGACCACTGCAGTGCCATTTCTGAAAATGTCATAACTGCCATAAAATGGTGTCCAAGCTGTGGAAAGACAGTCATGCCTGAAGGACTGTTTGTCCAGCTAGACTTGTCATTTTGCTGCAGTCCTAAATATCCCCATGTTATGTAAGAAACTTTTGACAGCTGAAGGACTTGGGCAAAGCTCTTCCCAAGGCTTTACCTGTATGCTTTACCTTCTGAAGGGTATACATCCATTCCAAATAAAAAATGTGTAAATAGGTGTTATTTTTATATTTGAAGGGAATTGAATTGTAAATAAAAATCTATTTATGCTTATTTAATTTATTGGCTGTTTTCTTGACCAATTATTCAGTGTTATTCTGGTGCTTTATCATCAATTACATAATGCATAATTTTTGTAATATACTGGTCATGACAGAAAATGGAAAATTGCCTACAACACCAGATGCGGTAATGGAGGAAACATTGAAAAGTCTGAACATGTGACTGCAATTTGTTAACACTGAGAGCGATCACAGATGTATTGCAATGGCAGTGAATTAGGATGCATAATGTCTCATCAGTATTAAAAGAGTGCAAAGTATGAGACCCTGTTTCATTTCTGTGTAGCGATGCTGCACATGTACAGGAGAGTTTGAGACCCTCTGCACTAGTTGGCCACCCAGAGAGTTCTGCAGCTCAGCCAGCAAACTGACATAAAAAGTTTCCATGTTTCACATGTAGCACTTGACTAATTGAGAGTGCATTTGGTAGCAGTGGAATGACACAAATCTGCATTGTTGGGATCTGAAGGACACATGAATAGTTGTGACAGGACTGCCTCCATGAGAGAGCCTCAAACAGAGACTGGTGCTTTCCCACTGATTCAGCAGAGCTATTTTTATGTTTTACGAGCAACGGATGCTGCAGGATGGGAAGCCTTGTTGGGTTATAATCTCACTCAAGAACAGTAATGAATGCAGGCATTTCATTCCTAGGAAATGTCTCGTTGGACACGGAAGCAATTGCATTTCTTTGAGTAGTCATTATAATTGCTTTGCCATATGTGGAGTCTTTTGAAGGAGATGACCAACACATTATCTTAATTGAGTGAATGTTAAATGTTGAATCTGAAGTTCTTATTCCTAGGTGTAATTAAAATAAAGTGTTTGTTTGCACAGTAGAGCTATTTAGCCTTTACCAACACATTGTCAGTAGACAGGATAAAAATGACTTTTATTGATTGGGTAGGCACTCACCCAGAATGAGCTTTTAAGGGTGGCTTCATTTCATCAGAAATGAAGCTGGCTGCTCCGTTGCACCGATGGTTTTAGCCAAGGTTTCTGGTCTGCTACAGTTCCTAAAGTTCCTTCCCCTTATATCTAAAACAATCACAGTTTAGAAGTTATTATGTATATTGAAAAGTTCTTTCAATTCACTTTCTGCTATAATCTCGGGTTGTAGATGATCCCATGAAGCAAATTATTGGAAGCTTGCACTGTGTGAGCAAATATTTGGATAGTATTCAGTCAAACATCCTTGGACATTTGAGTCAGAGACCATTTTGATAATAAATAAAACACCAGCAACTTCATACATACAAATTCTCTAATGTTTTATTATTCTCTTTATTATAATTTGTTATCAATTTCATATGTATATATATTCACACTATATGTACACTATATATAACACAGTTTATGTATACTGTTCCTGTATTTGTTTAACAGATATGAATAACATAGTGATGCAGTGGGTTGGGATCCAATACACAGTGATGAGAATACGATTCTTATACGTGCATATGCTGTAGATATAAACAGATACAGATAGGTGGTCATTGAACAGCAATCAGTGCCTGCAGAGATCAAGTAAAGACTGCACTCATTGGCAGTAAGTCCAGGAGAAGCTGCTGTCAGTATCTCTGTGTAAGTGAGTGCAATAAGGTATTTGTTTCTTTCTAATGGATCGAAACAATGGTTTTAAGTTGCCAAGCATGTTTAGAGGGTGTGCTGGTCAAATAGTGTACCAAATGGTGCTTCTAGTCCTTTTTTTCACTCAGCATCTGACCATAATTAAATAGGAGAAATATAGGTGTGTACATGTTACATGTCTTTACAACATACTGTAAGATGTGTGACATTAAACTTTCTGTGGCCTTCTTAACTGGTTTACAGGTAGCCCAATGGGTAATATTCAAGCTTCACAAAGAATTTGATTGCTTTGGTCCCATTAAAGGAAATGTATTTTTATATCATTATAGATCACAGATAGAATGCTGTACTAAGCATGACAAAGAGACAAAATAACAAAAATAACAATGGAAAGGGCAAAGGAAGTGAGGTTCTTCATGCTAACATTTCAAGTTATTCATTCCTGCATTCTGTTTTGAAAGCCAGCATCTCATTACTTTGGCAGAATAATTTTCTTTATTTAAAACCTGAAAAGAAATGCTTGAGTTTGGGGGTCTCATATGATGTTTGTATTTGATGAATAATTTCAAGGGATGGATGAATAGCGTTCTCTCACCGTTCTGCACATCGAAAAGGCCTTTTTTGTGTCTACTGACATCAAACTAATTTCTGTTTTAATGTGGCTAAGGCAGATGGGTACGCTGCTTTAAAAGGCATATTTTTGAAACATCAGGATTGATGGAAGATAATTATTTTTGTCAGCATTTGTTGATGTTGTGTTATTGTATTTTATATCATCCTATTTTCACAGTTAATTAACCCGATGAGTCAGACTTCTGGAAGTGAATGTCTTGGTTTATTTGTTTTTTACATAAATGATATTACTGGGTTTTTTATGTATCCTTTGCCATTATGGCAAAGGATACATAAAATAGGATATTCATAAAAAAGGATATTTCTGTTGGAATATGATTTCTTACTTACAAGGTGTGTCTGGTATCCCAGTCCAGGTGTTTATGTATGAAGGGTTTTTCAACTCTCTTGTACTCTCTTCAGTTTAATTTCCTGTTCTGAAAATATTCTTATTCTACAAAGTGACATTCTTATGCTTTAAGGTTCTGTAAATTGTATTTTCTAAACAGTGTGTTGTCAGGTTATTTTAATCCGTTAGGCTGAATTAATTTAAACCACCATACTCTCCTTTTTAATCAAGGAAATGATTAATTCTGCCCTTTTAAGAAGAACAAGATAAGAGTGTTGACACATGTTAAGGCTCATCTCCGAAGTGCATAACTCAGGTTCAAGTAATCAAGAATAATCTGGGTATCATATCTCTCCCCCACAGCAGGATCAACAGTTTATTCATTCAGTTAGTTTAACGATATACTGTATGTTACCTCTGCAATGATGTATACAAACTTGTATAAACTCTGTATGACTTCATAATGTCTTTCACTAACGCTGACAGACGATTGTTTCAACCAGATGTTTACAGAGAAGGATTTAACATTATTAGTCTGGACTGCTCGTTTTAATCTAATGTTTAACTGAATTGCTCTCCCACAGTACCCGGCAACTGACCAAACAGCCCTGGGGCCGTGCAGCTATATAAAGGCGATAATGAAACAGGATCTCTTGGTTTTAAAATTTAGGGTCCCTAATGAAACTTTGAAAGTGTGGTTTCCTGGAACACACAGTCTGTGGAGATCAGTAAAATAAGACGTGTAAATGATGTGTCAATGAGATTTCTATTCTTGGCTATGGCAGTTGGTGTCTTTTGGGTGGCATTGTTCTGTTGTTCAGAGTTCTGATGAAAATGACTGAATCTGCAATGTTGTGTAGCTTTCAAAGAAAGAATCCCTGCAGTAGCCACTGCTTCCAGTTTTTCACAGCAAAGGCCATCAGATTGCTTGCCAAAGTCTTTTATAGGCAGGAGTTGTTAGGGGGAGGTTATGCTTATGTAAATCTCATTTTTTGCATTTGTCCTTCATTTTAGGCACCCTGGTATGGGAGACAACAATGTTGTACACATTGCTTGTACATTCTAATAGTTTCCTGATCTAATGAAAAATTCTTGACATTGGTGACACTGGTGACACTGTAGCATACACTGTATATATAGCATGCTGATATTTATGGTGATATGAATCTAAGATATGTTTTCTAGAGAAAGTAATTGCAACTGAACCCCAGACAAAGTATAAATTGTTGGATATGCTAAGTGTACACCAGATAAATGTACATTCATTTAAAGGTAGATTCGTGTATACTTGGTATGTCCAATCATGCATTTTATCTTGGGGTTTCTCATTGAACCACCCTTGATGCCCTTAAATATTGCATAATACAGTGAAATGAAAAATAATAGCACACATATCAGTTGGAAAAAAAATCCAGGGCTGATTTCTTATATGTGGAGTTATCTGGGAGTTAGCAGGTGATTTATTCTCACCAGTCCTTCATAAGTCTTCTGTGCGTGTAAGACGCATCCCTCTGTGCAGTGAGGTCACTGACTACAGATTCCCACAGTTCCCTCAGAGACCCACTTTATATTGCTGTCCCTGGAAGACGGGTTATAAATAATAACTTTAACACCAGTCCACAGAGGACAAAGAGGAGTCGCTGTGCTCTGCAGACATTGTTCATGAGCATTTTTCATATACTGCTTCTGAAATGCAGTGGCATTCAAACCCAGGGTTTATTTTCCCTTATCTGTAGTGCTTCCTTGTTTCACTGTCGCTGGAATCAATTAGGTCATTGCTCTAATCACAGGTTAAAGTAATTTAAACTTGCTCTGAAAATGTGCTGCCTAAAGTAATGGATTGGCCTTGCCTTCCAAGAAAAAGCTCATAAATAAAGAAGCTTTAAGCAAAGATAATAGCGATGCAGAGACACTGTGTTGCATTAGAAGTTACTGAGGAGAGACGTGCCTTCAGAGATAGGCATGGATTTTCTTGTTTACCTTTTATTAACATTTGCTGAAATCAAAGGGAGAAGAGATGAACTGTAAGAGATGAACAGAAAGAACAAGTCATTTTTTCACTTGAGGAAATGTCCATGAGAGAAAATGTATGGCAAAAGGGCATGTTTATATTTTGATTATGACTTCAGACATGCAGTTTTTTAAAAACCTAGCATCCAAATTGACGCTGACTGATGTATTTATACTGAAAGAAATAAACAGGCAGTCAATTCAAATACAGTTGGGGGTGACAAAAAATGTCCACACTTCTGCTGTGACCACACAGGTTTATTCCTCTGTTAGAGCGCTGCCTATTCCCCTCGTGCCTGACCACTAGAAACAACAGTCCACCTTCTACAGCTGTCGTGGAAACGGACATGACTGAAGGGGGCACAGGTCTTTGAGTTCCTGCAAGTCTGTCATGGCACTCTGAACAGAGGAGGTTCATTCAGCACCACATTCAGACAGTTACAGCTCCAGCTAAAGAAAGATGCTCTCTGCACTGAGCATTCCACCGAGTTGTGGCTGATTGATTTCCACATATTGAGACCTTATATCAATGCCCAGACAGACGCGGTAAAAAGATGATATTGTCTCTGGAACTTCTTAACGCAATTCTGTAGAAACTTCTTAAAAAGTTTAAGGCTAAAAGCACTCAGCAGCATGGCAGACCCCATCAATTCCCTTATCTCTTTAGAAGCTAGGCAGCTGGAGGCAATGAATGCATCGCTACCCTTCATCAGCTTTGGCAAGCAGAAGCAATTATCGATGAAAAACGTGGCACAAAGGCTTTTGAGGTGGGCTTAATATACTGTACACCGTGAAGCTTAAAAACATGGGTCTGATCAATGATAGCAGTTTCTCACAAATGACTAATATACTTACTGACTAACCTGTGTGCTGCTTTGTGCAAGTATTTCAACAGTTGATGTGATTGATTGTGCTTTGATCTTCTAATGCATTGTACATCGCCTCAGAGAAGGACGTATACCAGATGAGTAAATAAATAACAACAGAGACAACAATGATTTCAGTCATTTGATCTCCAGAAATCTAACTGACCAGTGTCCAGTGCTATCTTTCTTACACTCCACTAGCTTTGCAAAAATCTTCTCGTAAAGCAGAAATTCTGCCAATAATTCCCCCATGAGTCCCACTTCTCTGCTATTTCTGACAAATGTGTGCCAGTACAGTAGGCGTAGCGATTCAGCCATATAGTAAGAGAATGAGCAAAAAAGAGGATGATCAACAAAGGACAGGACTTCCCACGAATCCCTTTCATTGCTTACTGCAAACATCCCTCTGAGACCCACAGTGGCAGGGCAGCAGAGGCAAGAAGTTTTCTGGAGTCGTGAGGCACCCTCACCTTTGAGGAAGGGGGGAGAGGTAGTTCTTGGGGGAAGGGTTTGACGGGGGTTTTGTTGCACCTGAGGGACAGCCCACATTTTTGTTCCGGAACACAAAGAGAGACAGAGAGACAGATAGAGAGAGAGGAGGTGGTGCATCTCAAGGGAAGATGAAGACAACAGGAAAAGCAGAATGGATGTGGGGGGGCCTCCAGACCAACAATGTGTGTGGGTGCCTCACCTCAGGATGCGCTGGTACAAACATCCTGAGGCCACAGTGGTGCTCAGCTCAGCATCCTCTCTTCTTCCCACCATCCTGCAAACTGCATCCATCTCTGGTGCTTGATAGGAAAGGAAATGCATGACACAATCTGGCTTTCTATATGCGTGAAATCGCCTTCTCAGACCCACAAGGCTGAATCACAGCTATATTGAGACTGTGCATGAGGTCAAAGCCGTTCACAAGGTTATGATTAGACCAGTGCTGTTTGCACTGAGTTTTAAAGATGGCCCTGCCAATGCAGTTTATCTAAAACTATTTATAAAGATTTCAAGTGATTATGCAAGCAACATGCTCTGTCATTTCTGTTACACTGTGTTCAGTGTTGCTAAAATTAGTAAAAAAAAGTATATTTTATTTAAAATACCCTTTGTTAATTTCAGCAATCAAGATTAAAGGCAATCCACACTTTGCTGAGATTTACTGTGGGCTTTAGTAAAAACAAAAATCATACAGGCCTTATTGTCTGTTATACTGTGTGTTTTACAAAAAAATCGTACTTCTCCCCCTTCACCTCCAGAAAACAACTGTAATTATCTCATCACAGCACTGATGACTAGTAGAGACAGCTGCTGTATCTAAATTACTATTTCCCTCTGGGAAAAAAGTAATAATCTCTTCTTCATTTAATATAAAAACATTTTCAAACAATCAAACCAAAGGGTACATTTGTCTTCCTCCCCCTCTGTTGTCTGCACACTTTTAATTTAACACGTTCATTAAAAGCACAAAAACATCTGACAGACACTGGTGCTGGAGGAACGGCAGAGTGCCAGTCTAGAGAGACAGGACCATATCCCTATTTCTGGCCATTCATGAACCAAATACAGATGGCCAACGGGGACAGTCAAATCACCACACTCCAAAGTACATGAATGGAAAAAACTAAATTCTACAAAGAATTCATTGTAATGCTTAATTCCAATAAATGCGTTAGCATTTGTACCACTGAATTAGAAGAGGAGATTCGGCCCTGAAAATATATTCAGTCAGTTCTGAGAACAGCTTTGTCATTCTCCTCGGGCTCTGATCTGGGATAGTGCAGTATAGTGCAGCATTTGCTGTACCAGAATGAGAACGAGCAGCCCCATTCCGGAGAGGTTGTGTGTAATGTAAGGCTCATTTTCTGGGTAGAAACGAGCCTTCTGTTTGGGACTGGATTGTCTCCTTGACTGAAACAGACACCTGATGGAGGGAGAGTGTTTCTCGCACAATCGATCAGCTCTCAACCCCAGGGGCTCCAGCGTTTGCTTTGAGCGGTGAAAGAGAGTCTGCGTCTCTGCTATCATTCTCATCCACCATTGCTAAAAACAGACCCCCCTCGTACCGGGAGAGAGAGCCGGCCTATGAGGCTTGTCTGCCGCAGTGCTGAAATCCCCGCTACCCAGAAGACACATTAAAATTACGTTAAAAGAAGGAACTTTGCTGTGAAGAACAGGAAGTTGACCCCAGTCCAGCTAGAGCAAAACTCTGTATAGTGTGATGTGCATTTGATCATTCAAGCTCTGAAGAGCACTGGTACCCTCTTTCACCCTGCTGTGAATCCAACAATATCATCAGGATTCTGGAAGGCTCTCTGCCTTTCAAACACTCCACTCATCCTTCTTTACTATGGAACCAGCTCCACAGATGTATAATTGTTCTATCACTTGAATTTAAGTTATAATACAAACCTTCCATCAAAGTAATTTTGCGCAAAGCAAAACTATTGATACTTTAGATTGTGGTTTGAAACAAAAACACAAACTTCCAAGGCTATATTGAGGCATTTAGACATTCACTCTCAGGGACAGGGGGGACCCACCCTCATCATGATGATAACATGTCTACACTGACATCTGCCGTGTTGTGAGTGTCCTCACAAAAAAAAAAAAAAGAAAACTGCATTTGCATTCATAGGGTATGTGCCAGAGGATGCTGGGAGTATGGCCCAGCCAAGCCTTTCCATTTGTGGGAGAAAGCAGGGGCAAATGCAGCGGTTATTCTCCTGAAACAAACATGTGCCAAGCCTATCAGCAGAGGACCTCTGGCAACAATGCACTCTTTCAAAATTATACTAAATCACGAAAACAGAGCATTTGGGGATTGCAGTCAGGGTAAAGCAGTGTTGTTATTTGTTTACTCTCTCCAGATTTCAGTTTGATGGACATTTGTCTTGTACTCAACAACATTTTATTACCATCATTATCATGAAAATAAGACTTTCACTTGTCTTGGCAGTACACAAACAGAAGACAAACAACTTATTTCCTCAGAAATTCAGTTTATGTAATTTATTGAATTGTTTGACTAATTGTCTAACTGCTGGACAGCAGGTCGTCTGACTTTGCTCTTTATATCCGTCCAGCCCAGTAGGGAGAGTATTTGTGTTTGGCAGAATACTCTGACGACCTAACGTGATAACCTTCCCACCATGACTAATGTGCAACCCACCCTTTGCCCCTGTCACCCACACGTGCTGTGTTTTTCAGTTCATTTCAGTTCTAGGCCCATTTGGGTGAGGCACGAAAGCACAGGACACCAATCTGTACCTGCACCACGGAAGAAGCCCCCCTCTCATTCATCCCTGTCAGAGGCGCGTGGGATTACGGGGGCGCGTGGGTCAGGGATCTCTCTGCCCCGCAATCTGCAGTGATCGCTCCTATTACTACAGCAGGGTAGCGCTAACCAGATGAATTATGGCACTGCCAGGGTGAGAAATGACATCACCTTTTAACTGCACCTGTTGGAGAGGGGGATGAATCTTTCTGTCGGATGTGATTTGGGTAGAATCAAGGACTACATTTTTCATCAGCGTGCAAAATACTGTTGCGCCAATCCCGCTATGAGGACACTGAAGATAGTTCAGGGAACTGTGTGAACTGTTAAAGATCTTGCCAAATGGATCTAAAGCCTATATTCAATCGACATCTGCGCATAATTCTGACCACCAAATAAAAGTTACTTTTTTAGAAAAGTACAATTCATTTAATTAATTTGGATGTTTGCTGAACTCACCAAACTGCAAATCAATTTTTTTAACTTGTAATTCAAAATAGGCTCCATCATACAATCCAAATTAATCAGACCCAATCAAAAAATAGTTTGAAACTTGAATTTTGGGAATGAAATATTAAGATGAAAAATGAAAATAACAAAACAAATCAAAATGAGGAGGTTCATAATGACACATTTTGGACAATGAATAATAGCTTTGTAAACTCAGAATAAACAGATTATTATATAAAAAGAGGGTGAATAGGGTAGCATCATGGTGAACTCTGGATGTAAGGCAAAACACTGTCATGTAACCAGCTCCTGCTGGAAACTTACACTGCCCCATAACAAATGCAATCTCAGCATTTGAATGTACGTAGATGTACCCCTTGGAACATGTCATTTGTGTTATGACAAGAGATTGCTTGTTTTGCTGGATGTCCTTTAGATGAATGTCATTCCTTGCAAACATCCAAGTATGTTCCATACTACCCGCTCCTGCTCTGGAGTGACAATACTGCACCATGTTCACTGTTATGACCTAGAGGAGCCCAATATATAATAACTGACAATTCCAAAATTGGGCTGCATAAAGGGGAAAATATATAAAAAATGTATAATGTCGCAACAAATTTTAAGGTGCTGTTCTTACAACGAAAATAAATCTGTTCATTACAGTAGAAAATTGCAGTACTATAACATAAATTATTATCCTAACCTCATCATTATTGTTGATCTTGTCTATTATTAGTCTGGGCATAAATTCTCAACAACATCACAACAAATGTTTTCAAGTGTAAAGATCTTGCATGCCAAATTCAGGTTTGGTACTGTTCTGCAGTAATGCCTTTGCACACCTCCTCCATAGTTTGTTGCAGGGTGGCTTTTTGGTAAGATGGAGGGTAAGTCCTCATGTAGGTTAAGGAAAGAGGAATTTTAGTGCACTCCTGCAGCATTGTGAATGGTAACATTGTCTCTGACAATGACATACGTGTTGTTTCCCCAGCTTCCCATCATCCGGGAAGGTAAGAAGCTGAAGTTGTAGGATCTACATAATGACCTGTGACCTACAACAGAATCATCAGAATTGGCAGCAGGCATGCTCACATTTCTTCATATGCACCAGGAACTAAGATTTCAGTCCTCTAACTAATTGCTTTCTGACCTTGTGCCCTGAACTCATCTGCTTACAGCTCAGTTATATAGTACAAAGAGACCACAACAGAAGACTATTATAGCATATACTGCAGCAACCCTTTTCTGTCTATTACATTCTGTACAGTATATAATTTGGAGTAGTGTATTGCTTCACCACAGTACTGTGGAAATATGGTAGTTACCTGGATATATTGGGCTCATAATGCCTTAACTCCTGGACTGCTTCTCTGAAAAGGCACCAGATAGACTTGTTTCACAGTTCTGTGGTGCCTGTTTAGAACACAAGCTTGTGCAGTCACACTTATGCTGTTGAAACCCTGGAAGAATTCATTGTTCAATGATCAGGTGCTGTTGTAGTTATCTGAGGCAGATTACATTCATTGCTCTAACAAACTCAACAAAAGCCATTCCTTGCTGTCTGGTTAGAATGGGATGACAGCCACCAGCACACTCTCTCTCCTCAGTTCTGAAAACAGAGTATCGCAATGCCACTGTTTTAGACACAGTTGAACAATCAGCCCTGCTTATCTAAAGCCACTATTTATTATTGGGTCTGCTGTTGTCACCTGTATATCACAGCAGACAACCTATGGTGTAACTCCCTTGACCCCCTATCTCAACCATGACCATGTCCACCACAGCAAACACCACCCCGAACATGCACAACCACAACATTATCTTTGTTGAACTGCCTGCTTTTGCAAACACAACTCTCTGTGCATGGCACAAAAAATCAATTGGATAAGTCTTGTTACACAAAATTAGATCATTTGTTCCCAGCAGATAGCAATTACTCTCACAAGTATACTGCACATGTGCAAATCCTCATAGCTCAATTGTTCAATCAACACTCAGTCTGTGATCATGTATAAAAGAGGTCATCATTGACTTAGTGCGGGAGAAAAATGGAGCAAGTCACAGGGCAAAGACAAAGGAGACATAAAAGGGTAACCATAAGCAGGAGCCACAAAGAGTAAGATGGGTTTGTATGCATGTTTTTAAAGCAGCTCAAAGGGGGAGAGGCAGCACAGATATTTTCAATGGCATACCTGCTGCTGTTATCAAGTATGTAAAAAAACTGTGGCCTTACAATGCAAGAGGCTGGGCAGAAGGTGCAGCCCAATCTAAGCAGGTGAACTGTGGCATCAATAATTAGAATATTCAGAAATTAGAATGGGTAAGTGACTATATATTACTTCATTGTGTCACAGCAAAGGAAGATGTGTGCAAGTAAGAGTTTTTCCGTCATCTTCTTTGATCACCCATTTACGGAAGTGAAAGATAACCCTGCTCTGGTTGCCAATAAATGTCCTCAATGCTTCTATTGTAGCTATGGGGGTTGTCAGCAAGGCAGGACAGAGAGGGATCCAGGCTAAAGTTACACTAGACCATAACATTTTTCAAAATGTACATAGTGTTGGCCTGGCAACTACAGACCAGGTTTGGAAATTACTCCATTTAATGGTGAAACTGCCATACAGGGTACCTTGTGCCTAAAGGAATGATGAAGATGATTAGGTTCCAGTATGTGCAGGTAAGTGTTTATCACAGTAGTGTTTGTCCTTGCAATATGTCATTGCAGACAGTTGGAATGACTACCCTTATTTTGGCTATACTGTCTATTTTTAGATTATCTTAGGACAATGTATCTTGATATAAATGTGTAGCCACATGTCATTATATACATGGATGAAGTGGGATTCAGTTTGTCTAAACTGAGGAGACATGAGAGTAACATTATTGGTGTTTTCTATGTCTCTGCTGTTGCATTGTATTCCTCAGTGTATTGTACAATACAAATTTTAACCCCTGAAGACAGCAGGTAAGGATTGATATTCCTTTGGTTTTATGGGACAATGCAGCATTGCACTAATCAAGTAGAAAGAGTATTTGAAGTTCATACACACACATCCATGCAATTCTCCTTCCATAATGGCCTTTTTACATCAAGAAGTTATTTTTGGCCCGGCAATGGAAGGTGTATTACAACAACGACAAATATCACATTCATGAATGAATGCGGGATATCTGATGGTACCAATAATTCCATATCTGTACAGCTACTTGCCTACCCCTTTTGGAAGCACTTCTTACAAGTTGCTCTGGGTAAGGACACTTGCCAAATGAATGTAAATGTTTGGCAGTTTCTGCAGAAGATTGCTAAGGAAAGAACCTGGAGGTTGCAAGGAGAAAATACTTGAATATGTAATAAAAATTAAAAATATGTAGCCTGACAGACAAAAAAATGGACTGAATGAACAATTATGCTTTTTTACTACAAGCTTGGTCCTGAATGTCTTTGGACTTGATTTGTTTCATATTTAAAGCATCATTCTATGTTGAAGGAATTGTACTGTGACTGAGTAATGTAATCTCTTGTTAAAAAATAACTGAGGAAAAATCAAGTTTTCCAAAACTTGATTCTTATTGTATGGTACTTTGGTGTTTTGGAAAAACACAGTAAAGGTTTCAAAAATGTGCATCAGCGATTTAAAAAAAAGGCTACAGTTGGGCTCTTCAGATTTCATTGGACAACTAATTCAGCCACACACAATGTTATACTTCTGTTTCTGATGTGGTCAATTATCATTGCTTTAATTTCACTTGAGATGTTTCATGTCTTTGCAGCTGATCTCGATTTAACCTTGATCATGACCATGACCACAACCCCATGCACATCCAATATCAACTTTGTCTATCTGCTTCATGTTGTCTCAGGCTGCTACACTGGGTTCAGCTGCTCTTTCTGTGGTGGTGTGGTGATTATCAGTGCTGTTCTGCATTTTCACATGGACAAGGGCATTAGCATTAATGAGATAACTGTAAACAAATGTCACACTGAGTAATCTGCATGACTAGTAATCAGCAGTTGTCCTTAAATGGCTTGGTAGCATTTAAAGAAATGAGTAGGTGATTGAGTTTTTAGTTTTATGTGTAAATATCAAATTCAGTGGCTCAAGGCTAGAATTTTGCAACTCATGTTGGTTCTTTGTTGTAAGAGCTTTACAAAAGTGTTAAAAAGTATTGAAAACACATTACAATTTTTTTGAGTTGCTTAAATGCATTTCCTGAAACACTGTCAGCATTCTCAAAACAGTGAACGCAAACCCCTCAACAGTATCACATTTCCTCAGAACACAACATGAGTTCTGATTGCTTTCACACTGGTTGCAAAATTTTTTGCACATTTTTCAATAGACACAAAAATCAATCAAGTACATCTTATTAATCATCACAGATTATATTGTGTATTTTGAAAGGTGTTGCTCCCATATTCATTTATGTATTTACTACTTATTTAAATTCATTCCTGCAAAATGGTTCAATCAACAATCAACAATACATCACCACTTATATAAGGTTACATGGTGTATCAGAGAGTTGCATGGTATAGTAAACATTTCTGTTTGCATTTTTGGAGGTGCTGTGCAATATCTATATCCGTTGAGGGAAAAGAGCTGATGGGCTCTTACTTCTCTGTGTCTTGTGATATTTTTTATGTCAATATATTACACTGTATTTAATTTCCATTAGGAAGTGGTAAATCACTAGCAGCACAGTAATTGTTCAATTACACAACTACCTGGGCTGACTCTAGATGAGGGCCAGATCTGAAAATACCTGCCTTCCATATGGGCCAAATGAATTAATTTCTTCACAGCTCAAATCAACTAATCGCACATTTTTTCTACTTCGGCTCACTGATGCATATTGTTACTGCTAAATTGTACATTGAACAATTATTAGTTATCAAACACATGTAAACAGAGGGCTTCAGATACTGGTCCAAACAAAGAGTACAGACAAGATGTATAATTTGGGGAACCTGTTCCTTAATAAAAAAAAGTATACTGAGAATTTTGTGTCTGGCAATTATTTACACACTGTGACTGCAACTATATACACAAAAATCAAGTTTGTAAGCACAAGCACATTTACTTGTACTCACTCACACTGCAATTCTACTTCACTCTTTTGCAAAACATTTGATACACCTGCTAATTACAACATATGACTGCAAATATCTTCAAATCTGCAAATATCTAACTGTATGCACATGACCATTTCATTACAAAGTGGAATTGGTGTATTAGTGAGAGTGATGCATATGATCAATGCAGAGAAGTTTGGATAGTGAGAATAGTGAAAGCTATGCATACATTGATGTGTGTATCACTTTGATGCAAATATTGATTTTGAGGGTTTTATTATTGTTTTGAAGGCAGTGTTACATTTTGCTCAGGATTGGTGAGGTTTTGTTGAATCAACAAATGGTTTAGAGCATTGGGTTAATGGTTTTGAGAACAAGATATTTTTCCAAGAAATGTGTGTAAAAAATAGAGGAAAAACTATTCACAACAACACTTTATGTATACAGAATATCATTACAATAACTATTTCATCACCAGCATCAATAAGCTATAAGGTAAAGGAGCATGCACTCCTCATACTGATGCAGATACATAGTATTCTGAATGCCTCTGTTGACACATTGATAAAGAGGTTCCATTATGTGACACTATTATATTGTTTGGATTTATTTGCCTTTGAAGGATGCATTAAAAGTTTTGAACATCTTAGGGCCTTTTGAAGCTGAAATTTGTTATTTTGCCAAGTCAATTATCCTGTTGTGGGGTTTGCCCTCACTGTTTCGGGAATGTAGATAATATATCAGGCAATGCGTCTCAACAATTGAGAATCTGTAATTCCAAAAAATATTTTGAAGTATGTATTGGTATCTCTGATTAAAAAAAAAAAAAACCTTACCTTTACTGTTTTTAACTCCTGGTTGTGATTTTACATATTTTATATCTATGCCTTCATTCATTTATTAAGGAAAAAAACAAACAGTTACAAGAGTCTTCTTTGTATATACCGAGTGCCTGTCTGGGCGAGATCAAATTGCAGGGGAGTCTGAAATGTCATTCCTTACCCCTGGATTTAAAGTGTAGCCTTGGGAGGTAAAAATATCATCTGCCAGAGGGCCTTCTCAATCGCTTCCCCAGATGGTGTAAGTGCTGTAACCTAATCACATCACAGAGGGCATAAAACACCCACGCGTCTGGCAGCCTCCGTACCCGCAATCAAGAATTTAACATTGAAACCGAGAGGCAACGTATAGCTTCCTTGGGTGAGAAGAGCCAGGTCTGTGGGTGATCTGTCTTCTCACAGGTAAATGCTGTCTTTTTCCCCCCTCTGTTATCTCCCAACGTCAAAACATCAAGAAACTTCCTGCCCTCCTCAAGACCTGGTGCAGCTGCCACAGTATCATCAGTTCCCAGTGGTCTCGCATACTGTTTCCATAGTGATGTTGTTCTTATTTTAAGCAAATTTTGCAGCAAAATTATTTTGAAGCGCTAATAAAAGGGATTGTAAATTGGGAAGATGCTTTTTAATTGTCTTGTTGCTGTACTGAAACTTCTGCAGAACTGCATACATAATCCATAATTGTTGATAGTATCTCATTATTCATCTTAATTCGGGTCAGGCTTTTCAGCCTCCACATTTGTGCAAAGGTTTATTTAGATTAATTCATTTAAACACTGTAGGATAACACCATTGCAAATATTAGCCAGATGAGTGCATCATTTTATAAAAAAAAGTAACTTGCATTGTCCTGGTGGTGTTCTCACAGTTTCTGCTGAGTTCCATAACCTGAAAGTTAAAAAAGAAATTAAGCCAATTACATAACATAGCACTCTAAATTGTCATTTTGATGATGTCCATTACAGAGAAAAAATGTATTTTAAATTTGAACATTCAATGTCTGAACATATTTGACAAATTAACTTCAAAATGATTAAATAATATAATGGAAATAAAAATGTTTAATGAGCTTTGCATAGAGCTATATACCATGAATTAAGGGGCCCAAAACACATGTAAGTATTGCCATGACACTCTGCCTCAGCCAGTCTATCCTATCCTGACATTCATTAATTAACCATGACTTTACCACGCTGCTGTTAATTTCACTGTATTCTGCAGTACATCCTCAAGTTCCATACATGACATAATAATATGTGTATGTATCTATACACTTCTCACATGTATATTTCCATCATACAGGCCCAAAATCTATCATCTAAAAAGTATATGATATGTAATGTTAACCAGGACAGTTTTGCTGTTAAAGTCAAAAGGTGAACATTGTCATTTTAACAGACCATACTGAAACATTAATGAAGCGTAATATGTTATGCTGTTACAATGAACCTAACTGCAGTGGTAGTGAGCACAGCATACTTTGAGTCATCCCTCCCCAAATCAAATAAATGTTCAGTTCCACATAATAATTTCTGTAGCCATGAAACAACTCAAAGGACTGTTATTCACAGTTACCTTGAAATGGTTGTAATCCTGTAAGATGTCTGCAGGTACATCTTTCCCCAAAACAGGGGAAATTATGTTGCCATTTAATACCCACAGTGCTGATACCCAGAGAATGTGGAACATTTGCTTCTGCTGAGCACTTCCCAGCTGTAATTTGTTTAATTTGCTAACACAGAAAATGAACTTAAACTATGATAAATGTCTGTTCAATTTCAAAACGAGTATCTTATTATCAACAAAATGGTTAATAACTTTAAGTGGATGTCAGTTTACACTGGAGGAAGTACGGACATAAAAGGTAATATCAAACTATTGTGTTTTCTCAAATTAATTCAGACCTGAGAGCAATTTGATCAACTGCTCTCCTACAGGGTATGCTAAGGTATCAACTAATTGGGAAGCAAAAAGTGTAATAAAGAACCTATCTGTGGATAGGAGCAGGAGGGAATATAAAGATGGACATATTTGACCCTAGAACAGTGGAAATAAAAGACAAAACATCTCCCCTTAGTTTAGCATCAATAGATTGTGCCAACATCTGCCCATATAACCATAGTCGGTAGACCATTACCATTCACACATCAACCAGCAGGCTAATCATCCACATACTGTACAGTATCTGCCCTAGGAGGGGGCAGGAATAGTGATATACAGTGATTGCAATATGCATTGGCCTTGCCTGGCCAACCATTGAAACCTGGTCATGCAGTGCTTCTAATATTGTTGGCTCCCTGTGGTTTTTGCTTGTGTTGTACTCTACCTCACTTGTAAGTTGCTTTGGATAAAAGTGTCTGCCAAATGAGTAAATGTAAAAGGATTAGGCTAAGAGTACAGCCGATACAAAGTCATCAGTGTCACAACTGATGGTAGGTGTCACATAACAGAGCAGTCCGTTAAGTGCCAGAGTAGGTGCAAGAGGGAGTCTGAGGATACAGCTCTTTTATTCAGCGCGAATGATCAAACTGTGGAATTGGTTGACCCAAGATACAGTTTGAGCAGATGAGTTCCAGTGCGTGGCAGAGAGCAGACAGTGACTCTGCCGTCCTGACTGTTGTGGGGGGGCTCATTCCACCACTAAGGGGATAAAGCAAAGAGGGGGCATGACTAAGGAGACAGACTCTTTCAGCAAGGGATTGGCAAGGTGACCAGAGGTCACAGAACAGAGTGGTCTGGCAGGAGTGTAATGTGATAAAAGACTGAAAGTAAGAGGGTGCAGTTTCTTTTGCTAACCCATAGGCTGGGACCAGAGAACATGTGTCATATTTATGTTAACCAGTCATATCATGTTAGCCAACAATATCACCACTAGAGCTAGAACGAGAGGACAATCGATACCCCAAGACGGAGAGCAGGTAACCTAGTTTTTAAGACCAGTGAGGTCATCGTATCTCTTGTGCTATGCAAACAATATGACGAAGAAAAACTATGGCAGGTTGTTTTTACTCCCTTTCTGATTGTAAAAAGTAGCAATGTTATTATGAAACTTGCCAAAATGTTCAAATTATGGCTGCTGCTTACAAAACAGCAACAAAAAAAAGATTATGTAGTGACAACTGAGTATGGTATTTCTTTTGAGAAATATTTCTGATCATAACTTTGTATATTTTATCCTAACAATTTCTATGTCTTCTCTAAAGACAGCCCATTTCATTTCTTTTCAGTATTACTTTTTGACTCCTTTGAGATTCCTGTGTTATCGTTATGCTAATTACATTTTCAATCTATCCGCTCACAGAGTGGGAAGTAATAATGAGTGGATATGAAAATAATATGCCACAGTCATCACTATTAATAAGACAGTCTGTGCTGTTCTAACTGTTGTCAGAGCCTAGACTTTCTTCACAAACTTATGTCTCTATAAGCTGATTTAACCATCTTATATCTATTTCCTTTAGAGTTAATTGTTTTGGCTCTGATAAATGTTTGGATGTATGTATATGTGTGTGTGTGTGTGTGTGTGTGTGTGTGTGTGTGTGTGTGTGTGTGTGTGTGTGTGTGTGTGTGTGTGTAAACTTCCAAGAGTTCAGTAAAATATATTCAGAACTTCAGATATATTCAAGTGAAATCCGTGACCACGGGCATAATATTTGAACACACTCTCCAACATATCAGAGCAATATTCAGGCCATAGGTGAACAGCTAGCTTTTTCCAGAAGTGTTTGCATCCTGGGATAGTCATGTCAAGCATTTACATCTGTTTTTCAAAAGCACAAGACAAAGGAGCCACTCACAGAACTCTCCCATTGCGCTTGCATGGGTGATTAGCCAATGATTGCATAAGCACACAAAACATATACAGGCATAGAAGGTAGTGTATATTCCATGTGAAAGTAATTCAAAGTGTGGTTTATATACAGTGAGACAAGTAACATGCTTAGCAGTGGGTTTGCAGTACTGCAGAAGTTTTGTAAATTGGGGCCAAAATGTTCAGTACATTTTTTTAGTACAGAGTACACAGCAGATAATGCAAGCACAGTGCTACAGAAGCAGTATGGGAGAGCTCCGAGCAGAGATGCAGCAAGCTCAAGACATGGACAGAGTATGAGAAATCTTTTTTTTTTTTACTCTGCAGGAGGGGTTAAACGGTGTTGTGTAAACCTCTACAGACCTTAACCTTTATACATGTCTGTAAACAAGCAACGGTGACCCAGAAATGTCAATTATGAGAGCATATAATATGAATAATCCTTTATCCCTTTGTTGAAAAGTGGTGGATATTCAATTGAGCACACAAGCAATATTATAAAAATAAGAGCTAACATTCTTGTGCTAAATGCAGAATTGATTTTCATTGTTGCAACCTGTATCTTGAACATTATGATGACATTCACTTCCCCACATCTAGCAATGAAAAGGTTAAATGGTCTCTGGCAACTGTCTTCCTTGTAAGCAATGAAGATCATTCTGTTGGCTGTGTTCAGGAGAAAGACTATCTTTAATCAACAGCTCTCTTCACTATTGACCTTCATTACCTGAATCTCCCTGGCTTACAAACAGTTTCCTACCAACAGCAGAGGAAGCCCAGAACAATAAGGAGAAGTTATTAAATGGCTGGCATTTCCAAGTGAAGTTATTACAGAGCTGGCTGTCTGGCCCTGTGTGCCTTGGCACACGTAGACAGGAACTTTAATTACACAGTGATGCGCGCCTCTTTGGGGGCATCTCAGAGAGCTTAGCCCTGCCGTTCATAAACTCCTGCAGCTCCTATTGATCACCTGATGAAACTCCTGGAGGATGACTGTAGGAGACAGCCTGGTTATTCCTTGCAGGACAGAAGCTGTTAGACTCTGGCTGGAATTCAATCTAACCACCAAAATGTTTCGTCTCAGACTCTGAGGTACAAATATAAGTTAAAATGTTAATCTGTGGCTGGTCGAAATGCATCAGTAAAATCACCAGGATGGTTGATCTCTAGCCTGAGGGGTGAATACAGGTGGCGTACGCACTCTTCACAGGGCCAAGGCCAGGTGTCCATTGGCAGATTTGCTGCTCACAACCGGAGCCAGACTTGCATTAAAATGCCAGGCTTAGGGTCACCTCTTCAGCAGTGATTGTCATCAGCTTAAGCAGGCACCGTTGACATGGAAGATCACACTCAACACCACCCCATGATCCGTGGCTGTGAGCTGAAGGAGCCGTGACTCATTACGCTCTTCACCTGAGTCACATGATGCAGGACTGAAGCCACCGGACCTTAGCAGCCGTCAGTGTGTTAGGTGGCAGTGGGTTTCTGTCAGCGAGCAATCCAATATTCCTAAACACCCGGTATATCCAAATAGCACAGCATAATCCTGCAAAAAACAGACCTTAATACTTTTTGCTTTCAGCTTACCCATTTAGGAAATACATAGAGTTTTTAATGCAACTCTGTGATAGCATTATTTCAAAAGACAAGGTAGCTTGGCAGGAATGTTGGGGTCTTTTGATTTAACTTTGACCTTCCCAGCTGAATCACCAGTGTTACATTGTCTCACAACAGGAGATTTCCTAAATGAGGTTAAGGAAGATTGTCAATCTTGATCTACAAAGCAAGTTTCCTTTTACTCAACAGAGACATCATCTTCTTACCAGCTATGTAGTCCCAAGCAGGCAGCACCTTGTAGATCACAGGCAGGAGGGGTGTGCAGAGGAAGTGATGGCAGACTTGATACTACATAAACCCTAAAATGGGTCTTCTCCTTGTTTCAACAAATCAGTGATTGGCAGCACTTGATTTGTCCGCCCATCACTAGGGGTCAGCACTAACGTTCCACCAACAACGCATTGGAGTACAGCATGATGGGAAGTCCTGAACACAATAAATTCTGATGCAGACACATACTGCTTTCTAGCCATGGCCGTCTGAGATGGAATGCTCTGTTGTTTAGGAAAAGGAAGCGTTATAGAGGCAATAAAGGCAGCAGATGGTGACAGCTGTGTCCTTTCTCACCCACCATTGCGTCCTTGATAAATCTGACATCTCCCCCCAGCCCCTCCTTTGGGGGCTGCGGTCAGAGAGGGTGCCCCCTCTTGTGACTACATTGTTAGCCCTGTACCCAGAGAGGGCAGTGTGGTCCAGTCACGCAGAGACACCTCATTATTGTCATGGAGACAGGACAAATCTGGACATGTTATCTTGTTTCTGGTGACTTTTTTCCAGCACAGCCAGTTTAAATTTTAAAAATAACTCTTTCAAACATTGTTCTCCTCTAAATTAGTATCATATAGGATCAAAATATTTGCGGATTGTAGAAACCGCAGGTGTTTTGAATTGTAATTCACTTTTACATGTACAAATTAATTAACAATGTTTACTTCTTGCAGATCAGTCTTATAAATTTGATTCTTTGATAATAAATCAAACTTTGTGCAATTCAAAGTTCATCCCAGATGGGGAATCAACAGGACATTGTCACAGAAAATTAAGTAAGCGGAGGAGAGATGTTAACATACTGTTTTGCTTTCATTCCCATCTGTCTGATTCTTTGATCTCCTTTGCTGAAGTGTTTGGTGTTTAGCTCCAGCAAAAAACTGAACTTACTCACCAGCGAGTTTCTCTGCCTCTCAAAATGGTCCAACACAGGCTTTTAAAAAAGATGTGAACCAAGCATGCACTGAGCATTAAAACAACAGTTTACTGTGTATGTTTAAGAAAATAAAGCATTTGGATTTTGGATATTAAACATGCTTGGATGTGAGTTTGTTTAACTGATGATTATATGATCTTTGAAAGGATCTTTTTTTGCAAGATCTGCATTCAAAACAATGTGCCTTTATTTCACAATTTGTATTGCTTTATTGGATGTGGCCTCGAGATTCATGAGGGTTAAAACTGATTTCTGAATAAAACACAACATCCATCAACATTGTATCATATTTACAGTTACAGACTGAAAAGTACACTTTATATATGACCTGAAAACTTGAGTGTACAGGTTGTTTTCCCCTTGGAAAATCTGTGGCTCGAGTGATGAATTAAGGTTTTGTTGGCCCCTGATGCATGTCAGGGAGTGTGCTGCAGCCGAGCAGAATGAAACAAACCACAGCAGACAAATCAATAGAGAGGTGCAGGCATCATGGTCTGGACTGGTGTGTCAGGTTGCTGCAGAACTCCACTTGTAGTGATTGATGGCAACCTGACTGCACAGCGCTACATTGATGAGGTCCTGGGACCTCACTTGCTATCCTTCCTATGAGCTCATTCGGACGTGACAAAGTTCCAGCAGAAAAACTGCAGGCCCTTGCATCGCTCACGTAACAGCTGTCTCGCAGAATGAGAATGTGACAGTATTGCCATACTTGCTAGACTTGGAATGAGCTGGGACAATGTGCTCATCTCGAGGGCTCTAGCACTACAGAAGACACATCCTTGTCTGCAAGAGGAACGGGAGAAAATCCCACAGGAGTGTTTGCAACCTGGTGCAAAGCATCCATCACAAATGTACAGCAGGTATTGCTCACAGCAGTGGCCGCGCATGCTACTAGCCTGTGACTTTCAAATGACCAATGTTAATCAGCATATGGGAGTTGCCTGCAGTGTGTGTTGTCCATATGATAAAATCTCACTTCTCCTGCTATAAATGTAGTCATCTTCCTGATAAAAACTTTTGGTCTTGTTGCTGGGATATGTGAAATTACTGGCCATGACTCCAGAGTATGAGCAACAGTGCGCTAACTTGCTCCAGCCTCAGACATGCTGATGGCACAAAGGTATCGTTCACTGAGTAGCTAGACATATTGGTTCCTTTCTCTGTTTGTCATTCCGGACATGCTTCATATTTGTGTCACCACCAAAATAAACTCAATATCTGCATTCTGTTGACTTGACACATTCTGTGAAGTGTACCCTGTGAGAAAACACTGCTATGTACAAAAATAGAATGTAGTCAAAATCACTTAATTAGAATGAAATCTCTGTGAGAATCTGCTGAGATTTCTGCATGAGAGGCAGAACACTTTGACCACAATAACTCAGTAAAGCTATTAGTTCCCAAGCATTATTTGCCACCATTCAGGACACTCTTTGATGATAGTCAGATATGGCTTCAGAAGTTTATGGCTATGCTTGTAACTGAGGATAGAGAGGATAGAAAAGGATACTTATATTAAATAGAGAGGACATCTGCTATGAAATCCCTTAGTACTGTCCCTGGTGTCCAGCTGTATGTGTGATTTCCTGTCTCACTGAAGGGCCTGCACTACCCATCAGTATCTCACATTGCACACAGAATAAAGAGGTTCCTGGGGCAGATCCCTAAGTGCCTGGTTCAGGGCCCACAACTGTCCCACCTCTTCTTATAGCACATACAAAATGGCTTCTGAAAAAGAGAACATTGGAGATGTTGTTGAGATCAACAATGCCGTCGCCTCAGGGAGTACAGATGTATCTCTTAAGGTGAGAGATACTTCGCTGACTGCTGAAATCAAAAGACATCTTCCCATCCCCATAAAGCATGCTGGCCTTGTTTCCACAGTGATTGAGCATAAATAGCTAATCTCGGGGAGGGCTGACGGAGACTCCTGCCTGCCAGATGGTCAGTGTGGGCCTCATCGTATTTGGATGTGACTGACACAACTACAACCGGATGCAAAGTGATATTAATTGCTGCTGCCGTCTCAGGGCTCAGCCTTTTCATCCCCTGCTGTCGCCAGGGTTTGGGCAGCAGCATCAATCACAGGCCCCCGCGCCATAGCAACACGGGCACCCGGACACCATGGGCCATCTGATAACCCGCCTCTGTGACCTCGGGGAAGCAATAGGCATGACGACCGGACTGAATCACACCGTCCACTCTTTTGCAGGTGGCTTGTTTCTAGTGTGGTATTCCTACTATATTGACAGAGGCTTCTGACCTTCTTTGCATGGGATATCACATGTCATGTTCAAATAGTAGGGACCTTTGGAAAAGTAAAATCTACACTAAAATGGACATTTCAGCAAGCAGGCGTATGTACAGGGTGTTGACCAATTATGACATTTTACTGAATTACAAACAATACACTGAATTTTCATTCTATGTGATATTTTATTTAAAAACACTGAAACTCGAAAATTATTATTTTAAGGTGACATTGGTTTTATGTTACAAAATATGTCATATATGTATATATATTATATATATTTCTTGTATATTTCATAACTGCATAGCAAAGCCATCAAATATTGCCCATGGCAGAATAAATTATCTGGGCTTAATTACTTTCATTATAATTTTACAAAAGCCCTTTAATAAAATCAAACGCTTAGTATGAGAGTATTTTTGCAGAGTTGAATTATTAGTTTTGCCAGCACCATTACAAGAAGGGAAAGGCAAAATGATTATGTCAGCATGATTCAAGCAGCCTGCTTGGCACCCTGTACTGAAATATTATGGCCTACCAGCGCTATTCCAAATCTCAAGTCACGGTTTTTCATCACACTTTTCTACTCATCTTTCTGCACGACTTTAATTTTGCACAAAGCTTCTTTCCCCCAGAAAGGCATCTAAACATTGCAGTCCAGCTTTCCACCCCACTTACTATTAGATGCATGTAAGAGAAGATCCTGGAAGCTAATTTGTTGATCGATCCCATCAAGGGGTCTTTTTGTGAATGTGCACACGTCCATCAGTCCATGAACCGATTCACCACTGCAGGTGACAGATTGGGGAGCACTTGTGGCTGTCCTGTGGTCGGAGTAGGCTAGCTGGAGATGGCAGCCATCAAGGGCGTTCGTGTGCATCTGAGGCACACGCCCGTGAACACTCAGCAGAGCGTCAGACCTCACAGCACACCAGAGGGGGCAAGTTCTCAGAACAGCCTTCCTCTGAGGTTTATCGTGCAGCACCGAAGCTTCCATTCTTCACATGTTAAACACTGTCAAAGAGGAGCAGTAAAACCACACGGAGTTCCTTCTAAAGCACAAATTGCAAATACCAGGAAACATTTAGGATTGGTGAGAAATTAAGAGCCATATACGCTGCAATCATCAACTACTGCTTAAGAGTTCATGGTAACCGTTATGACACAGAATGTCAGGAATTTAGTTGGAGGAATCTGTAGAATTGATTTGTACTTGGGGATGAATTAACATTTTGCTCCAGTGATCCTGCCAGTGCATCACAGAAACCTGGTATTGGCAGAGCAGGGTGCTGCGCCACTTGCATATGCAGCCTCCCCCCCCCGAGTCGTTTCTGCCATGACTCATGTCGACATGTCGCTAACGGACAGGCGCACAGCTGCTGAGCAATGAATAATACATCCATCTCATAATTAGAGACAGCTCCCCCTCCGCTCGGCACATTTTAAAAAAAGCTGTCAGAACATCGTCATTAATGACCCTTTAAACGATGCCCATCAGGACCGTGCACTGTATCACCTGGTCCCCTCTGCTGCCTGACAGGTGTCAAATTGTGACCGAAAAGGAATCTTCGTGGGTAGAGGAGGCGGCATAAAGGGACCCAAGGAAAGCATAAGATGAGGAAAAGACTGGCCAAGGGTCTGTTGCATTACATTTAAAACCTCTCAGCATCACAGTGTCACATAATTGTGTATTCACGGATTTAGTAAAGGGTGTACAAAGTTATTATTTATTTGCTTGGGAAACACTGATGTAATGACATAAGATAACTTCATATTGTTGATTTATGCAGGTAGATCCTTTGTGACTTAAGAAGACAACAACACCATCCATCCTGGGAGTCCAGTATACAATCTGCTGTTTACTTAGCCTCTTCCCTAAAACACCACACAACATCACTACCAGTCAACAAATGGTGTACATGTTGATCCAGGTATACAGAAATTCTATACCTTGCAACTTTCCTCACCTAGCAGAGGGTGCCTTCCCATCTTTTAAACATAGCTGTGCTTCTGTCAGTGGCACTTTAGACAGAAGAACAAGCAAGTCCCACACTCTGAACAGCCTGTTCTCAATGTGTCACAGACCAGCAGTTGTTACATTTGTAACCTGTTTGAAGGTGGAATCAATTGCAATCTGGAACACAATAATGGCTTTAATGTAATCAGCAGAGTACTTATTCCAAGAATCACATAGATTCATGCAATCTGTACAATTTAGTATTTTCCTTTGTACATTCCATACTGCACATTTGTTTTATTATTGACAATGGTTTAAAGTCAATTTTGGTGAACATATTGCTGCCATCTTATCGCAGATTTTTTCAGTTTAAGACACACTAAAATGGGTTTGTGAGGAGCTACAACCGTGCTCAGCTCAATTAAACTACAACTGTATGGTTAAGCATGGTGTTAGCTTTGACCTCTGTTTGCAGCACTCTAGTTTCAGTCCAATCATTTTAACAAATATTAATGCCTTAGCGTTTTGAAAAGTGGTCTGTTTTCATTTTAATGTATGGCATGCAGTGAGTGGTTTCTCTGTTAGTGTTAGGCTCAGGAAGATGGGGCAAGAGGTGAGGCATATGGCTCATGTCCAAAACCCAAGCCTCTGCAAAGGCCGTTTAACTCATTGTTCATTCAATTAACTGAAGTTCTGCTGAGGCTAAATATGATATTCATAAGCTCAAAGTATTTTCTTCTTTTAGTGCATTTTGTTTTCTTTGAGGCGCTTCTGCAAAAGGTGTTGATTAACATTTAATAGAACTACTTCTTTGAGAACTCTCTTTTTCTTCAAATTGACTGAAAGATCACGCTTCTGGGAGGCCACACTGTCACACAGCCTTCCAAACATATTGCCATTCCCTTTTTCTTTTGTGTAATATTCTCACAGAATGAAAGGTAATTATTATTTTATTTTATTTTATTTTATTTCACTTATTTATTTTTTCGCTGGTGCTGCCTTGGAAAGGGTAGGCTTCTATGCGTCACATTTTCCTGAGCTTTAAGTGGAAAGTGACTTTCTGAACATTGACTGACACAATTTTTTTAGCATCAAAATATTTCCAAGGTTAAATTTACAGTCATCTGAGAAATTTACTTCATTCTGAGAAAACAAGCTTTCATTCAGCTCCCCGAAGCAGCCTGCTGTCTTGATATGTGTTTGGGGTCAATAAAAAGCAGTCCTTCAAGCCACACAAAGAGTTCCACTAAAGAGGGAATACAATGTGTTCTCTCTTTAGATAATGATTTATTGGGGATGAAAGTAGGGCCCACAAGCAGCTTATCGCTGTGTTTCACATCATTCAGTTGCCGTCCTCACCCTCCTACCTTGTCAACATTTATAGTAATCCAGATGATCACTCCATAAATCTTCCATTCATTTAACAAGAAAAAGCACATAATATGACTCAAAAATGTGCTATTAACTGACTGGCAAAAAGGGAACACCTTATGAAACACAGTCACCGCAATGAATCAAGGTTACACAATTTGATCTTTGCAATAGGAAGCAAAATTCAGGTTTTTGCCTTTTAGATTATAATGAACATTCCATATTTGACATCTGGAGATGATACTGCCCAAATATCTACAGCATAAAACACAAACTGACTGAGGGTTATAGGAAGATAAGTAAAGTGGGACATGGAAAAGGATGACCAAAAAATCTCCTTATAAATCCTCTCATAAATGAATCGTCAGCTTTAGAAATTAGCGCACACAACAAGATAACATCCTATGTTGCACCAAAAGAGTGTCAAAGCATTGCATGGAGTTAGAGATTTAACTACAGCATCTTGGTCTGATGCAGGACCAATATTTCTCTTTGAACTAAAATAACCAGTCGGAATAAACATTGATGAGAATGGATGTCACTACAGAAACACTTGCATTGTGAAACACCCAGTACTAGAGTGTGGTTCTTTTATAACACAGCATAAAGGTTATCATATCAGTGCAGTCATGACAGAGACTGTGTAAATATATTTTTACATAAACCTGTCTACCTGTGATTCTCCTTTACCTCTTGCGTGTGATGAGGGACCCAGATATGAACAATAATCTTTTCCTATAAACGTTACGAAGACTTTGCCTATGAATCATACACGCGTATTTCCTACGTTGCAGTCACATTAAAATGAAATTCCAAAACCAGTAAATCAGAAACAAACACCCAGAAGATTGAATGATGAGACCATAAGTCCTGAGTAGCTTTCAGCATGTCATATTCCTATTCCTTTAATATTCCACTCAAACTGGTCATCTGTTGATGGTGGCGATGGCGGCAGGGAATGCAATTAAATTCTGCTGAAGTTATAGCTCCTAGATAGACACAGTCCTTGAGGGAAGCACACTAAATCAGGGGGAGATGGTGCCGAGTGTCAAGGTTTACTGCATTGTCTCCAATGCCTCCTCATCTCCACCAGATAAACACAGCCCCTGTGTTATCGACAGAGCTGAAAGCAAACAATAGCCTAATGCTAAACCTGGGTTTCCTCATAGCACGGGAAAATTGAGGAGATGAGTTTGGACTTACATACTTATAATGTGTGTGACATGTTCTGTTCCTTGTTTTCCCTCATTTTGCTGGATTACTGGGGTGATTGAAATACCTTGTGCAATGTTATAATGGCATATTATTCAATCCCACAACTCTTAAGCACAAAGCACCGCACCATATGATGTACCTGTTGTTCTCATCTCCACGGAAGTGTTCTGTCACTAACATAATGGTTCCAGATAATGGCTCCAAAGCATAATCAGCACAAAAGAGACAACCACAATTAAGGCTGGTGTAATACTGAGAAACACACCTGGTGGGTTAGTTTCCTCCCCGTCCTTGTATGAATAGGTAAAGTGCACCATTTTTCATTCTTGGGTTTATGCTTTATAATAGCTCAGCCAACAGCAGTCTCATCCCTGGAAACCTAGAAAAGGAGCATAATCATGTCCTCCCTGATTTCAACTACAGAACTACAAAGAAAAATAAAAAAACATGTATCCTGTCCCGGGCAAAAGGATAGTGAGGTTAAATGTTGTGCTACACACTCCTGATATTCTTTTTGAGGGTATTTGAATCAGTCATCTGTCAGATGTTACATTGTGTGACTGTTTGTGCTACCAGGAGAGGCTGTGACCTGTGCTGGTATTTCGTGTTTGCACTTAGAAAGAAGGGTTGCAATGCTAAGGCTTATGCCAACATGAAGTTCACCACATTCATGTCCTCACAACACTGGCCCTGGTGGTGGCAGCCCAGCTACAGAACATTTCCAGTTTCCAGCAGCACAGACATGATCTATGTGTTCAAAGCAAATGCCTTGCAGACTGAGCAGCTCCAGACTAACTATTGTATTCTTATGAGAAAGGAAAGCACAATATCATGTATATATGATATTGGAGATGATATTGCATATAGTATACCATACTGTATGTATACAGTGATATTGTATATATGATGCATATCTATATGCATTTATATCTATATATGATGTATATATGAGTGAATATTTTCACTCAAGACCCCCAGCAGGAAGATGGCCTTCTGATGGTGTCCATGGAACACTAAAGAAGAACAGTTTCTAGCTCTTTCCGGTCTGTCTCCTCGCTGGTGAGTGGGCGCTATTTTTCCCAGAGCCAGAAGGAAGGGACATCGTGCACAACAACCCCTTCTGGCTCGTTCACCAGACACCCCTCTTTCAATAACTCATTGAGGGCAACTCTTTAAATGATTCAAGGCCAGCACCCAGCATTCCACATACTCCTACTGAAAACATAGACCTACTGAGTCCTTTCAATGCTGTACCTCAGTAACCCAGTCCTCTATGCTATTCAAGCTTTATACAGCACTTCATCATATACTTCCTTCTGTTTAAATCTATGTGCAGATTAAGGTTTGATGCCTTAACAGTTATGTGATTGCAAAATTGATTTCTCAGACTGATGTTCTTTGGTATGGATGTTTCACATGAAAGCCCCCTGAACTGTTACCCACTGTATTAAACGCCAGTCATTGGTCTCCCATATGTCCCTAATATGCACTGCAATGTCTAACAGTTGTTATAGACAAGAATAGAAAATGTCTGATGTAGAGCACTGTTTAATGGCAAATTGTACGGGAATTTATTTATTAATTACTGATTAATAAACTTGACGTTTTTACCCTTTTCAATGATTGCAATTAGCTGACATACTCTTCAAGGAACATTACACACACTAAAGTACACTGAAAACTAATCACAAAGCACAAGTAAAAAAAATCCTTAGGGCCCTTATTATTTCTGAGTTAACCTCAGCTGTACTAAAAGTTCAGTGTAGTGAGCTATTACCCAAGACAAACAATGCTTTTCTGAAATTAACCTTTATGATTTCATTCATCATATTAATTTATCTTTTTTTTCCCAGAGTACATCATTACTCTACATTGTCTGTACTGACTCCAAATCAAGAGTTTATAGTCTTGTATTTTGAAATTTCTTCCCCAAATACACAATGACCACATCAACAGTCTCTCCTCCTGTCTGTACTCACTGTACCTGCGCAAGTGCACAATAAGGTCAAAGACACAGTCATCATTCTCCATTAGTTTCAAAGCATTGTCAATACCCTAATGAGAAGCTAATGCCCGAGGCAAACTGTCTTCACTCTCCTCTGTTCCTGTAATGTCTCCGACAGGAGGCCAAGGGGTAGGCACAATTAGAAACATCTCAGGAGGTGTTTCAAAGTGGCAGTAGCTGACAACGTCTGCGCTTTAATAACCCTTCAGACTGCACATTTACAAGTCAGTGTTTTCACAAGAAATGCTAGAATATGCATGAGATACTGACGGACGCCATACTGTATTCGATAAGCCAAAACATTTCAACAATGTATTTCTGCTCTCTGAAAAATTGCTGGCCATGAGCTTTGTCTGTTACATTGGCATCAAACTCAGAACTATTAGACTAAGGTCCTAAAAATGCAATCATGCATCTAGATTTGCAAGTAAAATGTGAAGCAGTCCACTACGAATGCAAGTGAAACCATCTGAAAGACAGTAAGATATCAGAAAGTAATTGGAGGGTCACACTGTCACTGGGGAAGTTCATCACGCTCAGATCTCCACATGATCTCCCTTTCTTGAAATCCTACCTCTTTGCACAACATATATTTTCTATAAAAAGTTTATATATTTATCATCATCATCATCAGCACATTTATTTGTTATTTTTCATCTGGAGGAGAAACAGAAGATGTCTGCCCTCGTGCACCACACAGGAAGAGGGTGACAGTCAGCAGCACCCTGGCTCCGACAGGCTCTGCAGTGCACGGGGGGATTATGAGCCGCTGTGCTCGGGGGGGATGAGGAGGAGGAGGAAGAGAGTAGCTGAGTAATCCATTACTGCACCGAAAGGCCCGGACTCTGTTCTCTCTCTCTCCCTCTCACTTTATCAGAGCTGCAGTGTCGTCTAAACCACAGAAACCTCCCTGCATACACAGCCTCTGCATTCACATACTAATGAGTCACTCCCTCTCATGCACTAAAAATCAGGGAAGGAACCTCTCTAGACTCTGCTAGGCTGAGAAACCGAGTGGAGGAAAACACTCCCCCAGACAATTGCCACTTTTTTTTTTTTTTTTTTTTTGGGGGTGGATTTTATACATAAAATGAATCCTAGTTTCAAAAGGTGGTACAAGAATACTTTTGGCTGGCTGCCTGAAAGATTTACAAAAGAATGCGTGGAACTAAAAGTGAGAGTTTTCTGATAAAAAATGAAGCGTCAAACAGCAGACAGATAAGACCGATGCTGTACAGTCTGTAGTTTGATTGTGTCAGAGTGAGCTGCTCTGGAGGGGAGAAAAAGGCAGAGAGATTGATGTTATTGCCAGCAGGCTCAAAGGCAGGTGCAGTAGTTTTAAATTAATCCAAGAGCTTTCATTGGCATGTTTTCCAGGACGGCTCTCTGAGACTCTTTGGCAGGCTTAGGAGGTTGCAATAGTTAATGGTCTGATTGATCCACATTTCCCACTTGAGCACTGAATACACAGCGCCTGCACCTCTGACTGAAGGGCACTGAAGAAAATGGGTCTGTGCAGCAGAACTGTTCTTGGAACAGGGCTTAATGGGTTAACAAATGCTCATACATCATTGTCCTCCACTCAGTTTATAAGCAGCATACGTTTGTCTTCATCATCGATGATGTTGACCACTGAGGGTCAGAATGAAAAAGCCAAACTTTCACCAGTAGGAAAGATGCCTGAAATTTAGGTCCCTTTATGAAGAGTAACCTAAAAGGGTAGCTTGAGTATGTTTCCATGAACATGAAACATGCTTCCGCATGTCATGAAAAAAGAATGGTTTGCTTATTCTACAGCCTTATATATTCAACAACCTCTCATACATAAGCACCCACAAATACCACAGTAAATCCATTGTCTCTGCATCTTCAGGTAAAGCGACATCTTACAGTTAAGAAAGTGTAATACTGTGGGCCATCTGTAGCATGCCAGAAAAAGGCCTGCTCTCCCACAGGGCATCGAGCGCACAGGCAAGGGGAGGTATTGCTGTTGCCAGGGAGACTTGCGATGAGACTCCCATGACATTTTTTTTCCCCTTTTTTTTCTGAACCCAGTTCTTTTCTGGCATCTGTGATGTTTTGTTAGCACGTGCCGGGTAACTATTTCAGTCCCGGCTCCGGTGGAGAGTACACAGGGCAGGCCTGCGTCTTTGTTCCCTCTCAAATACAGCAGCTGACTGTGCCCACACCAGCTGAGAGCGGACAGGCGGACTCGGATTAGCAGGTAAAACCTTCTCCCATGCCCCCGCTTCCTGTTGGACAGAGGCGGGCATCACACACACTGCGTCTTCTGCAGAGAGAGGCCGCCTGCCGTCCCACAGTGTCTGTGGGAGGGAGGGGATGCTTTCATATCGAGCCAAACAGCCCCAGAGACTGAACGGGAGCGGTGGCACAGTGGGCTTAAGACACCAACGTCAGAGGCTCAGAGTGGACTGAAGCTAGAGATCGCCCAGACTGCCCCTGATTCGGAACAGAGTGCGAGGCATCAAAAGCCTGACGTGACATGTGCAGCCTTCTGAAAACATCCGTGGCATTTGTAGAGCAGGCATGGCTTTTTGCGCAAATCCATATGCACGAAAATGCATAACCATTCCAAATAGCCTTTTTGAGTACATGCCACTCTGCTTGAGGTTTTTGACTCCATGACAACACAACATGAAACAGCTATAGCAGATGTATTGTAACATAAAATAAAATATGGAATAACATGGCATATCACTGGGATTTGTTTGTAAAGTTGCTTTAAAATGTTAAAATGTTTTGTGAGGTTCCACATGACTCAGAAGGCTGTGTCTTAAAAGGCTGAATGGATTTCAAAAGACTGTGTATGCACAGTCTGCTTGGTCATTTCAAAAAGCCTGCTTGGCCATTTCAAAAAGCTAAGCCTGCTTTCAAAATGCCGCACCTGTGCAAGAAACTTTTCTGTGTCGCCTTTTAGCGAAGCACTAAAGATGAAAAGGAGAGAAATCACACATGTGTTGTTGTATTCTTTGCCAGTCTGTCCCAAGCTGTTCTATTATTTTATGAATATTCGGAAGCAATTAATCCAAAGTGTGGCAACTGTGAATGTTAGCATTTGGGAATTACTGTGTTCAGAGAAGCAAGCATTGATTCAGCAATTGTCAATGAAATGCTTTGCTGATACGTTAGATTTATCTGGGTAAACATGGTGTTCTCAATGCTCGATGTATTTTAATATTGCATGAAACAGTGTCAATAAATGTGTATTTGTTTAGGAAAACCCTAATAATCACACAGCATCAATTTATGTGAGTTCTTCCAGCGCAGAGAACAAAGCCAGTACAAGACGAATCGCCATTAAGCAGGATGTTGGGTCTTTGGATATTACTGCCAGTGCTTGTGGATGAAATCCCACCTTCTGATTCCCCCAATTTCATTTCTCATTTCCTGGTTTACGGCCCCTCATGTCAGTGATCTGTGGGAACAATAAAACACAGACAGTCACCATCAGCTCTTTATACATCCAGGCCGAGCTGCAAAATCCAATTTTAATTTTCAAAATCTCCAGGCCCTCAGATCATATATCTGGTGCTGACTCTCTTTAAACTCAAGGTATAAAGCTGAGTCAGCAATTCTCAGTTATTTCTCACAGTGTTGTCTGTGCCACAGGCCATATAAAAAATGCCTGCAAGCAGTGAAAGTGACAGGGTGTAACTACACCAGGCAAACTTTCAATGATCAAACACAGGTACTCAGGTCAGGGAGGAAAGTTTCATTTCCAAGTGGCCTGACAAATACTCTTTTCTGAATGAATTAACAAATTATATCTAAATCTATACTGTCTACATGCTCGATGGTAACACATACATCCAGTACAAGGATGATAATGAGGCATTCCAGTTCCATTTCTCCTTGAAGCAGCAGCTGAATCCCATGATTACCTGGCTTTGGTGAATAAGTTCTGACTGATGTCTCTTATTAGCATATGGCATGTAGCATTTTAGCTCAGAATAACATTGTGGCCCTTCACATTTATTCTGCATTGAGACTTTAATAAACATACTGCACATTATCTGAAATGGTTGAGATAATAGATTAAAGCATAAGCAGGTACATTGTAATAAACAGAAGTTCATGTTAAAATAATACATTTCTTCACAATAAGAGCCTTTTATGTGGCTGTCACTTTTTGTCATACATTTTGTCTCTAATTTCAAGGTTTTTTTATTCTCATAAATATTTTCTCAGTAAATTAAAGCCAAATGCATTACATCAGAGAAAAATGGAATGGCATAAAAAAAAAGACCTGTTCATAACATTAAAAGTACTGAAAAAGGTTACTTCTGCAACAAATACAACAACGCATGCAAGGGATGATCATTTATGAATAAATGTAAACATTGTGAGTATTGTCATGAATTCCAACATTCACAGCATTCCGTATCGGCCAACTGGCATCTGTCCCCGTAAACTTTACAGGAAGTCCCTGAACATCATGTTCTGTCCTTAAATGTGTCAATCAAAAATGCATCACGTAGGGCAGGGCAACAAAAGCAGATAAGATTTTGATTCACAGGGAAAGGCAAAAGATTTTGACATTTTTGTGACATTCACTTCCTACAAAAAATTGCTTTTTCCACTTGATTTAACATATTCTTTCACAGTGTGACAGCATAAGACTCAGAAGGGGAAAACATACTTTTAAAGCACTAAGATGAGCAATGGACCAGTGAATTAACACTGGCTACCTCATAGCTTTATCATTAAAATTACTTATGTGCTGTTTGTTTATACACGTACATGCATATAAACACATACAACATCAAAGATGGGGTATGCCATTCCACAAATGGGTACAGGCTAGAATGTCCAGTGTTGCAAAGTATGTTTCATGTGAAATGTGAGGTGTGAATTCCAGATGCAGCAGTTCACTCCTCATCGTAACCCATACTGCCTTCCCTCCAGCCCTTAAAAGGGACAGCAATATTCTGCTAAAACCAACATGCAGAGAGGGTTCAGAGGGAGGGGAGCACGCACATCAAAGCCACAACAACGTGAGGTGACTGGAATACAGACTGGGAAAGAAAAAAGCAAGGATGCCAGAGTTGAAAAAAATCCACATACACTGGATTCTGATTTGACAAAGGAAGGAATAAATGTCAGTCTAATGCAACGGATCACATAGTGTAGGAGGCGACTACCAGAATTTTCTGTAAAACCATGTGTTACATAGAGTGCGTTGTACTTTGCTTTTATATTAGCTGCATTTTTTCAGTCTTAAACAACATCACTTGGTCATCTTCGTAACAGCCAAACTTGACATGAAATAAATTTCTCATCTCAAGCCTAATATTAAATCACTTTAAACAAAACTATGTAAGTATGGTTAAGTGTTCTATAAGTAAATGAACTGATGGATACTCAGTTCATTAAATTCCCCCACATCAGTTTTGCTAAATTACCTGTTGAGTGAGAACAGGCACCTGTGTCCTGAGTAGGAGCTATTGTGAGGTAGTGCAGTGCTCTAGTGACCCTCTCTTTAAATGCATGTGTTTATTATGAAAAGAGGAATGCTTACAGTTGTTTGTATTGCCAGCTTATCATATGTTTGCCATGCTATTTTAGCAGCATGCACTATATCAATGTGAAATGTTTCACATTTAAAGACATTGTCCTAAAATGTGTCTGAATATGAAGATCATGGTGCCTGCCACTTAAGGAAATGGTTTGGTGCCCAACAATGTCTTAGGAATGAGTGGCTCAAACTGAGCAAAAGAGCTGGATATATGTCTGTTAAAGTTAATTTGTATTGTTTTGTATTGTTATCCTTTTTTTATTTTATTTTGGTGAACTTGTTTGAGTTTCCCTGCAGTTAGTTTTCTGCTAAGTTTGCCTTTGCAGGAGCAGATGAGGTCCAGGGAGGGTAAAACCATGCAATGGTTCCAGAAGCAGAAGGCTCATTTCAACTTGTGAAGGATCGTATGCGGTAACATGCAGTTAAGGCAGAGTTACAGTTGTGTTTGCCTCATGCAGTGTTAAACCAAGCAGCATACATCTGTTCCATATTTGGTCATTGCTTTGGTTGCTCTTGTCATGTATTCGTTCCTCTCTTTATTTGCATAATTTATTTATTTGGGGGGTGTATTTCAATGGCTTATTCCTCATATAAATAGATAGTTGAAAATGTTATCAGCACATCCTTAAGACCCTTTCAGTTCTTGCTTCAGAACAGTATATGAGTGTACTGCTAAGGTCATGTTCCAGAATTTTTGAGCCTTTTCCAGAAAGGGGTTAATTGATGCTTATTTTGTGTATTTTTGTGTTTGTAGCTCCCAAGACCTCCTGTAAGACCTCTTAGCTATTTTTGCAATGGAAACAAAGACTCCCAATTATGTTCCCCAGTGAATGAATTCTGCTGTAGTTTTCCACTACATCTCCAATGAAGTCACTGTTTTCTGAATTGCAGCTCAGAATAAGATCACACTACTTTGATGTATAATGAATACTTCCAAAAACTATAAATAATTTCTTTCATGATTTAAAAAAGTGCAAGAAGGGTTTTACAATCTCAAAGTAAAGAGAGTCCAGGAGGGCCATTCAAACAGTACACAGCAAGAAATATAGACTGTTGGCTGGTACACAAAGCTGAATTATGATGAAAGAGCTGTTGGGCATCAGCGTGGTTTCCCATCTAAAGAAATGTGATCAAATTAAACAAGTTCCAGAAGAGCAACCTTAGATTCCAAAGTGAAGTGAATTATGAGACTTTTTTGTGATATGCACTGTAGGCCTCAAAGCTGTAAAAGAACAGTGGCAACATGGGATCTCATGTCAATGTCTCCTATGGCAGACTCATCCTTTAATTCAGGCACACCACATTTTGACTTTTTGTCCAGCTGTGCTATTTGTTTTTTTTTAGTGTTATACAATCAAATATGATGTTATTACCACAAAAATGGTGATTTTGTTTTTCAGTTTGCAATAATGTAAGTTGTTCTTATAAGATAGAACAAGTCCATTTCCAGATCAAATGCTGACATGCTTACTTAGCTGCTGCAGAGCAGTAAGGGTATTCAAATCATTTTGGGCCAGGTTGAGCTACACAAAAAATGGAGCTGTTCCCTACAGGAGATAGTTTCTTGCCATCTCTAAGATATTCCAGAGGGGTCTCCACCACCTTCACCCCATTGAATTGATAAATACGAATGAAGATGGCTACCACCGTCAGCATTACATTATATTACATTACATTACATTCATTTAGCTGATGCTCTTATCTAGAGCAAGTTCCAGCACAATAGTAAATGTGTATCCATTCAAGTTAAATCAGCAACAGTGTCAGACCAAGCTAACAACACTCCCACACCAGTGAGTGTGCATAACACCATTTAAGTCCTACCCTAAGTTAACTTGTGCAACCTGACTAGACAAAAGAAGCCAAGTATACTACCATTCATCAGTCACTAGATCACAGAATCCAAAACACAATACTATATGTAAAATACAGTGCAAGTACTACAAGTTGCAGGTGTTAGGGGGCAGGTATTAAAGTGGAACCAAGATGAAGTCTGAAGAGGTGAGTCTTCAGTCTGCGTTGGAAGATGGCTAGTGATTCCACTGTCCTGACCCCCATGGGGAACTCATTCCACCACTGAGGGACCGGACAGGGATTCCAAACAGTCATCATGTTTGAGAGGAGCAATCCTGTCGGGACGGGACAGTCAGTTGCCCCATGGTTGCAGAGTGTAGTGATCTTTGTAGAACATAGGGTTTGAAGAGCGAACATAGCTATGAGGGGGCTGTCCCATTTACTGTCCTGTATGCAAGCACCAAGGTTTTGAACTTGATGCGAGCCATAACAGGAAGCCAGTGAAGCGAGGTGAGAAGTGGAGTAACTTGGCTACGTTTATGGAAATTGCCCGGCTCTGTTTCACCTCCATGGTGTTTAAGAGGTGTTTGCCCTGGATGGAGACAAAGGCAAAATATATTCACATGCCTTCACATTCAACACAAAACAGTCACAGACACAAAATTGTGTTTAAAATGAAACTCTTCCTCAGTGACATTTTGCTGCAATGTCCCTCAGATTTTTGGAAAGGCTTTTTAAAAAGTTGGAGATGCTGTGCACTGGACATACGCATTTAAAAGTGTTTCTGCCTAAGCACTGTGGTGCAATGAGTTGCTCAGTAGGAAAACGTGGAAACAAGGAAAAAAAATGAAAAAAAAATTTTTGTTTGAATGTATTACTCAAAGATAAGCACAATTTGTTCAATTGAAAAGCAGCCAATTTGCTTGGTTTACAGAGTAAAACTGGCCATTTTATGTAATTAATTGTTTAACACTATAAACTATGCCAGGACATGAAAGTTGTTCTCTTTCTTTGAAACCGATATTTCTTCTTTTCCCAACACCCACTTAACACCTGTCGTGTATAATGTAAAGTTTTTTTTCACAGTGTCAACAAACTGCCAGACTTTTTCGTCACCATCTTCTACAATAAATACACAGGAGATGACTGAAACAAAAGTAAGCAGAGGCAGATAAAAATAGTGCAGTCAGCCACAGTGTGTGCTACACCAGCAGCAACTGAATGACATATTTTACATTTCATATCATCACATGTGGCAATTTTAAATTAAACACTGTTTTACAGAAAAAAAGCCATACTAATTTTAGAGAAAACACTAATATCTCATGCACATAAATAAACCAATGAAGTACACCTTAGGAGAAAGACAACATCATTGGACATGCTGACAAAAGTAATGTTTAAAATTAATTGAATGAATTTAATGAAGTTAAAATTCATTTTTAATTCAGCATTATCAATGAGTTTTTTTTCTCTGTATTAACTCATTTTCATTATTAAAAATTGATACTTTTAAAAATATGACTCAATCAGTGGTCAATTTGGCTTTGCAGGACGAAACCCAGATACCTTCAGTCTCCCACTTCAAGCCTCTAAGGCATTTTGGCACTAAGATAATTTCTCTTTTCAGTAAACCAAAATTCCTTTCATTCAGCATATCTGTATATGTTTTATTAATATTTAGTTCAGTTGTCTTCTGTATCAAATACCTAAGTAATGTTCGTACCTTTGAAAGCATGGTTGTGTTTATCTGTTCCCTTGTTAATTAACCTGGGACTTTAATTTTTTTATTTTGTTTAATTTTATTTTTGTTTTATTTCTCTAACAGGTACTTTAAAAGTATTAAATGATGCAACTCAATCCACCTATGCTCTGTATATGAAGCATGACTTTCCATTCCAACTGTGAAAGAGTGTTTCTGATATTATAGCCAGTTTAGCACTGTGAGTAAATAATCTTTGATAAACTCATTTTCAACGCTTAATATTCACGTTTTAATATTTTAATATTTTAATATTCACGTGTCAATTCCTAGTCTGTTGGTTCAAAAGAGTTAATAGTACGTGAACTGCATTCCTCCTGACTCTGCCCTACCCATTACATAGACATCGTTTAACATGCCCCCTCTTCTTAATTCTCAGTCACTGTGCTAATGCAAGTCCTTAAAGTTATAGTACGGATTGTATCAGAACAGTGAATACAATGAAATCCTAATTTATGATATTTGAATAGCATGCGACTTAAAAGTAATACTAGTAGCTGTAATCTTCATCATCATCATCAAAAGTAAAAAGTAACTAGATTTAAAACGAGGAGCAATAATTGTGCAGTCTGACTGGAACTGACCATGGTTCTGAAGCTTTTGCAAATTAGCATCACAGTGGGCCACAACTGACAATGTTGAAGTATGAACATTAACATTTGAAAATAGAGCGAACGCAATACGAGGAAAAGACAATTGTGATTGAACAGACACAGAAAAAAATAATAGTAAAATCATTTTTGACGTCTTGAAACTGGATCATTTCAATACAGTACAATTCATTCGCACTAATAATCCAATAATTCTGTGGTTCCCTTTCGAATTTTCCAGCGGCAGTCGATTCACCTGGCTGCAGTTCTCTCGCTCTCTCTGGTCCTCGCATTGGGCAGTGTCCCGCGATGCCACTGTTTGATTGGCTGCCATTAAAAGACTTGTTTTCTGTTGTATTCCTGGAGTTGGCATTGCATTGGACGTTTCGCAATTATGTGAAATGCTATTGGTTGCGTGATCTCCGCATAAAACGAACGATTGGTTAATTGCGTAAGGCACATACTACCCCGTTTTCAAGTGCTTTGAGATAAATATGCGAGCGTGAATTCTTTTGGTCTGTGCAGTGCGTGATGCCGAACGGAGGGAGACGCGCTGCAGCACGGACGACGTTTTAGGACATTTTATGTGAAACAATTGACTCCCTCTAAATTTACAACACTTAACGCGATATGAAGGAAATGTCGGAGGAAGTGTTTGATTGCCTTGGTGTTCGAAAATATTTCAAGATGCTATAATTGTTTCATATATAGCTTGCGGTGCTGTAGGACTTGTTTCACTGGTTTTATCGCAGGATCACCTTCCTGTGAATCCCGCTCCGTGGATTACAGGACTCTGGACTGAGAAACTGTCGTTTTGCAAATAGTATGGACTTTTATCAACTGAGCGCCAAGGCATGGATGTTTTACGGAAATCGATTTGCGTAACGTTATATTTTTGTTCGATAAAAAACACAACCGAATATATTGATTGGTGCTCCTCGCGCATCACAACCAACGAGGACGACGATTGTCAAATTGGGTAGCTGCAAAAGGAGAAGTAACATTTTGTTCGCTTGAAGTATAATTGCTTTTCTCAATATTAAAAAAAATCGCTTAAACTTAAATTGTGTGCAAACGTAAACCTTCTCTTGGAACTTTAGCACGTTTATTTGGCAGGAGCGGATCAAAAGATGACCCGGTGTTGCTCCGATTTAAAGAAAAAACTTTGATTATCCACCAAAATACTATATGGTAGGGACCTCTTGAGACTCTGTAAAACATGCAATGATAATCAGAATGGAGTCTGAAAATATCGTAGAATTGGACAGTGTTTCCGAGTTAGTTGAACTAATGGCATGAAAATCACCTTCCCGTTATCATGGATGATAAATCCAATAAGCTGATCTTGGTTCCAATTTTAGCTATTCTTTTTGTGATGATAGGTTATCAATATATTTGCCCACCTGGCAGTAACTCGTGTCACTTCAGGACTGGGGATTCAAGGGGGATTAATCCACCGCCGGCGCAGTTACAGCCAAGCGAGGACCTGTATCGAGACCCGGAGCTGGAAGATGACTCCCCTCCTAAACTGTCATCTAAGTTTAACTTCAGCGAAAGAGACCTCAGACGGCACGTGGATTTCAACATCAGAGGAAACGACGTGATCGTGTTTCTGCACATTCAGAAGACAGGGGGGACCACTTTTGGAAGACACTTAGTGAGGAATATTCGCTTGGAGCAGCCCTGCGACTGCCAGCCCGGGCAGAAGAAATGCACCTGCCACCGGCCGGGTAAAGCGGAGTCTTGGCTCTTCTCGAGATTCTCGACCGGCTGGAGCTGCGGTTTGCACGCCGACTGGACCGAGCTCACCAACTGCGTTCCGGCCATCATGGACAAGAGGGAAGCCCAGAAGAACCGAAGGTAAATATTTTGCGTCATTTTCCAGTGTGCCCATAATTTTGCTAAGTTCGAGTGCGTGCCACGTACAGTGCAACTGCGGTTGCGTTCTGACGCAAAACATGACTTCATTCATTTTTAGGATTTTAATTCAGAAAGAGCGGGCCTTCATTTTGTAGATAGACCTACGTACTAATTAGCCATAAACGATGTCAGTTTCAAATTAGGTGTATGTGATAAAGCGTGCATTGTCAGTGATAGAAATGTTTAAGAGAATCATCGAGCTTTCTCAAATTTGACGACCTTATTGTGGCGAATTGCTGAAGGTATTCAAGGACAGCAGTCGCAAAATAACTTTTATACCGGGAGGGTGGTAAAATGATGGCTGGATTGTGATATATTTGTGAAAGATTTTTTTGCTCATGAGACAAGGGAAAGCCTGTAACTTTGCCTGAATCTTATGGAAAATATGTCAAAATCAGTTACACTGAAGTCCAAACATATAAGTAAATAAAACGAATACTATATTCGAACGGATTGGACGAAGTCTTCTTTTATGCAGTGCACGTTTCTTCTTTTCGTATGTTGCATGAGTTGGACACTTCATGCGGTTTGATTGCCAGTGTGGTCTGCTGTACTGTAGCGACCTGCAACAGACAGTCTCCTGTATCGGTGCCAGTGATATGCGTGGCTCCCTGTCCATAAAATCTTCAAAGATAAGAGACTTGCTGTATTCCATTTTAACAGTCTGTAAAGAGTCTAACAAGACTTATACTGAGAAGAATCTTATCTTGTTTTGAAGCAAAATTATTTTGTTTTAGATAGATACTTGGTGAAAGGTGCAGTAATGGACCAGTTGTTCATTGATGATGGATGCTACATAGGCTATATAGTTATAAAGAACATGCTGTTGCAAATTTAACTCAAACTGAATTCCACCTACTCTCTGGGATAAATCTGAAATGTCTGGTTTCAGGTGTCGCGTGAGGAGTTAGTTTATATAGAATGACATAACGGGGCAGTTAATGCATACCAAAACATGAGGAATGCTGTCCTTTTTGTTCCACATTAAGGATGAATCATTGATAATATTTTTTTTTTCAATTATATATATATATATATATATTATATGAAAAAATATTATCACATATGTGCTGAATATTGTAAACTATTCATTAAAGATTTTTTATCAAATAATTTATTGTATTTACTGTTAACATGGTTGCCATGTCAACAAAATTGCACAATTTACTGCACCAAAAATAACTTACTTGCCTTTTTAGAAATTGAAAGATGTGCCCCTGATGTTTAAATGTCTTCAGTAAAATTTGTTCCTGATCTGTGACTGTCTTGACCACACCAAAATCAAACGAGTATAAGGCCTCGCAGGGCCTCCAGATACCTAAACCCAGAAAGTCTTGGTGATGTTATTGACTCTAAGTGTCTCTTTTTTAGCAAGTGCTAGTGCTATGAGTTGTGCATTTCCAGGGTATGCATCTCACAACCATGTCCTTTTGAGAAAACCAAATCATGATACAAGTAAAGGGAATTCATTCATGTGCAGAGTAATGTTGAGCATCTGCTGTGTAAACATGCTGGAGTTGATTCACCTGCTTGGCTGCCAAGGCAAGGCTAAGTCATTTCCTTCCCCTGGATTAATGTTCACTTTCTGACAGGTTAATCTGTCCTAGGCTCAGCTTCACAGAGCACCGTGTAAATAAAAATGGCAAGTCATTTATGTGTTCCTCTTCATTAATGTTTGCAGTTATATGATGATTATAAAAAGTGATGAAATGGATTGATTCGTCTCTGATTCTTGATATTGCCAACACAGTAACTATGTTTATGTAGTACTGGGCACATGTGCCAAAATATGCACAAGCGCTCTGAATAGATTATTATCTTGTTGTCAAACTGTTATTTCTGGGAAGATAAAACTACAAAAACATAACAAATCACCTCAAGAACAGAGTAACAGCGCACTCTATTATTCAGGCTACAGGCTACATCTTCATAAAGATTTAGATATCAGGAAGTGTTCGTAATTAATTTTTTTGTTGCATCCACATTTTTTCCAGCCGCAGTCCAAGAACTTTTCAGGACAGAATTTAATCAAACCTAAAAGCAGGCATGAATAATTACCGTATTCAGACGGCTAAAAATGTGCAGGGATGATTGATTATATTTCCGGCCCTTTATTCCTGAAGAAAGGGCATCTATCTCTGTCCTGTCAGAGTTTTAAAGGTGTGGGCAGCGTGCAGGAGCCTATACTCTCTCTTGCACTGACTCCCTCACTGTGACGTGTGGTAAGGATTACTGATCCGAGACCTGCCTTTAAGTGCAGAGTCCCCGTCTGCCAACCGCGTCGAGCCAGCCTCAGACAGCTCATTTAATTCCCAACTGCTGTGACAACACTATGCAACCGCTGCACCAGCATATTCACCTTGTCGTGCTGTTCGACAGGATAGCAGCTGGATAGCGCTATCAGTGTGATAGCGCAATTACAGAGGTGTGTTTGTAGTGTTATTTAGCAGGGGTTATATGAAGGCATGGGTAATAGATGGACAATGGTGCCAGCTTTGGAGTGGCACTAAAGGGATGGTTCTCATCCCTGAGAGGCCTGACAGAGGGCCTTGTGGTGGCAGAATCTGGGCCTGCTATAAGATAGTGTCATGCAGGAGATGGGTGCATAAGAAGCGGTGAAATGGGACTGGAAATTTATAGCATGAATGTGTTCACAGAAAGTGTATTGGTCTACATTTTTAAACAAGCTGACCTACATTATTTTTTTTGTCGAGGCTGCGGGAATGTCTAACTGTGTAGCTGAAGTACTCGTCATCTTCATACACAAAGGATGCCTGGAATGAAGACATCTTCTCTGCACTCTTCAGCATTAACTGGTACAATGAAGTCATGACAGTGGACAAACGGAGACTGGATTCAGTAAAGAGAGTTTCACTTTCCCTCTCACAGAATGAACTTGCAGGGTTCTTAGTTTTTCTCCTGAGTTGTGGAGAAGATCCTGTTTGTTGAATTAACTCTGCTAAATGAAGCCATCCTGTATGACAAGTCTTTGGGAGAGTATTGTTTAAATGTGAATCTTGATGCTCTTAGGTCTTATCTCCTTACAGGAAAAAGGGAGTGTTTGGTTGAGGGGTTCAAATGGGAAATTATAAATTAAATCTTAGCAGTGGAAACAAGTAATGGGCACTCACCCTTGAGGATTCAGCTATTCAAAAATGTTTCAACAAAACACACTCTAAAAATGTATGTAATTTTTATTTAATTTTCCTTAGTCTGGAAATAACAGCACCAGGCCAAAAATACCAGTACATTATGAAGTAAAAGTACCTACTTTATTTTTGGAGTGTCTTCTGTTCACATATTTTAAATTGCCAGCATGATGGCAGGCTTTCTCCTGTTCTACCAGGCTGGATGGATGGACAATTTAAATATACTCTATTCATAAATGTGTTTTGTTTTAATGATTTTATTTCCATTTCATTTGGTGTGTGCAGACAGGATGTAGCACTAAGGAGGGAAGCAGGGATGTAATTTAATTGTGCAGTCATTCACATTTTTTAATTGCTGTTGAATAAAAATGCCTAATCTGTCATCGCCCAGTAAAGTCAATTATTCCAACAAAGTGCCTAATTGCTTTGTCATCATTCTGTGCTCCTATTCTAAGTGAAGGGAGATACTCCAGCCACACTGTTTAGATGACTCATGTGTTACCTGGAGCAGACAGATTTTGGCAGTTCTGCATTGACAGTCAAGATTTTTTTCCCCATACAGTAGGACTGCATAAGCTCTCTGGAAATGGGTTTCCATATAATGAATACTTCCAGGCACTAACAGCATTAATTCAGCTTTGGCATTGCACAAGAAGCACAACGCTGTTGTGTTCAAACGGCATATGGTATGAAATGTATCCAACGAGACATGCCGTCACTCAGATTTGGTCCTCTATGTCAGCAAGAACTTTTCCTGAGCGGGACAAATGATCAGCGTTGGAAATTAAAATACGGAGAACATTCGGCAGTGCATTTTAAAAGCTGAAAATTCACTCTGCACCAAGCCCACTCACCACTTTCAGAGGAGCCTGCTAATCTCCGATACTGGAGCTGCAGTGTATACAGAAGAGAAATTCCCCCCCCACCTGCTTTGAGGAAGAAAAATACCAGGCACAAAGCGCCATGAATAGCTAGGCACAAGCGCATGATTTATTTCTGCGGTGCCAAGTGTTTCTGTTATTCAGGGAAGTGCCTGGTAGATGTGACAGCAGCTTCACATTTCACATCTGCTTCATCAGTTTTCTACTTCATCCTCGGCTCCTTCCTTTTCACGGGCCTCAAATAGCTGTTCTAGGTGCGTATTTACGGCAGGAAGATAATTCAGCTCTTTTCGCAGGGTCAGCTTTTGGTTTACAAATAAACTGTGAGGTATAATGAATCAGGATCTTTGCTTACAAACAAAGGGTGGCAAAGGTACTTAACCTAAATTGCCTCTGTAGATATATAACTGTGTACTGTGTATAGACAACATGTAATTGTGGAAGTCATCCTGGCATCTGCACATGCCAACACAGAAATATAATATGCATTATGAAGAAATATTAAAATATGGCTGTGTTATTGTTGTAATGACGTGACCGCTTGCAGATAATACCCACTATAACAGTGTAACAGTTTCTTTAATTGCATACCTTCATACCATAATTGGTATCACATATTGATCACATATTGCACATGCATACTGTCTTCACAGATTGCCATTTTTGAAATCAATAAAAGATAAATTTAAAGTGAGTTCTGGTCATTTCCTGCAGCATATTTATTTCTGCCTCCAAAGACAGACTGCTGGGTACAAATTAATCATATGTGACAAGACTCGGCAGTATACAGTATGCACATAGGAACCAATTGGTGTTGAAATAATCAAGCGTGTCATCCACAACATCATTTGACTCTGCAGAATCAATGTGATTAGGCACTGGGCTTCCGCGACTGAAGGAGTGTGGAAGGGAATGGTTATTACTAAGGATGTTTGGCCTTATTGCTGTCTTGGTCATTGGCAGCTTTGTTTCACTGCATTCCGGAGTCTGGCTTCTCATTGTATAAAAATCCCTGATGCAGGAAGTGAGATGACTTCCTGACTGTCATAGCCGCTTGCTTTACTCCTGCTCACTGCCCTGAGCAGGACCCTTTTACTGAGGAAACGCACTTCAGTTCAATAAATCTTTATTGTCTCTGATGGGCAATTCATTTTCCTGCCTTGTTATAAAAAGCGCACGATAAATAGGTACACCAAAAAACATTGGATAGTTTCAAAAAGATAAACGGAGATTTTTTCCACTCCACAAATAGGAAATGGGTATATCCGTCCTTTTTAGTGCTGATTAATGAAATTGCTCAGGGCCCAAAGGCTAATTTTGCCCTAGGTTCAGTACTTTGCGCTTCCTGCCAGATGTTACTGATTACCTAAGTTCCCCTTATTCTGTCACTGGGATTGCAAATGCCACAGAGCGAGATTGCTGTACCATTTGTAAATACAGGCTGTCATTGTAGCATTAACTCTGTGTGTGTGTGTGTGTGTGTGTGTGTGTGTGTGTGTGGGTGGCTGTGTGTCTGTGTGTGTGTGTGTGTGTGTGTGTGTGTGTGGGTGGGTGGGTGTGTGTCTCTGTGTGTGTGTGTGTGTGGGTGTGTACTTGTTTGCACATTACAAACATCCCCAGAAGAATCAATGCTTGCAACACTTAACACTGGGAGATTTTGAGAGCGCAGAATCACCTCCTTGTCTTGAAGCTGCCGAAGGGGAACATTTCGTGCACTAAGGCTAATTTTGTTCACTCGTTTGTAGCAGAGAGGTGTTGGGCTGAAATGGCTCTCGTCCTCCAGAGCCTCCCTCCTGGCTCTCAGCTCCCCGCTCAGGGACGGAGTGAGTGTGGCAGCAGCGCCCGTCTGGCACGTCGCGGCCCACTCAGAAGAGTGTGCCATGGTGCGGCGCACTGAGAGCCGAGCGGGTTTTGAAAGGTCACGCGTGTCAGAGCAGATCAGTGGAGTGCACCACCAGTCAGGGGAAAAGGGAGCAAGTGCTTCTCATCTCCAGGGCCTCACGGAGAGCACAACTGCAGGGCCTCACGGGGAGCTCGTCTCCAGGGCCTCACGGAGAGCTCAACTGCAGGGCCTCACGGGGAGCTCATCTCCAGGGCCTCACAGGGAGCTCATCTGCAGGGCCTCACGGGGAGCTCATCTCCAGGGCCTCACAGGGAGCTCATCTCCAGGGCTTCACGAGAGTGCTCAGCTGCAGAGCCTCACAGAGAGCTCAACTGCAGGGCCTCATGGACAGCTCAGCTCCAGGGCCTCACAGCTCTCTGAACCGACTTTGAAGGCTAGGGTTTGGAGAGTAGCATTTAATATGAGATTGGATGCATGATTAACAAGAGCAAGAGTAAGCATGGGTTTTGACATGCAACCTTTATAAGTAAGTCAGTGGAAAAGAGATAATGGCTGTTTGTGTTTTCTATGTTATTTCCCCCAACTGCTTTGTAGTTAATGGTTTAACTATAGGCTTCATTGAGGTAATAAAGAAATGTGTGTTTCAGGATGCTTTCAGAATCAATCATTTCATTTCAGCCTTGGTCTACAGTCATTTCTGAAACATAAAAATATGCAAAATCAGAATGGCATTTTGGTATGCTTTGCCGTGACTTTTGAAAAAATGCAGAGCTTTGCAAAATGCAAATCCATCTGCAACCCCCCATATTTTCTGCCTTGCCCTGTCTGCCAGAGGGAAAGGTAATTTGACGGATCGAAGTGGAATCAACTGAAAAACATCATGTAAAGTAAGTAACATAATGTAAGAGAATTGGGTAGAGAGCTCATGAATAATTCAGTGTTAGTGATTAATGCCTTTATCTCAGGTAACTGTGAGTATTTTTTGGGGCAAAATTCAGGAAGTTAAACATTTTATAACACAGCAGCACGGTGTAGCAAACTGCAGCCCCAGTCGATAGGGGACAGCATTGAAGAAAACTACTTAGGAAAACATGTAGCAGCAGCTGCTACCCCTGACCACCATATTGATTGGGATATGTAGATGTGTCAAACACAGTTGGTCCTGTCTAAACCACGGAAGCACAGTTCTCAAGTGGAGGCAATGATGCCTAGTGTCATTATCAAAGGGATGTGTTCGAATTGGTTTCAGTATTTTAAGGCTTTAAACACACATGGGGTAAAACAAGCATGTGCTGGGTTGTAGGCTTCATTGATGAGAAGAGAGTGTGGCAATGGCCTGTCTCTACTGGCCAATCAGGATGCCTACTGTGTTATCTTTAGAATGGAGGTTGTCCCATGCTGCATTATTCCCACAACTGAAAGGCAACTCACACTCTTCCACACTGATGCTTTGCAACAGTTGCGCTGCATTCTTCTTCTTACATGGACGTATTGACTTCAGATTTTAAAGGCACATTATGTTCAATAATCTACCATAGCAACAGTATATTGATGTAATTAAATGAATAAGTCTCACATTAGTACACACAACTGACTCATTCAACAGTAATGCCTGAATTGAATCTAAGTGATTTTTCTGTCAAAGCCCTCATTTCTCTGCAGTCACATGTTGTTTTGTGTAAAACATGTTGTTCCAGACAGTAGCTCCTGTGTAAGCTAGCTATCTCCTCAACTGAGAAGCTTAAAATAGGAAAGACAAGGCTGCAGCCACACCCCTCCTAGAATATCATCCACATTTAACAGTCCTCTTTCATTTCGCACAGTTTGGGGAAAAAATATTGTTAATGATTAGAGTTTAGGCCTACTGTCAAACATGTGGCTGGCTGTAGATCAATTGACAGATTGGTGGGCAGCAGTGTAGCATAGTGGTAAGGAGCAGGACCCATAACCTAAAGGTTGCCAGTTTGATTCCCCTCTGGGGCTCTGCTGTTGTACCCTTGGGCACAGTTCTTAGCCCAAAATTGCTTCAGTAAATATCCTGCTGTATAAATGGGTAACATGTAAATACCAGTTACCTATGTAAGTTGCTCTGGATAAGAGCATCTGCAAAATGCCATTAATGTAATGTAATGTAATGTGGGTTTAGGGTAGCACACACAAATGGGTTGACTCTTTAAACTGACACTTGCTGTTGACCTGGAGGTGTAGCATCGCTAAATTGTCATTCGTTTAGTCCGAAATATTGGGTATGTCTTTCTGAGCCATTGTACTAGTCCAAATTCAGTATATTGCTCGGAGTTGACAAACTCAGCAACATTAACCACAGCACACACACAAAATGTATCCGCGCTGACAACTACTTGTCTTTTGGTGTAAATCTTTGAAGAAAAGATAAATGTAGGTCAGTGTATGAAGAACTGTATGAAGAAACCATATACAGCACTCAATTATTCATCCCGTCTCAGTCTCAGCTCACAAAACTCTGAACAGAGACAACTAACATTGTCAATTAAATTACATCTGTTGTGGTAGTTCCACTGAGGTCTAACGGAATTAAATCATGTTTTGTAACAGAATGTTTTGGCTCAGCACGAGCAAAATGCACCTCATGTATTCCTTGGGTCAGCTGAAAGTTAGGTGTGAGATTACTGTTATGTGTATTATGAAAATACTCCTGTCATCATACCATCCTGAAAAAAACATAATAAAACATAGGGGAGGGGTCTGTATGCAATCTTACCTGATCAGCGTAACACACACGACATTTTTCAATTCTATGTTCTGACAAAAGTCTTCAAATATTTCAAATTAAAATCTGGGGAAAGTATTTAGTTGAATACCCTTCTTTGGCTGAATTATAAACACCTGGTGTGTATAGATACATGTGTTCTTGTATGTATGTTTTTTTTTCTTCAAGGTATTATTTTGAAAAGACTTACAGCATTACTGTGATAAGTGTTGCTGTTTCTCAATTTTGTGGTGTTTCTTACACAACCCTCGAGATGTGAGAGTCTGTAGGCTTGTTTTTTTCTGAATGTGAAGTCACCTTGACTGTGAAAGAGAGAATAAGGCCAACAGCACATTCTGCTGCTGCTTACGTTCTCTGATTTCCTGCCTTTTTTGTGATAGTAGATGTGGCTCTGCAATCACAACCATGTAAAACAAATTGTTCAGTCGTAGCTGTCCAATCAAAAGCACAAATGCCCACAATTACCCATTCTTTTCACAAGTTCAAATTGTACACGAGGCGTTGTTTGTCCTACATGGTGCAATGCTGTCACATTGATTCCCAGAACACAAGAACCTTGATTAGCATCTATTGAATGTGATAAAAATGCTGGCACATGGGCGTATGACAGCATTAAATGGTGGCTATTTTAGCATTAGCCAATGCCAAACCTGTGATGGTGCGTAAGTACTGAAAAGATATATCTGTTGATGTTGTCAGTTATGTTCTGAAGGATCGTTCTTATCTGCATGAACTTTGCCTATTTTCTCTGGTCACAAAAGCGTTTCTATTTTGAGTTATTTTACTAGTCTGACAAAAAGTGTATATGTTTGATATTTACTCCCACGCCCTTGGGAATCATCCAGATTGACATAATCCTACGTATGTATGTGTTTTTTTGCATGTTCTGTACTGTAGAAACACAATTATTCTCATCAAGATCATTCAAATTGACAATATATCCTCTTGCAAAACACTGATTGTCATACTTTTAAAATATTTTTTACACAGGATGTTCGCCCAGTTTTAGCTAATGCTAATGATGTATAAGTACTGAAAAGACATACCTCTTGTTAAATATGTAAATATTGATTTTTAAATGTTTTCCATGTCCACCCAACACTTCCTGGGTTTAACTGTGTTTAATTCAGACCACATTAGTTGCCTTTTTAAATGAAAGCAGGCAGGAGAATAGTATTCCGCTATGGGGCACATAGCTTCGTTTGGCCATGCACAGGGTAATGTCTCTGTGCCACAGTGTGAGACATTCCTCTGTGTTGTGCCAGATGCACATATACTAAGCAGCAATTTCACAGGCTCTTCCTTCACAGGCGAATCAGAGCCACAAGAAAGCTTCAGCGCTAATAATTGTGGGTTATTGCTTCTGCAGTAGAGAAAGAACACACGTCTGCACCGCTCCCGGCACAACAATATCCTGCGTCATAGTTTATTCGTAAGAGCAAACACAGAATTGCAGCATACAGCCTGGCATTCCACCTCAGATTATCAAGGCGTGTATTGCTGCCCGCACCTGCACTTACTCTCCAGAACAGTTTGTAAGACCTTCCTTGTTGTTCACCTGAGCATGCCTGTCATGCTAGGATGATCCTGACAGCTATGGATCTTAGTGTTATAGACCTTGTTATTTAAGTCTGTGTTTCTTGCCCCCAGTCCTGGACACCTGCTGTGTGCCGGGCGTAGTCCAGCTGAGCTCTTTATAGGTTTAATGGATTTATCGTCAGTATTAATCGTTTGTTTGCTTTGCCAAGTGACAGCAGTTGACAGAAAAGGCGAATTTATGACAACCAGCGCCACTGATGTGTCACATTTAGACCAAAATTCAGTCATTGAATTAATGAAGCTCAAGTGACTTAGTGGTCTGGTGCAGGTTTTGGAAACACAGGTTTGCGTCCTGTTGTCTCATTCAATGCATCAGGCCTTGAACCTGGTACTGCAGGAGCAGATTAACACAGAACTCGTTTTCATTGGGCAGGTTTGTGTTGTTGTCGCCCCTCTAACGTGCTGCAGTTTGTGAGATACACTTCTTTAGTTCTGAAAACATCCCTAAAGGCATCAGTATGGGTTTGCTTTGCTGCTGCTGTGCAGCTCAAGAGAAACAATGACTGTAAAAGGTGAAAGCTGATGTGCCCTGTGTGTTACATTGGTTTGTTTATGGCTATGAGACACAATTTAAATCATTGTTTTTCATCGGGGCTTTTTCACGTGAGAACCGTATTCACTCATACAGTTGTTTTTTCACAGAATGATTCATAGTGGCATTGCATCTTGGGTTTGATTTTGACGTACCATTTAATACAGCGTTTGCTAGGGCCAGATTCAATCTCACTGCAAAGCTCTTTATCCTTAACCTTGACCTTAAATTGAAAAACTAAATTAAGCAACAATTACAATTATTGTCAGATTATGATTTCAACAGGGGTGAAACTAAACAAATGTTTTGTAAAAGAAACGTTTGCATAATTTTTTCATTTAAAGTTAAGTGCATAGCACATTCAAGTCATACTGTCTGTATCACAATCAAGGTTGCAGGATTCATATGGATGCATAAGCATAATCATATGTAAAAGGCATATGATTATGGTTATGCATCCATATGAATAACCATGATCATATGTAAAAGGCATATTTGAGCTCATCCTTCTGTTTTGACAGGTATATAAAACACTGTGCTGTATAGTGTCAAACCTGAGGATAGAGGAGCATCTATCTGGTGAGAAATATCTGGATATTAATCTTGTTCACAGCGGCCTTGCATCTTAGATCTCCAGCTCACGACACCAGTGATTGCACATTAAAAAAAAAATCAGTTTTATCACAGGATCTGCTGAAGTGGAGAGGGACAGATGTGAGCAAGCGCGTGTTGAGACACCGGGGACTTTGAAAGCGTTTACCGCAAAAGAGAAAGTTTTTAGCGTTGGAGAGCCCTCACAAGCTCAAAAACCCTTTAACAATGTCACTTAGAGGAATCCACCCCTGGGTTCTGCCTCTTCCTTCAGATGAGAGAAGATGAATTTTAGCGTAGGCATTGCTAGCCATCTGTGAGGAAACTGGGGCAGGAGAGTGCCCCCTGTGTGAGCAGAGATAAGGCTGGTTGAAGAGAGTTGCTCATGCACTGCGCTGTGCATGACGACTGTCCGGAGTTAAACGGTGTGTATATCATGTTCAAGGCCGTCATGCCTTGGACATGCTTGGGTGCTTGGGTACACAGGGTCCTCAAGATGCATCATTATGCATCATTAATCCAGCCAGGTTGAGCCGCTGGGCCGCAGCTGTAATCCAGTTTGTTCAGTAATGGGCCTGGAAAGGTGCTGTTACCTCAGCACTGAAATAGATGCCCTCTCTTGGCAAAGAATACAAGCAAGAGTTGGAGTTGTAATTACACGCATTAATGAACATAAATGAGTTGAAAGGCATTTCTGTGGAATGCATCTGAAGGTTATTAATGGAAAGTATAGCTATGCTGTTGTCCCTTTGTGTTCCAGCATAGTTACTGTGGCTGCTTCCTAAATGTGAAAGGCTCTGAGACCTGCTCTCCCATTATGTATATGGTAACATGTTGTACAACAGGGACTTTGTGATTTTTTTTTACATTGTTTAAGCCAGAGAATGCAAGCCCTGCAGTTTTTGTTTGATCTCCAAGGGAAGTCACTATCTCCAGCGCCCACCCTCCTACGTTTAATGTTATTTTGGCAACTGATAATAAAGTCTAAAGCCTGATGTGGGGCAGTATGTTAGCGCAAACGACAGAGCCGGGTTGCATTTTAAGCAGCTGTTCAAGGCTTGCAATATTGGGTTTTCGATCAGCAAGCATTTACAACCATCTCCACTCTCTGAGTGCTTTTGTATGCTGTTAGCTGATGATAGCAGCCAGACATTGCGGTCAGGGTCAGCAGTGATATAACATGTATTCCAATAAGGAATTAGGGGGTTGTAATCTTGAGCTCCTTTAAGGAAGATTAGCAAAGGCGCAGGGAAGCCTCTTCATCTAAGGGGAGATTATAGTGCAGATTTATGCAGGAATCTGCTGCTTGATATGAGTGGTGCATCACAACGCTTCTCAGACAACACAAGTAGCTTATGTGGTTTACTCTCCCATGTGCTTTGATTAAACAGCAGAGTGCTGATTAGAATGTAGAGATTCCGCTCAATTTTAACAGCTGTGAGCATAAAGGAAGCTGTGTACGTTATGAGTCATTCTGCAAATGTGCTGTTTTTTTTTTATTTATTTATTCTCCTGAAACGCCTAAGAATCAGAGCGCAGAAGTATAAAACCACTCTGTGTAATGAAGGCAATGCAGCTAGCCAAGCAAATGCAGACCTCCTCTGATGCAGCTGTCAAATACTTGCTGGTCGGGCAAATATGCATCTCCAATACACTGATTCAGCTGTTATTCTCTGGTTAAGGGAGGGGTCCTGGCCCAGGGTTTGTCTGGCACCCTGCACCGTGCCAACAGCAGACCATCTCTCTGCGCTCAGCCATTTGGCAGAGCGGAGCAGCAGAACGTGTGCTTAAGCCTGAGTCCATCTGCAGGAGGCATCAGCTGCCCCACGCTCTGCGCAATAGTGCTTCTGGTAAACCCCACTTCATCCGATCCAGTGGCCCCATACGCTGAAAGCACAGTGGGTCTATTTTAGGCGGTGTTGTCATTGTGGATGACTTGGAGTGTGTTGATGAGTTGAGTTAGAGTCCCTCCTTAATATTTAATAAATGGCTGAAGTTTCATTTCATTTCATGCAGTTGTTTGCCAACTTCACCCTATTTCTGAGAAATAACACTTTGATTACATTGGTTTGATGTTACCCTGCTAGTGTATCATACTCTTAAAAAACAGTTACTTTTGAGATCTAATGAATTGAATTGAGTGAACTATTTTGCGAATGCAGGTAGGATTTACAATGTAATGTCATGCCATTCCACAAGGTCAAATGTGTCTTACCAAACTCTATTATGATTAGAAGTGTACATCATATCACTTTCTTTGTTTAGTTATATGCGTGGTTTTGTTTTGTTTTTATAACACTAATTTGAGACATGGAACCCGCTGAGGCAGTTTGCACTCTGTCAGAGTGCTCTCACTGTAAGGCCACCAGCTCGCTCGCGAGTCCCTCTCTCACTCTTTGTTTGGGTGGTGTCGGCATCCCTCCTTTGACAGTGTGCATGGCGCTCATAAAGAGGCTGTATGAACCTGGCTTTCCCATTTCCAGCTTTCATTGTACATAATCTATTGTGAACAAACAAACCACAGCACACTGTATGTGAACAAGCATGGCTTCTTAGCTTCTAGAATCTCTCCTTTTCTTCATAGTTTTGACCCTACTACTAATCTCTCCTGTGTGAAATAAAACATATATGAAGTGCAGCAGTATATGTATATGTACTACCTCTTGAAACCTGCGTTACTGAATTTTTAACTGAGATTCTGTGCTGTCTCTCTCATGAAGTATGCATGTTTAAGCGTTATAATTCATTAGGAAGTCATCGAGAATTTATGAATGGCTCAAATGTGCAAAATGTAGCAGCTGGTGTGTTCTGATGGATTTGACACATTTTTTTTTATCTTACCCTGGTTCTTCAGTTTTTCCCCACATCCGTTCGTTAAGTATATATAGAGCAGACCTCTCAATTTGCAGATCATCCACCACATTGAGAAGCAGTTTCAGAAAATATATGATCAATGTGCCTTGTACCTTATCTATCTTTCAAATATGGAGGTTTCTTTTAATATCCTTATTGATGTACTGCAGACACTGTATTTTGTAAAGCTTGTTTTGATACCTTTGGAAGTTCACATAGCTGGAATTTCCATAGCGCTAAGCTCTCTGAGCCCCAATCAACCACACAGTAACTTTGCATCTTTGTAAGGCAGAACATGTCTGCTGTGAAACATGGTGGAAGATTTACTACTAAGATAGTCTGTTCACAGCTGTATGGGAGATTTAGAATCAGAATCAGATTCAGAACCCTTCAGACTGAAATATGACACCTGCAGCCTGTAGAGGCTCATGGGTTTCTGGCGAAATATGTGTTACGGCCCCGTACATTGTGGTAGGCGGTGTCTACAGTGTGGTTACAGCTGCATGTGAGGAACACAATCATTGACCTGGCAGTACATACGGTAAACCCAGCGACATCTATGATTCCCCGGTTGGCAATGGGGGAAATGCCTGGCTTCCAAGGATTCACACAGCTGACAGTGTCCTGAGGTTAGTGTAGCAGTCCCTGCCAGATAACTCTGAAAGACAGACGATCACCTGCAGCTGTAATGGGAGAACATGCTGCAGGTGCCCTGAATGGAAGGAGACAGGCTCTTGTCCTCTGCCCTCCCCTCACACCACAATAGCCCTGTCCATCTGAAGCTAACCTTATGACTGCGTCTGGGAGATTTTCTAACATTATACATTTCACTGTTTTTTTACATCAGGTAATTCTGAATTTTATGTTCTGAAATGACAGTAAATTGCCAATACAGGTCTCCAGTCTGCAAGAGAACTTAGAGATATGAGCCTTGATATGAGAGATGCACACTCGTCGCTGGATGGGGGTCCCATCCCTAAATAGAGAGATTTATTTCCAAATAGTTCTAAGAACCACTGTAGTCCTTGTTTCCCTGTTAAATAATGTAAAAAAATATATAGTTTATGTTACTCTACTCAGTAAAGCAGTCAACATAACACTGTGGGCCTGGTTCTGCCTAATAAGAATGAAGGTAAACATTTATAAATCAAAATTACATAATTCAATATTCAAATAAGTGTCTCACTGGAAGTGTGTGCACAGTCTAGGTCTATGGTAATATGTCTAATTTTCATTATTTTTTGCCCAATTACCTGGGGAGTGAATGGCTCATAACTGTTATCTCATCTCCACAGCTAAATGTCTTTTTCAGCCCTGTGACCATATGGCTAGATTCATGCTCCAATATGACCAATATGATTTATGCTCCAATATGACAGCTTCAATCAGCTTGCAAGCCAGTGGTCATAACTTCACAGGCAGTCGCCACCACAAACAGACACACACACACACATACACACACACACACCACCTTCAACTTCACTCTCCCAGAAGCATGCTCAGCTCAGACCCACTAAGTCCTAGGCTGCCTGAACTTGTTCCTGGAAAGTGCTGGTCTTCATTCCAGCCCATTAATTACCCAGTCGTGGTAGGTTTTTTAACATTATTACTCCAAATACACAAGTTTGCTTCATTAAATTTTTTGCTGTCTCTTTCACAGGCAGGGGGTTAATTTTAGTAACCTTGTCCCCTTATACAGGGCTTAGGACACCAGCCTGATTCAGCTTGGCTGTCATTCAGTCAATTCATCAATCAATCAAACAAATCCAAACTCTTTCTGAAGGAACTGCCACAGAGTGCATTGCAGTTAGTGCACCATATTCTAGAACCGTTCAGACTGAGCAGCAAGAAACGTGCTACATAGATAATGCATTTACACTGTGGGCTTAAAGGGAAGATCATTGTAAATGCCTAATGTGTACTCGAGATCAATGAATACATCATTATAGTTGGGGGATTACATTTTCAGTTGGAAGAAAAAGCAGCACACAGGAGTGCTATGGGACCTGCTTGAAGGGTCCAGACGCTTGTGCTTTCACACTTGTCCACCTGATTTAAAATGCAGAAGCATATCTGATCTGCAGATCAGCAGACTGATCTGCAACCAACCCCAGATACTGTCATGTCACGCCTCTCCTCAGCTCTCTGCATTGGCTACTTGCTATGGCTGGAATAAAAGTCTAAACTCTCGTTCTAGCCTGCTGAAAAGTAACAAGAATGGCAACCTCATATTTACTATCTATCAGGCCCTACTCTCCTGCCAGGGGACTCTGCTCCACTTCCTCTGGTCGCCTTGTCGTCTTTTCCTGGACGTGCTGCTCATGTCTATCATGATCCTTCTCTCCCCCTGGCCCCCAAGTGGTAGAATGAGCTCCCTACAACTGTCAGAACAGCACTGGCCATCTGGTTTCCAGAATTTTTTTCCCTTTTAACACTGCAGTAAAAGCTTAAGTGGTAGAATATGATTGCACTGAAGGCAAATGCAGTATCTACTTCCCTACCGTATTGAATGCACTTTTTTCTAAGTCGCTTTGCATAAGAGCTTCTGCCAAAGGACTAAACGTAATTGTCTAGGGGTTTCCACTACCCCAAAAAATGAAGGACTGATTTCAGAACAGTAAAAAAAATGCAGCATACAGTAATGGTTGTCTTTGTATTTGTTGGATCATCTGAGACCGATCCATATGCTGTATTGAGTATCAGGATTTCTCTGTTAATTTTTTTTCTCTGGGGTGTTTTCTGGGCTAGTTGAGTAAAGGGGTGGTGGAGCTTTCAGGGAAAACCAATCTTGATGTGCAGTCTACTATTTTTTTAAAACACTGCCAAGCCCCCAGGGTATTCCTCACCATTCTACCACAGTCTCACACCCAAGATCACAAGGTTGAATTTGAATTCCCACTCCTTCCAATGAAGAGAGACATTAAAGGCATGCTATTTTTCGCATTCCGGTATCCAGCTTGGAGATTTTTCTGTCGAAAAACACAGGCTTTTCGCCGGCTTTTCCTCATAAGCATGCCAGTGCCTGCTGCATTCTGCCTCTGCAGATCAGTGCTTAAGAGGTGCTAATGAAGACTAATAACGCGCGCCTCCATCCATTGAGCATCATATGAAATATCAAAAGGGTGTTACTGGTAAATACAACTGACTGAGGGGAAAAAAAACGGCGCTGTGCTACATTGTCAGAGGGCTGCCGACGCTTGATTATGCACGACGACTGAGACATCTTGTTCTATTAAACCGTTTATTGTCGCTGCAAATCGTAAGAAGCGGTCTGCCTCCGAGCCATGTCAGGCAGCCGCGCGTTTGTGCGCGGGGCCACCGCGTCCCTCTGCGGTAGGGGAAATGCAGAAAAGACGCCGCTCTCGGCACGTCACTCCCACCGCTTTATTTACCTGGCAGATTGACAGATCAAACTGCGACAGGGAAAATGCCAACTCCGGCACTTTTCAGTGTTATTTCTCAGCTGTCACAAGTCAGGCCTGACCGTAGGCATCTGCTGTAAGAAATAACTTACCGCAGGACCGATTTATCACAGCCAAGGCGAGAAAGGTCATATTTCCTTATTTAGGTCGAGCCGGTGACAGGTAAATGATGTTGCGGCAATACGGCGCGGGGAAGGTGCGAGTGTAGGGCCAAGATTCAATTTAATCACAGTTTGTTCTGTCCAGAACTATGAGCATTACATCTGAGCAAGGATTTTTTTTTTCTCCGCACTTACAAACACCCATAAGATAGCCGTTGCTGAATTCAACAAAAAAAGGTGGCATGAACAAGAAAAAAACTGAATATGATGCATAACCATCACTGTAGCTTTATGGTTGTGTTATGGTTGCATTGTAAAATGTGTCCAGTGGATCAGCTTGCTTTGTGTGCAGAGGTGGTCAGTGTTTACAGGTAAGAGTGTTGTACTGAGCAGGGTACTGAAACAGGAGAGAAAGGGCCTGGAGCTGTCTAAAGTGACAAGGCAGCAGTACCCAAAAAGAGCAGTACATAGGGACTGCATGGTCGCTGCAGAAAGAAGGCAGCAGCAGTGTGCTTCAGACATCAGCTGATACCACAAAATGAGTCTTTGCAGTGTCTCTATAAGGATTTCATTGCAGCTCTGAAAACATGACCTTTAACCCTTAATATGTTAACATCTATATCTACAGGTTGAGAAGAGGTTTTGATGGCTGGCAGTATCTGATTACAAAAATATACATGATTTACATAGCTACAGTTTGTAGTTAAGAATTGTATTCACATTAGTATATACATTGCTTTTATTCCAATGTTGCTAACTTTTATTCCAATAAGATGGCAACTAATGACGTCTGCTTTACAAAGCAGAATATAAGTCAAACCATGTCAGTTAAGTTCTACAGTGTGATAGAAAATCATATAGCTGTTTGTGTTTCATGTTTCATTTTTTAAAGCGTGTGATTATTTATAAAAATATTATTATTAATTATATACCTTTAAAGCCTGATACCTCAAAACTATACTTTCTGGAGCATGGACCCATTCATTCTACCCACCCCAGAGGTATGTGCACATTCCTGGAATAATTTGCAGGACCATATCAGATCTGTTACTGAAAGGGGCGCATTGTTTTTGGAAGGTGTATAATTTGATAAGTTAACATGCTTGAGAGAACTTTTTTATTTTCATCATTGCTGGCCTGCATCTCTAATGTTATGTGTTCAGAAACCTCTGTCTGGAGTGGGTGTTGTTAAGTGAGTCTGTGCTCTGCTCTTTTATTCAATTCTGGATGACACTGGCTCGTCAGACACGCAGGGAAATTTAGGCGTCGCTCACAACGGTCACCCCATGATGCTTCAGCAAAGCCCCAAAGTTGGATCATTAGGACACAGAATATCCCAAACTGAAACGGGTACTGTCACGTAGTGATTCCAGACTTAGAAGTACTGCATGTGTCTGCTGGGCAGTCTAAAGAAAACAGTATCAGTTGACTCGCTGACTGACGGTGTGGAACAAATGACATAATGGCCTAAAACAGTACTCCGATATATATCACATAAACCTCATCAGAGGAATCTGTATCCCTCAGTATAAACCAATGCTATTCACACAGCATAGTGAGGCCTCCAGAAACTCCTCCCGTTCACATGTCCCATGTTCACTTTGCTTTTCAGGGTCCTCTCCAGGTGGTGTGACATGGCATGTTAGAATCCAGGAGAACATGTCTTGTTAGGGGAAAAATAATAGCAGCAGATTATTTCACCTAAGGATATTTTTCAAAACAAAGTGACTTGTTTTTGGAACACCAAAAGGTGAGGTGCATTGTCTCATTATAATTATGTAACTATACAACATAGATTTAGTAGCAAGGCCTCTGCTAATTTGGTTCTTTTTAGTTCTGGAATTTGAATTTAATCATCTCTATTTTTGTTGTGTTCAAAGACCTATTTTCATGTAATATAGGACTATCTTCACATTCATAGTGCAGCATTCTAGTATACAACATGCAAGGTGTTCACTTTAATATACAGAATGTGCTATACATAGTGTTCAATAATCAATGTACACAGAATATAATATTAGTATACAGTTCACTATACATAGTGCTCAGCATGTACCAAATAGACAATATACAGTAAATTGTTGAGAGTGTGTTTACAGCAAAATGTAATGATATGCCTTTAATGTGGTGTTATTGGTCTTGCTTATTGAGGGTCTTGTTGCTTTGATCCTTGCCAAGCCTCTAGTCAATGACAATGCAGGGATATCTGTATTGCTCTACTGAATCAATTTGTAGTGGTGAAATTGCTACAGTTCATTTTCAGAAAGCAAGTGTAAGCACCAAAAATCAATCAACATTTCTTTTGTCTTACTTATTTCATTTTTTTTTCCTGCTTTAGATTATCACAGTTTTGGTTGAGCTATCTCATAGTTTTTATAGGAGGCCCAGGTGTCTGTCTTTGATGGGTGTACTCTTACTGTCTGAATGTGAAGAGTAGATCATGATCAGAAGCCACTACATCTACCAGTGGCATAATAGATATACTCAGTATCAGTTTCATTTTCTAATAGCTTTGTTATTGTTTGCATCTTAAACTTTTGCACCATTTCCTTATATGTGCACATCAGTGGAACTGGTAATTACTCTTTGTTTCTGTTGAAATTCAGGTCCTATGGATGAGATACTGTGTGATATTCGTTAATCTGATTTGCGAAGATTCTGCTGTTTGCTCCTGAAACAGCACAGAGTTGCAAAGTTTGTTTGCTGGCATTTACTGCACATTGGGCTCAAAGCAATATACGCTTAACGAGAGGTTTTCCTCTTGAAGTTCTTCAGTCGATCTTACTAATTTGAATTTCCTGTCGTAATTGGCATTCTGCAACGTGAAGCAAAGGAAGAGAATTCCACAGCGTGAGATTGTTTGTTTAACGTGGGTGGCAATTATCTTAATAATTAATTAGCAAGTAATCCCTAAGATTTCTTTTAATTTTGTCTCAGGTTGTAGCATTCTCTGTCTCCTTGTCACGTCAGAGAATATAAATGACAATATGGAGCTTAATTTAGTAAAAATCAACTGAATAAATTCAAAGAATATGCCACACTTGTTCTCTGTTAATTAACTGTATAGCACACTGGCTTTGAGAGCAATGCATAATAGAGATGAGCCTATAAACTTCAGTTTGGTGAAAACTTGACTTTATGAAAAATAGCCTTTTCATGAACATTGAACTTCCCAATCTGCACAGATCAGATTAACAGATATTTACTTCATCGATCTTCCTCGAATTCCATCATGGAGAACAAAAGTGCATTTATTCATAACAATGTAAAAATTATACAGCTTTAGTCTATGATGTAAAGGAAAATAATGCCACCAAAAAATAAAATTTTCTGTAATGTAATGCTACATGTACAAGTAAAATTTTATGTAATGTATTACTACATGTACAGCGCTTTGTGAAAATCTTGTTTATAAAAATACACTATAAAAAATGAAATTTAGGGAGCAGCAGTGTAGCATAGTGGTAAGGAGCAGGACCGAAACATTTCCAGTTCAGTTTCCCACGGGGGCACTGCAGTAGTACCCTTAGGAAAGGTACTTAACCCAGAATTGCCTCAGTAAATATCCAGCTGTACAAATGGGTAAAAAAATAAAAATTGTAACTTATGTAAGTTGGCCTGGATAAGAGCATCTGCTAAAAATGCCAATAATGTAATAATGTAATGTAAAATTTGGAAGACATACATATTAGTATTGATTATTCAAATAATCATTAATTGTTTCATTGTTGATTGAAGAAAGTAAACAAAAAGTAATGTTTGGTTTAGAGATAAAGCTTGTGCCTCCTCTATTTACAGCTCACCAGCCGCTGCCGTCCATATATGGCAGCCTGAGCGTAGTCACAGCCCAGTGCTGAAACGCCAGCTTTCACAAGCTTGTACATTTACAATGCACATGAATGCTGGTTTCATACTTGTTATATAGGGACTTTGCCCTTGGACTAGTTCCTACAATGACAAAAACACATATCAATGCCAAAAACACTGTTACCCATAACAAAAAAAATGACTGCAAACCAGATATGGTTTGTGTCAAGTTTTTAGTCAATTTGGACAATGTTTAAATTCAAAATACCTCCCTAATGATGGCTGTGTAGTGTTTAATTAAGTGTTAAACCCTAGTTTGTAGTCCACCAAACTTCAGTACCATTGACTTGCGTGCCTAATCAGTACACCACTACATGCTTTGCATTCTGTTTCCCTGTGAATGGAACTCCCAATTGATTCCACTGCTGATATTCTCACATGCACCGTTACAGCTGAGGGCTGGAGGCATTATGTGCATGGACAATGAGACGTCTTGCCTAAGAACTGTATCGATGCAGTGCGGCAAGTTCTGGATCTGGCAGCCACTGTCTCCCCTGGTGACTGGACACACGGGCCATGGCATCATGTTTGAAGTATGCAGGGGTTGAGGCAATACAGTTCTGAGGTCGGCGGCGGCCCTGCCTCATTTTTCTTCGCTGGGTTGACCTCTGCACGCGGGGCGCAGCGGGGGAGATTTCAGCCCCAGCTGCAGAACGCAGGGGTGCCAGCATGACAAATCGCCCTCACCTGCATCGGGTATTGACCGGCGAGAAATACAGTGTGATTGATTGGGCTGTTTACACCGCCGCCCATAATCTGCCTTCCAATTATTTAGCTGCATTGCCGACTGCATAAAACGCTCCTGCAGGTTTCTGAACAAGGTCCCATACATTATCTGTCGGAACCTCTTCACGTCTGAATAGGGGCTGAGGCAAGTAATTACAACAGTATTCACATTACTGTGACCTCTGAAATCTTTTTTTTTCCTTACTGCATGATGGGAATGATATTTTCTGCGTTGATATTCAAGTGTTAAATTCAATGATGGGGATTTCAGGAGCTTAAGTTTATTGCAAAACAAATATAGATGACTCCATTGAGTATAGTTTCTTAGCGATTGTTGCCATAGACTGAGTTAAGGATAATATTTGTTGAAGGCTCCCTTAGGTCTTTTTTGAGGACATGTCATGTGCCAAATTATTAATCCTTCTCTTTCAGTTAAACACAGTAGGATTAGGAAAAATTAAAAGGAGCACACAGTAACTGTCAGCACAGGAAACGCAGTACAATGTGTGCCTTTTCTTGCAGTTCATTTTGCTCTGGCTGACAAGTCTGTGAATGTTTCCACTACGGAGTAATGTTCCTGATTTTGGAACAGCCACATGCTTTAGTGTTGGCTTAGAGACCTCCTTATGACTCACATTAATGATAAAATCATTAAAATGCAAAAGAGACACTCAAACACAATGAAACAGAGGAAATGGAAGCACACATGGTCCGTGGAAGCCTTACTAAATCCTTAAAAAATCAAATAATCAAAATAGGAAGCCATGCATGCAATACGGTCTACATTTCCCCTACATTTATTTATTTATTTATTTATTTATTTATTTATTCATCAGTTCATTCAGTCATATGCATGTCAGATTCCAGTCTGTTTGAAAATAGCACTACCACCCTGTCTGCTCTTTACATTTAAACAGCATTGGTCAAGGTTGCCTGGTAAACCCACAAATACCCTCAAGAGAATATTAACTAAACCTGACTCTATCCAGAGTCCAGCAGCTTTCACTAAGCTTCTACACCTACATAAATTCCTGCTGGTGAAATAATGTTGAAGTTCTCACTTATGTTTGTGACCCAGACATTGAACGCTTGTTTGTCACTACGCCCGTTCTGTCTGCCGGGAGATTGCCCTGCACCCGTCTGGATCTGTCTGTATACCAAGTGAAGATGTCAGGAGTGCAACAGAGTTGATTGCTAACCACACTTAAAACTTGGCAAACAGATATCGCAAAGTTCCTGTATTGATCCGCGGAGACTTTAACAGCTGCAGACTGGATGGTGTCCTACCCTCGCTCCATCAATATGTCAGCATTGCAACAGGAGACAACAGTAACGTAATGTGAGCAGTGCTTCAGCCTTTTCAGGCTGACTTTCCTTCACCTGCAGGCTGCGCCAGTCATATTCACCATATACCAACAAATCAGCAACTGCTGAAAATAATAAAACCTGCTCTCAAAGATCTATTCCTAAATAGGTTGCTACAATATGCCCATCTTCAGTCTTGTTTTGCCTGTACAGAGTGGAGTGCATTTAAATAAGATTTGCCATCCTGATGAACACTGTTAAAATGTACCTGAATTCCAAACCATGAATTACTCCTGAAATCGAGGACATACTGGTATTTAAACAGAACCAACTGAATTCCTCCCCAGTAACTGTCAGATTTGTGTATGTATGACAACAAAATATGTAATTAGAAAGGATAAACATGAAGAGACAGATCAGTTAGAAATAAGCAAAATTAATACAAAATAATTTTTAATATATGGTGAAATTGTCAGGTCCTACAATAGATTCAAAGTAGTGTACCCTTTTCTGTTGTTTTCTTCTGTTGTTTTTGAAAAGTATCTAATTAATGTGAGATGTTATTAGACCCCCAATACCTGAAGTACCATGTCTCCATGTAACCTCCATGAGCTCAATGGTCATGCCATTATACCCAGAGCAAGTGCCATTGCATTGGGTGTCCCGTATAGTGTGGCTTTGTTAACATTACTATCAAGTTACTGAAAATCTCCAATATAAAAAAACACAGTTCATTTAGAGCTTTATTGTAGGTGTAATAACTGCAAAGAATGTATCAACATTTGCACATTTAATGTTTAAGATGCATTTATTTTCTCCTTGGCTTTAGTTGCTGTGTTTACATCCCTATGAAGGTTAATATTATATAATTGTTGGGCAGATTTCCTTTTGACAAATCTGAGCCTGTGTTCATAATGTACATATGTGTATTTTATACCAGTAGAGCACAGATAAAGTGGCTGAAATGCATTGTAGAAACCATACAGCAACACCAACACAGAATGGGAGTGATACCACACCCAGAGGTAGGTGGGAAATACCACAGCTATGAAAAATATGGAGCTTTTCTTGGTTGATGATGGATTTCAAGTGTGTTGCAGAGGGAATGGAGGTCTGCTGGGCTTTTTTCTGCATTCATGAATCCATCATTCTGTGCAGTGGTAATAGTCAGGAGGCATTTTTCAAGAAAGGCCAAAGATTAAAGTTGAAGGGGGGTGTTTTAACCAATCCCTCCCCCCAGCAATGTGATTTATCTATGCCAAAGGAAGTGCAGGGCAGTGAATGGGTTCCAGTGCATTAATTTAAAACCAGTTTGACTATGTTCTTCATCATTTATTAACAAGGGATTTTTGATTGCAAATGACAGTCCTTTGTTGCCTTAATGTTAGCCAAACCATTATTTTTGATATCCATTAGTCTTAAATGATGAAAAGAAGTTGCTGACTTGGAATTTTGATCACATTGGCCCAAGGGATATTGTACTTATTTCAAATTTTAACTGAAATGCTAATTTTAACCTTGCAGCAGTGCCCAAGGGTTTTGCCTCACTGTAATGTTATCTTATGTCCTAGCTGTTATCTTCTTTGTAAAGTTTGTCTGTTAATGTAGTTAATAATGTATGTTTAATAAGAAATACAGATATAATTATTGATACATAATTCCTTCTGTCTTAACCATCAATCCATACTCTGTCATGTGTTTATTTGTCAGGTCAGTGCAGTGTAGAAAAGTTAGAAAGTTGCACATCTTTCTCTGCTAATAATAAGAATGGTAATTCAATAAAAGTGGTAATACAAACACCTAAGACCAATCTGTGCAGAAAAACCACAAGTCGTGTTTTTTTCTTTTTTTTGTCTTGGTTAATCTGAATCTGGAAAACGTTCTACTCTTACCTGGCTAAAGCCCACTGGAAATCATTGAAAAGCAATATATGAAAGTGTGGATAATTTTAAACGATGTGCACAAAACAAAAGTGTACAAATATTAATGCAGCTGATGCCACAGAAGGCACTCTTGGCCTTCAAGATAGCAGTAATGTGGGGAGCAAGCTGGAGCGAGACGCTCCTGAATTCAATGTTTCCCAAAAGCAGTTACGTCCAGTCACTGCCACAGGTGGTGATGTATGGACAGGCGTCTGCGCACCTGCAGCAGCTGTGCCGCCTCCCAAAGGTTTAGCGAGAATATCGCAGGTGCTGCTTGGTGGTCGTCAGCCCACGCAAACAAGGCCGCAAAAGGCTTCCAGCTTTGTCCACTCATGGTCTGTCACAATAGGGGTGACAACAGCCTCTCTTTGGAGTAATGGCGGGAACATCGCTGTGGGGGACAGTGGAATTTCCTCCAGAGACAACCGAACACAAAACCATTTACATCAACAGGGCCAGTCATGTTGGAGGTGTCAAACTTTTCAGATCTGGAATGTGTACATCTTTACACGTTGTTTAGTGGTGAGGTCGAGAGAATTCAAATACAGGAGCTTTTTCTCTGATTTCACGAATTGTCGTAATAAACCAGGGGCCATTGTTCCTTCCTGGTTGAACAAGCTAGATTGGGCAGGAGATTGGAGTAGGCTGTCCCTAATTCATCGTGACAGTCATTTACCTAAAAGGAAAGTAACAGTCTCTCCAGAGGAAAAAAAAAAACTTTTAAATGGTGAAAGGATTTACACTCCATCAAAAGCTGATTCACTGGCTAATTTGTCTCGATGCCTTGACTTTATTGAGCAGCTTGCTGCCTGTTATTTCTGTGCAACTGTGTGAAGCCATTGTAAAACCACAATTAGTTAGTGATTTATTTACTGTTAAAAACAGACAGCCCAAATGTGGCCTGTTCTTTCAGTACAGTTTAGGACTCTGAATGCTGAGCAGCGGTGAGCCACAAAGTTTATACCTGCACAACTGTGTTTCCGACACAGAGCTACATATTTTTCTCAGTAAGGCTACGCCTACATAAATGTAGCAGGTGTGAGTGCATGATTCAATTATATCAATTTTATAGATGATTCTGGTTCTGTAGGTTGTCCTGTGAGGTATCCCTGTAGAATGTTTTAGAGTTCCAATAGTGAGCCCGTATTGATTGCATGTCCTGTTTTCCATCTTATGCACAGACAGGGTAAAAAGTGGTAGAAAGTAAACAGTTGTTATAGGAATGCTTTGAGCTCTCTGGTGTGTGTATATTGAAGGCAGTAGTACAAAGATAGCCATGTTGCTCTTGGCGTCTATTAAAACTGCAGCTGCATTTTTGTTCTCATGAAAATGCATGGCGAAGAAACACACATTATCCTTCAGGAGTCATTGCAACTGGATTGTCTGTATCCAAAGCATAACATTTACATTTTAATGTGCCATGTCTTAAAATCAGAAACTTCCCTGATTATTTTCTCCCGATTTATCTTAAACACATGCTGTAATGGTTTAAAAGTCCCTTTTGGGCCCTGAGCTCAGATGCTTTCCCAAGCAAAGGAGTAAAGGAAAGCCCCAGTGCTCAGTGCACTAAAACAAACAGCCACTGGTTTATACATAACTTTTATTAATGGTTCTGGTTTTCAGATAGACAACACAAAAAGCAGAGGCTGTGTCTGTGTTTAATTTGCACGCTATATTTGCCAGTGCAGCAGTAAAACTGTCTGTAACCCTTGTGTACAGAAAGTGGTTTAGAGCCTCTCTCCCCAGGCTTTATTGCTGGGCTGGCAATGGTATCTGTATTCCTGCAAGGGGGGAATTGTAGAGCACCAGTCAAAAGTTTGAACACACCTACTCATAGAAGGGTTCACATATTAAAATAATAGTAAAGACACATAAACTATGTAATAACACAGATGGAATTATGCAGTGACCAAAAAAGTGGTAAACAGATCAAAATGATCTTATAATTTACATTCTTCAAAGTAGCCAAAAATTTTTTTTTAGCAATTTAGGCATCGACTTCACTGTTTATACAGTATATGTTTACGAAACAAATTTCAAGGTTTTAAAAATAAGTCTTTACATCAAAATGTCTTGGACTACATGTTTCCCAGTATCTTAATCAGGTGTGTCCAAACTGGACTGGTGCTGTATATTTGTACAGTTAATGTCAGTCTTCTTTTAGAGCCAGCCGTTCACTTGGATTCTGAGCTTGTGGAATTCTCTTCACCTGTGAGCCCTATATGTTACACTGAAGTTAGTGTTCTGAGGTGCAGATGAAAATGGAGGACGCTGTTCTGCTCCACTGGCCAAATTAGTTGGGGTGGCAGTGTATCACAGTGGTAAGAAGCAGGGCTCATAACTGTGAAAGGCTGCTGGTTCAAGTCCCCGCTGGGGCTGCTGTACCCTTGGGCAATGTACTTAACCCAGAATTGCCTCAGTAGATATCCAGCTGTATAAATAGATAACATGTAAACGTTGTAACCTATGTAAGCATTTTCTAAATGGCTGTAATGTAAAAAGGTGAAACAAGCAGGAAGTAGCATTTAATGTGAGCAGGAGGAGTTTACTCTCAGGAGAGGCACAGTTTAAGAGAACAGCCATGGTGAAGAACAGGGGCTGGTCCATTCACAGCATGGTCCTGCATGTTATTCCAGAAGACAGAGAAAGAGGAAAGGGGTTATCTCAGCCAGCAGGCCTCTCCACAGACAGGCCAGACAAACGCGAAAATCAATAGGCTTGCTCCAAACAGCTCCCTACAAGGAGCTACTCAGCACTGCCTGTCAGTGGGTGTCCCTTAAGTAAGAGTGGAGATGCTGACAAGGGAGGACACCAAAGAAGAGTGCCCTGGCCAATACACCCCACCAACTGAGTCAAACAGGTCATGGATTTCAAATTGAAGAATGCTTGCAACAGGTTTGCAAAACTGTAGGGCAGGGATGGATGTGTATAAGCCATAAATGTTTGGTTAAGATAAAGCTGTTGGCTACTGAGGATTTCTATGCCTCAGAGGAGCCAAAGGCTAAAGACAGGTCATCTATTTAATATTAAACTTTATGGAGCATAGTGACAACCGTTTTTTGCTTAGGTGTCTATAAAAAATAACAGAGCTGTAATATATAAATGCATTGAAAAGTCATTTTCTTTTCTTTTTTTCTGCCAGTTTTGACCTCTTTTCATTTTAAGGACTTGTGCACTCGTGTTTTGATGTACTTAACTGTTGAAAGTGTATTGAATTGAACTGCAAGTTATTGCACAGTCATGCAATGTCTTTATTTTGTGTTTGATTCTGATGTATTTAAGTGGCTAAAAACCACTTAAAATTACAGAAGAGATACAAAGTATACAAAACCATGACAGACAATGATACTATAAAATCAGTCCCATGGAACAATATTTGCTTATGATGCAAAAGGAGGAATAATAAGATATTCAGGGGGACCATAAAACCTTACACAGCCATATCTTATCATGATAAAATGCTGTGATGTATATTAAATAGGTTGAAATGACTCTTTTAGATTCATTCAGTTCTGTCAAATTCAGTTGCAGTTGTGTATCGCGCTCACAGTCAGTGTGCTGAATATATCCATATAAAAGTGCTTGTCTTCGAATAGTGGGATATTTTTTTTTGTTGCACTAGCTCTTTATGTCAGGAGCTTAATCTTAATCTCTGTCATGCGAAATCTCTTATTCAGTACTTCTTCATTCAAAACCTACTCCCTCAACCCCCTACTGGGTGCTATGCACTATTTAAAAGGCTTGAAGCTACTGAGGAAACACTTGTGGTAGAAATGATGTTACCTTGCACAGATGGCAAAACTATGCCCTGCAGGCCTTTATGTAATTGCATTCATACGTTTTGTTGATTCATAGTTGTTTTTTTGTACTGAAAGAATGCTTGCAATGTTATTTGCAAGGAATGAACTTGTTGTGGACCAAAGGATCTACATCCTGTTTCTCCTTTTCATTCTGTGTTATGACAGATCCTATTAGAAGCTGAATCAGAGTAGAAGCACTGGAGAAGCATTGCGTGGAGCACTGTAGTCTTTTCATAGCAACTGAAGGTTGCCAGTGGTAATGAAGCCACCACTACAAACGAGCAAGTCATTTGGTGATTAAGTGGCATGTCATGCTTGGAGTAATTGCCTTAATTAGCTATTGAACAGGTTTCTGGGTTAATGTGGTGACAGGTTTGCTGAGAATATGATTTACTGGTGGAAGTTAATGATTTCGCTCTCATCATCTCATCATTCCTTGGAATGATTTGATTAACAGTACGGCAGGAGGAGATTCCATGTTTGTTATTACAAAGTCAATTTCATGCCTGAGCGGACTATCTCTGACAGTGTTTTTGTTGTGGGAACAAAGTCCTCACTCACTTACTCACTAGCAGAGCTGGCAGCCAGAGCCCTGGGAAAGAACATCAAATCTGACACCATTTTACAGTTGGGATTTACTGTGGATCTCTGTGTTCCTCCGGTGGTGTTATTGCTTACCCATCCACTGATAGGGCTGGTAGTATTCCGTAAGGAGAGTTAAGTACACTGAGCTTCCTGGCCTGACCTCTCAGTGGCCCAATATGTATGCCTTTAAAGCACATTTGAGAAACAGGCAAAGACTGTTCTTTCCTGCTGAGAATGTGTACTCACCGCATTGTTTCCTAGTTTTCTTGTTGAAAGAAAGAGTTCTGGTTGCAAAGTACATTTTTTGAAACAATTTGATCCAGTCCCTCCTTAAGTTGCCAAACCAAAGTGTCGACATGTTTATACTATATACATTTTATGCCATATAAAATACCATTATGGTAAACTTGTACACCTGGTAAGTTATGAATTGACAGGCGTACCCCATGCCTATACAGTGCTGACAGTTAGGCCTTTTGTGGGGATTCCTACAATGAACCACAATGACCATGAGGTATGACCTTTTATAGAACTGTACTACCTCAATGTCTATCCTCATGTGCACACAAAGAATTCTGGTATGTTATTACAACTAGCCACACATTAAAACTTGGACCATTTGCAGTTTCTTCATTGTTCTTCAAGTATTCCACGATTGGTCTCTTCTCATATCCGGCTGATAGCCACATCTGTTCATTGAAGCCTGTGTTAAAGAAAACATTAACACTTGTACTTGCACTGATTACTTTCCAACCTTTATAGATGTAAGCCTGTCTAATAATGCTAACCCTAGCAATTTACTCTGATCTCATGTAATTGCTGTAATTTTTACATTATTTCTGTTGGGTTTTTTGTTTATTTTTGTTATGTTGTACTACTTGTAAATGTTATACATGTTAAGTATCAGGCATACGTATATCTTTTCTGGATAGTAATTTTTCAACTGTGGTGCATTTCATAAAGAGATTAGTTACTGCCTTGCACTATTGGCTTCTGACGCTTTGATGCGGCAGACTTCAAATATTGAGCATAGAAAAGCGGTATAGATGTGCCAATAAGGTATAGATTGCTGCACTATAAGTGGGGGTCTTTAAGCTTGGGCTCTTAGGCGGTAATATGAAGGTATATGGAACTTAAAAGTTAACATAGACATGTCAAATGTAATCATATGCATTAGCCTGACACATTTTGGCATTTGACACTTGTATGTGATCAAGTTTGAAAGACCAGATTTTCCTCAGATGGTAAGGTGAAAAATCACAGGGCCGGGTTATGCAGAAGAATTTAGGAAACATTGAGTAGAATTGCTTTGAAGTAGTACTTGTTTAGTTGTTTAGCTTAAGGTAATTTGGAGAAAATTGTTTACTGTAACTTGGCCTCATTTTGAAATAAAAAAAAATTAATGATAGACCTATTTTTGTTTTCTCATAACTTACAGATAATATATTTTTTTGTACATATGAAAACTATGGCGTTTTCAGATACTGGAGATGTTTTTATCATGCACTGTCCTTGGGACAGGAATTGCATTAGGGAACACATTCATCATTAAAATTAGCAGGATAAATTGTGTTTGAAATCTGCAGTGAGCACCAAAATGCCAGAAGGTGAATCGCAATAATGTCTCCTTTGTATCTGCATTATTGAGGAACGGTACAATAAAAAGGGGGATTAACCAGGATGGAAATATCACCACTTTATTCTTCAGCTCATTCAGTTCTCTGAGCTGAAGGCCCGGCACACACACAGCTCTGTTTTTCCTCTCTGTGTTCTGGCTTTGATATGGAGACGCGGTCTGGCTAGCGCCGCCGTGGCATTCATAGCTAGCACCATGGGCAGGGTATCTTGGCGTAGCGAGCGGCTGGCACGATTGTTCCGGCAGACTCACCGCACAGGGAGCTGGACCTGCAGCCAGTTCTGAAGTTGGATTAGCACAGTAATGCCTATAATTAAAACCCTAATGCCCTGCTATCAAAAGGCTCTGTCGGGAAAAATGTGTGGAGGAAGAGTAGAGAACGGTAGTTTCCCACCACTCGGTTTAATGATAAGGCATCACTGCATTAATACCAGAATGTTTCAGCTACGTTGACTTTGCTGACTTAACATTGCAGAAGTCTTGTTTTGCTTTTTTTTTAAATCAAGGTCATGCTTTTGTGTTATGAAATCAATGCCAGAACCAGGGTTGTTTTTGTCTCATGGTCATGTTTTTTGGCCTATGATTGTTTTTCTTAAGCAGCGATTTTCCAGCTGTAGTCACTTCACACCATGCTGTAGACACTGACCACAATGTTATCAAATGACTGAAGTTACTCGATTGATCTTTTTTGTACATTTATTGACATGAAAGTACTAAATGTCAATGCCTACCAATGGGATTTAATGTAGCTGTTGAGCGGCAGCCTATTTGTAAGAATCTGCTCCCGTGTTGTGGGCTGCACTTTGTAACATGTTGAAAAGGGCACTCGAATCACCGTGTAACATGTCCTCACCCCATTCTTTAGTGATGCATCTGCCATCCTTCATGTGTCTGCTTTGTTCTGTTTGTGTCGTCTCTTTCGTTTCTCATACAGTCTCCCTGAGGTTTGGCTCATGTCAAGGGTTTTTTGTAATATAAAGTAAATAATCAATGCATCCAAAAACAATTCTTTGAAGAACAAAGAAATTTCCCAGGTACCTTTTCATTAAAGCTATATCAAGCAGTAGTGGGAAAGCTTTTATCAAATCCTTTTTAAAATTATCCACTGTTGTCCAGGAGTTGCTGAAATTCCATGCACTTTTGTTAAAACTGCAAGGTAGTGCTAGTATTTATCTTTGTTCCCCTTAGTAAGTAGTAAGTAGTAAGAGTATCTAATGCGTCAAACATTCTGCGTATGGTCAAAAATGTTAACCTGAACAGACACATGGCTCGACTGTAGCGGTTTTCTTAACACTAAGTGTGTGCGTTCACTCTTCTTTCATAATAATACTCTGACCATAGTAGATGAGTTGAGCACCAACGTGTTTTTGTCAGGATTATTACTGTATTCAGCTCTGATTGCACAGGAGTGGTTTTCTGTGTCTGACTGTAGGGCGTGTAAAAGACTCATTTTCATCAGTCCATTAGTGCTGATGAAGGGAAGACAGTTGAGTGGATAGCAGTTGCATTCTCTTACTCCTGGGGGAGTATAATATTCCAAGGTCACCCCCCATCCCATAGTCCCTCCTGGTAACACCCAGCAGACTGGCCCAGTGGTGTTCCCTGGAAGCAGACAACACCAGTCAACCCCTGTCTTATGTTATCACAGGATCATCTGTTGTCAAGTCTAAGCATGTTACTGACACAACCAGAATAAATGTGAAAAGGCACACCAGAGAATATAGTCCAGCCAGAGTATTTCTGTAGATGCACTAAACCTTAGTAAACCTGTATTGCAAAGGTAGTTAATTTGATGTGTGTTGGGGAGGGATAGTGTGTGGATTTGTGTTGGTAACCTGGTAACCCATCTCTAAGCAGCTCATGATGTAGTAAGATCCTCCTGGCCAGTCCATACCCTGCCTACAGGAAGCATTGGGGAAGACAACAACCAGAAAATGAAATGTGGACCAATATAAATTGCAGCACTTAGACAATGACATAACACAGCATAAAAATCATTGTTTAAATTCATCAGCTCTGTGCATTCATGGCAATCAAGCCATAAAGAAACCATCCCTGAAGGTCACATTACATACTAAGTCTGTCACTGAAATGCATCTCAGCATGAAGGAAGACCCGATTAGATGCAAACGAAGCCGGCGCTGCTTCCTGGCTGCCAGCGCACGGGGCGTAGCTTCCTGCGGCGGCCCTGTTCCGGAGATAAACCGCAATAAACGCGAGGAGCTTGAGAATGAGGGATCGCCGATGCTATCAGCGGTGAGGAGCAGGGCCGCGGCGCTCCTTGCGACAGCGCCGGAGCCCCCGTCGGGTTTCCGGCGTGCCGTGAACGGGCGAGCGGTGACGCGGGGGCAGGAGTGCGCATCTACTGCTCGGAGCCGCGGAGCTGGACGGCTGCCACCTGCAGTCAGGAAAAGCCGGCGCAGATTCTCCCCCAATTTTTAACGTTCACCAAAATGTTTTATAACCGGGTTACAGAAATGACATGCTCAGCCGGCCAGGGGATCAGGAGTTCCAGCGGGCTAGGTTTTACACAGCTGGCTGTAAACATAGCATAGTGGTACTGGTGAGGAGCAGGGCTTGTAACCGAAAGGTTGCCGGTTCAATTCCCCACTGGGGCCCTGCCAATGTGCCCTTGGGTACTTAACCCAGAATTGCCTCAGTAAAAATATCCAGCTAGATAAATGGATAACATTTTAAAAACTGTAACCAGAGTCGCTCTGGATAAGAGCGTCTGCTAAAATGACAATATTAAACATGGGAGAATTGCAGCTGATCTGCACAGCATCCCCACTACACAACTAACATACATAAGAAGCTTATTCTGTGGGAAAATGCAGAACGGCAAAGATCCAGATCAGGAGGCAAAGGACAGGTTTTCAAAGCTTGTTGTATTTTCTTCAGCTGACCTCTGATCAGTCTTGTTGACTCTGTGATGTGGAAGATGAATGAGGAGTCTTGGTCAGTGAGGGGGGTTCCAGGGCCTGCGTGTGATGACGGACGTCACCGGGGAGGGCTGGCTACAGCGCTAGTGGACGTGGTAATAAAACATAGCGGCGCCCATCTGTGAGTGCATCTGGTGTGACGGGCGCTTCGTCTCACAGAACCCGCGGCCCGGTCCAGCGAGGAGGGAGTTCCGCCGCTCCCGTTCAGAAATCAGCCAGACTTCACAGCCCACATCGTGCGTGTGAAACATCCTGTACCCGTGTGCAGTGTTTGGTCTGCATAACTACTCTGTATTGCATTGGAGTGACGGCATGCTGGGTGATCACTTGAATATGAATCCTTTCAAAATCTGATGCTTATTTCTCCCACATCTAATGAGGCCCCGGGAGAGACACTGATGGCCAGATTAACTAAACCCTTGCATGCAAGTGGAGACAGAAAAATGTCACAAAGACCTCAAAAAATGACATCGGACTAATTAATCAGTGGCCAGTATTCTGTCTTTTATTAAAGCCCATGTCAAGTGCCAGCATCATATCTCTGTGCAAATTTTAGCACCTCTGTTAAGGTTTATGTTAAAGTGCCTATGAATTCAGTGTCATGAAGAAGCACAATGAATATTTTTACAGTGACATTTAAGGTTACTTTTCTGTACAACAGTTTCAGTCTTACCTAATATGATAATATATTCTCTCATTCTAACATGAGTAAAAAGATATTAAGAAATGCGTCTCACAGGATACATTTATTAATATCTTAATATCTGTTCATTCTTTGGTTCATATGCTGAGATATGTTGAGATGAGCTATTAAAATACTTAAAACTATGGAATAATAAGCCTAAACATATTGATTTATACCGTTAGCATGCACAGTTGATCTTTGCATGTTTACTTAAAGTATAGGCCTTCATCACTGTTACTGTTATATACAGGCAACCAATATGTTATGCCATAAATTGTTAATAAATTATACACTATAAATTACTTTTAGAATCACTATGTGTTGTGGATACTGTGATCAAGTGACTGTGTTATATATGTTGGTGTATGCGCTTGACTTCCTTTAGTTTTCTTGGCTGTCTAGCTTCAGGTTAGTTAACTTGTGGTAGTACTTGAATGGTGTTGTGCTCACACTCGTTGGTTTGGGAGTGTTGTTGGCGTAGTCTGACACTGTTGCTCATTCAACTTGGATGGATACCCTTCCCTTCCGATCCTACCCTTCTCTTGTGCCGGAGGTCATTCTGGATAAGGGCATCTGCTAAATTAAACAAATAAAATGAATTAATGAATTGTGTAAAGCAGTACGATTTGGGTCTGTAAAATATGATTGGTATAATATTGTGAATAGTGCTGCGGTGCTGCAGTTCTACAGTGCCTTTGTTTCACCTGTGTGTTTCGCTGGCACATTTTTTTTTCTTATGACACATCTTTTCTTAATTTGATGGTATAAATGTCATTCCCAGCCAAATATATCTGGAGTGTGACTGCATTACAGAAAAAAAAACTGAGCTGGTTCAGGGATAGAAGTCTACATCATGTGTCAATCTGTGTAGATGAAGCCACTCTTTTTACTTTAACTTATGTATGAAATTAGTGACAAACAGAAGTACACTTTGAGGTCATCCACACAAACAGCCAAGGTACAAATTTAGAAGAAAAAAGGGAAATTGAGTGGCAGAGAAGAGAGAGGAAGTACAGTATCACTGAATTAATAGCAGCGTTAGGACTCGCATGGCAGAGAGGAAGAACAGTATCACAGAAGCATTTGGACTCACATCTTGTCCTACACCTAAAAAAGGTAAAAAGTGACTGACCTAGATGCGGCTGATGTTGAGATGTGGTGTAAGCCCAACCTACTTGGCTGCATGTAAATGGGGTATTCAAACAAAAAGAGAGATGTTGCGCTTTCAGGAGAGCGCAGCAACTCAGCAATAGCAAAGGGGTAACTGGACGCACCAGGTGTGGAGGTTCAGACAGCTTCACCTGAGCTGGTAGGCTAGGGTGGGGCCAGCTCTCTTGTGTCAGTCTGTTGTGGTTGCTCTTTATAGTATACACTACACAATGGCATTCAGAAGTGAACAAAAGTAGGCAGTTAAAACACCATGCCCCAGGATGGATGCAGTATCTGGATGGCATCTATCCTAAAAACAGAACAATAAAACCTGCTGGAGGTGCTCAAAATGGAATGTTCTTCCGCACACTTCAGCTTGTACATTAACATCCAACAACAGCCAGAATAGCTATTGCAACAATGCAGTAATGCAGCAAAATGGTTCACAAGTCTGACAAAACCATGTAGAGGACCACTGCATTCCAACATATCATCTTTAAAAATAGTGTCATAATCTTGTGAAAATAAGTCATTGCAATGTGTTTGTCATTAGATGGTTTTGCTTTGTATTTAACTGTTGTGTATTCTCTTAGAACTAGCCACACTTGTTAAACAAATGTTAATATGTATACATAATTCAATGTAAACATAATCAAGTACAAAATCAGTTATTTCAGCTACCATGTTGTATTTAATATTTAAAAACACACCATATTGGAAAAAATGTGTTATTCATTTTGGACAGTGAGTTGTGAGGGCTGGAAGTATTGATCTGGTGAGGTTATGAAGTAAGGCAATGAAATACTGTGAGAGGACATCATTACTGAGGCCACGGAAGGAGCAATACACAGTCGCATGCCCTTGGTTCCTGCAATGATCAACATTACTTCAGCTGGATGTAACCGTTCTCCAAAATCATCAACTGCTTGAACAGCCAATTAGGGTCACCCTTTGGCAATACAAGAAAAGGTCTCTCTTTTTTCATATGTATTTTCAATGTGCAGCCTACAGTGTTCAGGGGTACATGACCAAGGCTGGAGCGAAAAGGTGAAAGAGGGAAAGGCATTGACATTTCAGCTGGAGGGAGGGATTGGATAAGATCTGTCATGATGATAACAATTATATCTGTCAGATAAATGCAGTATGTGCAAAGAAGACAAACACACCAAGAAGAAAATGATGCTGTTCCATGATTTTGCAATGGCAATGAACTCTTTCATGGCTTCTCCATATATGGCATAAGACCTTCAGGGACCCATTTTCATACTGTTAATATTTATTCTTTTATCTGTCTTATCAGGTAAATTACTAGTGAGTGATATGAAAACCTATTTCCATTTGTACAACATAAGTAATTATGTCTGCTACACATGAAAATCTTTACTAAATTCTTGATTTTAAAGATTGCAGTGAAAAAAAAATTATTGCCTGATGAAAGAAAAGAAAAAAAGCTTTTGTTTTTTTTCTGAGCCTGTGTATTTATGAATAAACCTTGGAAACATCTGGAGAATTTGTATGTAACAATTTAGCCATGAAGAAATATCCCTTTAAAGTCCTGCACCCAGCCTGCTCCCAAGATGTGGAGAGTTCATGACTGCAAAATGAAATCAAAGGTAGCGTATGTTTATGCTGAAAACTAAGAGAAGTAATCCGATTTGTGCTAGGAAAAAAAAGAAAAACAGAACAAAACTAATAATTTAGTTTCAGCTCAACACTCCTCTCAAATAACAAGCTTAGACACTAAAACCCTCTATAAACGTAATCTGAAATCTGCCATACAGTGGCATTATAATGACATCAAAGCAGGACTGCTAATTCATGGCCTGCAAATCAGTGCAGAGAAGAGACATTATGCTGGCGCTCTCAGTTCATTTCAGGGTTCGGAGAGATGTTCTACTGCCAAAGATATTCTACCTCCCATGGCTCTCCCGGCCTTGTGGTCAGGCCCAGCGCCTGTGTTCAGTGGAGAGTTGCTTTTTAGTCCGATTCTGCTTCTCATTGTAAGGAACACAGGCTTTGTGTGTGTATTTTAGGGGGTTTTGGCAGTATAGGGGGACGTGAAACTGCCTGTCCCTAAAAGAACCCAAACAGCAGAACTAAGTTAGGTCATCTGGACCCTGTTCTGTTCTGAAAACTGTACATCTTGGAAAAAGTTTCTCAGCATGACGGATTGCAAAATAATAAGAGGCGTATGAAAACCTGTGCATTGGTTAAATTTTCATATCATCATTGTTGAAACAGCTGCAAAAATATTACTGGTGGACCTACTTCAAGTTGTATGCTGAGGTCTTTGATATTACAGCATTTGCTCATACATTAGTAGATGCTATATATACCACTGTAGAAAGGTAATGTACTTTCATTTGTTCCTTTGGTGTAGTACTGATCTGTCTCCTGGCTGAACCTGACAAAAGTCTCTGAACATCCATTAGGTGCTTTATTTTTCAGTGACCAGCAGCTGATTTGCTTATGACTCAACATGATAAAAGAGGGGCTGTTCTGATACGCATGCTGATAGATGCCCCTCAGGGAATTTATTATGATTGCATTTAATGAAGAGACCTAAGTGGACACCACTTTTGATAATGCAGAAAATCACATATTGTTCCTAGTGCAATATCTTGTGAAGCACTACATTGTGGTACGTTAATTATTTGTGTAGCAGACACTTATCCAGAGTATCTTGAATCTGTTATTCAGACCATGACTTCTTTATTTCCAGACTGTTTTAATCATTAATGTTTCTGTTTGTTGTGTCTCATATTTTATTGTATGTTCCCTGATATATACAGTACTCATTTTCCATACAAGACATTTAACATTGCACATCAAGTATCTTCAATTTCAAGTGCACTTTTTAATGTTTCCATCTTGCGTATGGATTATATAATAGCGCTGACATAAATAATGCATTTAAGACTGTGCTTTCAGCAAAGCAGATGTTGTATTGTACAGTACTGTGAACAGTGAGCGAAAGTGGGGCAGATAGTAGCAGCTCCCACTACTCACTGAAAAATGTCAGACTGCCTGGCATGGACTCTGTAATTAAAGTCTGTAGGCTGGCACCCTGCCTGGTTCAAGGACACTGCCTTCACTCTCAGTATAATAGTTTTCCCTTTGCTATTGTAAGCTGCAGGCCAGGACAAGTCCCCATTTTAAATTCCCTAAAAACTAGAGCTGTTTCGAGGGGGCAAGAGAGCTGAAACTGCCCCTTTGTGTGGCCTTCCAGCTTCCAGGTGTCATGTGGGGACATGGCTGGAGTCTTTGAGGTGGTGCTGTAGGTGGGTTTCCCATTGTTGCATTGAAGGTAGCTTGCTAAACACAATGAGGCAGTGCTGGGTCATTTAGAGCATAGGGTAGGCAACCCAGTTCCTGGAGTTGCTCAATCTTGCAGATTTTCAAGGTCTCTCTGAATGGTGACATGGTGAGAGCCGTGATAAATGTGTAATATAAGCAACACATGCATTATGATAGGCTCTTCTGTCTTTGGCTACATGTTTTTTGTTTGTTTTTCCATTAACTATATTTATTAGGAATCCTTTTCCCCACAGATGGCACAGAGATAATGACCTAAAATTACAAAACAACATGAGCAAAACGTACAGAGACCATGGCAAGATGCTCAATAAGGAAAGGATGTAGGGAAATTAGCAGAAATACTCTAAATGATTTGGAGGAAAACCTGCTGCCCAGTAAGGAGGAAGGAAGGAAGGAGGAGTTAATGAGAATTCGCCAGGAGGCTGCTACTTGTTTCAGTTTGAGGCATACCAAGTCAGCCATAGACCTGTGTAGTAAGACTGAAGACTTGGGCTGTGCTTCTTGGTGGTACAGATAAAAAGGGCCGAGGACCAGGATCACTGAGCCCTTGTCATTCAGTGTAGGGGAGATATTGGCAGAGACCCACAATGCTCACACAGACTACAGCAGAGCAGAGGGAGAGAGGTAAATAATTGTGTTGTCCTGATCCCGGACGGTGCGTAGGGCTGCGGGAATTGAAAAGAAATGGATACAGTAAAAGGTCAAATCTGTAAATGTGACCTTTTCCTTTGGGCTTTTCTGTCGAATGAAGAATATTGACCCCGAGCAAACTGAATACAAAAACCTTTTTATTCTAAAACAATTCACCATTTCTGAGCCAAGGAAAATGGCATGCGAGAGGCAGAACTATCAGAATTAATTATGAACCTTTTTCTACAAATGATTCATGTGAAAACACTAATGTCATGAGCCATATTTCATTTTGTGTAGCTGTCTGTGATTTGTAATTATTTGCAATAGCTTATCAAGTGTTTCTTGTTTTTCTTCCACTAGTGAAAAATGTATTTTATTTTTTGAACCCAGGGCAATATGGAGACTGCTGCAGTATTAGCCAAAAGAGAAGTTCTATAAACATATTCTATGCAGTATGTAAACTGGGTGTTCTGTCATGCAAGTTAAGTCTGATTTCAGTCTCACTAGACCACTGGAGCAACAAGGAGGAGTTTGAGGTGCATGGAATGTGGAGGAGGGGAACACGGTGGCAAGGGATGATCATGGTAAACAACTATATTCCTTAAAATATAGAGTTATGGGGCTCAGTCAGTTCAGTGCTGGTCCTGCACAAATTGAGTCCTACAGCTCAGACCCATGTCTGAGTCTCAGCTTCGTCATTTACAAATAGGAGTCCATAGTGGTGGAACACAATTGGCTATTTGCCGGGATAAGGTGGGTTTCCTCTGTCAGGGTCTACTCACCTTGCCAGTGTGACACCCTCTAGCAGCTTGTGAAGTGCCTGCAATGATGTCAGTTCTGATATAGCTATCCTCCAATTGACATTTGCTGTATTGTGATGCACTATGGGACTTGTAGTCATTGGCTGCATGTAAGTGTATCAGAACTGCATTCACTTTTGCAAGAACAGAGGGAGTGTGAAAAGGAAAGCCCTCAGTAATAGGGGCTTATAAGCCCTGTTATGTTCATTTTCTTCCTTCAAAGATAATCTATTCTTAACTTAAATGTATCAAGATTGACAAATGAATATGACAAATAGGTATCTTTGCTGAAGGTGTTTTTTTAAGTCCTTTAGCCTTCATCTGCTGAATCTGTATTTCTTGGCCATCAGCCAGAATCGGCAGAGGAAAATGGATTTCACTTTTATTTAGGTTGTTTATAAGTGCCGTCATGCGGGCCTGCTGTGTAAGTTAAAATATTTCAGTGGACCTGCTGCAGTCATTAAGGAGAAAGTGAGATCTATATTATAGATGAGCCATTAAAAATGAATCCTTGTCATTCCCTCACACCCTGACGTTTCTTCATTCCCTTGCAGATGGAAGAGTTCCACATTTCAGCATGATGAGGCTGAATAATAGAAAACAATCTCTGCTGATTTCAAAGGGACCAGCTCTCACTGATCACCTTCAAATAAGATCTATTTGTTTTGGATTTCCCTATTTCTGCTGTTATCCTTTAAACTTCACACTGTTAGAAATTAGGGTGGAACAGAGATAAAAGTCCATACTCAGTCTATCTACAGTACACTTCATATTTAACAGCTTATAATCTTTTTCCATTACTTATTGTATGGAACCTTTTGTCAAGTTTAGTATCCACTGATCTCACACTGTTGTGTGAACAACAAAAAACAGGTTAATGCACACTTTGTGTAATTTAGGGTGAAGCACATGAGATAGAGTCAGGGTATTTATTTGAAATCAAAAGCACAACACTGGCTTACCTCTGAAATGAGTCATATTGCTTTACACTACACAAGCAATTTTACATTGGCTCTATGTTATTGCCAATATGATCTCAGTTTTTCTTTAGTGACCCAGAAAAGTGAGCAAGTCACAGTTAAAGAAGAAATTAGCTATTGCTGGAAAGAGGATTCTGGGCTTTGTAATGACACCGAAATTATAGTTATACTTCAAACCAAAGATACAGCTATTTAAAAGCAGCAATGATTTTAGTCCACCAAAAATTGTGCACTATGAAAGTAAATGCAGTCAGACTCAGTCAGGCTCAGTGCCACATGGTCATATGTGGCTTGCATTTATAATCAGTACAGGCTATAGATAAGTTGCACCAGAGAAGAAAATTACAAACGGGATAGCAATGGCAGAGCTAAAACCTTTCCTTGGAGAGCATGAATTTGAATTTGAATTTCTTTTGTATGGCTTCCAAAGGGAGCGTTGTTTTGAAACACACTCAGAGTTTGATACATGCTGGGACACAGTCCTGGGGCTGGTGGAAGCTGGTCACCTGAGCCCCTCAAAATCCATTTAAAAATATTGGTAGATCTGAGTACTGCTGGCCATACATTGGCAAAATAGACTGGTTTCAGCCAGAAAACATTAATGTAGATTAATGTAGGCTACCTCATTCAGTATATGCCAGGTGATCTGTTGAAGATGGAGTGAAGATTTTGAATTTAAAACAATAAAATTTTCTTTCAGGCTGTTGTCTACATTACATATGAATTTTGTTTGTAAGGCTTCAAAATTCTCTTTGTACTGTCAACAAAAAGTTGGTCTGGGATACTATATTCACTGAAATTATTGATACACTATAAGTGGATAACTCTCTAATTTACAATATTTGAGCAATGGCTGGAAAATGAATGTGATAAAATATCAAATGAATGCTTACCAAAACTGTATTAACTTAAGTCTGTAGTTAAATATTAGTTCATGTAAAACCACCAATAATTTGGACTGCTATTAGAGAAATGGACTGTATAATGCATAACAAGAAATGTTTCTGGGAACTAACTCTTACTAATTGGCCAAAAGCAGCTTTGCCGTTTTAGCCTGTTAGATCAGCACACAGAATGTCATCATTTATGTGAAAACAACAGCACACCAGAGAGGATGGCTTGAGTTTCTAGACAATGCTCCATAGGAAATTTAAAGTTTCACATATTTTTTTAGTTTTAGTTGGACCCAATGGATGGGTACCATACTGACAGGTATGATGATTTAATAACCCCTCAACCTTTGAGCCTTACTCAATAAACAAGACTTTAACCACATTCTGTGGGCTGCTCTCTTTAGTTGCAAACCACAGGTTCAGTGTCTTGGGCTTATGTGGGCAGATACCTGTTGACTGGTTCCATTGTGAGCCCACTTAGGTACAAAACTCTTTTTGAAAATCCAAACTTCCTTTTCAACTAAAATGAAATAAACCCAATATATCCAACAAAATTTATTCATCAATAATCAACACATCACATTTAATGTGACAGTTTAAATTACTGTGGCCCTGAATTGCAATCTTTCAGGAAGAAAGTTGTTCCTCCATTGATAAACACCACTGAAAATGTATAAAATATGGCCAGCAAAAACAATGCTTGTGAAGAAGACTGGGCCACTAGGCAGCATCCCCCATGTCCTTTGAAATAGACCAGGAAAATCTTAAATATAAATAAAAGAATGAGTGAAGTCCATTTTGGCAAATCTGGTAATTGTGGCAGGAAAGGACTATTGGAAGTAACTCAGCATGAAATGACTCAGCAGTAGCTCCAGTGAGCTCACAGGAGATCACTGAAATAAGACAAAAAAGAAAGCCTGGCTCCACCTTTGAGCTGAGTTCACCTGGATGGTTGCTTTCCATACCTGAACTGCTAAGCAGCCTACCAGACAGACAAAGAGGTTCCAGGTTTACCTGTTCATGCAGTCCAGTTTGTTGATTTAAACAGATTTAAACAGAATTAGTAGCATAACAAAGTATTACTTTTTCCCATGTTTGAAATCTAAATATCAATTTATTGTTGCTGGGATATTGAACTTGTGCTCTGACAAGCCCTGGTCTTCTCAGCTGACTTACTTGGGGTTTGGCACAGTTTCTTTCAAAGGGAGAAATCAATAGTGGTTTGAGCCTGCAATAACACAAACTGTGACAGTAGTGTCCTTGTATCTTGTTGTAGCTCTGGCTGGTACTTAGTGACTGACTTTCATACGTGTAACATGGGTATAAAGTCAGACAGAGGCACAGGGCCCTCAAACTAATCTGACAAGATCAACTCCCATCAGTTCCACATTCAGTCAAACCAGAAACCCTGTATTCTCATAGGATTGATTATCATCTTAAGCTTATGCATAACAAGCATATTGTAAATTAAAGATCTGAAATTACAATCACATGTGATTACATGTGACCTAAGCAGTGGAAAATTTAACTGTCTGTAATTTTTTTACAGTATTATGTGCTCAAACTTCAGTGTGAATATTACTAATAATAATGCATTTATGTATACAAAGCTTTGTTGCATATTGTATAACATAGTGCTTTGCATAAAGCAGTGAGCATTAAATATAAGCTGAAGAACCAGGCAAATCACAACACTCAATACAAAAATATAAGCAATTGATACAATGAAATTGCAGATTTAAACCAGCAAGATAAATGATGGATTAAAAGCCATTTTAGAAAGGGGTGTTTTGAGAGGTGTTACACAAAAGCTCTGGGAGAAGCTGAGAAACTACTGTCCAAAAGGTTTTTGTTTTTGGTGGTCTAATCAGTTTCATTTTATCAGGTTTCTTGTTTTCATCAAGTTACGTCTTATATATGTTATTTTGCTGTTCAGACCGAGTGCTTTTAATTAGTTAGGTTGCAGTTCCATACAGTATGACTTTTGAGTCATTTTGTGCAAATCTGTCAAACAGACCCCTCACCCACTCATGTAGGGTAAACTAAACACTTGCTTGAGAATTCCTTGTTATGTTTAGCACACGAGGAGCAGCTGAAATGTGTTTTGTTGCTTCCACCCCTCATGGATTTGTTTTGGAGCCAATTAAAATTACTTCCAACTTCTTCAAGACTGTGAGAGCCTAAATACTGAAAAACATATGTCATGTTGTGTCTTATATCATTTATAGGTACGGGGGTGGATGTGCAATATCATTATGAAGAAATCTGGCTTTTACATCTTCATATTCATTCAGCTTTATAAAGGGAAAACATAATTGACCTTAATGACATTCTGTTCAGCCATTGCATAATGTTCCAAAAATATTCATGAATTAAAATAAGCCCTCAGCCCAGTATTTCAAAGCAGATATCCAGTGTTAATGAAACATTATGTACCCTTTAATAAATGTTGGCTACATTTCTGTTGTTTCATAAAAAAAGATAAAAATATTTTGGTAGATGTTCAACAACCTTAAATCTAGGTAGAAAATTGAACAAATTCATCCTGACTTACAAATTGCAGGATTGGCAGGATTGGAAACTGCAGTACCAGTGTGTTGTATAATGGCTGCTAAGTCAGTCCAATGAGAAATTGGTGGACGCATTCACACTACAGGAGTGCACCAAACCCAAACAAGGCCGGAGTGAGTGAAGGTATGTGTGTTGACTGACTGCCGTGTCTCTCAGGTCTTGGGATATGGCTGTCTGCATTTCCACCTGCACTTCCAATGTGACACTATCAGCAGGCACAGGCCTATGGGGGGCAGCAGGAGGAACAGGTGTGCTCACTCAATGGGAGGAGTGAGGGAGGGGGGCATGGGGGGTGAGCACGGGCCTAGCAGATGCTCTCTGTCACTCCGTTTCCCAGCTGGTGGAGATCATCTGTCTGTCCTGCTGGAGGCTGCCCGTCTCCAGGGGATACAGGGTGACTCAGTGACATGGAGATGTTCCCAGGCATAAATAAGCCCGCAGGTCCAAGCATGTCCGTGGCGGAGAACGGCTGCTCTTTCAGAGCTATGCCACTGATATCATTTAGCTGAAACGTACGGATAGCCACAAGACCATGTTAAACATGGACTGCTTGAATCCTAATACATGTAGCCTGCTAGGGCATTCCCTCTGTAATTCCAGTGCATGTGAGGAAAATATTGCCTTGCATTCTAATGTAAACGATATCTTAGTGAGTTCAGTGAATTTATTATATGATTGACATCTCCTCCACTATGCTCTAATCCTTTCTGTAGCTTGTTTGTCCATAGTCAGCAGGCAATAATATTTATGTAAAACTAGCACAATTCCTCAAAAAAATGGACCTGCTCAGTGTGGCATGAGAAACGGGCTGTCCTGGAACAAATGGGCAGTCCTGGTCCACTGTTATTCCAATATGGGTCATTACGGCTCCAGTCTCTGGCCCCAGTCGCTATGACAGCGTAGTCGTCTCAGAGGTCTATAGGAGATTAAAAGTTAATAAAATGGTGCGCGACAGCCAGTCTCACTGACAAACAGTCAGGCTGCGGGCAGTGTTCAAAAGACATACAGACGACTGCAGTCGCTGTTACTTCAGCGCATACAGTGCGGGTAAATGGCAGGACGTTCTGGTAATTGCTTGTGTATGGACTCCCCCGGCGGAGTGTTTGTTAATACAGGCATTTTCCAGGAATTGACTCTTAATTACGCCCATGTCCTTGATCATAATTAATGAAAATGATCTTGGCGTGTATTGATTTGAGGGTCTGCGCTTCCTCTGCAGGGAGGCTTTGAGCAAATGAAAATGCAGAAGGAGAAACGGAGCGAGCATCAGGTTGAGCCTCCACTTGCTGAAATCAATAGGGGTCTCTTTGCATAGCGTATAAAGTTGACTCAATTCATTTGTCCATGGAAAAGGCCATCTTGACCTGTCACAATGAGATGGGTGGCAAAGATGATCCGTTAGATGGAAAAAGAACAACAGTGGTCCTCAGCCTTCCACCTGTCACCATTACCTAACGTTACTCCGCCAATAGGTAATCTTTATTACAATATTAGCCAACTGCACAGAAAAAAACTATTCCAGCTTTACAGTGGAACTTTAACATGAATGATACACCTTAATATGAATTATGCAAGCAGTTTGCTTTAACATGTACAATACATTTAATGTAAGGGGAACCTTAAATTAATCCCAAACTTTCAGGAAGAAGTTTTAGTAATTATTTGAAAATTTACCCCAATAAAAGTTTACCACAGCATACCAAACTCACAGCAGATCAGTAACCATTAGATGTAGATTTACTGGTGCTTGCTACACCTTTCCCTGGTTTTATTTTCTCAGAAAAAAAATTATACTCCACGTCACTGTTTTTTTCATTATCTGCAACTTTAGCGTGAATGCATGTGTTTTGATAATTTAGACAGCTTTGCTCAAATGTCTCCATGTTTCGAATGCGTTTGAGAGAGTGCGCGGAGGGACTGCAGAGAGAAGCTTTGGGAATCGCATCTGAAGTTGTCTGGACAGCTCCTTCAGACAGGTGGAGGGAACTCTTTCAGTAATCACTTCCTAATCATGAGAGGACCCCAGAGACAGGTGTCATCATGTGCTCATACGCAGCAATTAAAGTCTAGCATTGGGTCTAATGAAGGCCCTCGGCCAGGGTCTGACATGCAGCCTGTCCAGTGTGAGTCACGCTAAGCGAGCAGTAATTACATGACTCTCACTTCCCCCTCTGATTGGGCAGTGAGAGATAAACTCCCTGAGACAGCTTAAGGTAAGTTAGTTGGGCCTCTGTCTTGTGCAATGCAGCCTGTGGGGTGAGGCCCGCTCAAGGAGTGATAGGGAAAGGCTGAACAGTGTTAGAGCAGAGCCCGTTCAGCCCAAATCAACAGGGTGGATGCAGGACTGGACTGCCTGCATCTGAGTCACCCATTTCAGTAATTGCCTAATGTAGCAGAACTGCACCCTTGACAAGCAGACAGTACTGTCTCCCGGACAAAATTGCTCCTTAGCTACTTTGCTGTCCGTTTATTTATAATTGCTGCAAGGTCAGCTGGGAGCTCGTATCCCCTCAAATTTTTTAAATTGTGGAAAGAAGAGCGTACAGCTACAGAGAAGTCAATGCTGTTGAAATGCACTGTTTTCTAGTCTGAGGCATATATTGTTGAAAGCATACAAAGATTTTTTTAATGAGACGTGTTACGGACCGATTGAGTGCAGAGGGAGCGAAAAGCGGAGGAGATATTTTTCTCAGCCCCACAGCGCTCTATTTGAGAAATAAACCTGCTAAATATTTCATTTGCCAACAGACATGCACTTCCACTTGGGATCAACCAATTGTTCTGTGTGACTAGGCTCTGAGTGCACAGTGCTATGATACAATGCCAGCTGTGAATATCCTGATGGGAACAGGAGTTCTTCCAAAGGTTTGGCTTATTCATATTTTATGGCCTTGTTGGTCTCCAAGGTGGAGGTATTGCTGGTTAAACAATTTGTGGGTGTGATTTTTGCACGGAAAACACCTGTATGTGTTCCAGGCCGTCTTATTTTTAGCCCTATTTGTTGAACTCCGTGACTATAATTAAACACCTCATCATGCCAGAGATGACTCAAGTGTAGACTGCTTTGTCACCACACACAGTGCAGTCTCTTTGTCTCTCTCTCTCCTTCTCTACCTCTCCCTTTCTCTCTCACTGTTTCTGACTGTCTCTCCCTCCCTACCTCCCACCATCCGCTATTGGGTGCCAGTCCTATGCGACACAGGTAAGAAAATAAAGTCCTCTCCCCAGTGGACCTGCAGTGCTGGAGCCACAGTCCAAGAAGTCTGTGACAAACTGAATAATTCATACAATTCCTCCAAGCCACAGATTTGTATCTGTTGTTAGAGTAACCTCCCAGTCTCAGAATGGCCAGAGCAGGGCTGTAAATATTCCCTCTGGGATTGGCGAACTGTGAAACCGCCCATCTTTGCTCTGACCTTGTCTCTGAGAGGAAATCACAGGGTCATCATGGTGACGTGTGGCTTTCAGAATTTTTCTTGTAAGTAATGACAGTCTTTGCTACAGCTCCAGAATATTGCTGTCCTAATCAATTTCAATCGATCGGCAAAAGCCAAGCCATTCATCAGAAACAAAGTTCACTTTCTCTGTGGTCGTGCTCTGTGACTGTTTTCCCTTCTTTACCAAAATGACTGAATTGTTGGGAGACTTATTTTGGTGGATTTCAGTGTTGCTATTGGTTTCAGTTCAGTTTCTGATCAATAGCAATTTGATCCCTGACTCTTTTGTGTGGTAAACTGCATATCAGCTTCAAGGTCCTGCAGAAATGAGGATAAAAAGCTCCTGGAGAGTGCATAAGTATTTCCATGAACATAAGAGAAACTGTCAATTATGAATTATTAATATCCTGTTATCATAGTAATGGTAAAAACATCTTGATGCTGGCAGCAGTGGAGACCTGAGACATTGAGATAACTGTATTAAAAATTGAAAACGATACAAGCAGAATGTAATCGTCTGGCCTCAGAGTATCAGCCAGGGAGAGAGCACTGGCAGGGTCTCTTCTTTCCATTTCTGTTTCCATAACATAAAAGATAAAACTGTCTGGATGTACTTGTGTTTTATTTTGTTTTACTACTACAATTCTACCGAAGCAATGTAGGTTATTCTCTCAAGTGCAACAGTGCGGAGTGTTCCATATGTTGTTCAAATTGCTTTAACTGTGCGCTTGGTTCGTATATACAAACCATTCTGTAATTAGGCCTGCTTTTATTTACTCACGTATTATTGCAGGTAAATTGTTTCTGTTTTCAGTGTCATTGGTGAGCCAATATATCCATTGTTCAGCTCTACCCCAAAAATAGATTTCATGCAAAAGCTTTCATGTAAAACGAAATAAACACTGACGCATGCCATATCAAGTTAAAGGAGCCGTGGGGGAGAGGAGAGTAATTTCCCTTTTGGTCGCATGGCATTTGGTTTTATCTTCTTGGAGTTCCTTTGTGTGCAGCAATTTCACAGTCAACACGCTCCATAGTAATATTAATCAGTGTCTTCAAGTTGGCTTTTTCAATTGTGCAATAATTTGACTGTTTTAGAGAATCACATAATTTGGCTAAATAACCCATCTACACTGATGCATAAAATAAACACACTTTTTTCAGAAAGCAAGGGGGATTATCAACACTGCAATCAAGTCACTAATTGGAGGAAGCTGTGTTCCATGAAAATCCATGAAATTAGTTTGTCAATTCTTGTAGCAAGCAATTCGTACTAACCTGCAATGAGGTCTTTTTGTCACATTCAGCAGCCTTCATTAGCCTGACCTGCATGTTGTCTCCATGCGTTTGTCAAAAGATGGTTGCGGATTAAAGCAGAGAAAGAATATTTTAGTAGTGCAGATCATTGTAGTGTACCATTATTTCTCTGTATGTGACAGCTAGGCTACTTACATGTAGGATGGTGAAAATGGGAAAAAAAAGAAAGAAAGGCTTGTTTTCATGACTTGTTAGTGAACGAGTCATTGTCTCTTGTTTGAGCAATTTGTTTTGCTCTCGTCTCTTTCACCCACTGCGCTGATCAGACTGACACTGCTTTGAATTTTCCGAAAGGCCCTCTGAGGCTCTGATCTGCGCTGTCACGTCAGAAAGCTCAGCATGTCGTCTGAAGCCTGGCGCTCTGGTGCCCACCTTCAGAGGGGCTCGAGCACAGCTACAGTTGTTGTGCTTGACTGCCATACCAACGAGCCTGGCTCTTTGGCGTACAAAGTCGCATGTTTGGTACCCCGACACCCGGGTTCAAGGCCGGGTGGGGTGACTGCTCGAGCCCTCGCTACAAATGGTGTCAGAAGGGGATGGCTGCCACGAGGCCATCGGAGGCGTGCCCAGTGTGTGAGCCGTCTCCCCAGGTTAGGTTGACCCTGGTGTGAGGGACCCCAGAGATGGGTGAAGCACAGTGTGAGGGACCCCAGAGATGGGTGAAGCGCAGTGATTACCCTGGGATGGGAGAAGTACGGGGGAATGCGTGAGGATGCCATGGTGCGTGAAATGGGCAGAACCAGCCACTACAGTTGAGGGACACCAGGGACCTGGCTCTTTGGCGGCCATCTGATGTTTGGTACCCCGTAGACCCGGGTTCTAGGCTGGGGTGACTGCCCACAGAAAAGCGCTGTTTGCTTGACTGTTGCTCTTACCCATTCTCCGAACACTCTGTGGCCTGCTCTGTCCCCGGAGCTTCCTGGAGGTGTTGGGCGCCCTGTCGCAGTGATTACTGGGATTTCGTGAAAGCAGAACCAGCCCGTGGAGGGACACACAGGGACTGCGGCTTCGGCCATCTGTTCGCGGGCCTTCAGCCCAGCAGAAAAGTAAAATCCTCTTCAACACTGTGCTGTGTCCCCAGCCTTCACCATTACTCTCAGCAGTACGGGGGTTAGTCTGAATAAGAGCAGCACCACTCTGTACATATCCATGTCTGGGGCCAGGGAAAGGAGGAGTTGAGGCTAAACCTGAAGAGCCAGTGACACTAAAGGAGATGAGCTATTTGTGGCTGGCAGACAGACTGCCTTTGTCTAATTTACTGTACAGCACTGATGAGCAGTGTGACAGAGATGGTAGAGTAAGATACGGCACATGAACAGATGGTTCGACCAAGGAACCAGCACAAGGTGATTCATTGGTGTTATGAGCATTTCATTCACGATTGTTTTAATTTGAATAAGCAGATAGTTGAAAGACCCAGCAAAAAGGCTGTGTGAAACAGCACAAAGGTTTCTTCCCTGAAGTGGTTAATCCCAGGGACAATGTTTGATTGGATGTGCTAAGCAGCCTCCAGTGGGCTATCTATATAATGCATACAGGGAACTGAAATAATTGCAACTTCCAAATGCTGACATCTGCATGAAAAATAGAAACAACACAATATTACAGTATTTTTTAAGACATATCGTAGGTGTATTTTATATTTCTTTAAAAGTTTGGGACATAACAGTCAGAGCAGAAATGAGTATAGCTTTATGCACTTAAGAGAAGAATAGGTCTTAACCGTGTGTGGGTGTGCTCATTATATTCTATGGAAATGGTAGTTCTTCTTCGATGAGGAGAAGTTATTCTGTTAACAAAGAAGTTGTACATAGACTTCTCTGCCCTGCGCCTTAGAGTTTAGACAGTGCAGCAACTAGCAAAAATAGGATGATTGCCTGGGGGAAATATAGAGATCCCTTGCTACAGTCATTCAAAGTTTTCAATTCTTCCAGTTAAAATTCAGAAGTGAAAATGAGTCACCTGTACCTCCAGATCAGGGGGTAAGATATTCCGCAGCTCTCTGTCAGATAGATACCATGTGGCATTCAGCTGTGAAAAATGATCTCCAGCCACAGTTCCAGCTACGCAGGCTACCAGACAGAAGACGGAAGAGAGCGCTGACTAAATGACATTCTTTTCTGAAGGTCTGTAATTGAACAATCACCCATGTGAATCAGCTGTAGCCGAAGAAACCTGAATATATTTGCTCATTCTAATGCATAAGTTGTACCAAATTATGAAGATCAACTGTCTCAGGTTTTTCTGTGTAGAAGCAGTCTGGAAGTTTGGATACTCTGAAAACTTTTTTAAGCTACATTAGATGTGAGAAAGGATTAATAATGTTTTTCTTTTCCTCATGTCTGTCCAGGTTATTAATTTTGTTTATGTCAATATTAACTATGATGAAAAAGAACTCTTTAAATATAAGTCTTTAAATATAGAAGAACTTTTTAAATATAGGTGAGTCTTAACACACAGTGACAGCCCCATTTCTGGCTTTTTGTTTCTTGTGGGAATAATCAGTTTGTTGTATGTAACACCGGTGTACCCAGTTGGGTTGTCAAGGCCCAGGTGCATGTTTTGAGTTGTTTTTTTTTTACTATTCTGAAAGCCACTAATCGATCACTTCTCTGTGGGCCTTGATTAGGAATGGAATAAATCACGGGGAAAGAGTGCCGTTTTCTCAGCATGATCTCATTTCCGTGCGTCAAAGTCAAGCTCTGTCATTCCAGTGTGTGGCAGTATGGCATATGGTCCCCTCTCTGAAAGAATGACATAGAATGAAGGTACTAGTAGCCTTTTTAGTTTATTCACTTCATTACAAATACCTGGCAAGTTTATTCATTGTTTCCCTATACCTTAGATGTGATGGAAACAACCAAACTTTGATCTATTGTGTAGTTTAATTCATATGTATGTAAAGAGTACAGGAGTACTTTCATTGCATTATGTAGAACATGAAATCGGCCATTTTAAAAGAATAATGTCTTTTCTAGTCGAGACAGATGCCACAATCTAATTTTCATGAAAATGACAAAAGGCACTATAGGTAAGGTAAGCTTATGTCTGTTTCTTGGTAGGTTATGATCTCTGATGGCAGATGAGTTCAGTGCTCTGTCATTGATTATATATTGTGCTGCATGTTCACCAGCACAGAGAGAGAAAGGACTGTAATAACAGGATCGCTCTAAGACAAACCTCTATGGCCTGTCTGAAGTGACCTGTATACTGTACAGAGGAGATGCTATTTCCCAGTGTAATGTGTATCTAATTAAAATGAATGGCAAGTTGTCTGTTGTCTACCCTGCAGGGATTGATTGGGGGAGTGTGTGAGTGGCAGCATCACTGGACGTGGAGGTCCAGTTTATTGCCAGATTGGTGGTGGGTGGTGGGGGATGGGGGTGGTGCTAATTCTCCAGCCTCCAGCAAGCAGTAGCAACTTTACTGATCTCCACTGTGTCTCTCCTCTAGGGCCGGAGTGTCAGCTTGCAGATACAATTCTAAATCAAAATCAGTCCCATGTTGTAAAAAAATGAGATAGACCTCGACAGGCATTAAAGGTGTGAATATGATTTAACATGACAGAATCAAGCGCAAAGCTGGTGCAGAGGAAGAGTTATCCGGGCAAGTTCACATTCACAAAGATGAGATAAAACTTTATTAGAACCACTCAAGGTATATCAGACCGTGAACAAAAAAAGGTAGAGCGCAGTAGGAAAGTGGAGATGAGCAGTCCAAGGTCATGTTCACTTACAATACTGTATGCACATTCACTTCAAAGGAAATATTCACTGGCCGTATGTCTTTGAGCCGGGTGACTTATGTGAACAACAACTGCCGTTGGCTGCAAAAAGGAAGTAGGACGAGTTGCTTAAGTCCAGAAGTTGCTTCAAACCAGAAGTTGCTTCACTCCAGAAGTTGGTGTCTCATCTATGCAAAGGATGTAGGTCTCATGCCCTGGGGATAAATAACATGTGCTGTGTCAGAATCATTTCTCTTGACTTTCCACAATCAATTGAAACATCAATACAAGATAAAATCAGCCTGTCATGCATCAGTATCAGACTATTGCTTGAGACACTGTCTCAAGCATTAAATAAACGATAAATAGATGGTCAGTCATTACTTTCTCCAGCTGGTCCATGGCCACTCTCTCTAGTTTTGCTTTCTTGAGTCTGAAATTTATGGAGGTTGTGGGTAACATGCATGACATATATGAGGAATTAGCTATATACTGGACACTGGCCATGAACAGATTTACCTTTGACACTGTTTTCATTCAGCCATTGAAAGGTAAAGATCATACCAAGGTACTGCCTCTGAGTTCAAAGGGTAAATGAAATGCAACTAATAACTCCATAATTGAACTGTATAGTTGAACACACCCTTAAAGATGGAGACAAACAGTGCCTCTCCCAGGAGTCAAATTTATAACATCACCATCACAAGAATTGTCTGTCTGCCATTTTTCACCATGTTTAATAGCACCATCATTAAGATAACACATGGAGCGCGAAGAGCAAATTGTAATTACTTTTCTAAATCACCTTCTAGAAAATGTATCCTTTGTTGGAAATGAGGGAGGCATAATTAGACAGGAAGTTTTTCCTCTGTCTGGGTAATAGTATTTGGGGTTATTAGAAAACTTCATTAGGCTCAGATTACTGGAGCTCAATTAGAACTCTAATAAGTCACTAGAGGGATTTTCTTCCAATGACAAGAAAGGGTACGAGTGTAAAGCGTTACATATATAAGATGATCAATCTCATTAGCGTGGGATTTTTGGTTCAAAATTGCTGAAATCATTTAAATCATTATGACTCATTCGTTTATTTTCATATAATTTTTTAGACTTCCCTTACAATTATATTGATGCATGGTTTAATTGACAACAAATCCAAATGACTAATTCTTAATCTAATTACACATTTTACAATGATGTTTTATTACAGACGCAGTGTGTTGTGCCACTGTGGGCCACGTCAGTGAAGCGGTGTTCAGATGTTGCTTTTGTCTGAGCCTGCCACTGTTCGCATCATGCTTTCTCAGGTGTCTCCAGTGATGCAAACACAAGAGAACCAGATGGGCAGTGGCTGCTGTCCATGGTGCTGAAATAAGACACCGCTGAATCACTGCTGAACAAGACGGAGTGGGGCGCCCTCTGCATTATACATGCTTGGTGTTTTTGGAGCCTTTGTGTTGTTGGCTTCTGCTTTTATCTCAGCCTTTTATCTAATTCTCTTCAACTTGTGAGGGCGATGTTTTCCATAAAAAAGAGGTTTCATGTAAGAGTGATTATCTGGGCTTCTAGCCTGCAGATAAACCAAGTGTTCAGCACCACAGACGAGCTATTAACTTTTGAACTGGCTGACAAAATTGTGCGCTCTATATCTGTCTTACAGCCTGATGGTAGATACTCTGGATAATGCTTGGGATTTGAGGGATTTTTTTGTAGGTCACTATAAAAGGGCAGAAGCAAGTAAATACCTTCATTCTGCCTGTCTTTATTGATTCATTTTTTTCTGTAGTAAAACACTTAAATAAGATACATGATACTGTAGGTCAAAAAGCTGAACTCCAGGAAATATGATAACTGTATGGAGGTAGATGTACATTGCAAGCTTGCAGATATTGATAGAACACAGCGCTGTTATGGTGTTTGGTCTATTGATGTTTCTACAGGCTTGTTCCAGGATGGATTATATTAATGTATTGTTTTATTCCTGCTAATAGAGATACTAACATCATCTTGAGTTCCTACAAGTGAATCCATTTATTACTGAGATTAGAGTGATACAGATGTGGATAAGTGAGTTAGACTGGTGGACTTTGGTATCATATATATATATATATCAGGATTAATTGTGTACAAAACATGTACTCTAGTGTCAATGTCCTAAAAGGTATATTAAAATCATGGCTGGTTTTGATATGCTTTTGTAACAAGGATACAATACCTGATATGATGTATATTATACATCAAACATTACCCAAAATGGATTCAGAAACCAAAGTAATCTTTCAGTTTAATCAAGTGACCTACACTGTTTTAATAAACGTTTACTGTGCAATTTTAGACTTTGCTAGATCTAAAATTTAAATAATCCTTTTTTATAATATCAGGTTCTCTTTCATTAAAAAAGAGAATTATGTGCAATATAATCCTGTCATAGTCACTAAACACTCACTCTGCATGGAAAGTTAATGTCAGCATTTAATGCCCTTGCCATCTTTAAAGGAATTTCTCTTAAATAATACAAATGCTACTTACTTCTTACCCAGACAGCCCTAACCCATGTGCTATGTAGATTCATGATTGGTTATGAGGAGAACACCCTTGGGTGTCCATTACCCATCTGTAAAAAATCAGAACTTGTGATTGGCCACCTAGCCCACAGGGTATAGTGTTCTTTCTGATCAAGGTTTATACAGCCTGAGTTTCAGGTCTGAGTCTGCCAATATCATTAAGAAATGCATGTAAAAATCTGTCTGTCCTTCCATCCGTTCTTCATGCTGTAGAGATACTGCATTGGATATTGCACTCCTTTAAATAAATACTTGATTTTTTTCCCCATATTGCTGCACTAGTTTCCAATTAATTTCCTTAACACAGGTTCAAAACACAAAGAATAAAATGTCATGATAAAATAAATACTGCATTAAAATAGAATCCATCAGTTACTGTTTCCAGTAATGTTTTCACAATGTTATGACAGTGCCTTCCATGTACATATCATATCAGCTGCAGCGTGAGGGGGCTGTGATATTAAAATGTCAAGGCCTTTTTCTTACTGCAGTCAAGCCAATGGATTCTGTGGTTTATATAGCCTTGATAGCAAACCCGCAATACCATGTTGAGCTGTATTGTGCCTCTATAAAGCCAGTGAACTGGAGGTTGAGCTGTGTTTAGTTATGTATGCTCAGCTCCAGACTGGCTGTAACTGGGGTTCAACATGTGTGAAACAAGCACTGCCCCTCATTCACTATGGGCAAGCCTGCTGAGGCAAGTTCATAATGAAATGCATTGCAGTAGTGATTTCATGTGTATTTGAATGGAAAAATATATTAACAGCTAAACATTGTGTATTTCATCTGCTCTTTCATGAGTAAATAATGTGGTATCATGTGAATGTGAATTTGTTTCTCAAAGCTGAACTGCCTTCGCAGTGAAACTTTCTCTAATGAAACAATGCTGACTTCATTACATTACATTGTCATTTAGCAGATGCTCTTATCCAGAGCGATTTCCATAGGTTACAGGTTTTACATGTTATCTATTTATACAGCTGGATACTTACTGAGGCAAATCTGGGTTGCACTGCTGCTAGGTACAGCAGCAGTGCCCCAGCGCCAAATCGAACCAGTAACCTTTTGGTTACAAGCCCTGCACCTTACCTTTACATTATACTGCCACCCCATTTACACTACACTGCCACTTCATTTATGACTGCAGTTTTTCTCTGAAAAGCAGAGGAATTGCATTTGGAATGTATTAAAATTGACTGCCAAAACAGTCTCCAAATAAGGATTGTATTATTTCAGGCAGTTGTAGGTTATAGAAAGATCTGTGTGGTCGCATGGGTGACAGGGGTGGTGTCAGAGTTAGAGGATTTGGTGCTTGTATGACCCATTTTAATGCTGCTAAGGTCAGGAGATGAGGGATGATATTGAAAGAGTTGATCACGTAGGCGGAGAGGCCGTCGTCTCTGTCTTTGTTCAGCGGGAACAGTGTGTGCTACACTAACCACACAGGAGGAGACGGACTGAGCAGTTCTAACAAATATCCCATCAGCTCAGCTGCTGACAACTACTAGTGCTTCTGCTAATGAAAAGAGAAGTTTCTAATACCAGTTAGTGATGCATGTATTAGCATAGTATGAATGTATAGTCCATGTAACCATCCTTGCACAATGAGCTTGATCTTCAAGATATAAAAGGGGTGAAATCCTGCATGCTATTGGAATTCTTTGGTATGAAGTGAAATCCTTGGTTGTGCAGCTGATATTCTGTGCATTATTCAGAGCGACAATGCTGTCAAGAGTTTATGGGAAGGTTTCACTGTGATAGGGATGTCAGTAAATTTAAGTGTTACGTTTTAGATTTAGAGTTTGATGACTTTCACTGATCCATTTACTCCAGGTAATGTCTGTGGTGCTCACATCCGTTCTACATGAATATGAACACATTGCCAAGGATTTTGTCTATTGTAACAGGGGAAAGAGAAAGATGAATTCAGTCACGTTGCCTTGATATTTTCAATGCTCAAAGAGCGTAATAATCTTCCCGGCTCTGTGCTGTTGTATTGAATTGCTCAGGGACTGGTCTTCTGCTTCAGCCAGTCACAACTTCTGTAAAAACAAAAATGAACACTAAATCTACAGTTTGCGGAAATGTAGGTTCGTATCATGTCCATTTTCTTTCATGGGCCATGTGTGGTTCTTTGCAAAGAATAGATACAAGGATACAAGCCAGCAGACTCCGATGTGTAAAAATGACGCACTGCCAGGAACTCAGCTCAACGGTGAGGAGGCTAACAATCGGATTTCAGTGTGAACCGGACGATCTGTTGGTTATTGCTGTGCCTCAAGGACAGACGAATACTGTTGAATGATGTGAACTTGTATGTGCTGCCAAGCCAATAGCAGGGTTAGTTTGACAAATTGCAGTATTTGTGTCTTTCTTGCTTGCTTGTCCTTATTTGTAAATCTGTTGTTGAGAGAAGAGAAGCCACTGGTCCCAGAGAACTGTATTCTGCTGTCTGGGTGTACTGTAGCAGTCTCGGAGGGTGTTATCTGCAGAGGTTAGCAAACTAATGAAATGCATGGTGAAACAAAGGCTTAAAGCCTCAGCCTCTTTCAACTCCCTTATCTGGAGCATTTAATCACTACTTGGGTTTCTATTCAGCCACTGAAAAGTCAATGCTAAGACATCTTAAATAGTTTGAGATGATATCATTTTATGATCTCTTCACAGGATTGCTTTGATTACATAACAACACAGCAGGTGCTTCAGGGATCTATTCAATATATATGCCACAATCACATGTAATGTATTTTTGCTGGATGGCCAGAGTATGTACTGTATGAAAACCCATTGAATATTGCTTTGTGCCCGCATTTTGTTTAATGCACCCAATCCAAAGCCAAGACCAAATTTCAAGTACTTGGAATGCAGCTTTTCACAAGAGGACAAAAATCTCAATCTGCCTTTAGATGTTTACATGTACTATGAAGATCATGCTGGGTATGTAAGTTTGTATTTCTTGTAAAGAGCAGTCCAAAGAATGTTTTATGACAGTACATTAACCCTGGTGACTTTCCTGACAGTGCATTTTTCTACTGAGAAGATATGAAAAGTCTGTGTTAGCTGGGGGGCAGTTTTTCTCCTGACAGTACAGGCATCTTCAATGCATGCACCACTCAAAGTGCTTTTCTTGCTGGATCCCTGACAAGGAAATGAAGGAGCTTGTCATTCACTTGTTCCTTCCCAGGTCATGTGCTGTCCCCATTCCATCACCATCCAGTCTCAGAGCGAGATACAGAAATGCTGCATTACAGAGCGCCAGTTGGAGTGTGTGCAGTAGTCAGAAATGTTAGCCTACATGTAATGCATGTGAGGGATGGCAGCCTGCAAACTCACCCTCAGGGAACTGGGACATGAACACTACGAAAATATCAGACTCAGATTTGACATGGACTGCTGCCATCTTTGCAAAAAAAGAAGTTTTGCTTTTGTCAGTACATTTAACATACGTAAGACATTCTACTGTCATATTGTATCTTTCATCTGAAAATTTCAGCATCATAGAGATATATTGTTACAACATGTATTAAAATGTGTTAACTTGCTTATGGTCTTGTACATCGGACTTCTTTGTTATCAGAACTGATTAGTGTTCTATAATTCAAACCGTTACCCAAAATGGACATTTTTCCATTCTCTATGATCATTATTTAGTCTGGACGCCATGATAAAAAGACACAGTATCCAATACAAAATATGCTAAATTTCAGTAAATTCTTTGACACACAAACATACTTTTCTTGGTGTGAAAGTACCAAGAAAGATGTTATACAACCATAAATATGCAATGGCTGTCCAAACCAGAACTAATTAGCCTTTGTAATGTAGACTTTCACCAATAAGGATGATGTAGGCAGAAAATATTGGAAGAACAGGATGACAGTATGAGGGTTTTGACACTCTCTTGGCAGTAGGTGTGGTTGGAGCAGGAAGGGTTTGCAGTGTTACCCAGTACAGTCACCTGACTTCCCATTGCGATAATCTTTGTGAGGTACATGAGCAGGACACTGGAAACATGCTGGTTCTAGAGTGCTTTAGGCAGCATGCTGGAGGTGCTGTCCCAGGAACACAAACATACGGGCCTCTTCGACAGTCTCCAAATGGGCTTCAAAAAGACGAGGCTAAAGAGGCAGTGTTCTGGCAGTGTTTGGGTGGGTTATGATAGCCTTGTTGCCACACTCTGTAGTATTGTCTAGCACCTCATCAGGCGTCTGTTTGTTCCTCAGATGACATCAGCAGGGGTTGCAACTTTCCTCTGTTCTCAGTTCGCCCTTGTGTTGGTGCACCACGGGACTTGAGGTGCAAAAAAGGGACCAATAAGATAATAAGAAAATCATTTTTCATAGATTTTTTAATCCTTATTCAGTTTTTCACAATTGTGCAGTTATCATATACAGGTTATGTATGTCCCTTTCCCACTAATCAGCTATTTGTCATTGGAGTCAGAGAGTATTTATTCATGAAATATATGTTATAATGCTCCTGGAAAATATAAACATAATACTTATATGAAATATATTTCAGGTATAAAAAGGAATGGCTTTTTTCTGTAAATTAATAAATCACATCAGGATAAATGGCCATCTTTAGTTGTTTGCTGCTTCATGCATTTGACAAATGTATCTAAATAGCAAGGATGACCTTAGTGTATATTGTCTGATTCCCTCATTCATTCACTTCAGTCTGTGTTGTTGCCTTGTTACAGTGAGAAGCCCATGACTTAAGCATTTTGAAGCTGTGAGAAGATTCCTTCCCTCTGGCCAGTGGGTAACATGGCTTCCCATGTTTGAGTTTGATGGACTTATGCACAGACATCTGTTCCGCATCTTGAGGCTCACTCTAAACTTTTTAGTGGCATTCTTGCACCAGCCTGTAGTCTTGGCTCACGATACCAATTCAGCATTGCAGGCTACAGTTAGCTGTCGCGTCATTGGAAAGAGTGAGGTCCTGGATGCAGCAGGAAAATTTCCACTGTGATGAAATGAAATCCAATCACAAGATCCAATCATCTGCTACTATGCTGGTTTGAACAAAATTTGGCATTTCTATATGTTCATTGAATCCAGTGTGACTTTTTTGTAAAAACTTATCTCAAGAACAAATTACACTTATTTCTACAAACATGTGGATGACTGAGGCCCAAAGTGGTTACCTTGGGAACAGATATGGATAAAATGTATGGTTTGATCAGTAAATTAGTTATAATTATACCTATATATATATGTGTTTTGGTATAATTATGCACCTGATAGCAGTTTAATCATTTTTGACTTTGAATATAAACAATATAAAGTGTAGAGGTCAGAATGATCAGCTGTCAAACAACCTGATTATCTGTTCTTTTTATCCAAAAATACATCTTACGAGAAGTAGAATTCCTGAGAGGAGGTATATTAACAAACCCAACACTAAATATTTTTAGGGAAATATTTTAAACTGCATACCAATAGTGTATAGACATTACCTGTTCAATACAAGTTAAGTTCCAATTCCAACTATGTTTAAAGAGAGCAGCTCTCATTAAGAAATTAAATGAGTATCAACATTCAAAACCAAAGATTGCAATATGGAAAAGTTATGAAAGAAGTGCACCTGTCTAATTATGGATGTATATTTGTTTCCCCACAGATGGATCATATTGAGTCTGGATGTTTGGATGATTATTTTCAGTGAGGTCTTTTCTAAAGTTTCAGTAAAGAAGCTAATTCAGGCAGGAAATAACACCTCCAGCCGCAGCTAAGGGCAGCTAATGATCTTGAAATTCAATCGCTAAACTCTACAGGCTGAGAGTTCTGCTTGCAAGATGCCATTAAGTCTGAGCCCCTTTATGTCTTTTTAATGAAGTAACCAAATTGCATCTGTAGCCAGCTATTTTCATCAAACAAAAACCTTAGGGAGTGCTGGCCTGAAAATGTATGATGCCGTTGTATGGGCCACAGGCTGAAACATTAGGCTGGTCATTGATTACTGGCAGCAGGTAAAACAGTTGGATCTGAAACCAAAATCTTGTAAATAAAATACCAAGCTTTTCCAGCTGAGACAATTTTCTGACTGACCTATATGTTTTCTGCACCTGAACAGCTTTAACTTGTGTAATAGGTGAATGGCTCTAGCAATACTGGTCACAGTTTGTAGGAGGACTCAGCAGCAGCTCTTGAGACATCTGCCGCAGGAGAGTGTTTTGAACTCAGATGTGATTTTTACCATGTGCCGTGTGTGTTCAATATACATTATGACACTGCATCACACGCTGAGGTCCACTGAAAAGCCAAGGCATCACATAAGACTGTGTAACAAAGGCAAGAGCCGCTTCGGTAAGTCCTGTCCAGTTCTGGTCCGGGGTGTGGGGCCTGTGATGCAAATGACAGAAACTGTTCTTAGCCTTTAATCAGCCCTCTCAGATGAGAAGACACTTGGTAATGACGGTCTTCAAGACCTGTTGAACTCTTCTGAGAGATGTCAAATAGTTCTGCCATCCGTATATAATTTAGCATGGGTTCCTATGACAGGAAAAAGATACAATGTTGAGGTACACTGAAGAAAATTGCTTGAAGTCATCACAGTCCAGTGTGTCATTCTCTTGTAGATGTTCTGCTCAGATCTCAGACAGGTGAAATTGATGCATCACAGAGATATACCATTTGTCTGTCAAACCAGTTTAGGGGCTGAGCATGTATTAATTCATCTTGCACAGAGGTATGGATTAACTTACTCAACTACTGTAACAACATATGAGCTCAGCAAGCACTAGAGATAAAAAAATCACTTTGCATGCAAATTGCATGTAACATTAATTTCTATACAGTTCATGGACATCAGACATTCACCGTGTCAGTGAATAATGTACAGTAAGGAAAGAGGCATGTGTACTTGCACAGGGTGCATGAAAATGGCCTCTCGACAAAATGTTTCTCACCGTTTCTACTGACTGTGCTTGCTTTATTGCTGAAAATCACTTAAGCCATTCTGCTATACCTGATTTAAGTCTGTTCCTAAAACGCCATACTATCATTGACAATTTCTTCAGCAAACAAGGTCCAATAAAGTATTACATTCTGCACATTTCCTCAACTTGGGTTGGAAATAGATTAACCAAGTGTCTCACACCAGATTTGTCAGTGTCTGCAAGAAAGATGTTGTGGCTGTGTTAGCTTCATCTGGTACTTTACAATGTGTGAATGTACCCAGGTGCACTGCCGGCATGTGAACAGCCCTGACTCTGGCAAATGCCTCACTGATTTATTATTGTCAATCTCTTCTCAATGGGCATATTTTGTTGGGTGCATTAAATGGCCATCATAGAAAGACATGATGAGTATGGAGAGGACGTGCAAGAAACATGACTCCAAGCAAAAGCAAACAAAGACAGACAATTTTTTTTGTCTTTTGATTAATAAAATGGAAAATAATTTTCAGTCTAGCACATCTTATCTCAGTCCAGCTATATAGTATTGTAGGAAGCTTCTAACTCACCCTTTTTCTGTTTTTATGTCCTCTTATTGCTTTCCTCAAAAACAATAAATATGAATGCACCATTATATTACCTCTGATTTTCAAGTACCAGTACAGTGGTTGTATTCAAATACAAATTGTTGACATGATTCCATGAATTCAGTGCAGGTTTTGTTTTGGAGTCCTCTGAATGCTTATTTGCAATGCCAGTCTTGTTATTGAGTAAGAGTGCAGAGATCACCCCACAGTGCCAGAAATAGAGCCATGCTGTCAGTCTTTCAGGGACACAGACATGTTCTCCAGACAGACCGGGGCACAGGTGACACCAATGCTGTGACTGCTGCCACAGACGGTGCCACAGGGGTACAGTGGGGCCACTGGACTGAGGTCAACAGCCAGCTGCCCACCAGCTGAATGTTAGGAGTGCTTATTGTGACCTCATCCTTTTCAAAAAGAGGACACCATGCTGGGATGGGTCACGTACTGTGTTTGTGACTTCAACTAATTCAGCATGGAAGGTCTGCACATTTACAGTGTCTTCAGTAATGCTGGTCAGTTAATTTGCCTGTGGCTGGAGCTTTTTTGTGTGCTCTGGCTATACGGGTCAGAGTTGTGGTGCACACTGTTTACATCATACTGCAGCTGCCCTGATAGGAGAGACACTTTATCAAGGCCTGGGGCACAGAGGCCTACTCCGTTTTAACATTCTCTGATTCAGTGGAACTGGCGGTGCCAGCACAATGGCACCCGATAGATGGAGCGTGCAATGACGTCTTGGTCCTGGCGAGGTGCCGTGTCCCAGATTGTGACCTGTCATTGATGGACAGCGTTTGGCTGTAATGACGTGCCGGGTTAGAAATTGCTGGCTGTGAACATCCCAGACAGCAAGTGACAGTGCACTGACTTAATCAAGCCTCCAACTCACCCATTGGCCAGGAGCGCTGTTCTTTTGATAACCTAGCATGTTGGTTCCTTTTTCTGTTTTTATATCCTTATTTTCTCCAATGTTAACATCTGAGAGGTTAAATGATCTCTTCACCTTTGCCCTGTCACCTGTCTGATTAATGAGATGAATTAGTAAATTAATCAAGTTGACAGCAAAACCTTTTACCGTATTTGCCATAGTAAAATACACAGGACAATATTTTACTTTATGGAGCATTTATGCTTTGTTTATTAGTGTTAAATGTGTATGCATGATGTTGTTTTATTGTTCTCATAATGCTGAGTTGGAGTCATACAAACTGCATAGATTCAGCAAAGAAACCACTCTTGTGTAATCAGTGATTTAGTAAATCTGTGTGGACAGTCCTACAACTGTATCCTGGAACTTGAAAATACTGTTTCACCTTCTCTTTTTTTCACATCAGTTATATAAGCACAGACTTTGCTATGATGTTAAGCGCAATGCTTCAGTGCAACATTTTTGCATTTTTATCTCACCATGGCCACTGACTCACTGACACAGTGTTATCAGTATGCTTCTCTACAAAAAAATGCAGTAACAAGTACTCATAAACTCTGCTTTCGCAATTCAGTAAGCTGAAACCGAAAAAGGAGAGATTCTGCCTCGAGGAGAGGGATTTTTTTATCAAGGTTATTTCTCTTATTCCCTTGTTGTCAGTAATGGGAATTTCCAACATATTGCCAGTATAATAAGCACTATATGTGGTACAGCAGCTGAGTGAGTTTTCATTCCTTTGCGTGCTTGTGGATGAAGAGGAGGCAGTCATACTGAAAGGTTTTAACTGAGGGGACCAGAGGAGACAATAGAGAATGGAACTCAGGACTCTGGCTGCCTAAACCAGTTTAAAGAGGTAATAGACAGCCAGATAAGAGGCGCTAAAACAGTCAGTTATCTTTTGAGCACCACTAACCTGACTATATTAAGAGGCAAAATGTCTGTATTATCTGAAGTTAAAATACAAAAACGCTATTAGTATTAACTAACTGTCACTGGAACTATCACTCGTAGACTTCTTTGGAGTTGAATAATTGTTTCCCTTACACAAATAATTAATTTTCAATTTAAAAAAATCAAATAGCTACTTACAAAAACACTCCATCAATTTGACAGCTGAAGGTTTTCTGATGCACACTATTGGTTGCATAGACAACTGTTCCCCTACTAGTATAAAGAAAGGGCAAGTTCTCAAACTGTTTTAATGTATAACTCCATCAACCATCAAATGTCACACACATAATCAGTCTTTCACCATACTTTTACCATAAAGCATATGTTAATTCTACAAAGTATTTTTTCCAGTGACAAATGTACAGCATATAAGCCTCTCTCTACTCGAGGTAACAGTATTTTAGGGATTGAGTGTATTGAGTATAATAATATGCTTTTATACAATTGCTTCTAATCCCTTCATTTCAGGTATATTGAACGGATGTTATTTGTTTCAAGGCTTCTGCATGAAGGGAAGTAATAATCTAAATACTCTCCAGACCTTTAATATATCACATCTCACTAAATGCATTTGCCTTGTGTATAATTGAATAGGCATTGGTAACACAAGTGCTTAATGTTGTTCTCATGAAGGGCCATCTGCTGCAAAAATGCCGAAGGGCTCTTGATGAATATTATTTAAAATGGTTTGAATGTCATATGATGTCTCCATATTGAAATAATTATCTGTATACTTCAGCATATTGCACACAATGAGGTATTTGAGCATGAAGTCCTCTGTTCTTATTGGCCAAGAACACTAGGAATTACACCTTTATTGCCTGCTCTTTTGAAAGTCAAATAATTATTTCAACAACAAAAGGGTAAAACCACTCTTCCTGTTGGACAAGCAGCATAGGATGAAATAGAGGAGAGATCTGTAAGGTTTACCAGAACATAAGCTGATATTTATAGTGATTTGCCCCCCGGCTACATGGCTGCTTTAATACAAAAATCGTTCCTTGGCCTCTCCACAAGATCTGCACTGGGAGATGGGCCAAGCACCACATTAAAGAGTTCCCAGACTGCTCTTTTTCCTGCTCTTACCCTAAACATGTTTACTCTGCAGCTACCACAGTACATCAGCGTATGACCGCACGTGTCTGTTCACAGGTTTAGGAGAAGTTCCACTCTCAGAGAATAGCTGCTGGCATGTTTCAGAAAAAGCTGGCAAAACACAAGGACTTTCGTTTTTGAAGAGATGGTGGTATCACTTTCATCACCAGAGTTTGTTAGTCTCATGGATGCCTAGTTGATAAACTTTAAGAAAAGTACATAGCTTGTCTTTTGTTGCATTTTTCTATCTCTTTTATCTTGTGTAGTTTTTTTGTTTGTTTGTTTGCAAGTTATCATTAGAGTTCACATCATACCCTGATAGCTAGGAGCATGCTCTTTGAGAAATCATCAGTAATATTTGCCTTTTCATAATGATTGCCTCAATGATTTGTTTACTGTAGAATAACAGAAACGGGAACATTACAGTACATGTGATTTTTTGTGATTTGTGTGTTTGGGTTTTGCACTTATTATTTCCAAAGAACTACACATGACAGATCCTTATAGACTTTTAAATTCATTAACAGTTCAGTTTCAGAATCAAATTAGACTAGCACATCTACATCCTACCCTGTGTGTGTGTGTGTGTGTGTGTGTGTGTGTGTGTGTGTGTGTGTGTGTGTGTGTGTGTGTGTGGTGTGTAAAGACAGTGTGTCAGTGTGTGAAACGCTTTGCTGTCTTGTCTTTGAGGATCTGGGCGTTTCGGTGTTTGGTGCGACTATAGCTGGCAGTTAGCCTGAGGGAAGCAGCTGGGGTGAACAGAGCTTCTCTTAACATCCTGCTGTCGACTCTATCACCTGACATCAGCTCTTACTCAGTCTGAGGCTGCTGCTGTAATTGAGATAGATACCACTTATATGGCAGAACACAGACAGACAGGCCAAGGCTGACTCCAGTGGTTACCACGGAACCGAGCTGCTAACAGGTAAAAAGAAGAGCAAGCACTGTAGTTTCAATCTGTTCATTAATTCATAGTCTTGACTTTTCAGACTCCTAAGGTACACCCCTAGTGTAAATAGAGTATTGCTTTCTACTCATCCAGAGGAGGTCCCAATAATAGAGTGGCTGGCACCGTGGTAGCAAATAGAGCTGCTTTTCCAGGGAGGTTGCAAACAGTGTAGGGGTGTTTTGGGCATTTAGAACTACATCAGAACTACTGCCTATCTTGGCATAGAGGGCACACTGAACATTTTCCAAGGAATATGAACTTTCCCGTTGAATATTTTGGGTCGAACAGTTCATATAAATGCTTCATTTGTTAAACAAATGCAAAAGGCATATTTTCTTGGTGGGTTGTATAGGAAAAGATATGACCAGTCACATCTCATCATTATGCGAGACTCCTGTACTTTCAGAGGAATCAACTGCTGTCTGGGTGTCGGCTGTTATTGTGGAGCCACTGTGCTGGAGAAAAAGAACAAAATAACCCACTGAGCTACCCCTGTGATAGTTACAAAAAATAGAATTGAAGACAATCCTGTTCCCATGCTTAAATAAATAAATAAGGTTAATTGAATTTTGTTCTCCATCCTTCAGGGAAAACAGCATTTCCCACAAAACATATTTTCAATCAACGATTGAAATAATCCTAATATATATGTAGATTCTCCTGCCAAATGCACACAACATTTTAATGTTCCATCAAATGGCAATCTGGCTTTTTAATGGGTACATGTCAAAAATTGAATGATTCTTACAGGATTACAATACTCTGAAAACAGAAACTGAAGTATCTGTTCAGGTAAACAGAGGCTGAATGGTCCTCAGAAAGAGGGCATTAAATGTAACCTCTGTGTAGCTTTGTTCCTAATTTTCAGTGAGAAACTTAAGTATAGCTTTACTTACACTTCATCACTAATGGTATTGATGAAAATATTGTGCAAGTAGTACTTGCTTAAATTCACTGCAGCCGGAGTGCTGTGGTGGTGAGATAGGATGCCCCCAAATGTCACTTTTAAGAGGACTGATTAAGCTTCAGGCTTGGCTTTGATGGGGAAAGTTAGAAACGGTGCAGCTGTCATGGAAATAAAAGTTGGTGAAAAAAGGCTTAGTGAGTCCCTGTCATGGGGAAGTGATTTTTGCTGGGTCAGCAAATGTCATTTGAGCTGGTAATTAATTCTCTGTGTGCTCTTTATTTCCATAAGGTCACATTAGTCCAGGCAATTTAAGGGCAGTACACACTGGTCACAGACGATGTGAACAAGCAATTTGACACAAATGGCTTCATATGACATTTCCCCTCTGTTCACCTATTAGAAGGAGTATTACAGTGACCTTGGCAAACACAAAGTCCAAACTACATTTAATGGAATGTATTTTATGTGCTTCCTTATGTAGAAGTTTACATTATTTACATTTAGATACATGTACATTATTTTGCTTAAACTATTTTCTCTTTTTGTTTTTATTACACAATGTCTTTTGCTCATGGATGTAAGAACAGCCTGTTGTGGTTGTCATTTCTCTAAGCTGAAAAGCCTCTTCCTTACAGTAGGAGCTGAGGGAGACCTGAGTACTCATATGTATGAGCAGCAGGGTATCACCACAGGAAAATGCAGCCAGTCACTGAAACCATTTGACAGTTGTCCAGGGACTCTGGAAAGTTCCATGGCTTGGGAAGCTTCTGATCTGCTCAGTAGGCCTCTCCTGAATGAACCTCTGACTCAACACTGCAGCTTTGAGCAGTCTCCAAGGCAAGGATGAAAAGAAGAGGACATATTTTAAGCGTTTTTTTCATGCCAGGTAGATTAACACACACATTTTTTGGTCAGATGAGATTATTTTTGCAAACATTTTTCATTTCATGGAAGGAAGAAGGTTGACAACCAGGTAGTATGGCATGTCATCCAATCGAAGTTTCACTATTCAGACTTTATTTGTAATAGAATACAACATGTAAGCAACAGAAAAGGTCAAGGACAATGTTTTCACTCCATGCAAATACAATGAAGCAGAATGGGAAAAACAATGTTCTTTAACATATTGGGATGGCACATTGGTTAGCATAACATAATGATATCTGTACACCACAGTGAGTTGTTGTTTGTAGGGTGCTCCACAGAAATAGCTACTATGACCAACTGTGGCAATATATGGCCAAACTTTGACCATTTTGCACTGTCTTCCTAATCTTCTGCTTCTTCTCCATTGTAAATTTTCTTTCAGAATACATGGTTACAAATGCTCTTGTACCCTGAATAATACCTCTCAACTGGGCAGCATATTTCACCATGTTGACTCCGTAGCAATTCAGTTTGGTCCATTGCAAAGCATCATGGGTAATAACAAACAGGCACAGAGGAGGAGTGCCTTTTTAGAGTGTATGTGTGAGTTAATTTGTTAGCTGTAATTTGGCCTCTTTGATATTAATATTTTGAGTGGCACAGCTGTTTTTGTAATTGTATGTACTGACGTAGAGCTGGAGGTTTGTGTATGATTTGTACTAATGAGTGAGTTGCTATGTTTGTACACTGTGTTTTTTTTTTTTTAGATTGACCAGGTCTAGTTCTTGCTAGTGGAATTATTGGCAGATCTAGCTTTAGTGAGGTCATGTGACACTGCCTCCTTCAAATCCAAAATCACAAGCTTGTCAATACAATGCAGAAGGACCCTCTGTCTTTCTGCATGAAGACACTTGTTACTCAGTGCTGCCCTCCGTCAGCAGTGCATTCAGCCCTCAGGCATGTGAATCATTCTCTTCCAATATGAATCTAGGATTTATTACTGACAAAGGAATACAAACCTCCCTGCCCTCAGGGGTTAAATCTATGGTCTCCTTTTCAGAAGGGTGTAATTATGGTGAAGGGCAGTGACGTGGAGTTGTGTCATTAAGCTTAATTCCAGACTATTACAGCACAGTGATTGATGGTGTTGACATCGGCCTGAGTGAACCTCTGACATGGGTGCCTGTTTGTGTCGCACAGGGAAGGAGGAAACTGCTGTCACATTTTATGTGTCCCTGTCCTTCAGCAGTCTCTTTTGCCTTTGCAGCCCAGTGCAGTTTGACTCAGTTTGTCTGACTTTCTTGGAAAGAGAGAGAGAGAGAGAGAGAGAGACTGTGTATTAATTTTCTGTTGTTGTTTTAAAAAAAGTATCACTTCATGGAGTTTCAAGTGATCTTCATTAAATTTGTAGTAGTTCCAATCAGAAATAAACTGAGGGAATCAATTATAAGGTATGTGTAGATCTATAATATTTGTAAAGCAGTATATTTTGAGAAGACCTGGCAGCTTCCCCACCATTGCTAACAAATACCCATAATTTTGTGTTGAATTTTCAGTAGGATAGCAAGGTCAATTTTTTATAGGGTCAATACAGTCTGAAAATGTGTTATTCAGTTGCATAAGCTCATTATAACTTTCCATCTACTTATGATTACTCCCATTGTCTGCATTCCAGTCCCCAGTTGAGCTGCACCGCTGCTTCTTGAATGAGCTTTCTGGAACCTACAGAGATGCAATATGGCTCACATCCATTATTAAGCTGTGATTAGCCGCCATTTGGAGAGGACTTTGAAATGAAACACCTTCACTGTACCACCTATGGAAGACTCTGATGAGATATTCTCTTCTATCTTTTTATTTCTGAAAGGAGATATGTTGTAGAAAGGCGTGCTTTCTTTCCCCTTGTTTTCCTGAGTTTACACATGCAAGCTAATCAAGCGTGAGCCTTTATTTGCAGGTAAACATAGCGGGGTTTTTTTTGGCGGGGGGGGGGAAGAATCCTCTAGAAAAAGTAAACCGTTTACATAAGCGAACTGCTTCCAGCTCTGCTGCTGATTGCGGATGACCGTTAGGGGAGGTTATTAAAGGTTATTAACAATAGTTGTGCTGGCAAAACTCAGTGAAACAGTAGGTGCAGAGGCTTCCCGGAGTAGGAGTACGGTTCAGAGGCTCAGACGCTGATGCGTTCCGACACCGACGTGTTTTCGCAAATGACCTCTTCGCTGTAGCGCCGCGTCCGCGGCACTTGCAGCATGTGTTTATGTCCCCGACGACGGGCTAATGAGATGGTGCGCGCAGGCCTCCCACTCCTGGAGGAAGAGCCAGGGCACAGCTGTAGCCAGTGGGAAGCCGAGCACAGCGCACAGGCTAGCGCCATCACCGCACGCAGCGAGAGCGTGGAGCGACTGCACGCCGGGCGCACGCCCACGTACGGGACTGTCACCCGTGCTGTCATCATAATGTAATACAAAGGGACTTTGGGGATCTTTGAGTGTGTTGATTTATTGATTTATTTTGAATATTAATCTATAATGTAGTCTTCTGTTTCGGTCACCAAGGAGCATGAAATTAATTACAAGTCATCTGGTGACAGAAAGAAGAGTTTCCAAGTCCAGCTTGAGAAATGTTTTAGGTTGGAAGTCCCCATACCTACATACATAGGTATGTATTAAGGCTTACCAGCGTGCTTATAAAGCTTGGTGTGTATAATCACTGTGACTCCTCTGCATCAGTATACTATGACACTTACTTGAAGAGTCAAGAGGAAGGAGTACAACTCCTCCATACAAAGACTGCTGATTGTGTGGAACACTGAGAGTTTCATTGCTCAATAATAACTTAGCCTTTTAAAAGGCTCTTATGTCTGTATTGCTAAGCTGTTGACACAACCAGGTGTGTCTTAGGACATACATCAAGCTCTGGGTAATTTAATTTAATCATTGGTCCAGGTTCAGTTTACCATTCTACTCCCACTACTAAATGTAACCTTTGTGAGCACAGTGACCAAACAACCATTCTTGATCAAACGTACCAAGGCCCAGCCAGTTAGGGGAGATTATGAGGCAGCAAATTTCTGTAACAAGCTACGCTGACAATTTAGCAGTACAAGAAGAAGAAAATTCAATAGACTTTCTTGGAAAAAAAATGTCTGCTTTTATGTTGCTAATAGTATTGAGTATTCACCTTTGATATGTCCTGAGGTTAGCCAGTGAAAAGTACTGTGTAGCTTTCGGGAATCATGAGATGGATGTTTACTTTCAAATGTTGCTATGGCTGCTCAGCAAATGCACTGCAGTCACGCGTTCTGAGAGAGACCTGATCCACAGAGCGGATCAGGGAGACAAAAAAGCAGAGTTGCCATGTTAACAGGCAAGTTGTTACTTAACATGAAACTGGAATTTCATCATTTAATACATGAAACAAGAAGCTAAATCAAAACCGCCAGTCTTTTCTCTTTCGTGACGGTCCCGTTGTGCATTGCAGTTGGCGCTTGGTGCCTAAACTGTCACCCGTTTACATAGAAGTAAGCCTGGAAGTTGCTGCTTAACAAAGAAATGATTTGACACAGTTTATTAACAATACCTTGCATGCTCTTAACCCGTATTCATTTTTGTTGCATTTTTTAACATTGTAAAAGCTGATGCCTCAGCTAATGAAGTGAGTAGTTAACCATTTAATAACAAGACTGAATACATTGCTGGTTAGTGAAAAGGGTTTTTTTCTGCAATAGACATCTGTCGTGCCTCTCTTGAGACAGCCATGGAGGAGTGTGCTGAGGCTATGTGGACCACCATGAAGAGAAAGATCTCTATTTGTCCACGTTCTCCACGTCTGTCAGAACCGTGCCCTTCTCTGGCTCCATGTACAGTGTATATGCAGGGACCTCCTTGGGCTTCCCCGTTTCCGATCGCAGCAGCGTACTGTATGGCGGAATCACAAACAGCAGCTAACACGGGTGCCATTATCACACCTCTAAATGAGGAACGAAACGTCACTGAAAATTAACCTTGGAGTTTCACAGTCTTATAATGCTGTTGAAATCGCATTTGCACGGTCTTCACACTCCCTGAAACAATCCTGCTTCTTTTTCCTCCCTCCCACACCTTATAAGCAGTTCTCACCTCTCCCCTCGGATCAGGACCGTTGGCAGGTCTTATGTGTGTTTATGTGCATGTGTTTGTGTGTGTGTTTTTGTGCAATAAGCGGATAAATATGGAGTGCACTGTATACAGTAAGTGCAGTAAGTGTGTGTGTTAAAATAGAATGTATAATGTGCACAAACATACAGTATATATTGTATATATTGTATACATGTATATGTGAATATAAGATTCTGTGTGTGATGTGAAAAACACTCATTGACAGAACATTAGAAAGAGTGCTCAGTCTGTGCCATTAAGTGAAATTAACATGCTGAGATGCATGAATGTTGCATCTGTGGTTAGATATTTGCAGCTCCTCAGTAAAATCTCCTTTAATGGGTGAGGCTTCATAATGCGAGATTATTAGCAGAAAGCCCTGGATCTGTGTGAGCTTCATTTCTGTGTGATGGCGCTCATGTGGTGCAGTGGTTAGAGCGAGGCACTCTGATGTTTGTGAGTTCCATTCCTGATCTTTTACCCCTAAGCGAGGTTGTTTCACTTCAGTTACTCCAGTAAAAATCCAGCTGTTTAAATTCCCTCAGAATGATGTAAAACTGTCATCACAGTAATAACCCCCTGGTAAGGTTAGCTTTGAACGGCTCTTTGAACTGATGTGCTCCTTCAGTTGTATTAAGGCCAACAGGCTTCAGGTTTACCTGTCAGACAGTGCTACGCGTGTTTCCAGCGATAGATGTGGTGTCTCACTAATCAGTCTTTATTCTCTGTGTTTTTTTTCTTTGAACACAGTTGTGTTTTGTTAGACAGAACCTTGCTTTCTTATCATCAAAGATTTCTTTTCAGAGTGATATAATTAAATGCCATTTATTTCAAAGTGTTTAAAATGCATGTATGTTATCAATTCCTCAAGGAAAATGTTTACATTTTGCCTGAAGACCATTTTTGTTCTTAAGTGGTGAGTAGAGGTCTGAAGTGAAGGAGCACTGGGCTGGACAGCTGGGGTGGATTTTAGACTGTGTTTCAGGGGGGAATTAGTGGAAGAACATGAGCTCCTCATGTTTTGGGGAGGACAGTGCAATGTTGGGATGGAAGGGTGGAGTGTGTAGGGAGGAGAGAGAGTCAGACAGAGGAACGGCAGTGAGGATGAAAAGAGGCCAATTCTTGCACAGCTCTCTGCCTTGCCTGAGATCACATCAGAGTTTTGCTTTGTCCGCTGTTCACTAAGGATGTTTCAAAGGGCAAAAAGGAGCCTAGCTAAACATCCAAGAAACTCGCTGCCTGTGTATGGGCATCACAGCAGAGCCGGTTCTAAACCAACACCATTGAAAGAGCAACCTGATTCTTTCAATATGGCTTTGATGTCATTGCTGGGGAATAACACCCTACCCAGGTAATGTGATCATATTAGAGATGTTATGGTATTTAGTAATTGTGTAGATGAATATTTCATTCTCAAGTGGGATAAATGTGTTCTCATGCCATGAACACGTGTGGCAGGTGGAAAACATGCAACTTAGTGTGAATTCACATTACTCGCACAGACACTCAACATCCTCTTGGGTGAGTGTCATATTATGGCACATAACACGCATGCAAATAACCAGTGAGGACATATATGACTGTGGAAAATACAATCCAGCAAATATGTAGAACAAAGGTGTGGAGCAATGGTCTGTTCTTCACAGGTTATTGCTAGTAATTAGACACTGTTTAATCTTATATTAATGCGTTGCCAGCTGTTATGCTGTAGTGTCTAATGTTGCAGCAAATAGTGCAGTCTTGATCGTACAATTACGCAGTTCTGTCTCCCCTGCAAAACGTCCTCTGTTCCGCAGAAGCCTGATAAATTGGAGTAAAGCTGTCTCATTTTTCTTCGTGTTCACTCGCTGTCCCGGGCCTCTCAGGGTTGAGGCGAAATGCCCATTCTTGTAGACAGGCAGTGAGGTGTGGGACAGAATATGTTTCATTTAATAACTTCTCTCTGTGAAAGTGCCATAGTAATACATTTCTCCTTTGAGGAGTCAGACTGAGTGCAGTAGACAACTGTTAAGCACAATATCTGCGTTGTTATTATATACAGCGAGCCCTGTGGTGGCAAAACTCAACCAGCAGCATGATGCAGTTGAAAGGAAGAGTGTTCTCTGTGCCTCTTAAAGGATCCTGGTAAAATAAAACCAAGGGAAAGCGCTTGTTTGGATGTAGCATTTAGTTCTAAATCAGCCCACTGATTTGATGTTTGCTTGGTGCTGTGCGTCTAACTGAATGTTTTCCCTTACTGACTTCCATTCAACCTAAAATGTATTTTGAACCTGAATTAGACGCACAAGTTAAATTAGATTAAATAAAGTCTTTCGGAGAACGGCCACAGGTATCCTTTAAGGGATAGAAAAACCAAAACCTTTATGAAGCAATCTGTTATCTAGTCAGAGCTTTCTAAACTCCCACTTCACAGGCCCCTTAAAAGGTAATTTGGTCGTGTCCCAAAGGCCACCGCCTTGAGTTTTTTCCCACTGTTCGTAAAACGGAACTGATAAAAGCCCTGACATTCACGGCCGCATGCGATTGTGTTTGTCTCCCCCTACAGGAACTTCTACTACATTACCATGCTGCGGGACCCGGTCTCGCGCTACCTGAGCGAGTGGAAGCACGTGCAGCGTGGCGCCACCTGGAAGACCTCCCTGCACATGTGTGATGGGCGGTCGCCCACGCAGGACGAGCTGCCCACCTGCTACAGCGGGGACGACTGGGCGGGCGTCACCCTGCTGGAGTTCATGGACTGCCCCTCCAACCTGGCCAGCAACCGGCAGGTGCGCATGCTGGCCGACCTGAGCCTGGTGGGCTGCTACAACCTGTCGTCCATGAACGAGAGCGAGCGCAACCACATCCTGCTCAGCAGCGCCAAGGCCAACCTGCGCAACATGGCCTTCTACGGCCTGACGGAGTTCCAGCGCAAGACGCAGTACCTGTTCGAGCGCACCTTCAGCCTGCGCTTCATCTCGGCCTTCACGCAGATCAACAGCACGCGCGCCGCCAATGTGGACATCAGCGAGGACGTGCGGCGCCGCATCGAGAGGCTCAACTTCCTGGACGTGCAGCTGTACGACTACGCCAAGGACCTGTTCCTGCAGCGCTTCCAGTTCACCCGGCAGCAGGAACGGCAGGAGGAGCGGCTGAAGCGTCGGGAGGAGCGCCGCTGGCTGAGGGAGCAGAGGGCCTTCCTGTCCCGCCGCCGGCAGCAGGAGGAGGAGGAAGAGGAGGAAGGGGAGGAGGAAGGGGAGGTAGCGGCCACCACCGAGGACTACGCCAGCCAGGTGGTGCGTTGGTGACACTGTCGCGTACCTTGCCGCTACGGATAGGAGACCGAGCTGGAGAAGGACACAAACAGTTTCTCTCTCTCTCTCTTCCTTTCTCCATGTCTCTCTGGCTTCCTCTCTCTCTCTCTCTCTCTCTCTCTCTCTCTCTCTCTCTCTCTCTCTCCCTCTCTCGCACTCTCTCTCTCTCTCTCTGCTTCGGTGTGAGCTTGTACTTTTTCTGTCTTGAGACTGCCAAGCCTGTGACTGTCACAGCATCCCTGCCTTGGAGTATCCTTTGGTGTCTTACATTTTCAAATGAATGGAACTTATTTATTTATTTATTTTATTTATTTGTTTGTTTGTTTGTTTATCTGTTATCTGTACCTGTACTCTTAAATTCTGCCATTGTTATTTATTGTCATGCAGATTGCACAATGATATCTATTGACAGTAAATGACAGAAAGATGGCATAACCAACCGGAGGTTAGCAGTATTGATTTTTTTATGACAGCTTTCAAGGACTGAGGGTAGACAGCAATCAGCAGGTGGGCAATGCAGTGTCCGTTGCATGGTTATATTGGCTCAGTACTGAATGAACTATATGACAAAGCAGTTTCTGCCACAAGGATGACTTTATTTCTACAACAGAGAAAGCTGAAGAGCGAGTGAGATGTCAAACATCACACTCGCTCTTCACTCTTCAACCGATGTCCTGCTGGCGGTTGGCAACCCTGCAAGGCATCGGTATCCTCTGGCTTTTCATGGGTCTCGCAGGTCTTGCATGTCTTTATGCATAGCTATATAGCTGACCATATTTTATGGTCATGAAAAATGCAAAATATTAACACAGGTTTTTAAATCGTAAAAATTATCATTTGTTTAATTAATTTTTGTAATAATTACTTCATAACCCAGATTTCACAAAAGGCTGAACCATTATGTCATATAAAGCACACTCCTTTTTTACCCAAGCAGTCTATTTAAAACTAAAACTAGCATTCACGTTTGCTTTCAGAAAACAGTGTTTCAGACATTCGACATTTAGAATTGCTGAATTGCTCATGTTTTGCTTTTTTTTCCACAATGCTAAACGATTTTTTACCAGGCTGCATGGGCAGTGCCAGTGGAGTGAAGCTGTTTGTTTGTGGAATGTAGAGTTCCAAGCTGTTATGTAAGCCTATGCTTTGGTTCTTTTTGGTCCATAAGCTTCATCTGATGCTTCATGTGAAATGCTGCATAGTTTCAGAAGATCTTGTCACAGACCAGGAAAGTGATTATACTCTGTTCTGTGTATCTGCAGTGGCATCTCTTCCGCATCGGACAGTTGAGAATGTACTCTGGCCTGTGTGCCCTGCAGTTCCCCTCTGACTGCTAACTGAATGAATTAGGTTGTGAAGTTATTCAAGAGCATGTGAGGAAGCTTAGCATCGCTCACCGACACAGAGCAGTCGTATTTCTGGTATGCCCAGCGCACAACTCCTAACGTGAGCTCTCCACATCCGAACGCTGAGGAACTCTCCAAAAAAAGACGTTCCGTATTTCCAAAACCGTGAAATTCGCAGACAGCTCCTCTGGCTTTGATGTTTGTTTTGGGTTTTTATTTAGCAAATCTGTCAGGAATGTATACGCAGCTACGGATGGTCGTGCTTGAGGAAGTGGGTCAGCGTGGTCTTTTTTTTGTCAGAGCGGGCTTCATCCTTTCAGCGTTCCTCCCTCATCTGTCCCTCAATCACGGGAGCTCCTTGCCTGTCTGCTGCTGGAGCTGGAGACAGGACGGGCAGTGAGTGGGTATCTAATTCCAGCAGAATACCCATGAGAGAGGGACAGCATTGTCATTACAACCTTCTCCTAGCACAGGCTGTACTCTCTATATATAGGCTTGGTTAAAAGGCACCTCACCTGGTTCTCTGACAGAATAAAACCAGGGGAAAATGTCCCGTTGGGTGCATTTATAAGCATTCTTAAGTCTACCTTGTATGGCCATTCAAATGGTTTTCCCTTTCTTGGGGAACGCTTTCAAAACTCATTGTATTGCTCTTTTCTCTCCTGTTTCCTCTTTACATTTTGATATTTTGAGCCCTAAGTAAGATGAAAGATAATAATGGTGGGGTTTTTTGGAAGTTAATACACCTAGGCCATATTTTCTAATTGGGATGAATGAGAGATTGTTCGAAGTGCATTCATAATGAAATATAAATTTGGAAAATTAAATGTTCAGTCTTTTTGATAATTGGTCCAATGATAAAGGTAAAGGTAAGAATATTTTATTTCTCTGATCATATTTTACCTCAATCAACATTGATATTTTTTTTGCCGCTCTTTTCGTCCATTTTCAGTTTTAAATAATTTCACAAGAATCACCAGTGAGTGGATGGTAGTGCAAATGACAAGAATGGTCAATTAATCCGAATCAAATTTAAAAACCTGTGATACTGTGTGTGCGTGTGTGTGTGTGTGCGTGTGTGTTGTGTATGTGTGCGTGTATGTGTGCGTGCGTGCCTGTCTGTCAGTCTAATTTATTATTGCATCCTGGGTATTACATTGTAAATGGATGTCATTGCCATGATTTGTGCTAATTTATTTGAGTACATTTTGTGTTTCGTTGTGAGAGATCTGCTGAAAAGGTAATGCACTTGTTTTCAGTTCTGAGCCTGAAGGAATTCAGAGTGTAACAGAAAGACTGAAACGGTAAGCTCACGATAATAAACGGTCAGTTCTAAGCCTTATAAGCAAAGGAGGAAAGGGAGCTTCCTCTTGATCCCGTATCATTTTATGTACAGCAAGAATGAGGTCCAACTGTCTTTCAACCTTATGCGAGTGCACAGAAATGAGTCAAATGAATTTAAAAGTGCAAGTGCACGATGCAAGGCGAGTCCAGACCTTATCATGCTTTTTTTCATGATTGGAAGGGCTTTCCTTCATTTCATTTCCTTTCATTTCTTTTCCTCATTGAAAAGATGGGTAATTGCGCATCTGAGGCAGGCACCTCTTTGCTTTAATAAGAACCAATTAGAACTCCTCTCGGAGTAGGACATGTGTCCTCAGCAGGAGTGCAGTTAAGATGCCTACAGTTCCGCTTTGCGTAATCTCTCTGGCGTGTGGCTGTTCAAAAGTAACTTTTTCATGCGTGAACCTGTATGTTCCCATTTGAATTTATCGTAATGTATGAAAAAGAAACGTCTTGATGCCATTCGACGTTAATGATTTTATCAGTGGGTTTTCCTGTCAGATCTGCAAATGCTGATTGAACACCATGGAAAACATTAGAAATAAATGCCTAGAGCAAATACGACTGGGCTGTCTGGAGTCATTTGAATCCTCTTAAATCACTTGGAGTTTCCATCAGCGCCGGGCATTAGGTGCGGTTACAGGTGTGTCGCAGTGAAATGTCTTATTTAATGTGGCATTAGCTGAGTGACTGTTCTGGCATATCGAGGGAGACCTTGGGGATGGGATTTTCTTTTCATAAATCCTGCCAAGGTGAGATGTAAAGTCCTATTTCTGAAAACAAAGTGAAAAAAAAAATGTTCTTAGGAGAGCTTTCAAAAAAGTGACAACCATGTGACACTGAACTGTTATACCACACGGTCTGTTTATGGGTTGGAACTTTCTGCGGAATGCATAGAATATGTGGAGGCATTCTCTCTGGGCAGGAAAAATAGTAATATACATGCTGTACATTTCCACTGCTAATGTTCTGTGTTACCCTTTAATAATACTGGGGATTTACTGAAGAGAATGTAAGCAATGCTGACAGGGACCCATCCAGAATTTGACCCCATGATCATTGGTCACCATGTTCTGTACAGTCAGTATTTAATAAACTATCACAGTGATACTTAAATAGAAGCTAGTGGCTTATTTGACTAATGTCTTTTTCATGTATTCTGACCGTAGAAGCCCCCATGGCACTTTTGAGACATGTGTCCCTCCTGATCTCTCTCCAGAAGGTACTGGTAATGGCTGGCATCTGTTTCATCGGTGCTAGCCTACCAGGGCGGCACAGGGAATGACTTCCCTGTACCTCCAAGCATCATCAGAATGTACATACTTGTCAGACCTGTTGCTCTGCCCCCACACAATACCTGGCCATCTCTCCCGTGCAGGCTTACACATAGTGGTTGCATCTTCTGTATGTCCTGACCCCTTTGTGGGTAGAAAGAGATTCCTACAGCAGTTAGGACAACAGAAAACTCACCTCTTCAGACTGCATCTTGTCTCCTAAAGTAACTGTTGTGGTTTTCCAGTCTATATAGCACTTTATAAGTAACTACAGTACTGATTTACAATACATAAAATAAAATAACTCATTCTCCTTCCTCAAAGTATGTCCTCACTGTGTTTGTATGTTGCCACCAGTCAGTGGTCCAAAAGTGTGAGTGTATTTTTATGTTTGGCCACAGGGAGGGGCTGTTGTCCTAACTTTCCACCTGCTGGTGCTCAACAGTTCAGCATGAGTGGGTTTATCAACCTTTAATGTATATTTTAATGTTCAAGACACAGTATAAGGTTGGTATTTGCTAAAATCATGAAGTGTTATGTAACGGTAAGCTCGCATATCTGAACTGTTGTTTCTTTGCATTTCAAAGGGTGTTACCCATGTCTTAAAAATTTCTTTTCGTTGTCATTCCTTGTAAAGGGCAGTGCATTGCCTGTTGTCTGAGCAAAGAATTAAAGTATGTACACAGCCTTGTCTAAGTCGAATAGTGGAGTCCTCTCAGGCATTCAGGCAGCCCTGTCCTGTTTCAGAAATACAGGCCTGGATTTGTTTTGCCCTCTTATTTACAGTAACTGTGCTCTGCCATTGTGTTATATCTTTGGTTTAACGTGCTAATGCCACAGGCTACTGCTCAGACCCAAAGGGTATTTGTTAGAGGATGTAGCTTAAATGAGCAAATTCTTATTCATTACTTGATTTCCCATTGCACTGTTTAGTTGTTTAGGGCAGACTTCTGTAAGCTTTTTTGCTACTTGTTTTGCAACATAGATTTCATATGCAGCTAATCAAGTTCTAGTGTTTATAAAAATCATTTCATTATTTTTTTGTAGTAGATATAAACAGCTCAGTCACAAGAAACTAAATGTGTGGTCACAAATGACTTGTGTGCTGCAATAATGAGTATGTACAGTTGTCATGGTCATCATTTGTCTTGGGTGTTATATATTATATCAAAATAGTGGCTGCCTAATGTACACACTGCAGACAAAGAATTCTGTATTCACTGTCATTATGTAGTGGATGTCCATATAGCGTTACCAAAGCTGCCCTATTCGGTACCTGAACAGCAGCTTTCCAACACTGGGATATATCTGGGATCAGTAGATCCACTCATGCTGAGAGAAAGTTGTCTGAGGTGTGGCTGACTTTTGGCCCGGGTCAGCTCCCAGATGCATTTCAAAATACATTACACAAGGTCAGAGGAAATCCCCCTGAGGTGTCAGCTCACGGAATGTACTTCCTTAACATGCACGCTAACATCAATCTCCCTCAAGTACCAATTCTGTACAGCTCTCAAATGATCTGAGCTGTTTGAATGTTTTTTTATGTTTGAAATGAATGTAAAATGGTATCTACAGTCTTTCATTCTCACAAAGGTCAGGGATTAGGGCTGGATTTCTGCCAAACATTCAACAAGGAAGAGGCTTCCAGTCAGACCCAGGAGGGCGGAGCCATTGGAAGCCCCCTTACAGTAACTTGGTAATTACACTTTCACAGTTCCGTTTCTTTCTTTGATTCACGGCATGGGGGAAGGAGGCATTTTTTTTCCTCACGCATATGTTAAATCCATTTGTTTAATCTAGCCACCCTTTGTAAATGTGTGGAATTATCAGAAAAGAGAAATCTTCATGTTGTGGTAATGATTTGAATTTATGTATCCCCTTTTCAGCATGTATAATTTTTTCTGTGTGTGTGTGCGTGCATGTGTGTGCGTGTGTGTATAAGGGGGTGACACACCTGGGTGGTACATGACAGTAAGTCATTGTGACTTATTTCAGAGGGAGGACTGCTCCTTTACTAGCCCAGTAATACCATTTCCAACAGCAGCCAAGTTTTCTTAGGGATTCTTTCGTATACTATCCACTCAAAGCCTTGCTCAATGTCTGCCATGTAACAAAGTGTTAAGCATGCCTGACTGTATGACTGCAGAGTGGTTTGTTTATTTGGGTGCTATGGAAATCATGGCAGCAGCAGGTGTTCAGTTTATATATCAGCACAGAACAATTGCATTCATTCAAGAGTCTGTCTGCATGTCTTCATGCCCATATGCCTGGACGTCTGTATGTCTCTCAGCCCCTTTCTGGCTTAATGTATTTACCTTGTGAGGATCCTCAGTCACAGGTCACATGAGCACACCCTGCCAGAGTGAAAATTACACCAGTAAATGCATCCACCATTCTCTTCAATGAGACAGTTAAAGTTAAAAAAATAAAAAACCTAGGTGATGATTGGCTGTAGCACATTCTTGCACAGATGGTGTTGTTAGGTTCATAGCAGCGGTGCTGGCATAACTCTGTCCCCTGGCTGTTTCCTGTTCTTATCTCTTAGTTTTCCCTCTGATCTTTATATCCTTTGGTGTCATCAGACATCAGCCATATGGACAGTAATAATTTTACAGCCTAACCAAATAAACCATCCCTATGACCATGCAATGCCTCAAAGTACCAAATGTCTCTATGAAATATATCACAGATATAACAGGGGAAAGCAAAAACTGCTCTTGTGTTCATCAGCAAAACAGCAGGAAATATTCAGAAGCATCATTTTGGGGGAATACTGTCTACAGAGGAGCCTCCCTTCCATGTATGCATCAATCCTTCAGCTACAGCTCATCTCATCAGATGCAAAGAACAATGCACATCACCACACACAAATACTGCAGTGCACATTATGTAAGAGTGTCCAACATCTCACGGAACCTATGGGGATTTACACTCGCACACAATAGTGTATTTTTACCGCAGATGTACATTTACTGGAACGGCCAGATGACATAGAAGAAGTGGTAACAATAATAGGAAACAATAGGATGAAATTGAATATCAGGGAACCAAGGGAATGTTTGTAGGTAAGCTTTCAAAACACGCAATTGTACAGCCGCATTCTGATTCAAATGAAAAAGTAAGATGAGAACTGTGTGGATTTTTTACTTTTTAAACTTTGCAAAAGGCTTCCTTATCTGTATTGTAAGTACATTTCTTCATTTCCCTTTCCCAAGTAGGCGATAAAAGTAGACTAGGAATTAAAAGCAGGTGGTGGCACGAACATTTGTCAGTTTCTCTTTACTGTCGAGTTCTTTCTGCTCATAGCATAAATCGATAAATGAATAACAAATGGAAATAATGCAATGGGAGGTAAGTGGTTTGAAGGAAGGCTGTGGGTGGATTTTATGAGTTGACATACAGCATGGTCATACAGATGTGTGTTGCATCAGATATGAGTAATGACACCTCCCCCTCTCCAGACATCTTAACTCTTTCTAGTGCAACACCTAACCTAATCTCTACAATCATATTTATTTAATAGAGATTTATTCAATAGCTAGATTCATAAATGAATATTTGATTGTGTTTTGCATCACTTACGTCTGCTGTATATGTTAGAAATCCTTTTGACTCACAGCATGGATCAGAATTGTCTTTTTAATGTGTTGATATTAGAATAATTTTTTTTTTTTTTATTTTGATATGTTTTGGTTTTTGAGTGAGAGAGTGGCCTGTGAGCTGTTGCCTACAGGAACAGATAAGACAAATAAAAGCCGTCAGGCTATAGGAATTCTGCAACAGACTGAGAATTATTTAATAAGAAACTTACATTTCACACTGAATCTACTGTGAGCCAGGCATGGCACAATAATTCTCCACTATGTGCAATTGGCAAAGACAAAATTATATTTAATTAACTCTTGCTGTGTGTCTGACTTGTTACAAATGACAGTATTTATATAGAGACCTGGATGTGTGCTTTAAGGCCCTGGTAAAGCATCCAGATCTATAAATGTTTAAGAGCAAATATTTTCCCTGAATGCAGAAAACATATTTCCAATTTAACAAACTCAGTGGTTAATGACTGTTGAATGGCCTCTACTTAAACTGAAAACTGCAGCAGTATACACCCATCTGCCTTAAAGGATCATACTGTATGTAAAGAGTAAGTTATGTAAATGTTTCTGGATTAGGGCATCTGCCAAACCAACAAATAATACAATTATTATATTATAATGTAATACTGGGACAGATGACAGACATGGGAACATGAGATATTGTAGCATATAATCTTGCTTTTTAATTAAATGCTGATTTTTCTTCCTGTGTTGTACTTCACACTGAGCGCAAACTGCAGATATAAAGAATGCTTTCCCAGAAGTCATTGCATGGCAAGGCTGTAGTGTAGCATATTACTTTCCTGTTTGTTCATCCTCTACTGTCATGTTACATAAAACAATATAAGTATAAATGTGAAAGCAATATAAAAGCACAGATGTCATGCTTATAGGACAACATTCCCACAGGAATGAAACAGTGTCACTTATTCACTACGCTCTTAGGTGATTTCAAGATTTAGCTAACACTTGTCCTGCACTATGTGTCTTTTATATGCTAACTGCCACAATTTCTGGAGTTATCCTGCAAAATATTGCATTTTTTAAAATTTCTCTGGCACTTTAGTGAAGTATTCGACAGTTAATGCATTGAGCCTCAAACATTACACATGGGTGTGAATTATGCAATTGCTGGAGGTGACTACTAGAGCTCCACTAGTAGGTAATAAATGTAAATAACAGAATTTATTGATATCTAGACGGTATTGATCTGGGATCCATAAAAAATGGTTTTAACTCAAAGATCAGAAACCAAGATCTACTGCTTCAGAAACCAAGGTACAGTGATGTCGACAAACCCACCATAACCCTCCCACCTCCATCTGACAGGTGACACTAATGACACTAATGACATGTAACATCCTACAGTTGTTCAGTAGTGTTGCACCCTGAACACCACAAATGAGGGGATACAGAGGAGGGAAACCTCACAAAATGAGAGAGAAAGGATCTAATGGGTTTCCTCCTGTTAGAGGTTTTAAGATGCAACAAAGATAGGGGCGACTCTACCCCTGTTGCCATGTTCTGTATATATTTTCAGTCAGTTTTCCTTCCTTCCAACCTCACTGAAGCATTTAATTCCTGGACATGGCTCAAAGTATAGATGTATTATATCATTTCACAAGGAAATTTTTTGACTGATTACTCAGCTGTAACCTAACTTGCTTGTAGCATAAAAGAGCTGCACAACAGGGAACTGTATATGAAAAAAATGGGGTTGGGATTGAGCCCAGGCACTTAACTGTCTGATTCATCACAAAAACTCTTGACATAACCGGTTCAGCTCCCAGTCCCACTTTTTAGAGTATTTGTAGTTTTAATAAAGTTGCTGCATCCCTCCAAGTCTAGTGGCTGGCTGACACGCTGTGTTTTTCAAATCTGCTCCTGAAAGACCACTGTGTACGCTCATTTTTTGTTCCTTCTTGGCTCAGTTAATCGTTTGGTTGAGCTATGAATTGGCTGCTTATCCAGATTCAACATTTCTTGATCTGATAATTGCAAACTCCCCAGTAACAACAAATCCAGATAATGTTTAAATGAAAGGCTCACTCAAACCTGATTATCTGAACCTGGTCAGATCTAAAATCAGCAAACACAGTGGAGACACAGTAGTCAAACATGAGAGTGTATAACTATGTCCTATTTGTGTTATTTTGTGTACATGCATTAGCTTATAACAGAGATGCGCTGCATTGGGTCAGATTGCTTAGCATGCTGAAGTCAAATCCAATAACCATCATGAATAATTGTTCTGCTATTTGGCCCTTATGTCTGTAGGTGCTTTTCTCAAGCACACATACCACTTGGAAGATGCAGTCTCCAACTAACACCACAGTCCTTCCTCTCCATTGCAGTCTGCTGCAGTCCCTGTTTGCTCTGCTTGGAATCTAAAGCCCTCAAAAGGCAGGGAGATACTGTGTGGACTTGTGGGCACTCATATTATAATAATGCAATCCTGTTCTGATCCTCTGCACAACACCAGATTTAATCAAGCACTACACTACCCCTGTGATGATGTTGTTCTGCAACTACACTAACTACATTAATGCATCTTGTTATTGAAGCTTTTCATTACCAGGTGCAGTTTACAATTAGTAATGATCAAATACCAAAAACAACATTTTGAAAGATTAGATTAAACAACATAGATTTTTATTCAGAATACATTTCAAATAAGGTTTTGTAACAATTTTTTTGACAGAGTGAATAATATTATCAGTGCAAACAACAATGGACAACACAGGTTCAGATCACAGGTAAGGTCTACAAAGTCAGATTCATACCTTTCAAGCCTTTCCTCAAGCCCCTGGCTGTGAGTGCATGCTGACTGTACAGGCGAGAGGGCAAGTGTGTGTCTGGGAGCCAACAGGGAACAGCAGAACTAAGGGCAAGAAAACCTATTGCACTGCTGGTGTTTTTAAACAGTCAGGGAGTTCAGGAGCGATGTTTCTCAGCTAACAGCAAGTCAGCCTGCTTGGTAGTAAATCTGTGAAAAGGAGTGACATCCATAACTTTCTTTCATTTAATCTTTGCAATGTGCTCATTCCAAGTCATGCAGCTATCTAACCCAGGACAACTTCAGATGTGCCAGATCTTGCTTAACAGTCATTTTTCAGTTTTGAGGTTTAACTCAAAATGTCATGTCTTCCACACCATGAATTTTATTACATTTTATTTGGTAAACAAGTGTAGAGACAAAAACATTTGGACATTTCTTGTGATCAGTCCAGTACATTCATCACTGAAGCATCTTCCTGGAGGGGGCCAAATGTGGCAGCAGAGACCAGAACTCATTTCAGAAGGGCAGTGGAGAACCTGTCTGGCTACTAGGTCTTACTTAAGTTCCTGGATATAGTTCTTGGTCCCATGGCCCCAGGTAGAATTCTAGAACCCATCTGCACTTTACAGTAAAAACTGAGTTAATAATTTTAAAAACACTTGCATGGTTTCATTTAATGATTTTTGACTTGGAAGTAGATGGATGTTTAATGATTGCAAGCATTTACATTGCAATGCCTTCAACAGCATTATTTAATAATGTTCAATGAAAATGTATTTTGATGATACATTTAGTAATATTTTACTATATTGCACATCTGTACAACAACTGTATTCTTTATAGTTAATTGTGCGTATTGTTTGTTTATCATTCAGAAAATGATATTAATCCTATCCTTTAAATTCAAAGTTCTGACATCTGTGAGTTTTAAAAACCCGTAAAACAGCCATTCCAAACCTTGTACGGTTAGTGGCTTTTTTGTTGTATTTGTATGTATGTAAATGTTATCATATGTGCTTATAACAGAAATGTTTCTGGTTCAGTTCCCACCTGGGGAACTGCTGGTGTGCCCTTGGGCAAGGTATTAAACCCACACCTGCCTCAGTAAATATCCAGCTGTATAAATGGATAAAATTGTACGTCACTATCAATAACAGCATCCGCTAAATGACAATAATGCAATTCAATGTAATGTAATTTGGAATTCACCTGTTTGTTTTCTTCTGGTCAATTATAAATGAATTAGGCACTCTGTCCAATGTAGACATGAATGCCAAACATACACGATAATTCACAGCTGAATAATCTTTTTTTGAAAATATTCTAATATTTCTGACCATGAAAAAAGAAACAAATATTAAATAAATATGTAACAAGCAAGCACGTGCTTACTGTAACCACAATATTTCATATTAAACATTTCAAAAGGTGTTAATTGTGCGGTGAGCTAGTAAAGATATCCAGAATCTGAAGACAGAGGTAATATAATAAGTTTGCTTGAACACAGCTGGCTTTTTCTTCCTTGAAGAAGTGCCCTTTGACCCCATCTGTCTGCTGTCGGACACTGCTCACAAAGTGCTGCTGGCCGGTTTGCTGATCACAGCCACGGCCGTGTGAGGCTCGGGTTTGGAGAGCCAGTTCTTCCAGTGGAAGACGCTGAGGAAGGCCTGCTGGAACTTGTCCCCGGCCAGCGTGTAGAGCGCCAGGTTGAAGAAGGTGTTGAGTCCCGCCACGGGCCGGGAGATGATGTAGGCGGCGTGGACCCACCTCCACATCATGCAGGGGACGGGCCTCCGCCTGGTGTCCACGCGCAGCACCCTCAGGACGTGGTATGGCATGAAGCACGCCACGAACACCACCAGGATGAGCACGGTCAGCCTGCGGGCGCGCACCCGGGCCGGGCTCCGCGTGTGCGGCCCCCTGGCCAGCGCCCGCACGATGCAGAAGTAGCAAAGGCAAACCACCGCCAGCGGGAGCAGGTAGCCCAGGATGGTCAGCAGCCAGCCGTACCACCACAGGTCCCTGGGGTCGTTGCTGGCGAAGTCCAGGCACTGGGTCTTGTTGCCCTCCTCCACCATGGTGATCATGGTGAGCATGGGGGTGATCTCGGCGGCGGCGACGGCCCACACCATCAGGCAGGCAACCACGCCCCAGGACTTCTTCTGCACCTGCGCGGCCCGGAGCGGGTACACCACCACGACGTAGCGGAAGACGCTCAGGCAGGTGAGGAAGAGGATGCTGCCGTACAGGTTGAAGTGGAAGCCGAAGCGCACGAAGCGGCACATGAAGTCCCCCATGGTCCAGGAGTCCCCGTTGGTGTAGTAGTAGACCAGGAAGGGCATGCTCAGCACGTAGAGGAGGTCCGTCAGGGCCAGGTTTAGCATGATGATGCTGCTGCTCTTCCACGGCCGCATCTTGGCCACGTAGATGGCGATGGACGTGGTGTTACCCACGAGGCCCACCGGCGAAAATGGTCCCGTACATGACTGGCAGGTAGTACCGCTTCATCAGCACGTCCACCTGGGTGCAGTTGTTGTAGGACTCATTTTTGTATAATCCATCAGTGGCCATTACTGTGTTGTGAATGGAAGCGAGCAACCTAGAAACAAGCAGTCAGACAGAATTAGGAATACTTTATAAGTGTAAATTAACAGTATAGATCTTTTACAAGACTGAAACATTATTCATTGGAAAATCTTCTTTTGAGCAAACAGCCCATGCCGTATTAGCCACGGTTGGTTTGTTTTGTAATTTGTAGTATTGACATACTGTATATCAACAAAGTTCCAACACAGAAAAAAAAGTTTCCAACTCCAGCATAACTCCTGCATGAGATTAGTTGACCCCTTGGCCCCTTAGCCGCTCTCTATTTTAAATGCACACACGCAACATTCCTCTGCACATTAATATAATTTCCAATGAATACAAACTGAACACTAACATATATGGAGCCAAAAGGCCTTATGTCAGCTCCAAATCTAATGCAACTCTGTATTGAACAATAAGTCATATGTGTTTTTTAAAAAACAACAGAATTGGAGTTAAAAAAGAAAAGATCCCTTCTTCAAAATCATTCTCTTAAAAATTTGACCATTGTGAATCTTCAGTCTATTTGCTCATAAAGGATGGAAAATGGTTGAAGCAGTGCTGTAGTCCCTCTTGATGCTTTGTTGGTGGTGCAGTGCTACTACTCACAGGAGGCTGTAGTGCTGCTCCTTTACCTGTGTCTGTCGGGAGTTTCCTCGTTCTTCCTGCAGGTCAGGGTGCTTTTACAGCATCCTAGGACCCTCCCACACCACACTCTTCTGGTCCGCTGCCAACGGGAACATCACAACACTTTCTTCGCTTCTGATTGGTGCAGTCAGATTGACAATCTCAGTTTCTTTCAAAATACCAAGACATCTGACCTACTAGGGATTACATTACTGGTGAGTTCACCTAGAACTTTTGAAACATCTGACTTTGTCCTTGCACCTTTGAAACCTATGTTATATGGCTCTAAATGTGATGTTTAAATATGCATTGGTCAATGCAGAGAGCCAGGATGAAACAGAGGCAATGATGCAATCAGAGGATCGATCCTTTTTTCAATGGATGCTCAAATATAATTTGAGCAGATGGAGCTGTCAGGGATTAGATTACTGTTGATTTCATCATGAGAGCATTTTTTTATAAATAACTAAAGTTTTAATTCCATCTGATGGTTCTATGTTCTCTCAAAGATATATTTAATTCACGTTCTTCTTGAAAATACTTTGTGGATTTTGAATATTATTTTACTTGCATTGCCAGATTAAACCATCCTTACATGAGGCAGGTGAAGTTTTGACACTTTGTAGCACTGATATAAATAGGTTAAAAAATTAAAATTGGTCACATTGTCTCTCCTAAAGATGAGCTTTAAGGCTGGTGTTACCAATGGATCTCGTATGCAGATCTAATTCAGTAGGTCACCGCGACTTCAGCTGTCACAAAAGGAGCTAGACTTCTATTAATAACCTGTCACAGTTAATCTTCCTTTGGTCTTTTCTTTTCGCTGTGACTGGAAATTCATGCAGGCAGTATTTTTTCTTTCCATTTTTCCTTGTATTTACCGGGTCTGTTCCCTCATAATTTATGTTGCTCCACTCTCACAAAGTTCAGTGTCACACTTGCTTTAAGGTCAGTCTTTTCTTTTTCACTATAGATTTCAGTCAAGTGAATCATAGCTGTCTCACATCTGTTACCAAATGCTTAAAAGGTCACGTTTTCTTTTTGATCTTTCCCAACACCCCTGAAAATATGTCCATTGAGTTACTGCACAATTCACAATTTTCACACAGAGTTACATTTATCACATAACAACCTTGTCTTGAAAAGCAGTGACAAGACCGTTTACACAAGAGAAGTCACCTGAGAGACACAAGTCATTCTGGAGTCATGTTTATCTGACTTTTACCCAAGAACCACTCCCTTTTCCTGTGAAGTTGCCTATCAAATTCCTGTGAAGTTTTCTCTTATAGGGCTCACATGTTTTTTTACAATAATATGCATAACAGGTTATCACATGATGCTCCTGGCATAGCCAAAGAGAGACAGCAGCCTTGCTAAGCAATAACTGTTTGTATTTTGTTGAACATGACAGTTGGATTAATGAATCAGTGTCAGGTCAATGCTGTGATGCTGAGCAGTGCATGAGCCCTGAACTCAGAGTATTGTTTTCTGTCACAACTATAAAATAAGTAAATTAAAACACAGCATCGCCCCATAGCTTTTTTATTGACAGAATAGCAATCAAGTGTTACCAATGAGTGGTACATCTCATCTGTCTGCATACTCCTCTATTAACACTGCCATCTGCATAGTCCTTTCATTAATGAGTAAATGTAAAATAGAATGTAGTGGAAATACAGTACATACATTTTGTTTACACACACTCACACACACACACACACACACACAATTATTTTCAGAGACAAGTGGACTTTTACCCCTAAATAGGGCAAATGATGTTCAACTTATCTTTTGCCCTATTTAGGGGTAAAATTCCATTTGTCTCTGAAAATAATTTTGGCCTGAAGACTGCCACAAATCGGGTATTAGTAAGAAATATAATGGCCCTTTTCATCATTCTCTCTATCTATCATTGTCAGACAGAAACAGTTTCTAAAATGCAACACAAAGACCTTGCATGCCACCTAGAGGCACTGGTTAGTAATTTCAGTCTAGGATTAACCAGCTCTATTTCAGCCAATTGATGGTATGGAGTTCATCACTTTATAATAAAACATAATGAATGAAAATGTGTGTTGCTTACAGTGTTAAATATGGGGGGGGGAGTGCAGTGAAGAAAGGAGAAAAGAGAACAATATTAACAGTAAAATATGTGAAGCTTTAAAAAATAATTAAAAGAGGAGCAATAACAAAAATGGAAAACCAATGAGTATGATTTTTATTCCATCTCAAAAAGGCCAGAACTCTCAGTGCTGTATGGGTAGAATGACTAGCTAGGTAGATAGGTTGAATGGTCTGTTCTCATCATTACCTTCTTATAGTCTTACATTTCTGTGTGAGCAATATGCCAATAGATGGCATTTTGGCATCCCATTTGGCATCCCAATATATGTATTAGCTGAGACTGAAATTAAAATTATTTTAGGTGACAAGCAGACTTTTACCCCTAAATAGGACAAAAGATAAGTTGTATGTCATTCTTTATTATACAGGAAATTGATTTTACACTAATCCCTTTGGTATGTTGTAATGATGTTCATCATGGCATAATTAACACATTTTGAATTTTCTTTCAAAAGTTAATCTTAATATAAATTCAAAAGAAACTGTGTATATTCACCTTCATATTCCATTTCATTCTTAATAATTTGACTAGGCTTTCAGTCTGGATTTTTTATCTGCTGATACATCCTCTCTCATTCTTTCGCCTGCCAGACTACAAGCACTTGAACTTCACTGATAGAAAATATTGTTTTGCAGTTTTTATTACTGTCTGTCTAACATTTTAATAACACTGACTGAATTTTATTTGTGGTGGATAATGGTATAAACCAGAGTTGTGAATATGTTCTCTTATGGGCAAATAAAGGTCAATTGAACATATTAGTCATAGATATTTCTTGAGGACATAGTATTATCGTAAAAAATATTCTATACCAATTTTAGAAAAGGTAAAATCTTCTTGTTGATACCTGGGACTTATCACTCTCTGTTAAATCAATGGAAGATGTATTATAACTATCATTGTAGAAGTAATATTAGTGGTATTAGCAGGCCCTTATCTATAACAGCTTAGCTGTTCTTATTTTGAGATTCATTTGTAGAAATCTATAGAGGTGATTTAAGCTGTGTGGTAACAGCCCTCTCATCCAAATTGCATGGTTTACAACCCATGGAATCCTAATTCCTTCATTAAATTTGACATTAGCTTTCATTCCCTGGCAGCAAAAAAACCAGACTGTTGAGATCCAATTAGGAGCCAAACTATATAACCAAAACTTCAAAATCAATCTCTGATCCATTTGCAGTCTTGGGTTATTGACAAGAGTAAATAGCCTGACTGTCATTTACCCTGCTATACAGCTTCTCTCCCTCTCTTCTTCATGGGAGTGGCTGGTGCTTAGGGGAAGTGATAATTTGATAGACAAAAGTTTTACGCAATTAAATTGAAGGTTGACATTGGATTGCTGTAATAACTGACTCCACAGCCAAGTCTTATCAGAGGGAGAGCATTATTATGCACAAATAAACAAAAAAGCTTTTTATTGTGGTTCAGTGTAAATCAGCATCTCCCATCTGTGGCTGTTGGCATCACCATCATGATAAATAAGCCTGAACCCAAACTTACCATGTATTCTGACAGATATGACTTTGTCTTTTAAGAATAGAATTGACAGCTGAAGGAAGAAACTTCTGTAGATTTTCCCACAAAATCTCATTCACGCAGTCCCAATATTGTTGTTCAGAACCTGCACCTCAAAAAGTTATATTTCATGTGTAGTCATAAGAAATTATGAAATTATGAATAATTGTTTTAAAAAAGATGAGTAATTAGGTTTTTGAGGCTGTGTGCTTTAACAATAATAATAAAAAAATCACTTTGCATTTTTAAATACAGGCTGGGACTTGGCCAGAGGGCAGGCTGTTAGTGACACCATGCTATGTGACCCTGGCGTTACTCTGTGGCTGTTCACAAGAGCCCTCCATAATATCCAGATATGATTTAACACCCAGACACCATGCCTTTACCCTTTTTATCAGTGATAACATCAGAAAATATTAGATACCTCACACAGTCCCACCTCTTGATGTCCTACCTCTGGCGTGCTGTGGACTGGTGTTTGCTCCAGTACGGACACGCTTGACCACCTCACCTTGGCAGTGACATGTTTTCCCATGTGTCCCTCAGATCAGTGGCAGCTCAGCCCAGCACAGCACAGTCATGCCTGCCTCTGATCCCAGGCCTGCTGAGGCATATCCTTTTGCCATATACCAGTGAGTGAGGTCGTGAGCATGGGGTTGGTGAAGCTGGTGGGCTGGTCCTTTCAGCGCTGTGTACTCCTCTGCAGAGCTGGAAGAGGCTCGTGGGAGGAAGGTGGGCTGCCTTCACGCCTCGGCTTCAGACAGGGGCCTTGGAAGCACAAAGAAACAAATCGGTGCTTTTGCATTTTATTTCTCTCTCTTTCCCTCTCACTCCCCGCCCCACACAACAGCTGCTCTCACCGTCATCAAAGCAAATTTCTCCTTAACGTTTGACAATCTACATTGAGTTTGTCACCCAGGCCAGGCTTCTTTAACTTGGCTCCATAAAGGCTGGGATGAAATCTCTCCTGTATGTCGAGCAGATGGGGGGATGTGACTCAATTACTGTTAGCTTCTGCATCCCTGGAGGGAGCGACAATTTGGGAATGGGAAGTGAAAACACAGGCACGGACACACGTTCACCTTAACACAGAATAAACACATTAATAAGCACATTAATAAAGAATAAACAAAATAAACAAAAACGTAAGGAGAAACAGCAGCAAAATTCTGGTAGCTCTGTGGTGTTTTTTTACACTTTACTCCACTCGCATTTTTCAGACCTGAGGTCATATTGACTGGCGCTAAACTGTGTGAAAGTCTGTCAATTTACCAGACTGAGAGACATGATTGATACAGCCTTGGAGATACAGGGAACAAAACTCTGCCAAAGAGCCAGTGGAGCTCATGTGAAGCAAGACATTTTAAAATTTTTGTTAGGAATAACAAAGAATTATAGGCAGGTGTTTGCCTTGAGAATACTGGGCAGCATAACTGATATTATGAGAAGAGAGAGAGGAATAAATAAAATGTATTTCACAGTGGCATGTCTGGATTTTCATTTGGGGTGGCAGATGGGCGTCAAAGAATTATTTTGTGTAAGCTGCCAGAAGTGTCTGGGATAAGCTAATTAAACCAGCCCACCCTACATCATTTCTCTGTTTTGTAAGGGTCCTTGTAGAAACTAGCTGTGGTCCTTACGGTTTTGGTTATGGTACTGATGATTTTATGTTTTTCTTAGTAGGGCTTGTTATGGATGTTATTGTTCGTATTCACAATCTGTATTTTAGTTCTGGTAAGCACTAAAATACAAAGTGGTTAAAAGTAGTTGCATTAGTGTTTTGGTGATGTTGCATATTCATTTGCAGGTCTGCCATTTTGGCCAAGTCTGTCACTCTTGCTCATATTAATCAGCTGAGTGCAGTTATGTTCTTCCATGGATAAGAGCATCTGCTAAATGCCTGTGATGTAATGAAACTAATTAAAACAAAACACCTTCCTTTACAACATCTTGTATTCAAGACATCTTTCACAAATTTGAGTCTTCATTCAACATTCCATAACTTCCACTTTCCCTGCCTTTGGCTGCATTAAGTATTACACCAGATAGTGAGCAAGGCCAAAGTATATAGTCCCTGAAAAAGGACCTCATACCTCTCCTGGAACCAGTGATGTCTGGCTTGATTAGCACAGAAGAGTTGCTCTCTTCAGTATCCTGAGCTTCTTCTGTGGCATTAGCCTGCATGCTGTTATTGTCATTTTCACTCACTTCATTCGATATAGATAGAACAGATAAGGGCTTCATCATCCTCGCTCCCCCTCTGTCTTTTCTGTCTACCATTGCCTTGCTTTAAATATATCCTCTTCATCCCATTCTGCATATTTTTTCTGTGTCTTTTATACTGCCTCACATAAATCGTAAGCCTCACCGATCAAGGTTGCCAGCAAGACCTTAAAAAGAGGGAATAATGTTTTTGAATTATAATCTCAGTGTATGTAAACTAAATGCAACTCAAGTAGCCATTATACCTTGCTTTTTCCAAAAATATCTGTGCAACATAATTACATTACATCTGGTGAAATAGCTTCACCATGTTAAATATATGAGGTATGTAGGAGGTATAACTACGCCTACATACCTCATATATTGCTACAAATATTTAAAACTTTAGTTCAAACATTTAAGTTTATAGCAGAACATCAGAATGAAAAAACATAACTTAATGTATACACAAGTGATAATAATTAATTCGTAAATCAATATGAACATGATAGACATTACAGCAATCATTTCATGGCTCATCATTTTCAAAGGGAAGAAAAATAGGAATGGACAGTCAGTATGCATTCCAGAAATGCTAACCAATGCTAAGCATAAAATCTTTAAAAAAAATCTTAATCTTAATCACTTCTTAAAAACTTTACACTAAGAGTTTTGAAATCAATCAGATTTGTCTAAATTACTGATAATATTATTTGGTTTTCATTTCAGACATTTTATTGATACATAAGCAATATATCCAGAATCAGTTGTAACCAACAGTTAAGTTACAAGTGCAGTAATAGGGTTATTGAGGATTCTGGGGATGTTGTTATTTTGGTAATGAAGTTAACCTTTTATTTACCTTTGATGTCTGATTTTACCTTCACTTGAAATCATGAAATCAATTTAGCAGCAACTCATTCTTAAAATTTCACAGTAAAGATTTTTAATCACCTGGATATAGGATCTTTGGCTGAAGAACGTTCAAATTAGCAATGTTTTTCCAAAGCCCAATATGAACATTATTCTTGAGCTCGGGCAAGTCAAAGGTGTGCAACACTTAGTTTAATACCACACCTACATTTAGTCATTTAGCCAACACTCTTATCCAGAGTGACTTACAAAAAAGTACATATAAGAAGAATATTGACAGAGTGCTTTGGGATCACCATAATATAAGAACGCTATTGCGATGCTTGGGTTACAAACAGAAACTAATGTGTTGCCTTAGTAACAATGAGCATTATTATTAGTTTGATTTCAGAACATGCTGCTAGATAAAAGAAAAGTACAGGCATTTAACGGATTACAAGTAAAATCATTGTAAGTGCTTTCAGCTTTTAGCTGAGATCCCATCCACTCAGGTGCAGAGCCTTAGCAGTAAAATATGCTGACATGAAGGTATCCCTTTGCTGCATCAGAGCACAAATAAAAGAGCATGGACTGAGAGAGAGGGGCCTCGGCCTTTGTGGTCAGAGGTGTCTTCCGTCCCTTGCGATGTTTCATTAGATTTCACCTGTGTGTGACCCGTGTCCGTGGTTGCGTGTGTCTGAGGAAGCTCCATGCAGCTTCAGACCTCTCTCCACCACTCAAGGAGAGGATAGTAACCGAACAACGCAGTACCCCCATTCTCTGCTTCCCTCTCCCTCAGAATCAAATTATGGTTTGCTGGCATGACTTTACAAGGGAGAATAGTGCCATATCAGGTTTCAAGTTGGAAATATGTGATACGATACACAAAATAATTTATGTACTGATATAATATTAGCAGATTAATTATAAGTAAAAAGAGATAATATGGTACATTAAGAGGACAGAAAATTGTGCAATAAAACATAACTAATAATAAATAAATAATAGTACAACTGAACAGAAAATAAAGAACATCATATATGTGGCTTTGCTTTTGGATGTGATGTCTGTAAACGGGTGGGTGTTTCCCTCTGTGCTGATGTAGTCCATCTCTTTGCCAGCCCTTGTATTAAGAAATCCCTCTCTCTGTATCTCTCTCGTTCTCTTTCACAGCCCATCCCCCTCCACACACTCACGCACACACGCACACACACACACACACACACACACACTTTCTCTTTCTCTCTTGTCTCTCATTTTTTTCTCCCCATCTGTTACTGTGTGGCGGTTTTTTTGGCTGATTTTTTGCCTAGAGCAGATTCTATTCTCAGAATCAGTATATAACATACACGCATCATGAGGAGTGAACATAATGTGAAGCCAGCACGTTCAATTTTGTTTACTCTCCATTCACAAATATGTATTTAACTAGCTTAGAGAGTATGACATCATCATGTGAGAACAATGTGAAATATAGAGACTGAAGTTGCATTACATCCCTCTTCTTAACATTTCTTGACAATTTATTGAATGTTGCAGGGAAAGTCATTGTTATGCCCCACGGCTTGTTGGATTGTTCATTGAAAAAATAAAATCCTGGTGTACGGTAATTCTGTATTGTTCTTGTACTAATGGTTTGGAGAGATGTTATGATCCAGTATGAACCCAGGTCTCATAAATGATCAAAAATCTCTTCCTCCTTCAGAGGCATAGCAAGCACATGAATGAATCTGGATTAATGCAAATCTTGTCTCAGATTTTTATAATAAAATAGTTTCATAAACTCTTTTTTATCATACAATAGAATAGAAAAACATTGTTATTGATTACAGAGTATTGACTATTATTATTATTAGTAGTAGTAGTAGTAGTAGTAGTAGTAGTCGTAGTATACATTTCACACAGTATATTTTCTGGAAAGGAATAGATAAAAAAACATGGCCCATTGGGGAAAATGGATGATGATGATGTCCCAAGAAAAGACCGTCAAAATTGTTCATGGAAAGTACTGTAATAAGAACACATATCTGTCAGTTCATAAACCCATAAATCCAGAGACTGTTAGGTGACTGGAGGGATGTCCATTGTGGGGATACGGTTGGCTATGGGAGTGGTCCATCCATTCAACAGCACTGGGAGCTGCCTGTCAAATGATGCTGAATAATACAGTGGAGTGTATTTTTGTGGTAACCTCTCGGTTGCTGGGGACTAGGCTGCATGTCTACTTGTTGCTAGGATGACATAAGGACAGGAGAACATGAGAGAGAGGAAGAGAGCGAAGGGTAGGTCAGAAATGGAGGGCTCTCTATAAAGGTTATATCCTCTAATGTATTGAAAGTGACTTTGCTCAGGACATTAGCCAAATCAATCCATCATAATCATAAGCAGCAGCATTAACAGCACCATTGTCATAACAGTAAAAATCGTAAGAGGTTATATATTACTCCATAGTGTCCACTGTCTACGGGTGGAACTGTGAAAGATTACTTCATCAATGAATATGGTACTCCCAAGGTTGGCATATTTCATTGCTTTAAGAACAGAGGCTTGACATCCATTCACAAGTCAGTGGAATGTAGTCTGACCTTCCTTACGGTTTGGAAGTGATTCCTAGATGTTGTGGGTTCCTGTGAGTAATTTTGAGTAAATCCTTTCACACTCTGGTTTTTAGACTTCCTCACCATCTGCTGCTGGAGGGGTGGCTGCAGAGCTCAGTATGGTCAGCACACTGCAGGCCACGCCCCCTGCCTGCGGCCAGCCATTCTGGTCTGGTCATCTTTTTTCTGTGATCCTTGTAACAATACGGGCCCATCATTCCAGGCATGCCACTTTCAGTTTAGCGGAAAGAATGTGTTTGTCTCCCCAAATACCACCGTAATCCCATATCTGGCACCCGGTAAATGACAGAAGAGGCCAGCATGTGCAGTTATGCGGAGCAGGAGCGAGGGGGGATGTTCCTAGGAGTGAGGCAAGACTAGGAACTGTTACAAGGCACCGTGACCAAAACTATTTAACATGCACATCTCATTAATGTGCTCACAAGTGAAGCCATTAAGGGTTTCAGCCGGTGCCCTCCCAGCGTGCAGGTATGGCATTCTTCATCCTTAATGCCAATACCTACCCTTTACTGACTCAATCATTGATACACTTACAGGATTTTATACACTGGTTTGGCTTCTTAGGGTGAACAGATCTGGCTGCAAGTATTTTAATTCATTTGCATGGGTGTAGGATTAAAACAATCCAAGCAGGGGAAACAGGCACACTAATGCTCAGGTGATTATGCTTTTATCAGCTACATTGACCCATCTGGAGGTGTTGTGACTTAGAATCATCCATTCCCCACTATGCTGAAACACTTGGTGGTATAGCCCTTAGGATATGTGCTATATGTATCTTTCCATGATTGCTTTGTAAGTCAGTCTAGAAAAGATCTGACCGTAATATTCTGTGGTGTAAGAACAATCTGTGGTGCACTTTTTGAAAAAACAACAAAATTTCACTGAGATTTGACAATGCTAGTTAGTCCTATTATCAGTTTGCATGGCAGATGTCTTCATTGCTGGTGGATGCCACAGAAAACAAAGTTACGACTGCAGGATTACAGTTATAACCCCAGCTGCACAACCTCTACATCACATTTCTGAGCAACAGACTTCATTTGCTACCACTGCAAGGTCATTTCCATATGTTGATTATATGTAAAGTATATTTAACATACTTTAGTATTGTCAGGCATTTAGTTTTCTTCTTCAGTACAGACCCCATTCAAGATGGAATTCACTGAACATTAAAATATGAGAGAAATGTGTAGAGTATATCTGTGCCTGTCCAAATTCTAGTCATCCACCAAGACTGCAAAACCAAGGATCACTGTGTGCAAACAGGGAGACAAAGGCATTGGACACAAACTGTAGGCACAGATGCGAATGTAAAACAATGAGGTCAGCTGGTTTTCCAAATGATGGAAGCTTAACTTCTGAAAGGAGTGAGTCAAGTTTCAGACAGAGGTGGTTCTGTTGCTGTGACATTCATCACACCTCCATCGAAATGAATTGATAAAAGTAACATTTCCCTGACAGAAATCACATTCAGGAGCTAAACCACATAACTGGAATTGGGAGAGACAGTGGGTAACTGATCAACATTTGAACGATGATATTCAACCACCCATGATAAAATTGTTGCATGGAAACAGGAATTCATGCTGTTCTTTGTATTTTTGGGGCCAAGTGTTGTCTTGGCTCCAACCTTCATTTTTCAAAGAAAATGACACAGCTTTTGGAAACTACTTTACAAAGCCCTATAGAATGGGGGGAAGAACTACATGCACCCCAGAACTAACTAACCAAAAATATTTTTTTATTGTGGTAAGATTTAAGTGTTTAATTGAGAAAGACACAAGGCTGTTTCAACATTTACACTGTGCATCTAGGGAGCACATTGATCAGATCTACTCGGTTGAAACAAAGTGGCAAAAGGGTGCCCAAGTTATCCTTTGCATGAAACCAACACAAAATGAATAAGGATTATGGCCTTTCTTCTCATTTTCATCATCATAATTTAACCTGACAGACTGACAGATTCTGCACCAGATTTCTGAGATTTCTTCAGTACAAGGAAAAGTCTTCAGCATAGCTACAGTATGCACAGAATATCAATGTTTTCTGTTTAGATGTATTCTCTTTCCGAAAAGCAACACTTAAACCCTCTCAATCCCACCCTCAGATTCAGGCAAGCTGGGAAACTGAAATGTGAGGAGAGAAAATAAAACCAGGATATTATGTAAGCTGTCCTGTAGCTATTCATTTTGGTTGAAGCCTTTCCTGCAGCTTGATCAATAGGAAGGCTTTTGGGACTGTTCGTGATACAGTCTGAAATCATTAGCCCTCATGTTGAATACAGGATGTGCTATCACCAACTCTGAGAGCAGTCCAACTCACAATCATCCTTCCAGGTCTCTCCATTCGCTGTGTCATCATTACTGCAATTATAGAGGGAACTGTTTGCGTTATGCTTTCATTAATATTAATTTTTACTGTGTTTGAACAGAATTAGCATTTTGCTGTCTTAACAAAAAGTTGTGATTATGCATGTATTTAATGGTTCCATATAGATTATAATGTATTCATTGATCACAGCTGCTTGAATGACATGTTTGCTATCATATACACTGAATCTTGTAGTATAGGACTGCTTTTGCAGTGAATGAGGGAAGCCAGAACTTAATTAGCCAAGAATAAATATCAGGGGAGTTGTATCAGCTCTTTAGCAAACGTCAACTCAAATGATGTTCAACATAGAAAAAAGCCACAATTATGCAATATTGTGTGTAAACATAATTTTGACATAATTATTTACTCTTAATGTCTGTAATGTTGAGCCAAATGCTTTCTTGTACCAGAAACAGGGTTATGTGTTTCCACTATAGCCATTACTGACACTTGAGCATCACCACTAGAGGGCTTTGTGAGGCAGGGAGCAACTTCCAACCATCATTGAAGTGTTTCAGTGTCTATTTTCATACTGTATTGAGGGCTGATGTCTGGCATGCATACAATGCCATTCATTCACCATCCATCACCATGTGATCCTTTTATCCAGTATTCCAGTATAGTCTGGTGGATCAGTGGTTTCAGCTGCTTTGGACTACTTTTAGGGTGAACATATATACTTACTAGTACCAGAAATTAATGGATTCTTCTACATATCACTGCAACATGCAAGGTATGTGGGAGGAAAAAAAGAATTACAGTTACAATTAGTAAGTGTATCCTACAAATCAAAAACAGCTGAATTTTTTAAAAAGATAAATTAGTTTTCAAACAAGTCAAAACAGTATCACTTACTGGTTGACACAGCTGAAACAAATACAAGAAATGTGTTTGCAGTTATTAGTTTCAGGAAGACACTCTATATTGAGCAGGACCATCAGGTTCAGTTTCTGGCTGTGGCTGGTGATTAATATGGGGCTATGAATCCCCTTCTCTCCTTCTGCCCCGCACATGGTTTTCCTTCCTCCATTGTGCTGTGGTCTTCACAGGACGATCCATTATGATGCTCTGGCAGCAGGAGATGAGCTGGTAGTTTCAAGGCTCCTCTGGAGACGGTAGGCCCTGATCTGAGCTCATAATCATTGCACTGAGCTTCAAAGGTAAGATGGAGCACTGCTTACAGCTGGGCCTTCCTCTTTTACACCCTGGAAGATTCCCTGTGGGGAAAGCCAACCTGACAATATTCATTACTGTGACAAACAGCTATGTTTTCCCCCTTTGCTCAAACTGTGCTATATCCCATCACAATAAAAGAACCATTTTTCAGTAAATCAATTTTACTTATTAGTCTGTAGTCACAGAGGGTAGCTTGAGTCTGTAGCATTGACTCTCTGGTTTAAAGATCCATATATAGTTGGACCTTAACCTATAGCTTGTTTTCATTAAATTCATTTTCACCCCATAGGCTCTACAGTGGATGCAGCATCCATCTAGAAATGGTTGGAGCAACAGCGGTTTGGCTGCACATGGAGCCATTCACAGCAGTGAAAGAGGAATGTTTGTTTGCAGAAATCTGTGGAACGCAATCAAGGAATGAATCAACCCATTCCTGGGAAGAAATTTGCTATGGGGCAGTTGAAGTTCTTATACTATCATACACATCACTTTTTATCCAGTGTAATCACGCTAGTTATCTTTCTAACAAAATTTGATAATATAATTAATGCTGATTGGATCAAGTCTGATATGGATAGTTATCTATCGGTACAGTCGGTACAAGCCTTGTTTGATGGAGACTCTCTATAAAAGCAGACAAACAATTCCAATGGAGATTCATCCTGCCTTCACAAGTAAGAAAAAAACACAGATATGATCAATGTAAAGGTCAGATCATGGCTATGAGGAGAAGACTGTGGTCAATGTAAAGGTTTATTGTATAGTTTTTTGCAGGTCTAAACACTAGAGTCTTTTTTTCCCATCCCTATTCAATTAAGGCACATGATGCTCATTCAGAGCTATAGACTTCAGTGCACAAGTAACCTTTCACCAAGCTGTTCTCAGTGCTGGCCATCATTTGACTTTGCCTTGTTGTATTGGTAACTTCATGGTGTGTTTTAATTTACCATTTAGTTCTGCATGAAAAGCATTAAACTTCCCAAAATGTATCTGTAAGAAAAATATCAATTTTTCACTACCATTATCACCCAACATTCATTTATCAGAAGGAGCTTGTAAGATGAAGAGGCAGAACAAGAGAGAAATGTCTTACTTCTGCACGTTAATAAGTACTTAATGGCTCATCTTGCAACTTGGCTTCCATTGCCTAGTCAGATTGCACAAGTTAACTTGTGGTAGGGCTTGAATGGTGTTATGCTCACACTCACTGGTCTGGGAGTGTTGTTAGCCAGGTCTGACACTGTTGCTCATTCAGCTTGAATGGACACACTCTTGTGCTAGAAGTCGCTCTGGATAAGAGCATCTGCCAAATGCATATAATGTAATGTAGTGTAATCTCAGAAAAACCTAAAAGTAAAAAAAAAAAACATGCATACATTGGGATATGCAGAGAGTTTTAATAGGGCAGCTGCATCTCGCTTGTGTAGATTACTGTTACAAGGAATCATACAAAGCCTGGTTAGACAGGCTATGGAAGACTTTGTCACGATGCTCAGTAATTAAACCACCTCAGTATTTAAACCAGTTGGAGAAAAGCAAAGGTTTTTTGGTCTAATAACTATGTTTACACAATGAACAAACTGAGTCATTCATATGTCAGGCTCCTCCTGTGACAACCTTATGCTGATATTTCTTGACTTGGGCCTCAACATTTTTACCATATACTTTATTGTGCTCTGCTATTTAAATTAAAACTCCTCAAACTGCACCTTTAAAGGCTTTGATATGTGCATTTAATATTATAATCATATAATATAAGTGGGTCTTGATGTAGAAGCCTGTTTACAGGCACAAGTGTATACAGTACAAGACCACAATTTTGACATATGGCATGGACATAAGGCATGGACATATGTAACCCTCTGAGGTCAGAAATCAGAAAAATGAGCAGATATTCCACTCCAGCCCTGAGACTTTTTCTCCTCTCACTGCAGGAGGTCAGGATGGCACATCCACAGTAACACACACAGGGTTAAATCACAGCCTTGAGCACAGTGCGAGTCTGCAGTCCTCATTGTTCAGTTATTCAAAAGATGTGTGGGCAGCACTCGGAAGAGCCAATTTCTCTTCATCACTGGAACTCTGATGACTTCTTTCCTTGACCTGTGAAAATGAGCACTGATGAAAATGAGAATGCGTGGGTTTAGTGACATACATTCAACACATTCTCAAGTCCAGCATCCATGGTTTTTTGTTTCCACAGCAGCATGAAGATAACATAATGCTTTGAAAATATTTCTTATAACTGACATCAAGGGTGGCTGATGAAGTTAAGTTTGAGAGTGAAAGTTTTCACCAAATTATTTCATCAAAATATGTGTGCCTATTTACCTATCTACATAAGTACCAGAATGAAATAATAGTTGCAGTAATGGAGAGAGAGAGAGAGAAAGAAAGAAAGAAAGAGATAGAGAAACAAGGATTTGTGATCCAATTTCTGGATTATTCCTACACCTGCAAATTATTCCTACACCAAGTGATTTTATTTCACTCTGCCATGCAGATTCATCTCACGCCCTCAGTCATGCTACAACACATATCTGATTCTGATTCACAGTCGATATCAGATAGCCAAATCTCTCATGATACTGCAGCAGCCTCGAGCTGAGATCAGACACGGTGTGCAGGCTGGCTATAAATTTTGCAGGTATGGAGTGAGTATTAAAGTCTCCCAGAAGGCAGTGGTAGAATTCACATTCTCCTCCACTTCACAATGGCTACCACAATCACATAATCACATGGAAGCTGGGTAAGTCTCCTCCACCAAAACAAATTAAATAATATCCGCGCTACTTTTCTGAACTTCTTTCATTATGGGTTATTTACATCTTATATGCAATACCTGGTAAGTTGGTTATGTCATGACTTTTGTACCTCCATAGGACTGCTGTAAAAGGCAGAAAGTTGCCAGTTCATGTGGGCAAATGAAGTTCATAAGGGACAAAGTGGGGGAAAGATATAATATCATTGGAGACTGAAAGGAGGGAAACATTTTAATGGCTGGAATCATTTACAAATGAAGGAAATTTCAAAGCAGAGTACAATTTAGTTAATTAGCTCCCTGGACTTCTCTCCACCATATTAACTGTAATTGCGTGCAATTGAAAGAGTATGGGGAAATTTGTTGCTGAAGGTCAGAATTATAGTCACACACACTTCCTTCCTCCCACTTGGCCAGTCAATATTCCCTTTGCTAATTTACAAAGAATCAGTTTCTGTTACTACTTTTACTAATAAGATTGCTTACAGAAAACAGGGGATGGATGCATGATGACACTTTTGAGGGTGAGAAGTATATGAGCCATTAGAGATTTAGAAACAGAGAACTATAGCTTGTTTCCATCACCACTGTTGGTCTGTGAGTTCAACGCCACAGAAGACATGGCCCTATCTGAAAAATATACTATGTCTCTTTACATTATATGAAGTTTCAGACAGCTCTTGGAGGGTATCAGATCTGAACCCCTTTTCTGCCCTGCTTCCCTCATGCTGGTAAATATTTAACTAGTGACCAGTGCAACTGCTAGCAAGTTAGGTCAAAAGAACTAGCACCTGGTCACTAACTAGAAGGTCCAGTTTAGTGGGAAAATGGGCCTCTTGCATCATTTGATCTTCAAGATGAATTGTAGTTCTCCCATCTTTTCCCACTTTCATTCACTATTGTCTAACTAACAAGTAAGTGTGACAAAAAAAGAAAAAATGTTTACTTCTAAAATCATTTCTATTTGCGGGAGTCCTCATTATTTCTTTGGCATTGTGCAAGGCTAATTCCTCAGTTCCATAAACATGCCTACTTCTGCCGAACAGTGTTACCACACCCTAGCCACACCCAGTCCAGCAAACTGCTTTCAGTCCCACTTCATTTGCTGCTGACGGTAAGTGGAAACAGCCTTTTTAGCGTAGTGATCATGCAACCATAATTGAATATAGTTGATGGCAATGAGCCATTGAAATCACAGTTGTTGGTTAGTTTCTGCATTACTTGCTTTGTTTTGTTTTGTTTCAGAAAAGAGGATGCAGTAACAGTACCACAGGAAGCTAAACAGATAGATACAAGCAAACACATGACACCAAACAAGAACAGTTAATCAATCAGTAGTATACAAGAGTAGCAAGGTGTGATAGAAAAAGTGAAATGATTTACTCCACCACTATCTTGTTCATTTTTGTATATACTTTCCACCTGTGCATTCAGTATCATGAGCAGATCTTGTGATGCTGTAAACTAGTATCAATTGTAATCTTGCTGGGCTTTTGTGAAGCGAAATTTTGGGCCTATTGTTATATGCCAGCTTTTGCTTTTTCAAGGACTTTTAATATAGTAATAGCATTCATACTATTACATATCCTGTCTTAATTGCATTATTTGCAAACTCTCTGCAACTCTAGAAAACTTGCCACTTCACAAGCTGAGTTATTTCTGAAATAATAAGGTCCACATTATACAATTGTAATATAACAATTCCAAATAACATCAATGTGGTCAGTGTTATTATAATTATTATAATTACAATTCCTTGAAGTTCTAACCCAACACGTATGATGCTTCAATGGTACCCATGATAAAGTCTACCTGTTGATTTCAACAAAAGTTGCCTTCTGTGAAATACGGTTGTCTAGATTTTGCCCCGGGGAGCTGATCTTGGATCAGCATCCATCCTTTACACACACAGTTGGCTTCAAGATTAATGGTGAAAAAACTGATTCTGGAACGGTTGTGGGAGGCAGGAAGAACTGTTGGAGAGGAGTTTCACTGCTGTTTCCTAGGTAACAAGCAGACCCTTGCCCTTCCAGGGCTCCTGACATTCGTTTGGAATATACCAATATGTGTATTTTAGCAGGGTGATCTAAATGTGTTTATTTAACGTGGACTTTCACTGGGGTTGCAGTAAAAAACACAATTTCAAAACTACCAGATATTTGTTTTGAAATATACCGAAGGATAGCATAGCTAGAAAGTGCAGAAGTGATGACAGAAACGTTGATTTATAGAGTTGCTAGCCAACCCCTTCCAGCAGCCAAGTCTACTTTTCTGCGAGCTGTCAGAAAGGCTTGTTGCATGTGCAAAACATAAACTAACAGGAAAGCGAGAGTTAGTTGCCTTGTTTTACGGTGGTGGTTTTTGTATTTTACCCGATGCGAATGTTTGTTTTTTAAAAATTAGACTAGCCGACGGCGAGCCTTAATAAGACACGCTGTTTATCTTCACATGTTCACTTGAAGTTCCGTGGGCCGTTTGTTGGCATTTGTGGAAGCAGTGAGGGGTAGGAGCGGGTCATGGTGAGGTAAGAAACTGAGTGCAGTAGTTTGCACGCTAGCTTCGTGTGGGCTTTTATCGCCAATTTAGCTCCCGGTGGTCTGGAGAAGCTCTGAGGAACTTTGATAAATGTGGCGATCATGGTAGCCAGTAGCTGCATGAGTTTGGCCGTTACGTGACTGCCATCTATAGCAGCACGCCGGCTAACCGTAGCTAGCTAACTAACAGCTGCCGACAGCAATGCAGTACTTACTGTTATGTACAAACTGAAATGCAAGCGGGTGGACCAACGGTAGTAAAGTATGAAGCTCGAAAATGCAGTTTTTATGTTAAACTATGTAAGTTAGCTTTAGTTGCTACTTGGACAGTTAGCCAGCTAACTAGATTAGCTAGCCACGTAACTCGTTCTTTTAACCGCGAATAGCCACATCATTTCATCAGATTGCAATTAGTTCGTCTGATAGCTAAATAACGAACAAGATCAGTTAATCAAATGACATCACTGTAGAATGACATCTCTGTTACCCATGTACCTGTTATGGTTAGCTAATCAAGTAACTAGTTACCCCTCTATGGAATATACCAGTTTATTTGTTAGGTGGTTAAATGTAACATAGCTTGGCACTTGACCGCTCCCCGACGACATGTAGCTAACGTTAAGTAGTAACACATATCTATTTACCCAGGTGGCACAGCAAAGCGCACTGCTGTTTTAAGTTGCATGCCTATGCTAGCTAATTTGTGTGTATTCGGCACGTATATTTCAGCAATTATCATGGCCATCAGCATTTCTGACAATCAGTGTGTGGTAAGTAATGTTTGTGTGCACAGTAGCTAGCTGGCTAGTAGACAGCCACCTTTAAAATAATCTGAAAGGACGGAGGTTGTAGCTAACAGAATTTTCAATAAACCAAGATAGCTAGACTAAATATTTTCTTTTTTTTGGACGGATTTCTGACATCCTGTACTTTAATCAATGCGAACTGTTGGTAACTGGCAGCAGTTGTTGGTTGGTAACTACTTGAAATGAAAACCATGCCGAGCTTTAATGTTAAATTCTGATTTCTTGATAAATATTTGCAATAACTGAATGATGTCGTATAATGTCTAGTTTGCATCTCGTTAACAACTTTTTACGACAGTGGATTTGCTCATAGTAATGGAATATGGAAGAGGACAGCTACTAAGATGATTTAGATTATATATTTAGATTATATAGACTAAGATGAGTAAATCTCAATAATCTTTAATGCATGCGTGACCTAAATAGAATTCTAATTCCATTATCTGGTTTTCAGGTGAACCTAGCTACCTGCTGCTTATTGTTTAGAAATACTATAGTTGTCTACAACAAATATGTTGTTGCTCAGTGTTTAGAATAACACACCCACGGGCTTCGGAACCCGACAGTCTATTGTTTTCATATAACACAATTGGCTGTTCCCATATGCTGAACAAAGACGGCTTCTAGATATGATTTACTTCCTCCCCACTGGCAATTAGATTCAGAGTTGACACATCTACATCTGTGCAGCCTGCTGTTAATAGCCTTGAAGAGCACCTAAATGGTTAAACTGTAGATGAGGTGACATCCGAGTCTTGTCTTTTGGAGTTAAACAAATTGCCCGACCTAGAATAACTTTAGAACGTCTTGTTTTCATTCTGCATTTGATAGTGTTAATTATGTTTAGTGTAATGCAGGATCCAAGGGTCACAGAAAGGTCTTACAGTTTTAGACTGAATCATAAGTCTTTGTGTCATGATTTAATTACAGTCAAATCCAGGAAGGCTGTAGCATGTCATTGATTTTACTTCTTTCTATAATGTTATTTTCTAAAAGCATAGTGAAAACAGGGCATTGTATTACAGTAGAGCAAAATGTGTGTTTGAACAGAATATGGGCCTGTCCATATTTGAAAATATTTTTGTTACGCTGCTTTTTTGATAGTTGAAACTATGTATGTCATTTTCCAGGATCACATATGCATTTTGGGCCAATTTACTTTTTGCTAAACAAGGTATTTTAAGTCATATTTTTCATCTGTTAAAAATCTAATAGGAGATTACAGAAAGTGCTGGTACCTCTTTACATGTAGACATAGGCACATGAATTCTATTAAACTTGCACATTTTCTGTTGAAAGTTGACAGTAAAATACAGGAAACAACATTTAGCCATTCATTATTCATTAAAAAAAATCATTCCAAATATTTCATCACTGGCACATTACATTGGTCAAATGATTGTTGTTTGTCTACCAGTTCAGACTTTGTTTCTGGTTGGAGTCCAGTGATAGTAAGATTGACTAAAAGACAAGGTTGCTTGCTACATGAAGCATTTTATTCAACGTCTTCTCCAGTTCCTCTAACGAGCAGAATTATGATCTGTGCCATCTTAAACATGGAAGGCAGAAGATATGAATGCTGCAGAACAATATAGGATGTGTACAGAGTCTAACTTATCCGTTTAAAATAATAAAGGCACAGTAACATTGATTGTAACAGAATTAAAATGAGGAAAGAGCTAGCCAGCTATTCGAAGGAACTATCTCAACAGACAGCATGCACTTGTTTTGGAAATGCATTGAATACATACCCACAAAGTCAACCACACAGAGGGAAGACCAGATAACCTTGACCAATTTTAAGTACTAGGAATTTCCTTTCAGTGAATGCTTTTAAGTGCAGTCAAAACACTTTTCTGTAATCATATGAGGCTAGTCTTTACGGTATAATTTGAGTGAATTAGGCTTCTGATTTCTACAAGATCTTGTGTTTTCTTTGTTGTTGAACGCTTACACCAAAGGGATATTTTGAGTTTGAAATCTGACATGACTACAAATGAAGTCTAGTTACTCTTTAAGAAGGATAAAGGCACCTATTACACCCACCAAATCTAGTTTGAACCATACTTCAGAGAGATAGACCATTTATTTGAATAAAATGTACCTGTTAGAAAAAGGTGCTATCTCTAATATGAGAAAAGTCTTGTCTAGCCTATATTCTGCACAGTTTAAGTCTATGTGTGCTATTTTTTTTTTTTTTTATTAAAATACAATTCTCCACCAAGCATGTGTTTAACATTGGAAACTGGTTCAATAAATTGAACTTTACATTTAATAAATTGAAGAGACATTTCCTCATTACAAATAACATATAAATCCAATGTATAGTTCAAGTAATTATTATTATTACACAGGAGAACACAGAAGGTGTTATTTCTGCAATGGTGAAGCATGCCCTATATCAGTAAGATGGAACAGGTTGATGACTCCCCATTTCTGCCTGTATCCTGTGTTTGATCTACTCTGTGTGTTTTTGGATGCATTCACACTTAGTTCATCGGACTGCTTGATTCAAACCTTAGTGCAGTTCACTTTGATTGGAGCTGTTTGTGAAAACTCGACAGCCATGTTATACCAACAGGATGCAAATTAAAGCAATCACAAAAGGTGCATTTGTCATTTGGGCCCACCATAATGGTGTACAGTATGAGAGCAAAGGTTAGCATGAAACAAACTGTTCAAGGTTCAAGATTCAAGGTTATCTTTATTATGCCACAAGGGGAAAAATGTTTGGCAGCCATGGTTCACATCCAACAGAATACGAAAGGACAACATTGACTACAACATCAGCACCATAAATCATAGAGCTAGTACAGGGAATGGAAGTTCATACCAAGTAAAAAATGTGCCTGTGTGCAAATGTTCAAATGTGCAATGTAGTGGAAAAAGGAAATTCATACCAAGTACAGTGTGCTAGTGTGCAAATATGCAAGTGTGCCAGTGTACAAGGTAGTGCAAGGAATGCAAATCAGAGTGCTATCTGCCATTAAGCATATCAACAGCACTAGGGATGAAGGAGACACAGAGTCTCTTAGTCCTACAAACAGTAGCCCTGAAACACCGACCTGTGGGCAATAGCACAAACTCCCTCTGGAGTGGATGGTCCTGACAATCCAATATAGCGTAAGCCCTCCTAAGGACCTGCCTGTTATAAATGTCCAAAAGTTTGGCATGACTCCCCCCTGAGATCTTGCTGGCCATATTAACAAGACTTCCAAGTCTGTTCTTATTGGACAAATTTAAGTTTCTAAACCACGCAATAATACAAAAGGTTAGTAAACTATGCTAATGACGTCTTTTGCCTGTGCTTCACTTGCCTGCCATATAACACTTGTGGCCCATTTCCAGTGGAGCACCAAGGCCGTTTTGTGCAGAGCACCAAGGATTGCACTTGGCCAACAAAAACACAACTTGAGGGACTTGAACTTAGACCTGGCTAAGTAGCCTGTCCCCTTTCTGCTGACCATCCGTTCACAGTCCCAATGATAGGAACAGTCCCCACACACTCTGTTATCACCCCATGGCTGTCACTGAGACATGACATAATGGCTCATGTGAGGAAAAAGAGAGTTCATATGTGTATAGAACAAGATAGTGATAGCAGGATAAGCAAATAATTAAAGCAAATACTTAAATTAAAAGCAAAGATTAAAATGTACTTTATCTTAACGAAAGTCACCAACTGCAGTACTTTGAATTTATTTAATTGCAACTTCCACCATTCCTCAAAATTCTAAAAGCAACAGGTGCAATTTTGTTTCTTGATTCCTGAACAGATTTTTAAGCAGCTGACCAAAGAATTTTAGGTTGTGTTTTTAGAAAGTTCCCCATTTTGGCTTTACCTAAAAGTATTAACACTGCAGAATTTCCAATTTTAGAAACTGTCTGAAACATTTGGATGACAAGTCCCTAAAGTAGCAGCCTTTCAGCAATACATACATATCTGACACACTGCAAGTTAAGTGTGGTGCTGCATGTGATGGTAGGGTTAAAATTGAGCCCAGGGTGATTTTTTTCTGGTCGTCAGTATTTAACTTTTGGCTGATTTTTTTTTTGTCAAGTCACAGCTTGTAGAAATTATGAAAAAACATAAATGACTGTGATTTTTGATATCATGATTTACAGAAAACCCTCAATGGTTTTTGTTCCCAAATATTCCAAAATTTGACATGGATATGCTGCCAACTCCATGAGCTTGGCACTAAATGACCGCTCTGCCAGCAGGCAAGGTACCAATAAATGTGGCTTGTTGGATAAACTTCTTTTGTGAATTCCATGCGCACCTTTGTGAGAAAACACTTTTGCCTGATTTTATTTTTTCCTTCTCTTTCCTGTCTTTTGTTGTGGCTTTCTGAAAAAATATTTGTGCTGCCAGCATAAATAGCCGGTTGCAAAAGGGGAATAATGCTCCGCCTACTGACAACGACCTTAGGCAAACACATAACGGCCACATGAATGGGTTCAAATGCCTTGTTTGTCTAAGATAATGGTAACTGGTCATATTAAACAAGGTCTCATTGGATAGTTGCCATCTGTCAATCGGCTGACTACCACTGGTTAATTGCGGCTAGCTTGTGAGAATGGGAGTCCAAAGCGTGAGAGAACAGCTGTTTAGCTGCTCTGGAAAAGTCGTGAACCTGCCACTGACTCATCAGTTCTGTAAAGTTGCAGTGCCCCTACCGTGATCCCAAAAGGTTTTCTGCCACCAGAATTTGGAATTTCTGTGGTCATGCAAATAAATAATTCATATTCATATAAATATCTATAGCTATACAGCTGGATATTTACTGAAGCAATTCAGGATATGTACCTTCCTCAAGGGTTCAAGGACAGTGCCCCACCCATGATTCAAACTTGTGGCCTCCTACCTACAAGACCATTTGGCTAATCACTATGTAGACATAATAAAGTTCAGCTTTATCTCAGTATGGTGCACAAGGTTGACAAGGAGGATAAATATTTTACTCATGACATAGGAACTTTATTGTCATATCATATTGCTTCTCTCATGTATTCTTTAAGGATGAACTCATTGATTAATTTGTAAGACAGACGTATTGCATTACAAACATTTGGATTAAAATGCTGCATTTTCTTTCTTGTGTAATTTCAGAATGGTCCCAAAGATTAACCTATAGTGCAATGATATACATATAGTAAATTGTATAGAGAATAGAGAATTGCTGTGTGTTATCTTTGCTTTCTGTTTTTTAAAGACCAGGGTAAACTCAGACTCTTGCAGATGTCCCTTGAAAGTCCACATGAAATGAGACCATGGATAAGAAAACCTAAAAAAAAAAAGTCATAATTCTTCTTAAAAGCAGTAACATTCGTCTTGCATTGACCTGACATTTTAAAAATGTTTTTGTGTGGAGTGTTTTCATTACAGTTTGTTATAATTGGTACTGTTGAGCTGGGCATGAAAATAGGGAAATACCTTTAAGATTAGCATTCATAGGGCTGTCACTGGAGGCTCTGAAGTCAGCTTGTCATTCACTCCTTTGTGACCAATCAGAAGGCAGCAGATCTGAAGTCTGCAGTGCTATTGGACTGAGCTCGCCAGGAGGGCCGTGCTGGGGGAGGGAAGATAGGAAAGGGTTGGTGGGGGGTTGACTGGAAATGTTTCAGCCTCAGAGTTCAGCAGACACTCTCCGCTGAAAGAAAAATCCCTGTCTAGTCATGGGCCCTCAGCACACAGCGCCGAGCAGGGAATGACAACAATTCACATGGTCATTTTCTTAGGATAGCGCCTAACCGGGAAGGAGTCAAATCGCTACGCCAGATGCTTCTATGCCGCGGTTGAGAGTGGCTGTAAAGAGCTCCAGGACTCAACCGAATGAGGTGGGAGGGTTGTTTCTCTGTTCTTTGTACCACTTGTTTAAAAAGGAGTTTGCTGCAGTATGGTGCATACCATGTGGGGAAAAAGAGGAGGGGGGGGGCTTGCCGGTAGAGTAGACCTAGAAACTGCTCCTGCCGTATGCAACTACTGCTGTCTGTGTCTGTGGTGCTTATTGTTTGTACTGTAAGAAAGTAATAAACGGGGAGATTGCCTGTCTCTCCCTCCAGTTAACGGGTGGTCCCCTTATGTTTGCTCCATGACTCAGTTTCCATAGAGTTTTTGCTCCTGTTTTTTTTTTTTTTTCTTTTTCCAAAGGAACTTGTCTGTAATATGTACATCTGTCTTTAATCTAGTCACAAATGTGTGTTTGTGGAAAGGTTCATTTGAGTGATTTCCTGAGCTTCTGTGAGACTTCTGTTAGACCGACCCACCTTTCACAGAGACAGACTAGAGTCGAATAAGAGAACAGATCATTTGTGTTCCAGTTGTCGCCTATATAGATTTTAAACAATGTTCTTATTTTGTTCTTTTTTTTCCTGCTTAAAGGAGTATATATGAAGTTTGTGGCCGGCTCTGTAATTGGCAGGGGCTTCATGCAGTTTTAATTTTGAGGGCCCCCAGTCGTTCATAAACATTCTGAAGCTCTTGGCATTTTTGTCGCTGGGTATCCAGTGATCCCATGAAGGAGGAGCACATTAAGAGCTGTGTCGCCTGGAAAGTAATGTCAGGAAAAAAGCCGGATTTGTGTCAAACAGCGCTGCAAACAGGGAGAGAGAGGAAAAGGGAGTATTTGAGATGGAAGAGCGTCTCTGCCCTTCCTGTTTGAGTGCGGGTGCAGTGAGGCCGGCTCCCAGCGTCGCTCTGTTAACAAGGCCCTGCGAGTGGCGGTAACTCCCTAAATGGATTTGGGAGAGCACTGACACAGGCATGAAGAGGTAGCTAATTAACCATGTTGTTTATTGGATAGTCTAGTGGCTTTAGGGATTTTTTTTTTGCTTCGCCTACAGTTATTCATATTTCATGTAATGGGTTTTTAGGAGAGTCAGTGTCAGTTTCATCCTTTAAAAATAGCTGAATCACTGGGCAAAGTTAGAATGTTGCCATGACTTTGCATTTCAGGTTTTCTTTCAATTGATGTTGTAAGTGAAATCATTATTTTAGCTGTGTTGGATTCAGTTTGTTTTACATTTGTTTAGTTCATTGTGCCTCTGACCTTTTGCATAATTAGATTGAAAATGTCATTTTCTAATCAAGATGTTTCACATTATTTTAGCTTCAGAGTGGTCAGACCTGGATTTACAAGTGCATTCAGCCATATCCCTACAAAAATGGTTAAAGGTAAACTGAGAAAATGTCATAGATGGCAGTTGTTTCTGTACTGGATAGTCACCAGATTTAGGTCAGCAGCTAAACTTGGCCACCCCACAGTGTCTTGCTAGTCCATAAATTGGTAATTAAATTACACATGGGTCTGAAATTCTGAAGGCTATGGGAAATTGCAAGCCGGATATGGCACACTGCACAGGCAGACATTCATCTAGCATTTCTGGTGAGTAGAACTGTTCTGTGGATAAGCAGTGGATGATCTCATTGAGAGATGCAGCATTAGCAACATTAAGATAATTCAGGTCATTGTGGTTCAGTTCCTAGTTAAGGCTATTAGAATATGAAGCACAATCTTCTGCTGACTCAGAAAATTTCACCCTGCATCGCTTGTGGTCTGTAACCTGCTTAGTCTAGTGGCCTGTTTTGCACAGTTAGAATGCCTGTCATTCCACCTGACGTAAATACAAAAAAAAGTTGGAATCAGATTCTCTTTGTGTTGCGTAATGTAGTCTAGGCTAAGTAAAAAGGATTTATTCGAGTTGATCTAAAACCATTATCTTTGTAAAACTGTTGCCCAGTTTCAAACAGAACTTACAGCATGTCCTGCAGGTCATATTTATTTTAACTGAAATAAAACAAATGTCTTGTTTAGGTTATTCGTATAAATTATTTGTATTGCAAACAAGACTTCCGTATTAGTGAAAACAATATACTAAACGTTTAATGAGGTCATATTTCCATTCTGTGTTCTTGTTGGGGGTTTGCTGTCCTGGGACAGGCTGTAGTCACATTTTGTCATATGCTTATAATTTATCCTTGGTGAGAAACAGCTTGAGATTTAAATCCTTTTGAGGTGAACAATATTTCATATTTGAAACTGACTTACTATTTTTCCCCCCTCAGTACGACCGGTGAGTGGCCCCCTTCAGCTCCTGTAGTTCGTGTAGATAATGTAGACAATTAGTTCATATGCTAGGCATTTTACTTCTCAGCACTAACACAACTGCCCGGCAACTGCTAGGAAGTCCCAGTCGTGCACCATAGCATATCATAGTATCACAGTAGACCTTCCATTGCCCGTGCCAAAGAAAGGAGGTATGATTCTGTCATATTTGGCAGCTCTCTAAAAAGATGCTGAAGCTGAATTCAATATATAGAGGTCAAACTAATGACTTTTAATTTAGGACTTCCTGCCTCTTTCATGTGTGGATTCTTTGATATTCAAATGCTTTAACAATCAGCTGGTATAAACAGCTCTAATTCTGAAACTCTGCTTTTCTCTGGTTTGCTCCTCTGGTCAGGGGGTCTCTCTGACTGTTCTGGAGGTGCCCGTGGAAACGAGCGTCTGTTTGTGAACACACCTTTGTACCCTCCGTACCAGGGATTTGTGCAACAGTGTGCTCTTTCCAGCATTTGCATGTTGTCATCTCTGTTAATGTTTTTTTTTTTTTTTCCACGGCATTATTCTCATCTGCCTGAAAGGTTGTCTGGCGACAAATATAGCGCAGTCGATAAATTGCATGGAATTAAAATTTTATAAAGCCCAAGCTGGAGCGGATTCAAGGTTAGCAGCATTAATCAGTCAAATATGTCACCCTGATCAGCGAAGGCCGGCAGTGGGAGCCTGTTGGCTCTGCTTCCCGTTTATCGACAGTCGAGACGTCTGTTTTTTTTTCCTTTCAGAATGCTGCATTTGCCGAGCTGCATCCCGTTGCAACAGCATCCTGTCCCTGAGCCACCAATCAGCATCGAGGGAGGGGAGGAGCAGGGACTAATCCCTGCAGGTCACAGGAAGGGTGTCGCGGCTACCTTCCTACCTGTGTACCATCTGTCATCTCTCATCAGTTTTATCCTTGAGGGGCATTTAGGCGGAGGTTCGGAAAGGGGGAGCGTCATATTGTCGCGTGTGGAGCTTTTCGTTCTCTCGTTACGTAGCAGAAGTGCAAAACCGTTAGACCTGACGTGCATCCTTGACCTCTAGGGGAATCTTGGATTGGGTCTGATTCACTTAGCTAAAAAGGAATTGTAATAATAATGAGCCCAGTGCTCAGTGTTCTGACATGATGCTGCTGCCCAGGAATTAATAGCTGCCTCTTGTTTGAGTTTGTTTGGGTTTTTTGCAAACCATACAGTTTGCATTGACCGAGGAATTGCTGACAGGGTGCTCACTCGAAAAAATGCTACATGGGAATGCATCAGGTATTATTATTTGTTATAGCATTGTTTTAAGGAACCAAACTGAATTTTATTTACTTGTGTGTGAAAAACATGTTAGCCAGCTACCCACATTACTGTATATTTAAACAAAGTTCAAGAACTGCAGTACATACAGCAACTGCAGTACAGTGTATCTCATCAATTGTTTTTCATGCGTTTGCCATTTCTAAGCAGAGGCCTATATCGCTATAAAGACATATATACCTATAAACACTTTGTATGCCGGATACTTGCCATACTTACCATTTGAATTAATCAGAATGAGTGAAATCATTTCATTAACCTTCCCTTTTGTCACATACATTTGCCAGATAGATTCTAAAAATAGCATCGTATTAATTGCAAAAGGTCACATTTGACATGATCCGTACCTGATTCGCTCGTAGTGGCTGTTTCTCCTCTGGGAAAATGGCAAATTAAATCCTGCCTCAGAGAGTATGCACTGAGAGGCAGAAAATAAGGAGAATTATTTTATGTTGTAATTAGAATATTAATGTGGGTTGGGGTCTTTCTCTTCACGATGAGAGCTTTATAGCCATAGGTTTTGTGTGCTCTGTCTCTTGTGGGCTGAGTCGTTTTCATATCTGAAATTCCTCAGTCTGACATGGGAGTATATCTTCCTCCTTGATGGCTAACCTTCCTGTAGTCAGAAACAACCAAAGGCAGCAACCAGAGCGCAACTCCTGCCAAAAGAGGTCAGGGCAAAAATGGTGGTGTGGTGTAAGCTGCGAACTGAAGCCTGAGCCTCTGCACTAACCACGAGGGGTTTGGATTACTTCGCCTCGTTGGTGACATTTTAAAATACTGTTTCGCTTTCTACACAAACCAATTTTAGAAATGGCCCTGCCAAGGTTTAGGGTCCACTCAGACGTCTTACAGAATGAAGCCTGCCTTGGCTGCATAGCAGCTGTCAACTGTCTGTGGGTTCTCTGTGTGTGTGCTGGTCCGGTGTCACCGCTAGCTGATGACTTAGCAAGGACAGGGGCCCTTCAGGGCCCTCATTAAATTTTCTCTCCTTGACTAATTGGTCTCATGAATGGAGATTTTCATGCCTACAGTTGAAGCCCACAGAATGACACATTTCTGTTTATTGAGGGTTCCCAGCGTGGCTCAGACAGTTAAGGGACTTGTTCCAAGTGCAGGCCTCTGAGCCCTGTGCCCTGGGTTTGAGCCCAGCCATGTCATCTGCCGACAATGACCGGGGAGCCCACAGCGGCGGAACAAACAGGGTAGGGGCAGATATGTCAGTTAGGGTTCCCTCGCCACACTGCTCTTGGCACCCCACAGCTCATTCGAGCCACTGTGATTGGACAGCAGTGTGATGCAGCAGTAAAGAGCAGGGCTTGTAGCCCACATTTCCACTTCCAGGTGGCCACAGCCATTGTACTGTTGGGTGAGGTACTTAACCCAGATTGCCTCAGTAAATATCCTGCTCTATAAGTGGAGACACACATTTAACAATTGTGAGTCTCCAAGTCCCTCTGAATAAGAGCATATTCTGAGCAAATCTGTAGAAGTGTAAATGTGTTGCGATTGTGTTGCTAAAGCAGTGACACAGTGCTCAGCGTGGTGTGTAGGTGAAGACTGAGAATGGACATGCATGTTCTTTGACCAAACTGTCTATTTAAGAACTCTTATTTCATATTTAGAAAAATACTTGAAGTGGCATACCTATATGTGGAAAAATAAGAACTTCCTCAGTCTTCCAAGCTCTTTCCAAGAATGCCAAGAGCTGCAAAAGTCATCTCCCCACATTGAGAAACACAGGCAAGCCTTTCTGTTTGTTGGACCGTATTTGCATTCTAGTGTGAGCTGAAGACCTTGCATGGACAATATGCATGTTGTTCTGTTTTCAGCAGAGTGAATTGCATTTCAGAAATGCTTTGGTAATTCACTGGATTATCAAGCAGATGTTTTTTCCTGTGAAAATAGTCATTTCTTTGTTTCTTGACAGACATTTTTGTTTCTATACCTGTATTTCTATACCAAAAAAATTTTCACTCGTAGTCAAGAGAGTGCAAACCTGACTAAATAATGATTTGTCTTTCTCCTGTCATGTTGTTTTCATAGATTAGATACATTGTCTAATTTTTGATAACATCAGTGTTACCTATCTGTAAATGCGGTAGTATGTAAAGATACTTTTCTATTCAATTTGCGATTCTGTTCCTGAAGGTTCTGGAAAATACAGGAACAGACTGTGGCAGAATGGCCTTACAGTTTGCACCAAGGTCCACATATTTTGTTGATTTCCTCTCAGATAGACTGAGATTTAATTCTGCTCCCCTCCACCTGCTGTCAAGAGCGATTCAAGGTGCTGATTTTGTCGTGGGGGTGGCGGAGGAATGAAATCATCATCTAAAACATCGTTTTAACACAACAACAGATTGCTTCCTTATGAAATGTTTACAATACAATATGTTCAATTTTTACTTCTGCTGTTGTGGTGCATTATAGATAATGTAGAAAGAAAGGGCCAGCAAGACTGGAGGGTGTAAGTAAAACACTAGCAAACTGGATTACCTTGTTTTAGGAGAAGATAATGAAATGAGTGACACCAGCATGCTAAAGGCACACACAAATATGCAGCGTAGTTGCACATATTAATCAATTTGCAGACATTTGTGGAGGGGTGTGCTGCTTAAACTGGAAGTAAGACATTTAACAGCGGCTGTGTGCTTTACTGTCTGCAGGCCCTACCCCCACCAGCTACTCTTTCTTCTCTCTGCCCGCTCCCGGTTCACACATGTAAATATTTCCAGATGTTCCAGGAAAGGTTTCCAAATTGATGGAATTTTGCAAGAGGTCCTGAAAGGCAAGCCAAGGGCTGCCTCTCTTCTGTGCCGGCTAATAATGAATAAGTAATGAGTTGTTAAGCTGTGCTCTCTGGAGGTTGGATGGCAGGGGAACTGAGGCATGAAAAGAAAAAGAAGAAACAAGACAAGAAGTTCCTCCCCATTCATTCAGAATCTTCCCTTTTCTGTAATCTGGTATTTAATTTGAATGTGCGATGTCAGGTTTGGGCAATACGAGACCAGGAAGCATCATAATCGCGTCTGGCACATGCATAACGTCTCGGTCCTTTTCAGGCTGCTGGATGGCTGCCCAGAAAATCGCAGCAATAAGTGTTTCAATTGGGTAGAAACTCCCATCATGGGCAACTTCACTCAGTAGGCTGACCCTGGTTTTCCAGTGCACTAGCTCTCTGCATTATGCTGTCTCATTATACAGGGCGAGTGCGACTCTCTGCCATCTATTCTGCACGCTGGACTGTTGCACTGTGAGCACAATGCAACAAAGTAGTGATCAGCAATTACCAATTGCTGGCTTTAACTCCTTGGCTACACATCAACTCCTCAGTAGATAGTGGCAGTGTTTTAGTTTGGTGTACAAAAATAAGTTTGACTTTTTTTGAAATGTTATCCATGATTGCAGGTGTAACAAAGGAGTCTTTTTGCACCCCAACTTAAATGGATTTTTTTCAGTAGTGGCAACTCAAAGCTGAAGGGTAGAACTTCTGTCATAAGTATATGTTTGTGTACTAGAATCTCCAAATTGCCATGAAGGAGAAATTGCTACAACTCATATTTTTATGACATGCAGAGACATGTATCGCTGATGAGAGTACTACACTTAGCCTACTCTTAGCCAGCCCCATGACATTTAAATGTAATAGTAATGCTCCTGACCAAGACAAAATTATGCTTCTGATCTTCAACAAAATGGATGAAAGCCAGGTGCAAAATTACTTGCCATCCTTAGACTTCATCCCATTGAATTGGTATGAAGCCATTCAAGATAATTTCCCAGTGCTAGAAAATAATTTTTTGAAGGAGAGAACAGCTTCATAAGAAAGCAGCTTTGTAACAGGAAGGAAAAGTGGTATCAGTTATTTAATTCATTTAAGGCAGCGCTTCAGAGTGTTAATCATTCGCATGCCCTGCTGGAAAGCTGCATTGCCAGCTGTGAATAGAAAAAATACTAAAACATATATACTTTCCCCCTTTTTAAAGGGTCTCATACTGAACATAGATGAATATAGTGGGGCTTTCATTGTCAAACGTGACAGAATTTTGTGACTTTTTTCTTTAAATCTTACATTTCTGCGGTAGCTAGCAATGAGGAAATTGTCTCTGAAGCTAAGCATATAAATATGGATATACTGAACAAGAAGTGACATTAGAGATGGTGAAATTGATTTTAAGTAATAGATTATTCACTTAAATTTGGTTTAGCCAGTTAAAATTGTTTTTGTGCTTTTGAAGGCACTGGGCTGTTGTTACTTTATGTTGAAAATTAAGATAGCTGCTGATAACTTTTGTTGTTTCCTTTCATTCTTTCCCTGACAGATATTTGACAGAAAGTGCCTTGTCAGACAACGTCCCTACTTGAAGCTGCTCACTGGCTCAAGTTTGTGTGTCTCTCTCTGAAGCCTGCGCTCCACTCTCAGACACGGTCCTTGCCTGAGCTGTGACAGAAGATACCTCAGTCTCAACACTTGGCCCTCTATTTCGTTTCTGTGCAGCTCCAAACTCTCAGAATCCGAGTGGAAAGATTTACCGCGAGGGAAGCACTGCCAATGCACAAAGAGCTGACGTATTGGGGAGAAACTAAATCAATACCAGCAAGCAGTCTGCATATCTTGAAAGTCTTAATATTCCATTAAGGAGTGCCATTGCCTTGAAAACACATTAATTGGAGTGTGCTGGAAACAGTTGGATGGTCTGTCAGTCCAGCGTGCCACCGAGCATGTCCCTTTACCTGGCCAGAAGTCTCCACCTGGGACAGACTGATTGATGAGTGACCGCTTCCCGACCGATAGCCTATCTGTTCCTCATGTCGATGATTTGCTTCTGTGTCAGTCCATTATCTTCTCAGTTTTTAAGGTCTTCATAAACAAACAAACAAACTGAGCCAAAAGTTTTAAACAAATTTTCTGTTCTTAGCTTATTGCGTGTGACTTTTCAACATATTTTTTTGAATCAATACAACCACAGTGAATATTTTCTCCAAACCCCCCCCGAGGCTACTCTTTCACTATTTCTAATATGGCTTTAAACATTGCTTCAATACGGGACACAAAATGGCTGACACTGGAAGTGTGCCGGCAGTTTCAGAGGGGAACGTGTTCACGTAGTGATGAGGAATGCAAATTTGCACACCCACCGAAGAGCTGCCAGGTGGAAAATGGAAGAGTTATTGCCTGCTTCGACTCACTAAAGGTAAGGATTGCCATGCACATTTTTTTATCTGAAGCTCATCCTTGGGTAACATTGAAAGATATACAAAGAAGAAAGCAAATATAAAAGCAAATCATATGACCTTTGGTAGAGTACGCCCTTGTCTGCTGTGGTTGGGTTTTTTAAAGCAGACAGGAAAATAAACAACGAAGGAACATTGAGTTTAGTGCATAGTTTGAGAGCTGTAGATCTTCCACTCCTTAAAATGAGTGTTATGATTTTTTTTTAATGTTACTCATTTCTTCAAAGAAAGATTAGGCCTGAAATGTATCTGGCAATATTGTGTCCCAAGGACACCGGTATTGCAAACCAGAAAAAACTGAACACTACGAAAGGCACAACTGCTAATGTCAGTCAAATGTATTTTTAATGGACCTGAGGATGTCAATGCCAATTACTTTCCAGAAATGGTTAACTTCCAGCTTTCAGACCTGCCTGCCATGTAACATGTGGAAACTATTTCTGTAGCTGGTGCCTGGCTGAAAATTCAGTCTCTAACGTACTGTACACTTTTCATCTGTTTGAAATGATCAGGGTTACTTTAACATAAGACATCCTATTTTTTTTTCAGCGTCACACAGTGAATGTACAGATACATTTGTGTCACTGGCAGTTGACCAGGGTGGTTGGAGCTTTTACCATTACCATGTGGCACACATCATTCATATCAGTCTGTGAGGTTGGTTGGTGAAGCCTCACCTATTTTTCATAGATCATAGAGCCCCTTCTCCAAAATAAGAAAAATGTAAGGGCTGAAGTACAAAGATGAGAACAACTGCTCCAACAAAAAACTCAACTGTTTTTATTTCTTTCTTTTTGGAAAATTCTTTTGTAATGACATACATATGTTTGACTTCAAATCTTGTGTTGACCTATCAGAACGTTAATTCGCTAACAATATCGATTGATTCAAATGATTCATTACTTTAGAATGAAACATCTTGGTGCACATTGATCCCAAAAATAACACACAGTCCATTAAACTTATTGGACTTAAACCGAACCCGCGTGTTCTGCCTCTAACAAGACTTTCTTTATGTCTGTATTTCAGTTTTACATTGTCTCAGCTTAGTTTTTAGATATTCTGAGAGGTTTCAATGGGGATAACTTTCATTGCATGCATTCTACATGTTGGCTAAGCATGTAAAGACAGCAGGGCTTACTTTTCTGCAGAAGTTTATTTAATTTCCTTGAGGCTATTGAGCTGTATTCCACAAAGCAATCAAGCCCATAACTCTCCCTTTAGCCATGAGTCCTATATCTTTCATACTACATAAAATGTCAGTACAGGCATGCCATCTTAAATATCCCAAGTTAGAAGGAATCACGTTCTGAAATGAACCTATACTTTGACCAGCCAGGAAATTTTTTACACTTGACAAAGACAAATTGTTGTATCAAACTGGATCCAGTCTTACCTCACAGGAACTTTATTTTAAACCCTGCTTTGCTCTTGGGTTTGTCAGTGTAGTATTATGTACTCCAGCTTTACCACAGTTTGATTTACAAGTATTTACCTTAATGACAAAATAATTTATTGATTTTTTTTAATTCAGTAAAAAAAAAACTGATTCATGTTTTCCTTCAAATGTTGCTTTTGGTAGTGAATGAGTTTCCAGTTCTTTTACACATCTTACACTGTTCTGTGCCTTAGGTACAGAAATGAAGATCAAGTGTTTTTTGCTGAAATGAAAAGTGCTTTGAAAGGATGTTATTATTTATGGCACATTATGCAGAAGGCATGCTATTTAAGGTGGCATCAGCTATTACTTTAAAGGTTGTCAAAAAAGGGGTTCACACAGAGGACTCCAGGTTATTGCTGGAGCAATCAGGGGTTGGCTGGCAGTTCATTACAGCTGCTGTGTTCTGTCAAACCCGGCAATGGCTGTCGTTATCACCTACCTCCAGCTATGTGTAATTTGCGATCATCATCCTTGTAAGTAAATCTTAACGTTCATCATCTGCACTTCAGTTTTAGGTTTGGATTTAGTTTCAACATGGATCTTAAGCTTATCTCTCCAATGGAACAATTTACAGGGCTTTAACTCTGTGAGGATTCAAAAGACCATGTTGACGGATGCACCCTGCGCCTATGTCCTGGGTTCAGATGAAAATTCAGTTCATCTGCATGTGTGCAGATGGGATTTTGTGGGATATAAAATCAGACTTCAGTACGAGGAAAAATAAACATGGAACCAAAAAGCCATGAGTGTCACTGTATAATAATTTATCTGCAATTTTGACCAGAATATTGGAATGTAGTTCAAGTGCGTCTTCATCATGAAAGCAATTCACTCATGCATGCACTTTGTGTTCATTTGTATGTGAAATATGTTTTATTTTACACTTGACTTGAAGCAGAGGTGATTGAATGGCTATTTTCCCTAAAAAAAAATGCATAACAATTCTGCTGCATTTCTGTATCTGATGAGCTGACAGGGATGACCTTGCTTACGAGTGCCCTCATGTTTGTCTATGCTGTGATGACATTTTACAGTTTTTTACAGGACCCAACCATGACAATTGGAATTGGAGTATTATTCCTGTTCATTATGAATGTTCCTTCACACGCTTCAGCAGCTCAGTAGCTGTATTAGTTTTCCTCAAACTAATACGGAGGGTCTGTGCTTGGGGTTTCTTACTGCTGAAATTCATACGTCATGTGCTGTATGGTAAAAGTTTATAGTGGGGCATCCCACACTGGGTTGATGGGGCCCTGTCTCTTTTCCTCAACTGAAGTGCAGTATAGCGTGTCGGAGTGAAGAGGTGTCAGAGCTACAGTACTTTGCCTGAGGAGTATGTGGAAAGGCCTTCAGAGATTACCATGGGTGCAGTCCTCCCTCTCACCTCCGCAACCTAGTCTGGGGCTGGGTTAATCCTCCAAGGAGATTCCACTGTCTCTGCAGCATACTGCAGCCCTGCTTCCCTGGATTATTCCTGCAATGAATCATCTCCTGATCTGAGGAGCCCATTTTAAAGCGCAGTGCAGTGTTCCAGACCGGCGTAGGAGCTTGCACCCTCCGTAGCAGGGGTCTGTAACATGAATAGGCAAGTGTCGAACCGCAGAGAATCTTTCGTTTCAACTTGCCCTTTTAAAACCTGCCGTTTGATGAAGGGATGAATTACAACCCAACATATCCGGACCATTTCTTTTGGGCAGCTCTTAATGTTCCTCACTGACTTTTCACCGCGAGCCATTGATGTAGTTGAGGATAATGTTGCGGACGTCTCATTGTGGCCGCCGTGGACAGAGAAAGTGGGACATTGTGGGCCTGAATAGCTGCCCAGCCATTAACCTTGGAAAGTGACAGGCTGTAGCACGAGCCCGTCCAGAACAGTGCCAGCATTGAGCTGCGTTTCCTCCTGGGCTTGTGTCTCGGGGTGTGGTGAGGTTGCAGTCACCAGACTATGGGCGTGGTGAGAGCAGCCTGGGGGGAGGCCTGCTCAGGAGTCAGTGACCTGCACTCACATAAACAGAAGTCGTTCACCTACCACTTCATTTAAGAAACAGGAGAAGCTCACCAATACACCAGTGTAGCATTACATGCTTTGAATTTAAAGTCAGTTTAAAGTCATTTAAAATAAATCCACAGAGCTGAGCTTCCCGTAAGTTTTTGCAAAAGTTTGAGGAATTTTGTTGATACGATCTAAAATGTGCACTAATATTAATGACCATGGTCACAATAACCACCATTTCACAATAATTATGATGCTGTAGTAGTCATAGTAATAAAACTTACATTCATAATCATAATAATAGGTATTAGTATTATGTGATGGCTAAATATGTTAATCCCACAATGAAGATTGTTTCGGCATAGTTTGTCATGGCATGTTATCTTAATGAAGCAAACGGGACACAAGTATTAGAATTATCTGAATAACAGAAACGGAGAACACTATACACTGAATCCAGTCCCTTGCTTTTCAGTACGCATTGTGCCAAATAAACTGTGAGGTAATGAAAGGGAAATTAAATTTAGGATTTTTGGCAGTCTCTCATCTGTTTTCTCCATTCAGTTCAGCCATACCACATATTCAGACCTGATCGGCTGCAATCAGACTGGACAGCCTTGTGGCAGCTCTCAGAAATACGAGGCGGGCCGGGGAGAGAGGCTCCATTGTTGTGACAAGTGAGGGTGGGGGGATGGGAGTGGACAGTATCTGGCTGGAAAATACACAAATGCCAGAGTCATGTGATAATGCCATGGTGCCTGCCGCTGAATGGCCTGTTGTTTTCCCTCATGCCCCTCAAGTGCTGTTTGTTACTGACATGTCCACTGTGGCTTGTTTGCACTTGTCACCCACAGGGGTAGCTCCTAGGCCTATAAACTGAGCCAGTAGAGGATTGGGCTGGACTCACTTCCCAAAACGCCACATCTACTGTCTGTGTTGGTCACTAATAGTGGCCTGCTGCTTTAAATGCTGTATTAACTGTGGCTGTTTATTCCTGATGGAAAAGCTGCATAGTCATTCATCAGGAACACAGCCATTTAATAACTCCCCAGGTTTTTATATATTTGTTATTGGCTGTAACTGGGAATACTTCATGTATAATGAATAAAACACATTTTCAAAAGAAAAAAGTTTAACTCCAAGCTTCTCCCGGTAGATAAAATTCAAATCGGTCCTTTACAAAGGTTCCCGTTTAAGGGTTAGTCTTTTACATGTTCAAAATGGACGGGTGGGGAGGTTTTCAAATGATTTTGCTGGAATGTTCTACACAGAGAGAGCACATTACTGCTCCAAGGTGTCATACAGAGAATTCTGTGTAGCACAGTAGCTAGTCATGCTACTGCTCCATTTAGTTTGGTTGCATCAAATGACCTTTTCATAGAGTTAATGAATACCTACTTGTATTGGAAATGGGTAAATTCTTATCTACAGCTCTAATACGGTATGTCTCTTGTTTATTTGGTCCTGCTCTGCAGTGTTGATATTGGTACCATTCTTCAGCAATAGTCTGAAGTCACAGCGTTGAACATGTCTTCATTAATCATCAGCAACAGAAGGCATGAATGAATGGGTGACTGAACAAATGAAAACTTTTATTGTCCCTGTGGGGATTTGTCTGGTGACAAAAATCACATTAAATAGTAGACAAAATGCATTGAATGACATTTAGCACATGCCAGTAGCAGACTGCAGTGTTTGGAAGAAAAGAACCTGCAAATGAATAAGCCACGACGCTAAGCAATGGATAGAATGATGAATCATTTAAAATGTTTGCATATTCTGTTGGAACCTGTTCTGTCTATAAATTTTGAGGGACTTGTGACCATGTGAGACCAACCTATTACATAATTACAGAATTGTCTACAAGCATGCCTGGGCTTTAACTCAAAACTCGCTGTCAGACAGAATGCTAACTGGGATTTGTCATATCTCGTGTTTCTTTTGTACACTTTCCTTTTGGGTTTTCCTAGCAATGTTTCTGTCAACACTGTAATCTTTATCAATGGTGCAACCACAGTCTTCAGTAAGCATAACTTGTTTGGAGATAATTGAGTCGAGTAGCCCCTTGTGTGCAGTAACAGTACCACAAGGAGAGATTGTTACACTTGCATAGAACTTTCTGGACATGCTGGTCCTTGCCTCACCTGGGTGTAAGGGGAGCCTTTAACATTTCTGTTGAGGTCTCTGAGAGGAGAATTGCTTGGATCAGAGGCTGGGGAAGATTCTCAGACTTGTTTACATGAATCTGTTTTTCTGCTGTGATATTAGCAACATCGCTGCCCTGGGCCTGTCACTCACCATTATCATCTCTCTCCCTCTCTCTCTCTCATCTCTCTCCCTCCCACCAGTTATTTATTTAGCAAGGTTGTGTTTCTCTTAGCCTTGAAAACAATGATGAGTTTTTGGTTGCATACGGTTCCTAAAAGTAGCCTATTGACTCCAGTGTCTTTATTGAATTTATCAAGTCATTAGCATTGAAACAGACCCTCCTGTCAACTCCAAGTATGTTTACATGCATGTACTTAATAAATTACTAACCACTGCATTAATAAACTGTCTGCATTTTTTACTGATTTAGATGTGTTGCCTGAATTATGCAGCTACTGCAGACTGCGGCTACATTTGAAAGCGAAAATGCTTGTGCTTATTCACCATTTATAAAGATGAGTAAGCACAATGGTAGCACATTGTCTGTGAAAATGTGCTTGGAAGGTCAAATGTAAGATAATCACAAGCAGTTGCGACTATGTAGGTACAAAATGTCTGCTTGACGTTACTCTTGCCTCAAATGCATGCCCAGTGCAATGTGAAATTAAGCCATAATTGACATTAAGCAATTCTATTTATTAACCCATCTGTATAATGTAACCAAATAACAGGTAATGTACACAGTAATATGGTTTGTTCGGGGTTCTGTATGCAATGAGTCTTTATTGATTGCCTTACAACACCAAATGTCAGACAGTTGGACAGTAGGTTGAATTAGGGCTTAATAAAAGAGATATCATTTTGAACAATTTGCAGTGCCAGTGACAAACAAAAATGAGTGAAATAGGCTGTCTGTCCAAAAGCTGTAGACTGGCCGAGGTATCTGTGGATCACAGTATTTAGTAAACAGAGAGCATAATCTTATCTCTGTCATCACCTCAAAGTCAGGGCAGCTCTCACTTGTCCTGTGGTCATCAGTTCAGAACAGAATAAATCTAAAGTATTATTATAATATTTAAATTTTGATTCTGACTTTTGAGATGATATAATGCTAGATATGTCTATCAATCTAATTATTTGATCTATCTGCTATTAAAATCATATCTTAAAATTAAAAAAATGTGCAGACTACATTTTTTTAATTAAATCAAACCCATGTAATGTTTTTAGTGAAGTTAAATTTGAGTGGGACTCTTATTGGCAAGCACTTGAACGTTTCCATTTCTTTCAGACAGTGTGAACGTGTTAAACCTGTTTACCTCTGTCCCGCAGTGATTGGGGCGTCTATATTTAACACCGAAGTCCCCCAAAGTCAGTCCCACCCTCTGCAGAATAAACAAGCTGGAGAATGTTTCCCGTGCAGTGGCCCGCAATCCCTCTGGGCCGCTGGCGAAACAATGAAGCGCTGACTGGCTCTCAGCACCGGCTACCAGCAGGATGAGTTCCACGGCTCCCTCTCATTCCTGCGCTCCCCACATGTACGCCATGTGATCGCGCTCTTTACCAGGCTTAGCCCAGGCCGTGAAACCGCGGCCGTGTCCTCAGTCTCGTGCCTCCGAATAAACAGACCGCGAGAGAGAGAGAGACGGGCAGGAGCTGATAGCATTGATATTTGCCTGATGTTTTCCCCCCCCAGCGGGTCCCCTCGCTGACCCGAATCGGTCGGCATGAGAAGCGGAGTCCCGGCGTGCCGATCGGACCCCCCCGCAGCGCGGGGAGGGACCGGGCTCTGGGAGGAGACGACGCCTCTCTCGCGCGATGCATGTAAACCAGATGTGCCGTGTTGTTTTTTGGGTTGGCTGTCAGTCACGGCAGGCCTTGGAGGAGCGGCTTCCTGCGGACTCGTCCCCAGAGGCTGTGATGAAGCTGAGCTAGAGGGATCCTCAGAACAGCAGGTCTAAGAAGGAGCAGGTTTTTTTTTTTTTTTTTTTTTCGGGAGGGGGGTGGGGAGGAGGTTAAAAGGGGTTGCTCCTGATTTTGTGGCAGTCCTCTCCAGCTGTTACTGATGTGTGGCCAGGGAGGGGGGTCCAGGCTCTTGTGTGGGATATCATTGCTCTGAAGGTTAAGAGCACTGCCTCCTTGACTTGACCTAATTGAGGCTCTTGACACAGTGGTATGGCTGATTAGTCAGAATGAAAGGACGGCTACAGCAGACAGCCAGATTTCTAGGTCCACTAGCATGTCCATAGCAAATTTGAACAAGCACTGTCAGCAGTGTCAGGAAGGATTAGAGAAGACAGCAATTTGTAGTATGCGCTTTGTGTGTACTCTGTTGTCCGGGTAATTTTGTTCAGAGTCCCTCTCTGAATCTGTTTTTACAATAAAACAATGGATAAAAAGAGGAATTTAAAAGCGCGTCCAACGTATGGCCTTTTTGCTGTCAGCGTCTCCTGTGATGCACTCCGTAGATGCTGTCACTGCCTGCTCTCTTTTGTCAGCATCTGTGAAACGAGCCCCGTTACATAATGATGGAGTGATGCAGTGGTAGCATGGGGAGGTCTGACCCGGGCCCACGCACGCTCTTTGAGAGGCCTTCACTTCATGGCTCCCTCCGCAGAAAGCAATGCGTGCAGCATCTGCACCACACCTCCATCCCCGCTGCCTGCTCTCCTTCCACTCCACTCTGCTTTGCTCTCCTCCCAGCCCACGGGCTACACCGAAGAGCACCGTATCCCCCACCCCTGTTCCCATGGCCACAGAGGAAGTGTTGGACCTGTTATTGCACAGGCTTCCTCTGGTGTCTGCCAGTGGAAGGAATAGCGTATCCAATTTTTTCGTATCATCAAATTATGACAATTTAAGTCTTTGTGCAGCAAAAAATGTCAGCATCCTTTCTGTCTTAATTCAGCAGCAGGATAAATTACACAGTAAATGCAGTGGTTTTCTACCTCTGTTTTACCATTGTGAAGTGTGTAAAATAAAAGATGAAACCACTTAAACTTTGCTGCTTGTTTGGGAGAGTTACGTCGTGTAGCTCATTCTACGATTTTACAAAACATTTAGTTTTTCTCATAGCAAATATGTCATTGACCAGCTAGCTACCTATTCTACTAGTGAGCTGACTAACAAAGTGTATTTATTTTCAGAAAATGTATGATTTGGTTTATTAATTAGCCATAAATAAATATACTTGCAAGCTGAAGAGTGCTGTAGCCCTCAGATATGTAACATACAGCTTTTCAGCCCACCAGCTAGCAGATCAGAATTGGATACCAAATGCATGTTAATTAGGAGCCTGAACCTCCCCCTCAAGCATTCAATTTCAGACCGGTGAAATATCTTGTCATTTGTAAAAGCTTGTTTGTACGGCTTCATTTTACAGTGAAGACATCAATACTATCACGCTGGTGCAGCTTTCATTACAATATTCCAAAAATGTAAAAAAGAATTTCTCACCAATGGTTTAACATTTCATTGTCATCTGGGATTTTTGTTTCACCCTTAAACCAGAGCAATGATAAAATGTGTGTTCACAGAATGCGTTGTTGGAGGGAGCCGAATAATACGGTAATGTCGGCTCTTAGCCTTGTCTGCTGCGGCTAGCACTACTGGGACCTGGTTTATACTGCGGGGTTGGGAAGTCACAGCTGGGGAAGGCGACAGAAAGGCTTTAATGAGCATAGGGGCTTTTTAATTGTCTTTGAAATAAGAGGCCTCACCTAATTAGTCGTTAACCTTTAAATCCCAGATACAGTGAGAGCACTTCCTGACTTCAGTGGTGCAGTCATGAATGGCAAATGATTCTCATCAATGTCCTGAAGTAGGTTTATTACCTCCTGCAGCATATTTGAAATCGCACTCACAGAGCTAATATTCAGTGAGACAAGCTGCTGTTTATTTTTTTTTTAATTTGCAATGAATGAGATGTTAATTCATAGTTTAGAGGTAACAAAAGGGTCCCTCAATGTCAGTGGCATGAAATCCTTATGAGGCTTCTAGAGCACTGAGCTGACAGCCACTGTGCTGGCAGCACTCAGCAGAAACATTAATGGAGTAGGTATTCTGAGATGTTTGAAAGACTGTCAGAAGGACTGAACTATTCCCTCTCTCGCTCTTTTGAAATGCATATTGTAACAATACACACAGTAGATTTATTCCATTTTTTTCCCCAAGATTTCTTGATAAACCAGGACCCTTTTGTTTCATTTAGTGTTTTTTTCCCCAAAATATTGAATGTTCCTGTGCTGATCCAGTGAGCTATAAAAAGCTAATGACTATAAATAGTGTATGTAATGTATCCTCAATTTAACTCTTAATCCATTCAGCCTATTTTTAAATGAATTGTGTAGCAGAACAGGGAGTCTGAACGTCATCTTTTGTGTTCACATACTTCGCCCGTGTTCAGTCATCTTGCGCATTGCATGGTGTTTAACATTCAGCGTGTGGGCGGGGTGACCAGCACAGCGCATGCTGTTACATTGGGATTTGTCTAATTTCTCCATAGCATGTCTGTAGACAGTGAAGATTTATGAACAAAGCTGCCACCAGATACATCACAAAAATAGCGCCTTCGTTTAACAACCTCATATTTTCTTGCCCCAATAAATCTTATCATTAACTTTCTTACCATGTTAATCTTGAGAGTGAGCAAATACCTGTGTTCATAATATCCCCAGACAGAAGATATTTGGTGTTTTTTGTTGGTTTTTTATTTCATTCATTTCTTTTTTCAATTCATAGTTATTACTGTGTAAACCAGCTTTCATATGTGTTATAATCATTGCGTAAATCTATATCGCAGGAGGGATTTTGTTATACAGTCATTATTTTTTTGCAAAGAGAAACAGGATTAATATGACACTGTGAAATCAAAACTGAGTTTCCATAAGACCACTGCCATAAATCCTGTTATGTCAAGGTAATTCTCTAATGCAGGGATTAAGTGACGGAACCGCTGCGTTCATTTGAAATTTGTGATTTCTGCCTTCATTCAAAGCAGCACATTTATTCCCCCGTCTGTGTTCGGAGGTTACACTTCCACGGCGTTAGCGACTAGGTTGTGTATCGTGAAGGCGGCGCTGTCAGCGTCGGCGTACGAAAGTGAAAAGCAGCCTCGTGCGCGTGTCTCCCGGCACGGAAAAGCCGTGCCACGGAGGTCAGGGCCACCGGGAGGTGGCCGGCGGGGGCTGACAGAGTTCAGGGACGAAAATGAAAGGGGTTCCAGCAGTGCCGGCCAATTTCACACCCAACAGATGCCTGCATCACTGAACCACCGCGACAGGTGGTGACACTAATTGGCACCTCATATACCATTACAGACGCAAAGGAACCAATGGTGGCGGGGGTGGGAGGGGGGGAGGGAATGACAGGGAGAGTGAGAGAAAGAGAACGAGGGACTGAGAGAATTTAGTGCCCCATGCGGAGAGTGTTAAGGCACTTTTTCAAGGAAAAATGTAGGAGACCTGCTTTCCCTGTTCGCGAGTGCTCCGTCCACAGCACTCTGTTGTTCCCTCGACTGCATCTGCGCTGATTTCATTAGCAGATAGCAGCGATGTTATTAGTTGTCCTCATTACTGACATGATGCTCTTTTGAGATGGTAATATCTCTGTCCCCTCACGGTGCAGAAATGAGCCCCATTGTACCCCACGGTGCGGAGTGTGTGAGTCATTACTCACTTCCTGTAATCCACAGCCACTTCAGCCCTTGTTAGAGGTTGGCGGTGGCAGCAGACACTACCTTTTAAGAGGACCCTTCTGTCTTTGTGACGGTGTTCAAAGAGCCAAGACTGACGTCAGCGAAAGACCTGGAAATATCATAAAAACCTCGGCTTTGTTTAGAAGCAAAATAGATTTAAATGTTAACCCGGTAGCTGCACAGACGTTGAAGTATGAGCTCTGAACATGCACATCAGCTTCAGGCTGGGGAACAGGGCCTGTAACCAGAGGGCTGAAGGCGGGTTGCTGCTGTATTCTTGAACAAGACATTTAATATGAATTACTATGGCTGGGTTTATCCAGTTGCACAAGTCAGTAATGAGTTAAACGTAAAACACAGGTCACCTTGGAAGAATAAATAACTTGATATTACTGTAGAATTAGCATCTCAGCAGTTGATAATATGGGAGTGTGATTGCTGTGACCATATATGTTTCCATTTCTAGCTGTTCAGGGTAAATAAAATAATAATATGTGTTGGACCCCACCCACACCCAAGTAATGCTCTAATACAAAGCAACCTAATCTGCTGTTTACACCAATCATATCTGAGCTTTATGTTAGAATTCTTCACACTGAAACTGAAATGACTTTTTGAAACCATGATTTGCAGGAGAAATTAAATCATAGCCTTTATTTAATAGTTGAGTTTGTTGGAACCGTGTATTGCCCACATTTACAGAAAACAACAAAAACACGGCACTTTTGGCTCAAAACGTTGCAGTGACTCACCTACAGGAAAGATGTAATGTTTTCTGGCGCGCAAAAGCTTCCTGTTCTTTCCTTTGCCACTGCAGACCGGTGTCAGCGCTGCTGGCATGCTGTCTCCACAAAGAAGGGAAGTCTCTTCCTTTGTGCCTGTTGGCTCAGTTGGGAAATAAGGTGAAATCCAGAAAACAAAATAAAAAGTAGGAAATGACTAGCCGTCTAGCTGTGCAGTTGGAAACCTCCATTCACAGTGCATAATTAAAAGAGTGGAGCGGTCTGGAAATGTGAAAACAAAAGCCCACTTTCTCTCAGTTGGAGATTCCCACCTGCATTGTGGCTCCCAGATTCCAGGAAATTACGAACGGCTGCAGCACAAGGACAAAACACAAATCATTGTCCTCTGGCCCTAACGCCACAAACACAGTCTGACTGGATGCCAGCGGTGAATATGAATGCTTTGCTTCCCTATACATTCCTGTTCATGGCATTAAGTGTGCTTGTTTAGCCAGCTTCAGATTAAGAAACTGCAAATTCCTCCCTCCTTTCCATCAGTATCTTGAGAGCAAATCAGCAGTGCAATTGGAAATGGCTGATAATAACATGTAGCATATTCCCCTACTATTAGCCTACCCTTGAACTGTCATAATGGAATTTCTGCATAGACTGTGTAGTGGTTTTCTGAGTTGCGCTATATACAGCACAACATAGTATTAAACAGAGTGAGGCAATCCTAATCCTGGTGTGAAAGAGGTTCTGTGTTTGTTCAATCCAAAATCTTAATCCCTTAATTTAGTCAATTATTATTCAGAAACTATGTGAGTAACATTTACGTATTATCAGAAAGAACACCACTCACTAATAGTGGATTTTAATCCTTGCTCAAGGCAATGAGCAACCAATAACAGTTGTTGAAACCGTAGAGTATCGTCCAGCATGTTGAAATGTAATAGGAATGTAGATCTAATGATGCGCTACAATCGAAATGTTTAAGTGGTGCTGTAGATGAGGTTAAAATGACCCCGTGTGTGGTGGGAGAAAGGTTCAGAGCTGAGCATGGCAGGGTGGTGATGGTCACATGGTTAATCTGGTCCCCGCACTTTGAGCGCAGCCTGTCCGCAGCTCCGTTTGATTGCACGCGTCACACCTGCTCACGGTGAAAGCCTTCACACAGAATGCGTGTCTCAGCATCGTGGGGGAATTTGTATTCAGCAGACGTGCGGACTCTCATTCTTGCTGTTTGAAAATTTATCACAAGGGTTGCTTTTGAGGAAGTAGGGGTCAGGCGTGTGGGCTATTGGGATGGATATGTCATTTTGTGTGCCAGTATTTTCTCGACTGTGAGGTTAGTGTGTTAGGGATGGCAGAGGTCTGCTTTCTGTGCCATTCTAGTTGTAAACTTGTCTGATCTTGTTTTTATTTTGATTTTTTTAATGATCAATTTTGCCATACTGTTCAGAGTTTATCCTTAATAAGTTATCGTTACATCTGTGGCTGTATTAGCCCTATGATTTTAGCTGAACACAGAAAAAACAGATCTCCTGGATATACAAAGTGTAGACGTTTATGACCACAGACTGAGTCTCCATTCAGCATAACCTATTTACTAATAAAGAACATCAGTGCAACTACTACATTCTTATCTCTGCCAGAATTTACTGCTTCAGAAAAGATACTGACTTTTGGCATTGACATAACATATCTAACATTCCCTTTGTTCTTAGTAACATATCTACCAACTGAATGTAATGAGCCTTTTACTCAAAAGTGCATTTTCCATCTATTTGCATTCTCAGTGTGTGGAAAATGGTTTTGAATCCAGTTTTCAGAAAAGCTTTCCATTCACATTCCATGCAAGCTCTACTGCTGCACAGCTAGGTAACCCCTAATAAACAGCAAGCTATATTCATGCCCATTTGATTAGTGCTTGGTAAATTGAATAACTTCCAGCAGTGATATGTGTTTTAAAACAATCTCTAAAGATGCACTGCGGTGGTGTGTTTCACACATTGTCTCTTCGTGTGCAGTGAATTCTGCAGTTTGTTTGGAAAATGGAAACCCACATGAGCAAATGTACTTCTGTATAGTGTCCTTTTGTGAGTGTACTCACATCAGAATACTGAATGCATCCATTTTTATTATTATTTTAAAGAGATGTTTGGATTTTGTAAAAGCTTTCAAAACTGTAGCTATTCATATTAAGTAATTTTTCTTTTGGCTGTAAATAGTGTTCTGAGAGCTGGAAAGGGTCCCTCTTGTCTGTGTACTTATGTAGTTGCAGAGATTGCACTTGATCTCTCCTTCATGATTTTTATCTTTTTGATTGCAACAAACATGCGTAAATTGGAAAAAGAATAAAATGGCTCATAAATGGGTTTTAAAGTATCCTTGTCTGTGACTGGGAGTTATAGAAAATGGGTTGTATTAACAAACATGATAATATAAAACAGTTATAATTTTTGTTGCTGCTGCTGCTGCTGCTGTCACCATCATCATGTAAGGCAGAGGCCTGCAGCCTTATGTACTTAATCAGAGCCACCACACTCTTCTGTCTTCGAGATCCTCATAAGCAGTGAAATGGATGTAACAACAACCTGTAGCCCTATATAGAATGTATAATATATAACCTATAAATAATAAACATGCTACATGTGAGATATATGAAGGAATGCTGTGAAAGATATCTTTGGCAGTCCTAATGGGCTTCACTTAAATCTAGGGTGACGAAAACTATTTTACACTACAATGTGGACACTATAAATTGAAGTTTTATTCAAAAATAGTGTCATGACCATATTGGACATGGTTGGGCATGAGAAGTTTGTGCGCATATGCTGACCGTGCCTAAGACGTGTCGAATGAAAGATGAGTATGTGCTTTCTGTGAAGTTATTGACCTGTGTGTAATTACTGACTCTATGAAACAAGATATCTACAAGCTCAGGAGGTCTGCTGTAAAATGAATAAAGTAAAGCGTGACCATCAAATTCGAATCAAATATTGAAAGGGCAATGAAGCTAAACAAGTTATACCATCACTGTAAACACCTCTGTGGAAAATTATTTAATGAAAGCCGCGGGGCACTGCTGCCAGCATGGCTTTACACCTGTGTGTCCCCGGACGTGTCAGAGGCAGCCGTGGATTAGAGCCGCCCGTGTCTCCGCATTGTGCGGACGATCAGATGAGCAACAGCAGGGCAGGGGCTTACTGGAAGCCAGCATGCCAGTGTTGGTTCAGGTGGCGTCCAACCCCAGAGGGCCCGGGAGGGACTCGCACGCGCTCACATCTTTACATTCCTCGCTCATCTCCGGAATCCCGAACAGCGCACCGGCCTCAGAGCCCCTGACTTTCATCAGGGGAAGGGGAGAGGGAGAGAGGGGGGCGATGACTGGCAGGCTTTACAGGAGCACATGCCTCACATAGTCTACAGGGAATCGCCGCCACCAGCCCGGTCTCCCGCGTGGACGTTCCCGCAGACCCCTGTGTGTTTTTCTTTGCAGCGCCTCGTGGCTGGTGCACTCTGAAGTAAGTAGGTTGCTGTTGATGTCTGCGGCAGCGCTGCATATTGCTGTGGAGGCACACGCTCGGCCGATGTGGGCCAGGGAGGGAGGGGAGCGCAGAGCGGGGACCTGCAGGAGAATGCTTCTGCAGCACGATATCTCTGCAGATGATCTGATGGGGGAGAACAGGAGGTGGGAGGAGGTGGGTGTGTGTGTGTGTGTGGGGGGTGCTGCTTGTGGAATTAGCACTCTCTTAAGAGACGCCGGCTCCCGCATATTAATCACAAACATGTCAGCAGTTGTGCTGGTAGCCCATCTGTAGGATTACTGGTGGTGAAACAAACGCATACTTAATTACCACTGGGACAATATTGAAACAAGTGTCCCATGAATTCATTGGGAGAATTTGTGTGTGTGTGTGTGTGTGTGTGTGTGTGTGTGTGTGTGTGTGTGTGTGTGTGTGTGTGTGTGGGGGTGGGTGGGTGGGTGTTCTCTTTTGTCCTTTCATGAGCACACACACACACACACACACACACACACACACACACACACACACACACACACACAGAACTCACAGACAGAGAAATCCATGGTGAAATTCTCTCCATTAATCTGTTATGTTTTTCTGGGTGGCACTTAATTCATTTAAGTAAAGCAAAATGAGTGGGAATGATTCACTCTAAAGATCTGTGTGTCATACAAGCCAATGAAAAGAGAGCTTTGTGGTGGGGGAGCCATATAATTATTTACAGTTGTTTACAAAGTCCCCTTTCTGACACAGTGCCTTACCTGGCACACCTGTCTGCTCTCAACCAACCAAAGTCTGCTCTTTAGCCCAGACTGAATTGCTTTTCCAATATGCCTCTGTTACATTCACACCTCCTGTGATAGCTTTCCATAACTGACACTTATACTAGTATACATCAGACCATCAAAAAACAGAGCACAGGGAATACCATAACAAAAGAGATCAATGCATGGAAAGTAGGAATTTTCTCATCTCCTGGTTTGTCTCTGCAGCCATACAAACACTGAATATTTTTTTAAAAAGTCTGCGTTCCTATTGTGTATCATTACTGAAACAAAAATAGTACCTGTAACAATTTTCTAAGCTTCATGCTGATCGAGTACATTCTATTCCAAGGGGTATAATTAACAGTAAACTGCCTGCTGACAATGTAAATTTAAATAAGCACGAATCACGTGTACATAGTGCAGTGTGTGGGGGAGACTGTTCTGGATCTAGATGGTTCTGCTTCTGTCTCTGCCTCTCCATCTTCTAGATCAATAAATCTGCATTTGCTTAAGACTTCTGGTCAAGTAATCTGCGACTCCGAATGTGAATTTGACTCTTGTCTTCAAGCAGAATAATTTCGTCTTGTATTGTAGTATTGGTGTGGATTATTGTGCTGGAGCAGAGTACGAGACTAGCATATTGCTTGTGCTGCCATGGCAGAGAGCAATTGGTGGCATATCATCCAGTTATTGTCTAGGCGTATAGTAGAACTTCAAGACCTGGATTCAGCGGCAGCCAGGAGTCTTTTAGCAGCCAGTAGGACAATTGAATACATGCCTGGCATGTCAGCAGATCAGATGGAGCAGAGATCATCTTATCTGCAGACAACATGAACCCTGCCCTGCACCACTAGATACTCAAACACTGTAAGCTGCACATCAAAGAATAAACACTCTCTCTTTCTCTTTCTCTCTCTCTCTCTGTTGATTTCCTCTTCTCTTAGAAATGAGAGAAATGTGGGCTTCCATCTTTGCTTTCACATCAGTCTTAGCGAATGTACAGTAATTTCGTTAGGCTTGATTCCCTGACAGAGTACTCTCCCTGTTGACTGGCAGGGCTGAGAGGTTTGAAGCTTTTAATATCATAGAGCCTCGAAACTCACGACCCTTCTGGCGCGTGGGTGGAACACGTGTTCTGTCAAACAGTGTGGGATGATTACAGCTATTGTTAGCTTTACATATAAGAAAAAATAAAGATTCAGACACATAATTACCAGCCTCACACAGTGACAAGGACACGGAGAAAAGTGAAGAGTTGCATGGGGTTGCAGTAGTGCACATGGAGCTCATATGTCTGAACATGCAGCGGCCTGACTGCGTTTGGGTGTTATAGCTCTCTTCTTAAAGCAGAACGACTGAATGATATTTCCCTATTAATGTATCATAACAGCCTGTTCTTCAAAAATGGTATTATAGTTTAGACTTGCGGGGCACGTACTTAGAATAGTGATTCTAACAGTATATTTTTAATTGTTAGTATTAATCCTAGAATTAGCTGTATGAATTATGTCAAAGTCAGTGCAGTAGTTTAAGTGCACTATGCCAAGGGTTATTCTAGTTGGTGAACTGGAAGCTTGTGCTGACAACAGCTGCAAGAATGTCTATTGCATCCTTCAATTATTGATAGTGTTTCATCTAGAATGGATGGAGGGCACACATCATTTATGTGGTGAGGAGAAAAAGCTAAATGAAGACATATCAAGCCAAAAAAGGATTCTGGACCTACATTGATGAAGAACACAACAGGGTGCTCCCTGAATCAGTATTTTGGCCTCTCTGTTGGCAAGACAAACAGTTAGTCCCATTGAAATGAAATGCAAATTATCCATCTGCAGCAGAGGCCAAATGAGACTGCAGTCCCATTCTTCCCCACATAAGCGTGCATTCTGTGGGTGACCCCACAGGCAGATAGAATTATACCTTGCAAACAATAAGCGGTTGATGAAAGAGATGTAGGTTTCTGAAGTGGCATTCTGTACTGGCAGAGCAGCACGCAGCCAAAAGGATGAATATTTCACTTTGCATACAGTGTCCTCTGCAAGGTGCCGTAGCCAGGGAGGTGTTTGCGCATTTTGTTTGTACAGCTGCAAAACATTTTTCTTAAAACCGTTACTTCCAAAGGGGAAGCCATTGATACCATTTGAACTTCGATGAGATATTTTACTCCCCAAATGGCAAATCATTATGTTAGAAAGACTCAAATCCAAGTCCATGTCTTGCTTTTTTTTCTTGCAGTTCATAACGTAACAAACACAAGACTTGTGATAGCAGTGAAGGTAGCTCCTAAGCAGTAAAATGTGTAAAATGTCAGTGTGCCTGTACCAAGGTTCAGCAGTAATCATATCAGACTTGCAATGCCGATCGTCTGGGCTGCAGTCAAAATCAAATTGTGGGTAGTACATTTCAGTGGAGATGGGGCTTCAAATGAAAGGTTAAATGTGAACATTGCATGAGGACATTGCAGTGCAACCTTGTGGTCATTCAGTGCTGGCCACAGCGCAGATGAATAGGAATTGTCTCTGCTGTCATATAATGGCAAATTACTTTTTTCCCCATTACCTTTAAAAGGTAAGGGATTCACCGTTGCCAGTAAACGGAAACCCTGTGAATCCTAGCCTGAATGATGGAGTCAAATTCAGTAGGGTAATTAGTGGGGATCCAAGTGGGAAGCACTAAGTGGGTTACATCAGAATAATCCTAATCTGTTTAAAATTAATGCCATTCATTTTTTATCCTCACTGGATTTAAATGGAATATTTGGAGCACATTTACTGTCCTTAATTCAGCGCTACGTGGAATTTTATGCAGGGGGTCTCGGGGATTGTTGTAACATGTAAAAGAGAAAAAGGCAAAGCCAGCAGGTGGGGAGCTGTTCCTTAAGGGCCCCTAGTTCCATCCCCCCGTATGTACAGATTTCATCCTGGACGGGACATAGCATCATTTTTACCGCGTATGCGATTTACCATAAACAGATGTCCTGAGAATGTTCCTACTTTTATGCGCTTTTCAGACTGCCTGTTGGAACATTTTTGGGGCTGAATGGCGGTACTGCAGTAGAGAAGCGCCAGTTACAATCTTTTTGGATATTTGCAGGCATCTGAATGTCAGAGGTCTGCATATCTTGTTTGACTTGTGGCCATTGGTTTTACTAGACTGACAAACTTAAAAACCTTCTATCCATAAATTTGATGAATACCCATAAAATGACTGTGGAGAGGCATAATATAGCCTAGTGTTGCATACTAGTACTTCCAAGGAGCACGTTGCTATTTTGTCATGGTAAATGAAATATATTAGTTATATATCATATAATTTTAAACACTGGCCAAACTCTTGAAATTGTAACAACAAATTCCAAATTGAAAAATATTTTTAACTTACATTCATGTGTCTATAACATAGACATTTAGCCAAATAATTATACAGCTCGCTACCTTTCTCGCTGACCTAGCTAACTAAATGTGTGTGGACACTGAGGGTACTTTCATTTGTTTGTATGTTTTTATTTTTTAGTTCCCACAGACCAGTGGCAACTTTGTGTACAACCTTACAAAGTTTCCACATTTAGGAGGATGAGGAAGAGTTGCAGCAGTCAGTGAATCATTTTGCTAGCTAGCTAGCTAAAATATGGAGCTGTACTGTTATGTTTCTGCAGTATGCTGGTTTTGAACCGTAATTAGGCCGTATTCCTTCTAGATCTAGCTAACTAGCTAACTGCAGTTGTTTAGATGGACTCATATTCATTCATGCTACTGAACTGATTTAGGTGAAACGAAGTACCTAAATACCTAGCTAGCCATTTATTTCACAGACTCTTGAAATGTGTACATGCTGGAGGTACTAACACAGTAGTGAGCTAAATGCTCAGGTGGGGCTTAAGAGGAAGATTAAACACGTCCCTCCCCAGCATCCAGGGACATTTCTGTAGTTATTTGTACAACAACACATAAGCACATTTTGGAGAAAAGCTTGAGAAGGAGGAGTGCCAGCACACAAAGCTGCATGAAATTTGCCCCTAACCTGCAGATGTTAGGCCTCGTTTTGTACCCTTGCCCAACATGACCTTACCACTAATCTCATTTAAAAAAATAGGTAAGTCCTGTATGTGCTTAATATTTCAGAGGACATCACAACACAGACTTAGACATTTCTCTCTTATCTCAAAGGTGTTATGGCCACCTCTGTAAAGATAATTCAGTCTCCTTTAAGCTTGTGATGGTTTGTGATTTTGAAGAATTTCCTTAAACTGTGGACTTTTCTTGTAGAGTTTGTCTTAGGTTTCTAGGAGCTATTACATGGGAACTGAGAGTACTGCACTGAGAATCTTGGCTTATCGAAAACAAGGGAGGACTTGTGAGTCCTGTGGTGATATGTTTTTAAGAGGGGCTTGTCTCTTCCTGCAGCTTATGATTTCATGGAATGAGTGCAACTCCTCTGTATCATTTACCATTAACCTGTGATGTTTTCTGGAGCAACTAGTCTGAAATCACTTCATGATTGGTTTTGACACTTTTTGCTTTAAAGCTGAGAAATGGTATTGTTTTTATGATTTAACCGAGCCAAGGGTGTCACTAGTAGATTCATTTTCAATCACAATGTTTAGAACAGTCTTTTAAAAACCTTTCCAAAAATCAAAGGTTTGTATGACTGTGGAAATGGTTCCACTTCCTTGTTTCACTGTATTATAATGAGTGAGAATTCCATGATTAAAAAGGTAGAGCATCAATGTCTGAAAACAGGTGGAATGGTACTACTCATAACAAACTGAAATTATTTCATTGCTCTGTAAAGGGCAAGAGACAGCAAAGTAATCAAAGACACCTTCAGGAAACAGACACCATTGAACATTAGTGGTTTGTTTGTGATTTAGGAGAACCTTGTATTTCACTGTACTGTGGTGAGGGGAAGATGATGATTTACAGTGTCTTCATTGTAACAGTACTACACTGACATTCTATCTCAAGTTGATTTAATTGAGGAGGACCTAGGACCTGGCTAACATCTCTTGGAATAGCTAAGCACTTGCCAACCAAAGCATCTCTGAAGCAGTTACATTGTGTTAATCATAATATGCATGCAGTAGTTCAAGTAGACTGTTTTCCTTGCAGTTTAACTATAGCCACAGCTCTCAGTTGGGGATTCTGCAGGGGTAGTCGTGTTGCTCATGATCCTCCTGGGTTGCAGTGGTAACAGACTGCTGCATAATGGTACACGATTTAGATTGGCAGGATCACTGCATGCATGAATCGTCAATCATTGTGCAGAACTGAACCATGGGGTCAGTTAAAAATCAGAATGCCTTGCAGTTTAAACCAACAATTACTGCAATCAATCTAAACACATTACACCGAGAAGATAAACTGCTGAGACTCAGACAAGGGCAAATGGCATGCATACATTTTCTTTAACCACAGTTGAGAAGGAGTCAAAAATAAAGCCATTAATAGGTGATCTGGACTCCGGGACATACAATTTGTGTAAGTATAATTCATTGGAAAGAGCTTACCTCTTTTCTTTGGTTTTGTTGGTAGGAGGCGTACAGTCATTGTTTTTGTTATTATCATTGTCTTATTATCACTCTTTTCACTTAAAAATAAAATGTGTTGTGTGCTGTAGCATACTGAATGTCAGTTTTGTACTATTATCGTTTTGTATTATTGGCTTATATGGTGTTCTTTCCAAATAAATGAAAATATTGGGCTATGAAATAAAATTTGCGTGAATCCCTCAATGGTGGGTTTATACCCACTTCAGTGCATTTCAGGCTTAAGATATAATAACAGCTTATGTTTGTTATTGTACATGCTGCAGTTAAAAATTTAACAGTCATGGATTGAATGTACCAACAATTCTCTCTTGGTTTAAAAATGTTTGCAATATTTTCCCACAGGAAAGACTAACTAATAAACTGACAGCTAGATACGTTTTTACAAATGCACACCTGTGTGTTGCAGTGTTTGAGACAAGATTTTTCAACTGCACTTGTAAGGGGGTTAGGCCTTTCATGTTGGTAAATCTGATTATTTATTATTATTGGTCTGTGAAATACAGTAAATTATACTTTTGGTGTCTGAGAGTTAGTTGTAGGTGTATTTATACGCACCCATGTACAAACCTATCGTTATCTTTAGAAGTTTAGGATGGCACAATTTTTTCCACCTCGCTCCTGACTCGCATGAGATTTGGACTCTTACTTTGCCCAGCATGTTAAGGAACATCTAAGTCTTGGAGAGATTTTTTTCAGAGTACATGAGTTGTTAATGGATTCAATTAGTTAAATTTACAGTACTGCTGCTTAAATTATGGCTCTGTTTGTGTGCCTAGTTACAATGAATCAACTGAATATGGGCTATGAATTGTTAACTTCTGTCGACTTTAAGACCTAGATCAGGGTGTTTGCTTGGTTTGGAAAGTCATCTGCTTGTGCTCTTTAACTTCATTAAAAGTGAGAGGAGTATGATCAATGTGAACTGAAAATAACTCAAGGAAATGTATTTCTATTACAGAGGTGAGAATTTGAAAGATATTTTTAAACTCTTGAATTACTTTGCTCTGTTGTTTTATTCATTAAAGTAGTATCAGATGTAACCAACTAGAATAATGTGAATAATTATGCCAGGCAATTTGTAAATGTGAAGATGCTGTATTTGTTTTGGAGAATGTGCAATCATTAATTGGCGGGATATTTGCACAGGCTTGTGACTGGAGAATAATGAGCCTCTAATTTGATTACAGCACTGGTACAGCTCTCCTTTTACTGTCTTGCATCGGGGTGTGACGCATTTTAAACAGGCATGGAATTCTCCAGACAGTCCTGCTTTCTAGCACGTACTCGCTAATGCTTGCCTTCTTCTTCTTGTCCTTACTCGTGATTTGTAGTGAAAGTGAGATCCATATCGGATTAGCATGCTCCTGCTTCTGGACTGAAACCAAGTGGCTCAGAATATGAGTACCAGGTAGATGGTGCCCCCCCAGCATTGTTTGCGTTTGTGCGTGAATGATCTCAAGCAGACACTTGTTTGATGGCGTCATGTTTGCTCAATTCAGTGTTGCTGTCTGTGTAGGCTCCTGCCTCATCTGCTGTTAGTGTTTTCTTGGAAACCCTTTGATTTCTCTTCACGAATACTTCTTTACTATGTTCTGACAAACCTGTCATGTGCTCTCTTGAGCATGTGCCCAGACCGTGCTCAGGTGTTTCCTTTGATTTACCTGTGAGCCCACTTCTGGAATTATTGATTGACATGCAGTGAAACAGTGTCGTGTTTTTGCGTGGTTTTCATCCATGTTGAAACGCCTCCCTCACCCGGCTTTCTCTCCTCTCTCTCCAGGGCCGATGTACACGAGAGAACTGCAAATACCTTCATCCACCAGCACACTTAAAAACCCAGCTAGAGATAAACGGGCGCAACAACCTCATTCAGCAGAAGACGGCGGCTGCCATGCTGGCCCAGCAGATGCAGTTCATGATCCCTGGCACGACCATGCAGCCTGTAGTGAGTACCCCTGCCACTGGCACACACCTGGGAAAGACACCACTCACCGAGTGCAACCCGCATCCCTCCCAACCTGTACCCCTAACGCACACAAATATTTAAAGAAATTACAAGACTGGGGAGACAAGCATATTCATTTTTCCATCTGTGCCTAATCTGGCCCTGCAGTGTGGATCAGACTGGGAATGCGGCTCCACAAAGAGGCCAGCCATTCCCCATCACCCCAATGTCAGCAACAGCCCAAGGGCCTGGATCAACTCTGAGCCAGGCTGAGGGAGATTCAGAAGTGCAATACAGGGGATGAGTGGGCCGTTAGGGTCTCTGCGCATTCTTATGAATATTAACAAGCTCTTCAATTTATCATTGAACTGCTAAAGTAGCGCTGACTCCAGGAAGCCGAGCACAATCAAAGCCACACACCAGACTGCTGCTGTTATCCTGTCAACTGAGAGGGAATGTTTTATTAGACACAGGCTGTGTCTGGCATCAGTATGTTACTGCAGCTGGTGTGGGGTTCAAAAAGGCAGCTTATAGAAAAACATATAGTTATTACTTGCACAATTCACTCCCAAATCCTGTCATGAGTCTCCTCCTGGTGTCTTTCTGTACAGACCTCACATCTCTACATTGCCATTTACAGTCACTCACAAGTCTCAGTTAATATAAAATTAAACACACCAGCTAGTTAGCGCACTAAATGAAGTACTTCGGTAGATAACTAAAGTACTGAGATAGCTGACTTACAAGCAAAATTACTTGGCCAGCTATTAAAAAATGTACTATAGCTAACTCACTTTTAACTTATTTACTCTAACTTACTCTTTTTTTAGTAACATCCTTTTTTGTATTGTATGTATTCTGTTGAAAATACTTGATTTTGTTGGTACTATGGACTTATACAGATGATGAAAAGTTTATCCAGTGTTTATAATTTTCTGCTTTATTGAGATCTTCTATTTTTCTGTCCACAGCCCACATTTCCTGTAACCCAAGGACTGGGGACAAATCCTGGCATTAGCTATGCTCCCTATCTCACCCCTGTGACCCACGGAATGGGGCTGGTTCCCACGGAGATGCTACCCAGCACCCCGGTCATTGTCCCCGGAAGCCCCCCTGTCACGGTGCAGGGGTCTTCTTCCGCACAAAAGTTACTGCGGACTGACAAGCTGGAGGTGACCAATCAGTCTTCACCTTAAAATATACCCTCACACAGAAAAGGTGGATGTGACCAGTCACAGTTCTCTTTTAAAGTACACAATTTCTCAGACAAGTTGGAATTGACTGGAAAAGTACCTTCACACCTTAGTGTGACCTTAAAACCATTGTCATGGGAAAACACTGCCTATGCTTGTCTTCAGCTAGGCTTGGTGGAGCTGTTATTATCGTACATGCTTCAGCTCCTCTAGGTTTGATGAGTATGAGACATCTTTCATGAGACATTCAACATAAACACCGCTAGACTTTCACACTGGTGGCTACATATCTTCCACATCAAAACCCAACACCACTACATTCCTTTTATGTTGCTGGAAAGACTAAAATAATGCGTATAGATATTGATAGTTAGCATGCCTGTTTGTATTTGTCATGTCAAACACAGTGAACGGAATGCAAAGATGATTGTCAGTATTGAAACAAAAGACATGAAATCGTTCAGATTAGTGACAGAGAAAGCTGTGTGTCATTGCTTAGCAACAGTGATTTGCTTGATGATGAAAGTGGCTGTGTTCAGCAATGGGATCCTCCCACACTGCCAGTGTGCGGATCTCACTGCAGCTCTCTCACCCAGGCAGTTGTTGTTCAGTCACTATTTTCTCTTTTATGTCCTGAATCAACTGAAAAGTCTTCCCAAAATTTACGAAGAGATTATTTCTTGGTGCTTTAATGTGAAAACGGCTCTATTTTTTCAGTTCTTGGAGACACTGATGTCGGTTATCAAAGCCTGTGAGTTGCTGCGTAACCACAGCACAAATAAGACTGCCAGCCTCAATCTAGAAAGAGATCTTAATTTCAGAAACTCCTCTGTTAGAACTGTTAGCAGGGCAGCTGGACTGATCTTTTTTTTAATATTACTGCAGCTTTACCTTCTAGTTGAAGTATGCTGCACTTGAAGCAAGGTGCACATAAAATTTTCAGCTTCATAGATGCAGTGACAAAGCAGAAAAAGTGACATACTGTTCAGCACAGTGGCAATGAAAATAAGCCTCCTCCTAGTCTTGATCTGTTGTGACTGGCATATTTTATTGTTTTCTGTGTGTCCTTTGTGTGTGCGTGTGCGCGTGTGCGTGTATGCGCAGGTGTGCCGCGAGTTCCAGCGCGGGAACTGCGCGCGGGGCGAGACGGACTGCCGCTTCGCGCACCCCAGCGACAGCCCCATGATCGACACGAGCGACAACACGGTCACCGTCTGCATGGACTACATCAAGAGCCGCTGCTCCCGCGAGAAGTGCAAGTACTTCCACCCGCCGGCGCACCTGCAGGCCAAAATCAAAGCCGCGCAGCACCAGGCCAACCAAACGGCCGTGGCGGCGCAAGCGGCGGCTGCCGCTGCCATGGTAAGCCCCCGCCCACCGGCTGACACCCCCCCACCCCACCCCACCGGCCCACCCGCTGTAGACCAGCAGACTGGTATAGAGCTTGGCCTCCTTCCACCTCAAACACGTTAGCATCTGTACAGTGGCTCTGCACAGCACCAAATGCAATAATGGATGGAGCATGTACTGAGTGGTGAGCACTACTACAATTTATCAAAAAAGTTTACAAGAACAAAAAGCCATAATTGAGAAAATCAGCCATAAAATTTTCTCTTTTAGGTGGATCACAGCAACTTTATACCAGTTTTACATATATTTTAGAAAGCATATTTGTTCATAAGAACTGTGAAAGGGTTTCAAGATCCAGTGCATTAAGATATGTATTTAGAGTGTATTTGGAATAATGTAAATGAATTCAAGGTGCATACATTCAAATCATTTCTTTACAGTACTCTTAGGAGACGTCTTAAACACACACAAGCCAATTTAGTGGTATATGCATTTTACTTTAAACCACTGGTTAATTACTACATAAAATGTGGAGCACTGTTTTATTATGAATTATTTATGTTAATATATCCCTGAACATACTGCTCAAGGTTACATTTAATGTAAGTACAGTATGCACTGCAGTCAGCACTGTTTCACATAAAAATCTCATCAGGTCAGTAATGCAAAAGCTACCAGTAAACCAGTAACCAGTAAACCAGTAAACGTGCATATTTTAAAAGATAAGAAATTAACTGATCTGTAGCTTATAAATTACTATTTTAGTTTGCTGTAAGAACATGCGGCTACCTCTCCATCAGTTTTACTTGGCGTATTGAAGATCGAAGCCATAGTTTAGTGGATGAATGCCGATTGAAACAGACAGACAGATTGAGTTAAAACTAAAGAGAGGGCGGATGTGTGTCTGTATCATGTCTCTGGGCATCCCAATGCGCTGAGTTAACTTTCACAGGTGTCTGAAATGCGTATCTCTTCCACATTCTCCATATTCCATATTGCATACAATGATGCGCACTTTGGCCAGCATGGTTTTCCTGACATTCCCGTGCTGTCAGATTCCCAGCTTCTCATTCATTCAAATGCCGACTCCTCATGCGCTTGCTCCATTGCTGCTTGCTCTTAACCTGTGTCCCTCCACTGCAGTGTCCTGGCAAGAAGGGTCATTGAAGGATAGTTCAACATAAATAAGTCATGATGTTAAACAGTAATCCTATAAAATTTCCCTAAACCAACTATGAACTGAAGTGACCTCGGTGTGAGGACAGAGTGTTAAGTCATTCCCATGGGTGCAATGTCCTCCCACCACTCACTCTGATGTCTGGTAGTAACAAGGCAGCAGTTCTGTTACAATCTATACAGTCATTACAATGCCAATGTACCAGGTAGCTACATACATTTTTACATTGTCCATACGTTTATATCAGACAAGTTATGCAGGTAGCAGATAAACTTCTGATTTTATGAACCCATACTTTGTTTTTCTCAAGGCAAATATTTAATGTTCTCTGCGTGGAAAGGCAGATAATATACACTCTTGTGATCAATATTTGGCTCACTCAGCCCTCTGAATAATGCAAACAAGGCTTTTTGTTTCAGAGCCTAAGGGATGCCTTCCATGAAATCAATCAAAACGCATTTCTCAGAAACGGATTCTTCAACTTGTTGCAAGCCTACGTTTAGACCTATGTCCCAAAACAGTTTGGCATTCAACTATTCGTAGAAAAAAAGCAAGAGAAAGGGTTGTTTTGGTCCTATGCCTTGCTCTTAGCGCTGTTTGGAAATCTGAATTCTGTGAGGTGTGAGTCAGATTTTGAGCGTCAGTGCTGAACTTCTGTTGTTTTTGCAGCTTATTTCACCTTTATCTCCTCTGCAATGTATTGTCTGCTGTTTTTGCCTCTCCCATCGTTTGTGATGCCCTGTATCCCCCCAGTCAAAAGATATTTGATTTACATTTTTAGATTAAAAAAAAACTCTTTTAGATTTACCAAAACGTCAGTTTGAATTGAACAGCACATATTCAAACCTTTTTCTAAAGGCTTTTGCATGGCCTTGTGTGATGGATATATAGCATCTTTTTAAAAGCAATTACTTCAACTTTTTTTTCTTTTGACCTTTTTTGTTAGTTGATTCATGTTGCCCTTCATTCATTGGCATTGCAGACATTGTCTTTTTGCTTTTGTTTTGCATGTCATACAAGCAAGGAATATACAAAACACAGTCATATAGTTTGTGCATTATTGTGTTTAAAAGATGTTAACATAATTTTTTTGGCCAGTCACTACTGTAATAGAGTCATAGAGGTTTGCCTCTTAAAAATATTTCACTCTGGTTGTTTTAAGATTTTATTGTTTTGCATCAGGACAACAGCAAACAATGATAATACACTCAATAAATTCATTATTGATTGCAGGAAAATTTGATTTTTAGACATTGTGAAGAGATGTGCACTGATAGCACTCCCAATACACAACCACCAATAGGTGGCCCTCACTCAGTACACTAACAGGTGTCCATTAAGACCTGGAGTGGATCAGACAGCTTTGCATCGGGAGTGTTCCTTCCATCCCTGCATCTGTTTTGTCTTTGTTTGTAAAAAGTAAGAGAAACTTTAGAAAGGAAAGAAAATATAAAAATAAACAGAGCTCCACATTCTGTGCTCATTTTTACTATATGTTGAGTTTGATCGAAGCGTTCATTGAAAGGATTCTCACTGACAGCACACTCGCAATAATAGTAGTCAAGTTTTGAAGTCTAATTCTGCACCAGATCAATGGACAACCCCATGACACAAACTGATATGGTCATTTCTTGTGAAAGATCCCACCCCTCATTTAAGGCATGGACATAAAAAGGCAAAGGGTTTTTTGCCTTTTTGGCATTTGGCAGCTGTTAAAAGCATGGCTCCACTTTGTGCTGTAAAAATGTGATAAAAGAACTTCAGATTTCATAGCACTATTTGGCCTAAAAAAATCCCATGGCTGGATGTTTCTCTGCCTTCTCTATGAAGCGTTGAAAGAGTGGTTGATGGTCGTGGCATGACACTTGCCAGCAACACTGGCCCACCCGTGGAGCTGAAATTCGACACAGGTTGAGAAATAACCTTACAAGGACATTACAAGAAGGCATATGATATATACTTCCATTTCACATGCCCACGTCTATTCAATGCAATGATGATCACTCTTCAGAGGAATTCATACTTGTTGAATTACTGTGTTTAAGAAATTGCCAGAACTTGCCATATTTTGAGGTACTACTAGTAGTTGACTGGTAGAGAGAGATACACATGAAGCCTCTCCTCCTCTGTGCATCTTTTCATGGAAGTGGTCATCGTCACTTGTGTTATGGGGTCTCCACTTACAAGGCAAAGGCCATTTAACTCTTTACCCTGCTCTCCACACACATAGAGGTGTGTTTCTTACATGACTTCAGTGCTGCAGGTGGTCCCAGCTCTCTTTCCTCTTCAGCCTAAGGGATCTTTCAATAGTTAAATGTGCTGTTGTTTATCTGTTTGTACAGTCTGTATAGTGGTAAATGTATTTATATTTAGTGTTTAGAAGATTAAGTTTGGTAACCTACTACTAATTTGAAAAGCTATTCGATTTTTAGTATGTCTGATCTTGTAGAGCCATATACAAGCATATGTAACTAATAACTGTAGTCCCAGTACTCTGTTTACTTTATGGTATATTATGAATCTTTGTATTTCTTATGCTTTTAACTGAGGTGTAATAGATGCTTTTTGCTTTCGTACTAATTCAGAACTTAGCAGTATTTCTTTGAAACAGTTCTTTTTGTTTATGTGCATGCCTATTGTTTTGTATGTGGTATACTGCATTCAGATTATTTTGTTTTTTTTCCTTCTCACCTATCCACAATGCAATGCTGTCCCCATGATGCACCTCTGCTTGCTGTTACCTGTATGTTAATACGCTTGAATCCCATTGGCCCACTGCCATCATGTGCTCGCTGCCTGCTATTTAAAGACTCAGTCGACTGCCAAAGCAATGAAGCGACCCCTCGAGGCAACTGTAGATCTGGTACTTTGACCTTTCACCTTTTGCTTTGCATGTAGCTTTTTAATGTACTGTAGCAACTCACAGAATTTAATTTGGTGTTTTATTTTGGAACCAATAAGACCCATCAAGTATTTGTGTATGGAATCATTTGCCATCAGTTAATTATACATTTTTTAACCCAAGAAAAAAATGTTTCAAATATAATTCTTTGTGTTGCTTTACTGAAAGTGAAAGTATATCACAAGCTAAAATAATGGTTATGTCAGTAATCCAATACTTAACCAAACATATTACCTAAAATTTAATGCCATGTTGGTTTTAATAATTTAATCAATCATTACTAAATGCCTTTTTATATATCTTGTTTTCTGTTGTTGTGTACTGTTTCATTTTCTGTGTGATTATCTGAATGTAATATATGACACTGAATTTTTCATAGATAATCTTTCAGCATAGCTTGAAGGCATGTATACAGATACATACTTAAATGTACATATATAAAGAGTGTAAGACTTGTGTTGTGTTGCCATGTTGTTCTGTGGTGCTGACATTCCTTCCCTGTCCCACAGGCTTTCCCCCACGGTGTCCTGCAGCCCCTACCAAAGAGACCAGCACTTGAAAAGAGCAACGGGGCCAGCACACTCTTCAACCCTAGTGTTTTGCACTACCAGCAGGCTCTGGCCAATGCACAGCTGCAGCAGCCTGCGGCATTCTTTCCCGCAGGTACATCCCCCCCTCCCTCCCTCACCGTACCTCCGCCAGTCTAACCCTCAAACTCTCAAGCTCTGACCCTCCCGCACCTCACATACTGAGGAATGTAAGCCCTCAACCTGGATCCTAACGTTTAGACTTGGATTATCATTTCTGGTAAGCAGGTGGTGAAGTTACCATTTCCCTTGAGTCGGTTATCTCGGTCAAATCTGATATTCTCTGGTTCGTTGGTTAGGTATGACTGTGGTAATGAATGTTCATGAAAGGCCTGAAACCCTCTTGTGCATGTGTTATTAAAAATATTGATAGGAAAAAAGCAATCTTCTCTTTTGCCTCTCGCAAGGGAAAATTAGAAATTTGAGCATGGCTGTTACCCTTTGTGGTTAACTTTGCCGTATACGTGCTATTTCGTACTCAGTGCAATAAAGGAATGAAAACTGTGTCTGCTAATAAGATGAATTATACATAAGAAATTGTGAAGATAGATTTCATCAAACAATTCTTGCTGTTTAGGAGTTGGGATAAATATACAGATGTTTTCTTTTCACTCACTGTTATACTTTTAGATTCAGTTTTTTGTCCATTGAGTTTCTATGTTATTTCTTTATTGTGCCATGTACATAACTGTTTATGCTTACATTTAAAAGAAGTTGTTCATTCTTTACAAACATCATTTCTACATTTTGGAACATCCACAACTGTGTAGGGGTCAATGTATAAACACACAAATAACTGAAATTTACCTCAGATTGTGGTTCTGTACATTATTCCATTGAAGTAGAACCTGATTTCTTTCCTTTATTGCAAGGTGTACATGACTGTGTATGGATGCAACTTAAATATCTAAATCAAATCGGTTTTTCAGTTAGATTGATCCATAAATGGCTACAGTATTAGCCAATGATTTATCTGAAATTGAATCATTGTTCTGAGTTGTCAAAAGTAAGGATAACCTATGGAATAAGAATTGCCTCAGAAGGGCTAGCAGGACATTTGCCATTTGTTTTTAAATAATCTGTGAGGAAAGCAGTTTGACTCACTGAGTACAACTTCCCATCAAACAGGTCACATACTGTATGCATGTAAGGGGGAAAAAGTATAAATCCAAAGTATTTCTTACACAAATGTGTACACCATGCACAAGAGGGTTAAGGCTGGAAAAGCAGGAGTAGGTTCAGGGCTCTGTGTCCCTTTTCCCATGTGCTTCATGTGGTATGACAGCCAAATGTGGAAGTAACACAGTGGTGTGTGCAACAAGAAGAAACAATGTGCTGAAAATCACATTTCAGCTTCAGCTATTTCATAGTAACACAGCGTTAAAACTCATCAGTGTGGCTGAAGATTGCGCAGTATGATATGCCAAAAAGGAGTTGAACGTGGATCTTAAATTTTGATCTTGAATTAGTGAGTATTGTCAGATGTTATGTTACTTCTGCCAGATTTCGAAATTGACACTGATCAGCATTGTAAAACTGTACTGTGTGGTTGCCTTACAGTATACTGCTATACTGTTAGGCTTAGTGCACTTAAGATTTTATACGTGGACAGTGTTTGCAGATATTTAAACTGTCACAGGTGTACAAGAGAGGTTATCAGACATGTCAAAAATAGAATCTGTGACCCTCTCCAATAAGTGTTATCAGAAATGTATGCTGCACACCCCTCAAATAAGCATGCTACTCCTTGTTTCCTTAAACTGATCTTTTGGAGCAATTTAACAACAGAGCCACTCTGAGTGTATTACTCTGGCTCTCCTTCCTTTCGGTATGCCAGTGTGCTACGTTACTCCAACAAGGAAGCATTTCCTGTCAACATGGCATCCACGTGCCCTTCCCAGTAATGTCTAATTTCCAGTGACGGCCTCCTTCCCCTTTGCGTTTAACTCTGTTAGCAGCTTGGTGTCACTGCTGCGTAACCAGTGCTAATCCTGCCCCTCTGCCGCTTTGGGACAGCGGGCATGCCACCACACTGCATGCTTCCGTAGGTCTGAGCCCCACAAATCCAGGGTCGAAGCTCGATTTGCTTTCCTTGTACCTCTGTGTTGAATGTGGGACATTTGTGGTTTGTGTGACGCCATTTTATTGCACTAGAATTGGCTTCTCTCACAGCCGCTCTCTACTTAGCCAAAATGACTCTTGCTAGTCATACTTTTAAAGCTACAGATGCATGAATTAACAGTAATTGGTAATAGGTTTTGAATCTGTAAAGCATGCTGAAAACTATCTCCTAACCTTTTTTTCTCCCATATTAACCTCTACTCATTCTCCACTGCATGATCAAACAGGGTCAGTCTTGTGCATGACTCCTGCTACCAGCATTGGTAGGTTCCTCCCTTTACTTTCTGATATCACTTAAAATGGGAAAATGTGACTGAAGTGCTCTTACAGTTGATTTAAATGACATTCTGTGTTGCGTCGTCACTGGACAGATTTCAAAGTGACTGGTTACATTAACATGCATGTGCTCCTCACAGAGTGAAGTCAGTTTTAACTCATCTGTAAGAGAACACCTACTTTTGTGATGATCAAGTTCAGCTTGTTTGTTCTCTGATTTTAATTATTTTTCTATTATTCCTGGCAAGGCTAGAATGTTTATTATTTTATTACCATTTAATTAGTCTTAAAATTATTATTATTATTTTCCAGTGGCTGTCCCTCAACAGACTGAATCATACAATAGCAAAATAATTTAGAACACGAGACTAAAATTCCAAGCAGATCAGTTGCTTAATATTGAATAATCTTGCCTTTTGTTGTGCTCTGTGGATTAGGAAATTTGATCAGTTTCCCAGAGGAGTAGTTTATCAAATTAGTAAAGTATTATTTAATTTTCCTTTGAGCATTATTTATTAATTGTAAATGCTCTGTATACATTTGGCTGAGGGCTTTCAGTTTGATTTCCTTTGTTTGCTTCCTGTTGTTACGTTCTATGTTTAAAACATTTTTCTTGTAACACATAACATGCAAAACAACCAAAGAAACATCTCTGGGAATCACTGATGAAATTGATAAATTTCCTTAATTGTGAATGTAATCTGCTTTCTTCCTCTTTGTTATTTTCCCCCACGCTTCCTTGCTTTGCCTTGTGATTGCATGCCATCTGCTGGTATAACCTAACGATGGCTTGCTGCTCTGTAATATTCACCATGCAAAAAACAAACCAACAAAACACACCTGTTACCATAATGCTCCACCTACCTGTTCATTGCTTCCATGGTTCCCTTCCTGAAAAAGTACCCATGATGTACAGTGCTACGCCTGCTACTGTCTCTGCAGCAACAACTCCTGCCACAAGTGCCCCCTACGCAGCAACAGCACCAGCCAATCAGGTTTGCTCCTTTTAAAGCTTTCTTTCATAAATCCCTGAGCTCTAAATATGTACTTGCCACAAAAAAATAATTTTTCCTTTTTGTTTATGTGTCATAGTATAAAAGATTTTTAACAGTGGTTATAACTAATGAATTGTAGTGTGATGGTTGTGGAATAGTAGTATTATCTGAATTCTTTGAAAATAAGTGGAAGTAAGTTAATCTGTTCCCCTTATTGGCCACTGAAAAAGCAAAAAGCACTTATTTAGAGTTCTCACATTCGCAAATAGTAGTTGTGTTGTGTTGCATTATTTCCTCATTTGTTTTGCATGTTTTTTGTTTTTTTTTATGTCAAGTGTCCTTTTTCATCTGCACTACAAAAATGTCTGTCCAGTTTAAAACAAGCTAAGCCAAAATCACCAGAGGCCTCTGATTCCCCTTTAAGGAGACTGAATTATGTTCAGAATGCCGCCTTCCTAGAGGACAGCTAAAGGAACTATCGATACAGACCGCATGAGCACAACTGTTATTGCTGTGAGAGACAGGAAGGTCACTTCCTTCAGGAGAGAGCTAAAAATAGCGTTCGATCTTCAAGATAGATGCAGAGCTTCCTGTTTCAGCCGGGCTAGAAGGGACAAACAGTATCATTAGCCGGGTAACATCAGCACATCTGGAAGTAGAGTGACATGCTCCCACCGAAAACCAGCAATTACAGTACACGGGAAACAATGCTACATTCAATCATGTAAAACTTTTGACTCTAGTCATTTATGTTTGTATTCAGAGCTGTGATAAACATTTAGTCCTGACATGCATACAATGGCTGATTGTGGCACAAACATGTGGAATGGGTAGGAAAGGCAAAAGGAACAACCATTATACAGACTCCAGCAATGAAGCTAAACAGGGACGGTTTGTGTGAATGGAGTCACAAAAACAGAGGCATATCTGACAAAAAAGGCAAAAGAGAACACCTGAGAAGCCCCGAGGCCCAGGACCAAGGAGAAGAAGCCCTTGCAAAAAAAAAAAAAAAAAAACTCTGCTTCCTGGTTTTATAACTAGCTCCAGTAGCTATCTCCCTGATGAGAATTCAGTATGCACTCTTTAGTTGTCTATAAACTACAGTAAAAACATATTGCTGTAAATTCACCTTGAAATGAAATACTTCTTTTTTTGTTCTTGTTTTTGTCTGTTATGCTTTTAAATAAGAGTTTTAAGGAGGCATGATATCAGTTAATACACTGCTGGTTCTGTTGAAGAAGCATATGAGTGTAGTACAGCAATATGAAAAGCCACAACTACAAGACCATAATTTATGGTCTGTTTCTGGGAGGTTCATAAATCAGAATGTGAAAATGACTCCATTAAAGTGATCCGCTAGTCATTGTATGCTGCTTCTATTGGGCTATCACAGCTGTATATAAGATGGGGTGTCAAAATATCACTTTGGTTTTCATTGTCATCTTCATACCTATAGCACAGCTGACCCCAGAAATATGTCTACAGCTGTAGATGACTACCTTGCTCTGTGTCTTATCAGTTCAGCTAGATCCATGGAGAGAAATGGAAATGGCTTTATTGCCATGAACTGTGTGAGAGCATCAATGATATTCAAGTGACTCATATCTGGCATTTTTTCCTACATGCTGTGAAGAGGGAAAAGGCTGACAATGATCTGTGTTTTTCAATCTGCTGTAACCACACACTGACTACACTCAGCACTGGTTCTGCAGCCTTTCTGGGCAAGCAGGATTTTGGCCTGAGGTAAATCTGGAAAAGTGAAGGAGGCAGGCGTGTTCAGAGGTCAGACCACACCAGCTCCGAAACGAAAATCTGTTTAACAGCACACGCTTTTTAATTGGCTTCCTGCAATGCTGCATGATGGGAGCCCTACATGTGACCACGCCATACAGGCTCCGTTCCTCAGAAACGTGAAAGAGTGGGTGTTGGGCAGAGTGAAAGCTCTGCCTGGCCTCTGACTGCCCCCTGCTGTTCGTAACAGGAAAGTCAAATAATTCAGCTCACCCAGTAATGAAAAGGAGCCCAGCCAGGTGGTAGTATGTTTGTGTGACCAGGTTTGAAATGTTTCTGCGATCAACAGTAGTGACACTATCATCAAGTCAAGTGAGCTTCTTTCTACTCTGAACTTCAATAGAACCATCCTGTCCAAATTTCCATCCTGTCTCATTGATAGGCTATCAAATAGAAGTTGGACATAAGTTTGAAATGAAAAACAGTATAACTGTAGGGAATATTTTTTAAATTTCTTCATGTGCTACATAAATTGTTCAGAGAGAGAGCTTTTTAAAGTTCTTGGCACATTTTAAAATGAAGATATTCTGCTGTTCTGATTCATTGCAGATTTTTAACCTCGGCCTCTTTTTCCTGAAATGTAAACACAGACTAAAGAATCACTCAATGTTTAAAGCTTTTCCCCACTTCTTTATATACGTGTGTGTATATGTGGCACATATCTAAGCAAACTACTTGACATTCTCTTTGAACCGATACCAACAGGAATGTCCTTGCTTACAGCATGAAATCATAACTGTGCCTTACCCAGCACTCATAGATGACCAACACAGTAATCCTACTTACTAGAAAACAGTATGCCAATTTCCTGCTGTGTGAAAGGATTAGATGGAGTTCAAGGCCTCACTTCCACTTTCATTCCTCTCATTCTCTGGACATCCTTTATGTCTGGAGCCGTGATCATAATTTGACCATGCTGACAAAATATAAAAATCAGAGTTTTTATTTTGTAACAATTTAATGCACATTTAATTAGAGTTTAAGGTGTTGTTCAGGATGTTGCTCTTTTGTCACATAGGAGGAATAATAAAACCATAAATCAATCTCGCTCTACAGATTTTATGTCAGTCCCACACACCCCCTAGATGCAGATGAATCTTTCATAAATGCTGCAGGGAATGAATTTATTCCCATTGATATTAGTTTCATGTAGTCGTGCGCTTTGTGGAGCTCGTTTTGTGGTAGCTGAAGCTGATCAATATGTGGATCAATTTGCAGTGGTGGTTAGTTTGAGCAGCCAGGGGTGTGAGGCGGTGTGAAATTGCAGTGGTCAGCAGAGACCCTGTCTGTCACCATTATGAGTCCTGGAGCTGCAGGCATTAGCCTCATTAGCCATGCTCAGCTGACCCTGGGCTGGGCCGTGCCAGCCGGACGGGCTGAAATGTGGTGGTCTGCATTTCATTTGTCAGCTTTTCCACATATACAGCTGAGCATGGGAATTTCAGCAGCGTAGAGGTTAACAGACCCCTGAGCCGCCTATGTCCATGTTGTCAGAAAAAAAAACTGAAGCTCGGATGCTGACAGAATGGAAATGTTTTTATTTTGATGTTTTTATTATCATGTGACACTGATAATAGTCAAGGTCATTTCACTGTGCCGCACTTGTGCTCATTTAGACCTGTCGGCAGCAGTTCAAAGAACCGGTTTGCATAAATTCCATTTAATAACCAGAAAAGCTAGCCATGTATTGACAGCTGCCTTTGCATTCGGCTTTGTTTTGAATAGATTATCAAATGGTCTATTATAGCTGTCAGAGGAATGCTCACGGGCTTATTAAAATAAGGTGATTTGCCAGTAATTGGATTGATTAGCTTGTGGGGTTTCAAGTTGTGTTTCTGTGCTTGTGTGTGAAGTTGTAGATGGCATGCAGAGTCCAAAGCATAGTAAAGTTTGCATTGTGGTATGTTATATTACATTGATAGTGTTTAATGAATTAAGGAAAGTAATTAGTTAAGCTGGGATATGAATCTTAAGCAGAGGTGGTTTTATTTCAAAATGGGCTTCAAACTGGTTCAAACTGAATGGAAATCGAATATTTCTGAGGGTCAGCAGTAATTTTATGATGGCAGAATGTTATTTTAGGTTATTATAAAAGATCTGTATGTTTTTCCTCCTGATGAAAGTCATTTCCTTTCCCGTTTTAATATTGGGTTATATGACTCTCAGCTCGTCTCTTCTCCAGTGTCATGTGAGTGGGATGGTCAGAGCATAGTCTAACTCTGTGACACCTCTAATCACGCAGATCCCCAGCAGAGAGGAGACATGATTAGTTCGCTGACCAAGACCCCTCACACTGCATTAACAGGGGGAGCTAATCAGATTCTTTACTTGATGGTGAGGGTTGACTGAGGCCTGAGGGCTCTCATGTATACTCTGCACTCTACCACACTGGGTTCTGCCAAGCTCCTTGCGGTCAGATTCAGCCCTGCCAAGCCAGCTCTACCTAGACAGTGTACAGGTAGCCTCCAGCACTAGCGGAGCTGGAACTGCTGAAATCAAGCCATTCATTACACTGTGATGCAGACAGTCTTGGAAATGGCAGCATGTTTTTTAAACCTCTAGTGAGATTGGAAGTACATTTTTGGTATTGTTTCATTTTTATGTTACATTACGACTGTAAAATTCAGCACACCTGTTAGCTACAGTAATCAAGCAGTAAGTGGACTGAGATAGTGCAAATGACACCTTCAACATTATATCACAAACAATTCTTGTTTTCATTTTGTTCAGTATTCTTATATTTGAGAGTATACATGTGAAGCATTCAGATTAATCCAGACTTGTAGCTCTGATTTTCATGTAGAAAAAATTCTACATGGAAAAGATCATGATTTTGACAATGAGAGTGATTTTAAGAAGTAGGTCCCAGAGGAACCTATGAAGACTCTTAAAAAGCTTTGGCATTCTCATAGCATATTACCAGCACAGGTGATACTTTGGTGGCTAACTTTTTCTGCTGTAATTGTGAACCTGACTATGCATGACCTAACTTGAAGTTTTGACCTTCTCTTCAAGCCTTCTCAGCAAGTGAGCCATTTGTTCTCAGCTGTATTGTCTTTTGAAGTGGACCACTCTACTATTATAAGACTTACTCATGTATATTACAAAGTGCATTTGTGCGGCAAGTCTGTTGTGGACTCAGTTTTGTGGTTTAAAAGTGTTGGATATTAAAATGGGTATTAAAGTAACAGCCGCTATTGATATATCTGGTTAGATAGGTGTTTTTTAGGGTCCACAGTAGTGGTAGTGTGTCCTCTAGTCAGGCTGAAAAAAGCAGATAAAACTATGGAAAACGATCTTGATCATGTCTAGACCTGGAAAAGTCTGAAGAAAAGCTTGTACAAGTACGGGAAAACGTTTGTGATTCCATACTATTGTCGCACTCTGGCGACAGGTTCAATAAGAATACAGCATTTTTATTCATTATTCTGGATGCATTAGCATGAATATAGATCGATGGCTCTGCAGCAAAGTAGTCATACGTGGTAACCAAGGGTCTCTCAACAGGGGCTTTCACGGCCTTCAGGGCGGCACTGAGGCAAAGGGTGTTGCAATTATCTCGGACTGTGTCTTCCTTCAGTCAGAGCCGAGATCTCTTCCTGAGCCAAACATTTCTTGGAATGAACTTATAATGAGTTGTAGCCCAGTCATGATAGGCTGCTAGCCAAAAAAAAACTTACCTGAGCAGGTCTGTAAATTGAGGTCTGGATAAAATCTAGAATTTTGAATTTTGTCCATTAAACTGTTACTGTTACTGATTTTTATTAGCACTAAGGAAAAAATGTGGAGCTATATGTCAGACAGCTTTAAAAGCAGGTTCATAATCCTGAAAACTGAAGCCATACACAGCATAGAGAGAAGAGATTTTCCATCTGCACTGTAAAGTGTAGACTTTACCATCTGTACTGGTTAGAGATCGGTGTTAAATGAATGTTTCTTCTTTGATGAACTCCTTCATCTCCTCCCAATGCAATGTCTTTCCTAAAGACCCTGCTGTGCTGTCACTTTTAAATCAGCCTGGCTTAAACGGTGGATTACATGGACTCACAGCAAGGAAAACCCTTGACCATATATTCAGTTCACTTTGGGCCATGCTGCTCAGAAACAGTAGGGACTGTATTTTATGGACACTTTTGTAGAGGTTTATTATATTATCAGTTTCATGTGCCATGATAAATAATCCTATATAGGAGTTAATAGTTGTTCCTGTCTTATGAGGAAGTAGGTGGTTGTGCTGGACCCACTGTGTTATTGCAGTATTCTGAACTCTAATTATGGATCATCATTGCTAAAGCAAATCCCATTTAAAAAAAAGTTTAATATCTGTGTCTTGACTAACAAATGTACAGATTTATTATCCATCACTCACTATACAAAATCCATCGCTTACCTTTTTGTCTAATGCATTGCAGTTCATTTGTTAAGGAAGTGATGTCGATGCATTGTTTAATCCACAAATGTGTATCACTGAGCTTTTACCATTGCTGTCACTTACCGGAGCAGCTTTCTATCATCAGTGTTCGGCCAAGCACCATTTTCATATCCTCCCACGCCCCCCTCTGATGGCACTGTGTTCTGCTGAGCAGTGACGTGTGTGACATTCACTCTGTTCTCTGAACTTGACACTTCCACTCACAGGAGCTAATCTCTGAAACACAGCATTAGCTGTGCTTCTCTCAGTGTGGCATGGCTTTATTTGCTTTCTTACCTTTGTTATGGAGATTAACCCACAACTCACCCCAGGGTCTGTGTCTCAGCAGACTCTGACTGTGTCTACACTTGTGTGTCCACTGACCAGGAAGCAGGTACACTTGTGAAATTCTCCAAGCACACACACACACGCAAGCAGACGAATACAACACACACTCACACGCATACTAGCGCCTCGCCTTACTGTCCGCTTCCCCTGGCAACGGGAACCAACAGCTGCTTGTGTCTGCATTGTGTGCCCTGTTTATCCCCCCTTTGGTTTCTGAGAGCAATAGGAGGAGGTGAACCCCTGCAGAGCAAGATGCTCCTCTGCATCAGGACGTCTTTAAACTTCCGTCCCCTCAGGAAAAGTTTTCTCTTTTATTTATCAGCACTTACAAACTTTATATTAACTGCTTCTTAACCGTTATTTTCCCAAATGGAATGAGCCACCGTTAAGCTAAAATGCTGAATGACTTCCATTTTTTTTCCATTTAAAGATGAGGCCAAGGTGCATTTAAGTCATTACAACCATGAGCTGTGTCTCATATTACAGAACCTCATTTTCTGCATCACATAAAATATCGGTCCCAGTGGATTCCAAGCCAGGATAGATTGTTTTGTGGCTCAGAGGTGTGATGCTGACTGACTTGTTTCTCCTGGTGTGTGCTTTTTGATGCAGATCATACTGAAGTAACCAACAGGAAAGGAACAGCGTGTCAAGAGGCTGCACTAAGGAGCCCAATACAGCCCTTCTGTAAATACTACCTTTCCTCTTCATTAGAACTACAGCAACCTGCATGCTAAGAGTATAAGAATTAATGATTAAAACATGACTATAACATTGAGTGCTGTTGTAATATATACAAATTATGTATATGTATTGCTAGGAAAATATTGACATGTAAATGACACAATCAAAAAAAAATGTACATAACAATATGTAGAAGAAGATGAAGATTTCATTTTAATGATTGTTTTCAGATCTATTCTAAGTAATGTGGGTTATTCTTTCCATATTTGTTTTTTAAAAAAAACTGCACAAAATTCACCCTAGAAAAACACCAAATTTGCACTGTCAGAAAAGGAAATAGTGCTTAATGTTAAGTGCTTGATTGTTTTAAACAGGAAAAGAGACACAGAAATCCCACTTGTGGTTTTGTCCCAGAAGTAGATGCATTGCATGTGGCTTGGGAGTCAGGCCAGAGGGAGTGCCTGATTATTCTGGGTTTTTTTGTTAGTCTTTTCTTTTTTTAAAGATGAATGTCACAGCAGATAAGCTGATGTTTATCAAGGGGTTGGTAACTTTACTATGGTCTCACTCTTTCCCCTCCTGACTCCCCTTTGTACCCATAACATGGTGAAATGTCTCCTGTTTTGTGGCAGGAGGATTCCACACATGCAGCTCAGCCACTCATTGCAGGCACGAGCCGGCCAAACACAAGCCGTGTGATGGGATAAAATCAAATTTTAACTCATTATGATGGCCAAGTGCAAGGGGATTCTGAAAATGTCTGTGTCAGACCCTCTGCTTCAGCTGAATATGAATGGGCCACCAGCACACAGTATGATTTGTCTGTTCTCTGTCTGCATCTTAACTCCGGCAGAGCAACTCTGAGCAAAAAGTCCACTCAGAAATTTTGCTTTGTTGAGCTTTTTTCCTCCCATGTTTAGTTGTTCTATTTTCTTTTCCTTTTTTTGAGTGGGGTTGGGGGGAGGTCTTATTTGAAATAACAACCATCAGGGAGTAGCATGTTGCCCCTAGTGTTGTGCCAAGGGCTTACGGGGGCTGGCAGGCTAACCAAACATACCAAGCCACATCTGTCAGCTTTGATGTCTGCAGGCAGACGCAATAGAAGTGAGTGGAGAACAGCAGTCAGCGTGGGTCTCAGTGTTGGCTGGGGTGTGGTCATAAGGCAGGAGCATAGCTCCAGGGCGACAGGCCACCTCTGTGGGAGACGGAAGACACTGGGAAGAGTTCAGGCTCATTAAAGGTGCATTAGACCATCCTTGGCAGATCTGACGACTTACATTTGAAAGGAAAGCTATCAGTGAGTGACTGTCAGTTGCTGCTGCGCTCTCTTCGATAATCCTGTTTTATTTGAAACTGTAGAAGTGCCTAAAATGTTTTACATTACAAGCATCTTGAGAAGATTACTCTGTGTCAGATCCCTACCAACGGGTTGAAACCAACTTCCCAAACAATTCTTGATTTAGTTGGAAAATTAAAAGCACTACAAGTCCTGGTCAGTTCAGTTTCAAGGATTGCTCTTTAATTGTTGGGTACACTACCAACAAAGCTCTCAACTTTCAAGAGAAAACCAATCAAGACCACTTGCGAAGAATGTTCAGTAATATTTCATAATGTAGTGTTCGTTGTTACTAAGGGTTCTGAAGTAGTTTACATTTAAAATGTGATAATGAGTGCGAATACAGGAAATGTATTGTGATGCGTTTGTAACACGTTTGTCTTTTATCTTAGTGTTGAAACTCATTGTCATTGCAATGTATTCAAAACAAATAAAACTTGTTTTGTACAATGACCATCATAATATTTCATTTTAGAGTATCAAAATAACAATCAGTTGGCTGTTTTTATGATATGAAAAGGTTACAAATATAATCACATTGTCAACTACCACATTATTACCTAACATTACCTATTTTGTAAATCTTTGGAAGTGTATTTCAGTGCTGTTTCAGACTAATCACTACATGCAGCCTTTTGTTTCCCTTTTTTGCGCATGTGTTGAAAACGTAATCAGAATCATGATATATTTTCATGGTGCTTGATTAACACAGACAATCCACAGTGAATCTCCCTTAGTTCAGCATGAATAAGGCACTGTTCTTACAATTTTTATTCTTTTTTTCATTCAATATGATTTTGTTTTCTTCACAAAAGTTACAGTTTTAATGTAATTTTTGATGTGGAAAGTGATTACGTTTATTTTATTGTAATTATTTTATTTTATTTTTGGTTAAGTATTAGTAATAGAACAATGTTGTAACCTATTCTATTTTAAAATGAATGTAATTTATTAAGCTGCTCTTTGTTCTGCTGGGGGTTCTTCAAAAGGCCGTTCCTGTCAGATCAGCCAATGAGAAGCCGGTCTGTAACAAGGGGTGATATCTGAGAGCAGCACTACCAATAGCAAGCTCTTATAGATCACTGTCTTGTCAACCTTCACCATCACAGGACCATAAATTGCAGAATGAGCAAGGCTTTAGAATTGCTTATATAATGTAAAAATGTTAATTGTATAGGTAACATTTTACCAAAAAAAAGAAAAAAAGACATGTACTTTTCACTGTAGTATTGTAGTATTTCATAACAATATTAAGTTGTTGCTGTGTCAACCTAAAGTTGCAATGACTAAAGTTCTGTATTTTTGTAAATGATGTAATTGTTAAGTTCTTTTTTTTTTCTAGAACACTGTACCACACTAGATTGTAAAGCAGATATTGGAACGTTTGCTATTTTATGTCAAGATTATATACAGTAATATTTTCAGTAAGAATCACCTCTGTATCTATATATATATTTCTTTTCCATTTAAGAAAATTATAGGAAGAGCATACAAATTGCATTTAGTATGTTAATATTACTTAATAAATATAATGTTCCACCTTTGAAATAGTCAAGCAGTGAAAATCTCTCTTTTTCCCCTTATAGTCAATTAATAAAAGAACCAGTGGAAACTATTTATTAAAGTAGTGCTTGGTGGTTGATCATCAGAGTTTAGGATTGCACTTTGTTCCCATAAGTATATAATTATTCTATTTCTAAGTAATGCATATTGTGTTTGGTATGGCAAAGTTGACATCAACATTTGTTGTAATTACTCACTACTTGTTACTGTTAGTGAATTAATCTTCAGTGAGCATCTTGCATGATTTTTTTTATAACAAACAGGATGCTTGCTTATTACAAAATAGATTATATATGTGTAAAAATGTACTGAATGTTTCTGGAAAAAGAATCTGCACATGAGAAACAAAATTCAGCTTGTTCTTAGCCATGATTTCAGTGCACCCCATTAAAGGAACTGTTTTTCAAAAGTTGAATGCACAGTCAAAAAGTTTTGGTATTGACTGATACAATGATGTAAAAGCACTTTCTGGGCAGTCGGTTAACTGGGCTGACCCAGCGTATGTGTAAACTTTGCCTTACCTGTAGTGTACAGTTATTTAGGCTTTATTTTCCTGAGCTCTTAAAATGTAGGGTTGTTATTGGTCTACTGAAACAACTTTCTGATTTCTGTGTAACATAAACACAAAGGTGTGGAGCGTGTCACTCCAGGCATTTGCATTGTGAGGCCAAAATGGTGGACTGTTGTGACAGAAGCAGTCCAGTGTCCTAGTCTTTCCCATAAAAAGCCTGGTGATGAGGAAACTGTGGCCTCCCTGCCATACAGACAAATTCCAACAAGACTGCAAATGTATTATTGTTGCTGCTGTGCCACCTGATTACATCTGTAATGCAGTAGTCCATTTACATTGCAAAGAAGAGAGAAATTTTTAAAAAACCCTTACTGGATTTTGTTTTTATGTAACCATTTTTAAATGTTTTATTTGTGCATATATTATGTGCTATTTTATGTTATATAGTCAATTGTTTTTGTTCCTGCAGGATGGTGTAAAACCTATTGAAACAAAACAAATAAATCAATAAATACAACGATTCTGGTGAATGATCTTATTTGATAATTATTTGATGTTTTTTGATATAACAGTAATGTATGGAATTTAATATGCTAATTTAAACTGCTAATTTAATATATAATAGTCAGAAGGGCTTATGTTTCTAAGTGCTTGGATAAGGTGCAGCAACACCAATGGCCGAATCCAGACTTCCTGAAATATTTTCACTTGTCCAGCCTGTGCTTGCCTCAGGAAGTAATTCCAATCACACACAATCATAACAAATGTTTTCACATTTCAGCTGTAGTGGAAAAAAATCACATTCATTGACAATTTATGAAAATTATGATAGGGATTTGTGGTTGATTATACACATTTTTGTATAAAATGAACAGTGTGTTTACTTGTTTAATTGAGTGATATTCGTTGAATATACAACATTGGCTACACAATCAGAATTTTTGCATAATTTGGGCAGCATATGCAAATTAAATTTGTGGTGTCCTACACATAATGCTTTATTTAGGACAGCAATATAGTAATTGGCCTATTTAGTACTTTCAAACTATGTACTAAAGTCAGACCAGCTATTCATGCTTAGCTGTATATGTATGTGAAACAATTGTATACAAACATGGTTGGGTTGACTTTCAAATGTCTAAAGTTTTGGACTGTATAGTGGGATATTAAACCATACTTCTTCAGAATGGAGATCAGAAGAATGAGAGATGCTCCAGTTCTATGTTCCATACCTTCCCATAAAGGCTCAGTGATCTGAGAGACTATAGAAGGTGTTTGACCTATAGGTGTTTTGACTTTAGTGTTCACAAAACCACTCTTGAATCCATTTAGCAGTTTGTATGGGGGCTAGGAAAAAATGGTAACACTACAGGGTTCACTTGATCACCTAAAATGGCTTTATAGTCCTTGCCTGTAATTCTATCATGCAGTGTAATTCGTCCAAATGACTCAAATAACTAAAATGGCTGCCCATACCATAACAGATCCACCATCATCTGTAACAGTTGGAAACAGGCAATGTAGGTAGAAGGCTTCCTTTTCCAGACATAAATCCATCCAGATGTAGGAAAAAGAGTCAGATCATATTACTTTCTTCCACTGCTAAGAATTTCAGGTTTTGTACTTATTGCATCAAGTCATGTGTTGTTGTGCATTGGCCTTGGTTACAAGCAGTTTCTGAATAGCAGTCCTCCCATAAATAATAGCTTTGTGAAGTTCACCACAGACAGTGTTTGTGGAAAATGAGTCACAGAGGTTTAAATTCAGATCTGTGGTCGTTTTTGAGGCTGTTTTGTGGTTTTTAGCAGCTATCCTGTTAAGTGTCTTTGTAGCCCTATTGGTGAGCACCAACTTTCAACTACTGTTCCTCTCTCCTGATGCAATTTTTCCTTGTTTGTCATATACCATCATGATTTTGGATGCTGTTCCCCTTGACATGTTAAATCATTTGATGCTCCTGTGGCTGACACACCTGCAATTTGACCTCTCTCAAAATCTCTTAGTTCTCTCATGTTGTTTTAGAAGCTCATAAAAGTATTCAGTTTAAAATGTCTTTTGTAACAGAAACATATCAGTAATTAGCATTGACATTGATATGACTTTTTAGTTGCAATTTAGTTACTTCAAAATAGTCCTTTTTCTTTTTTCATTTGGTGTTTCCATTATTTTGTCTATCCCCTGCGTATATACAAACACACACCACATGAAGTTCTTCCACACAACACCTGGCAGGATGTAAAAGGTTATGTCAGGACACTGTCGTACCAAATTGTATTCTGTCATTGCTGTTGTTGAAGAGGGCTGAGAGCAACCGAGTGTATCCACAGCAAGATGAAAGACTTACGTGTAAGGCAAGAATTGATAACGTGAAACACCTGGACTGTTCTGAACTCATCAGATAGTCACAAACAATAAAAACCAGTGTGTATATTTTAGGCTTATGATTGCAAGTGGAGATAAACACAAACTACGTTCCTACACCTTTTCTCAGTACTGAACATAGGGCGTCCTCGCTGCACTTCTATTTCAGGTACAGCGCCGACGCAGCTGTTCGTGTTACCATAGCAACAGCATCCGGCGCATTTTTCGCCTCCTGGAAACACATCCCAGAGCTTCGGCTGCCATTGGCTGCATGCTCCAAAGATGTCACCACTGCAGCCATCGAATCCCGGGAATAAACACATCGACGGAAATCCAACCCACTGAGTTTACACTAGTCTGGTTTATGTGAGGGGAACAGAACCGTGGGCGAGGTTTGAGGTGAATGGAGCCGGCCATTGGACTCTGTGTACATCCGTCATGCGGGGAAAGACCCCGCTTTCTCCTTGGTACGGAAGCCGAGAGGAGGCTGGTTGGTTACGCGGCCGTGGGTCTCCACCCGAGAGTATGGCGGCCGGGAATGTATTGGTGAGAGAGTGAGGCACGGAGAGAGGAGAGAGAGGATGGAAAAGAGACGCAGAGACCGGACTTGTTTTTATTAACTTTTAAAAAACGTTTTCTTTAACCAGACTTGATCAACTAAGGCAAAGAACCTTTGCAGAAACCCTTTCCGTGTCTCTCCCGTTTTTTTCCTCTCCCAGGAGCGTTCTCACTGGAGCAAGTTTTGTTTTCATCATGCTGTAAGCTAGCAAGCTAGAATGGTGAGAGAGGCGAACGAGAAAGCACAAGTTAATCATTACAAAGCTTTTTGTTTTGAATTTTTGCATATTTGGCATTTGCAATCGTCTAACTAGCAAATACTCACCAGTGTCTGTTCTGCCTGGGGGAATTTTCTGCAATGAAGCCAATTTTCAGGCGGCGACTCTTTGTGCTCTGGGTGTTTAGCTGTTTCTTATAGCTAAACAGAGATGGCTTGCTAGCTGGCAATATTTATTTCTTTCTGCTGTCAGGGAAATGGAACACATGTAGGCTGCTGACTGGCAGTGTTTAGCAGAGGGTTATTTTATTTCGTTTCAATGTCGACCTAAGAGTGGTAGTTGGCATTCGCTGTTCACTTGCATTAATTTAGGGTAGCCAGCTATGCGCGAATATAAAGTCGTGGTTCTCGGGAGCGGCGGGGTCGGAAAGTCCGCTCTCACGGTACAGTTTGTGACTGGGACCTTTATAGAGAAGTATGACCCCACGATCGAGGATTTTTACCGCAAGGAAATCGAGGTGGATTCTTCGCCCTCGGTACTGGAGATCCTCGATACGGCTGGCACTGAGCAGTTCGCGTCCATGAGGGACCTCTACATCAAAAACGGCCAGGGATTCATATTGGTCTACAGCCTTGTCAACCAGCAGAGCTTCCAGGACATCAAGCCTATGAGGGATCAGATCATAAGAGTGAAAAGGTAAAGGAAATGATGAAGCGAGGTACAAAATCAAAGCAAAGTTGTTTTTTTTGTTTGTTTTTCTTATTCAGTGTTGTCGTATTATTTTCAATAACGATGGTTTGTGGAATGGTCACTTCTGTAATGGTACAACACTCGAGTGCTGCTTTAAAGAGTACCAGAACAAGAATTGAGAAATTCCTAGTAATGTTTAAAAGAGTAAATGCAAAGGAAGTAAATCAATCATTACAAAGCAACCAATAATGTGTTGCTTGTCAGGCGGTTGCCTGGTAAGCATTTTTAATCATTTTCTGTATTGTCTATTGAGTGTGCAAGGAATGTTAAAATTCATAAGGTTGTGTCTGAGACTAGTTCACTCGTAGCCTGTTTTTCAGAAGCTTATGATAGTTTATTATATTCCACCCTGTTGCCCTGTAGACCAGTGCTTTGCCTTGGAATGTAACTTAGTGTATCAGAGAAAATGCCTGCATCTATGAAAAATGGCAAAGTATGAACTATGGACTGATATGCACTTCTTTTACTTGACTCAGTGGTAAAAGTATCATTCCCAGTTATGTTACACAGGATGTTCAATGCATGCATTATGTTGGTAAATGCATTCAATTTTGATCTATTGTACTCTGAGGATACATATTTCACAGAACCCAAGGATCCCAAGCAGGTGACCTTTAGACATCACCAGAGCCATTCACAGCCTCTCTTAAACTTCTGTTCTCACTGTGTACTGGTTTTTGTATGATCACTTTCTGACTTTATATCTATTTTTTTATTATTACTATTTTTTTATTAATTTTTTTCTGTTGCATCCATCTTTACAGGACAGGGTTTGGTGATGGAGATTGAAAGCATGATGCTGATACTGCCAATTTTAGACTAGACCATGTCTGATTTACTAGTGTGAATATGGAAGAGGAAACCAATTTCATTTTCAATCGGACATGTTTTCCAAAAGCTGCCTTTGGAACAGTCGGAGCAGGAACAAATCAAGCAACTATTCCTTAATGAAGCTGAAGCACTTAATAGAATCTTGCACTGGAGGTGAAACATTTGTTTTGGCACACTTACTAGGGCAAACTGTTTTTATCTAATATTGGAATGTATTGGGTGTGAGGTTACTACATTCCATTTCATATTTATTTTCAATGGAACTGTATGTCATTTGTAGCTATTCTAAATCACTGCTTGTAAATAAGTGGGTCTAGGGGTAACACTGTTCACAGAACATATTGGGTGCTGGGTATATTTCCACACCTCCTTAACCCCCATACTGCCTCTACCACTCTGCTGCTGAGACCATTATTTCCCCAAAACTGCAGTTATTTAATTAGTTTGTGATAGTGAAATTTTAGAAACATGAATTCCTGTTGAGAGACAGTACATTTTTAATGCAAAGAGGAGCGCAGGCTGTTAAGAATCAAATAGCACCAAAAGGCTTCGGCTGCAGGGGGTTCCATTAATAGGCATGGTTTGGGGAATGCCAGTCACATGAGCGATCACAGACTTTAAATCTGCACAGGGGTTCACTGAAACGGGTTTGCTTGGTGTGAAGTCAGCACACTTTTTGCTGGGAGGGCTCCTAAGTTTCTTGACAACTTTGCCCATGTCGAGGTCCACAGTCTTTTACAGCTTTCTCATGAAGTGTAGCAACATACATTTTGAATGTGTTTTAAGACTTATGGCATAAAGTACCATAGTTTATCATGTCTAGTATCACTGACCTAAAGAATTGATTCCTTTGTTCCATTGGGTCCTGAATCCATGATATTTCCCGAAGGCCTTGCATTATCATGCATTTTAGATCTGCCAGTTTATCTGGTGCTGTTGTGGTTTACTTTGCATAATCTCACCAAAAATCAGGGCATTCAGCTGTTAAAACCGTTTCTCACATTTTATCTGACTGAGGTGAACGTATTCTCCTCAAAGATTCCACCACCCAGAGTGAACTGTGAAAATAGAAGCCTGGATGTTGGAGGGAAGTGTACCAAGGCAGTACATTTCATGCACCAAGTAGGTGCTGTATTTGTGTATTTTGCCACAGGGATGGTGAAGTCCTGTTCAGGGGAGTCTACATTAGGGACTCAGCGCATTATCAGGACTACCCTTTTGTAATTGATAACTGAGAAATTTTTAGTTCAGCAACAGCAACAACAACAACCTTTACTTAATGTTTCACAGTTTACAACCAAGGTTTTCACAAAGCACTGCACAGAGGTTTAAGAGAGGTACAGAGGTTTTGGAGGGAATTCAAAAACAAGAAAATCAAAGGGCCAATCTAGGAAAAACTGACATTTTTTCTTCCTTTGACCCAAAGCAATGAGGCAATTGAGCAAATCTCCTGGACAATATTTCAGTACAGAAATAAATACTGCACACATACTCTGAAGTCCCTCCCACCACAGGTCACTACTCATATTCTACTACAGCTAGTATGTAAAAGTAGAGTGTTGTAGTTCATGGCAGATGAGTTTCTTGGATTCACTTCACAGTTCTGAGGTTTGTGTGTTATACCACAGAAACGGCTATTGATTTTACCGGGTGAAATTTGTACTTTTCTCTTACACTGAGTACATCCTTGCCTGAAAGGTAAGAGTGAGTATTAAACAATCCTAAAACTTGACACTTGACAGCCTTGCCATAGAACTGCTCTAGTACCTATAGGGGCAAAGAGCTTCAGGGTCAAAGGTGGACAGGAAAAGCAATTAACTTGAGTGTGTGGATGTCAGAGCAAACAAAATACATATTTATACACATTTTACACCCTCAGGAAGTGGCTACGCCAAAGCCTTTAATAAAACACTGCTCGCTGCTGGCTGGCACACACATCTGCAGCACAAGATGCTGACATTTGCTCACTCACCAAAACCTAATGGGGGCTGAGATGTGTTTGAAGCCACAGGAACATCAGGATCCCATTAGAGTATAATAACATAAAGCCACATCGGACGTTCGGTCATCAGATCTCGGGAGGGGATTTAAGAACGTGTATTCCAAGGAGTCACAGTGCGGGAGCAAATCACTTGTCAGTGCTGCAGTACCCTTCGCAGAGTTAGAAAAAGCTACTAACGTTGCATAATTAATTTCTTCCGACACGTGATTTTTCTCACCATCTGTTTGGATGCTTAAATCATTTAATGAATTGACACGCTGTTCATTCAACTCCAGGAAAATTGGAAATTTTCACATGGCGCTGGTGCTGCTTGCAATGATGGGATCGCTGCTGCAAACCCCCCACCCGTCTCCCACAGGGGGTTCGTCTCCTCTCCGTACGTCTGAGCTAAAGCGAAGCCCGCACCCTGCCCGTGCCAGGGCGTGATGGCATCGCAGGCGCGTGCGACCGTCCCTACGCACTGCTGACTGACAGGCTGGCACTCTCACAGGGACCTTTTCAATGGGAGACAAAAACAGGCGCAATAACAGCAGTGGGGCGCACGTCCCCGTCGTCTCTGTTCCTTTCCGCGCAGGACCGTGGCACTCTTTTGTCATGTGCCACGTTGCCGACAGTCGGTGCCCCCGGGCGCGATCGGACTTGAGCCAGCTCATGTCGTGTGTGTTAGATCGGCTCGATAGCGGGGTTCCCAGGAAAGCTTATCAATGGAGAAACAGCCTGCGTGAACACTTTACTTAGCAACTGTTGTTTGGATCGGCGATGTTTACGTTGGCGGCCATGTTACGCCCTGATATTACGCTTAGCAATCACCATTTTCATTTTGCATTCGTTACTGATGCAGTCCAGTTAGTCTGCCGGGTCTGTTACAGTCATACAAAGTGTCCCACATGGGGTTCAAACAGTAGTCCTGCCCATGAGTCTGATGTCCTATTTGCTGCTGCATGCTGGTATGCTCTCCCACTTTTCAGCTTGTAATGTAGCTGTATTTGCAATTAACAAGTTCAGTTTCAGGTTAACTGCACAGGGCCAGAGAAGCTTCACAAAGTTAAAATGTTTGTCTTTAAATTCGTTGGCTCTGTGATTCTGGTGCCCCATCTATTTAGGCCTGTTTCTCAAATTAGCAAGTGTTTCCTGGTGCACTGAGCACCATTTTTACTGGTTAGAGGTATTGAAGCTTTGTGCAGATGGAGAACTCCTGAAGCTGCAGAAGTGGACTCTGGCCAGTGTGAAACTCTCCAGATCATGAACTCCAAACCATGGCATTCTGTGCGATCACTGACCTCAGGTCTGTGGAGACTGGTCATTCCTTAATTCCCACATAACTGCTCAGAGAAACCTCTCCCCACTTTGCTGCAGTGCTTTGGTCACTTAACCTCCAGTTGACAAAAAACTCATGGGTTTGGCTGCAAGCCCTTCTTCCTAACAGAAAATGCGTCCTCCATCTTTTAATTTGTCTGTGGGTTTCTGAAAGGACTGGTCATTTTTTGTTTCCCTACAGTGCTAATGTTGAATATCCTGAACAGTTTATCATATGTTTTGTCTGGAGTTTCTGGCTTTTGAAAGTCAAAATGCGCTGTTTCAAAGATCACATTGTATTTTCTTTTATTTCTTGGTTCACTTAGATGTACTCTGAAGCTCTGTTTTCACAATGGTGCACATTGTATCTGCACTAAAGAAGACCTGGGGTGAATCAGAGCACTGAACAGAACCTTCAAACCTCAAAAAGTCACAATTTATACACTCTTATGGTCCATCAGAAAGGAAAGGAGGGGAAGAGGTTAAATTCCAGACACAGGCGTATGCGTTAAATCTGATTGGCTGAGAGAGCAATGTTCTCCCATTTCTCATGGATGCTGTGGCTCACATTCCCCAACAAAAGTTGGTCACGTGCCAGTATGGTCAGGGTCTCGGCTGAAGTGACCCTATTGCTTTCAGAACTCGACATCCCTCTAAAATAACTTCAGACTGCAAAGTAAACATGGCTTTTTCCACTGGCGCGTTTTAGCAACGGGAGCACAGTCCTTATCTTTCAGTGCACGTCGCTCTCTGAAATTCAAAGAATTTGCCTTTTGAATGGCAGTACCATCTAATATTTATATTTATAGCGTGCAGTTTAACCTTTAGGACTTACCTATTTCACGGCAAGGGAATGTTTTGTAGATCAGCTTCTGTTTCATAAACAGGGGATTAGACGTGCCGAGTGAACGTTTACAAATGACTTCCCCATTCGCTTCTACTCTGCTTGTAGAACTTTGACAAAGCCGCTATGAAGTCCTTTAAAAAAAACAAAAGTCTGGAAAATGTCATGTCAGGTCAGCACGAGGTTTGCGTTTGCCGTAGCTCGTGAAGGGAGGGGGAAATAATTGATGTAGCATGTGCATACAGTCTGAGCGGTGAAACTGCAGTAAAACTGGGCCCGTGCCTCCTTGTGAAAGGTGAGTAAGGAGATAGGTATGAGAGCCGAGCGGCAAAGCGAGCCCCCCGATTGGTCGGGGCGGACCTCAGCGGCCGGACAGCCCCCCCGTGCACCAGGTGTCGGCCAGATGTTTGGCTCCGGGGCACGCCGCGTGCCCAGGGGGTCCGCTCTTACGGCCGGGCCTTGTTCCCACAAGGCCTCGGTGTGTGCACCACCTGGCAGCGCCGGGGGAGCCGGTCGTCCGCGCCTCGCTACGCCCCTCGCTCACCTCACCAAAGAAAACACGCCGCTACCGGCACTGCCTCTGATTAACCGCGGGGTGCAATTCAATCTGCCAGGCCGGTCCTTAGGAATTAAATCGCCTGTGTCTTATCGGCCGTAATGTGACCGTTTCTGTAGCGCGGCGGTTCGTTGAACATTGTGCGCGGCAGTAGGTTTTGTAAGACCGGCAGTTAACGCATGAAAAATTCCACATTAGCGCAACTCCAAGATTGCTAATGTGTGTCCTATAGAAGAGTTGAGCCTGTGTGCTTTTGTTCCTCTGAGGACTCCAAATTATGTTACTTTGTGAAAAGGCTTATACCATGAATGATTTGTTGTAGTGAACATACAGATCTGCATTCACCATTGTGTGCTGTACAATAGGAATCTTGGCCGCTTATTCTAATTTGTCAAGTTTTGACCCGAGTCATACTCTCATTGCACAGAATGCCATTGGAAGTGGGCTAGCAGGCCAGACAGTTCATTTCTGGGGTGGGGAGGCAGGGGTGGTGATAAAAGCAAACATGGCATGGCATCACACGGAAAACACAGAATCTCAGCCGTGTTGCATCTTGGCACAGAGCAAAGCCTGATACTGATGGACGACCGACAGAAAACCAGAAGCCCGTTTTCTCTGAAGAGACTCGTCCAGGTCGGGCCCGGCAGGTCAGCGCGTATCTGAGGGGAGCGGGGGTTCTCTCCCGCTCGGGGGCGAGTGCGCGGATCTCGGCGCTGTCACCGCCACCGCTCCCTCGCTGGCCCCCCCCTCTCCGGCGCGGCGACGCTGTCCTCCGCGGCCGGTCCGGGTCAGGGGCGCCCGAGCGCGTGTCACGCTCTTTCAGCACGCTGTCACAGCGCGTCAGCCTCTCGCCCGGGTGTCAGTGCCGGTTATTAATGACGGCAGGGGGCAGGCCGCAAGCTGCCAACGCAAGCTGGGGATTTGTCGGGCCTCTCTTTCGGGGATCCACAGGTGATGCCTCTGGACAGGTGACATGGTGCACCGCGTTTGGGGCTTAGATGTGTGCCCCTTCGCGGGTGTGAATAAGTCAGTCTTGACCGTGGTTTGGGACTTGGTGAGTCTCTCTGGTATTTACTTTTATCCACTTTGTAGAAGCTAGAAGATAAGCATTAAGCTCAATGGTAGGAGAAGCTGTTATTTTGTCTTCATATTGCAGATCTTTTTGCTCAGAATGCCCGTGTGTGCATAAAATAATGATACTTTTTCCCCCTTATCTGTCTATTGTAAGGGGAACAATAAGACAGTGATGCTGACCTTGGGCCTTGGCGTCAGAAACACTAATCACGTTACCCAAATGCAAAAGGCTTGATGGTCAGCTGCGAAGGCCAACCTGATTGCGTTGTGACATTGTGGCATGTGACATACAGTGTTGCCGTGGACAATATCCTGATAAATGCACCAGTGTTTCTGTGTAGGTGACGGTGACAGGCTTTTACATAAAGTGCTGGAATCTGCCAGTCCTGTGTTCCCAGGGTGCTCTGGGAGAAGCGCACGTAGGAGGTGTCTGTTATTCCGCTTCCATTACTGGGTGCGCTTTCGCGGCAGAAGCAGCTCTCCCTCGCAGCGCAGTCCAGATTAAGAAGTTGTTCGTTTATAGTCGTCACCCACAGGACTGCATTATGAAGGAGATGATACTTCAGAAAAAGCAGGGTTTCTGTGACAGAGCACCTCTGACCGCACCTCTCGCTCTCTTCTGTCGGGCATTGGTTTCCATCGCCCGCAATTCAAACACAATTACCCCAATAGTGGGACGATGTGTGAGTGAAAAAAAAATGGTCTCAATGTAGACTGAAAACAGGAAATCCATTATTGTCATCAAAATATGTAGTGGTCACAAGAGGACTTTCTGTGACACAAGCTTTGGTTGCTGATCGCGTGTTGCGTCTGCATTAATGAAAAGATGTCTCAAAACCAAATCACTGTGGAGTTTTTGGTTTTGTCATTAAGAGAACAAATATCTGTTTCTTTTTTTCAACTCTCCTCAGCTAACCAAGGTTTTTTGAATGCTTCCTTTTTGCTTCGTCTGAAAAAGTATTTAGTTAATTGCTTTTTTCCCCCATGTTGTCAGGGCCACCCAGTGTGAATTTATGTCCCAAAAATCAACCCTGCAGAGCCAGCTTTTCCCCGCGTCTCCGGGGACTGTTAACTTGTCTGCTTTCCCAAGCTCTCTATCAGCACGACAGGAAGTCATTGAAGGGGTGCAGGACAGGGCAGGAGTGAAACCATGTTGCAGAAAGAGTGTGCAGAGCTATAATTAGTATAAATGGCACGACTGTGTAGCAGTCTAGAATGGAGTTTAATGTTTGTGGAGAATGTGTTTGCGGTCATTTGGCAGTTTGCAGTGAAATGTTTGGGAGCTGGAGGGTGCCTGTTCAATTGTCAAAACAGCAACAGAACACTTTGCAGGCGTAGCAAGAATCTTGTTGTAATTGAATGTTCTTATATTGCTGTTCGTTACCCAGTGCTGTGCATGTACTTTCTGTGTGTGAATATCTGTGGACTATCTGTGGAATATCTGTGATCGGTACAAGCAACCTACATGGTCAGAAAACAAGTAGGTATTGATTATTACACGACAGTAGACATTAAGCTATAGTCTGCTTACCCGAAAGGAAATGCACTTCCTGACTGAGGATTGTGACCCAGGCTACTGCCCCCATTGGGAAGGGTGAGCCAACACTGAAGACAGTTCCTGTGGTAGAGCGGCCTGTAACTCTAAGGGAAGCCAAGTGCAGAGAGGTCTGCCATGCCACCATCAGCACTGTGACTGGGGCCCGCTCCTTCTTTAGACTTTGTTTAGTATACCAAACATCTCTTGTGAAACAGGCCCGGGTGTCAGGTCCGGGGGGAGCTGAGGCAACAGAACATGTTGTGGAAGGGAGAGCAGCATTTGGATTGAGCTTGTCAGCATATGCACAACAGCAGATACAGAGCGCAGAGATAAGTGATAGTGTGTGGCAGATAGAGATAAGTGATGCGGTGTGGGCAGGTGCCATTGTGTTCTTAGCAACAGGTTCGACGGACAGGGTTCCTGGACGGCCAGTGAGTGGGCATGTGCCGTGATCTGCCTAGAGGCCCGTTGGTGCCCTTTCACCTCGAGGGAGCTCAGGTGAGGGTGTAGTTATCTGTCAGAGCTGGGTGGATTTTGGAGAGCTCTCTTGTTGTGTGCATTGGGGGTGTCAGAGGAGACACGGGGATCGCTGGAGGAGCGTACTAGACTGACTGACATGCCAAACTCTGCCCGGCAGATGCTATTTTTAAAACCCCCTACAAATTAGAGCGCTCCTCTAATCTTAGCTGCTCTTTCTCCGTCCCCTCTCCCCAACCTCGCTGTAATCTGTGCGGGCGGAGCTTTGCTTGTCTGCGTTTCACTCACGGCCCTTCTCAGGCATCTCAAAAGGGCGACCCTAAATTCAGCAGATGGGGCGAATTCAGTCAGCGTCGCATTCACCCCTCCGCCTCGCTGTTTAAAGGCCTAATATCCCGTCTTTTTGCGAGAGGCAGCCCGTTGCGAGAAAGCAAAGGCTGATGATGTTTTCTGGTTCAGTGCAGGGTTGATTTTCACTGTGCTCAGAGCACTGAATCACCGCAGCCTCTGCATCGTCTGAACATCACATAATGATAAGTTCAAATAAAAACCTCTCTCCTCTGTCACATCTGTTTATGTGGCTGTAATTTTTTACCAAGGAGGACAGATGTAGACTTTCCTTTTGTGTGTTCTAGTCCTGGCCTGTTGACTGCGCTACTTCCTGTTGGTGTCGTGTGAATAACATGCATGCGTTCTGCCATGTTTGTTCATAGGATTTATCAGTATTTTTCGCAGAGATTTCCCTGTAACCAGTATTGCGAATGTACTCATATCCCTGCATTGACCTGTATTGCAGAAGAGGTGCAGTGTTAGCATTAAGGTCCCCGTCCCCCCAAGTGCTTCAGAGGCAGAGAACTGGATCAGGGAAACAGGAAACAGGAAAAACGAGGTGGCTTCCTGGGGTTGCCTAGAGTGGGTAAAAGAAATCAAAGGGGATTGTTTAGGAGATGGAGCAGAGTCTCCCTGTCTGTTTTTATCATCCAGTCTTTATATTAACCCTGGGACCATGCATCCTGGCCCATTTCGAGACAAACCGGCGGGGCCAGCAGGACTGACACAGCCATTTGGTCGACGCTGCGGACGTCTTTTGAATGGGCAGCTCACGGTGAAATCTATTTCTCGCCGGAGGATTTTTGGAGCACATCCTGCCTCTCGCTCCTGAATCAGCCGAAACCGCTCTGTCTGCGGCGCGTCCGGTCTCCGCTGCGCGTGACACGGTCTTCACCGCGGCCGGGGTCACACGGTGCAGCCCTCACTGTAATTAACCCCTTGGGGGAGGGAAAGCCTTTGGTTTGTTGACTGAGGTCGGCTGCAGTCAAAGACAAATGAAAATAAATACACTATGCACAGCAGCCATTATCCAAATGAAATCAAGAACACAGCAGTCCAATAGCATCTTTGAATGTCTTTACTATCAGAGATCTGCTGTACAGAACCAAATCTAATTTAAAAATATCAGTTTGTACTGTATGTCATTATTACAGTAAGTGAGGGCACAGATGCTCCTTATTGAAAAGGGTGCTCTCTGATTTCCCCCTCTGGCTAAGATAGTGCAGTACACCTTTGGGTAAGACATTGTTTCTTCAGCAAGACAGACATGCTCCAATGAAGGGCTCCAGCACCCTCATCCACAGTCCAGAGGCAAAGCTTACTGAGGAGTTTCAGATAAAACGAACGGCTCAGTGACCCTCATATCTCCCCGTCCTTCCTCTCTATCGGTGGCTGCATCATGCATTATACATAGGACGTGTCTGGGAGAGAGTCGCTGGATGTTTGTAGGGAAAGCACTCCAGCCAAGATCGTTTGTGTGGGGGCGTGCTTCACGGACTAGACCAGGGAGCTGCTCAGCGCCGCTGGCTCCGCTGTGGTGTGTAAGGAGAGGAGGACTACAGGACTTCGAATCCATTGAGAAGATAAGCTACCTCTGGCTTCTGTAGCTTTCCGAGCTGCTCTCTCTCCTTCCCAGTTACTGTTACTGTGGAGTCGCGAGTCCACCACCCCCCTCCGTCAAATTCGCGGCGATCATCTCGCGACCGGGCGACTTGGCTCCGGTTACCACGGCAGCCGTCCTCACGCACCCCCGTGGAATTGCAGGTTTCCCCCTCTGTGATTACGCCTATATTTAGAGCCGTTCCTCCGCTGGCACCAGATGACACGTCCTGTGTGGCACACGCCCCCCCACACACACGCAGACTCACACACACACACACACATACACTTTCACACTTCATAAATCCAGCAGGCCCAAAGCTCCGTGTGTCAGCCCGGCCAGGGCAGGAAGCTGGCCACCGCGCCAGTGATGTATGGGAAACAGTCATGACAGCGCTGCCCTGGCCACAGGAAGTGCCACGGTCAGTGCTGAAATATTGGGAGCTGCTCACCGGTGACATTGCGGCTGTGAGATTTATGTCTGGATTGATGGGCAAATGAATGGACCATATTTCAATATCACATGCGCTGACAGGATAAACAATGTCATCCATCTTTGACCTCTGTAATGCTTTCTACAGTTTTCCTAACATCCATCTTGCTGTGTTGGTTAGTTCTCCGGTTCATGTGAATTACTGAGACATGACGTGTTGATGGTGATTGATTGTTTTGGTGTTAGGAAGGAAACCTGTTGACCATGTCAGCAGCCGCAGTGAAAGGAGGTCAGAGGCTGCACCCTGTCCAGACAGCGGTGTTCCTTTAAAGTGCAGAGGAGAACAGCGGCCGAGTCGTGGGCTCACTGAGGGAGATGAACCAGAGAGCTTGGCACGGTCCCTGGAGCAGAGAGCTGTAATCTACACCAGCCTCTCTTTTACACGCCCACGCATATACGCAGCCACTACACCAGTCTCCTCTGTGCTAAGCGGGCGCGTGTGCACACACACACACACACACACACACACACACACACACAGACATACACACAATCTCTCTCTCTCTCTCTCTCTCTCTCTTTATTCCCAGGTCCCCTGGCTCCAGGTACCTCGGAGCACGCCTTTACACGCATGACTGGTCTGGTGGCACAGCCTCTCATCTGATCTTTTGTGGCAGCATGTAAACACATAGTGCGGTCACAGCATTGCCACAGAGGTGGTCGGGGAGCGGAGGGGGGGGTTGTACTGACAGGCTTTGCAGCACCACCGCCAACCCCAAGAATAGAGCAGATTGGGTGGGGACTTGTTATGGCTTCCCAGAATGCACTGTGACTGGGGCATGCCACATGGGGATGGTTTGACTGGCAGGGACAGGCCTTTTTTGCTGTTCAGACGCACTGCTGTAATTATGTTCGTAGCAGAGTAAACTGGGACTCTAATAGCGAAACTGCAAAACTGTGTCGAAAATAGCAGGCCTGTGTTGTGTTGTCAGGGTGTCAGTAATATGGTCTCGGTTGGGGGCAGCCCATTGATGAATGTGGTTTGTGTGCGTGAGAGCTCTTCATTTTTCACAGATGAGATCTGTTGGAGACTTTCAGAAATTGCAAAATATAGGCATCTGGTTTAGTAATTAGGAAACGGCAGCCAATTAAATTTTAGATAAGCAAAGTGGGTGAGATGAAGGGAACTGGGTACGCGTGCAGAAGTGCTTTGGTGTTCAAGTTTACAGCCAGTGGAAAAGGGCATGAAACCTGAGTCATGAGCTATACAGTTGAAAGGCCCCTTTGAACATGGTCTGCTCCCTGCATGGAGTGTGTGTTCAGAAGTAGACCTGCAAAAACATGGTCTTGCTTTGGTAAACATGCTCAACATGACACACTAAAGCCACTTCTGGGGTCAACATTTGCACACTTTGTTGTTTCTGTTTTAATGTTCATGTTTTATGCGGTCAATATGTTTGCTCTGTTGTTTTTCACTGTTTAGAGAGTGACTGAAGTTGAAATATAGAAGCCAGCTCACTGGAGAATAACTCAGATGGGAGATTGTTATGCTTGACATTTTGGAGAAGGATCACTTTGTTGTGAAGTTAACCTGCTTCTCTTGAGTATTTTTGTTGTTACAGTCAATTCTCATTTTGTTTTCTTTTCACCATTTTGAATGTGCTTGTGAGATTTGCTTGTGAGGGGAAGGTGTGAAGTTTTTGCATCCATATTTTCTTGTTTGCATTACCAGAAGAATCCAGTGCATGGTGTTTTTTTTCATAGGTGGGAGCTGTGATTAGTAATTAAACTGCCCTTATCTAACCTTTGTACAGCCCAGGTGTGTGCTAGTGGAGTCAGGCGTCATGGTGCAAGTGGACACCCACTGGAGAGCCACTTTGTGTCTCATGCGTGGGCCTTTCCGGTCTCTCCAGCACCCCTCTTCATGTGATCCAGGAATCTGAAGGCCACTCTGTCCTCTGCAAACTCATGATAGGCTTGACACAAGTATTCCTCAGGAATCCCTCATACTCATTCTGTGCTCTGCAGTTATGGGGCTGCTGGGATGGTCCCTATGCGGGGCAAACTATGTGGCAGTGAAGATTGTGCCCTGTGTACCATCTGAATGGGCCACAGGTGGCAGACACTTTCCAAGGTTCGCTTGCAGGAGATTGATACAGGTCTGATAGAGAATAGAGGCACCTGACATGCAGGGGATTGATACAACTATTATAGAGGATAGAGGCACCCAACATGCAGGAGATTGATGTAGGTGTGATAGTTTATAGAGCAGTACAACATGCAGGAGATTGAGACAGAGGATAGAGATATTTACGTGCTGTGCACCTGCTTTCCCTTTGTCTGGTTTGGTGATTTTTACCATTTAAATGCTGTTAAAATGGAACACCCGGAAATTTATGCTGTGTTGTATCACATGGCTAGCTTTTTGCTTTGACCTCAGCCACTTCTGAACATCTCTTAAATGCTTTTAATTTCTCAAATCTCATCAACAAACCAGTTCTGATTGTCCCCAAAGTTTCCCGTGGTACCAACCTTTCACAGACAAAAAAAATATTTGCCTGTCTTATTATATAGTGGAAATTGAAATGAATGAACACTGCATAGATACACATGCATTGACTGCAGTGACATTAACAAAAGCATCAAGCTGAGCTCCAAGCCTGTTTATCTATGGTCTGTTGAGTCTATTGCAGTTTTCTCACACCTATCAGAAGCCTGCTGTTTCAGTCCCTGAGGTTTTCCTGAATGTTTAAACTGAATGAGGAGGGCAGAAATGAGAGTTCATTCTGGATGTGCAAGAGCAGATCAAAGCAAACAACTCATTTCTAGTAGAGCTGAGCTTATTTGGCAAATGACTAAGCGCTGTAACTTCAGCGTTGGCGATTCTCAAATTCTCGAATTCCTGACCTTTGCTTTGAACTGATGTCTCATACCATCTCATCTTGTGTATCTTACACCTCAGTGACTTAAAACTGCATTTTTCTTTTATTTCGATGAATGATTTATTTGGATGAATATTTCATACTGGGGGGAAAAAATTATACTTTGAAAAGTATAGTGCTGGTGCCCTGGCGTCTAATCCTCCTACATATGTAGTGCAGCTGGCTTTCACTGCATGGTATATGGAAGCCATTTTTCCAGCTGTCCGTCATTGAAAAGTCTGTCAAAATTGAACGTGAATGTGTAACAATGTGAAAAGTCTCACCCTGTCTGGTGTATTAGCACCTCACAATGGGTATTGAGTTTCAAGCTAATCGTTTTGAAATCAAGCACAGCTGTTCTATACCGTCAAAGTCTGGCATCCGCGTGGATGACAGTAATACTCGGCTGTGCTGTGCGGTCGTGTTTCCCCGGTGTCAGCAACTTCGTTTGGGGCCTTTCGGCGCTGTCTTTAACTTAGCAAGGTCCCCCGAGGCGGCGGCATTAAAGTCAGCGCGTCAGATGAGTAATTGTGACCTCAGCGCGGCTGATATGGAAGTGACGCTTTCTCCGCTCTCTCTGTCTGGCTGCTACGGCTCCGGCTCTCCCCCCCCTCCTCTCCGATGACTCAGCGGGTCTGAGAAGCTCCTGATCCGGAGGAATCTGGGCCAGCCTCTAATGGCTTTATTGACCGAAATATTCCAAAAAGCATCTCATTTTGTGAGAAATCCTGACCAGTCAGTTCTTTTTGGACATCAAATACATTGTGAAGTAATTCATCAACGAGAGTTGCAACTGCAGCGTATGTTACATTTAATCCCAAAAACACTAAAATGGACTGTGTCAATTACATTAAGACCTGAAACTGTGAAATCGGGTGTGGGAGTCTCTGATGTGGATTCCAGATTCCAAATCCTGGCTTTGGTCCAACTGCGGCAGTACGAACATAGTGCGTATATGTGTATATGTAGTGTGTAATTTCTTTTCATCTTTTTTTGGTTTGTTTATTTTCAAACCTAAAGTGCACAGAAGAACCCTTTTCGCAAGATGAAGGGTAATTAGTGAAAAGTCTCGGCTGTATCTGTCGCTTTAGCAAGCAGTCGCGCGGATCCACACCTACCGGAGGCGCCCCGCGCGAACACAGTGCAGTTCAAAGCACGCAGGATCCTGCGGCGCCGCTGTCTCCCAGAGGATCGCCACGCGTGCTGACCCACTTCCTGCCCCGCTCCAGTCGTCGGCAGCGGTGACAGCTGTGGGACAGAGGCCGCAAAGGGCGTCTGCATCAGCAGACTGGCCCTCCGGAGCAGGAGCCCCCGCACAGAGTTCTGCATTTGCATTGTCGCAGACGCCACGTCCCGTACACCGCGTTTAATTATTCATCCGCTCGTTCCTTGATTGTCTTTTTTGATTTTCACTGGCGTGATCTGCGGTGGCTGAGAGGTGTTTGTTTTATGCAGGTTTGTCACCTGTAAGCGATGAAAAGAGCTGAGTTCAGCCGAGGCAGTGAAGTTGTTCTCTCACTTGAGGGGGGATAGGCTGAAGGTAGAAGGTTTCTGTACCTGTCTGGGTCTGACAGGACCCGAGGGCAGTACCTGGGAACCCCACTGGTTAGGAGCCAGCACATCAAGAGCACATGCAGTACGAGTCAAAAGTTTAGACACACCTGATTAAGATAATGATAAACATGCATTCAAAGACATTTTGATCTAAAGACTTTTGTTTAAATGGTTGAAATTTGTTTCTCAGGCATCAACTTCACCATATTTGTCTATGAATTTGTTTTCAAAAAAATATTTTTGCCTACTTTGAAGAACTTTTGGTCACTGCATAATTCCATTTCATAATTGTGATGTCTTTACTATTATTCTAAGATGTGGAAAATAGAATGGTTTTGTTTTATTTTTACTATGAAGAGGTGTGTCCAAACCTTTGACTGGTGCTGTAGCTAAACGATGGCTTTCAACTGCACTGTCACTATAAGGGGAGCCTCAGCATTACTATGTGCTTAAACGTGTGAATGGCATAACTGGTTCTGGAAAGGAAAGAAAGGGTTCATGGCATGGTGGTGAATTTTGATAGCCTGGTGGTTAGGCGGAGATAGTGCTCTTCCTTCACAGAAACCTGAAGCATCTCAATGCCTGGAGGCTATAGGAAGATTATGCTTGGCCTGGCACTGCTCAGATTTACAGGCGCGTTACTGTTATAGTCTCACTCTCTTAAAAGCCCATGCTGTAGTATGAAAACAAAACCCAGGGAAATTGTTTGGTTGGACCTAATAACCATTGATTTTTCTCATGTTTTCTGGTACCTCATTGCTCCACACATTCTTCTTGGTTTTCCCAAGGCTGGCACAGGCTAGGATTGGAAAGGGCATGGTCACGTGACTGAGCTTCAGTGAGCTATGCTGTGCATAAAGGTGTCCTCGCTGACAGCTGTGTTGCACGTGTCTGTGTGTGTGTGTGTGTGTCATTGTCAGGTACGAGAAGGTGCCGGTGATCCTGGTGGGGAACAAGGTGGACCTGGAGAGCGAGAGGGAGGTGTCGTCGGGTGAGGGCCAGGCGCTGGCCGAGGAGTGGGGCTGCCCCTTCATGGAGACCTCGGCCAAGAGCAAAACCATGGTGGATGAACTGTTCGCCGAGATCGTGCGGCAGATGGACTACGCCGCCCAGCCGGACAAAGACGACCCCTGCTGTTCCTCCTGCAATATACAATAGCCACAACAGCCGAGCGACAGCCGGGGGAAGTCAGCAAACGGGAAATCACACACAGAAGGGGCACAAACACACTAAAAATCGAAAAAAAAAAAATAAAAAAAAAAAAAAAAACCAAATGTCGAACCTGTAATGGTTAGCCCAAATAAATCCACTGATCCGTATACCCAGTCCTGAGCCGTACTTCAGATCGGTAATTGTGTTGATAAATAACCATGAGCAATCCAGAGAAACGGGCAGAGGAGAATTGCCTGGCTGGATGAAAAGTGCACTCGCCTTATGTGTTCCTGTTTTCAGCTCCTTCACGCATTCATTTCGGGGAGTGGTTGAGGAAAATTGTGGCAATCAGCTTGAGATGTCAAAGAACAGGTTATTGCTTTGTTGTTCTGCAGTTTGACTTGGTTTTTATTTCTTTTTAAATTGCTTTTATTTTTTTTTCCTTTTGTTCATTTGACCCAGTTTCTCTCATGGCAGCCAGCACGAGCTTATTTCTTCTGAAGATACCCTGACAGAGCAGCAGATATGTACCACACAGCCCTGAGGAGAAGAGATTATCCCCTGATCCACTTGTTTTAAACATTGATGAGTAATTGATTTGTGTACCAGGTTTCTCCGAACTAGAAAGGAGAAGCCAAGGGGATTTTTTCTTGTTCTGAAGGAGCCAAAGAGGCAGTAGAAAAAATATCTTTCTTCCCCTGTTTTCTTTGTTCAGAGAAATGGGGGGGGGTCTCAACTGAATCCTTATGACAATGTGGTGTTATCAGTTCTCTTTTTTGGACTTCCTATACAAACACAGTGCATGAAGTACTAAAGTAGGGTTTTTTTCCCCACTTAACCCGTAAATACAAAAGTGTCAGGTAGCTTTGATTGAGGACAGAATCTTGCAGCGACAGTTTTAATCCCATTAATCTAGGAAAGTGTTGTTCAGTATTTCACTGTCTCTGGGTGCAGCCAGGGACTTGAGACAAGTTGCCATTTTCCAAGAAGGGTGTCTGACCTCACAGCAGGTTCTTTATAATGTATGGTCTGATTGATTATGAGGACAACAGGGGGTTAATCCCACTCAAAGCATTGTCCAATCACGTCACGAGGTATCATGACTCCCCTCTCCCTCTTTGTTTTCACAATACTCTAATTGATTGTATTGATAGTTCTGGTAGTGGTGAAAACCATAATAAAAATGAAACCTAGCTGCAAATATGTGTAAATATTTTATATGGAAGGTGTGAGCTCTACAGACTACACTGACTCAGCAAGTGGAATTGTCAACTATATGCATGGCTAGTTAAAGGTCATTGTTTGCAGTGGTTTTAGGCAAATCAAGGTGTGCGAACAGAACACACATCCTGAACCAGACCTCAGGAATTGGACACTGTTTGAACTGTACATCTGTGTTGCCATGTGAAAAAGACATACCTTTGTTACCATTGTCATTGATAATTTTATATTTTTTATGTGAAACATTTAATCCTCACCTGAATGGTGACATGGTTATGTTTGAAGCCCGGACAGTAAAAATGTCTGCATTACTTCAGTTCAACATAGGTCTTTTGTGAAGTGATAAGATTACTTCAAGGTATTTTCTCATCCCACTTTTTCTGGGGAAAGGACTAAAATGTTTCAGAAATCAAAGAAACTGAAAAACCGTGTTGTATTTGATTCTTTCCTGAGCCATTTGATAATGCTGAGCAGCACAGTGAACACACAGCAGTTTCTAACAGTGCTAACAGGAGCCGGCCTTTGGTCCCCCTGGCAAGCGAAAACGGCTTTGACTTCAGGCAGCTTGTCAGTGTCTGCTTTTCATTCATCCTGGATTTATTTTTTTATTTGTTTTTGCTTCATAAACACTGTTCTGTTCTCGGAGAAACTGCACTTCAGGGGAAGATTACAAAGCAATTTTGAGTTGGGACCAAAAAAACGCACTCCTCCGCATCTGGACACAGCTCCCTGGGTGTAACCCAAAATTCAGTGCAAAAGTTCAGCAACATTTGTTTTCTCCTTTGGATAATTAATGTTGCACTTTGTATGACTTCAAAATGTTTGACACCAAGAGGGGGAAAAAATAATTACACATCCCCCACTCAAGGACAACTTGTTGTGGTGTCTGAAGACGTGCTTATGATGATGATGATGATGGTGATGATGATGATAACAATAACAATAATAAAAAAGTACGAGTGAAGTGTAGTGTTGTGTTTTTTTTCCCTGGGGTGATATTTGCCTTTTATGTTGGGAATGAAGACACTACATGAATTTGGTGAGAGACATAGAATGTATGGCATATCTCAGGATGGATTAATGCTTTACTGTGATTCTTGCATATTGTTTAATATCCTCTGACTGTATGATCACTTTTCAGAGAGGATAGCATTTGTTCCATAATTAGAAATGTTGGTCTCCAAGACTTCTTATCCATGAGTCACACATTACTACTAAGAGCTGGATAGAGTTATGAGAAATATATGATGTATATTTAAATGTCCCCTTGTCAACAGGCTGGTGGGTGTGATACAGGAGGACTTCAGACAGGCCAACTTAATAGCTTTGTGTAAACAGCAGTATGCGTGGTTGGAATGTTCTGTTTGCAGTCGTCCATCAGTGACTGTGTGGAATTGCACCAGTGATTCATAACCCATCGCTTGGTGATCTTGCAGAAACATAACCTCTTCTTCCTCAAACGCTGGAGCTGTGAAGATATTTGGGCTAAGTTAGGATGTGTGTTGGTTCTGTACGTTATGCTTTTTTTTTTGTGATGGACCCTCTTCATACCAGCTCACTTTGTCTGTTCTTTTATGATTCTCCTCAGTATGAAATCTCATTTCTCAGCTGATGTTCTGGTCCTCTTCCCCCTGCAGTGTGGTGACTGCACCTGGTCAAAGGCAGTCACATCTGAATCAACACCACAGCAAAACATTCATCAACATTTAATCTGTGGAGATAGAATAACCTCTGGGGCATATCTAGTTAATATGTTAATATGTACAGTTAATATGTACAGTCATTTTTGGCATGTTGAGCTTTTAAGCATACAAGATTTTGTATGTGTATTTGGATTACCAGCATTGTGTTTACTTTGTGCTCATGAAAATCAATGAATGGTAGGATGCTGCAGGAGAAACATAGGTCCATGTCCAGGTTCTCGAAACCAGGGGGAGCTGAACAGGTGTGTTTTTAGAAGATGCTGAGTGAAACAGCGTATGACACACATTATTTTTAATCTGAGAGTTTGGCCCAATTCTTTGCTGTTTTTTACCTACATCACTTCTTCTGAGTACACTCCTGAGAGAAGCATTTTGTAATCTGAAAAATAATTTCAAGGCTAAAGGTCCATTCTCAAGAGTAACCCTGAAAGTGTTTATGAAAACAAGCCCTTTGGATCTCCAGCAAACCATTACTTCTGAATGCCTGTAACTCTTCCAGGTTCCAGACGAGTGGAGGACCATGGCCGTGCATGGGGAAGTTTTGGGAGGTGCCGTAAGTCAGGACAAACCTGTCCCCGGACTCCACCCTTGCTGCCGCTCCCGGGCTGCTGTGTTTGATAACTGGCTCCATTTATCCACTGCAGTTTTTCCCTCTCCTGTCCCCTGCATCAGCGGCTGGCCACTTTCCATCAGTGTCACTGGGGTCTTTATGGCCCTGCTCCAGAGCTCCACGCTTGCGGGGGGGATGAAGCAAGGATTAGGGCCAGCTCAGCACATCAAACACATAGGGATGTCCTCTGAAGATAATGGAATTATACAAAAGGAATAAACTACTGTAAGTACATTCATTTTAATTGAGAGCAGCCTTTTCGTTTTTTCTTATATTTAGAATTGTTTAGAGGATGTCATATGGCCGGCAGGATGAGGGCATGGGACTGTTAGGGCATGGTTTGTTAGGCTTGTGATGATGTTGCTGAAAGTATAATAACAAGCTCAAAATTCACTGAGATTAAAGTGTCCCAGTGAACTGAAAGGTTGTTTCCCACTGAACAGAAACAGCCTTGTGTAGTTAGTCAGTGTTTATGTGAAATCTGATCCCCGGAGTCGCTGTCTCCAGAACTCTCTTGTGCAAACAGAGCTGGGGGGCCTATGTGAACCGCTAGTGTGGTTTGAGTCAGGATCTCATTTAGTGTGTAGCAGGGTCGTATGAAGTTACACGGGTTGCCAGGAGGGAACGAATGGGAGAAATTCCTCACCCATAGTTCCTCACCCATCTTGCCACAAGCATGAGTGGCATAACCTCACCTCATTCGCATCTTCAGCGAAAGGAGACCTGAGAGTGTGTGTACAGGAGGTGTACAGTGGTGAGGCTGTGTCCAGACCCTAGACAGGCATGCCATGATCCACACTGGAGCAGAGCCCAACCAAGACTGTGTCTAGAGCAGTCTGAGTGTGTAGTCTCAGTGTGTAGAGCAGTCTGGGTGTAAGGAATCTATGTGTGTTCCAGCTTACTCTGAGACAACATCCATCTCCGAAGTCTACTGCAGTAGACTGCCACTACTGCCTGACCTGTACCATCATATTAATATATCTTGAGCAGTTGGCCATAGACTAGTTCTAAAAGAGTGATCATTTTATCAGAAAATATATGGTATAGACACAGCATTTTTTCAATATGGGATTCTTTCTGTGCAGCTGAAATATCCAGTGATTCTAGTGATTAATGAACAGCTATTCTTTCATTGAATGTCTGTGATCAGTTCTTTCAGACTGCCTTTACAATGAATTACAATTCAGAATTCCTTCAGACTAAAGGTTAATGATAAATAGCGGGCCCTGATGTGTAATTTCACTTTCTCAGTTTGCTTTTTGGCAGGCAAGTGGTACTGAAGCTGTGTCACTGGGGAGTCACTTGCTAATAGATTCAAAGACGTTTCTGGAAGTGTTTCCCCCCAGAGACGGCTGTCACCAGTCACCACCTACCTGGAAGGAGAGCGACTTTGCCTGCTCTTTTGTTCTTTCTTTGTTCCTATTTCTGTCTCTTGTTGTGATTGTGTCATGGTCAGAGGACCCACGATGACTAACGTGGAGGAAGTATTGTGGGTCCCCTATGAAATCAGAGGACTCCTCTTTACACTCCATCTGAACGCATGCTTTTATTAAGCAGCACCAGTACTGGCCTTGTTAAATGCTGATATTTGACCTTAAAATGATCATTTAGCATGTATGTATGATTTTAAGTAACATTTAATGGAAAAATGTCAAAATAAAACCTAATTTTAACCTAAGTTTATTTTTTGATGGTTTTCCTCTTTTTTACTCAGCGTTTGGAAGTCCCCAATCACACATTTCAGCCCTGTATAACCGCAACAATAGCTGATTCCATTCAGGAGCATGGGACAATGCTCATGCAATCCTCCAGTACACATGCATGCCTAGTGCTTCCTCACTTCAAGTCCCATAGTGCACCAGGAGGCAAATGCCATCAGAGGAGGGGGTCAGCTTCCTGGTGCTATCTAAGTAGCTCACAGGGGCCCAAGTGAGTCTTAGGGTGTGGAAAGCTGAACAACGAGGGGATCCTGGTTGACCTAACGACACTTATCCGCAGTAGAGGAAGGCCAGTTTGTTCGGCCAATGTGGGTCCCCAGTCACTGTCAGCAAATGACACAGCCGGTCTCAAACCTGGGCCATAAGGCTCAGCCTACTCTTGATAGAAGTGCTTTTAACATCTGAACCACTCAGGAGCCCTGGTATTTCTCTTCTCATAGAGCAAAACTTGCTGTCCATTCTAATACTGTCATGTGACTGGGGTGTCTGGCACTTCACTCCATGTGGACAGGGGCTTCATCTGCCTCTACTGCTACTGACAGGATGATCACGTCCCTGGGGAGTCTCCACTGTCAGCCAGCCTCCTGAGAGCTCATTCAGTTACCACTTTACCTATGTCTCTGCACAGGCAGACTGAGAACTCCGCTGCTCCGGGACTCTGCTCCAGTCTGCGGCGACGTCTGAGTGTCTCTGTCGAGATGAAGCACCTCCACAAGGTGTGTGAGAGAGGAGATTGCTGAGCCCAGACAGGACCGTGCACGCCGTTAATGAACTGACTCTTTTTCATGTCTGAGGGGCCGGGGAGAGGAGCGGTGCCGCAGCGTCGCGTATTTCTTTCCACTTGAGATCCTCATTGGTTTACTAAGCGTCTACTAAGGGCCATGAGGGATGGTGGGGCTGGAGTGAGTCAGGCAAGCAGGTTCTCCCATACATCCCTGGCCGCTGTGATAACTTTCTGAGCCCGGCCTGCCATGCTGCGCCTCCCGTCTCCTTTCCTCGGGAGGGAGTACTCGCCGTGCAGGGGAGAGGTGCGAGGAGCCTCCACCACAAAGCGGAGCGGGGCCTCTACAGGGATAATGGGGGATTTCGGAGCATGGGTGGCACAAAAGGGACTTAATCCCTCCATTGATCGGAGTTCGGAGCCTAACAAATTCCTGGTGTGGTCTCTGAGTCTCACGCATTATCGCAGATGAAGGCTTCCATTTCTCTCTGTCAGTGGAGGGTATCCACCACGGACACTGGAAGTATAGAGAGCTCCCGGAGCAGAGAGCAGCTTCATGTGCAGGCACAACAGAGCCTGCTGAAGCTAAGGTTCATCACAAGGCTATGAATGAATGAAGTCACGACAGCCATCATATTCATTTCTGTAAAGGAGCCATTAGCAGGCAATTCAGAAAACAGGGCAAACCCACACACACGTCTGAACAATGCATCTGCATTCACTGTCAGTGTTCCCTGTACCCCAGGTGGAGCTCAGCTTTGCTAAAGAGACCCCCCCTCCCCCGGCCCCCCCGCCATGTTTCACACCACTCAGAGTGGAACAATGCAGAAGACGAGCAAGAGGAAGAAACCACAGCCCTGTGTAGGACTGTCATGAAGCCCTAATGACTAGGTGTCATGGCAACCGGATGGCAACACATGAGTTGTCAATTTCACAGTCTAATTTGCAGCTGCAGCAGGGAGAGAGGGAGCGTATGGTGTGTGTGTGTGTGTGTGTGTATTGGGGAGGGAGTCCGAACACAGCAGGAATATTCGTGCTAAAAAATGTGTTTTTCAATTTTTTTTCCAGTCATGAGTTATGTATTTGTGGCAACTCTTACATGCTGCAAAATGTGAAAAAGATGTTCAAATGTTGCTAAGCTGTCATTTTCACAAACCACATTAGTAGGTTACTGCCACTACTAAATGTAATGAAGGACCATAACCTATATCACTGTACCATGCTCTTTGCTTTCACATTTCAATAGCTAATGCTTACTAATTTTGTACTTTAATTGTTAAACTTGTTGTTCAGAATGAATTATTACTTTTAATAATGCAAAATACATAATTAGAATATGTCTTCAGGTAATCCATGTAAATTGTTTTATTTTGATTTGAAATGGATTAGTCGTACAATTACACTGACACTGGCAGTTTTTCTGATTTCAAAATCATGTGTAATAATCACTTCTGATGTTTTGAAATCTGCAACATGTTCTTAAAAACATGTAGTTCCTCTGTCCCCAGTAATACTCCCATAGCACCCAGGAGTCATTATAAGGCCTGACACAAATTACACACTTATGCCCAACACACCCTGCAATTATGTGCAGTTGGGAGTTTGCTGACAGCTTGGAGAGAGACTCATTCAATCATTGTAATAGCATTGTGCTGTGCTTTGAATTAGTCCAACCGATGCAGTTTTCACAGGCAGAACATTATACATCCATGTCTGAAACCTCAGAGTAGAGAAGTAATTGGTGAAAGAACTGGTCATGTTCCACATTATCTCGTTGTAGCAGGTAACCGGTTATGTATTTGGATGAGAGAAGCCCTCTTTACACACCAGCTTTTCACCCCTGTGGAATTATAGCTGGCTGAGATCATTATTTCCACCTGACTCTGCCCCCACCACACATTCACACACACACTCTGTTGCTCTCTCTCTCTCACACACACACACACACACACACACTACATTGATTCCATTAACAAGAAATTTCTCATAAAAATGGCAGCATCACTGATTCAAAAAATGCTTTAATTGGGAAAAATGCTTCAAATTCTATGTATACTTCACATTCTCCTGAAGATGTACAAGCCTGCTGTAGTTAGATTACTGCTGCAGATAATGGGTAGCCAATGATGAGTGCTTTGTATTGTGTTGCATTTGGTTTGAAGATACATTAGTCTGATATACTTTTGTGCTTACCATCTTAATATTTACCCCTGATTGTTTCTGTTCGCATTTAAACTACTTTAACCATGACCATTAATAGCCCTCTCGTTTTGTTAATGCACTACCATTGTAGCGATAAAATATTTCCATAGCAACCACAATATGGAGTCAGGACTCATGACCATCTTAGCATTATGCTTTGTGCAAACTACTTAATGTTCATTATTTGCATGGCTGGATGGGCCATTTAAGAAGGCTTTTCCGACATTCTTGAGCTTGTAATCCTTTGAACCCAGCATGGGGCAATGTCTTTTACCTTTTTTGGGACATGGAATCTCTCCCGCTCCCCCCTTCCCCCCAGACCCTCCAACTCCTTTTGTAAGTCAGAACAATGCTCTTCCTGTTTTGTGGCCATATTTATTTTTCCTCTGATACTTCTCCATGCATTTTGAGTGTATAGCCTGATAAATCCAATGTAATTATAGGGAGTGAGGTAGTTTTGATCATATCTGGGGTAGTTATTCCCTTCCGATAGTGAAGTACAGTAAATCAGAGGGTCACACCACAGACAAGGACACAGGACGAAACGGGAGTTTCCCCTCGTGGAGTCATTCATGCGTGACAGATTTATGCTGTTTGTCTAAGACCTTAAGAAAGTGCACAGATTAAGCCACCAGCCTCTACAGTGAACCAGGAAATGAACTTCTGGAAATGCTGCTCCTCGAAAATAGTCTAGTCTTTAAAGGTAGAACACCTGCCTCACACAACCTGTAATCCAGTGTCAAACATGAGTACTTTTGTCATGACTGCACAAATTTAATTGCCATTGCTTGTTTAATGTTCAATGTCCGCCAAGATTTCCAAGATCTCCATTGGACAGGTCAGGGATATGATATCAGTTCAGCTGTGCGTGCATCTTTAAAATGCTAATGCAGGGTAGAGCATTAACAGCTATGGGAGGTACTAATGGTGGGGTTTGCACTAAAGAGTAAGTGCAGTTAGAGGGGCCTCTCCTGGGCAACAGTAGTACTGCCCCTCAGTCACAGCAGACTTCTGGGAAATATTTGACTTTCATGCCAAGCCTGGCCCAGAATGGAAAGAGTGCCATCATCCAGAGCCAACTCCCATTCTACTACCCACTTGCTTGTGACGTTGAACAATAGGACATATCTTCTAATCAAACTTTCATTTACATGGTCAGTTTGCAAGATCATGCATCTGTTGAGAGTGACAATGAAGCTAAATTGTGGAGGGCACATGTGATGATTTGATTCTCAAGTGCAGCTCTTTAGATGATTGGTTAAATATAGATCAGTACAACAAATGTTTGATGTGTGGAGTGGAGAGATCAAAATGCCATGTTGAAATCCTTCAGCTGACTTAAGAAACCCTGAGCATATGCATGGCGTGGCAGGGAGGGGGGTACGTCTGCCTTTAAAACACATTTAGCCAGATAGATCCAACCAGAGCCTAGATTTAATCTAACTGTAAAGAACTTAATCCTTAAAAAGTTTGAGTAGTTTTTTGAGGTTTTTTCATTCTGACCCAACGTTATGACTCTCACCATTGCTGAAGTAAATGAGGAAAGTTATGGTATTAACAACAAATACAACACTTGCTTACATTAATTTCCCAAAGTCTGAACTAAATCCTTCTGAGATTACACTAGGATAGATGAAATATGAACAGTTTCATCTCCAAACTTCAACATGCAAAATTGCATGAGCCAAAATTCCATTCATTTGTTGTGGCAGGCAATGAACAAACAGAATACTTCTTAATTATTAAGAATGTATTATCAGTTTGTAAGTGGGTAGTAAATGTGTAGTGAATCAATGGATATTATTAATACAACATTTTTTTAAGAATGTATACTTTATGGCCAGATTCCTTTTTTGTCTTGTATATAAGCTATAAAAATTAACAGAAGACTTGTGCTTTCCTGATTTTAATTTTTTGTTTTGTTTAACCCAGACAACTCAGGACCCAGAACCACGTGTGTCATTTAAAATGACTGAAGTCTATTTCATCCTCAAGTTTAAGGATGCCTAAAAGGCATCACTCACAATGATGCATGTCATTTTTACAGCTGGTTTAATCAGCAAAAAATCCTATTTATTGCTGATTTTTACCACACTAAATGACATGGAGCATACACACACAATCAAACTGCATCTATTACTGAAAAATCGATCTGGTTATCTGCCATCTACCCATTCACCCATCCATCTTCTCCTCCAATCAAGTTAATCTAAAGAGTACCTCTCATGTTCAAATGTGGTGTTAGGGATTAATGTTCGATCTATGCTCATGACAAAGTTCTGTGACAACACGCACTGGACTGTCCAGTGAGTCCTAATGAAGGCAGAGACTAAAATAAGAAACCCATAACCATAGGCTGCTATTTTCAGGATGCTTCAAAAAAAAAGTGTGGTTCCAGCTAGCATCCCCACTGATAGTGGATTCTTGGATGGTACAGGCAGCTGGGGAAAAGCACCTGGAATAAAGATGAAATGAGAGAAGCGTGTTGGGAAGGGATGACAGCTCAACGACAGGGAGGAGGTGGAGGAGGAAGCGGGAAAGCGTGCCCGCTCCAGTGATGTGAACACAAACGAATGCCGAGAGCTAAAGATGCAAGGACAGACTCCAGCAGCGGGGGGCTATTCTAAAAGCCTTTATTCCAATCTAACAGTAATTGCCTGTTATTTTAAGAAGGAGAGAAATATCCCTGGGGGGTTTGGGGGTATTTCTGCTCTAGGACTAAAATGGATAGAGAGTGGACCATTGAACTGGAATCACTCTTAGGCTCTGTGTGACTTTTTTAAGAGATTTTGGTTACTTTCGCTTCTTTTGATTCCTGAAAAGCCCCAGGTTGGGCTACGCTGCAGATACACAGCTGCTCCGTGGGTGCGTGGGCGCATGGTGGCTGTCCCCATTAGGGGACTGAGACTTACCTCTTCCCTTCGAACACAACAGCTGACACAGGACGCTAGCTGAGCAATGGCAGCCTTTGTACCACAGTCGCTCTTTCAAAGACCTAAATTTACATGCTATCTGTACTGCACAATTATAGCAGCCCATTCCCATTATTATGTTTTTAAATGTTTATTTTTAATGCTCTGCCTTATAGATGCAATGAAGCAGTGTTTTGTGTTGTGCATATTGTGTCATTGCTTCGTATAGATTATTGGCATTTAGCAGTCACTCTCATCCAGAGCGACTTACATAGGTTACAATTTTTTATATGTTACCCATTTATACAGCTGGATATTTGCTGGACCAATTCTGGGCTAAGTACCTTGACCAAGGGTACAACAGCAGTGCCTCAGTGGGGAATCCAACCGACAACCTTTCAGTTACGAGTCCTGCTCCTTACCACTGTGCTAGTACACTGCCACCCTACTATAGATCCTACTATTTTCACCCATGATCATCTGGAGACCAACAGTATTATTAGCTCAGTACTGTAGCCTCTACATCAGAGTCTAATTACAATATCCTTTATTAATACTGTTGAAGTCTATACAACTTTAAATATCCCTTTCATTTCCATCATTGTCATGAAATACAGTGTGGGGGGAGGTGCATTCAGGTGAACCTCCCCGCCCCTGTTCATAATGAAAGAGTTGCATGCTCATAGCACATCAGAGAAATCAGGGCACCTGTGTCTGAGTCTTGAATGTGGCAGGGCTTTCTGTCTGCTCCTGCAGTGCATTTCCATGCAGCTTCTGCTCTCAGCTTGCAGCTGAACAAACAGAGTGGCGTCCTGCGGATTCCCAATAACCCCGCGCCGCTGCCCGCCCCGCTTCAAACAGGTGCAGCTCGCAGAGCTGACCCGCGCCGCTTACAAATAACGGACCGCCTGCTTCAGAGGTGCCAGTCCTGGGGTTTTTCCGGTGTTATTTTTGTGTTCACATTTTGAGTGCTTTTTTTTTTGGTGACTGCAATGTGCTTATTTCTGCCTACATCCCTTTGCCAATTTGAATTCCATATGAGCTCCAGTGTTGCTGCTGTCTGTCTGGCACAAAGAATAAATTACTGTAGCAGCCTCATCACAATGCAAGACCTGGGATTCCCATATGTTTATGCAAAGTGACTATTAATCACAAAACAGATCTATTCTCCAGACTGAAAGAACTCCTCCACCCAGTAATTTATTGCAGGTAATGTCCTCTGTTGGAGAAAATAAACCCAATTTGTTATGCATATTCTCTTCTCCTTTGACAGTGCTGAGGTTTAGGCCAGGCAGTAAATTCGTGGTTGTATCAATAGTATCAGACCTTTAAAACCAAGTTAATCCTTTCCATCTGATCCATGAAGGCAGAACGGAAACTCACTCAGTGGTCCCCAGACACTCCCCGATCACTGTTCTAAACCAACAGATGCTGCAGGCATGTCTTAAATGCATCCCTGTTATGCTCCATGGTTTTAATCTGCAGTTTTAGGTGACGAAAGGTCACAATACCAGTCCCTGTTTCAAACATGCTGGTTTCATCAATAATTTGGATCCAGGAGATCCTTATCTGGAGTTAAGAGCCCATGGCTGTGTCTCTACAGACATCTGTAACCCTTAGTGTTGTGAGGTAACAAAAACAGTCAAATGTGACATCACAACTCAAGTCAGTGTCATAATGAGGTGAATGAAGGTGTAAATAGATAAGGGTGGGGGTGAAATTTCCATAATGATACAGCAGAATGACATGGCTAATGCTCTGATTGCTCTGATCTCTCATTCACCTTAGCAACAAGTTATCTTTTTCAAACTGTCCATTCAAACTGTCCATTGAGTTCATGACTGTTCTATTGACAGTATCAAGCGGCACTGTCTTTCGCTGGAGTAGACACAGAGGTTCCATTCATATCCTGGGGGAATAACGTGGGACATTCATGCAGTGAAGCCATCATGCCAGATGTCAGGACATGATTGCAGAGGTCACAGGTTCGACCACAGCTCTAGTCATACTGGTTAATAATCCCTGTATCTTGATTTTGCAGAAGAAGAAACAAAATGTCAAAAGTGTATGTAGGTCAAAGGATATGTGGGTCAAGGTCTATGAAAGTGGAAGTGTATGTAGGTTAACTTTGCATAAGAGGAAACAAAATGTATAGCAGGCTTTTAAAATGTGTGTCAATCCTAATTTAAATGTTTTGGGTGGGTGTGGGGTTGTGCTGTGTCGTCGTTCTTTATTGTCACAGGTGCATTTATAGGTGTGAACGAGATAACAAACTGATTACATTCCCCATGTCCCAGACTCCTACATCTCCTTCATCAGACAGCTCATTAACAGCATGTTCTATACATCACAGGATAGTTGGCAGATATTTGATTTTGTATGGACAACCTGCTATAATCCTACAAGTTACGAAATAACGTGCTTGTAATGACAGAACATTCTAATGTCATGTATTTGAAAAGAGAACCTTTTAGTTTTTATGATGCAATAGAGACGTACAGAAACCTGATACAGAAAACAAGTGTCATTGTGATTCTTGTATACAGAATTTCTACTGAAGACCTGTTCAAGATGTAATATGTTTAGCTGTCATGTCATATCTACTCTGCTGACCTCTGGTAATAATCTGATTGGTTTCCTATGTTGTGTTCCCCGTGTGTGTGAATCTGTGTGGGAAAAGCTGGATAAGGTGAATTCACAATCAGTGTAGTCCTTTCTGTTCATAAGAGTTCACAAATTGTCTGACCACAAGCACCAACACTTGCCATTCTCCTTATTCATACATCCACACGTGTTTGAAATAACAGGCGGCAGATCCAGCTGCACTGTCACCTCCAGGGTTTTTGTCCTGCATCCATATGGGGTGCACAGGATGGAGTCCAAAAAAGCCAAGTCGCCCATTCTCCTTTACCGTATTTCTAGAGTTCATATCTATCCATTCCCGTCATCCGGTGATTGGAGGAATGCAGTCTGAATAAAGAGTGAATACTGAGCAGAGAGCAGTGAGACTGAGCATGTGTTGCAGTGCAGCTGTTGAACATTTCGGATTGCATCAGTCAGAGTTCAGAGGGTCACAGAGTCAGCCCTCACTCTGCCATGACTAAAAGATACGCTGGAAAAGGATTCAGAAGGAGGTGATCAGAGATGGAAGATGACGGTAATAAGACTATGTAATGAGCAGTAATGAGGTCCCAGATCGGGCCGGTGAGATGAGAGCTGGAAGGTGGGTCCGGCAGGGCCGCGTTTCCCGGGCCTCGCCGCTCACGGGCTCTCCTCCTCTCCCCAGGCCGCTCCTCCCTCGCCTTTGGTTCCCGGCCAGTGCCTCCGCGGGAGCCCGCTGCCAAGAAGCGGAGTGCAATCTCCACATCGCGGTCCCGCGCGGCCGCCGAGAGCGTGGGAGGAGCTGTTCCTGCCTGCGAGTGGAGCGAGATGGTGGGCGAGGATCTGCCCGGATCTGCCCCCCCCGGCCCTCCCCAGCCCCCAGCCCAGCTTCACTGAGCAGCAGAGGCAATGCAGGCTCCCATCCTGGTTAAGGCTCCAGGCCCATCTCAGCACAGGCAGGCAGGGACCTCCTGAAGGAAACTGGAACTGGCTGATTACATGCGCTCTTCAGGGGGTGAGATCTGTATCTTCCAAGGACCACCTCTGTCACCAGCTTAGAAGACAGTGACAAGTAATTCCTGATGGATTTGTGTGTGAAACTCTCAGGAATAACACAGGAATGCTACATTAATACCATCAGATTTCCGATGCTTACCAGCTTTCTGTGCCACAATCATATAGCTGTCATTACGTATGTCATTAGGTATGTATCTGTATTTCTGTGCTGTTCACTTACAAGATGAGGAATACACAACGACCAATTTGAAGACTCATGGAATTTCTCTGATGACTGTGCAGCTGTGTGGAACACCACAGCTCCTGGTTCAGAGCCGCAGCCTCCCAGGCTATGGAAGGGGGAATCACACAGACACTATAAAAAGATTCTGGCAGACAGAGTGAATTCGCAGCCCTGATCGTACTGGTGAAGAATGCTGCAAATGCAGCTTTATTCTCCAGCATAACTGGAGCCATTTCAGACAATCCCACACACCCAGCCAGTAAAAAGCTGTAACATGATTTCCCCTTTGACACTTGTTAGAGTCTCATAAGGACACTTTTCATAACTCTTAAATGGTAACACTACCACATCCACCCTCCACCCCAAAATGAGTGTTGTCCATAATAGCTCTCAAATTGTTAAGGTTACCATACCCATTCCAACAACATAGTTTGTTTTAAACACCTTTGAGTTCCAGTGCACAAAACACATTTTCTCATGCATCTTCTTAATTTTGAATTTTTCCATTGGATTTTTACCTTTGCTGTTTTCCCATACTTCTTATTTTAAGAATCAGTCAGTTTTCACTTAGCAAGCCAGTATTCAAGCGTTTGAAAATACAAATTGGAAATGCATGCTTACATTATCCTTACACATCAGTGATCCCTGACAACATACTGTACATAAAAAGAATTTTATGGTGTCTTTCCACAAATCAGTACAAATAATTTAGTCGCACTAACCAATTTTTAATTTGGAGTGTGTAGATGAACTAAAGAACCACTTGAAAGTGCTGAACCAGTTGAAAGTATAACGTGTCAAGTTTTGCCAAGATGAGAACTCTAATAAAATAGATATCAGTGTATCAGTGAAGAGGCTGTCAACATGTGTTTACTTAAAAAGGTAAAAATTTGTCTTTTACAGAAGGCCCAATATGTTATCTTTCATTTCATTCCTGCCAAGATTTCTCTGTGGAATGGGAAAATAACTAGGCCTCTCTTTTATACACGTATTGAAAGGGAGGGGACTGTTTTCCCCCAGTGTTATTTAGACTTCAGAAACCCACCACTTACCAAGACCTGTACCAAGCTGCCAGACTGAGACTGAACGAAGCATCTCCCAGAATTCCCTGTGCCCATGTTCCTAGTTCTGCAGTAACACACACCAGCTAATGCCTCACCTTCGCGACACACGTCAGCCCCTTTCAGCGCATCTGAATTCAGCATCATGGAACATACCAGCACTCTGGAAATTCAAATCCACCATCATGCTATATACATTGAAAATCATTCATCAATAAGGCAGTACAAATTGCAATATGGGAGACTCGCTGCAGGTGCACTTTAATGCAGCCCAAATTAGTTTTCTCCCTGCAGCACTACAGGGCAAAAGCCGCTTGAGCCTCTGGCATGTCAGACAACCTACTCTCCTGCTCCTCCAGGACAGCAGCTCAGCGACAGGCTTGGTGCTGTAGAGACTTTCTGTCTGCTGTTGATACAGGCAGACAAGAAGAGCAAGGCTGCACCTCCACTGGAGCTGTGGCAAGAGCAGCAAAGGGTGCAACTCCAGCAACAGTAGTTTGTGCGCATCATTAGCTGATATGACTCTATCACATGTTGTGCCAGGGGGAATAGGTCATCTAAAAGGATTCTAAAGGAAACCAATATTAACATTATTACATTTAGTTGATGCTCTTATCCAGGGTGATTTATATATGTTACATTTTTTTTTTTTTTTTTACATGTTATGCATTTATACAGCTGGATATTTACTGAGACAATTGTGGGTTAAGTACCTTGCCCAAGGGTACAGTACCAGCAGGGAATTGAACAAGCAACCTTTTGGTTACAAGCCCTGCACCTTACCACTATGCTACACTGCCACCCCACTGCTACAGTGCCACCCCAGAACTTTTTGAATAATCAGTTTTGAGTAAGTTAACCATCCATACATCATGGTTATTTGTATTTTTCTCATCTCAAAGATATTTAACACACTTTTGTCCAGCCACTAATGCAAAGTATGGCTTGGTAAATGCATGCAAAATTTGCCTTTCTGATATTTTGCTTTAGATCTGCAATGAAGCTGTCTCAGAACTGAAGAACTGGTGGCAGTGCTCATGCTGTACCACCCTCTAGTGGATAATCAAGGTAAAAAGCACTGTGCTTGTGTGCTGACTGATGAAACCGCACCAGCAGCGAACAAGCAGGGCTGCCTGGATTAGTGCTCAGGAAGGCTGAACTCCATTATCATCCAGAACCCTTGTCACCGTTTGCCCTGTCGACATCGCTAAATTATTTACCAGGCTGTTTGCCTCATCTCCTGTAATCTATCCTGCTGTCCCCATCTCATACTTCCCAGCCCCCCCCAGAATTCCTCAAAGTCAAACTGCAACAGTCAGCTGTGACAAGAGGAAGCCTGCTTTTTTAGCATGGAAGGATATTCAGCAGAGGGAGATTTAAGATTCTCTGATGCAATTCTCTGATACACACATGTGTACCATGACTGTTTCCCACACTACAAGTTCCACAAAGCGTGGTGCATCCTTTTCATACTACCTAAGTAACTCATAAGCACCCAAGCAAGCAGGGTGTTAAGAGTAGAGCAACAAGGGGATCCCTGGCTGACCTACCCACCACTGTCCCCGGCAGATTGTTGCTAATTCGTTCCAATGATGTGGGCTCCTGGTCATTGTCAGCAAATGACCCAGGGGCTCGATCTGTGCTCACAACATGTGCTTTATCTGTCTGAGCCATTCAGGAGCCTGCACCACATACTTCTAATATCCTTACTAAGTCTTTATTCCACAAGCAACTTTTCTCACATGTCAAAAGATAAGTTATTAAATTTGGTCTTTGTTTCTATTTGTCTTTGAAGTGCCAAATATCATTTCATACACAGTCTGCTCTTGAGGTAGCTGTGGAAACCAAAAGAATTGTGCGTACAGTGGCTGCCTCAGGCCTGCTATTGATAATATCTTATTTTGTATTGTACTATATTCCCATATATTATATATATTAACCTAATATATGAATTGCAAATAAAAAGCTATTTAAAAAGTTGTGTATTTGTTCAGGTGATCTGGAGTCTTGACAGACTGATTTATTGAATTAATTTTTTTCTGTGTGTCTCTCACTGCGCTGGTTTGGATTGTAGCTGGATTACATACTGATTTCTGATGTGACTCAGCAAAGCCTCTGTGGGAGAATGAAGGCTGAACAGGAGGACATTACAGCTGGGTAAATCTGAGGCAGCCACAGTGCCTGGGGATCTCTGTTGAAACAGGTACAAACACACCTTCCTCCTCCGATGTCCTCTGAGTTCCACACTGCAGGCAAATCCCAAAACCCCAAATCTTTGATCCTGATTCAGCACTCAAATTTCATTCACATTGGGGATAGCTGTAGACTGCAGGCTGGTTTGAGGTCCATACTAATATAGCAGCGTGTGGATCAAATGAGGCATTTCTGCTGTATACTTTTACAATGTGCACCACCTCATCAGCTCCAGCATTGGGCAATTTGTGATAATATACAGGTCATGTACAGGTAATGCACAGTCATCATCAGTCAAATCATTTGACCAAATGTTTCAGCTACCCCTGACAATGAATAAATTTGTTTTATAGTCATGGCTAATTTTCCTCAGCCAAGAGGACTATATGACTGTGTACCTCTGTACTGAAAATGAAAAGCAATTTTATACATATCAACTGGATTCGGTTTCTTGGAATAACAACAAAAGTATATTAAAAAAAATAATAATTATCTTATATTTACCTGTTTACTGCCACAGATAATTACAATATTTGTGTTTTGTGTTTTTACCTTCATTGGTTTGTTTTTAATTTGGCGAGAAAAATCATTCTGAATTCAGAAGTCAACGTCAAAATTTCAAGAGCATCATATTGAAGCTTTATCGCCATCTAGTGTCAAGTCAAGGGTCTACATCTCCATCATAACATCATAAGCGTAGTCGAGATCTTTTTAGTGCGTTAGGTAGGCCTTTGTATGATTCCCAATTTCATAATTATTGAATCTGTTTATTTCATATGTTCTATTATTAAAGGTCAATTATCTACAATAATTCAGCAATAAAATTCTTGAATTCTTGAAATGTTTTATTTCTATTTATTCATTAGGCAATGAAAACTTCAGAACTTTCATCATTTTCACCAAGACACATTATACAAATCATTAAGGCAAAACAGTCACATATTAAATGAAATATTACAGTTCAGACTTCAACTTCGCATTTGCTTACCTGTAGACAAAAAACATGAATTTCACCTACGTGTAGAAAATAAATTCATTAATTAAACAACAAATCTCTCTTTATACATATAGAATTAAATTTCTGTTACTTTGTTATCAATGTTATTACTCAAAATACTTTTTGCAATAGTGACTTTTTGCAACAGTGGTTTTTGTATTTTTTGAGAGAATCATAAAAACTAAAAGCTTTTCTTTTTTCAAATACATAACATTTGAACAAAAAATTCTTCATGAAATGTATTCAAACATTTACTTAACAAAAAAATCTATATAAACCAAACCATATCAAAATAAAAGTTTTCAACTCTTGAACCGATTAGGACACAACTGATTAGGTTTCAGCTACAATACAAGTGTTGTAGCTGAAACCAATCTTATTAAGTTCTCCAGGTTGTATATTATACAGGAAACAATGTTACTTGCATAAATGGAATGGGTCTGCTACCACTATGCAAATTCTGTCATGAGAACTGAAGCGTATTTATGCATTTGGGGCAGGATTTGCCCAAAATGAGGGTTTGGCTCATTCATTACCAAGATACATACATTCTGACCTTACGATTTAAGTCAATGTTCTTGTTACAAACAGTATTGCAGTTAAATTATGACTAGAAAACTGTTTCACTTTTAAACTACAGTAATTACACATTAGGCTGGGTGGGACAAGCAAACTTTTCAACATTTTTTGACAATTGTGTAAGGTTACCAATTGTAATAAAATGCAATATTTGTCAGTCTGTTCGAAGTCTGCTCGTTATTCTTTTTAACTGTATGCAGCCTGTCTAATAACAATATTGATGTTTCTCACAATTGCAACTGTGGCTCACTTTTTATTCCACTTTTTCCTGAGCACAAAGGGTACTAAAGAGAAAACTGACTTAAGTGTGTGGTCAGACTGCACATATTTCAGTAATAATTAGGGTTAGGGTTAGGGTTAGGGTTAGACACACCCGTATTTCCAGCAAACTTCTTCCAAAACAGCCATGCCCACAATGGCCATATCAACATTCACACATGGGTAATAGCGCTGTGCAACTTTCTGGGAAGCAGTTAAGTGTGGTTTATGCACATGTATTCCAAGCCTAAATCAGTCTCCATGCATCTGGTTTGGAAAACACTACAAACCCTTTCTTTAGGTCACATACTTAGGGATGTGCTTTAAGACTCATTTTCTGTATTGCCGATTACTCACTGTGCTTCAGGGACACAAGGGGACAGGACTTTTGGAGTTTACTTTCATACGCTACTACCTTAGAGACAACTGTTAAAAACATCATTTATAGAACACCCAAGCTGTATCTGTTCATACTTTTTTCCCTTTTTTTTCAATTTTGTTTAATATATGACATATAATGACACTTATTCATTGCCCCAGCTAAATCAGGGCACAGGCTGTGTGGATGTGGACTAAGTAGGTCAGATCACAGGCTTATTTTAAGAAACCCCAGCACTGCATAAAGAATGGTCACACTTAAAAAATCAAATCAAATGAAGTGAAGAAGCCCTCTGCTCTTTCATAAAGCCAGGCTGCCTCCAACTTTAAAGGCACCATTAAACTCAGAGCAGAAAAAGATGCTTGTTCTGTCCGGACAGTGTCACCATTTTGGATAACAAGATGTGAGCTCTGGGATTTAGAATCATGTGGGTGCTGTGCTGCAGTCTTGTGATTTGTGAGAGCGCTCTCCCCAGTACAGCGGTGTTCCAAGGCGAGGAAGAAAGTACAGCAGTCGCAACTGACCATTTAAACTGACTTGCTACACTGCGATACACTGATACTACTTTAAATAATCACAGTCATTCAGACCTGAAAACACTCAGACAGGTCCCTGGTTTTATATGATATGCTTTTAAATATGATATGCTCCCTCTTAGTCCATGAAATGGAAATAAAGCACTTACAGCAACCCGTGACTTATAAGTAAAAACATCTATTACCCAGAGGTGGAAAACCCCAGCTTCAGAAAGTAAAAGTCCTACCATGTATTTGTTCTAGCCATTCACTAAAAAAGGTGATTTCACTAATTAGCTCCTCTACCTGGCTGAAGAGTTGTGCTAATTAAATTCAGCTGGTGTAGTGCATGTGTGGAACAAATATGTGGCAGGGCTTTCTGAAGCTGGGGTTTTCCACCTCTGCTATTACCTAAAAGGTACATGTAGAACATCACTGTAAAGGTGACTGACACAAACATTTAGCAGCTTAGGGGCACTGAGCATTCATTTCAAATAGTTTAGAATAGGAACTATGTTTTCTAGTTACATATTTATATTTTAACAGCAAGCAGCCTGTGTAATTACAATGCTGATATTACACATGATGGCCTCTGCTGTGCACTTTTTATGCAACCTTTTCATGATCACAAGGTTGCAGAGAGAAAATGTATCAGATCTCAGGTAATTATTACTTATTATTTGATAATAAATGAGACTACCATGTTTCTAGTTTTGGACAGGAATTTTTGGCTCTGTCAAATGTAAATGTACTGGCTTTTTAAGGCCATTCTAAATTATCAGGAATTTTTAATTGGTCTTGACACAATTAACTGATTGCAATGTTCACCAAATTTGAGAATGTCTGGCACCAAATATAAAAAATGTTTTTAAAAAAAAAAAAACTAAACTAAACAAACAAAACAAAAACAAAAGCCATAAGTAGAATAAGCCGGACGCAGCTCTGGTACACAGCCATTGGGAACTGGACCAGATATTGATCGCTTTCTTAGATTTATTTCCATAATCCATAGTCCTGATCACAGCCCAGTAGAAATCTTGTGGAAATCTTTCACTTGGTCACTGGACAACAATGATTGCATCACTCTTAATCTTTTGCTGCATAAACAAGTACAATGTGGTAATTATTCAATTGCTCTAATTACAACAACGGGCAAATGATGCCATGGAAGATTTGTAAGATTTTTAAACCAGTTTATGTAAAACAATCAATGTTAAACAAGTGTGCTATGAGGAAATATATTCAAGCTCAGATCATTTGGATGTGTTACACTCTTACCCAGGGTAACTTGTAAATCATACACGTGGCATATTATGGATTTATATAGCTGCCTGTTTACTAAAGCAGTTCAGGTAAAGCACCTTTCCCAAAGATGTAATGTTTGAAGCTACTACTTACTAACTACTGCAGCCATTGAGACCCAAATATCTTTTGCTCTTTGTTTCAGCATCCATAACATGACATATCTAAGTTGCCAGAACTGCAGGTTACCTAACCACATGTTCACAAAAATACTATTGCTGTAAGTCATAATTCTACTATGAAAATCACTGTAGCAAATACCAATGTATTGAACAACATGTACACAATGTTCTTAAAGAGATGTAGTAGCTATTTGCTCTCTAAGGAATGGTAAAATTATTTGGCTAGATTTAGCCACCTAACTAACATAATCTTGCATTACACGGCTGTATGTTCCGCTATTGAAGCAATTCAGACAGCTATTTCAGATAAGACCCAACCACTAGATTCACCACGATAACGTGAATTATAGATAGTTGTGTTTTAGCCAGGCATAATATTGTATTTTACTATAAGATAGATACATTACAACTCGAATTTAAAACCCCGCAGCAATAACTATCATCATAACATCCTCTTGTTGACTCCCTACATGGTGCCGACTAATTTCCCGCGCTTTCAGTTGCAAATCAGTATTTTGACATGACATCATCGTCTAGGCCGGCTCCCCACCCATGTCATTTTAGCGCCGATGCGACGCGGAATCCACCAGTGGTGTTACAGGGAGCTTTTCCGTGGCGTTCGCCGCTTCCAATCGAAATTAATTGCCTCCGCTGATGTTATCCAATGGCTGGATAAACTTTCTCCGGGGGACGCGGCTGATGCGTTCGCCCAATCCACGGAGAGCTGGCTCGCTGCACCCGCCAATCAGAGCGTGCGGGCGGCCTTGTCCGGTGTGAGAGGTCGCTCCTCCCGGCGGCTTACCTTCCGTCTTCCTTCAGCCTGTGGCCTCTTTTCTTGGATCGCACAGCAATGGCGGAGCAACAGCAGTTCTACCTCTTACTGGGCAACCTGATGAGCCCTGACAACAACGTCAGGAAGCAGTCAGAGGTATGGAATTGTTCGTGAAATAGCTTTGTTGAGCGGCCGAGTGCACGAACGACACGACGGCGGCGTTAGCTGGCTGCGATGGCGTGCAAGGAAACCAGCTGTTTCACACTGGCCCAGCACACGTGTGAGGCAGCAGTGGAGGGGGCAGCTAGCTTGCTTGGTAGCAACGTCAAGTGCGGAGTAGCTCGCTGTCGAAACGTGTCCGCTACAGGGACACGAAGTGTGAATGCCCGGTCATCATGGTTGGAGTTTAGTTGCTTACGATGGCTAATCTCTTCAGCAGCAGGGGGTAGCTGGCCAGTTTGTTAACTAGCCAGATAGCTGTGCCTAGCTATCGGTCCTAATTCGGTAGTTAGGCAGCTAGCCCAAGCTACCCGCCGTCTGAGCAGGTGGTAGCAGTACCATACTAGCTGAAGTGTCTAGCTACAAATTTAGCCTGTAGAACTGGCGTTACCATATAGCTGGACAGCTTTCTACCCCGCACACTAGCTGGTTCATAATTTGATATTAGCAAGATAGTTTCGGAAAGGACAGCCTAAGTTGTGGCCAGCTACGTAACGTTTGGTTGTTAGCGAGCCATACTGTCGCTGCTACAAAAGCTAATGTTCGGTATCTTGTAATTTGAATAACACCCACAGGCTGGCTAGCTAGTTAGCTGTCTAGATGAACACGTTCCATGCCGAACAGGTGGGCGTTTCTCCTATTCAAAAGATGGGACAATCTGTCTTTCTCTTGACGGGGAAAGGTGTACCGGTCTACTGATGAAAATATAGCAAATTAGCTAGCTAATGCTGGCTAGTTTGGTAGCTGCAATTATTCTAACCGCCAGACTAGAGGGAGACAAAAATAATGCCTGACAGCCTAACCTAGCTTACAGCTAACAGTTGTCATGCTGCTACGCGTTGCTTGCTTTATTATCTAGGAAGCTAACTTTACCGGTAACGATAAATGGTATGACTTCTAAACGCTCTGTACATTTGTAGCTACGCAGGGCACAGTGACAATGGCTTTAGTGAGCCGGCTAAATCTTTACGGCTCAGTTAACTTGGATGGCAAAGAACGACCTATCTTAGCTCGTCTAGATAATCCAGTTGTTAAAAATTGGATAGCTAACGGTCTTATTTCCTCCACCAAACCAACTTAACATGGCTTGCTAACTAGCCGGCCAGCCTCTCACTTGTTTAAAGGGGACGGAGGCACTTTCCCTGGCACAGCCAGACGTAGATGGTCAGCTAGCTAAGTCCTTTTTGGGATTAATGAGAGCTGCCGAGTTAATTCTTTTGTTCCCACTGAGTTTAAGCGTATCATTTCTAAAGCCGAGTGGGGAAGCCATACTGAATTAATGTGGACTCTGGGGTTTGCTACAGCGCGACCTGTCATTGAACGCGACGATTGAATCTTATCACACGACAGCCCCTCAGCGGTCAGCACATTCTTTACTGAAGACAATGACCGGCCAGTGTGAAGCTAATGCCCAGCGAAATCCTTTAGTCAGACACGGGATGAGCTACTCCTCTGTCAGGAACTTTTCCCTCTATCACACTGGGCACAGACTGTAGCATTTGTGTTACCAGGATGTCTGTGCCTGTGGCTATCATCAGAATGGTGTAGGTTTCACTTTATTTTTTTAAATAACGAACGGTTTTATTGATATTCAGAGATGTTAGGAGGAGACCTCAGGGCCTGTGTCCCATGTTAAAGTGGGAAATGAATGGTGTTAGATTCCCCTTTCTATGCAGTTCCCCTGACTTTCGGAAAGTATCAGATGGCACAGGCCTCTTTTTACCTGGTTGATGTCCTGTAGTGGACACAATTACACTGAAAGAGGCTATGGTAACTGACTTCACAAAAGTAATATTTCATTCTGAAATCAATATCACATTAAAGCCAATACTTGGTATATCCCTTTTACACATTAAACTAATTTGAAAAGTTCACATTTTCTCATGCCAACTACATTGCAATGCTTTAAAGAGCTCAATATTGGACAGTTGCAAAGGTGATTGTGTCTCACAAGTTGATTGCTCTAAATACAGTTTAGAATTGTCTATGGCTAAGTAACATTAGAAAGATCGCCTGTTTTGCAGTTGATGTGTAAAAAGTTCCTACCAATCCAGATTTTCAGGGTTAACCAAAATGCATCAAAGCCAATGTTGAGTGCAGTAATGGTAATAGCTGATATAGTTCCTCAGAGAAGCCCATGTGATGCAAGATGTTCAGAAACCAGGATGTGGTCATTGGCAGCTGAGTCATGGTCTCATTGGTCCATTAGAGGCTGCATGTTAGTCACTTTCATGGCTATGTGTCAATATCTGAGGGGAGTTATGTGGTGCTGTGGTCAAGGCAAGTCATATTGGCAGAGGAAGGGATGAGTGAGGTGGTCTTTCCTGAGAATTTACCACAATCCTCTATCCATGGTGCACGATTCCACACTGTGACTAAGACTGAAGGCATGCAGAACATTACAGGCATCCAGCCACAGTTCTTGCATTCCTAGCATCTTTTTTGCACAACAGAGGCCAGGGAAGTGTAGTTTTAAATGAGGCCTCACATTTGAACGTTGCAGTGCTTATTTGGGAGATCCTCTTTCAGATGACTTTTAGGCTAAGCAGGTGTTCCCTCTAGGGGCAAGGGGGACCCATTCATTATTCAGCGTGTCACGCTTTGTTGTGTTCATCACATGTCTCCAGGAATATTAGCAGCTGAAAACTGGCATCTGTTTCCATTTTTGGGAGTTAAGGAAATGTCTCATCTTCCACTTCCTGGCCTGTTGCATCTGAGCCTCTATCTGGCGATTGAAACAAGCGCTTTTCCCGAGGCATAGCACTTCCCCTGTATAATGCCATTGCCTTCATGAGCAGTCCTTGAGATGTGATGTAATGGTCACTCTGTTGCTTCTCTCCTTGCAGGAGACCTACGACAACATCCCGGGTCAGACGAAGATCACATTATTGCTCCAGGCCATCCGAGATGCATCCGCTGCGGAGGAGGTGCGTAGCCCTGGACCCGCCCAGCTAAGTGGCTGGTGGGAATGAAAGCATCGTTGCTCTAAATGACTCTATTAACAGATCCTGCAGCACCCCAGTGGTGCGAGTTTGAGACCAGGCTGTCAAATGCAAAGTTGAGTTTTAAACCCCAGCTGTATACGCTGCGTATGTACCCCTGAGCAGGGTAATTCAGTTGAATTGCTTCAGCGGATCACCTGGCTTTGTATGTGGTAGAAGTGTAAGGCCGAAGCTGTGCTTAATAAGCCCGTCAGCTGAGAGAATGCTTTTTTTTTCCTCTTCATTTAAATGCAGTGTGGGGAGTTAGGAGGCAATTAAACAATGTTAGACTTGCTTTGTGGTTTCCATGTGCTGAATTAAGTGTGGTTAACGGCCCGTCCAAAGGTGTACAGTGCTACCAAATTGAGACAGTGGTGTAATGCAGGTGTCTAGAGCAGAGCGGGTCTATCATGGCTCCTGGTACTGCAGTAGGGCCAGTGGCTCCCAGTACCACAGCAGCAATGGCGCTTCCAGAATATATCGTGCAATACTAAAGAGGAGTGGAATTCAGACGTGTTTTTTGTGGCCGTCTGGATTAAAGCGAGTGAATGAGTGAGTTTGTAGGTGAGGGGGAAAGAGGGTTTAGGGTGTGGGTATCAAACTGGCACAGTTAAAAGTGAAGTGGCTGGACTGATTTCTCACATTGTAGACATGGTAGTCATTGTCTTTTTAAGTTGAATTGAATGGATATGTGGAAAAAAGCATTAAATTTCATGAAAATGTAGCAAATGTGGTAAATCGGACATATTCCTAGTACTATAAAATATGATTTTTGTCGTGCTCTACCTAGCTAGGCAAGATCTGTGTAGAGTGTATTCTTACATGTGCCATTGCAGCTGAGTTTAATTTGAGCACCCCTCAGTCAGCAGCTGAAATCTCAAGACAGCACAGTTTTCACTTTTGATTTATTCTGAAAGGTGTGTATTTCACCCAGTGAAATTATACCCAGTATTTAATTTGGGAGGTGTTTCTAAAAAAAAAAGAGAAAAAGTTTGGCATTGACATTTGGGGGAGGAATATTTCCCTTCAAATGTACACTATTTTTCCAGCACATTTTAAGGACAGCTGTCATGGGTTGGAAATTTAAGTGTTACGATGTCCATTAGCTACTTCTGGCTATGGTTATCTCGTAACTCAGCTTTTATGCTCTCAATTATATTCCTCATTGACTCATTTATGCCTGATACTTGCAGGAAGGTCATTTTCTAACAATGAACATGCAGAAACAAATGAAAAAGAGGTGATCAGCTAATACCAGAAAAATTAGCTCAGTGCGTTACCCAAGTCCAGTATGAGGGAGTTTGGGGAGCTGCAGGGCCAGGCTGGGGAGGGCTTTGTTCAGAGGGGCCCTCTCCTTCAGTATTCAAGGAGCAGGGGGGTCTTAGTCTGATTAGAATCAAAAGGAGGGGGCTCCTCTTGTCTGCTGAGAAGCTATTCTTCCTCAATAGGCCCAGCTGTGGCAGGGCTCAGTTCACAGGGGGGAAGCCCAGCTTAGTGGAGGACTTCTTTTATGGTGGCATGCCTGGTAAGTCATGGCTCCCAGACACAAGCCATGCCTCTGGCTGAAGAGATGCAGCTGGGCAGGAAGCTGCTGGTCTAGCTGATCCCAGTGCAGTGGATTGTAGCCCTTGTCTGTCGGCGGCTCAGTGTGGGTGCACTGAAAACCGATGCCGAGTTCAGTCACGGTCCATAGTAGGGGAAGGTTATCATTTGAGCACTGGGAGTTGCCAGCATGGCATTTAAATATATGAAGAAGTTGCCTTGGGTGAATGAGCTGCTGAATCTGCTTTGCTGCAAGGAAGTGCAAATCGGGTAAACACTCATAGTTTATGTATTTGCATAATAACATAAGTTTAATGAAGAGAATGGGCCATGCAGTCCAGCTAGGCTCGTCGTTTAGTTTGCAGTCTAGAGTATACCTAGGACTGTATCAAGCAGAACACGGCTAAGAGTCTGATTTCACTGCAAATCCTGGCAAGCAGTTCCATGCACTTGTAACTCACTGAGAGAAACGCATGCTTTGTCAGCGTGAAAATTACCTTCAACTAAATTCCAGCTATGTTCTTTTGACTAAATGCAGCACTTGAAAATGGGAAGTTGTTTAAATGGTTAAAACATTTCAGATTGTGAATCTCTACAGCTGTTCATATGAACATTTCAATGATGCTCTGACTGAAAACATTCTTGTAAAATTCTTCCAGTAGTGTTGCACAAATATAAGAGGCTCTCTCTGTATTTTTTTTTTCTTGGAGCAGTGGCTGCTTCAACATCCAGCAACTTAACCCTGGATGTCCCCTGATTGGCTGATGTCATAGTCAGACAGGGTGCATGAAATCACTGCATCAGTGCACTAGGGAGCCTTTCAGTGTCACAACAGGACCGTCTGGGTGACGTCAGAGCTCGTGAGCTTGTTTTCTAGGTCCAAAAATAGCCCTGTTCAGATGTTTCACGCACTGTAACTGCTGGAATATTAATGTCTGGCAAAGCTCCTTTTACCAATCCTCCTCTTCTAAACAGATTTAGAAGCCACTATATTCAATCAAATGAGGTTGTTTTCTCAACGACCGCTCTCATCCAGAGCGCATCACACAGTTTAGAAGCCCTGCTCGCTGATCTGGAGTCAGCTGTTCCATAGAATAACTGGGTCTCTCACTATGGTATCATGCACTCCAGGTCTGCTTTTGTTGGGACAGTGTTCCGCCTCTTTCAGCTCTTGATTTCCACAGGCCAGCAGGTTTTTAAACATTTACAGCTACCTTATTGTTCAGCTGTACTTGAATGCTTACTGCATGTGATTTCATCACTACTAGTGCAAATGGCATTAACTAGCATTTGAATATGGCTAGCTAACTCTAAACAGCTAGCAGAAGTAATCAGTAAATGCACAATGCACTATAGATGTATATATTACATTATTGGCATTTAGCAGACAGCCTTATCCAGAATGACTTACATAGGTTACACTTTTTACATGTTAACCATGTAAACAGCTGGATATTTACTGAGACAATCCTGGGTTAAGTACCTTGCCCAAGGGTACAGCAGCAGTGTCCCAGTGGGGAATCGAACTGGCAACCTTTCAGTTATGAGTCTTGCTCCTCGCCACTATGCTACACTGTTGCCCCCATACATGATTATGCTACTGATTAACATAATTTTACACAATTTTAGTCTCTCTGTTTACATTTTTCAGGTTTGTGGCTAGCCTCAGCAGTGTAAATGCAGTTGTCAACTTGTTTGGAAACTTGACATTTGCATGTCCTATTTCCTAATAGCTGACTCACAGCAGTGCAGTGAGGGGAAGTTGACTTGTTGACGCTACTGAAATGTATCCAAGGTCTTGAACCTGATGAAACTAGGCGAAAATGCAAGCCGCCATCTTGGATGTCTCAAAGCCAGCATGATATACACCATGTACACCTGATTATGGCCAGGTAGAGGGAGGCAGTGTTTATTATCTTTTTTTTTTTTTTTTACACTGTCCATTTATTTGGCCTGGTATTTGTTGAGGCTGGTCAGGTCATGTGCCGGTGAACAGCAATGGCCCACCCACACGAGTTCAACTTCCACAGTTCTGGTTACAAGTCCAGTGTTCCAGGCAGTATTCTGCTTTCAGTGCTCACGAAATGAGTGCAGAAAAGACAGAGTCGTGTGAGCAATTTGTAATCTCAGTGTCCAGTCATGGCAGCCATTCAGCAGGGACGTGCGAGATATTAATTTTGATGTATGATGCTTGAATGTGCTGATGTCAGCTGTCATGAATGAAGCTGAAAGGCCTCACGGAGACCTGACCTTGTTTCTTCTCTATTGCGTAAGAGCTCGGTTACACAGACCCATCTGAGTCCTCAGGCGTTGCACATCATTTCTGAGAGGCACCTTGTTTGAAAGGTATTCTAAAACGAGCGCGCTCGCGGCGTTAGCGTTGCTGAGGCGGCCACCCGGCGACTCCTCAGCTCTGCTTGGTGTTCCCAGCCCCCTGCATCGCGTGTCTGACTTCAGATATTTTTAGACCCGGGAAATGAGAGCAGCTAGCACTACCTCCAGCAGCAGCACTTCTTGCAGTGACTTGTCTGAAACTTTTAAACACTTCTGTGGGGGGAATGAAGCTGTTGACTGGATTTCAAAGTGTCAGGTTTATTTATGTCGCATTTTAGAAGTTGACCTTTCACGCATCTCCTAATTAGTAACGTTCAAGCCGTGGAAAAAATGGTTTACATTCTGGTCCACATTAATTCATTTCCTTCATCTGCAGCTGATAGTCTCAAAGTAGCCATTCAGAACTGGAGGTGCCTGACTGTTAAAACCAGGATGTCCGGGTGCTGCCTGCTTTGTTGCAGATGCAGATTGTGAATATGGAGGCCGCTGGTTTGTTCCTGTGGTGTAGCCGTGAAATTCTTCCCCCCTCCCCGCCCAGGTCAGGCAGATGGCCGCGGTGCTGCTGCGCCGGCTGCTGTCCTCCTCCTTTGACGAGATCTATCCCGGCCTGCCGCCCGACATGCACACAGCCATCAAGACCGAGCTGCTGATGGGCATCCAGAGTGAGGCCTCGCCCAACATTCGCAAGAAGGTCTGCGACATCGCCGCCGAGCTCGCCCGCAACCTCATCGGTGGGTGGAACCGGCGCGCTGCTCTGACCCAGAATCGGTTCTCGAGTAACGGTTGAAGTAACTCTGAGGATCCTCCTGCTGCGGTCTGCAAGGCCTGGGAGATTGTCAGGGGTGTGTTTGAACCGAAGCAGCTTAGCGCTGAGTCAGAAGGAGAATTTTCGTTCTGAACACTCGGAAATGTGGATTCGTAATTGCCAAGTCTGAATGTGTTTTATGTCCTGCGAGAGCACTGAACATGAGAGCTTGAAACCTTTTTGTTTTGCTTCCACACAATTCACTTTCAAGCTTGCACTGTGGTCCCCAATTACTTTGTAATGAAGTCCACTTTCACACAAAAGGAGTGGGGGACCAGATGGTTTTAAATTAACCTCTTCTGGTTTTAAGCATCTGCATCCAGCATTATATTGACAGTTTGAATGGAATTATGACTGAGTTGAACTCCAAACTCCAAATAATTTGTTGCTTATACATGGGAATAGTTCTTTTCACCCCAGTTGAGTGACTGGCAGCACAGTAATGCAATTAAATAATAATGTGACAAATGATTTTAAAAAGGCTCTATTTGTTGATGGAAAGTGTATGGCAGTGAAGGATAATTAAAATAAGTCAACTATTGCCATTTCTGTTACATACCTCTGTTTGAATTATATTCCTGCCATTTTACCAGTGTTATTGAAGGAAATTGGAGGTGAGAGGGTGCCACCCTGACTCCCCAGGTGGTTTTCAGTGACATGTTTGTGATTTAAATGAGAGATGAAATGGGTTTTCTGGTGCTGCCATCTCTCTGTGGCTCACAGTTTAGCTTATCCAGGTCAGCAGAGTCGTTTGTGGTCATGTCATCGTTGGTTTGCTTTTCCTTCAGATGACGATGGCAATAACCAGTGGCCTGAGGTCCTGAAGTTCCTGTTTGACTCTGTCAACTCTCAGAACGTGGGCCTGCGAGAGTCCGCCCTGCACATTTTCTGGTGAGTCCTTTACTTTCTCTGATCAATGTGTGGCAGCTGCCACTGCTGTATGTGGGTGGGTCTTACTGGGTTTTCCATTTTCTCAACAGAAAACGCAAATTACTGTGTTTGCTTTTTCTTTTCTTTTTTTTCTATACAGTGGATTGTTTTTGTGTATTCGCGGAAGTCATTATTGTTCCATGAAAGGCTTTTATTTTTGTGTTAATAGCAGAACTAATAGCCTTCTAAGAAATGATGGTGTCCCAGTTTTTACCACTGACACTAGTGCCTGTTGGGTACTCCTCTGACAAGTTAGAAGCGTGTGTGAGAACAGTTCAGTGTAAACTGTAATGTAACCCTAACCTTTGACCCGTCCAGGCTTGTGCTAATGGGGTAACGTGGCTGTGCTCTTTGTAGGAACTTCCCAGGAATTTTTGGGAACCAGCAGCAGCACTACCTGGAGGTGATCAAGCGCATGTTGGTCCAATGTATGCAGGACCAGGAGAACCCGCCGGTGAGGATGGGCCCAGGGCCTGGACACCACACACACACTGCTGTAGCCAGAGTCCTCACTTTGATTTGTTCATTGTTTAACACTGTATAGAGGTCAGTGATACAGCACACACCCAACAGTCTTGTTACAGTTTCCCCGCTGCTTCTTGCAGCAATGACATGTCCTCACCCTATTTTCACTTGTCCTCAATGCATTTCATTCATATAGGAAATTGAAAATCTAGTTCAAATGTCAGGACTCTTCCTTCTCATCAAAGGTGTCAGCAGAAAGAAATGTCACATCCCTCTTCCTGACTAACTGGGAGCTGTGTTGCCCCTCAGATCCGCACCCTGGCAGCCAGAGCAGCGGCCTCCTTCGTGCTGTCCAACGAGAACAACACAGCCCTGCTAAAGCACTTCTCTGACCTGCTGCCTGGCATCCTCCAGGTGAGACCCGCACTCTTCACACTGTGATAAACAGATAAAGCAAGCAATGCTCAGTTATTGCTGAATATATTTGAGTGGACATGTGTATATATATTTTTCATTATTCACGTACAGGCTGTGAATGAGTCATGCTACCAGGGAGATGATTCGGTGCTGAAGTCACTGGTGGAGATCGCAGACACAGCGCCCAAGTACCTGAGGCCCAACCTGGAGGCCACACTGCAGCTGAGCCTGAAGGTGAGCAGGGAGGCAGGATTAGAACTGACACGTTTAGAAGAGAGAGCTGCTGTTTGAGAGCCATGGTCAAGTGTGCCAAACTCACCTTTCATCACTTCACACGACCACTTTACCTTAATTCAGTTTGTTTCTTTTTTCAAGCTTAGTAAACAATCATAGGAATTCTCTTCAATAAAGTAGTCCGGTAGGCACCCCAGGGTTGAACTCTTGGTTATGAATGACTCTTGCACAGAGGATGAGCTGACTCATGAGCTGACTCAGTCCTTGATGAGTGCCGACCGCTAGTTATATGTACGTGTTCTCCCTGCTCTGACCTGAAATCAGATCAAATACTAAAATCTAAAAATGAAACATTCTAAAGAATCTGACACAAGTGGTTAGGATTAAGTGTCCCTCATGAGCAGTTTATTTAGTTCACATCAGTCAGTTGTATCCACTTGACATTAGCTCACAAGGGTGTGTGCCTTCCTGGCATTTAAAACGCTGCCATTTTAAATGTCAGTCAGGTGATCAAGATCTGTAACGACTCTGTAAGAGGAAAAATGCAGTTTGCTTCCTTAATGCCAGTATTGTTTGCGCTTGAAACTGTTCGTACTGTTAGGTGGTAGTGAAAGTGCGCAAGGTGCAGTGTTGGAGATGGATCGTCTTATAGATGCTCTTCCCCTTCCTCCCCACAGCTGTGTGCAGACACCAACCTGACAAACATGCAGCGGCAGCTGGCCCTGGAGGTGATTGTCACCCTGTCAGAGACCGCGGCTGCCATGCTGAGGAAGCACACCAACATTGTGGCACAGAGCGGTGAGTCCGCAGCATCGTGGGAAGTTTGGAATGCCCCAGAAGAAATGTTTTCGCCCAGCGCACTGGTTTTGCCCTTTCCTGATGTCTTCTTGTCCTTTCACTGACACTAAACAGGAATTTATAGTCCTGGACATCTTAAGCAATGTAATTAAAAAATTTGGTATAATACATTTATATTAATTAAAGACTTTGCTTTACAAACCTGTTACTGCTGTGCAGGTTCAAAGCAGGCTGATCATGCAGCAGAGATTGTAAGTGGGAGGGTGTTGCAGCCTCTTAACTTGGCTTGATTTGCTTTCACATGAAAACAGCCAATCGATAAAACCATGGTTTCATACAGAGGTCAACTGCATGCAAAGTACTAGAGCAGTTATTTCGATCACATGTTTTAGGAGAAACACTCACATGAGAAGAATTTTGAGTGACATTGGTTCTCTGGTTACATTTTATTCTTGATGCTTGCTTGTTAAGGGAGGTACTCTGTCTGATCTCAGCTGTACTGCTGATCCTGAGCTGTGATTGGCTGAAAATGTGAGGGGCATATTGATGGCCCCTGTCTTGCAGTGAGACTGACACTGCTGATGGCTTGTAGTTCACATGGAGAGAGTGGATTCTGCAGGTTCAGGGTTCAGTCAAATAGATTTCTGACCCACATGGTATCTATGAAATCTATTTGTTTAACTAAATTTGTACTTGCCTGGATGTGCCATAGTTTAACTAATATAAGGTGTGTAAGAAATGAGTTCTCATAAGATTGCTCACCTGTGAGTTTGCTTTGCGTGTTATTCTCCCCATGCTGACGTCCGTCGGTCCGGCTTTTGTGACTACCTGTTCTGATTTATGTGATCATACATACTTTTGTCAGAATTATTGTCATTGGATTATGGTATTTTCATTAAAAAAGATCTAAACAGTTGTTACTGCACTCAACCTGTCCTCTCCCAGTTGATGATGGGGTGGCAGTGTAGCATAGTGGTAAGGAGCTGGGCTTGTAAACAAAAAGTTGCTGGTTCAGTTCCCTGCTGGGGAACTGCTGCTGTACCCTTGGGCAAGGTACTTAACCCAGAATTTCCTCAGTAAATATCCAGCTGTACAAATTGTAACCTATGTAAGTCGCTCTGGATAAGAGCATCTGCTAAATGACAAAACAATGTAATGTAATGAGACATGAGTTAGGGGATGTCTGCTTCCAAAGCAGAGACTTAATCATGTCAGATTGGCATTGTTGCTGTGGGCTGCTGGACACTCAGGCCTGCTCTCACCCGCTCAGTCCCCCAGATGCTGTCCATGATGGTGGACCTGGAGGAGGACGAGGAGTGGGCCATGGCGGACGAGCTGGAGGACGACGACTTCGACAGGTAGAGCCGCTCGGAGCCCTCTCAGGGCCTCAGCCTTTCAGCGCTCCCGCCGCAGAAAGGAATGCTAACCACGGAGTGTCTCATTTCTGCTGCTATATATAAACAAGCATGGTAGTTATGTAGGTCTAAACACAAAGGATTGCTGAAAAGGAGCCTCTCTGCGGTTCAAAAAAAAGCACGTTTGTCCTACTGATTACGGATCAGCGCCACTGTTTGCCTTGGGTGGGCAGGCGGCGGGGGGAGGCAGATGTGCTGTTTGGGGCAGGGAAGCGGTAACCGTGGCGCAGCAGATGGCTGGGGTTGGATAATAGGGCTTGCAGTGCTTACTCCGTTCAGCCTGTTGAGTCGGCTCACGGATGATCTCTGCCCCCGACGCAGTAATGCGGTGGCAGGCGAGAGCGCCCTGGACAGGATTGCCTGCGGGCTGGGAGGGAAGTTCGTCCTTCCCATGATCAAACAGCACATCATGCAGATGCTGCAGAACCGTGAGTGACCCCGTGTTACACGTGTGCGCACGCATACATGTGCCATGTTGCATCACATACCGCCCAGCACACAACCCCCCATACATACATTCACATACACGCATGTCATATGACATACCACCCACCACACAAACATACCCTCCCCCAATTTCATCACAGCGCATCACATGACATACATCCCAGCACACAAACACACTAACATGACATGCACCCGACCCAGTCAGCTGTTTATGGTGTTACTCTAACTGCAACCCTACAAACAGTCCTGAGTTTCCCGTGTTCCTCCAGCAATTACCTCAGTAAACTTCAATAGCCTCAGCTGCCTTACAGCCACCATTAATTGTGGGTGGTATTAAGAGTGTAAGGTTTATCTGCTCTGAACCTCGGTGTGTGAAATTCATGAGTTATTATGCAGCTGAAATGGCATATTATGAAGAGCATTTTGTTGGCCCTTGAGGCTGCGTTCCGATGGTTGTTGACATGTCTGTGTGCATCTCCAGCGGACTGGAAGTACCGCCACGCTGGCCTCATGGCCCTGTCTGCCATCGGAGAGGGCTGCCACCAGCAGATGGAGGCCATCCTCAACGAGATTGTCAGCTTTGTGCTGCTCTTCTGTCAGGACCCTGTGAGTCCCTCTGAACATGAGACTTGTCCTTGTATACTTTCAGCCAAAGTTAAGAAGAACAGGCTCTTAAAAAATGGCCTCCTGCCTTTGTTTTAGCATCCCAGAGTCCGCTACGCCGCATGCAACGCCATTGGCCAGATGGCCACAGACTTCGCCCCCACCTTCCAGAAGAAATTCCACGACAAGGTAGGGCCCCCAAGTCCTCCAGACCTGTGAGAGCTGGCCCATTCCTAGGACACAGAATCTGAATGCGTGTGTCCCCCCTCTATCCCAGGTGATCTCCGCCCTGCTCCAGACCATGGAGGACCAGAGCAACCCCCGCGTGCAAGCACACGCCGCTGCCGCCCTCATCAACTTCACAGAGGACTGCCCCAAGGCCCTGCTCATCCCCTACCTGGACAACCTGGTGCAGCACCTGCACGTCATCATGGTGGCCAAACTGCAGGAGGTAGGGAAGTCACATGGTGCTGGCTCATGGTGCTCGGCAGTCAGGGTTTCTGCATATCTGCATTGCTGTGGTAGAGCAGGAATGCAGTGTTTGGGTTTCTGCTGGGTGTCATGCATCCAAGAAAAGTGCGCTAATAGATTTTCTCACTGATGCAGAATACAGTTGGAGCTTGCTGGGTACAGAACATTTCACAGTGGAAAAACTGTCCCCCAAAAACTATCCCAAAAACTCACTGGGGACCAGGATGGGGAGAGACTCACATGTCACATGTCATTGTTACACCATTACATCAGCATACATAACATTTTATAAGATATAACATTTTAGTGCAATGAATTCTGTTCCTTTTTGTGATGTGGAGGACACTTGTGCAGCTAAGTTTACGATGCTGTTTTACCTTCTATGGCATTAACTTGTTGCATCCTTGAATTACACCTTATGTGGGTGTAGCAGAAAAAAAATCCCAGTAACTGTTGCATTTCAGCCCTTTTTGATATGAGTAGGCGTACTCATATCAGGCGTAGGAGTACACATCTAAATTCTAGCGTATGTGGTTTCTCTACAAAGTCAAATCTTTGTGTTGTGGAAAAGTGGAGGAAACTGTTCCTCCATGAGTGAGCCTCTACGTTCTCTTCTGCAGCTGATCCAGAAGGGCACCAAGCTGGTTCTGGAGCAGGTGGTGACGTCCATCGCGTCGGTGGCGGACACGGCGGAGGAGAAGTTCGTGCCGTACTACGACCTGTTCATGCCGTCGCTGAAGCACATCGTGGAGAACGCCGTGCAGAAGGAGCTGCGGCTGCTGCGCGGGAAGACCATCGAGTGCATCAGCCTCATCGGCCTGGCTGTAGGCAAAGAGAAGGTACCGTGCTCGTCACACGCCACACACACACACACACACACACACACACACACACACACACACACACACACAGGGTTCATCACACACCTGACTCCATACTCGCATATGCAGGGGACGATGCACATACGTGGGTCTGATCTTTAAATATTGTGACAGTGCTGTGACAGCCTGGCTCTTTGGCGTCGCGGTCAAAGTCGCATGTTTGGTACCCCGTAGACCCGGGTTCAAGGCTGGGTGGGGTGACTGCTCTCGCCCTTCGCTACACCCTTGTTTCACATCATGAAGGTTTCCGTTCATTTAAATGTGTAGCTAAATTAGGAGTCCTGTTGTGTTAAACACTCTGAGTCATAGTTCTTAATTTTGTGCCAGCTTCTTAGAGGATACTTCCTGTACAAGGTGAATGTCACAGATAAGAGGTGTTTTCACAATATTTGCATTTGTTGATTTGGCGTGGTCCTAATTTCCTTGTTGTTCTTAGTTCATGCCTGATGCCTCGGCCGTGATGCAGCTGCTCTTGAAGACCCAGACTGACTTCAACGACCTGGAAGACGATGATCCGCAGGTGAGCAGCTACACTCCCGGACTTACTGGAAACGTTATTTGCTGTCCAGCGATCGCGTTATGGAGTGTGACCCTGTGAATCTGTGTTCAGATATCCTACATGATCTCAGCCTGGGCCCGTATGTGTAAGATCCTGGGGAAGGAATTTCAGCAGTACCTGCCTGTGGTCATGGGCCCGCTGATGAAGACGGCCTCAATTAAGCCTGAGGTGGCTCTGCTAGACAGTGAGTCGCAACAAATTCCTCTCTCCAGCAGCAAAGCATAAGCCACTTTCTTTGACATATTGACAGCTGTAACATTCAACATTACCTAATGAACAAACATGAACAGGAAGATTGAATAGCACCAATGGTTCTTCTCTGAGCAAATGAAACACAGGCTAAGTTTTTGATTGATCTTACAAGCAGTTAGATAGTAGTGTACCTCATCAGTCTGGACAGAATCTTTCTCCTCAGTTTCATTTGATAAATCAAGATATTGGTCTTGGAAGATTTCAGAATTGCTTCTGATTGATACAGAGTTAATACAGAGTTGTGGACTTGTGATGGTTTATCACAGGATCTCCCATTGGTGCTGTTTAACAGTAGATAACTTCACATCAGTCTTGTAATGAAATGCACACAGTGATGGTAAACCCTTGGCCCCTGCTCTTATTCCAGCCCAGGACATGGAGAACATGTGTGAAGATGATGGCTGGGAGTTTGTGAATCTGGGTGACCAGCAGAGTTTCGGCATTAAGACTGCAGGGCTGGAAGAGAAGGCCACAGCCTGCCAGATGCTGGTAAGCCTGTGGGGGGTGTGGGTGGTGGAGTTCATCAGCTCTGGGCCATGCCCTCCCTGGAGGAGTTACAGGAGCCCCCTCTCCTGCCAAAACTACCTCACATGTACAGCCAAAAAGGGCTTCAGTTATTTCTGTGACAAGTTCTTGTTTGCCAAAAGAAATTATTCCTAATCTGGGACTTTGAGTTTATGGAATGAAATGTCCCAGCATGGTGACAGGTCTAGGAAACAGCCTAGCTGAGGGTGTCCAGTTTTCAGTTTAATGTCCGTGTGGTTCCTCTCTCTTTCTGTAGGTCTGCTATGCTAAGGAGCTGAAGGAAGGCTTTGTGGAGTACACAGAGCAGGTGGTGAAGCTGATGGTTCCCCTGCTCAAGTTCTACTTCCATGATGATATCCTTCAAGAGCCTTAGCTCAGATCTGCTGGAGTAAAACTTCATTCCATTATACAGGGGTGTGGCGCTGTTACTGGAAGCATTATCAGGTCAGGTTGGTGTTCCTGCACTTCCCTTACCAAGGGGCATATGGTGCTCGTTGCGTGCTGTATGGGCAGGCTTGTTCAAACCAGGCACATGACTGGCTAGTCAAACTAAGCTTTTCAGTCAAGATTCTTTTTACTCTCTTTATGCTCTACCCCTTAGCTATGAGTGTCAGTAGTTTGAAACTATAAAACTGGCTCCCCAGTGGCTTGATTGGGAAAGTGCTTGTTTGTGCAAGCTGGGCCTTATGACAGGGGTTCAAAACAGCTATATCATCTGCCACTGATGGCCAAGAGCTCATATTGGTGTAACAAATTGGATAGATAGCGTTGGGTAGGTCAGCCTGTGTTTGCTTGTCACGCTGCTGGAGTACCTCTGAGTTAATTGGGTAGTATCGGGGAGTTGCTTGACCTGTATTTTGTAAACTAGTTCCATTGGCTTGCATGTGGTGGGAGGGTTACATGCAGCCTGCCCCTCCCACTTGTGGGGGGAAGTTAAGGTGGCATGAAATTCATGTTCAGCTGGTGTTCATGACTAGTCAGGTAGAAATGAGGGTATATTTGATGGGGGGGGGACTTGCTTGGCCCAGAAGCTCTAGGGCCAGAACACAGTAGCCCTATTCCAGACATTGTGTAGCGTAACGATAGCACCTGGGAGACCCAGTGCTTGATGTCGGAGTGACCCTTGACTGAGGCCACGCGTGCGGGTGGCGGCGGCCGAATCCATGCCCCTGCTGCTGGAGTGTGCGCGGGTGCGGGGGCCCGAGTACCTCACCCAGATGTGGCACTTCATGTGCGACGCCCTCATCAAGGCCATCGGCACCGAGCCGGACTCCGACGTCTTATCCGAGATCATGCATTCCTTTGCCAAGGTAACCTTCCCGAAAACTTCTGCAGTCCGGGGTGTCACAGTTAACTGAGCTCTTAGGGGACAGTTTATTCAAACAAAAATAGCCGTGCGCTCAATTCACATTTAATAATCTACTCATTTAAGGAAAAGGATATGAAGTGCACTCTTCTGTTTGAATGGAATCAAAGAAGTTGCCCCTATGGCTAGGGCTGAGTGTGATTGGCTGTTGGCTGACACTTACCTCCCCTTTGTCTCCAGTGTATTGAGCTGATGGGAGATGGCTGCCTGAACAATGAGCACTTTGAGGAGCTGGGCGGGATATTGAAGGGGAAGCTGGAGGAGCACTTTAAAAACCAGGAGCTGAGACAAGGTGAGCAATGACATTCCCAACTACTTTGCATTGTCTGTGGGACCACGTTTCTGCTCAACCATCAACCCAGCCTTCAATTCAGCCTTGTGTCTGCTCAAACATCAGTTCAACCTAGTGTTCTGTTCTCACTCTTCAATGTTTTTTCTTGAATTTAGCCAAAAGACAGGATGAAGATTACGATGAACAGGTGGAGGAAACATTACAAGATGAGGTACAATACTAACAATATTTTTTTGTTGAACTATGTACCGGTTTTAAGCTCAGCATTGTTGTCATGGTAACCCTTTGTCACTTGTGGTGCAGGATGAAAATGATGTGTACATCCTGACAAAGGTGTCGGACATCCTGCACTCAGTGTTCAGCAGTTACAAAGAGAAGGTGCTGCCCTGGTTCGAGCAGCTGCTGCAGCTCATAGTCAATCTCATTGTGAGTATGTTCCCCACTGGCATGCTCTGTGCAGGCCATTTTTAGAATTTCAATTAGATCAGCGTTAAATGATAGTCAAGTGAAGGGTAGCTCTTTCACAGAACAACCGTAAGTGCCTTTCAATTTGGTGTGTGCCCTGGAAAAGGTTTTTGTGCGAAAGAGAAACTGAGCTTTGTTTTTTTGTGTATGAATGGATGCTTTGTTGATAGTTGTAGGTTGCGAATTGTTATAGCGCTGTCTAGCATAGCCTGTTTCCTGCACTGGTAGCCCTCATTTCCTGAAAGGCCTTTCTCCCACATTGCAGTGTCCTCACAGGCCCTGGGCAGACAGACAGTGGGGCCTGTGTATATTCGATGACGTGGTGGAGCACTGCAGCCCCTCCTCCTTCAAATACGCGGAGTACTTCCTGCGGCCCATGCTGCAGTCTCTGTGCGACTCCAGCCCAGAGGTGCGGCAGGCAGCGGCCTACGGCGTGGGAGTCATGGCCCAGTTCGGCGGAGAGAACTACAGACCCTTCTGCACAGGTACACTACTGCAGCACCCGGAATACAGTACAGAACTGCTTTAACAGTGTTGGAATAACGTGATTTGCTATTCTCAAATTAGGAAATTAGACTCAGGAATGAAAATGTTAATGTATTTTTGTTACTATGAAATTATAAGATGTGGGTGTGTGTTCTGAAAATAGTATTTTAACAGTGCATCAAAGGTCATCATTGGGTTGACTATTTGATGTTCCCTTGGTTGAGTCACCTGCAGGAGAATGATGGAGTGTTACTTTTGTCTCCTGACAGAGGCCATTCCTCTTCTGGTTGGCGTGATCCAGGCAGCCGAGTCAAAGTCCAAAGAGAACATCAACGCCACAGAGAACTGCATCTCGGCTGTCGGCAAGGTGATGAAGTTCAGGCCAGAGTGTGTCAATGTCAATGAGATCCTTCCTCATTGGCTCTCCTGGCTGCCTCTCAATGAAGACAAGGAGGAAGCTGTACACACATTCAGCTATCTTTGTGACCTTATTGAAAGGTGAGAGCGGCGTCTTTTATCATGTGCCCTTTGAAAGTCTGCATGCTTGTTTGCTCAGCTCTGCATTCTGCCTCTCCGCAGCAACAACCCCATCGTCCTTGGACCTGACAACTCAAATCTCCCCAAGATCTTCTCAATCATCGCTGATGGAGTCGTCAACGAGTCCATCAAACGTGAAGATGGATGTAGCAAACGGTTGGCAAATGTCGTTCGTCAAGTACAGGTGAGTCGAGCATCCAAACCGAGCGTCATTCGAAACTCAATTCATTTATAATGAACTTTTAACGAGGGTCAGTAATTAGGAAATTAGGAAAAATGAGCTTGTCTAGTGTGTGGAGATTAAAGTAGGATGTGAACCTGTGTCTGTATGTTCGTCTGCTCCGTAGGTGTCTGGAGGACTGTGGACGCAGTGTGTATCGACGCTGAATGAGACACAGCAGAAGGCGATCCAGGACCTGCTGAACACTGCTTGAAAGGCCTTAACCATCTATGTACACCTGTAAATCCCTGCTCCTGATAGTCCTATGTACCCCATACCCCCTTTTCGAGCAATGGACTGTAGCATGTGTGGATCCCAAGTGCGGCCTGCTCCCAGCTCCCCCCCGGACCGCTGCGGAGCGCAGGTCTGCGTGTGTGATTGAGTCCCGCCTGGCGGGGCCCCCGAGACACAACCACCCTACAGTACTGACACTTAAAAGAGTATTTTTCTATCCGAGCATCGCCCTCATCTCGGTGAAAGGGAAAGAAAAAGATGAATTAATCAGTCATCCATTTTACTGTTAGGAATAATAAATATCTGGTCTTTGCATTGTATTTTTTTTCCTTCTGATCAGTTACTCATGTAGGTGTGCAATGTAACAGTGTAAGCATTTCTGTTCACCTAGTGTAAACTGTGCTAATAGGAGGGTGCGCATTAGAGAGCCAAGACTCCTTTACTCTGTGATGATGGACAGGAGAGATGTTGGAGGGCTGTGTGGCAGGGGTGACCAACTCCTGCTGGGACGTCTTGGGTTTTTTTTTTTATTTGTTGTTTTTTTGTTTTGTTTTTATGTTTTTTTTTTTTTCTAGACCAGCCCATTTTGCTCTCGGAGGGATGGCTCCACGTGCAAAAGCTGTTTGGCCAGCTTTCCGATACAGCTCTGAAAGTTAACGGCATGTCTGGCAGTAGCTCGTTCACTCCATGAAATAAACAGTGATGGGAAAACAAGGTTGTCTGGTTCTTACGTTTGAATTTTGTTTACCAAAGCACAGGCAATGCCGCTATCCAGTATGAGCAAGTGTAATGACCAGTAAGCTTTTCAAGCTCAATTTTAAGTTCTGATGGGAAGTTGATCATTTATAGATGAACCCTGTCATGAGTGATGAGGACGTCCTATTTCACATTGTGAATAATCTTTTTTGATATGGAAGAATTTGACAAGTAGTGAATTACTGATACTGAGTTTGTTCTTGGACTCCCTCTATTTCAGTTAAACTTTCCTTCCCCTGGTAATGCCAACACAACAGTTGACTCGGTCTGTGATGCGAAGGAGTCCAGGCATCTTTGCACTCATTCTGACAATACTTTCCCATAATGCACTTCCATGCAGTAGTACTACTGAAGGTGATTGCTCACAAACTACTTTTAGGAGATTCTGAACATGAATAGTGTTGCTCCGTGTCAATTACATTTTAACTTTTTTAGATTAATCTCGCCAGAGTTTTGTGTACAAGATGACTTAGGACAGAACGAACTAGTCTTGCAGTGATTCATGAGGATGTCCTATTGACCATTCCCTAGTTAATAAGACGGACTAAACACTTTAATTTTCAAACCGCTATTGCTCTGGGGTGCTTCATGTGCATTTCCATCAATGTCTTCTCAGGAGTAAATGTGGGCGGTGCTAATCTTGGATTAAATGAGCCCTATCTGGTGGCGCTGGTTCCAGCAGTACTATACATTTTTATGTGCAGTAGTTTGACGCTGTTGAGTAGTATTTGGACAGATACGTCATGGAGTATCAGTGTGGATTTTGGAATAAAGAACTTTATCGCAACGTGACAATTTTGTGGCCGTTTGATCAGAGCGGTTAATGAATGCTATTGGTCAGATTTAGTTATGCCATATTCTAGGGAAAAAACGTGTACGGTAAGCAGTATATTACCAAACGTATAACCGATTTCCATTTTAGTAAATGGTGTCTCTTTCACCACACCAGCCGTCTGCCTTGGATTTTCCTATTTTGTGATAGATCAGGTTTGTGTGGTTCCTGCCATACGTGAGGATTTGCGCACGACCAGGACAGAAATCCACTACAGACCCGCCGGCACTTTCTATGATGAAGTGATTATGGCACCGAAATATAGCGTGACAACTGCAGAACCATTTGTTTCGGGCCAGCTTTGGTTTGTTTGGGAGGCGTCTGGTCGCTGAACTCTGCTCACAAGTTAATTTGACATCGTATTCACATCTAGAGGTGTTGGATCAGTGACTGCCAATACACCTCTTGAAGTGCCTTCCGATACCTTTATGAGGGAACTCCATGAATATCAGTTCCCCGTCTCCACATATAAACACTGAAGGACCCTGAGTTCTCTGAAAGGCGCAATGTAAATTAAACCCATTATTGTTCATTTTACGCTTAATCAAAAGCAGATTCTGGGGCATGTTTAAAGCACATCTGCTACAGATGACGAGGCAGTTAACGAAGTTTTTCAAGCCGACTGGATGTCCAACGTATCGAATGTTTCAACTTTTTGCTGATTTTATATACATAGATAAATGACGGACGTCTTTTCTCTTTAACATAGCAGCTAGATGGCGCGATGTAGCTATCTAAATCCCTCGGTTGAGCAAGCCCGCTCCCAGTAGGTGTAGTGCTAGTTACAATTGCTGGAGGCACTGTGCTGCTTTATTGTTCGGGTGGGCTAACAAACTCAATGTGAATCTACCGCCTCTTTCACTGTAATCCTGTATGCCTAACGAGTCGGTCCGACATGGCGACGGTGAAGAAGCCTCGTAGCGGCACAATCAATTTCTAAATTTACCAAATCAGCTACGACAGGAATTGCAAGGGGAAACAACTCCAACAATCCCTTGGAAATTACATACGTACAACATCGGCAGATTTTAAACAAAGGGTAAGCAATAACATTTGCCGAATTCTCTTGTTCTCAAATCATGTATACCGCTAGCTAGCTAACTTGTTTTAGGGGCAGATTAGTGTTAAGGGTATGGTCTCAACCTACCTGTGATTCGTTTTATTTTGTGACCTTGCCTTCTCTTTTGAGTTCACTTTATAAGCATAAACGTTGTTTCTTAACTTGATGTGGATTGCACGTGACAAGGTACAACTATTTATAAACACGTTTCAATACACAGAGAGACAGATATTTTGCCGGTTCCATTGACATCAAATGTACAATGACTGAGCTCTGAGCCACAAAGGCACACGGGCAATGCATTTGACACTCACTTCAGTCATAGGGACCTAAAGGCAAGTAAGCGCGTTGAATATGAAGACTGTAGATGCATGCCATTTTTGTTAGAAGTGTATTTGCATCGACGGGGCGAATTAAAATACGTTTATACTATAAAGTACTCTCATTCACCCAGCAATAGGATGTCATTTTCTGTGCAAAGTTGAAGACATCGTGGCTTCAGTATGATTCATGTAGCGAGCGAGGTACTACATTTGACTATCTGTAGGCAGAACGCACCGCAATCTGTTGTGATTTTAATAATGTGGGTGTTGCAAGTAAGTTTCATATTTATTGAACGAAACTAAACGAAGTCGTGCAAAGAAGACTGTGGACAGCATTTTTAATAGAAAGTCATGTTGGTGATAATGTGTATGGTAATTACAACAGCTAGCTGGTTGGCTAGCAGCGTCCCCATGAATGAGCTAGGAAAACCTTCGTACTGAACATAAGCTACATGTAACTACTGCTTCCAGGCTACATGTCTATGTAACAGTGAACGTTAGTTTGCCTGTAGGCACATTACGTGCTGGCTCAACAATGTTCTTGTCTTTAGCCTACTGACTTATTAACCGTAAGGATTACTCTCCTAACCTACATTCCAAGAAGGTGTCAGTGATATTAATAGCCTTCCGCCACAGTATATGAGTGGCCCGTTTTACACAATAAATTAATAGGCGAGCTACTGTATCGATCATGGTAACTTGTGATCTGAAATTATGTTTTGATTGTTTAGGGTATGTCCTGAATTGCGCTTGGTCCATTTGTTGATATCACCCGCTGACTATCGTGATTTAGTGTGATATGTTGTTAGCGGCATAAATGAGTTGTTTTTTTTTTCGTTCATTTTTGTCAACAAAACACTGTATTATTATTACAACACGTGCCCAGATGACTGTTGACGTTTTCCCAGGTGGTGCAGATTTACGATATGCTTTTGCTTATTTGTTTTTGCTCCCTGCATTATTTTCTTAAGGAAGTCGCACTGGATTAGTTTGTCTATTATAGAAATAAATAAATAAGCCCATGAGAAGGAATATTGTCCTATAGTGGGGCATGCTCGCACAGAGCTGCCACCCTCTCGTACGATGCTTGTCATGTTTGGAATTTCTGTATCTTCACCAAAATCTTTAAGGCAAGATGAGGTAGCCCGTAAACCGCAGTGGCTTTCAAAGGAGAAAAACAGTTCCAAGGTTCGACTGCTTTCAGTAGGGATAGCTCGCGGTTTTCTGCTGCTGACCGAAGTGTCAGGTCCAAACAAGTTTCCACAGTAAAACAACTGTTTTCGACAAAGCAGTACGTAGCATATTTTACATGTGTAAGGGCTAAGCGAATTTTCATGTGATTTGCATGTTCCAAGATTTAAAGTTATTTTCTAAAATTGTCATTTTTAAAATAGTACCATAACAATAGTAACGTAATATAAATGGGAACATGAATTAATACTGGGAAAATGTCGCAGGCACCATACGAAGTTTCATACACAAGAACCGTATTCAGGCTCGAATGATTACTCTTGCTCATGACACAGTAATTAGTATGTGTGTGAGTATGCCGGAGTGGTCGGAACTGGAGCTGTCCATTTGCTTAACATTAGAGAGTACTTTAACTGCAACAGCAGTAAACCTCAGAAACCACGTGACAAAACGTGCTCTTTGAACAGTAATAGGTTTGTGACGACCTAAACCACACACGGTGGTGTTTAAAAGCTAATTTTCAGACTTCAAAAGAGTCGTGCCCATGTGCTGCAATATCGATATTCCAAAAACAGCAGGCTGGCATAGAAAGGGTTAAAGTATGTGGATAACACGGGAATGGGCATTATTTATGACGGCCTGGTTTTAAATGTGTCGCCTCCATACGACCATGCAACCAAAAGAAATGTTGCCATTAGAACTCAAGGAGTCACCTTTGTCTCTATATGTGGGGTTGCGGGGGAACAATGTACTGAAATCTGTTTTGACCTGAAACCAGTGACAGTTTATGTGGGAGACATCAGGGTGTGTGATCCTTTATATTTGTGCAGGAAGATTTGTGTGGGATTATTCTATTCCTACTGAAGCAACCAATATTTTGCAGAGTGGTTTAAAATGCCTCCCAGATCTGAAGCATTTCAGGATAGGATGGCAGAGACGGGCTCAGCCAGGGTGCATATATTAAAATTAATTGAATACTGTTGTTACAGAATTGAATTCACTGATTAGCCGGTAAAGTAATCTATACATGGTGGATTCTGTTGTCTGCACACAAAATAAATGTTTTCTTATGCATCACTAAGGCCAGCGGAGACAGTGGGTGGTCTGATGCTGCATTTTATGGCTAGCTTCAATCCACTTTTTCCACTATGCAAGCAAGCTGTCCCCATGTGCTCATTAAAGTGAATGATTAATGCCGTAAACGATCAAATGATTCATAATCTAATGAACTCAATGACATTTCTCAGAGAATAGCCATTTGATTTTCAGCATATTGTATGTCAGATTGGGGAAGAAACGTGATCCCTCTCAGTTTCACCTCATTAGTCATGCGTGCCTGCATCCCACTGCACAACCATGTTAAGGTCAAATAATTTGATCTTTGTTGTCTCTGCCACACCACCTAAAGATGCCACTTGGCTCATGCCAGTTCTAACTAATGATTTATACTGTATGTTGCACATTCTTTGTGAAATGAACACAAGTGCTGCTGGTTCTGTTGTGAGTATGAGGAATGCTCTGAATTTTTCCCCCATACCAACCCACTCTTGTGAACCTTGCAGTGTCTATAGGGAATCTTGTGTTTCACCCACAGCTGTTCTAATCCCCTTAGGAAATTACCGTGTTGTGTATGTTTCAGGCATTTGCATGTTGTTTTGCAGAAATGGAAGTTCTTTGTTTGCAAACTGTGTAATGTCAGCGAGACTTGTTGCCAAAATTGACCTGTATTGCAGAAAACAATGGTTTAGACTCCACACATGTCTACATACAGCAGATTTTTGTTCCACCGTATAAAATGAACAAATGAGTGAATGGCTGAAAATAAGTAGAAGAATAATTGAATAAAATAATAGAATATAAAAATGGCCTTTTTCATGGTTATCTATTTATTACCACTTTCCATTTCAGTAATGGGTGCAGACAGTTAGTCAGACCTCTCAGTGAGTGGTACTGTACCTGTTCAAATAGGTGAAGGGAAATAGTGTTCAAAAGTAACTGTTTACTGTACCTACATTTAGGAAAAGGGAGGGTGTCTACAGTGATCATCAGCTACAGTGCTAAAGATCCATGAATTTATTGACTGATCTGGGGCAGTGTAACGTGTGCCAGTCATGCTGGATTTGTTGTTGAAGGATTTATGGAGACATATGGAGAGGTATCTGTCCTCACGAACACTCCTGTTGACGAAGGTGTGTGGGTTGACATGGTGTTGTACGAAAAAAGACACACGGTCCTTCATATTGTGTCATGCATGTTTTATCAGCATGTGATGTGCTTACTATAACAATGATACATAATAATACAGTAATCATTTGTGAATGTCTTTGTGTAATTGTCACTTTCTGACATGCTTATAGACAGCCTGATGCATTACTAGTTTGCAGACCATGGGCATCCATGGTGATGTTCCTGGATGTTCAAGGAGCATGCTTGCAGACAAATCTATATTCACCATCAATATATATTCATTCACTTATTCATTTTTAATTTGGGTAATTTTGTTTCTCGGATAGCTAGGAGGCAGAAATATCCTCTGTTACAGAAATTCTCCTGGCTGCAGGGAAGGGCAATTGTGTAATTTGCACAGGTGTGGGCGTGTGGAACTGAGAAGTTCTCTGTGCGGTTCTGCTCCATGGAGGAACCCCTATGTCTCATTGCATTGGCAAGCACGCTTAATCAAAGGCAGATTAAATCATACCTTGAGCTTCTGTCTCATTATTCTGCTCCAGATGTCGATCTCCTACCTGCCGTGTTCTGGCATCACCGGTTTCCACAGTAGCGCTCTTCTCTGGAAGCCTTGTGTGTAAACAGGAGCCCAGGCGGGGAGAGAAGACTCTGGCAGAGACACAGGAAGAGGCACTGGCAGACTCACTTATTTATGAGTTCAGGGGCAGAAAAGGGCAAGCGTCGCTCGAATTAATGGCTGCCTAAGGACTAGTCTGCTCACTCATCACCCAAGGTTTTGCTATAGGTCCGCTGTGCGAGGGAGCCAATGAGAGCGGGCCACTGTCAGTGTCTGCGTGAAATGGAGCGAAAGAAAGGATGCGGAGGGCTTGTGATGTAATGCTTCATTTCAGAAACGATCAAAATAAAGATGGTCACCCGGCTTTGTTCTGGGGGCCTCACTCTTCATGTGCACTGGCAGTTTGAATGGGGTGCTCATCCAGGCCTTGGCTGGTTTCAGTCTGTCATATTGTCACATTGGGGTATTCCATGGAAAAATGTTGGTGTAGGCCTTGTAGGCCTGCACAGGAGCTACGCAGGCCTTGATAATTTAGGAGTCCTTACACATGTTCATTTTTTCATCACTTTGACCAAACTGCATCCTCAAGAGGACAGTACAGCAGACTTGCATGGGTGTGCCCACCAGGAAGAGCAGTGCCAGAATTAGAGGGTTTGACACAGCCATCAGCGTTAGTGGATAGTGCAGTGTGACAAGGAACTCGTTAGAATAGATAATTTCACGCTCAAGGAAAAGAGCATTAATTAGCTGATATGCTTGGTTTTTACAATACATAATTATTTTTTCCACATAGAATTAGAGGTAGAATGCCATACTCAGTGCAAATCATAGCGAACAGTATGAGCAATGAATTTTTAAGGGCATTCAGGGTTATCCTTTGGAAAAAAATGCTAAAATGGAAAGTATTTAGTTGCACTTGGCAGCATCAAACGGCCATCTGTGTGCTTTGTATTTTGTATTTCCAACAAAACACTTTCTGTGGGTGTATTTTTTAAATGCCTTTTAGCAATTTCCAAATTATTTTATTCCTTGAAAACAAATGTGTATACATTGCCTGCAATGCACTTATTTAGCTGTTGGGCTACATCACAACTAATTCAGTCTAACCATAACTAATCCAAGCTATTTCAGAATTAGTTCATTTTTGTGACAGCTTAGGAACTATGTGGACAGATGCTATAATGCAATTATTCTGGACAGTTCAGTCTAGTTTATAATACAGTAAAGCATTTGTATTTCTGTGTGTCTGTAAACATACACAACCTGAATGGTCACACATTTATTTATCTGTCTGTCTGTCTGTTTATCCCCACTGCCTGCAACCAGGCCTACTGCGTGTGTCAGACTGCCTGTCTGTATCTTAACATTAGACAATTGTTATTATAATATAACCTACTTAATTGCAATGGAAAACACAAGTATTGTTAGTGGTCATAGAACAGGCTTATGTACCCTGTATGTGAAAGGGGCAGTGCCAAGATATAAAGGCCTGAAATGTAAACCGTTAATGTGCAGATGGGGCCGGACAGTTCTGTCATACACCTTTAGGTTTCAGCCTGCTTGGTTTGGCTGTTATATCAGGCCTTTGCTCCCCGAAAGGTCACCTGTGTTGTACCCATGTTGACGTCACCTTCTTGTTAAGCACCACTGTAGAGCCAGATTATATCTGGGTACAGGTAGAGCAGTGTTTCTCAATCCTGCTCCTGGAGGCCCACTGTCCTGCATGTTTTCCATCTTTCCCTGTCTACCTACCTGACTGAACTCATCAGTGGCACTTTTGATTAGCTGAGCACACCTGATTTAATCAAGAGCATGTTAATCACAGTGATCAGATGTGTTTGCAGCAAGGATAGACAGAAGATATGCAGGACAGTCTGTCTCCAGGAGTAGGATTGAGAAGCACTGAGGTAGAGTAAGTTCTGTGGTCCCACACATATTTAGAAGTGTACTTGTATTAACGTTGAACCATGTATGGAAACAGACTGTGTTGTGTAAAACATAGATGGACATGTCTCCCAGGCACCTGGCTGAGTAACACCTAGAGAGGCAGAAAGTTCAAATCCATGCCAAACAATGGCATCCATTCAGAGCTGAAGCACTGAGGTGGAATGAAAATGAGAACTCTCTGGAGTACAGGTGTACGGTTTACAGCCCTGCTCTGTTGCACAGTGGCCTTGTTTCCTCATCATGTAGCCCATTACTGCAAGGCCCTCCTTCTTGTTTTCTAGGTTATTGTCTTGGCTGTGGACCAGTTGCAGGAAAGGGTCATGAATGGTGACAGATGGAACCCAGTTTGTTCGTTTATATGGGTTACCTGTGGTGTCTGCAAACTGTCCTGAAGTGGTTCCTCTGCTCCATTTTTGAGTGTAATTTTTTATCATGTTTATGTATATAGATGACAGAAGGGAGGAAGCCACACGACACTGCCTAAAACAGAAGTTAAGGTGCTGAATCTTGTCCAGGAGTGGGCTTATGTGCTGAAATACAGTACCCACTCCAGCTTGTGCCTGAAGGAAAATTTGTTTTATGAACAGTGGCGTCAGTTATAAGCAGTGGTTATTGTTCTCCACGGGCTCATTGGTCGGTCCTTGTGACATCAGCTTATGCAGTAGCAGACATTACATTATTTATTTCGTAGGAGACACCCTTAACCAATGCGACCTGCCTTGTGCAATTTTTACACATTATCCATTTAGTAATCATATTATTCCCCCACCAGGGATGGATTTTATGATTTAGTGATGTGGGGAAAAAAACCTCAAAATGCACATCATAGCGCTGGAACACAAAATTTATCTTCATTGCAGTGCATTGGTATAATTTTGAGTGTGACATCCAGTTGGACATGCTTGCTCACTTTCATGTGCAAGAACTGCAGATATTCTTGTGCTCTCTATCTCTTGTGCTCAAATACAGGTACTTGCAAAGCAACAGTAAGCAGAGGACCAGAGTGAAGGGATGCACACAGTAACTCTGGCTTGATAAGTGAATCAGTATGAGATGTTCACTTGCTTGTCAACTGCTTTTCAGATAGCTGTTTCCTTTGTTAAAGTTCCATCTGCAAAAATCCATTAATGAACACAAAAAGCTCAAGATAATATAACATAACATACATCTCATATTCTGAGGTGCTTCCATTGGAATTGGTGTGTATTTTAGGCCATGTCCACACGTACACGGGTATTTTTGAAAACGGGGGTTTTCCTCCTTCGTTCTTAAAAAAATCTCCGTCCACACGAAAACGCAAACACACGCTGCCAAACCAACAGGCGATGATATAACCCTAACCGTAAAGCCATGTTGGCCAATCAGAAGCCTGAAAAAATTTTACTACGGCGCACACTCTGATGTCACAAGCCAAAAACTCCGTTTTCCATGTCTACACGTGAACACTGAAAACGGAGTTTCTGAAAATCTTCACCCTGGAAGGCGCTTTGCAAAAGATCCGTTTTCAGTGACCTAAAACGCCATTTGCGTGTGGATGAAAGGCTAAAACGCATAGAAAAAGCTATGTTTTTTAAAATACCCACGTACGTGTGGACAGGGTCTTAATCTCACAAGATATCATCCCAGGGGGCAGCTTCATTTGTATTCATTTCAGATACACCAGTTAGTTCTATCCCCCATGGAAGGCAGTTTGCAGGGCTTTCATTGCTGAGCTAGAGTTTCACTGCAATTTGTTGTCCAATCCTGTTTTTCTAAATTGCTACTTACCTGATTTACTTCAGCACTTAGAGAAATTATGAAATTGCAGATGGGAGTTGAAGAGGAGGAGCTAAAATTATTCAGAGATCTTCTCTGGAGAATGGCTGCAGATTCTGAAGTGCAGCAGCAATAATGTGTAACTGGAAACTGTAAGGAAAGAATAGCCCCCTTCATCGTGCTGTTTTTATTAGGGGATGTGGAAGGGTAGATGAATAGCCTGGGCTGAGTGAATGAGGGAGTGCTTGTCAATGCCTCTTCTCCCCCCCAGTCGCAGGGCTGGTTCAAGTCCGTTTCGGTAACCCTCCAGCTGTATAAATGGATCCTGTCCATGCTGGACGAGGGCGTCTGCTACGCAAATGAATAAACAAACATTCGGGTCAGATGGAACTTTCTCACACAGTCCTCCGCAGCATGTGTTTTCAGATGTGGGTGATTAAATGCGTTCGCTTCGGCTGAGGTCATTTTGCATGCAAAGGCATTTGTTCTAGAGGCCTGGAGACGTTGCTGAATATTCACCTGATTTCACATGCACGGTGTTAACAGATGGCTGATGTGGTGAACAGTTGTGGGGTGGCAGCCATGATAAAGATGCCAAGGTGTGGCATGTGGTTATTATAGGCCTTGCTGATTTTATAACCTTTCAATAATGTACATCACCTCAAGGAGAATTGACACCTGATTGTATTTTGCCATAATTAAATTATAATAGGTGCAGTACACAAAACATAATTATAACAAGATTATACAGTAATGATATTAAAAGGGGGCAGTGTAGTAGGGTAGACTATTAAAACAGAAAGAAGCACTAATTTCTGGACTCTGCATGTCCAAAACTCATTGTGGTGTATCTTTTAGTGAAATTTGAGATGGACAGCATACCAACCTCATATATACTTATGGAATGACCTTCTGTAAATGTCAATCTTTGTGTGTGAGTGTGTGTGAGTGTGTGTGTGTGTGTGTGTGTGTGTGTGTGTGTGTGTGTGTGTGTGTGTGTGTGAGTGTGTGTGTCAGGGATATCAGATTGTGTGTGTAATTTTAGTGAAACGATCCTAGAAAAAGGTGTAGCAGAATACATTATGATGTAGCTGGCACCACCATTTCAACATTCAAGCTATTCTGTTGGCTGCAGGATTACTCAAGACTGGCGTGTGATCTTGAAGCCATCAGTAATTCAAATTCTCTATTTGATATTATGTTCTTCCGTCACTGTTATGATGGGCTGAAATGTGATTGGTGCTTTGTGCTCATAGGCCTTGGTCTTTGCGATAAAGTTGGGCCCATACTCGGATGCCTCTCTGTAGGAGGTCAGGGCCTGGGTCATACCCCCGATTACATCACAGCTATGGAATGTGTTGTACACAATGTGGAACTCCAGGCCTGTGGGGCTGCCAAAGAACAGCAGTGTTGCTGTCTGTCATCCTACAATAAACGCGTCGGTTGGAAGTAATATTGTTGTACTTGTCTGTGTTTTCATTTGGGCTTTGTCACTCTGTAGAAGAAAGTGTGAATGACTGAGGTGCAGTGGGTGGTGAAGAAAGTGGAAATTCCAGCTTCGAAGCTGAATATTTTGTGAGCTGGGCTGACATGATAGGCCTCCTGTTGTTCACTCCAAAATGCCAATTACTTTTCCAAGTTCTGAAGTTTTGTCAGGTTAATATCAGTCACCGAAAAGAGAGCAATGTGGAAATTTTGATTTGGTAATTGCTACTCCTTTTCTTTGTTGTTCAACCTAAGGGTTTTGTTGTGTGCTCTTTGTACCGCTTTATACTGGTGTATTTTCAGGAAATGGTAAGAATAATGTACAACTGAAGTGCATTCAGCACACCTTTTTGCAGATCATCTCCCTTCTGTAGATCTGTTCACAATGGAAAGGGCCTGCTTGATTTAATCTACTCTGCCAGTGAACTACTGAGGGGGCTTCAACTTCAAAATTTTATCTGTGGGTAGTTTTTGTAGTAGTTTTAATTAACAGTTACATAATTATGTCAGATGATACTATTACAGTTTTGTGTTTCACAGTGTATACTAAAATGTGCTAGTTTTTGTTACCATTTTTTAAAAAGAAATGTAAGGTTTACAAAGAAAATGTAGGAGAAGAACAAAGAAATGTGGCTGACAAGTAGATGATGGTCTCAGGAGATGGGCGGAAGCATGGGAGGAAATGACAGATTTCAGATACATGGGAGAAGCGTGCCTCACATAGCAAGGAAGAACCAGGAGCTGGTGCTGCTCAAATGAACAGACACTCATTTGTCAGTCTGTGTGAAACATAAGACAATGGACTATGAGATTACAATCTCCAGCAATTTATCATGCACAAGAAAATGCAGCAGTACTTTGAGGTGGTTAAATAAGTAGAAGTGGCTTGTTGAGAGACAGCTATACTTCAGGGCTTTAGGAGAAAAGGAAGCAAAGGGAGTGATAAACATCAGAGGGACTGTAAGGTCAAGCTGTGGGGATGAAAAAGCAAAAAAGAAAAAAGTGGCCAGATTTGAAAAGGTTAAGATGGCCAAATACACTGTCAGTGAAGTCGACCTGTCTGTCCTTCAGATCCATTGTTAATTCATTTCCAGAATGTTTTGTCACGACCAGTCCAGGGTGTGCGTGTAACTGGTAACTTCTGTGACTGTAATGGATCCCTTTGGACTGACGTGAAGCTGTAAGCCTGCACATCTCATTATCGCGATCTCCATGGCGACCGGCCTTTGGTGACGCCACAGTGACACACAGCCTGTGGGAGATGATTAACAGTGTGTCAATATGAGCTGCTGAGAAGCACTTCCTCATGTTTCCTGGCTTTTATTTTGAAGCCAGTACCCTGTCCTTTCATATCAGATCTTCTTTTGTGCTGTAGATAATTGTGTCCATAGATCCAGGAATAGATGGCCCTCATCTTATTTTCAGTGTGCCCTGATTTGTCTCGGAGATGTGGCCTAGTCATTTTTCCTCTATCTTCTTAAATTCCCATGGCAACAGTCACTCTGTGGAGTAAATAGGCTGTCATTGCCACAAATTTTGTGCACCACTGCCTATATGCGTGTTTTATTACTGTAAATCTCTTATTACCTTGAATATCACTCAGAGTAAGAAATGTACAGAAATTTGACAAATTGCTCTCAGAGGCACCATTCCTCTCAGTGGGGTCGTTACCATTAAAAATGTTTCTCTCATAATCAGTCCCTGAATACAGAAGCTGAGCCCTCACCCCTGGGTTTTGGTTTTTACAGTTTTATGCAAAGCTCTTTTTTCTGTGTAGTTCTAGAGGTGGAGAGAGATCCTCCTCTTGTCAGCAAATGAGCCTTTCCCCATTAAGTATATATGTATATTATATGAAGTTACTGACCACTTTCTGGTGTAGACTAAAGACTGATCACTTCAAACTGCACCTTGGCTCTCCAAACTCACCCTCCCTTTTGTGTTGTCTCATTGTAGGGCATGTTGTGTTGTTGTGTAACTGTACCTGTGTAGTGTACACAGTGTACATCCAGTGTACATGTTGTGTACTTTATTGCACTTATCAATCACACCATGAATTTACAGAAGCATGTATGCACTCGTTATGAGTAGATATCACAGCACTGTGTAATGGGCTGGTGCACATATGGATGTGTGGTTAGTAGTGTCCCTTACAGACTGTCTTCGATTCAGCTTTACTTGATGCATGTTGTCATCTCCCTTGCAAGATGCTGTAAGATAAGTGCATCTGCTAAATGAGGAAATGTGAATGTACGTAGATGTGTAGATGAACGTGCACTGTCTTGTCTCCTGACAGGAGTGAGTCTGCAGGAGAGAAGATGGTGGAGCCGGAGCCGAGACCGACAGCGGGCCACAGGCTGGGCGCTCAGGAGAGCCTGGGGATCAGCACCCTGGACCCAGGACACAGGCCCCCCGCCATGCCCCCGGGACGGCACATGCCCATCAGGGTCCGCATGCTGGACGACACAGAGGAGGTCTTCGACGTCTCGGTGAGTCACGCGTTGCGCTCTGGGATGACTTTCCATAATCATTTTCTTAATGAGAGCGCTGTCATGATTTAAAGCCCCAGAGCTATGGCAGAATTCAGAGAGGAAAATGGAATACAGCAGTTCTGATGACTACTGTGATTTATAAGTGGTATATAAATGACTTCATACATTTGAAATTCAATGGAGGTTCCCATTTTAGTGTGGTAGGAAGGGCTTGTACTGTAACTGGATATGTAGTCTCTCACCTCACTACCAGCTGAGCCACAGGAGTGGCTGACTACTCTCTGCCACCAAGCAAACTTTACAAGTGGCAGGAAATACTGGGAAACCTTAATCGCCATAGTACAGGGCAGGACAGTGTTCAAATTGCTGTTCTGAATCAGATGTTTTATTTGACAGCACGGTGTAGACTGCACACAAAAGGATATTGCATAAATTGGCAAACACGTTGGGGAAATTGTGAGAAAACAAGCAGCGACAACTCCTCCCTCATGTAGACATTGTTGTCAGACACCCTGAGATCCTCAGATACCAGACAGGAGTTTGTCCAAGATTTTGTTGTTGTCTGTGCAAAGGCTGATATCCCATTATAATAAAAATTGTTGTTTTTATTGTTGTTATTGTTAGTTTTTATGGTTGTATATTGTAGAAAGCTTACTTATGATTTTAACAGTGTTAAACAGATGGAAAACGTCTGACATTTACATTGTTGTTATTTCTGTCTTTACATTTCAAAAATCTGCAATTTCATAAGGGTGTGTATACTTTTTATATCCACTGTACTAGCCTAATGTTTATGACAATTTGTTTTTAATTTAATTTTATGGGTGTTTAATACCTATCAAAAAGTCTGTCAGATTTTTCCTGCATCACTTGGCTTAATATTTCTGTTACTCCATTTACACATAATAGAAAGCAAAAGAAACAATAAATAAAAATAAAACAAAGAAATCCAAAATCAGAAGACATCCAAAATCCAGGAAAATCTGAAAACAGGCTCAACAGGGTTCTCAGTTAAGAGTGCTAAAAACTGATTTTATTTTCTTTTTAAAATATTTATATATATAAAATTTGCTAATACTATGGCCTTTACTTTCTGGTCTATTTTTCTTTCCAATGAAGACAAGTGTTGTCTTGTTGCTGTCAATAACTGGTTTACATTGCATCCAAATTAAACTTGAAGGCTCTCATTACATGAATGGATCCAAATGCCGATAAGTCAAAATGTGTTGTGTTGAATTTTGAGTTTTGCTTTCTGGCTAGAAGGCAACGGAGACATATTTCAGTTTAGTTTTTCAGGTCTGGGTATGAGTCGAGAGAATGGAATAAGTGCATGAGAATACTTTTATTACTAAGGAGATGTTTTTTACAGATATTCAAGGGAGGTGATTTTTTTCCAGAGAACTCTGTTATATTATGTGTCTCTGTTAGTTATCAATGAAACAGTTGTTTTCCACCATGAGTCAGTAAGTTGCCATCAAGGTCCTGATAAACTTTGCAGTTTGGGACGTTAATGAATGTCCCGATATTCAGTTAACCATTAATGGCTGTCTGACTAGTTACACTTAATGGTCTGACCAATAATGGACTCTTTGAAAAGAAGAAATGTGCTAGATTTCCATTCTAGGTTGCCAGTGCTTTCCTTCATTGAACAGCAAAAAGGGTAAAACAACAGCTTTATAAATGTTTGTGGAGACAGAACTGTGGTTAACACCACCTGTTTAATCTGGATAGTTAGTTTGGACAACACAAATGTAGACAAAACAAAACTTGCACACTGTCAAAAGGAGGGAGGTCCAGTCTTGAGTATCTCCATCTCCATGAACTGATGATGACTAAATTGTTGAAACATTTTCTTCTGTGCACTTTTATTTCGGTTTTGCACTTGCTTGCACTGGAGTATTTTTACAGTGTGTAAATAAGTCGGTGTATTTTTGCATCATTGAAAGCAATAAAAAATATAAAAACATACAGATTTGTTTAAAAAACATAAAACTCAACTGTGTGTCAGTGTCTTTTGTTTTGGGCTACGTATGCATTAGCGCCCGTGCATAGTCTTACCGTGTGTTATGATTAACTATGACAGAGATACGTTACAAAATAGGTGGGCATTATTGCCACAGTTAAAAATAGCTCCTCCTTTAACCAGCAAACAGGGCCCTCCAGGTGAGGCAGCAACATCAATGTCAGGAGCACAGTGGTGGAGCAGCTTATTAGCAGCAAGTGATTTCCCAGAATGCTCTTTGGCACACCCATAGGGCAGAGGAAGGAGAAGCTATGTGTTTGCACAGATTTCATCCTGACCTCACTCCAGATGGTTTTAGCGTAGCGTGTTGGCCATTGTCCTTGCCACAGCTGCGCTGGTGCTAGGTGGAAACTTCACACGGGACTCTCAGTGTTGCCGTGGCAGCCATTCTGCTCTGAAAGGCTTGGTAGAGAGTGGGATGGTCATGTTGTTCCTGAGTGGAGTGAATATTCATTAAGATTGAGCATATCTGTCAGCATGTTTATTAAAAAGATCATGTGCTGTTGTTTACATTTTAAACTTGTTTACTTGTAAAACCCCAAATTAAAGTTCTGTAATCCATTTGCGAAACAAAATTTTAATTACTAATTTAGTCTAAGAGACTGTAATGCGTCTGTATTTGGTACTCAAGAGCCTTAACTTCTGTGTAGACCTTATTCAATGATTCACAGTCACGAAGGACGGTATTTACAAAGTCCCGAAAAGCTATCAGAAAGCTATGTGAATGTTGACATACTAATGTTACAAGCACTTTGGGGGTTGTTAATTGGTGAAGGAGGTGGGTTCTGGGAATCGTATGGAACTAATGAAAAAATGAGAGTGTCTAGTTATGAGGTAGTATGTTTTTGATTGCGACCTGGGGAGCAGTAAATTCAGTAGTAAGACTTGGGAAGACTGAACACAAAACAGCCATTCTCAATTCTTAAAGAGGCACCAGGGCTTTCTGGCCAATTAGAATGCAGCTGAAGGGTGCTTAACAATCCCCTCACTGTGCAGTTGGCTGTGAAAGGACTGAGAGAGGTACTATATATTCACGCAGCAGGCTCAGGTAGTCAGGAGCAAGCCCCTGTGACACCTATGCTTGTAACCTGACCTCTTATGTGTCACTGTTTGCTGAAAAATGTATGGGAGGAGAGTGATGATCCTTTGTGACTCCTGAATATTTTAGCATTTCCCTGCTCATTGTCAAGTTCATTTCAGCTTTCTTACAGTTCACCTGATGTTCTCTGCGCACTGTTTGCGAGCCACCACTGTAATGTCACATTTTATTTTCTCTCACAGAGAAAACGGAAGAACTTTAATACTGTTTTTGTCTCAGGGTTCCAGTTAGTAAAGCATGACTTAACATCCCATCAAACTGTAGGCTGGAACCAGTATATACTCTTTTCAAAGATAATGACACATCAGTTATTCAGGTACAGAGTGGTACTGCAAAGTGTCTGCAGCAAACATCCTCGGAACATAATTGAAGACTGGCCATTTTTATTTCGTAGAAGGACTAGAATCCTCTCTGAACGTAAAACATGTCAGAAAGCTTCCAATTTGGGAGTGAGGTCTCTTGACTTACCAGGCTTTAACAAGTATGTGATCAGCCAGAGCTTCTAGAACACATGGAGAAATATTGTAATCTACTCTGCACCACACTACACTTGCAACACACAGATATTCGGCTGTTTTAGAGAATGAGTCAATGTTCAGTCTAGCCACTTAATTGCTGAAAATATCTGTGCCATTTATGTCTGGTTCTGTGCTTTGGGCTGAAACAGTACTCTGGTTAAAGTTAAAGTGTAATGTTTTATGAGGTGTATCAAGTTCCTACATGTGCGATGACACATTCCAAAGTGTATCCCCTAAGCCATGAGACTGACCTTCCTCCTCCAAGCTGATAATGCCGGCTGGTCTCTCTATATGCCAGAGGTTTTAATTAGCGTTAACAGAGACATACAAAACCCTGTTGAAGAACTCTGCTTTGCCTTTGAATAACTCTCAGATCTGTAAGCTGCCAAGCATCAGGAACGATGTAGGAAGAAAACTTCTTGAGCGCTTATCAGTGTGTGGTTAGTGCATTCTTTGAGTAAGAACTGAGTAAGGCAGCCTTTCATCCTCATCTGGAGGAGGGGCTCTGGGCATAAAGGACACATTTTGGAATGTTCAGTTTACCCCTTTTCCATTTTTCCTTCAGGGTGTGGGGAACTGTCTCATTTAGGACCATTGTTAAGTCCCTAAACTGCTCATTACATGTTTTTTTTTTTTTTTTTTTACATTTATGCCAAATGCATTGTAACACATCATATTCCTGGTTTTCTTTCATATGCTCTGCAGACCTGTGGTTATTACTGATAATTGCATGTTTTGCTCTTGATTTTAATAAGAAAGATGGCAAACATAAAAACAGGTGTTAGGAACATTGCATAAAATAATGTTTTCAAATGTATTAAACATCAAATATTGAAGACAATATAGCTGTTACATTCACTTCATTCACATTCATTTGATTTTCTGGGTTTGCTTTGGTGATAATATTCCCCTGTGCATGGGAAGGGGGAGAGCAAAGCAAAGCAGTTTCCTGCCATTTCAATGTTATTTTGTGGCTTGAAATTCCAACCAGAATTTACAGTCAAAGCGGTAAGCCCTCTAATGCGGAAGTCTGGTCAAGCAGGGCTAAAAATGGTCTTGCAAGGCAGAAAAATATAAAATGGATGAAAGGTTTCCATCTTCCCCTAGAAGGCCTTGAGCACACAGGTGATAAGAAGGGATTGTAAATAAGTTAACAAAGACCTCTGGGCCTTCAAAGAAGTGCTCTGTTAATTAGACCACTATCTCACAGGGAAGGGGGTTCTTTTTCTGAAGTTATGCTAGTGTCGACTGATGGAAGTGAACTGCAGTGTCATGAAACGAAAGCTTGATTCGGTCATCTGTTTGGTTTTGGTTTGATGTGACTAATTGCCTGTTGATAAAGGCCCAGTCTTTTATCTTTGTGATTTGTTGTTCCATTCCATTGACTTGAAGCTCAAAGGCCAGGATTTACCAGTCATTTAGTGTTATTAGTTAGAAGCATAACTCTTTTTAGAAAGCAACAAATACACAGATGGAAGGCATGCATGTTTTCACTACGGCTTCATCAGGGCTCCTTCAATGTTGTGTTGATTTAGAGCTAGACCTTGCGGTGGTGTGTGTTCTTAGATCAGCTCCTGGAAACCATAACCTCAGTGACCGCAGTCTTCCTGCCAGGGACCAACAGACAGAGATGAGAGATCATGAGAAAGGGAGAGCACAGCAAATTTAAGTGTAGTGGAGAGCGAGAAACAGACAGTGAAGGAAGGGGAGAGGTGCAGGAACACAGAACGATCCAGTAAGATAAATAAGGGGCCTCGTTTCGGAAAAGGCTTATTAAGGAAGTTTTGAGAAGACCTTTGCTAACAGGCGTATAGCCAGTGAGGAGGATTTAGTCCCCAATTAAGTTAAATTTGCCAGACAGCCAACTTCACTAGATTAAGCTGTGTTCACTTGGGGGCACATCTTCCTGTAGAGGCCTTGAAAACTTCCTTTAAGGAGTCACTGTGTAATACACACGTCTGCAGAAGACATAGGCACAGCCTGTTATATTTAGAACTGCTTTGAGAAAGTCTATAAAAGAAAAACACAATGCAAATGAACAAAGTTTCTGAATGAAGTGGGTTATTACTGGACTTGGAAATTACTCTTTTTGGCTCATTATTTTGGCTCGCCTCATTCTAAATGAATATAGAAGGCCATTCCTGTTTTCATTCAACCACAGTTTTGTTCAAAAGCAACAGGATATTGTGTCATTCAAGAAAAGCCAACTCCCGGGCACAGACATAACTGTATTGTCAAATGGATCACTCATTTAACTGCTCTCAAAAATCATGTTCTATTTTAACTCAGCTCCCATGGTTATTTTGTTATCTTACTTCATAGACAACATGCTTCCTCTTAACAGTCCTTTGGTTTTGAATGGCAGACTGGAGCCATTGTAACTGACAGCATTATGTTTTAACCTCCCAATGTTTTTCACTGACATCTGCTGCCTAACCTAACTGTGACTCCCAGACCAGAAGGCTTTGCCAATTAGATGTCATTCTTCATCGTGACTGCTGTCATATTGTGTGTTGTGAGATTGTATGTGTCTTTTATACATGGGATCTGGAGGACCTCTAGCTGGAGGCTGGGGTTGGGCCCAAAGGGGGTATATGTGAGAACTGTGGTGGAGGTGGGTGTGTTTGTTGTCTGGCAGCTAAAATGGACCCATGAACATCCGTTACTTGATCAGATACCCGGCGCTTTGGGAAAGCCAGCCAACCGAACACTTTCTTTTGTGGTCAAAAGTAGAATATACTCCCTGGGTATAAACTTTGGAATTTGATACAGCACGCTATAGGTTTTCATAACAGTATCTCACTGAATAGAGTCAAGGGGTCCATGGTGCCATGGCATATCTTATTGTTCATCAGTGGTTTGACTGTTCATTGTTGCTGACATTTGAGAGCAGCTTGAGAGAAATGTTCATTCTCTTTCTTCAGTGTGAGGACTGACACCCAATATGGGAAATCCTGTAAGTTCAAAAATGGTTCTTAATCTAGATAATGTTCCCTTTATTCTTCAATGAAAAGCTTTTGTGAAGTATTCACTTGTATTTGTTGCAGAAATGGTACAGAATCTCTGCTTAAAAAACAAACAAATGAAGTTGAGATCTCCTGCTCTGAAGTTCAATGAGTACATAAATTAGGTGTAATGTACTATTTTTAAACATGGCCTGCAGTGACCACTAGAATAATACTTAGTTTGTGTTCCTTAACTAAGCATTAGAGTTATAATAAGAGTCCACGCAGTGCATATTACACTCGTGTGTATTCTGGTCGGGTGATCTGATAGTGCTGCAGGCTGGCGGAGACTGGCAGGGTGTTGTTAGGTCTGCTTCAGGGAATCGTGACTGATATGAACTAGAGACAGGCCATTGAACAAGAGGCAGAAAATACCATTTGTGGAAAGTGCCAGTGCTTTTAACAAAGAGGATTCTGTGTGATATAGACACTCAAAGTGAGGGGGCATTAGTCTGGGATTATCATGGTCGCATTAAGACTTGACTGAATATACATCAGATATTTTAAGATTAATGATCCTCAAAGGCAATGATGTTGTTCTGATGACTTTTCATTTTGCTTTTCACACATCATGAAATTTTTTCTTTAATAAGAAATGTCAAAGAGGCAGAGTCCCCAGGTAAATGTTAAACTCTGTTGGGTGCATGGTATTTTTCAGCAGTATAAGTACAAGACAAATTTTCTTTGTTATTTTTTAAGTTGTGTTTTTTGTCCATATGCTTTTTCCCATAATTTATCACTGAAAATAAAACTAGTGATGAGGAGTCCTTGATATGACTTACTGAGTGACACATGATGTGCTTCACACTGTCTTTGCCCTATGAGTTCAAGGCTGAAGGAAATGGAGGAGAGACTCTAGCATTCAGACACACAGGCCTTGATAACCATGTAGCAGCAGACCTATAGGTCCCTGACAGAAACAGACCCATTCATTTCAGAACCCCGGTGTAATTGGAGAAATCCTAGCTGCTATTTTGGCCTGCTGTAATTTTAGCTGAAAATGGTAAGAATGTAAATGGGGTATTTTATCTCATCTACTGAGTGTGTGTCTGAGGATGTGGGGGAATATTTTTAGCTTATGGGTTTCCATCCAGATCATGTAAATTTGAGTCTTTTCAGTTGCTGAATATAGCTTTTAGGGCTCTGTGCATTACGACCAACAGGAATCTGGAATCTTCCTGGAAGCCCACTGCTGAAGTTCATATCACCATGACAACATTTTTTCAAGTAAGGGTTAATCAAGGGTTAAATAGCAAGGTGCGCATAACCACATTCATGTAGCACAGCAAAACATTATGTTCAGCCTGGAAACCTAGACCAATTCATATTTGTGTTGTCTCTCAGAGCGGCATCCTGGACACTGAGCCCTGGCACCAAATTTCCTTTAGCCGTTTCCAGCAGGAGCTCTTAACAGCAGTGTGACCTTGGGCGGCAGCCTGATGTACTTAATGGCAACAACAGCTCCCTCTCTCTCCCCTTATCACCCTGCTACTGACGGAACCTGTGATGGCCTATTTCACTTTGTGGCTGAAGAGGAGGGCTTTCATTTTACAGTAGAGTATGTTGACAGATTAGCTTGTTTCACACATTTTCAATTTTAATGCACTCACTTGGAGTTGTCCTCCATTTGTCAGATTGATTTGGTACAACACAATATAAAACATTTCTCTCTCATATTAAACACTAAGTAGATATAGGTAGGTACAGAAATGACTATTTCATTTGTATGTACAAAAAACACATTATTGTGTGACTGAATCATGCCTTTGATGACTGAAAAAAATGGATCATTGTTTCTCTGTACTTTTATATGCAGTATTAAGATTAACCTTTCTGATCTTTTGTGCTTAGCCTGTGCGGTCAACTTGTCCTGTTCTTCATTTGTTCCTCTCCTTTATCTGCTCATACATTTTGCACAGCAGCAATGCTTGAATCTGCAGGTCTTCTGTGTATAACTTTTTTTAACACCAGGGATGTGTGTGACAGAATTTAAAATAATCAATTAGATTATCTTTTAAAGTCAAATAATCAATACATTCTCCACATATTTAACTTAACTCATTTTAATGAGTAAAATATTTAACTTATTAAAGGTATTTTCAGACAGAATGGTTCCTGAGGATGTTTTACCTTTAAGGCACTGCCAATAGCAAATGCAAGGCATCTGTCATTTCTGTCCTCACTATTGCTGTCTTGTGTCAAGTGAGCTGGATAGAATTCTATTTTAAATTCACAAACATTTCAATGGCGGTTTAAATAAACAATCACTGTTCTTGTGGTCGCATAGTCAGCTCACAATGTTTTGACAATTTCTTTATGTAATTTTGTGAAGGTTTATAAAAAAAGAAGTAACAAAGCTTAAATACCCTTGTAAATGGACGCAGATTTCTCAGTAAAGGGACAGATTGCTTATTGCTTTGATTGCAAGTCATCAAGTGTGATGGATACCAATTGTGTGCATGTGCAAGTCATTCTTTTCATAAAGACCAACCATGTTGCATACATCAAATCCTATGTGTTGTGTGACCTTCTGCTTCAAAGCAAGCATGATCATTTTGTTATCAGCACAGGATGGTAAGAGTAAATTGCCATTCAAATGCTTTCACTCTCTTCCTGGCCAGTTTTTTCTGATCTTTTCTCTAACTACAATGAAATTGGGAGAAAGCCCATTAAACGTCCTGTGTGAAAGAGGTTTCTGTGCTGTGAGAAATGAACTGTCCCTTCATCAATGCTCTTGTTCGAATGCACTCTTTTTCTTGATATATGTTTGAAGAATGAACCTTTTGTCCCTGGTGCTAATGCTGTTTCTCTGAGTGAAACGCGAGTGCTTTACCCACCCGTAAAATGTATTGACTTTTGTTGAATCTATCGCCCCTCTCTATCAATAATGAACCTTATTATTCTCTGCTTGAGGTCCAAATCAGATTGCAAACATGAAATCTCACAAAAAAGCTTTCTATCCCACTTGTGAAATGACTCATAATGGCAGCTTTCTGTCTCGGAATGGCTTCCCATAAAAAAATCTCACTCTTATTTTAATGGTATCTTTATTTTATTTCCTGCTGACTATTTAATTGCATTCTGTTAATCAGTTTGCATCTGTCTTTTGTACAATTTTAATGAGAGAAGCCTCAGTATAACCTTTTCCTGTTCTCTCTCATGGCAGTAAATTCTGGAACATAACACAGATGGGTTATCACCTTTAATAATATGGAATATAATCTGAGCTCATGTGAACTCCAGAGTCCCATTCTTACCCTGGTAGTCATTTGCAGATTCATACCTGATAATAGAGGCAGTACATTTCAGGATTGTGTCAGGACTCCATGTACAAAGAGAGAGAGAGTTCATTGAAACTGTACTAATCTAATTATTCTAACTTTATTTTCCATTAAGTGTCACTACACTAAATGGAGAGAGAAAGTTTTTAATTTTAATCAATAGTTTGCCCTGATTGTGTTGGACATAATGAGCCCTGATTGTCTGGATGGTTAAGAATCTCTCCCCTTGCCAGGCTGGCATCCTCCTTAAGCATCAGTAGAGCACAGTCTCTCCTCTTCTGATGGAAGAGCTGTCAGTACAGTCCGACAGTCAGTGTAGATTCTGCAGTAGCGGGTCACCACCTTGGGTCTTTTCCATCTGATTTCCTTTCCAGATGCATCACAGTAGCTGACAGGAGATGAATCTGATTAAGGCATCAAGTCCTGCCGTCTGAGTGTGCGGTCACCCCCCACTCTCCGCAGCACTCATACTGTCCCGTATAATTTATCTTGTAGGGAGAGGAGCAGATATTACATGCAGCCATATCCTCTTGGGGTTGAGAAAATAATTAGATGCATCGTGATGAGGATGCTTATGTGTGAAGGAGAGACACTTTCTCCCCTCCCTGCAGTGTCGGTGAGATGAAGCCAGGTAATGACCACACTAATAATGTACTGTTAATGGGGTATAGGGTCTTGATTTTCAGAGCAAGACCAGTCTGGCACTCATTGGCATTAGTAGCTGTATATCCACAGCTGGGACTTTCTTGTTTTACAGCGGATGTTCTAAATACTCCAGAATGGGTGATGATGGCGCTGAGCAGCTGATCTCTGTCTGCTGCTTGTGTAGGATGGTATGGCAGAGAGATGGGGGGGGGTGGCAGGGGCCCATGGGAGGGCCTCCACACCACACTGATTTGTCCTTGGATACAGATCAGTGGGAACCAGACATAGCAAAGTCTGTCATTGCTATTACCCATTAGGGATGAGTCTAGCTGAGTTTTTAAATATTTGTGCAAGAGTTCACTTTTCATTTAGTTCACATGGCACAGGAACGGGTGTGTTTTTTAATGTCACGTAGGGAAGAACTGGGATTTGAATATCTAATATCTACTGCACTGCAAAGGCTACTGGGACAAAGATGGGAAGTGATGTTCAGGCAGATCAGTCCTTTGTGGTGCGGCCTTGATGTGATGCAAGGAATACAGTGTTTATCAGTTTCATTGAAGGTGCAGTTCATGGCTTGTGTTTACAACAATCCTAGCAACATTGTTTTAGCCCACACCATGTATCCTGAGTGGGAGCCTAACACTGGTTTCGTTCATACTCTTCAGCAGGCTATCACTGATAATGAGGTTTCATATGTCCTGCGCTCATGGCAGTCAGATGATCAGTTTGGCATTTTCACCACAGCATTTCATCATTCACCACGGGCAGGGGTTTTCAATTAATTATTCTCAACAGCTGTTAACCATTCAGTGCTGTTTGTTTCCTGTTGGAACTCATCCCTCTTACCCACCCACCCCTTCTCTCCTAACCCTCATGTCATTGGCCGGTTTCAGTGAAATACCCTGCCTCACAGTGGGGCTAGACCCCTCCCCCCTGCATTAACGCTTCCACAGCGAAGGACAGCCCGACAGCGTCTCTATGACAAATGAATACGGCTTCCACCAGCAGCGACAGTCACAGCCTTCCATTCAGGCACCCTCTCACTCATTGCTTGATTCGCTTTTTAATCTCTGTCTATATATATTTGCTTTCACAATGCTTTTGGTCTCTTAGCAACAGGGCCACAAATGGGGAAAACACACGCACGCTGATTCCATAAGCTGTAATTGGATGCTTTGTGTAATTAAAATGCATTGGCCTGTTCATTTGAGCTGTGCATATTAAATATTTTAGTTAGATTTTTTTGTGTAAATGGTTTTAGCCATGCCGTTTGAACTAAAGTGTTTTGACCCAGTTTTTTTTTCCTTTTTTTCAATTTACTACCCCCTCACCGCATTAATATTTGATGCTGAGTTTTCCAGGGCTGGTGCTTTGACTTGAAGAAAACGGTTTCTTGTCGAAGGGAAACTCCGAACAAAGAAATGATTTTGGACACAGGAGAGCAAGCGTGGCAGCTGGGTTATTCTGATGTGTGCCGGTTTTCCATTTTTTCAATCACCGGTGAGCATCTGCAGAACCCTCAATACCCATCATGTTAGATCCCTGACCTGACTGACTGTGTCTGATGTCATTTACATTTGTTAATACTTTTCAGAGCCCTCTTGAACTTAGAATACTGGTGCTATTAAAAACCTAAAAAAGCTAAAACCAGGTGATTATTAGCCATGTTAGTCCTCTAAAGTGATTTTTATATGTGGGCAACAAAAGCGGTTTGGTAGCAGTGCTGTGGCTGTGGGGGAGGATGCCGTCCCGGCTGCAAGAGCGGCCGAAGAAACTTTGGCCAACTCCAAATTCTAAAAATACTTTGTTCTGTGAGAGAGGACCTTTGCAACTGCTACTTTTTCCATGGCCTCTGTGTATGTGTTTACAGGGGTTCTGTGGGAGAACTGGAAGCAGGAAGGGGCAGGTTGTTTATTGCACGGGGTCAGTTGTGGTCGCTCTGGGAATGGGCACTCGGAGCATACAGCACTCCCTCAGGGAGCCCTTGTGACATGACTGATGCGTCTATACCGCTCATCCCCCCCCGGATCCACCCCTCCTAGGGTGGTTACAGGCTGGGAGGGTGGGGGGGGGGGCTGGGGGTCAATGAGGCAGATGTGGCTTCCACCAGACTAATAACATGCAGTCTATTCCACACCTTAATGACGGTTTAATGGACGATTCTATTAATTCCAACATTCTATTGTGAAAACGCCATTAATAATAAAAGGCCAATATCGCTTTGGCTTTCTCCTCTATAATAGTGGTATTGGGTTGCGGTGGTGGGGATCACAGGGCCAGCAATGTTGTTTTGTCTGTGGTGCAGCTTGCTTTCAGCCAGATCTGCCTATAATTCCCAGTTGATCTGTAATGCGCTCCTTACTGTAGACAGTTCCTGGTATAAAACCATCACTGAACTCTCAAATGATGGTGCTGTTAATACGGTGAAAGCTGGCTAAATCCATAATACATTAAACATTAAGCACGTTCCATGAGGGCACTAATCATGTAGAGACAGAGAGGGAAGCCGTTGTAGCTAGAAGTTAATCCTATGAGCAGCCTCACACTCTTGTCTAGCTCCTGGATTCTGCCCTGTGAGAGTTAGACTAGTTGTTGTGTCGTGTTTGGATCAATGTGCAGTGAGACGATTTGAAGGCCGACTGTACACACCAGTGCTTTTTCTCCGTGTTCCAAACAAAAATCTCTGTATGTTTACTGCTCACGTTCCCAGTTGTTCATGACTGGCTGTGTTAGTTTTCTTTAAAGCAGGCTTATTTGCTCGCCACATGTCAGGAATGAGGTCGGTCATTCTTGGAGCGGTGTCATGGTTTGCGTTCGTGGAGCTCTGTGGGTTTGGTTGTGTGTCTGAGGCCAGCGCTGTGACCGTGACATTGACTGTAAGCAGGCCGCAGTGGGTGTGCAGGCCAGGGGGCTGCGGGCTTAGCCTGCTACAGCTGTTACAGTGGAACAGAAGACTGTTTATTTTACCAATGGAATTGACCTTGCTGCTCACCTTCCTGAGATTAATGGCCCAAAGTGGTGTCTCCTTGCTTGTACTGTGCTTGATCTTTCTGTTTCCTTTCTACTGTTGTAGCAGACATGGCATTTTCCCCTGGATTAGCAGTAAAGCAAACAGATATCGATTTGTTCGTAAAATATGAGTATGATATATGAATGTATATAACTAAACCGAGGGGTAGAGTTTGGTCTGTTATGCATAGAGGTCATCTTGTATGAATCATGATCATGAAACACACTTGCTTCATCCAAAGAGATGTGGGTTTATTTCCACATTTAAGTTGTATCAAGAACTGTGACAAATTTATAATTTGTACTGAAAGATTGCTAAAACAACATGTCTGTTTGACATGTGCTTAAAATGGATGCATTTCCACTCAGCATAACTCAAGTAAATTAATGGTCTGGCTGGCAGTGGGAAGGGGGTCAGTCAAATCTCATCTCTTATCCAGAGACTTAGTCAAACCACTACAGAGCATTTAATAATAGCAATAGCTACAGAAAATGAATGGTTTATTCATTGTAAGAATGTTTTTTGTTTGTTTTGTAGCTGTTTCAAACACTTCATGATAAACATAATTCTACATTAAATCTGACATTGATTATAACTGGGCATTACTGGGCATTGTGAAGGATTACATGTGTGGTTTAGTGTTGTCACTGATGTGAGAGCAGAAGTCAGAACAGTGACAGGCTTAAATGAATAGACTGATTAAAACACTCTTATCTTGCATTTTCAGACTGCATTTGGGTCATCTTGTTGATTCTTTTGATATTACTCCTTGGTGAACCGGTCTGGGTAAAGGCAGGAGGTAGTGAATTGAAGTGGGATGGTAATATGGTAATGCTTGTGTTCAGAGGTGTTTATTAATAGTTATTATTTTGAGTATAGAGGGGGGCTCAAACAAAGGCAGAGTAGAACTGAAAAGGAAATGTACCGTTGGCTGCTGTGCCTTTCTCTTCAGATCTCTTAATGGTGGAATAGTTTCTGTATACTCTACCCACTGTCAAGGCACTGTGTTTTAGTTGGATCCAGTTTAATGTGATCCAGAATGAATTTATTTTCTTTACCCAGTTTAGATTGTTTAAATGAGTGGACCGGTTGCATGAAAAAAGACAGGAAAAAACCTATTTATAGATAGGAATCGGGCATTAAGAAGATATGGATCTGGAATAAATAAAGATTATGATTTATTGTATTTGGAAGATAACCACACATGCACAACAAGGGAGAGGGAAAAAATGGCATTCAGTGCCATTCAGATGAGTACAGAGAGTCTGTTAGCTTCAATAGGGTACCCAGGAGCGGTGCAGGTCTGTGGATTAGACCACCCAGACTCCTTTGGATAGTGTCTCCTGCAGTGTATACTACAGCACATAGCTCAGTGCCTCTACAAATGGGCCACCTCATCCAGTCATTATTTGCACAAAACGCACAGCCGCCCATTGGTTCTCACTGACTGGTTCTCGCAGGCTTTTGTTGGGATGAAAGGTAATGAGCTTCAGCATCTGAGTGGAAATGGGACAGGACGTCTCGGAGCTCCTAGAGCAGAGGCTGACCAGGCCTCACTCTGTGGCCCCTGATCAGACGTGGTGGGCAGCACAGAGCAGAGACAGGCCCTGTAATGGTCGGCCGCAGACAGTTAGCCAAGATGGAAGGGTCAGTTAAATCTCCACTCTGTCCATCCTGAAGCATCTCCTCCTTGTCCATCAGGACAGAGGCCTGTTTATGGCAGTGATGAAAAAGAACTTAAAATCCACTAAATCTCCCGCTCCCCCCTATCCTGGTGGAGTACATTAAATGAGAAATCTGTGGTCAGAGGCTGGCTGTCATTTTAGGGTAAGTTATAAGCATGCTATGAGCAGAAAATCTGTAATGATGGTAGAATATACCTGGCCTCCTGGATGAGTGAGGGCCTGAGGGGAGCGAAAAGGCTCCTGATTTAGAGCAGAAAGATTCTTCCGAATGTGTGTCAAGGAGAAATATTTTTAGATACTACAGCAGCATGAAGGGATTGTGCTAGTCAGACCAAATTTGATTAATGCAATTTTAGATATGTCTCTCTATGGGCTGTTGATGAATAATTGTAATTTAACCAGGCATGCTTATCTCTTCATTTGCACAAGCAATTGCTGCATCAGTACATATGAAGAAAGGTTTGTGAGTGGTTGTTTTTCCTGAATTTTACTTCAGATAATGCTTAATTTTATATAACCCAATAGATTTGTGTTCATGGGTTTCATTTTAAGTGACTTTCTTAATTGTTCCAAAATGGACACCTTTCAGACAAACCTATAGGTATTTCCTTCACCTGACTGGTTGCTAGGTTACACCACAGTGCTGTGAAGGTTGTGACCTTATGCTAAAGGCAGTATGCTACATGAGGAGCTCACTCCATACACTCTGAGTAACAAATCATGCTGAACCAGTGAACATAAACTCTACCTGACCAGTTGGCCCACATTAAACCAGCTGGCTGCTTTTTTCATGCAGGACTTCCTCAGTTTGTACTCAGTCTTGTGGGTTGCTCAGTGTGTTGCAGTTTGAGTTTGTGATTAAAATGCCCTCAACTCAGGTGGTGAGGTCTGCCACACAGTAATGTAAAAAAATATGATGATTCCCTCATGACTTATTAACCACCTATCATAAATTTAAATTGTGTGCACCATAATACCACCTTCACGTTGAAGCAGGGATTATATTTCTGTGAAAACCTTAGTCATTGCTTCGTGTGTACAATTCACAGTATACAGTTCTCTAAGGGAAAGGAAGATTCATTTAAAAAAAAATGCTGACCTCACAGAAATTATGGGTGTGCATTAAAAAAGGTATCCACGCTGTCTCTGGGTTAGCGTGTGGATCTGTCCCTGACGGCGGCGCAGCCTGTCAGAGATTGAAGGATAGTGGAAGCCTGGTGTTCTGGCAGCGGAGATGGAGAGCCGTGAGGCGCAATCGGCTTAAGCAGTTGTTCGGTTGTGTGTGTAGACTGCGCAGCGAGGGCCTCGTGGGTCTGTCACCGTCTGAGCCGCCGGCCCCGCTGAAGGGCCCTCAGTGCCCGCGTAGCCTGGCTGCTCCGGCTGAGAGGTTCCCCAAATCACAGGCCGGCTTTGTGGGTCTCTTATTTTGTTCATGGGATTATTTACTGTCCCTCTGTGGTTTAGCCCTCATCAGCTCCCCCAACCCCCCACAGATTACATTCGGCAGGCTTTTGAATACGCTCAACAAGAAGAGGGGATAGCCTTTGTTTTTCGTGCATTGTGTGTTCTAGCAGTTCAGTCTGCCCCTTTATTCTGGCTGATAAATTCTATCCCTGTTTTGTCGTACTGAGGTGCCCAAATGTGCCATTTCTTTGCCATGTACAGCTTGGTCCTTTTGTCAGAAACAGGCCACAGTATGTGATCTGCATTACATTTTTTTTTTAAATTGGGTCAAGCATTATAATTTGACATGCTTATCATAGATGACAAAGGATGTCATGCCCAAGGTAACCGTTCCATTTCTGAGAGCGTGTGACGGGCACCCTGAAACCTCTGAGGTCCAGATGCCTGGGAGGATTTCAAACGCAAGTTCAGCAAATCGGAAATGCATCTACCAGAGGCTGAGAGGCTTCAAAAAAAATCAAACTCCAGATGCAGATTTCGAGAGCGGAAAATCTGTGTCCATGGCAACCTCGTTCCCCGGTTGGGGCCTGGATGTTTATGGTAGACCTGGATAAAATGATTGTTGGGGACAGCTGTCACATTCATCCCAGAGCGAATTTTTCAGGAAGGCCATGAGAGGCAGGCTTATGTCTGGGCTTGAGTAAAGGTGATAGAGACAAGGCATGCGTTACACTGCAAAATGCGCTGGGGATTTTCCAGTGTGCCAAACAATGGTGACAGGGAAAATTCTGTCTTCCCTCTTTCTGATTGGGTTTGTTCTTGGTTATTGTTGTTTCCAGGAGGTTTTGAGAATTCCTGTGATACATTTACATGAAGTCAAGCTGATAAAGTGAAGGGAGTGTTGCAATACCAGATTCGTGCTGAAATTCACTTCAGTTCCACACATGTGCGCTGGAATCTTGCTCTATTCATTGTTTGTGCTTCGAGTAGACCAAACGAGTGAACCACAGTGCTGTTCACACTCCTGCATAATCATCCCTGATTAGTCTCTGTTGGAAAATCAGCCAATTCAGAAATTAATCTCCTAGTATTTCCGCATTCTGGCATTCAGAGTTGCCTCAATTGCTTGCAGCAGCCTTCCGCTTCCATCTGCTCCCACAGAATTATTTTTCATTCATGTGTCTTCTTGAAAAGTGATCTGCCTTGGTCTTCTGAAATAAGCACTGTGTGTTTGCATGTAACATCAAATCTGTATATGTCCATCTTGGCAGGAGGCCATGAGATATTGTACTAGGCTGCCAGTCTGCTCGTGTGTTTCCATGGTGACAGAGGAGGACGTGTGTCTGGGTGTGGTCTCCTGGTAGCAGTGCCGCAGAACCTGGTCTTGTAGTGATCTTGGCCCCCAGTTTCTATGGTGGGGGGGTGAGGAGGGGGGTTCAAAGCTGAGGTTAGAGTACCTCGGCAAAAAAAAAAAAAAAAAAAAGGCTCAGCTCCACTGTCAACCAATTACATGCAACATGTTTAGAATAGTCAACAGTCAACAGGCTCCATGTGTGCTCTCACTGGAATAGGGTCCAAAGTGTTTAGTAGCGATGAACCTTTTGTCTTCTTGCAGGGTGGATTGACCCAGTTTTGCTCAAGGGAAGCGTTGTTTTCTCTCGGGGTTGGCGAGGGGGGGAGGGGGAGCAGTGAGAATTCACACAAAATTTAGGACCACCGCCTGCTGTTTTTGCCGTTAAGTGCTTAATTCCAGGGAGATGCTGAGGACCTCTCTCATCTCCTCTCATTACTTTATGGTCCTTAAATGAGATTTTCATTTCTGAGATCTTTATGGCAAGAGACACACCTCAAAGCTTGTTCATTTGTGTCTTTGCATAATTATTCATTGGCCATAATTTACTTTACACCCACAGCTCTATCTACAAAACCCTTATGCATATGTATTCACTTGGTACCTTGAACCCTCTTAATGTGTTCATTTTCGCTTCTTCGCTTCCTGCGGTGGATAAAAGTGAAAAGGATTTTGAACCTGTGCAATACAGTAATAAATTACTGGTTGAAGGAGGCAGTGAAGAGCCCGGTGTTTAAGTGAAAGGTCAGTCTGTGTAAACTGTCAGGGTCTGGCTTTCTCAGAACTCGGTGCTGCAGCAGAAGCATTTTTCATATCCTGGTTTATTTGTAACCCCCCTGGTGTTTCTCATACTGCAGTGAAAGAAGTGCCCCAGCTGAATGATGAGAAACGATCTTTAAACTCACACAGGGGTCCTGCTTTCTACCCATGGTCTGGTTTAATTGAGCCTCCAAGACTACAACCACGCATACACAGTGGGGTGGGCCGTGCCGGGCGATCTGCGGCTGTCGAAGCTGAATGCACTGACAGCAACATGGGGGGAGATTACTGGGGCTGTGTCAGGGAGGGGCTACTGGAAAACATGCCGTTCAGTGTTGAAGGAGGCCTTTTGAGTTCCCAGCGCTACTATGAATGACAGCAGACTGCAGCTGACATCTCCAGCTGTGAGCGGTGAGAGGCTGTTTCTCTCATACCGGAGCAATGGCGGCACTCAAGCCTTTATCACTGTGATGATGTCATTGAAGCACCGCTGCCTGGGAATGATTTGTGATCTGCAGAGATATTGGAGAGTGAGCAGTTCCAAGATCACCTTCTCCACCAGGGTGCTTTTCTAGTGCATTTATCTCTCTTAGTGGTGAGGCATTGAGAAATGAGGAGGGGAATTTAGAAATGATCAGTGCATGTTTGAAGGATGGCAGAGACTTCTGCCTTAGAGTATGTCTGGACGTATATCTTCCAGACTGCCATAGTATATCGGCATCCACGGCCAGGCTTGTGTAGTTCGGCTTGGATTCTTTGCATCATGTTGTACAGTAAACTAGTCTCTCGGCTGATCCAGGCAATGCTGGTGCATTTTCTGAATGACAGGCTCAATACCTCTCAGTCTATAAAGATCCATTAGTACCTTAAACTTGAATGATGGGTCTCAATGAGGCAGTAAAACGCAGTCGATGGTGTGGAACACAATGTCACACATGAGGCCGTGTAAAGGAGCATAATGCCTACAGTAAATAACATTGCCAAGTGTACTATAAACCTGCTCTGTTGGTTAGCAGAGCTCTCCCCGGCTCCTTGTGTGCAAACTCAACGCAGGTTCTCCTTACTTTTGCTGCCTTGTGTTATGAATGTATTGTGATTGTGGAGAATTCATGCTATTGTCACCCCTCTCCCCCAGGGTCAAAGTCAATAAATAATGCACTGCACATTCATTTGACAGTTAAAAAATGAATGTATTTTGTGTTTGACTGAGCATGAGCATATGCAAAGCCAGGGCGGAATTGACAGTTCGTCACTGTGCACAGGTACCTCAGCTCTACCGGCGGCACAGCAAAGCCGTTCCCATGGAAACTGGGAGAAATTCTCGTCATTGTAGCGGCTCCATTCACGTCTGGCCCTCTCCGCGCCGCAGAGAATCTCGACTGCGGTGTCTTTCTGCCTGGCTGCATTATGTAGGGGCCAGTTCGCAGCAAGCTGACTTTCAGAGAACTGAGAGGTATAAAATGTGCCTTTGAAAAAAAAATCCCCTAAAGCCTTTCATGAAGTTATTTCCTCTCTGTGAAATCCTGTTTTCGGGAGATCTGATTTTCATGACATCAGTTTTGCGAGGAGCTGTTGCGGAACCTGATAGGCACTTTCCTCACTGCATCCTGCTTGGAGGTATGTGCTCTGCCTCCGAGCCCCTGGTGCACGCACACAGTTTCCCTCTGAGCCTGGCGCACTAATGAGCCCATTAAAGTATAATCCCTGCCACGTGTCTCAACTGTCAAAACGCTGGGCAGCAGCTGGAAATCTGAAGGTACAGAATCTCATATTGCCATTTTTACCAATAGCCTTCCTGGAGCATGTTTCTCAGTGCAGAAATTGCCTTTTTGTGCTCGACAACAAGACATCAAGTGTTTGTTTGCATCCATAGGTGATATCTTTGTTTCGTATATGTTCCTCAGCCCGTAATAGATCAGTGCTGAGATATTTTTCTCCCTATCGGATCAAAAGGTGCGTCTTTAGATAGTGAACTGAGACATGTATTTTAAAGATCTGGTGGTTCATAGTTCAAGCCTAAAGACCAAAAAAGTGTTGGCCAACTTGCCTGTCAGGAGGAACCATGATGGAGTGTCATCTAGGTAATGTAACAAGTTATGTGACAACTCAACTTATAGGGACCCTGATTTTGCACAGGGAAGCATAAACAAGAAATGGATAATGGGAAATCAATATCTGCTGGACACCATTTGCACTATCCTATAAAGATTGGTTTGCAGGGAAAATATCTCCTACATACATGCCTACAATTTATTAAAGTGTATGAAACAGAATTAGCAATTTTCATTTATTCCTGTTGCTGTGATACAGTAATGGCAAATATAATTATATTACAGTTAACATATTGTTAATTATTGTATTCTGTAATATGCACAGTATCCTGCAAGCACATTTATAGCTCAACACCGAAAATGCATTTATAGCTCAGCATTATAAAATATATTAATATGGGCTTATATTATTATTGCTTTATTTTTTGTCTTCTTCCACCAATCCTCTTGATGTTCAGAGCTGGTCGGTCATGTGGACCACCATCTTACATGACCTGGTTTCACTCTGACCATGTTATGTGTCCCAGCACTTATTTTTGGTGGCAGTTAGCGTGCTGGTGCAACTCAGTGGCATGCCTCCACCTTAATGCATTACAAGCGCTTCATTTCAGTTCACACTGCTACAGTGTAATTCAGTGGTAATGGAGGGGAGTGTCAAAGCATAAGCCTGCCTAGCTTTTATACCAAAGATGTCTCTATGGGGACAAATGCCCACCACTAATGTATTAATAAACAATAGAGAAGCATATGTCACTCCACCGCTTGGAAATTTGTAAAGATGTCCTCATTCTCTGGGGTTGTGAAGGGTTCTTATCATTTATCATTTATCATTTATCGTTCATACCACCATCCTTCACATCAGGCAGTTAGCCTTGGTGATGTCAGTGCATGTAAAAACAGTTCAGCTGTCGGAGTTTGAATCGGTCACCTCACATGCAGCTTGTTTCCTTCCCTTCTGTCTTTAACCTTAGTAGAGCTAGAAGCCTCATGCTATGATATTGTGCATTTCAACCTGATGTGAAATCCCTTTTTTGATTATTTTGCCTGATGGGATAGACTTGACTTCCAGTAACTGCATTTGACTTTTGCTAAAACTTGGCCTCTCTCTCTCTCTCTGTCCCCGTCTGCCCAGGGCTGTAATTGAATTTGGAGAGCCCTGAGGGCTCAGGGTTACGTGAGGTCAAGGCCGGCTCCTGCAGCTCCAGATCCGCGGACCCAGCTGTGCATCTCTGGATGGCAGCTATCGAAACCATGGCAGCTTTCCCCCAATTAGGCTGAAAAGTGTTACGTAAGCTTTCAAGAAGAACTAATCGCATCAAATGGGGACCCGGTTTAAACAGAAAATCGAATTTGGCCCGAGGCACCGAATGTGCTGCCAGGTTTCCTGATTTTTTTTTCCAAACAGGCTTTCTTTTGAGATGTTTTTTGGGAACCAAGCAGCCCCTTGGTGAGGGCTTCCTGTCCCTGTCCTGATTTGAGAGCCACGCTGAGAAGGCCTGCGGTGAGGGAATGAAAGATCGCTCTGTGGAACAGCTATTTCATTGACCACACTTACATAACCAGGAACTGTTCCATGATGGATATCATAGGTTTCCTAAATGTGAGCGCGGCCTTGGATATGAAGCAGTTTAACTGGTTTGTTACAAGGGCTGCTCCTGACTCATACACACGCGGTAAACAGATGCAGTTCTTTCTCTGCTCTCACTAGCAGAAGCTTGCTTCTTGCCAGCAAAGCTCAACAGTCATTTCTTGCGGCTGATTTGCGAAACTACCACTGCGGCATGGTCCAAGTATTCTTTTCTAAAGCTACATTCTTTTGGGCTTAAAAAGAGGAGTTCTGCCATTCATTATACCTTTCAGAGACTAAAGGCCAAACACATCCACATGTGCAGCCCAGCGCTGGATTTGATTTAGAAGCCAGTTAATTTGAATTAGATGGAGCACATCAGCTGCTGTTGGGCCGTGCACAGCTCAGCACCAGAGTGTTTTCCTCCATGCTGGCTACCCCAGCCAAAAATGCATCACGTTAAACACTTTTAATAAATGTTTAACTGCACTTCCACCTGTGACATTCACCTGCCAAAGGCTCCTCTTTACCCCTCCACCTCTGACACAGCTGCCCAAAACTCCTCCTTTTCTCCACCTCTGTAGGACAGAAAGGAGGGTGCAGAGCTCAGAGACCCCCAGCTCTGTGTATCCCCAATCGTGTGTGCTACTAGACTCATTTCTGTTAAATCCATTCTTTGGCGGGAGGGGAGATTTAATAGGGTGTATTTTAGCTTAATCTGGTCATGACAGAGCCTCTCTTTGAGCCCTTCTGTTTTTTTCCTCCCTTCTCTGGCAAATTTCCAGGGCCACTCCAACCAGCGGGCCCCTAGACAACTTCTGAACCCAAACCCGACACATTGAATGAGGGCTCCCTGCTGGGCCCTTAGTCTCTGTTCATTGTGCTTTTGGGGGGGAGGGAGGGATAAAGGCACCGGAGAAAGAGCGGAGGAATGTGTCCGAGGGTAAGATGAAGCTCTGCATTTTGGCAGGGTGCTGTGCTGCTGCTCCCAGGGCCCGGTCGCCCTGAGTGTGAAATGTCAGCGTTGAGTCCTAGGACCTGTCTTGCTCTCTTCTATCTCAGCTAGTGCTGCCGTTATTGAGTGCCATGGGGTTGCATGGTCGTGGCAGTTGCTTTGTGTCTTTAGAATGTCCTTCATGTGAACCTGGAGGAAAACAACCGCAGTGACAGTGGAAGGGGATTACACCTTGCTTTAGCTTTACCAGTAACTCAGCACTCAGTAGAACAGCACTCTTTAGTGTTATTATTAATCTTGGTAGAATTGCAGACTGCAGTCAGTTACTTAAGCAACAGGCCTACAATGTTATATATTAATGACTTAAAATTAGCTAGTATCATTATTTGGACCTTTTTTGAAAGTTGTCATGGTTACATGATTGCAGTGTTCCGAGGATGTAGGATTGGTTTTCCTGAGACCGAGGTTCCAGCCCTGCCAGAACCCTGCAGTGACCCCACATCTCACGTGGGCAGCTTGTATGGTTTACTTGTGAAATTCCTTATGGCTGAGCATGGGTGAGTCTACCTCAGGGCTGTTCCAGGACCAGTGTGGAGAACTTTCACGCTTCATTTCATTTAGTCCAGAAATCCATGCAGATAGGCTGGGAGCTGACCACATCACTGAAGCACCCTAGGGTGAATTTGGGTATGTCCTTACCCTTGAGGTGGCACCACAGACCAAATATACCTCCACTCCTCCCTTTCTGTGTGTTTCTCTGTTATGTTCAAATAAGGTTTAAGCCATTTGAATATTTATGAGTACATTACTATAGCATCAAAGCTAACAAAGTGCATCTGTATTCATACTGAGATTGAGCACGTTATTTATTGCATTTATTCCCGGGTAAAGTCGAAATGAGTTAAACAAAGAAATGGAAAAGGTATTGCAGCTGGTAACAGCATTTCCCATAATTTGACTGAGGCTGAGCTCCGGTCATAAATGAATGCATTTGTCAAAGGTTTTATTTCATCTCGGGACTAAATCTAATAACATAACTGGGAATGAATAGCATATTTGACTCCGATATTAAATGTCATGAGAAGATTAATGTGAAGAGTGCTGTGTGTGTGTGTGTGTGTGTGTGTGTGCGCGCGTGCACGCACCCGTGTTTGCATGTGTGTATTTGTGCATGTGTATGTAGTATGTGTGTGTGCCTCTTGTTACGTTACATTATTTTCATTTATTCTGAGGCCCTCTGGGTGGCTAATATGTAATGCAAGCTCCATACTGGATACAGTGGGAACCCTCTAGCCCCTCATCTCTTACAAGAGATCATCATGCTTCTCCGCACTGCTACAACGTAAGCTGAAATAGAAGGGATTTTATCAGAAGGGCATACTGTTTCAGCGGGTGTCTGGTGACTATGCCACGGCTGTTAACCCCTGTGGGCATTATTCAGACAAATGAGTGTATCCGTTAACAAGTTGTTCTAATCAACGGGGAAACAGTGCCAACACGAAAGCACGCTGGTGCGTGTGGTTGAGCGGTCTTGCAGGAGGCTGGCAGTTGAGGTTTGTGGCGAGGGCACGAACAGAAGAGATGATTCATCAGCGAAAAACACTGGCTGCTCTCAGCTCTTCCCCCCCGAATGCCCTTCCCTTCCTTTGCAGAAGCCGTACGGCTGTTTGGGTGAAACAGCCTTTTCGCCGGTGATGTCACGCCACCCGGTTGGCACATGCTCAGTACAGCTGTCAGAGCTGCCTCAGGCCGTGGGCAGCATGGGACTGCCAACCTCCATTTCTCGTTTCTCTCCGTTTCTCAGTGTTGCAGATTTCTCTTCATTACGGATTTCAGTCCCGGTGGAAATGGATTTTCTCTGCATCTGGAACAATATCATCAGAAATACAGGCACTTTCGATGGAGTCTGATCCACATCCGATCTGTGCCAACTAGAATGCTCTGAATTGGCCAGCCAGTGTTTTTTTCCCCTCAGTGTTTTAGACTGCGTGGTGTGAAGATGGTCATGCAAGAGTTTAACAGATCACAGGATTTGACAATGGCAGAAACTCCATGATAAAAAAGAACATGCAGCCCCTGGGGGTGTGTGGTGGGTTCAGGTTTTTATCATTAGATTAATGTGGGTAAACTTGTATCACACTCCTTGAGACGGAAAAGTGACTCTTTCCTAGAGTTTCAGTGGCAGCAGTGACCCTCTCCAGCACATTAGTGCTGGTGCACTACACACATACACATAACATGACCTCTCACTCTGAAGCTTTGATATCTCTGTTGACTTGGGTCTTCTGTTGCCAATTCTGCCTCTCCCTTTACATTAAGTTACATTATTGGCACTTATCAGATGCTCTTATCAAGAGTGACTTACATAGGTTGGAATTTTTTACATACTACCAATTTATACAGCTGGGTATTTACTGAGGCAATTTTGGGTTAAGTACCTTGCCCAAGAGTACAACAGTAATGCCCCAGAGGGGGATTGAACCAGCAACCTTTCGGTTATTAGCCCTGCTCCTTACCACTATGCTATACTGCCACCAGTACTCCCTGTAAAGTGTCACCAGGTGAAGCTAAAGGTTTGTGCGCTGTGTACTTGCCTCTGAAAGTTACGCACTTCACACTCTAGGGTTTAAAGAGCCCAAAGTGATTTTGTGACAGTTAACCTTAATCCCCTGGTAGTCCACTGACCTCAGCCACAGCATCTGCTCCCTGAAAGATCAAGGCATGCCGTGTGTAGGACATTACCTCAGTTTAAGAGCTGCTAATCTCCATCAAGGAAATGTAATTTAGTAATTTAGTCACATGACTGTACAGTTTATATATAGTCAGTTTCATTCATGCTGTCAGGGTTTCTGTGGAGTTGGAATATGTTGTTTGTTGTTGTTAATTAGTTTTGCATGTTCTCATGTAAGCCTCTAAACACTGTACTGAGCAATTAAGATTGATGCTTTCTGTTAATATTTAGTGTCTCTTTTGTGATTAATTGCATAGCACTTCAGGCTGCAAATGGTTGTATGAAAGGTGCTTTATACATAAAGCTATTTATTTAGTACATTAACTCAATTATATAGAGCTATAATTAAAATGAAAACGCTTATGTGGGGTTTTTGTATTGCTGTTGCAAGATTTTAAATGTCAGTGGATTCTCTGTGTGGAGTGGATACATGATTGTTCAGTAGTTGTCTAAATTCATTAACAGTGTATAGCTGTCATTGTTACTCTTCAGGGCATTTCTTTTTGTCAGCCTCATATGACCCTCATGTGTCAGAACACTGGAATCTCCCATCCTTTTTCCCTCAAACACGCAGTTTGTTAAACTGCATTCAGCAGCTGTTTCTGCACCATTGAAAGCAAAGATGTGGGCTCAGCTGTCAGTTTCTTTTGAAAGACACCATTCATGTTGGTAAGGATTGTACTGGTGGTGCCAAACCCAGTTTGGCTGGGTAGTGTGACACCAGCGGTGACGTACCTCACAACTGCGTGTGCGCAGTACCCGTGCTCACAATAGGAAGCGTAGAGTAACGGTGGCTTTATTGTGCTGACGGTTAAGTAGTTTACGATAATCTGGAGAAGGTGAATTCATTGGCCTCACCGGGAGGGAAGCATCTGCAGCTGTCATGGTTTATTAGCGGGTGGATTAGAGACAGACTTGCAGGCCCAGAATGGTAGTGCTTCACAGGAAACAGGCCTTCCTGCTCTGAGACCGCTCTGTGCCAAACTGTGAGGGAAGCTGCCACAGAGGCAGGGCCGGGCGCCGTGTGCAGGGTGTGCTCTGAGGTGCGAGGGGACAGATGGGTGTGGCTTTATCCCTCACTTTCATTGGGAATCCTGTAACTGTATCTGTGGCTTGCCCCAAACTAGTGGAACCCCTGCAGTGTCTAGTGGCTAGTGTGATCTCATTAGTGCTGTGTTTGGTGAAGCAGTTATCAGTTGCTCTTATAGCACCTGTCATGGTTTGGGGGCGGAGGTCTTCCCACAGCCACTACCTGTGTGTCACTCTCACCCAATGAAAGAGCAGTCCAGAGGATTCATCTACCCACCCCTCTAATCTGTCTGTGTTCTGTGCTGCTTTTTTAAACTGTGCTGATAAGAGCTGCATCTGAATTTCTGGGTGGCAGTGTAGCATAGGGAGTAAGGGGCAGGGCTCATAACCGAAATGTTGCTGGGCACTGCCATTGTACCCCTGGGCAAGGTCCTTAACCCACAATTGCCTCAGTAAATATCCAGCTGTATAAATGGATAATATGTCAAAAAAAAACTGTTACCTATGTAAGTCACTCTGGATAAGAGCGTCTGCTAAGTGACAATGATGTAATGTAATGTGCATGATGCTCCACTGACTATCAGTAGAACCACAGCATTGGGTCAGAAATAAACATTAACTTCATTTTATATGTATTGTATTTATTTCTGCTCTTATATTGTTTGCAGTGTTACAGTTCTTTCTTGAAGCATTGCTTGCCTGTGAGTGTGGTGTGTATTCACTTGAAAGGAGAGAAATTATTTATCATCTGAATGCTCATTTTTGCGTACCTTGGAAGCTGCGAGACCTTAGCTCAATTTATGGCAGCTGGTTTGCCAGTCTGAAGTACTGCAGCTGGTGACGACACACTTTGTGTCACGGTGTGCCATGACTCGATCCTGACCCTCCACCTGTTTATGTACTCTAGTGATGTGGTGTCCCAGTACCCATCTATTCTGCAGTAACTTAACGTCCCAGTACCCATCTATTCTTCGGTGATGTAATGTCCCAGTACCATTTGCCTTCCATCCAGTGCAGGGTGATATTGAGAGGTCTCGTGTGGAGCAAAAATGAATCGACTTTGATGTCAGAGCACTCACTCTTTGTTCCCTTGAATTGCCTCCAGCTGTTAACCTACAGTTAAATGAAATGACAGTCCATTAGACGCGATTGGCCAGTGAGAAGTGTGTGCTTCCCACCTTGCTGCTGCAATCATTGTCACGCTTTGAGCTCCTGAGTGGCGTTGTGTTCTCTCATTATGTTTCATTTGCAGGAGATGCAATTAAACACCGACTGAGGCATAGAGAAATTGCCAACAGATGCTGCATGTAAATGGGGAGCCACTTGTTTAATAACGTGTCTTCTCTGCCTCTAATGAACTCTGGGCACAGGGCAACTCTGCATGCACAGGGAAACGCACTCTCATGCACACACATTCACACCACATTCATATGCACACACACATATACACCACACACACATACACACACATTCACACCCCATTCATATGCACACACACATATACACCACACACACATACACACACATTCACACCACATTCATATGCACACACACATATACACCACACACACATACACACACATTCACACCACATTCATATGCACACACACATATACACCACACACACATGCACACACATGCACTTTCATGTCTCACACACACCACATGCCCACACACATATGCGTAACCACATGCATATGCTCACATACACACCATGCACATAGACACGTGCATCACGCTAGCGCATGAATGTACACACACACAAACACATATATGAATGAACATGTACACGCACATGCACACACACACACACATACATACGATAGGCTTAACCAAGGACCCCACAGGTTATAAAGACCATTCAGATTATTCAGATTCTATTAGCTAGTCTGCCTGACAGACTGCTGGGCACTGTCACATATTACCTAGCGTTCTGTGCTAATTTGCTTTTGCAGATTAACTTCCCGTTACTGTGACCCATCTGTTTCATATCTAATGCAGGCATTCCGGTCAGAGCCGTGGAAAGTTCCCGGCAAACTGTTGGTCTTTCTTCTGAAGGCTTGGAGAAATGAGCTGCAGACCCAGCAGCTGCCTGTCATGTGCTGATATGTGTTCTGCTGTGTAGTGAGTGGTTTAGGGTAAGACTCTCCATGCCCACCGCAGCACTTTCTCTGTTCAAGACCATACCACAAAGCCAAAGCCCAGGATACTCATACCTAACTCCATAGTTATTGACAGGACTGGAACTGTGAATAAGAAGCTGTTGAAAGACAAGCAGCCTTTAGAGACTCGGGGTATGTTGAAGTGTAAATTGAATGGGATTGTTTTTCCCTTGTGCAAGCAATTTATTGGTTCTCAGTGTTCTCTGATTTTTTTTTTTTTTTTTTTGGAACGGGAACAGTTTGAAAAGTAATGTATCTTGGAACAGAAACCCAGCCAGTACTGGCCTCCACATTGAAGGGCCTTTGTCTTTTGGTACTGTTATGTAAAGGGTTCAGTGGCAAATGATTGTTCACTGTCCTGTCTGTCTAGTGGTGTGTAGTCATTTTGGAGGGTTATGTAAAAGCTCATTGTCGTTTTTTCCTTGAGCCTTTTCTTGGGCCGTGATTGAACTTTGTAATGACCTGGGCTGTTCTAGAGGGATTTGGAGTGTATATCAGTGCTGGGCTCAAAGGGACAGCTGGTTGACACTGGACTCTGTCCAACAGGAAACAACCCTGACATTTTTCATCCCTCTACATTTGATTTAATTTAAAGTTGTACCTCTCTGCATTCTTTCCTTTTTCTAAAGCTTTTATTCCTCGGAGGAAACTCTAAGTCCAATTCCCACGTCCCTCTTTTGTCCGCGTCTGGTTCCCTGCTCTGTTGGTGCCCATGCCCCCTCATGTCTTTGTTGCAGGCTTGTTTAATTGCAGGGAAAAGTGTTGGCTCTTGACTCGCTGCGAGTATGCTGTACTCACCAAGTTTTTTGTGTGTCCAAACATGGCTGCCTTTTTAACTCCCTATCTTTGTTTCGGGTCTTTCCCCCCTACACGTTCCTTTTAAACACATCACACTCAGTTACCTCAGTATCAAAGGAGGGATCGAGGGGGTGGGGCCAGAGAAACAGAAATTCGAGACATGGTAGATTTTCTGCCTGTGACTGTGCCCTGAACCCTGAATGAGCACGGTCTGTTTGTGATTAACAAAGCTGGGCAGCCCTTCTGTTCAGATGCGGAGTTTAGTCATCTGTCCTGAGCATGTAGGAACTGGGATTGTGGTACTGCTTTATTACACTGTGCCCACATCTCCACCGTTGCCGTCGTTAATCCTGGCACCTTGTGAGGCATCCTTAATGATGGGTGACTGCAATTGTGTGGTCTTTCCCCACCTCGTTTTGAAGGGTTCCAGCAGGCGTTTTGCCAGTTTGCTTGTGTAAGGCTCTCTTCTTGGATCACTAATTTCCAGCCCTTAAGGATCAGAATCCAACAGGTTTTACACCTCTCTTTACCCCAGTAACGCTTCCAGAAGTGGACAGGGGAGCTCAGTTTGTCCAATCAAGGCAGTCCTCAGTTGAATCATGTGGTCAATCACCTGGCTTTAACAAAAGCCTGTGGATGCTCCAGGACCAAGGTTAAGAAGGAAGTCTCAAACTGATTTGTCTCCTTTAGACCAACAGGTTGCTAAACCATGCCTTTATCATGTTTATGGTGCAAAGAGGCATTCAAAAACTCAGCAGGTCAACAAAGAAAGCAGCATGAAAAGACCCATTCAAAGAATGAAATGAATGAGCAGCACTGTAATGTTCTGGCAGAAAATGTCTTTGTGCTGCATGCCTGTTCAGCTTGTATAGTTGCATGGCAGCCAATTAATTATGGCAATGTGTGTGACAGAAGGAAGTCCATACATCAAGGCATCAACGCTATCAATCAACTACTGAGGAGTTCAGCATTCACTTTAAGGTACAGCTTTTGGTTATTTTCATCATGTAGGCTTAAGTATTTATAGTGGTTGATTAGCTTATGTAGCCCAAAACTAAGGTGACTACTTCTGATGGCTCTACATAGAGCACTTACATAGTGCTGTACAGTAAGGTAAGGATCGTAAGTGGAACTTGTTTTGTTCCTTACTCTTGAGTCTTGTATTTGTTTTACTTGGTGTATGCTTAGCTTTCCCTCAGAGAGTTTTATGAGACACTGTCAATCCTTGCTTATGGACAATCACGTACTATAAGTGAATCATAGCAAAATGTGAAATGAAGAATTCTGAATAATAAAATTGTGAAGAATAATACTATGCTATGAATAGTATGTTAGTGTACTGACCTCTTGTTCCTAACATGAGGAATGTAGATTGTTATTACTGTGTGCTGGGCACCCCTCTTCTGTGAGAAGGGCTCTGTGGAGTTGGTCATGGACTCCTGGAGGAATAGGAAGCACTCTGCTCTGCCATTTAATTGCATTGTTTGCCCTCTGGTTATTGATTAGTGGCCTCTGAGCGTTTGACGGAAGACTGAATGAATAATTTTGACAAGGTAAAGATGCTTATCTGTAGTGTTCTTGGGCTGAGCTATTTCCAAACCCCTCTGCTGGAGCATTCCTGTCAGTAAATAACACAGACACAATTAAAAATATATTGATTTCAGCCAAGAAATATTAAATTACCTACAGTATATTTATGGTGGCCTTAACTCTCTGCAGTGCACTCTGTGGAACAGTCCAGTGGTAGAGGTTGAAATGGCAGAGCGAAGCAGTCCAGTTTCAGGAGTAGAGTACTGTAGTGTTAATCAAAAAAAAAGAGGGCCTGGGTTTGACCTCACCTGCTCTGGGATCAGCAGAAACCCTTCACCCCTTTGGTCATCTGATCTTTCCCTCACGAAGCAGGCTGAGACAGTGTGACTAATGATTTTGACAGCTATATTGTAGCAGCCCTGAGACTGCCTTAAGCCCATCAGCATGGTACTTCTTCACTGCAGACTTTGTGGAGGGGAAGTGATGGAATATGGCAAGGTAAGGAGGCTTAGCAGAGCAGCTCCTTTGTGCTGGAAAGCTCATAATTTACAGTTTTAATTAAGTGATTATATATTATATTCATATTATATTTCTTTTATTAACCCTTTCCTGCACTCTGTGAGCTTAACTTGCCATTTTGCTTTGCTGTAATTTGTCCATTCAACGAAATCATGCTATGACAGACATGCAAAACACCAGTGCTATTTATCCCAAGCTGTATCTTTGTAGAAAACTGTTTGCTCCTCAAAACAGTATCCTGTTGGTCCCAGCTGGGAAGGAAAAATGTGGGAGTTTTTTGGTGCAAAGCATGCCTGGTGCATCATTGGACCATGTCAGGAGTCTAAGCCAGCCAGGCTCTGGCCATTTTGCACCTTTTCCCAATGCAGAGTGCTGGCCACCCTACACAGTCACTTGAGTTACACAGGAAGGAATGGACTGTCAAACTTATCAATAAGCATGAAAGCTGTTCCCCCCAGTAACTGTAGTATGAATACTCCAGTAAGACATGAGGCTCTTTCAGGCAGAGGTATCACTCAGGAATTCCACAAGTGTCACCAGGTTGGGTTTCAGGTCCTTTGGCTGGAGATATGGTCAGCTGTGGAGGGCTCTGGTTCTGCTGGGCCTATTTGTTCAGGTGTTGCCCCCAGGGCTCTTGAGGTGGATGGAGGCCATAAAATGTCTTTTAATGGTTGTGTATTCACTGTGTGAGAGACTTTATTAGATGGGATATCTCAGATCCGGTCTGTGCTTCTCATGGCCCACAGTGACGGGTCAAGGGTGGAGGCACATGTTTTCCAATCAAAGCCGACCATTTATGAGTTTAAGGCATGAACGGGACCCTTTCCTTGCACCAAATCCTCTCTCATTAACCCAATACATGGAAAACTAGAAGAGGAACAATGCTGCATTGATTTGGAGGTCAGATGACAGGAAAGTACTGTAGGGAACTTGGTGTCCCCTCCTGGCCCTGATCGCTGAACCACTGTAGTAGCAGAAGTAGATCAATGTTCTGTCATGGGCTCCTTAATTCTTCGATAATAGTAACGTCTTCTATATCTTTCTTGGCACAGAATGATAAGCTTATGTTTAGCATACATCTCTGGTTCCAGGCTATGTTTTTGTTCTGTCATGAAACTGAGAGCTTAATACCAAACTCTAAACAAGTCCAGACATGTAAATATTACCACAGTAAATACTGAAAATATCAGGTTCTGAAAAGTTAGATGAGCCAGTGGGGTCGTCTCTGATGGACGGTTAGAGTGACAGGGCCTGGTTAATCACCAGCTGTGTGAAGGAACTCCTTAGCATTGTTTCAGCTTTATGTTGGTGAGCACAGGGATGTCTGAAAACAAACCACAGGAGGAACGTGTTGTGCTTCCCACAAATGCAAATCCAAGACACCACAGTGGTAACTCTGAATGAGCACAAGTATAGTTTTATTCTATAGGTACACATGTGCATGTCTCAGGCTGTGCTTATCAATTGTTATAGTATCATGCCTCTCTTGCAAACACAGAATGAGGATGTTGGGGATTCAGTTTCAGCTGCCCTGAGACATCTGCTTTTAATGAGCACTCCCACAGGGAACCTCTGGATGGGAGTGAATGTGTAACCAGCCCCGAGCTTCAGCTTACCACAGTCATGGCCCGTACTCCGCTGGAAAAAAGTCATCATGGAGAACTACGCATTTGTTTTTTTCACCTCTCTGGTAGCGTGGTTTTATGCACAGGCCTTTTTCTCTGCGGCATTAGTATGCAGCTGTGGACGGCCGCGTTACCTTGGCACGGGTCTCGCTGCGCCCTGGCAGGCCGAGTCAGTGGCAGGCAACCGGGGATGAGAACGGTGTGTCTGCATTCCGTGGCTAACGAAGCTTCACCGCTTTCATCCGGGACGTGCCCAGGCTCACAAGCAGGGGGGGCACGTTTGGGAAAATTTGATGTGCGTGTTGTGAGGGCCTGTGCCGGGTAGAAATTTGGCAGTGCCCCTTCTCCCCCAGGCAGGGAAGTGGCACCCAGACCGGCGAACCCTCACAGAGAATTGCTCAGTGGGCCGTTCTCAGATGGGGGCGGAAAGGGAGGCGTGAGCGTAACATACCAGACAAACAGACAGGCGCTCGGACTGGCTGTCATGTCTGTTTACCCCCGTCCTGTCAGTCAGAGCATGTGGCGGAAATGAGGCGAGTGCACGGCCACAGACAGCACGTGCCGACGGCTGAGCGCCTCGCTACGAAACTGTGAACAACGTCTCCCGTGACCTTTGGAGAACACTGCCATGCACAGTCCAATGCAATTTGCCGTCGGCAGGAGTTCTGTCTGAAGAGCAGGCAGAATCCAGAAATGGGTGAAGTGGCCTCGACATTACCAGACTTCCTAATGCATTTAAATTGAACCCCGTAGCAGGATGTTTCCTGCGCTCTCTGTTCTGCATGTTATTGTAAAAATTCGAGCTTTAAAGCGTTAAATCAGGCTGATGCGGTGTGACCTTTTGATGTGGAGTGAAATGCAGATGCTGTGGTGGAAATATGTATAGTAGCCTGTCTTCAGGGCTGTGGAACTACTGGTGTGTGTCTGAATAAGGGGCCTCTGCACAGTAACGGTGGCACGGCCCTTGTGACGATTGACTGATTGGCTGAAGTGGGCAGCATCATTGATGGCCTCTGCTCCTGTTGTGCTGAAGGCAGAGGGGCTATCAATCAAACGCTCTGCTGTCCTTTATTCAAACGCATGTGTGCTGAGTGAGAGCAGAGTATATTCATCTATTCTGCCGTTTGATAAGATGATGCTTTTCTGTCCCTCTCTTCTTTTCTATTCTGTATTATTGGTCTCAATGCAGTATTTGTATTAAAAACAAAGAAAGGCGCACATATCCCTGAAAGCAGATTTGCTCACTGTCAGCACACCTTTTAACCATGGGGATTGTCGGGCAGTGCAGGGGGTCTCCCCCAATAACCCTGCCCATACCCAGTGTGGCAGGACGGTCCATGTCCATGCCCCTCTGCCAGTCGAGCACCAACGCGGGTCGGCTGGCTGCAGCCGCTGCAGGTCTTGGCTGGAGGCGAGGACTGGTTTTGGCTGGAGGCCAGTGCCCTCCTGTTACCACCTGCTCTCACTCCTTACCATCCATAATAGAAACAGCTGGCCCTCAGCAGCTCTCAGACTCACACGCTGCAATGGAGAGAACAAAGGACACCAGAAGGGTGGAAAGAGCTGAGGCTCTGGAAACACTTGTTTGTGGTGCTCCTCAGTAGGTTTCATTGATTTCACATGTATGTCATCATCAGTCAGCAGATACCTCCTCCTGACAGACATACCTTTATAAAAAGTATATGAGGCTAGAACTACTATAAAGACAGTTAGAATTGGGTGTGGGAGGTCTTACAAAAAGTGCTGCCCTCTAGTGATTCTGTGCGATTGGTCCATGATCAAGATATTTAGTTACCAGTAGATAAGGTTTCTGTTCTTCTGAGGGGTGGAGTCTTAAAATTTTTCACTGTTTGGCATTCACATTTCAGCCTTGTTCTCTGGGTTGGTTCATGATGTGTGTTCTTGCTTTACTAGGTGGCATTTTTACCTGTGATGATATAGAAGTCTTGGGTTGTGTGACATAAAATGTGACCACAGTGGAGAAGAAGCACAGTTCTTCAAGGATCATCCATTATGCTTATTACTGCACCAGAACATTTTGGAATTTGAGATATGTGCCCTCCTACTTAGCTACAGGCTCAGCTTAGGGTGGTCCAAAACAGCTGTGACCCGTCTTTCCTCCCTTATCTGCCTGGTAAAAAGCATCAGCTACCAGCTGGCTAGTTTCGCTAATTGCTGGGCTGTTTTTTTTTATTCTTTTTGTGCCACAGCATCTCTTCATTTTGGTTGATCCAAAACACACTCAGATACATCACCCCTCATTTTGACCAGTGTTTTAAGTGTATCTGAATGTACCTTTAGTGCTCCTCCTGCAGCAAGCACTCAGGGAAGAGCACCCAGACCCCATTGTGTGGAGAGTGAGAAGCCCAGTCAGACGGCTATACCACACAGTGAGGAGTTTTATCTTTGCTGTCACTGTGACACATTCCTGTGTATTCCCAGCTGCGGAGCTTAGCGATTGTCAGATTTCAGCCAAGTGTGAAAGTGTTCACCAAACTGGCGGCACAATACTGGGGGTCCCAGACAGTGAAATGGGCTTTCCAAAGTCTGAGTCATTAATCAGTCAGCAGCTGAACCTGGGTCAGTGGGCAGGTCTTACTGCAGTGAGTGGTGGGGGATAGAACGCACTTCAGTCCAGTAACACATGGCATGCAACTTCCCTGTACAGGCTTGAAGTGAACCCAGCTGTGTCTTAGAATCTGAAAGCCTACCCAGTAATCTAGTCTTCAGTGGCAGACTTCCACTGAAATAAAAACTCATTACATTAAGGAGTCTTATTAAAACCAGAGAATGAGTGAATGACAGCCCCAGTTCTGTCGTGGCTGTCAGTGAGGTCTGAACATTCACTGAATAAATACTGTGAATATGAGCTTGTGTGAATACTTGGAGTCCTGCAGTAGTGTACATTCATACAGCTGATGAACTTATGTCCTTCATTGCAACAGGCCTCACCTGTTTGTTTCATCTCTCCCACAGCAACGAGCCCCAGGCAAGGTGCTGTTCGACCTTGTGTGTGCCCACCTGAACCTCATTGAGGGTGACTACTTTGGCCTGGAGTTTCAGGACCACCGCAAAATGTCTGTAAGTGAGGGGTACCAGGAGAAACATGGACTTTTCCCTATGGAAAGCGCACAAAGTTGGCTCACACAAAGCATACATATTTATATCGTCTTCCACTGACAATTATGATTTTTTGAACATTTTCACCATTGACCTGTACTCTGTCATCTGTGATATCCCAGAGTAGAGATGCACTGTATATTTATGCAACATGTCAAAGTCCCAGCTGGCTCGTGGCTGTCCAGGTCATCCAAACTGTCCTGTAGATCAGGGTTTAGGAGTGCTGGCAGATGCATTTACATTTACATTTACTCATTTGGCAGATGCTTTTATCCAAAGTGACTTACAAGTGAGGCAGAGTACAACGCAATAAAACGAATGGGAATCAACGCTGCATTTCTGTGTCAGAAATGGCATTGAACATGGCACATAGCCACTCTCAGGGTGTTTGGAATACAGGGGTTCGAAAGTAGCCTGTCTCTCTCAATCTGCACTTCTGCGTGTGGTGATCGGCAGCTCCCACTCTTTCTTTCCCAAGTCTGCAAAGTTCAGTGAGCCTTTCTGCAGATGTGTCTCACGACCCAGCCTGATCCGAGAGCTCCGGCTGGGCCTGCACGTCTGACCGAGAGAGTCTGACAGGAGTGAGCTCGAACTCCAGCGGGACGTAGCGTGGGTTTCCCCCCAGAGCCACTGAGAATGAATCATTCATTAGTGCCTCCATAATTCAGCTCGGCCCGCTGAGAACATGTGATATTTTGCTTGTTTTTCGCAGGTCTGGCTGGATCTCTTAAAGCCCATCATGAAGCAGATCAGAAGTAAGTGCCTGTGGCAGGGAGGGGTGCTCCTCGCTCGGTGCGCTGTAACTGCATGTGACGCTTGTGGAAAGGGATGGGTTGTCAACCTCGGCAGAAGCACGCAGTCACATAGAAGTAGGCTGGATGGGCAGTGGTGAATATTTTACAAAGCGCCATGATGAGAAACCTACTCTACTAAGAGAAAAAGGACTGCTGTACCTTTTAATTGGTTTTCTCCCTATAATAGTATTTCTTTTTTATAAAGGACTCATAGGTTGTTTTAAGTCACTGTTTTATGTCTCCAGGTCAGTATGTTGCTTTGCTAGAATCGTCATTTCAGTGTTACTCTATGTATAAAGGGAACTGATTACTTTAAATATGTGTGGTGTTAGTGTGTCTTTGAAAATGAAAGTGTTGGTTTCTCCTTTGCTGGGGCATTTTGCTTTATGCATTTTCTGTCTAAACCAAGCACAGAGTTTGACTGACAAGCCTATGAGACATGCTTTTATTATGTGTCAGAGGTTTTGCAGTGCTTGTGAATCCAGCATTTTAATCATTTGGTTTAGAAATGCACCTGATGTAGCTGTCAGTTGTCAGTGGCATAGATGGCGTCTGCAGTAGATCCTGCTATTACAATAACTTTACATGACATTTTCTATTTAACATCTAACTGTGTTTCCAGTTGGAGCATTACATTCGAAATAAGTCATCTGTAGCGTTATCTGAGTGACATCCAATGGTCTCTCGGCTCAGCCAGTTGTGGTGTTACTGTGTTGTGTGTGCCGATGCGGACTGTTGCCGGGGTAACGGTGTGCCTTCGTAGGGCCCAAGCACACGGTCCTGCGGTTCGTGGTGAAGTTCTTCCCCCCAGACCACACCCAGCTGCTGGAGGAGCTGACCAGGTAAGGCCGGGGCAGGTGGAGTGCCGTCATCCTCACCCACATGCTCTCTGCTCATGGCTCCGCTGTGTTCACTATATACGCTTTTCATCACAGTCATCAGTTCTCCACCAGCAGGTCTCAGCTGCTCCTCTGCAGCCATCGGGCAGTATTTATGCCCCCACTGGAAGCCAGGGCTAGCCTGAGCTTGTACCTCCTCTCTTGTTTTTCCATAGCATTATGATCTGTGGGTTTTTTTATTCAAAACTGCTTTCATCCTGTGCGCCTTGGTGGAATCTCACTGCTGACATGATTGGCTGAAGAATGCAGGCAGTTTGGAACATCTGGTCCTTTTTTCTATAAGCCTCTATGCTGGAGTATTTATTTTAACAAAAATTCCCGCAAATCAAAATTGAGCCAAAAAGTACATGATCAGTATTCTTAAACTAATCAGTCAGCTTAACAGTAAAGCTTATGTATCAAGTTGTAGGACATATTATTGGATTTTATTCATTTCAGGTAACACATTTGGCTGTTAATGTAAATCTCAATACATATCATATATATGTATTTAGATATAGACTAATATGTGTGACTTTAGTTGTGTATATACCTTAAATTATTAACCAGAACAGTACCAGAAAAACTTAGTAACACCCTATATGCTGTAAACATGTATATATTTACATGTGTTCAGTGTTTCAATTTCAAATTATTTTTAGTGAGGTATTTCTTCATAGGCAAGTATTCTGAAGTTCCTCTCCAAATCCCTTCCTCCTGTTAAGTATTATACAAGTCCTTTTGAGAACTACCTCTTTTTGGGTGCCATCTGTGAGTGCTCATATGTAGCACTTCCCTTTAGAAACAAGAATCTTGATGTATTGAGTGAAGATGTGGTTTCAATTTACAGTGCATCGCAGTCCCCTTTAGTTACACTTTGCATACATGTGGTGGCAATGAGTTATGGATCATATAATATTAACAGAATGGCTGCATTTTTACTTGACTAAGAGAAATTGTTATTCATGTCCAATTATTAACAGATATTGTTCAAATGTGTTTTTTTTCCCACTTAAAGTGAAGAAAAGTGCTCACATATTGTGGGGCTTCTGACTGGTCCGGTATTGGTTAAATGCCTGCTGTAACCACCAATATCCATTCAGTTTCTCAACAATTCCCTCTGTCACTGACTCACCTTTTTCATTAGTATTCATGGATGGAGTCTCTGAGTGGTTTTCAGTGTTTTATTTGCTGATTATTGTGTTGTACATGAGCTGTAGAAGATGTCAGAGGTATAGTAGGGTGAGATCCACTGAGAAATGCAATCTTGTATGGAAAAAATTACTCAGAAGCTGAAGACATTTGAGGAAACTAAAGCCATTTGTGGTGAGATTAACCTCTGAAACAGAAATTAACCTCCGTGACAGACATTATTTCAGTTTTTCAAGAGCAGCCTCACTAAATCGTTGGAGCTAGAGTTGATATAAAAAAACTGATTTCCATATCTTCTGGTGATTGTATATTCAGTATTCCCTGGATTCCCAATGCGGGTGAAAATGGCTCTTTAGGAAGATGCATGGCCTGTTAATGGGAATAATATATAAAGTAAGGGTGGCTACGAGCCGCAAGCCATTAGCGGTCATATTCTCCACCTTGCATTACAATAAGGCACTCTAAATTGGGGTCCCTGCATGTGCAGATGACTCAGATGTCCAAGAAAGTAGCTTTTGATGCATTTATGCATACCATAATTTCTGAGAAATCCTCTGAGAAAGCAGTCGGTCTTACCGTGGTTGTGTGTGTGTCCATATCTGAAGAGGACACACACACAGGATTTCCCACACTGCAGAGCCCGTATTGTGCCTATATACCATGTCCAACAGCCACCAAACATTCCCTTCTGCTCTGTGGGTTCACTGGGCATAGTTAGAGGCAGGTTCTAATATCTTTTTGGAAAAGTCTAAACTTTCTGTTCGGAGATGTCAGAAGTGCTCTCCAAACAAATATGAGGATCCAAATTCTTGGAAAGGGCAGCGATGGCTTTCTGGTGAAATGTTATTACTTTAATGGCTACTGCTGTAAGTCTTTGGCTTCAAACACCGTCTACAACCATGCATGCATCCGTGAGGATTAAATTCACAACCCTGTCAGTGACAATTTCACGCTTAACTGCCCGGGCACAAAGAGCCAGCTTCTTAGAACGCAAATTTAGATGGAATGTTTGTGACCGGTTTGGGGGCGTCCCTGTCATCTCGTCCCATTACCAGTAAGCATATGTATGATTTGAGGTTAACTGAACTTTCTTTTCTATTAAAACTTCAGTTGGCTCGTAAAGGTTTGTTTTTGAGACTGGAGCCCTCAGAGTCTCTGGCTGCTTCAGGGGAGTGAGAGGTGTGTGAGGTGTGGTCTGTTTATGTAGAACCTTGTGGGGCCATAAAGATGACATACACACAGACCATCAGCCTCTTCTGGGGACTTAGGTCTATACCAGCTCTTATGCCTGTGTGAAATGGTAAAGCGGTGAATCTGTACTAAGGTTGTATAGCTCACAGCCTGTCTCAGCTCACAGGAAAACATGACTTTAGGTTATATATTCATTGTAGTAGATCTCATGCATTTGCAAAGAATTATTCACTACTGAGTTTTCTCTCCAGTTCACATAGTATTTCCCATATGTTTTCAGTATGCCCTTGAAATATCTCCATATGTCATATAATGTATCCAGATGTTGTGCATTGTGTTCACATTTGCTCTGTTTACTTTGTGTGTGTGTGTGTGTGTGTGTGTGTGTGTGTGTGTGTGTGTGTGTGTATGAGGCTAGGAAGGAAGTAACTCTTTGTTTAAATCAATCTAGATCATATTTATGTGGTATTTTTTTCCATTTTCTAATAATCTAAAGTAGAACATGTATCATGTAGTTTAGGAATAATTGAGGCATGGTTTAGTCATTTATCTTCCTTCTGTGAGACTGCCAGGGAATGAGGTACTGTTCTGATGTTGACTGACAGGTTGATTCACTGCACCAACCAGTCTGCATTATTCTTTGTGTACTTTGGGATCAGCCAAGAGGACATGATGTCATGTCTCTTTTCTCCGTCCTGCCTCTCAGGTACCTCTTCGCCCTCCAGATAAAGCAGGACCTGGCCTGTGGACGGCTGACCTGCAACGACAGCAGCGCTGCTCTCATGGTCTCCCACATCGTCCAGTGTAAGGCTGCTTGCATTGTAATGTCAAGACAATCCTCACTCAGTTTAAATTCACTGAATTATGTATAATAATAATGATGATGTATGCATTTAACATTTAGCATCAACTGAGACGGGGAGTGTTATGTACCGTGTATTTAAAAGACACCCAGGGCAATTTTTGTGTGAAAATAACGCCCACGGAGAGTGTTTGGATGGGTGTCAAGCAATATCAATCAGCACTTTTAGGGCCATTGATGTGTTGTGTACTTGGCACATCCAACCAAATGTTTTCCCTGGGGTTGATTTTTTTTTTTTTTTTAGAAAACCTAAAATTAGATACAAGTTCCAATATGAAATCTGTTATTAATGATAAATTTCAGATAAAAAGTGGTAATTTTTCACAGAATAGCCGTTTCAGTTCCCCTTAAGTCAAAAGCATAGAAATCACTTCTATGCCGCAGCAAACCTGAGAAACGACAGACCAGAGCAAATCGATGGGGAGGATTATCTATTACATCGCCGTTCATGCAGAACCATTCTTAAATGATGTCAAACAAGTCACAGGGCAAGAGTGAAAATTGAGCACTTGGTTGCTATGGAGACCTCCCAGTCTTCTGTCTCCACAGAATGGAAGGTTACTGTAGAATAGCTCAGAACGTGCTGGTGACATACCCTCCGAGACCTCAAATACTGGAGGTCCAGCTATTCCACACATTCTGACCTCCATCTGAAAGCTAGAAAGCATTATCAGCTTCAGTGTGCATAGAGGAAGAAGGCTCACAAAATGGAACATTGAGGTGATCTACATGACACACCGTGGCTGCATTTCTATTTGGCTGTCAGAGCTGTGTTTAGACCTCTTTGCTTCGGATGCTCTGTTCCTGTGGTTAGAGGCGTCTCTGCCTTTGTCTGATTGTCTCTGCCAGACAGATAGGAATGCGGGCACGGTCACCTGGCATGTTCGTACTCTCCTAACCCCAGCCAGAGATGAAGTCAAACCACACTCCATTAGTCACACGCAGGTGCTGTCTTTAGGTGGTCTGAGACAAACCTGAGTGAGGCTTTTAAATCCGTTTAGTCAGCACTTGCTTGTAGTCCATAATGGCCCACATTATGGATCTTTGCCACCATTCACACTTGGCTTTTCTTTCCCTCTCTTTCTCCTCCTCTGCTGCTCACTTCTCTTTTTTGTTCGTTTGATCATTCTTGTCCTTTTTTTTTGTTCAGCTGAGATTGGGGACTTTGATGAGGCCCAGACCAGGCAGCACCTCCTGACCAACAAGTACATTCCTGACCAGGAGGCTCTGATGGACAAGATCATGGAGTTCCACCGCAAGCACGTGTGAGTGGAGCAGCTGACCTACCTGTGTGTGTGTGTGTGTGTGTGTGTGTGTGTGTGTGTGTGTGTGTGTGTGTGTATGTGTGTGTATCTCACTCATCTCACTCATAGTCTTATAGTCTCTAATTTTCAGTTCAGTTCTGCCTTTTTTCATCTCTAACTCTTTGTCACTACTCTCACACACACTCTCGCACCCTTTTCAGTCTTTCACTTCTCTCACATTCATTCTCTCATACTCAGTCTAATTGAGTGTTTTGATTTCAAATGCTTTATTGGCATGAAATTTGAAAATATGCTAACACCAACACAACACACATTCTCTTACTCTATCACTTAGTACTCTGTTTCACACTTGTTCTCACACTCTCTCATTCTTGCTATTCAAACACCCTTTCTCTGTCTCACAGTGCTGACAGTGCTCTCAGCTCTTTTGGGTTTTCCAGTTTAGTTGTCTTCCGACTGAATGTGTCTGAAACAGCATGCTAAGGCTGATTTTGGACCCTATGTGTGAGGAGAGCCTATTTGCCCTCGTTATTTCCATGCTGGTGGTGAGACTTGTGATGCGAAAAGACTGTCAAAGACCTCAGACGTGTCTTCAGGGGAATGACTGTTACCACCCAGAGCCCCCCCCCCACCCATGCTACAGGAGTGGTTAGTGCCAGAGGGGACTTGGGTGGCTGGTGAACTCGGCAGCTGGAGCTGCCTCCACTCCCAACAAAGAGCTGTCTCACATGCACGGGAGACCAGGAATCTGCTCGGAGCAGTTCTCCACTCCCAGCCCAGTGCAAGGAACATTTTCCAGTTAGGGAACTGTCTGTGGCCCTGCTTCAGCTTTATCTCCACAATGTGTGTCATGAACCACTGTTTATGAGGCAAAGTCATGCCAGAGACAGGACAAAAGCACACAGAACAAGTGTTAGTTTTTTCTTCTGTTACACAGCATGTATTTAGTGGTCACTGACATAAATGAAAATTCTTGGTGAGAAACAAGAAAGCTTCACTTTGTGAAGTTTGTACTCGCTGTGTAAAGTTTGTAGCGTTAAGGACAAAGTGCATTGTGGTTACACTGAGCAGTGGCCTTTAAGCTTTTTCCTTCCCATGGTTGGAGTGACTTGCATATGAAATGCACCAACATTCATTTCTCACTACTGGAATTTTGCATGTTGCATGCATGTCTCTGTTATGCTTTGAATCACTTCTTCATCATTGGTGTTTAAACAGCAAACCTTGAGGTATTCGTACTGAAACACATATTCCCACGTAAGATGTCTGCAACCATTTACTTTTCCAGAATTCCCTCTGTGAGGTTACCCTTCTTGAAGTGTGTACTAAAACATTAGTTAACTACCCTGTCATATGCCCTTTTCCAGTCTGATTCTAAGATGTCATTCCAGTGGTTGAAAGGGCTGTCTTAGATGTGACTGCACTCCCTGCCTTGCTCTTTTTGTCTTCCCCTTCTTAGCTGATAACACTAACTACCACTGGTATGGAAGGAAGCCACGCTGACAATTAAATATGTAATTAAGCACCACATACAGGAAGCAGGAAGTAATTTTCAGATATCAGATTAAGAGGGAGCAAGCTTTTTCTCTGACAGTGATACATTTCTCTGAGGCCTCAGTGGTATCAGCTGAATTTCATAACTGTGTCTTACTCTGCTTTATATTTAACAAATTCTTTTGAAACAAATAAAGGTTCATTTCAAGAGATTGATGTTTAATACTTGGAAATATGGGTATAAAATGTATTTCTTTGTTGATTTTACATGGCACAAACTGTTGAGTCACAGTTTTTGTGAGATTTCATCAGTTCACTTGAAAAATTTCTGTGATTTTATTCTGTAATTAACTATTATTATCGTTTGCTTAGCGTCACCCGGGAATCAAGAATGTAGCCTTCAGATTACAAGCCCAGTTCACTGTAATGCAGTGAGAGATGTGATTGTATTGTTATCTGATGGTGATGGAGGCCAGTACTGTCAGATATTTCAGCTTCTCTCTCCGTACACAAGGCTTTACCATGGGAACCTGGCAGCGTATTAAACAAATGAGAATGATCGTCTTCTTCTCAGCCATGTGGGTGTCCACTGAAAGGTCATCAACAGCAGGGTTTGCAGGAAAAGGTGATGGAATGCGGTCATGATGCGTATGTATGGTGTGACTCCTCAGAGGGCAGACGCCAGCGGAGTCAGACTACCAGCTGCTGGAGGTTGCCCGCAGACTGGAGATGTACGGCATTCGGCTCCACCCAGCGAAGGACAGAGAGGGCACCAAGCTGAACCTAGCTGTGGCACACACTGGTGTCCTGGTCTTTCAGGTGAATGGTGCAGGTTTTCAGTAGAGAATTGTCTCGGGTTTATGTTCTGCCATCAAACAGATCCATCGTAGTGTGCTGTTTAACACAGTGTCCACCACTGGAGGCCTGTACTCTATACCAAAAAATGTGTTTGTACATTAGCAGATCAAAGTATTGAATTCTGTTCTGCTTTCGTGTTTGTTTGGATGTTCGTGTGCTTTGAATCTGTTGAGTGCTTTCAGTACTTTGCTGAAACATTTGCCAGCTGTTCCGTCTCTGGAATTGAACCGTAGAAAACATGGCATTCATAATTGTCATGAAATTTTGATGAATACATTTTTGTGGGATAGTCTCTTAAACTTTTATTCAGATTTAGTGCACTTAAGTCATATAAGTTGAATTGCTTTTTTAGAAAGAGCAGAGCAACAGAGCTAGGTTTTTTTTTTGGTTATATTTAAAAGGACTGTCTGGTTCATATTAAAAGGGTGTCTGCACTGACTTTATTGTGGATTTCTTCTGAAGGGGCACATGAAGATCAATGCCTTCAACTGGTCCAAAGTGCGTAAACTGAGCTTCAAGAGGAAGCGCTTCCTCATCAAACTCAGACCGGACCTGAATGTAAGTCTCGTCTCTGTGGAGTCTCAGGATCACAGTCACACATTACATCTCATTATTTTTGATTATTTTGGCAGGCTCCCTAAGACAGAGTGTTATTATACATCCAGCACAATCTTTATATACACACTTGGGTTCTTGCTGAAAGTACACTGGCATATTGCAGGGCACCTCAGTCAGTGGCACAGCAGCATTGTGCCTTTCTGGTTCAAACCTGCAACCATCACATCCCGGGCAGACTGAAAGTGGTTATTTTGTCTTCACAGTCTGTCTCTGTTTGTACATGACTCGTCATGATCTAAGGGGACAGGGATTGTAAAAATGCAAAACACTTCAAAAAAGGTTGAATCATATTCTTTGAAATATTTTGGATTGTGGTACTCTTGGATTATTATCAGGACTGTATTTAAAAAAATGTCATTTTGCTTTTATATATGTTTATTTTGAGGAGCCATTTTTCCATAAGTGTTAGTTAGCAGGAGAGAAGGAAGAGGAATGTAAGTGTTTGTGTTAAGTATATATGTTCATTCTATATAATTTAAAATATTTTGACTTCTGTGCCTCGGTGAAAAACTTCTGGTATCCCTGGAATCCTTAATCTTCCCTCCATGTTCAGTATTATTTTATGTATGTGTAGTATTTCTCACATGGGGTTCCCATGGACTCTAAAAAACCCTGAAAATATTTTTATCCTGGAAAGTCACGGAAAGGTGACATTTCACACTGTCCATGGAATGTCATGGCAAATTGCCCAAATCAGTGGAAAAAGAGAGTAACATACATCCGTCTTGCTAACACACAAGCATTATGTTATTAACTAGCAGTCTAGCAATGTCCATTTGTTCATATTGCTATTAAATTGATTTGCTGGCTGGCTTGTACATAAAGCCCACTAACCAAGCATCACTGAGGACTGATATTCACTTCCAAAACCTTCTGAAAATGTGTGTTTGCAAAGACACAAAATACTGTTTGTCTTATAAAGTATTTTCCCAGATTACCAGAGGCTTACACTGCTCCTCATTAACAATTGACAACTCTTAATTCAGCCGAGTTAGCCTGATATGGATATAGACTGTATCATGTTCATCTGAAATGAATAAAGAAAAAGAGCTTATACATTATGGAAAATTCATGGATGACTTCCACATTTGCACACTCAAAATGGCTGAATGGTGCCTGTGCTTGTTGGCCCCTACAGCAGAGTGCATACCAGGACACCCTGGAGTTCCTGATGGGCAGCCGGGACTGCTGCAAGGTCTTCTGGAAGATCTGCGTGGAGTATCACGCCTTCTTCCGCCTCTACGAGGAGCCCAAGCCCAAACCCAAGCCTGTTCTTTTCACCAGGGGATCCTCCTTCAGATTCAGGTAGAGTCATCTGCTGGTCTAGCACAGGGGCTTGCCTCATAAGAATCTTTCTTAAACCACATTTTGTGGAGGAGTGCTGTGTTTGGCCTTGCTGTCTTCCTGCAGCACTGTGCAAACGCGGGGCATCTTTACATTTTGTTGTTCCTCCGGTGCCTCATCTCTCCTTCCTCTCTCTTTGCAGTGGACGCACGCAGAAGCAGGTGATCGATTATGTCAAGGACTCTGAGTTCAAAAAGATCCCTTTTGAAAGGTGAGTTTGTAAGTTATGTACATTTTTTGACCATGACCGTTATTTTCTCAAATTCGTAAGTCACTCTTCCCTCAATAGCATGGGGGGAGAGGGACAAACTGTCAGGAGTGAGGAGAACACATTAATAGAGACCATTAAACAGCCTTGAATGCCACTCCCACTGTGTGTGTGTGTGTGTGTGTGTGTGTGTGTGTGTGTGTGTGTGTGTGTTTTTATCCTGTTCATTTTCATGGTGGGATTTTTGAGTGTAATCTACAGTTGCTCATAATGGAATTGTGCAGGGGAAAGATTCCCAGGGAGGTGTCTAATTGAGGCCTGTTCCAGGGTGGGGAAATAGTGGTAATTATGCAGCCCACTGAAGCAGAACATTTACCTCAAATTCGATCAGCTCACTGAGCTGGAACTTTAAAAGCAACATCCACATTCACCAGACCTAACCAGATTTAACGGTACGGAAGGTGAAGGGGCAAGTTATAGTCTGAGAGAGGTCTGTTCAAATTTATGGCATGCTCACTGACTCTAGCCTTCTTCTTCCAGGAAACACAGCAAGGTCCAGTCCAACAGCAGCATGTCTCCAATGCCTTCCCATCAGCGTTCAGAAGTGCCAAAAGAAGTAAGTGTGACAGTTCCCATGGTGACTCTGTTGCTCCTGTCCTGGATGCAGATTTACTTTTTATGTTGCGTGTTACTGCCCATCCTAAATAAACAACTTACTTTATTTACTTCACACAAAGAATGTAGATCCAGAGGATCACTGCGGAGAAGCTAATTTATTTATATACCGTTTCATTACTTATGTTGAATGTGAAAAGTTAAGTCACTTAGAGAGAGTAATTCCTCTGAATTCAAAGGATACTGAGGGCTGTTCTCTCAAACTTTATCAGTTACTGTAATCTCAGTGGAATTTTTTTCCGGGAGAAAGTCCCTAAGTAATTGAAAACGTACTCCAGGGAAAGTGTTCAGTTGGACGTAACAAGTACACACCAAGCAAATGGCCCATAAATTCTTGGTACGTCCACCTACACGTTTCCTGGGTTTGACTTTTTTCGCAGAACTGCCCTCGGTGACTTTAAACAGTATCAGAGCGTGTGAGTCATGGGGGTCGTCGTCAGCGTGCGTTTCTTGTCCCTTCCTCTCTCGGCACAGCAGAGCGTGAGCTGCGCTTCCGGGGACAGGCCGGACTCCACGAGCCGACCCAGCTGGAGAGAGGCTGCGTCCGCGAGCGCAGAGGGCCCCGCCGGCAAGCTGGCAAGCCCCTCCGCCCTGCTCAACGGGCACGAGGACAGGCCGGGCCCCAGGGAGGACGAGGCGAGAGGCCAGCCATCCCCCGCCAGGCAGCACGCCGACCATCTGAGCACAGGTCCAGCATCGCGGGCTGCCAAAGGCAGCAGCTCCTCCATCCCCTACATCGACTGCAGTGACATAGATAGCGAGTATGACGTGGCCAAGGGCCGCGTCACCAGGTCCCACTCCCACACAAATGACAATGATGAGGATGAGCCGGTGGTGCGGGCCGTTAACGGGGCCTACCGCCACGAGCGGGACCGCGGCCTGGGCAAAATCCGCTATAGAGAGTCCCCGCCCTTTCCCAGCCCTCCGCTCGACCTGAGCCAGGAGCTGATGGACGACGAGGTGTCGAGCGTGTCGCTGTACGGCGTCGGGCAGCCCCACGCGCCTCTCCACAGCACGCTGGTGGACGAGCTTTTCCGGGGCCCGGCCCAGCGCAGCCCCCTGGTGGCGCGCCACGTGGCGGGCAGCAGGAGCTCCGGCTCCAGCCCGGTCATGAGCACCTTCCACCGCACCGGCTCGCTCAGCCATGCCGCGCAGAACGGCCACGCGGCGCGGCCCGGCCGCTGGGACCCGGCGCCCCGCGACGACGGCCACCACTACGGCAGCTACTCGCCCATCGCCAGCCGCTCGCCGCACCTGCAGAAGCTGCAGAGCATGCGCAACCGCTCCGACACCGACCCCCTCATTCTCAGCCAGCTCACCTCCACCCCGGCCCGCGATCCCCGCCGTGCCCCGGCCCGGGCCGAGCGCGTGGCCGCCCTGGAGCGCCGCGCGATGGCCAACGGCTTCTCGGCCCCGGGCCAGCCCAAATCCAGCCCCATCCAGAGGCTGTGCGGCCGGCCGGCCGTCACCGACCATGCGGCCGCGGTCCAGATGATCGACGGCTCCACCAGCAGCGGCACGGAGTCCAGCGACTCCGAGTCGGAGACGGGCAGCTCCTGCAGCCACCCGCTGGTGTACGGTAACCCCATCGCCGGCAGCTCCTCGCCCATGCCCCGAAACAAGTTCTCCTTCGGCAGCCTGCAGCTGGACGAGGAGACGGAGGAGGACGGCTGCTTTAACTTTAGCGACGAGGATGGGGCGCGCGTCTTCAGCTGCTAGCGCGGCTCAGTGCGCATAGGTGATTTACAGTTTAGGCGGCCATGGGCTGCTCCCCTATTGGTGGGAAGTGTTAGCATTAGCTGGGGCAAAAAGAGGGGCCTTTGCCGCCACTGTATGAGTCTGCATGAGTGCAGTGAGGCCAATGCCCAGAGGGAGATCTGTCTCTGTCTCTGTGGGGGTGAAACAGCTGTTCAGACAGCAGAGAGATCGGGAAAAGCCTCTCTCCTCCTCGGTGTATGGTACACCTTTTGTACAGAAAAGGAAATGGCTGTTCTGTGATATAAAACAAGGATTAGCCTTGCGTAACATTTGCAGTTTGATCGTAATTGTACTCATATGGTGTCTGTCTGCTTCAGCAAACGGTCTGCGGCCCCTTGGACAGAGAGGCCTTGTGAGGTGCCAAGCCCTATACTGAAATACTGCACAGCTGTGAATAAAACCAGTTGTTGGAGAAGAACACGCTAAACGTTCCGTTTTGATTGAAACCTGACTGGCAGGTTTATGAAGCTGCGATGTCGCTCTGCTGATAAATTCGCTGAAACCTCAGCGGTCTTTGACAGCCAGCTAATCTGGTATGGAAGTTGCCATTCTTGTAATAAGCCTGCAATGAATGCATGCAGAGGGACCTGGTGATTTTGTGTTTCTACTGTGTATTTAACTCTGCTCTGATAACCCAATAAGTGTATAAAAGTTTGGAATCGGAGCATTCGGTCAAGTTGCCTTCATGTGTCTTAGTTAATGCAAAAAAAAAAAACTTGTTTGTGCCGTAAATCGGAGACTTAGCCATTTTCTTTGACTCTTTTATAGAGGGCTTTACTTAAATGTTTGAATCTTGTTAAAACAGCCCTTGTTATGCTGTTTGACTGATTTTATCCATCATAGTCTTGTGGAATAGATAAATATGTAGGGCATATTGGTAGAGAAAATTGTGTACTAAAGGATTCATGAGTGTGATGTTGTACTTTTGAATGTAGTGTCGATTGTGTAAATTGTAGGTGAGGTGGAGAAAAAATCTTCATTGCTACTTTCGTGTTAGCCATTTTAACTTGCGTATCTTGAATGGTTTTAAATCTCGAAAGTGTGGTGGCTACTGATAATTCAGTATCCTAGTAATCTGTGATTTCCAGTTAACTTCCCAATATTGTAGTTATGGTTTACAGTGCATGTTGTTCTAGTGCAGTCACCAATCGCTGGAAATTTGGCTTCTTGGCTGACTTGATGTGATTGAAGTTGTGACATATTCTGTTAACACTCGGTGTTGATTCAGAAAGGGAATTTGGGTTACATAAACATTCCAAATATTTTGTCAGCTTCAAATCAGGACTATAGAGGAGGCATACAGTACAGATTTCAGTGCTGTTTTTGTGCAGTACTTCGCATGCATTCCAGTACTATTCAATATGAATAGTATGGTCAGTGATCTTCTTTGGGATTGTGGTTAGTTGTTTACTGTTAGACACTATTATGTTGGCAGATTCTGTAGAGCTGTACTTGGTACTAAATATTAAGTTGCAGCTCTGAATTCATAGCATTGTTGGAAAATGCACTCCAGGTGCACTAGGTAGACCCATGTGATCACTTTGCTCAACCCTCCCTGGGTGTCTCTTTTATGCCTTTGATCTATAATGCAGGACCTAGTCAACAAAAGCACTAACTAATGACAGGTGATGCGTGATGCCGTTTACTTTCTTTCCCAGCATGCACTGCAAGCAGAACACACTGTCCCAACACAATTACTTTGCACTTTGAGCTTCATTTTTGTTTTGTTTTGTTTTTTTTTTGCTCCCTAATTTCTCTTTCTTTTGCAAATTCGAGGCTTCTGGGGCTTCATTCTCACCATTGTCATTTGTTTGCGGTTTATTTGCAGTTCCTCTTATTTTGACAAAGAAGTGAATATCTGAGCTTATATTTATAACACAATGTCAATTTCCTGTCCAATGTAAGCACTGTTCTGTCAGCATGTATCTGTGGGGTTGAAGTCTCACATTGTCTCTGTTCCTCTCTCCCGGAGGCATGTGAACCTGTTCCTGCACTGTGCTGCTGTTCTGCTGTTCTGTCTCTCACTGTGTGTGGAGAGAGGAGGGTAACCAGGGTTCCCTTAAGTGCAGTGATCCTGGTAACTGGAAGAGTGTGGGAGGGTGGGATGGGGCGGGACGGGGTTTGGGGGGGGGGGCGGGGCGGCATCACTGGAAGTTGTTCAGGACAGAATAGTTAAGAAAGGACGATAAAAGGCAGGAACAGAAGGTAGTTTTGGTAGGTGTTGCATGTGCGTGTTTGGAAAGGCAGCCCAGCGAGCAAGGCAGAATCGCACAGTTCATCGTTTTACTCATGAGTCATGACCGTCATATGCTTCTGCTCACTTCTGGGACAGCTATTTATTTATTTATTTGCATGTATTTTACTTGCAGATTCTTCTTCACGCTTTGTTTCTCACTAGGGGCGGAAAAAAGGCAGCTAATGAATAAAAGATGTTAAATAAAAACAAATTATTTGGGCAAGCTCGTTTCAAAGCAGCTGCTACCATAGTCTGTGCTTTGGATTCATTTTAGAAGGGCACATCCACTAAACATGAGGTACCGTGGTAAAAATAGCTACACGTATACTTAACTAAGCTAAATTCCAATGTGGTTAGGCCACAGTGTTGTCATATGCTTTGAAGAAGGCGGTCATTGTATTATCACTGTGTTTGTTGCAAGAGAAAGAGCACTAAATGTTAAGAATGAAGATTGTGTCAGCAAGTATCTGCTGTTGTTAAACATATCTCTCTCTCTGAATGAATCCAGCATCCAGTTGAAGAAAACAGTCTGTGGTCATGACAGATTGTATAATGCTCAGCTACAAAAGGGAAGATACTGCGAGTCTTAAAGTGTCAGATTTTGTTTTCGGTTACTGGATCACTGCAGTTTCGAAGAGAAACCTTAATACACCAAGTGCTGCCTTTTGGCCGTCTGTGGGGGTTTGTTGCACACAGCTGAAATATACTGCTTGGCTGACTAGTCAGGGCCGCCGATGGGAAAACAACCGGATAGTTTATATCAGTTATTTGACTGTGGTTATTACAACCGCAGAGTTACTTGACCCAGGCCCAAGCAGTGCGTAACGGCTGTGCCAGCACATCCCACACTGGCCACGGGGTCAGGCTTGCGTGTTCTCCCCACTCCCGGTGTCACCCCTGTGGGCAGAACGCATGGGTCCCGGGGGTGACCCTGCCCCAGGCGGCGTGTCCAAGAGAGTAACCCTGTTCACTGGCATGGCCCGCGCCCCTCTGCTGCCCAGGCAGTACCCACCTCTAACCTTGCGGCTGGCTGCCACCAAAGTAGCACTTTCAGCAGCTTTCGCCGGTAGAAGGCTTGAATTTTTTAGCATGTGTATATAGATGTTTTTATTTGAACTGTGAGATTTATACTAATGTTAAATTTTGTAACTTTTGTATTGAACTTGTTATATAATAGAAGCGATCAAACTGACTCCTTTTTGTCAACATGTAGTTTTTAATGTTTGCGCATTTTACAGCAACATTCCATCTGCGATTTTTTCAGAGACCCAGAATGCCTCACACGCTGCTGAAGGTGCTACTTTTAATGTCAAAAGCACTTGAGATGGAACACAATGGCTTGTGAATGGACTAGCCTGACTGTACCTTAACCTGCTGTGTTTCCACTGCAAACAACTGACTGACTGTTTCAATAAAAAAAAAAAAATCAAAAGAAATGCAGGGAAGCACTGTGTCTTTAACCACTAATGCTTGGACTGCTGTCAGGCATAGGTAAACTGAATTTAAACACTGAGCAGACCCTTGTTCACTGTGCCTCCCTGCCACAGCACCAGTCTGGTTCTGCTCCAAGGTTAGAAGGCCAGTGATGTGGACCTGGCCTAGAATGTACCTGCATGATCTCCAAGTTTCTATTCTGCTCTCTCCCTCTCTCTCTCACTCTCACTCCTGTAACACTGTGTATATATTGTAGTCTTGTATTTGATATCTCTTTCTGACAAGCACTGGATTCCTCAACTGTCTTTTTTTGCAATCTCTCTTCTTTTTTTGGAAAGGTTTCTACACTTTTTAACATTGTATACGGTTGTGCACTAGTGTCAATAAAGTTGACCTTTGTGAAGCAGGACTCCAGCATCTTATTTAAAGACACCCACCAATGTCGTGTGATCGTCCTAGATGGTAGTTGTCCCCCCCTTTTCCTCCTGTGGTGTCTTAGAGAGCATAGAATGTTTAGCTGTTGGTGTGTATATAATGTGTGTTATATACATGCATCTGAGTGTGTGTGTGTTTGTTCAGCATGTGTAGAGGTGGCATTTTGTAGTCATTGTCACAGCTCTCCCCTCCATCTCGTAGACCCTGTCATAGCCCCATGCTAGCGTTGCGCCAGTTTAATCACTGTTTTGTCCTCGCCAACACGATGCAATCAGACGACAGAAAACAGTGGCGGGCAAGTATGCAATCTGTTACCGTAGTAGATGTAGACACAGTGTAGTTGCATCGGGTAAGTCATTTTATCTGTTGACTAAAGCGTCAAATGCAGAAATGGGCTTTTTCACTTCCTGATTTAACAAGCTTAAGGGAATTTGAGGCTAAATTTGAGTTAGTGGCCAGATAAACCCTCGGAGTCGTATTTGTAGACCTAGAACAGATATGTGTAACTGCTAGAGCTGTCTGGAGAATGACTCATCTAAGACTGTCTGCAGGTTCATTGTTAGTTGTAATCAGACAGTCTTCTTGCCCATCTGGTAGGTAGCTATGGTTCATCCCCCAGTATTTTGTAGACGATGTAGCATTAGTTGTCTATAAAGCACTTAATCGTGTGAGATATAAAGTCTGACTCTGTCTCTTTCTTCGCCCCTCTCTCTGCCTCTCTCAGGAGCTGTAACAAACAGTCCCCGGCTCTCGGACTCCTCCGGTCACTCTCAGGGCATGGTCAACGGTCAGAAGCATGGCCTGGTCCCCGGTCAGAGCCCCGACGGGCGGCAGCCCTCCCCCCTCACCAGTCCACTGCTGAACGACGCGGGCTGCGTACGCACGGACGACGAGGACGAGGTTCGGAGGAAGGTTTGTGGTCCGCAGCACGGTCCGCTCAGAGGACCTGCTGGGCAGAGAGCTTTGCGCTGTTAGCTGCTGTCCCAAGCCCTGAAAGCTCAGCACTCTGATCTCAGGACCTAATGTCACTGTTAGTGCCTGCCAGCATAGTGGAGGATTGAGAGTGACTTACCATGAATTGCTCTCCATGTAGTTCAGCACTGTGCGCTCCACTAGCTGAAGACAAACAACTAACCAATATGGGCATATAAATACCTCATATAGTTCAACAAAAATAATCACCTTTGATTTGAAATTTGCTGTAATTTAAATGATTGTGTTAAGCCTCAGTCATATGAGCAATGTTGAAAAAGTGCTGTTAACAGAATTTTCCTTTGTCTTTAGAGGTTCCCAACCGACAAGGCCTACTTCATCGCAAAGGAGCTGCTGACTACCGAGAGGACATACCTGAAGGACCTGGAGGTTATTACTGTGGTAAGGTTCACCTCACAGGCAGACTGGTTCAACCCGCAGGTGGACTGGCAGGGAATCTCAAGCCGCTGTTCATTTTGTACACATCTGCATGCAAGCAGAAGACTCATTACAGTGGCAGTCCACCTGCCTTACTACAGAGGCTATGGAAAATGCAGTCATCTAATCAGCTGGAGTGCTGAGATGTTGAAGGCGATGAAAATATCACTGTCTGTGAGGGTGATTGAATTGAACTCGCCATGTCAGTACATCCTGGAGCGTGGTTTCCGTGGCAGCAGGCGGACTTTGACAGGTTGTGTTTTCCTCTCAGAAACTCGTTTCCCTGGCTACTTCATCGAGTATTTCGGCAGCGCTCTTTGCCTGCCGTGAGTCTCCCGCTGGCTGTTTATGCGTAAACATGCAAACACCTCTCATTTTTTTTTCCTCTCAGAGGACCCGCTGAGAGAACCAGGAAATGAAAAAGGGGCACTCCTTAATTTAATGAATTAGGAAATGCCTGTAAGCAACGGGGCCGCCGTCACAGCGGGGCTGTCTGCCAGGCCAAGCACAACTGATGGAGCCCGATTGCAGCGCGCCGTTTCTCCCGCGGCCCCTCTGAAGTCCAAAAATGGCTTTGGCTCGTCTCATAAATATTTGCGCCGGCTGCATCGTTTGAAGCCTGTGTTTTCCTGTGGCTGCCCCTGCGGAGAGCGGAGACATCTGAAGTGCAGCTGTTGCTCACCTTTCGCTTTAAAGGACTTCCAGCAACCTGCCCCCTCTCAGCTGCTCTACCCCCACCCCCCACCCCACTAGAACAGACCAACAAAACCTACCCCGTCTCCCCAAGCAGCGAGACTGTTACACTCTTTTCAGCAGATCAGATAGCGTTTGATGAATTCGTCCCCAAGGCCCGTGTCTGCGTGATGGCGGTATTGATCGCGGTATTGATCTCACCGTCTTTATGGGATTTGGTTCAAGATGTGGCCCTGGCGTGCTGTCGTTAGATAACCACACGGAGTTCTTTCGACAGCACTTCAGCGCTAACACAATTATGGCAGATTGTCTCTCTTAATCATGTAGACCCTGTACACACACACACACACTCTGAGATTCCTCTTTCTGTCTGCTGAGATTGGGCCCACCATCTTTTGAATCATTATCCTTACAGCCAGGTAATGGTGTTTGTCTTTGCAGGCCTTCCAGGACTCGGTGGGGAAAGACGAGGCCATGCCAGAATCTCTCAGGAATGTCATATGCTCCAACTTTGACCCCCTGTACAAGTTCCACTCAGGTTTCCTGAGGGAGGTGGAGCAGAGGCTGGCTCTATGGTGAGATTTGGGGCTGGGGGGGCAGGATTTGTAGGTTCAGCATAAAAAAAAAAGGGCTTGGCTGCATGAGGAGAAACCTCTTGTTAAAACAGATCTCCCTCCAGAACGATCTTACAGGTGGTTTTGCACCCTTTTATGTGAAATTGAAAACCACAGTTCAAGTGCATGAGATTGCCCCTGTTGAAAGCACTTGTAAACAGGTCAGTGTGGCGCAGTTGGGCTTGGTAAACTTGAAATACCTGTTGAATCATTGGAGACTATTACCTTTCAACTCACTTGTTGAGATCTATTGTATTTGTTGAAAACTTTCCTCTATTGAGGAAAGAAATTTTAGGAAGTATGTTAAAACAAAACATATCAAGATAAGCATACTCATTGTAGAACTCTTTAAACAAAAGAGCACTCTTGTTTGCATGTAACTTGATTTTTCCATTATCTTATTGTTGTACTGTCCTTATTTCTGTTGTTCCTCTTTGATTGCAAAAACATTGTCTGCAATGACCCAGGCTAGCTTCTCCTTACATTGATTCATTTGGCAGACGCTTTTAGCCAAAGCGACTTACAGGTGAGGCAGAGTACAACACAGCCTATATCAGTCTGTGCACCAAGTCTATGCCTTCCAGTGGCTACGTGTTCAATATTGGCATGCAATCTGGGAGGGCTGCATGGGGGAAATGCATCTCATCAGATGGCCTGAGGAGCAGCGGTCTCCATGGCGACGGCCAAGTAGCGAGGATGGCCTCCTCGCCCCCGGGGCTCCCACTTCCTGCCTCTCTCTGTGATGGAGGCCCCAGTGAAGGCCCTCTCTCTCTCACATCACATCCCAGTGATCTGCTGAGCGCTGGCAGCTGTCCCCCCCTAAGGGACCCTGCCACACACACACACACGCGCTCACACAACACACACACACACACACACACACACAGAAACACACCACCACAACGCAGCCAAGCTGGTGATCATCACAACCTCCATCTTCACATTTCACATCAAAGCTCTGCAGATCTGGCTGGGAATACACAGAGGAGAGGCTCTCAATATGTTCCAAGCCAAGGCCCCTCTTAATCAAACATCAATCATTCATAATGCAAGAAGACATGTAGAGAGCCTTCAGTAGCTCCGTCTAGCTGTTTTACGTGTATTTTAACTTGTAGGCATCAAAGGCATCCTTGGCAGTAAACTCAGCTTTGCTCTGCTCACATATGTCCAATTTAGAGACAGCCTTGGGGTGAGCGATGTAGTATAAATTGCTTTAAAATGTTCCCCTCGAGCATGTCACATTCAGAATGTCTCCCCTCTTCACTTGATCTAATTTGCACAGAGGACAGCTCTGTGTTGTGTGCAGCGATACGTCTCACTTCATGAAAGCAAGGGAGAGCGTGATGGGCTTTTATTTTAAAGTCATGATGAGAACAGTGCTCGAGGGTGACATCTGCTGGTGAGAACACAACTTCTCTCACTCTGTATTTGACTTGCTGTAACCATTATTGCCCTCAGGAACATGCATTTTGTACATGTTCAGTTGATGAAATTATCTGTGGAGACACGTCATGATATGTTTTAACTGAAAAGATTTTCTAACAGCTGCACAGTCTGCTGGGGCTTGCAAAGCATAAACTATCTAGGTAAAGATTGAAGAAAAGGAGTAAATGACTGTTGACTACTGAAATTTATGTCTTCTCCATAGGGAAGGCCGCTCCAATGCTCACATCAAAGGAGACTACCAGCGCATTGGGGACGTTATGCTAAACAACGTCCAGGGCATTAAGGTAAGGGGAGTTATCTGGGCCAACATTGCCTGCTTGTTCAATCACTGTTAGCTAATTATCTTCAGTTAACCAATACATACATTTAAAAGTTAACAATTAATATCTCACAAACTGGGTTCCTCTGAATCCAGTTAAACACATCAGTGTCTAGGAAAGGGTTTTTATCATAGACCTTGATGTCTGTTATGTGGTCTATTTATGGAAAGGCATCTGCGTTGTTGATATGATACGGGAATAGCGATTGTCATCATCATCATGAACACGCTCTTTCATTGCGACTCACAACGCGCTCTCTGTGTAAAGGCTCGGTTCTCATGCTTGTAGATGTGTGGACAGATATCTGCTTTTGGGAGTGCTGCTTTCTCGGTCCTCCTCCTGCCTCTAACCAAAGCGAGGTCTGAAGATGAAAGACCCAGTGACCGACAGCACGGCCATACGCTGGGTTTGACGTCAGTGCTCCCTATGGGGCGGCATCTGGCTCCCACGGGAACCGATTCATGTTCGTCCCTGACCTTTGGAGTCCTGCAAGGGGGCACAGCGAGCGCATCTGCCTCTCATTACATCCTGCTGATTGGGGAACAGGGAGAGGGGCGATGGGTGCGGTGGTGCTGATGTGGGTGTCAGGGCAGCAGAATGCTGAGTGTTAGCAGTGGATTTTGAGCCTGCGGTTTTGTGGGGCGTTGTTGTTGTTTTTGTGGATGCTTCCACAGTGATGGCATGGGAACCCAGCTGCTACTGGAGCGAGGCAGTTTATGCTTTTAGAGATGAAGGCTCAGCATGAGGACTCCACACAGACAATCAGTGCATATTACATTACATTACATTACGTTATTGGCATTTAGCAGATGCTCTTATCCAGAGCAACTTACATAGTTTGCAAAAAATATGTTATCCATTTATACAGCTGGATATTCACTGAGGCAATTGTGGGGTAAGTACCTTGCCCAAGGGTACAGCAGCAGTGTCCCAGTGGGGAATTGAACCGGCAACCTCTCGCTTACAAGCCCTGCACCTTACCATGACACTACACTGCCCAGTGTCCATTTGCTACCGAGAGCTCTGAGAGAGATGGGGCACCAGCGGGTGCAGGTTGTTCAGTCCGTCTGACTAGACGCCCATCTCGCCCCGCAGCAGCTGACGGCTCACCTGCAGAAGCACTCGGAGGTGCTGCTGGAGCTGGAGAAGGCCTGCCGGGCGTCCCGCAAGCTGGACGCGCTGTGCCGGGACTTCGAGCTGCAGAAGGCGTGCTACCTGCCCCTCAACATCTTCCTGCTGCGGCCGCTGCACCGCCTCATGCACTACAAGCAGATCCTGGAGCGCCTGTGCAAGCACTACCCGGCCACGCACGCCGACTTCAGGGACTGCAGAGGTACGGGGCGTTAACAGGGCAGTCTGAGGCCCGAGGCCCACTCTGCTGTGTAATGATAAGACCGCTCGTACTTTTTGGAGACCTTCCAGCCCCTGCATCATCTACAGGCTATTTACACTGCCACTCAGAATGGCATGTAGGTTATATTTCAATTTCAGTTACACCTCAAAATGATTTTGTGAGTAAAGTCCACACACACTCGATTTCCTGTATTCTTGTGTACTGTATTTGTGGCGGCTAACACTTCACACATTCTTGCATGGTGCATGGAACGCATATCCAGTGTTCTAAAAGTAGAATGGAAATTTTTCATTCTGACCCTCACTTGGAATATCAGTGGGAAAAGTCACTGAGTGTAAGAACTGGCTGCTGTGCCAGAGGCCTGATGCACCCTCACTGGCTGTGTAGCTCAGCACTGAAGATGCTACTGCATGGTCTCTCAGAGTAAAAAAAGCTCTGCATTTCTTTGTGCCTAAACAGGTTTGACTTATATACTGCAGCTACAGTTGACATATGAGTAATTTGTACAGTTGAATATTTACTTTGAAAAAATCAGCTAGATATATACTTAAAAAAAAAAAATCAACAGCAGTACCCAACTCAGGATTTGAACTTGCAACCCTCTTGTTCAGCTTGCTAGCCAATAAGCCCCGCTACCAACCACTGCTACGTTGCATGCAGATACTTAGAAACAGCAGGCTTGTGGTATAGGGTTCTGAGGAGGGGAATGGTAACACCTGTGTGTTCCTCTCAGCTGCTCTCGCAGATGTATCCGAGATGGTTGCCCAGCTCCATGGCCCTATGATCAAGATGGAGAACTTCCAGAAGCTCCTGGAGCTGAAAAAGGACTTGGTTGGGATCGACAGTCTCGCCATTCCAGGAAGGGTGAGCACGAGGACGTCACCGTTGTGATAAGTTAGACAGGTCTTGGTGCCAACATTTGAACACCGCCCTATAGCAGTGGCGTCCATTGAGATCCACATGTTTCTGAGCTTCCATACAACTCAGGTCTTAGTGACTTAAGTGGAGTCATTTATTGGATGGATCAGCTTTTGAAAAAAAGGATCTACTTTAAATCCTTCAGGGCTTTGGATCTTCGGTGTCAGAAGTGGCCATAAGTGGTCTATACTGTCATGTTTACCCACATCATGTCAGCTGTGTGTTCTCTGTGGCATAAAGTTTTACTTTGTTTATCCCTCAGTGTGTTGGACCTCTTGTCCTGTAAGTGAACATGGTTTTTTGGTCTATTTAAAACACCAGTGACTGTGCTTTTTCCATATTTGGTATGCCTTGTTTCTGTTTTACAGGAGTTCATCAGGTTAGGCTGTCTCAGCAAGCTATCTGGAAAGGGCCTCCAACAGCGAATGTTTTTCCTAGTAAGTTCCTCCTCTCTCCTCTTCCGGTGTATCACATGAGCTTGGTATAATGCTGTGTTCCAGAAGTCGCCAATTTTAACCACTTCCATTTAGCAGCACAGCCATTTCTGTGGTAATATGACAACTTCCTTCCTATAAGTACTCTTTGTTTCATATCTACAAAAATATTGCTGTGAAATTATCTACTAGATATGTCAAGATCTATTATAAGTATCTTACAGGCACTGGATATGTCTTAGTCTTGCTAGCTGTTTGCCATGCAGTTAGTCAAAGAGGCTGTTATGGTGAACACCCTGAATAGGAGATGAGTTTGCAGCACACAGAAGAGCACCCGTGCATTTCTGTTTCAACCTCCTCAGCCACAAGAAAACATTCCATTCATCAGTGTGTTCATTAAGCATTTGATGAATTGCACTATGTCACTTCTTGAAGGTCAGAGCTAAACCTTTGCATTTGTTTTGCTCTGTGGTGCTTGTTTGTCGTACCTGGGGACAGTTTAATGACATCCTGTTGTACACAAGTCGAGGGATGACGGCCACCAATCAGTTCAAAGTTCACGGTCAGCTCCCTCTCTACGGCATGAAGGTGAGTGTCCCACCCTCCACTCCCCAGCATGGATGCAGGAAGAGAGAGAGAGATTTACTGTGTATGGGGATTCTAGCACTGCTGTAGAGAAGCAGAGAGAGAGAGTGAGTTACTGTGAAAGGGATTTTATTCTTCAATTCATTTGACTGTTTCTGTCGTCAAATCAGAAAGAGTTCATACTTTATTGGAAAACAATGGCGCAGAAATGCGTAACATCACAGTGTAATTGTGTTAGTGTAACCACTGTCCAGTACTGCTCCCCTGGTGCAGTGTGCTGCATGTTTATGTTATACAAAGTGCTGCTACACAGAGCTGAAATGCCAGCAAGGACTGACGTGTGATCATGTGACCTGTGAATTGGCAGACACTGTTGTGTTGATGGGAAGTACATTACATTACACGTTGTTTAGATATTCTTATCCATATCAGCTTGCATAGTACACATTATTTTCCTTTCTACAGCTGGATGTTTACAAAGGCAACTCAGATTAAGTACCTCGCCCAAGGTTACACTCTTGGCCCAGCAGGCAAAGCAGCAGCCTTTGGGTTACAAAGCTGCTGCTTACCACTACATCACATCGCTGCCAGTAGTCACATTGCACTGCGCCATTTGACACCAGCAGATAATGAAAAACAACTATGGCAGCCCCTCAGGTCAGTGTCATACTGTGAGTGCCGCAGCTAATATCCCCTCTCTGCTGTTCTCAGATCAGAGAGAGCGAGGATGAGTGGGGGGTGCCTTACTCCTTCACCCTGTCTGGGCAGCGGCAGTCCGTGGTGGTGGCAGCAAGGTAACAGCGCAGTAATGACACAGTGTGTACAGTTAGATGACAGAAGGCTTTAGACTGGAGAGACCCATCAGGCCCTTTCAGCAGTAGGTTAAAAACTGTGCATAAACAATATATTAAATGTAAATATAAAACATAATCCCAGCACAAACTTAAGGTGCACTCATTGCCAACGCTGCAAAAAGGCCTTTAAAAATATTGAAATTTAAATCAGGTCAAGATTGGTTAGTGATAAACTGAAAAAGCCTCTCCACTCATCTATCAGTGATCATTACCTCACAAGCTAATCCAAGTTAAAACTTCATTCTTTGTTATTTTTTAACTGTATACAGGGAATGTTTTCATTTTTGATTCTTATAGATAATAATAAGTTTGTTGGTTTAGCCAAATGTAGATACCTGCTCACTGTTGTCTGAGGTAAAACCAGCGTTTCCTCTGTTTTCTCTACCAGCTCTCTGTTGGAGATGGAGAAGTGGATGGAGGACATCAGGATGGCCATTAACCTGGCTGAGAAGTGCAATGGGCCTTCCTCAGCCCTGCTGGCCGGCAGTGTTGCAGACAGCAGTGAGTCAATACTGTTGGGCTTGGTACAGGGTCACCAAACCAGGGAAACCCGGCCCCCACCCACCCCCCACCCGGCCCTCACGCCAGAATAATCTCACATAGTCATATTTCTTACAGGTGGAAGAGTCGCCTGATCCTTGAGGGCCATGGTTGTGTTGTTCCCCTGTCCCTTTGTTCTCCACAGAGGAGTGTCACTGTCACCTAATACTGTACCACACAGGCCCACCCTCATGTCCTTTCTTTATGTGCCAGCTATAAAAAGCACAGTTCATTACAGCCCTCTTTTTATCAATGGCTGTCATAATCCGTGAAAGGACCTTTTTAAAGATTTTGAATTATGCAGTGACTTATTGTTCTGTATTCACTTCTCTTTTTCTGAGATGTGCTCCGTACACAAGTGTATTCAAATGGAAAAGGACCATGGCAATGCCACAAACACAAGCAAGATTTCCATCATTTATGACTGGAGAAAGAAGTATCTTCCTTAACCCTTCCTTTTTGCTGAATTTCCCAGGATCCCCTGGGGACTTGACTCTGGACCAGGAGTCGGAGGATGACCTAAGCGCCTCCCGCACCTCCCTGGAGAGACAGGCGCCTCACCGTGGCAACACCACAGTGCATGTGTGCTGGCACAGGAACACCAGCGTGTCCATGGTTGACTTCAGTATAGCTGTGGAGGTAGCAGCCCCAGCCCTCTCTGAATACGCCACTGTGTCTCTGTGTGTGTCTATGACTGTTCAAATGGGATTCTTCACAGTGGGGCCAGCAGAATTCAGTCTCTAACGTTACAGGGAAGCAATAAAGATGAGTGGAATTTTCATCAGTTTTAAGTCAACCCGCGTTATTATACCTTTATGGTAAAAGAAAGACTGTCTGAAGACATTGTAATTGTGGTGCTGTTTGAACTGTGCCATTAAAGTGTGTGCCTCACCTGGAGAAGCCTGTTTATGCGGGTGGTGGTAATGTCTCTGCAACAGCTGCAGCCAGCAGGATCACTGCTGGCTTCTGTGTTTAAGACCTGTTGCTGTCTGTGTGTGTATGTGTCTCACCTACTGAGTCTCCTCCCTCTCTGTCTGTCTGTCTTTCTGTCCATCCTCTCGTGGTAGAGAGAGCTCTAGTCCAGTCAGTGGCCCTCCTCTGTGGGCCCTGCAGTGGCCAGGGACCAGTGGCTCTCTCTTTTATCTGCTGGTACCGAGCTCACAGCCTCCTCTTTAGTGATACCTGCACGAGTATAGAGGTAACAGTGACAGGGAGGGGGGGTGGTCTCTCACATGATGTCACTGTTTACACACCCCCCTCCAGTCCCCTCCCACTCTGCCTACCTGCCTGCAGTATGCACAGATAAATCTTGTATGATTTAAATACTGTATATGTAGTATGTGAGTCCAGCATAGTGAGGTGTTACCTGTGCTCATCTGAAATACCACTTCAGACATATAGTACTAAGGCAAAGTATAATCTTTAAACAGTTGAGAAACATCTGCAGGAAACAGAGCCCTGGTCTTTGTGTATGTACTTGAGATGTACTTCCACTAGTTGGTGACTACTCTTCCATGCAGTAGATTGCTCTTTCCATTAGTCAGTGGAAGGCTGCAACCACAGGATGGATATTGTCCAGAGGGAGATTCTATATCCATGAGATCATAGAAATCCTCTAAGCACTGACTTTTGAGTTAGAGATGCAGACAGACTGTATGGTGTCCCACCTAGAAAGGTTTTATATTTCCTCTGAATGAATATGTATGTGTTAGCTCATGCTGCTTATGATAGGCATGTGTTTATCTTGTTATATTAGCAGGTATATTTGATTAGGTTCAAGTCAGTGTCTAATCTGTTTTTCTTCTTGCTCTTATTCTCTGTTTTCATTTAGTTTACATTGCGTAAAGATCCATAATAAAAGGACAGATAAACTAAAGTCCACTGAAAATGGAAAAAATGTGATGACCCAAGCCAAGCACTGCTTTTCCTCTTCTTCCTCTAGAATCAGCTGTCAGGCAACCTGCTGAGGAAGTTCAAGAACAGTAACGGCTGGCAGAAGCTGTGGGTGGTCTTCACAAACTTCAGCCTGTTCTTCTACAAGACACACCAGGTGAGGGCTGCCCCCAATGACCTCTGACCTCTCTGTGCTTCTGTGTGGTCATGCGCCAGTAATTATTAAGTGTAAGCCCACATCCAGTATCGCACGCACACCTCTTCTTTTTAGCTTGGCATGAGTGAATTTAAGCTCCAGCAAGTGTGATAAGGTTTGCACCAGCCTGTGGAATTCCTGAATGCAATGCCACATTTAGGGTGTTAAGAATATTCTGGAAGGGCATAACTATGCACATTATTTCTTCAATATGACAGATTTAAACAGTTGTTCTGCTTGGCTCCTGCATCAGTCTTCAGTGAGTAGGCAGGGACTTCACCCACAACACAGATCAAAGCTTCCATTTTAATTAATATTGTACTGTGCATAATCAAGAGGAGGTTAGGCAGTCCCAGAATCCAATTCCAGTTACAGTAGGCAGTGAAGTTATTGAGAGACAGAGTGTTAATACCCAAACCACAGAAGGCAAAACTGTTTCAAGATTTTAGGAGGCACCATGTGATGCCAGGCCTTTTAGCACATCTGTTTCTAATGAGCCCTAGACTACAAGGGATCTGTATTAATTACACTGTGTAATGGGAAATTATGGGCAAATTGCAGAGGTAGTAGCTGGGCCGGTAGCCAAAAGCTTGTTGCGTAGGTTCAGCGTGTAAATACAGGATATAAACAGTGAGCTATGAAAAAACACATGACAAATGAAAATAACTTATATATAATAAATGAAGTAGCATAAAATCCATACAGTAAATTCACTGTTTCCAAGTAAATTCAAAAACCAGCAATGGAATTGAGAGCTATGTCAGTACACCCATGTGTAGGGAGATGTGTGTCGTAGGGTACATAGTTAAGGTTGTACCTGGATGAGTGCGCTCTGTTTGGGAGTGTGCGTTCCTCCCGGGTCTAACCCTGCCCCCTCTTTCCACAGGACGACTACCCCCTGGCCAGCCTGCCCCTGCTGGGCTACTCCGTCACCGTCCCCTGCGAGACAGAGAACATCCACAAAGACTACGTCTTCAAACTGCATTTCAAATCCCATGTCTATTACTTCAGATCAGAGAGCGAGTATACCTTCGAGAGGTACGCCACACACTGCTCTCTGCACACACGGGTTTGAAGATGATTTTTCCTGCTTAGTATGTTGCTACTTGTAACATACATCTGCATTGTGCAGGCCAGTGACTCAGTATGTCCATCTACTTCTTGCAGTTATCAAATACTTATTCATGTGTTTTCTGGGGAAAAAAATCAAGCACCAGTTAAACGTAGATGTTTAATTATCAAGTAAACTACTTATAATTGTCTGCCAAACAACCCTTATAGTATGTGTCATCTAATTCATCATTCCACCTTGTTTTGACTTTTTGGATCGTTTGGTATGGGCCAAAAAGCAGACAGTGCAATGCAGGCCAGGAAAATACAGCTCTTCAACCTTAATGACAAAGGAGCTGTTGAAAGCAGGCATGCCTTTAGCTCACTCCAGTTCTCTAACAAAAATGCTCAACTTGTGAAGACCAAGTAAATGTTAGTATATTATTACTAGTAGTGTACTGCACTTCTAGCTTTTTAGAAAAGTTGTGGTTAAATTTAGTGTATTATAAGGGTAATCACAATGATGACATGTACCTGGAAACAGCTGCGTGTTTGGAGGTGTTGATGCAGCAGGTCAGGACAGTCATACTACTGCACCACAGCACCCATACCACCCAGTAGCTTTCTCCTGCCTAATGGCTGAATCTAACATTGTTGGATACTGGGCAAACCAGGTTACTGCTGAAGGTGGTGTTTGTAGGCCAGTAGGGGGCTGTCTTTCTCTGGTTCAAGTAGAAAACTAGTGCCCCATTGCAGTGAGAGAGACACTGTGCTACAAGAGGTGCCCTCGACTCATTAGTTGAGGAGAGCTACCCCAGCATTCATGGAAAAGTGCTTTGATATCTTTGAAATGTGCTATAAACACGTAAATAATTACTAAACTTCTGTTGTTAATTGTACTTTCATTTATTCAAAATGGTAGTCCCCCCACAAAGTAGCATTACAAGCAATTGTCTATGGTTGCATATGTAAAGAATGTTCAAGAGCCAGAAGGAGTGGCTGGGACCTCACTGCGGTGGATTTGTGGTGATCTGGAGGTGTATTAGCAGCACTGAAAGTTTGTCTGTCTATTGCAGGTGGATGGAGGTCATCCGCAGTGCCACCACCTCCGCCAGCCGTTCCCACATCCTGAACCGGAAAGAGTCGCAGCCCTACTGATGGAAAGATGCATCTTGTGTGCCCGCTGGCCCCTCCTACCTCCCACCCTCACTTCTGTGCAAACCCCACCTCCTTTTGATGTCACTCCCCCATGCAGCCGGCTGGGCAGTTGTGTAGCATTCCATCTGACCGTTTCGGGTTTGATCAGGTTTTTTGGTTTTAAACACAGGCAGGACATTCATTCATACACCAGTGTCCAGGCCTTATGGGTGCTCTCTTATGCTTTAAAGTTCACATGTCTGTTGGTTAAGACTGCATCAGACTGCTTTATCTGCATTTTTACTGGACTCCAGACCTTTTTTGTAGGATGTCATTTTATACGTTTTTTAAAATGCCGTGGGAACCACTTAACTTCCTGGTTTTACGTGTTGTTCTTGGTTATGTTTTTTTTGTTTGTTTTTTTTTAGATGAAAACCTGTCTAATGATGGGGGTCAACGTTTTTGTTTTATACTTTTTATCAAAGGTTTAATGCATAGATAAATGAATTTCATTCCTACTTCAAAGCATTTTTCGAAAACTAATGCAAAGTGTTACCAATTGTTTCTATTTGTTTTTACGACAATGGCTGCTTTTAAAGTCAACAGCTTGCGTGCCAAGCAGGTTTGTAGCAATGTCTCTCAGTCTTCAAAATTTGATTTCATTATGGTGGTTATACATGGGTTTCTCAAAACAGAGAATTAATTTTCAGAGAATTAATTTACTTTGCCATAATTTTGACATACTAATCACATCACAGTGGAGTCACAAATGTGGGAAAAGCTCTTGACTCCTATAATTTTTCAACTACCATTATTTCAGCTCAAACTATTTAGTGGAGAGCAGCTTTAAAGACAATGTACAGAAAACACTAAAAAGAAATGTTCAGTTCTCTAAATACCCCATGTCAGAGACCTGTGTCATATGTAAAGAATCCTTTACCTGCATAAATGAAATAGTAATCATGCACTTGAAACAGTTTGTGGGGTGCGGCAGTGGGAATATTGTTTTCCATGGTAGATTCAGTTCCTTGCCACCCCTGGACAGCAGAAAGCTCTACAGAAAGGAGAGCAATAAAACCATGTTTTATGGCATTGTTTGTTGTGTTCTATTAAAACACGTTTGTCACAATCATATTAAAAACCTGGCATTTGATTTTTTTTACTGCCTTTTGATTACCACTGTGTGTATTGCACACCAGTTTTTACTCTTAATAAAGGTCTTATTTGATGGTAGCAAAGGGCAAATTATTTTTTGAAATTGGTTCTAGTACATATTTTTATACTGAATAAAGAGGAATGTGGTCACTATGATTCATGGTAAGTTCTGTTAAGAAGTGTTCTCTCCTTTTACCATAGGAGGGCGCTAAACAAACAAGCTGTCAGGTAAACTGCCTGAAGGCTGCCTCAGTTCTGCAATGTTGGGAGTTTCAGCTTTGCAAATCAGAACATGCATTATGAAAGTCACATTTTATATTCAAGGCATTCAGAAGTTCTTTTAAAATATAAAATTTTGATGTGTACAAGTGTAAAGGTTGTTGGCAAAGTTTCATTTCAACACCACCCCTTTCCACAACAAACGTTTTATTGACACATCAAGCTTTGTTTGGATCTTTACCAGCAGATGGCACCACTGACTTATGAAATCACAGTTCAGATAGGTTTTAAGCAAATATTTGATCATTAGTTTTTTTATTGCTTTGCCTTAATTGAAACTGTTCCACAGACATTTTCTATACATATTTTAAATCTGTTATAAAGCAATCCTGCAATTGTGTTTATATTAATTTTCTTACTGGGTGCCTGTATCCAGGGCACTTTAGACTTTACATGTTTTCCATTTGCATGAAGATACCTGCAAGAGCAGTATGGATTATAGCAGTATATTGCTTGTGGGAACAACAGCACTACCCACCTGGGTTTTGTTGTGCATAAAATCAGTCCAACAGATGTATTCAACAATACTTGCCTGTGAACTACAAATGAGCCATGCCTATTTGGCCAGCCCACCCACATGTGCAGAAGAGTTTAAATCAAGAGTATCGTATTAAATTGCATTGTGTGCTCCCCTGTTTTCCCAGGACAAGCATCAATGGGAATGACCACATAGCCACACAATGTCCACCTTCAGGGTAGTAAACTATGCTGATATGATTTGATGAGTTTCTCAACTGAAGTTTACTTTCTCATAGAGTTCACATTACAATCGGTTTTGCTCAAGCTGCAAAGTAGTGGTTACATTAAGCATGTAAATATCTAAAATGCACAGCCTGAGAGACTGGCTAATGTCCTTGCCTGTTGCATTTGCTGGTTTGGCACATTTTGAAGAGAGGGATGAGTGGTAGGCCTATGTTACTGACGAACAGAGTACTTATCCTGACCTTTAATGGCTGCCTGCCTGACAGCAAAAAAGATGTGATATTGTTAGCTAATAAGGCATTTACCTATAATGTTTTTAGCATTATGTTGAAAATACAGAGTTAGCCAGAATCAAGCTAGGAAGATATTTCAGTGATTGATTAGGTTTGAGACATGGCACATGGGACATCCCTTAACAGTATAGTACAAACATCTCAGGATATTTGTCAAAAAAAAAAAACATTCCTAACTTCTGGTTAGCCGGAAAAGGCAGTTAATCAATGTCGTCAATGTCGGACGCTTTATGGCAGGTTACATCCATATTCAGCCCTGTGAACTAATGAGGACTTTAAGACCAATTGCAAGTTATGTGGATTATTCTGAACTCCAACTGTCACTAAGGGAGAGCTTTATCTGATCATGGTTTTGCGTCCAATGCGCATTGTAGCAACTCGTTCAGATTGCGAAAGGCCATTCTGTACTTTTATAATAGAATTTCCAGCAGGGTATCGTTTTAGGTTAATTGCGTTTCATGAGTGCGGGTAACTAAGCTATAGACTTAATCTTAGACTTGGACAGCTGGTGCCCTATACCTCGCGCAAGCGGGGGATTTCCCCACATTAAAGATCCAAGTAAATCCCCGCAGCAGTGGCCTGCGTTAAGCTTGCGGTTTTCCCACACCGCACCAGCCTTCACATAAAACACCACCTACAAGAGAGGAAATAGATACTAAAAAATACCGAGGAGAGATAGACACAGTCACGCCACACATCTGATTGGTTTCCTGTTTCTGAAAATAAATAATTAAACAAAAAATAATTCCCTTCCAACCTGACCTGGTTCAGGCTTATACTATTTTAAGAGCACTCTTCATGCTTCGTTTTATTAACGGAATTAGGTGAACATACTATTTTAGAATTCACGCTCGACAATTAAAAACTTCTAAATGTAGGCCTATGTATAAAAAGGCTTGTTAATGTTGAATACCAAGCTCGGTGATCTTAAATGACCGGTGTACAAATATTTGAACAATATTTGAAAGATTATTTTAAACCAGTGATTATTATCTAAGATAGGCCTATAGGTTTTCAGCCTGGGGTATTTAAAATATGTAATCAATACAGGTAATAAAACTAAGGGTGAGGGTCATTTTAGGGTAAAGGTTTGGACAAAAATAGCTCCGGAATAGTATTTAAAACCTCTGGTGTAGAACACTGCGTGTGTTATCCTGCCTATTACTCAAACATTCTACTTTTTTACAATTATTTTCTAAAACACAATAGATTGTGCGCTATTAACCCGATTTTCACTCGATAGTGATCCCTAATTCACTTTTTAGTGTACTTTAAGGCACTCATAATCACAACAGGTTGCACTTTATTTGTTTTTCCCTCAAGAGCAAACGTGGGATTTACGGTGCTTCCCACTTCGCTTCTCGCAAAAGGTTAATGTGTAATGAATGACTGCTTCAAACTACAACGCGCCGAGACTGAGTCGCGTTAAACCGAAAAAGAACTTTGGCGTACGGTGCGAGTCCGGTTTGTTTTCCTCTGTGCACTGCGTTTAACCTGCTGTAGGAGACGCTGAACGGGGAGTTTCTCGGATGTTTCGGAAAGGAGGGAGGGAGGAGTGAAGAGATGCTAACACTTTAAACGAGGCAGGCGGAGGCTGGCGCAGCATGGAGACCCGAGAGAGAGACAGTGACAGCGCAGGGAAACGGCTGTTATGAAAACAGCGACGCAGCGGCGAAAACAAACATCCGAAGAAGGCAAAACACCCGCTTCTAATCAAATTGAATATAATGAAATATTCAGGACAGCCCGTTATACAGACTTCCAGAATGATCCTGCGTGAGACTCAAAGTATGGTCAACTAGCTGCGGACGCAGGAAAGAAGAAACCGGCGGATGGTCTGAGCTAGGAACTTCATGTCTTTCTCTTTATTCATTTAGTTAGTTGATGAATGGTTTTGCTGTGCGATGTCTCTCACAACGCATCCAGAAACTAGGAAGTTCACACGAGGTTTAGGCAAACCTGGAACTGCGGCCGAGCTACGGCAAAGCGTCTCAGAGGTTGTCCGAACGTCCGTGCTTGTCGTAAGTAAACTACTCGAATTTTCAACTCTAGCAAGCTGTCTGTTTTTATAAAATTTTAGCACTCGCCGGTGAGTCATTGCAGGTTGTGTTTGCACACTGTTAACTTGTGGCCTGTGTAAAACTACACCATGGATGACACCGAATTATTTGGCAAAGTGCTTGCTTAAATAAATGAGGTTTTTACAGAACACATGTTCATGTAGGGCAGCAGGTTCGTAGCAATTGTGGCCATTCATATATCCATCTGTAAAGGTGTAGACGTGCTTGACAGCGGAAGCCTCAGTGGCATGCCATGGATTAAATTTCTGATTGTGCTGAGAAGCACTGGAGAGTTGCTGCGGCGTCATTGCGGAGAACTTAGGTTTCATGTTTGCTGCTGAAAGTGACGTAAGTATACATCCACGTAATGTGACCAGGGCCTAATGGATGGTTGTAATGTTACTTAGGGTCAGACTGGAATGTGGTGGCCGACAGGTAGACATGCATGCGTTGTAAATGAGGCATTGACGTAAAATAATAAATTCTGCGTTGTAGTTGTAGTTGCATGGGGGTTTACAAGGCCAGTGAAGAAGAGGACGTCACAACTGCCATGCATCCAATCTGCACATATTTCTGTGGGCACAGTATTCTCCACTCTGGCATATCTGTGTCCATTACCAAAGTTCTCAGGTGTCTTTCTTACTCTGTACCTAATTGTGAATGGCCTGGCTGTTAAAACAAGTCAGTGTTCAATAAGCTATTGCTCTTGGATAGGTAGCAGTGTGAAGTGTGTTTGCATGATAGTTTGAGATGAACTTTGCTGAACCAATTCTTTTCCCAACTTTCCCAGAAAGACCCTTTTATGCTTCTGTTGATTCCACACAATGCAGTTCTACCATCTGCAATGGCCATTTATGCAGAAATGGTAATTTGCCTTAATGAGAAACAATACCAACAAAACATTTGTAGCACAATTCACTACAATCACAAATGGTGCATCTAATTGTGTGTCTTCATTGAGGTGAGTGCAAGTGAATGGCACATGGGCTGTAACACTTGTCATCTGTCAGCTAATGGAGGCATATAATGTCAGCTCACGTGGGAATCAATGCGCCTGATGAAAGCTGTCATTGTCAGATGAGTATTAGTGTGTTGAACGTCGTCCTGGCAGATGCTGAGTTTTGCAGATCCAAGAGACAGGTGATACAGGTGTAATTGCAGATTGACATCAAGGCAGCTTGAGTTGTCTACTTTGGCTGTTTTATAGTGGGATCAACAAACTAATGTTGGGACAGAAAGACCAGGAAAAAACCATGGAAGGTTCTCTGAGAGGGTGAGATTATCAAAGTAGCCTCATGGAAGACTGGCTTATTAACTGCCACCCACTACCACTGCCACCCACACAGTCTCAGGAAGTGCAGTACTGTCCTGTATCATAAACTCCTATTGAGCAGTTCTTCACTTGAAAATGCATATATTTCCATTGTAACACCCTGGAGAGGAAACAAAGCATTGGGACAATGTCAGATTATTTGGCTTATCATCAGCACTGAGTTGCTGACCTGTGTAATGTAATTTGCTGAATAGTAGGCCATCAATGATTGCTTTGGTGTTATGGTGTATGAGTCACTCGGTTCAGCTTTGTTAATTAAAATTGGGTCCACGAGGTTAATAGTGTTTTTACATCAGATGCTTGGGTCATTTGTTCTCTCTGTATTCTGTGTGAGCAGGACCTTTAAATGGCTGAGCGGTGAAACTCGCAGGCTGAACTACTCGGTGACAATTTGATAATATACCAGGCAATGAAATGTATGGCATGGCAATCACCATGCACAGCAGTGTCTTTGTCTTATGAATTAGAACAAACCTTTGCACAACTGTTGTGCAGCAGGTTTGAATAAAACATTATCATATCAATTTTTCAAAAGCTTGGAGGAGAAAAGAGTCCCCCTCCTTTTGTGTGTGTTGTGGGGGGGGTTGTTAATGGGAGGTTGTTCAAACTTTCCTGGAAAAGTTGCTAGGTAACCGAACCGGACACCGTGAAGGCTCTTGGTCAGGGAAATGGAATCCTAAGTCAAGACCCCAGACAAACATGCTACCACACCTGTTCATTATTCATTCGCCTGGAGACTCTACCTGAGGATTCTGGGAAAGAGGTGAGGAGGGGAGAGGGAGTGTGGCCAGGGCAGAGAAGGTGTGAAGCAGAGACTTGACTGGCATATGTACAGACGTTCAGCAACAAGTGTGGTTTTAACAGGGTGATGGTTTTCACTTCCTGTAAATACATCTGCTGTCCACACAGAATTCCATTGCCTGTAGTGTCTGCATGCAGTCACATCTATTCTGTGAGCTGATTACACCTTGATTGATTGACATTTTCACAGTGCTGCCAAGGCCCAGAGGTGGAGTATGAGAGTGACATGAAGCTCTGCTTCTCATGCAGTGATTGTCTCCATGGAATATTCAGGCTAAATATGTGCCAGGGAAAGTTTTTTTTTTCCCCCAGAGGTATAAAGGGATACTGAATATTTACATATCTTTGTTTCTACAGTTCTTTGTTTTGTTTTACAAGAAATGCAATAATAGGTTCAGTCATTCAAGTATTTTACCATGAAGTAATCAATTACTTTGATCAGTCCTGTCATACCTGTTAATTGAAAAGAGAAATTTCATCAATATTGGTGAAGGAGACACAGGAGATCAGGAATGTTGTGCAGGTGCCCAAATATTTCTTATCTTTCATCAAAAAAATGCACCCGGTCATAAGATGTGGTGAGACTGTGCTGTATCTCTTGGTGGCGTTTCTGTCCCGCTGTGGTCCGAATGTTGTTTTGCGCGGCCGGGCAGGGCTAAGGCACCCGCGGGCATGTGCAGGGCAGTGCTCCTTTGTCCATTGTTGGAGCACAAGGGCATGAGACTGTACAGTGTCCGCAGCTGCGATGTTCCTCTGTTCCTCCATGTCCAGGGCCCGTCCTCCGTGGATGTCATTAGCCTTCTAATGGTCATCATCAGCTTCAAATTTGTTTGTCCAGCCCTGCCCTTTGCATCAGAGCAGGAGGTGTTTGCGCTCTGGATCACATCTTATTCGATTACAAAAGGTCAGTTCTCCATTCATAGAAAGATTCCTGGGAAGTTTAGGAGGCTATTTCTGCTCTGTTCTGTGTTTGCAAAACAAAAAATAAAATGAACATTGCGATAATTTATTTTAAACACCTTGTGGTAGAGAGCCTGGGTCTATGATGAGTTTACCATGTGAAAGCTGGTGAAGGGTGAAGCTGAGTGGCGGAAGGCATTTAAAGCCTGTTGTGTAATTGCGATCAATAGGCCATGTTACGTACAGCTAATGGCTACATACCCAATGGCCAAATCTCTGTTCCTGCTGCTGTTCCTGTGCAGTGCACTCAAAGAGAGTAGTAAATCAAGAACAGTACCAGAATTGCCTGTAAAGTAGGTCGTTATTTATCTCTATGGACTCTGCATTTTGTAGCAGTAAGGTAGTATTTTATTCTTACAATCACATTCTCTCTCATGTTGGCAAAAAATGCATTGACGTACCTGAAGACAATATTTTTGACAGCACCAACACATAGAAAGCAATTAATTTCATTATCTCCAACTCTCTGACCACGAGGTGTAGCGTTGTGTGTAGTGGGTCAAAGTCATCACGAAAACCCCCACACCGGAAAACAGGCATCCTATATATACCACATTCTCCATGTTGATGAAAGACTGCTCGTTAGATATATGACATTTATTTTATAAGGAGACCCAACTGCCTGTAGAGAAAATTAAAAAGACGTTTATGCCAGTTGTGCTGTGGGAGGCCTGGGACAAAGAAAGGTCTGTTCTGTTTTGCTGCTCTGCATTCCTCACCGCTGTCCTATAGATTCAGTGCTGGCTTTCTCTGCAACACCTGCTCCAGTTGTTTCTCCTCAAACCCTTTGAAGTGGCTAGATGTTATGACACACAGTGTATCCATGTGTCCATCCATGGCAGTGTATTTCTGCCGCAAGCCAATCTGAGACATGAGTTATTTAGCAGAGAGTGAACACTTAACTGTGTAACTCATATATTGAGGTTAGTTACAGGTCTTTTATGACTGGATTTATAATTTATAGGCTACTAGATACTTTAAACGTCTTTAGTATCTCTATTTAGCAAGCTAGAGTCAAGCTAAAAGAATTTTGCTGACTTACATAAGTTGGACCACACTGTATTGCCTTTGTGTGTTGTGAAAAGTCATATTGTGTTTTTCCTCTCACATTGTATTGACTTCAGACCAATTTTAAAGGTGCATTGTGTTAAATAATCTACCATAGCAACAAATGTAATTAAATGTATAAATCTTACATTATTACATACAGCTGACATTTGACAACAATGCCTTGATTGAATCTGAAGTGATTTCTCTGTCTAAGTGCTCATATCTCTGCAAACAGATGCACTTTCATGCAAAACGTGTCATTCCACACCACACTCCTGTGCAAGCTAGCTATCTCTTCAACTGAAAATCTTGGCATGGGAAAGAGAAAGCTGCACCCCGCTTGGAATATCATCCAATTTCACCCAGTAACATTTAATGCTCTTCTTTTATCTTGAACGGTTTAGGGAAAAAATTGTCTCGATGATTCGATTTTACTGTTGACATGCACGGTTGTGACTGACACACGATTAATTGACAGTTTGGATGCATTCATCCTTTGTGGCTGAGACGCAGTGGTGATGTTGTGAGGCGTTTGAAAGGGCTAGGAGTCAATCTCCTTTTTGCTCTCCCAGGCCCCGCTGGTGCACATCTGAACTCTCAGCATGTGCTCAGCTTTGCCTTGAACGGCAGCCAGGGCGCGGCCGCCGCTGCCTCCGCGCTACTGTGGGCGGCTGTGACGGGTGACGCATGACAGCGGTGCGGGTGAGAGATTAGCGGGCCGCCGGAGTTGTCCTGGCACTAAGCTGCTTGGCCACACATGCTCCCAGCCATGTGTGCACGCTCCCAGGGCCCGCACAGTAGAGAGCCCGCTACTCTCGCCCCATCACCTGATATATGGGCGTGCAGATGCTTGGGTATGATATCATAGCTGCTATTAAGATGAATCACTTTAAGGATCCTACTTATTACCTGTTCAAGACCATTTTTCATTCTCTCTACTGTAGGTCTTTTTTGGCATATTTGGCATATTTATCGTACAGTAGTTGCACAAAACTGTTTTTGTTACCCTAGACTAAAGAGCATGCTGGGTGTGGACACTAAAATGGATTTTTCATATACAGCATGTGAATAACAATCATCTCACTTTTCACACGGTCATCAGGAATGAACCATAGATGTGTGCAAACTGCATTTCATAGCTCTGGTTCTGGCTATGCGTAGTCATTCCCAGTGGTTGCAAAATGGGATTTTGCACAATTTTTCACAGGATTGTCTGACCTAATTTGGCACATGTATTGCTTTTCCTTGGCCAAGGCCATAAACCCACCCAACATGGCCCCTAAATACGTTTTCACACATGTACATTCACATAGGATTCTCTCCGTCGTTTCTCTCAAACATCAGGAACTGCTTCAAGATGCTCATAGACTGGAATTCTTGGCTTTTTCCCTGGCCACACATAATATGGCTACTTTTGCATGACATTTTGTAAGCCTTCACTGGCTCACCTCATAATTGGCACCTCTTTCTGGCATTGTCTCTATATGTGCCCTTCACCTTAGTGAGATGTTTGGTTTGAAATCCTTGTCATTCCAGGTGACCGCTAAATTGCCTGTTTAAAATTTAAAGATGTATAAAACTGAGGCCCTGATGTTGAATATTCTTTTCTATTTGTTATGTTTCTGTCTGTGATAAAGTGGCACTATTTTCTGAGGTGGAGGGTTTGCAGATGTCAGCCATGGGGGGAGCGGTGAAAGCTGGCTGATTAATCCTCCAGCAGCATTAATAATGCATGATATTAATGCCCTGAAAGGAGTCTGTTACCTTTAAGAGGCCTGCTCTCTCTTGTGATGTGATTGGACGCACACAGGCCAAGCTGCTCTAAGGTACACCACTAACCCTTTGCGACTGCACAGCTTGCCCTCATTGGCTGGCCAGGTCTGCAGCTTTGATGCTATAATTCCTTGGTCTCTACTGGATGAAAATGAGTGATAGACACTGAATTTTGCTGCGTGGTTTTATGACACAGTTCATATTTAAGGGCTCACAATAGGTCCTTTTCCCTCTTGTTGTCCTTTGTTAACAGTATCATCAATAAACTAAGTAATTAGGTCAGACTGATACGGATGCTGGAGAACCTAGTCTTGTCTCATATTGTCTGTCAGAGCAGTTTGCTGCTCCTCAGTGACCCAGTGGCTTTATTATTTTCGATCCCCTTTATGCTGCTGTGGTATCTTGGAGCTGATCACCGAAAGATCTGTGTCTGTCATCCCATCACTGCCACCCTGTACTAAAATTTCATTTCTCTCTTCTTGGCAATAAGTGCAGAGGAAATATTTTGAACACTACAGATTGGCACAGATATATCTAGTGGTGCAGAGTCCTCTGCAAAAAGGATGATGTGAAGTATGTATGAGGAATGAAATACACCCAAAAGACTGGTCGTAAATAACACCCATGTGTTACACTGGTTTCCCAGATTGAACTGGGCATGCGTCCTAATGGTTGTGGTTTTGTACAAACCATCTCTGCAGTGTTAGAGGGAATTTCTTATTGGATGCCTTTCTCCTCTCCTCCACACATTTGCAGAAATCACAAATCAATTTGGTCAGGCCGCTACAGTTGTGGCAGCCAACCCCGTGTAGAAGAATCCATCGAGAAAAGCCAGAGATGGTCAAAGGTTGTGCGGAAAACCTGTGTAGATAAACACATCCTAAAGAGTCTTCACTACCAGCAGCCCGCATTCACCGCTGTACAGTTAGTGAAATCTGGAGCACTGGATTGATCTATGATTGACCTCGTACTGATCCCTGTTGGGCACAGTGTCATTTTGTCTATTTCTCTGTATTATGTAATGGACCATGAGCTGGCATCATTACAGCACCACCCATCCCCACTCTAAACCTGCAGCTTGGTATGAGATGTGCATGTAGTGTAAGCCCTCAGGCAAAACAGCCTAGTGATTGCATGCTGCTTAAGTGCTGTGTTTTAGTGCGGTGGACTGACTGCTGGCTGTCGTAACTGATAGTTACAGGCAATATTGCTGTTTTTAAGGAAAAGGGACATGCATGTTGATAAGGCAAACCTTTGTATTTCAAAATAGTGGGTGAGTCTTCAATTGCTCTTAGAGGTACACAACCTGAGGTGTGCAAAGTAATGTTTTTAACAATCTTTGTATATCTAGGAGGTGCTTAAAATTTTAATGGAAATTATATTCCTCTCAGATTTTGTCTGGTTTTTGGTCGTTTTGTGCAATAGGGCCAGTATTAGCAGCTGACTCCTTTTTTCCTGATCACATCTAATGTAATACGCAAAAAAAAAAAAAAAAAAAAATTGCTGCTCTCAAGTGGCTCAGACAGCACAGGCTGATCCCTGTGACTGAGTTCTAAACTGTCTGTGTCATCTGCCAGCTGTGGATGGGAGCCCACAGCGGTGAAACAGCTGGTTTCCTTCCGCTGGGCATAGCAGTGGATAGGCTGGCCAGGGTTCGCTTGTCACATGACTGGAACACCTTATGATTCTCTCAGGATCTCAAAGATGCACCTATCCTCCATTTGGTGTCTGGCTCTCAGATGCACTGTGGGATTTGTATGTGTAAAGTTCTTGAATTGGTTCTTGTATATGTGTCTGTTCCTTGCCCTGTACTTCTGCGCGGGTGCAGGGTTTGTTACAGGCTTGATGTCCAGTCTGTGCTCACAAGTAAAAACTGGCAGTGGGAAACATTTACTAATGTTTTACCAACAGTTGCTTTTAGGAAAAATAATGTACAAAGGTACTTGATTTCCCTTTGCTGAATAACTGTTCTTCATAGCTGTATCTCCTCCTGTGCTCTTAGCCTCAAATATAGATCACACCCTCAAAAACAAGCTTGCTGCTAGTAACAAGCATGTGTTCACATCTGGACTTCCCTGCTCTGCATCCTCTATAACCATATCCAAACAGGAAGTGCCCATGACTTCCTGTCTCCAATCAGCGGGACCAGGCAATAGGCCTGGGGACTCAGGCAAGAGAGAGTGCACTTCCCAAAACACTGTTGCAGTTATCTGCTTGTCTGGTGATTGATAAATCACTGTACTGTTGATGTTGTGGACTGTTTCTACAACAGAAGGGGGAGGTTTCAGTAACAAAACTCTGGGAGGAGCTTTATGTCATGTTTTGCTATTTGCAAGAATTGATTAATGTTTTGGAACCTGCTTGAGGCTGGCACCACTGCATAGCGAACAACTTTCCCCTTCTCTTCAGTCATTCAAAAATAGCATTTTTTTTCCAGAGGAGTACACCATGGGAAGGTATGGCAAGCAAATACAGAGATAGCATTGCAGAGTACTGCTTGATTCGCTAAGGGTTTTACTTAGCTGGAGAATTCTGTGCAGCCTGGTGCTAGGCATTTGAACCAAAAAGAAAAATTATTTTCAGAATGAAATTAAGACATTGCTCAATTATTTGAAATTTCATTCCATTAAGTGGCATGTCTATCATTTTACCAAAGGAACATTTGAATTCGTATTGATAACTTTCTCAATTCTCCGATTAATCTATGAGTGAAGATAGAACCTTGTAGCTGTTAGAATCAGCAGACATAATTAGTTCTGTATGATTTGCCAATTTAAAACTAAGCCATTAAACTATTTAAAAAAAACTGGAGGGTCTGCTTCTAAGCCTGAGCCTCAACAGTGTCTTTAAATAGCAGTGATGGCAGTCACTATTACTACACCAGTGTTAACTCTGTCACCATGGAATGAGAGTGCTATCTTTATGAAGGGATAAATACCTGAATTATAGCATCATCGGTATTATTGTCATTGAGGTTTATTCTGTGTGCTGTGCTTGGATTCTAGCAGAGTAAAACATGCTTTTTAAATCCTGTCCTTGCCGTACATCTTTCCTCAGTATATACTATTACTGTATATGATTATTTGCTTTGTTTTTTCATCTACAGAGCTGTCACCAACTTGATTACGGTAGAAATGAAGGACTGAATAATGCACAAATTTGTGGAAACATTTTGTATTTTGTGGACTGAAACAAAGTTATATCAAAGTTATATGAAAGGTATATCAAAGAAGTTCCTGCAGGCACAGAAACCTCATTGCTAGCACATTCGTGCTAGAACTCGCTATGAGTAGACTAGATCCAGAGCTGGCTCGGGTCTTGTCGAGGCTTGTGTCTGATACATCACCTGGAGTGCGGTTTGCTTTCCCAGAGCATGGAATGCCCAGCGCTGCAGTAATGGTGTGTTTGGCCCTTGTGCATGCTCATCCATATGGAGAGTTATTGGAAGCTTGTTCTGTGCCTTTGGGGGTGGTCATATTAGCATGCCCCTCTCATTGCTCTGTGTGTTTTCATGCTGAATGTTCCTTTTCCACAGCACATAAACACAGCCGCTCTTCTCTTTTCTCCAACAGGGAATCTCGGGAGTGCGGTTTGGGCTCCTCTGCAAAAAATTCTTGTCTCCCTCAAGAAAGCCGTTTCTGAATTGAACAACAGCAGCACTTAACTGATAGGAGCATTAGTGAGATAAAGGAAGACATGAAAAAGGTTCAGGTTTGTCATTAGTCACAGCTTTGTGAAGCGTGCATCACTCTCTCCTCATTCTTGTCCATATTAAGCTTCCTGGATGTGGTCCCGGAATCTGTGCTCCAACTTCAAATGATTAATAAGCTGCAGACATCTGCCTGGACGCCCAGCAGATCAGTGGATGTGGTTTACTGTAAACCAGTGCAGTTCTGTGATAACTAGTCTGCCCTCAGTGGCTGAAGGAATCTCCACCTCTTAAATGATTGAGGAAAACATATGTGCATGTAAATGCCTTAATCTCATCACACGGTTTCACAGTGATGATGAATTTGCAATTGTATTTTAAGGCAGCTGCTTTACTTCATTTTAGGTACAAACACCTCATCTTGAAAAATGTCCATTTGAAATTGGCTGGCAAATGCATATGCTGTAGTTTTAGTTTGATTAAAGTTTGACTTCCAGTGCTCAGGAAGAACTGTTGGTCTGTAGGTGCCTGTCAGCCCCAAGCAGCTGGCAGTCAGCACATTAACGGGTCTACTAAGGGCAGGCTCTTGCGTGTCGTCACCGTTCATTAAACAGGAAGCGAATCAGAGAAATAGTAGGAAACCAAGGCTGGGCCTGGGGTCAGCAGCAACTTACCAGCTCATGATTGGCTGACCATTTGTTAGCCACAGGGTGAGGCTGGTCAAGCCTAAACAGGCTGGTGCTGGGGGCAGCGTCCCTCAAATATGCCCACCACGCCCATGTGTTAAATACATCCTGGAAAGCCCCGCTGCCAACATTCTGCCGTCTCTACAGTTTCAGCTGGGAACAGGTCTGTGGCAGCAGAGGGAAAATGGGAGAGGTTGAATGAAAGAAATCAACAGTAAAAAAAAAATAAAACAAATCAAAATTAAGCGAACATTTTTCAGCAAGGTTTGTTTTTTCAGTGTCTCTATAGAAATCCCTATGCAGGAAATGCTTGCTGCTTTAAACACCTTTACCCATAGCCAGATACCCTAAGCTGATTCCAGGGAAATTTCAGTAACTGTTAGAACTGTCTGAAAGCCTGTCAGGATGAAATGGGAGAAAAAGCAGACAGGATCTTACCAGAATCATCTATTTGTATTTTTTCCTCTCAGGATCCTTTCCTCCTTTCTGTGAAGCTCTGCCAAGCCTCTGGTGTTGTTATTTTCACTCTCGGCCTCAGTGTGATATTTTACCTTCTCTTGCTCTTTCGAACAGTAATCTCTGGACTCAGAGCTGTCATTGAACTTGCTCCAGTTATTCTTTCGCAGAAGTCAAACTCATAGCTTTTTCATCACAGTGTCCTCTGTAGCTTAGGCATAGGAAAGGTCTGAGCTAATCCTGTTTTTTTTTTTTTATCCACTGTCCATGGATAAGGCTCACTGCAAAATAAGTGCTGTCTGAAACATTCAGTCCTGACAAATAAGTAACTGTGTGTGTGTGTGTGTGTGTGTGTGTGTGTGTGTGTGTGTGTGTGTGTGTGTGTGTGTGTGTATATATATATATATATATTTACAGTTTGTCATATAGCAGACTATTCTATCCACTGCTAACATGTTGGCCTAACTCTTTCTGGTTCATTCAGGAATAGGTTTTCCACTTTATTGTTGCTGAATTTAACTCCTGAGGTCCTGCATCCCTTTTCCTGTATGGCGTGCTCAAGCAGTGCCAAGGTGAGCGGAAGCTGAGAAAAGCCTCCCTGATTAGCACCGCATTTGTCTCCTCCAATGAATGAAAGAGCAGTGGCCTTGGAGGAGTTAGCAAGTAAGGAAGTGATGACGCAGTAATGGCTGCCTATCAGCGTCACCAGATGTTTTTCGCTCCATCTCCCTGTTACTCCCAAAATGAGAATCTATAAATGATTAATCTCTGGGAAATCAGGTCAAACCTGCTCTGTTCTTTGTTGATGCTTCTGTTGGTTTGTTTGGTGCTTTTGCATTGCATCAGGCAGCAGCCTTAACATCCTGTAGCATGGCTGAATCCAAGTAGGGCTGGGCTTGGTTAATACTTACTTACAAAACTTAATAAACTGCGGTCCTTATGCATTGTGGTCATTAAAGATCCCAGTGTGCTTATTGTATACAGCAGAGTAGAGTAGTAGCGTATTGCACTGACCAGCTTTCCCCATTGGGCTCTTTCCTTCTTGATATATAATCCCCCAGTTTATTTGATTGAAATAAACACTTCTCTCCTCCACCTCAACCTATGTATGGTGAGCATTCTGGCACAAAGGCTGCTGTGCAACAACCAGCTGAGTGCTGGACATTGTCTATGGTTGAAAGTCACCCCTCTATTAATATGAAGCATTGTTAGATCCTTGAAAGGTACTGTGTAAATGTATCCCTCATTATCATTGTCATTAGCAGTGGCTTGTGGCACAGCTCAGTCAGACCGGATAATGTCCATCTGGATAATGTGTAGATTGGTGAAAATGCAGAGACTTTGCACAAGTGTGACCTAGTGAATGTGATCACAGCATGAGGCTGAGCCCCAGTCTCCATTTCCCCCCTGCTGTGAGAGGTGAGACCCTGATGATTCAGGGGTATGGGTGTATAACGGGGTCGCTGCACCTGTGGGGAGGCTTGTTGTGAGTGGCATGCTGGATTAAGCAAGCTTGTGCGTCACTCAGGGTATTTCAGGCATCGAAAGAAGTGAAGGAATAGGTCAATCTGATTTTGTGTGTGTGTGTGTATGTGTGTGAGTGTGTGTGATCTCCCTGAGCTGCAGCCACACAGACCAAACACTGTCAACCTGCAGTCGCTGACCTTTCAGTCTGTCTCCGTCCTCCCAGAGCTTCATCACGTCAGACGTTTCATCTTATATGGCATTTGCTCATCTGCTGTCATAGTTCTTTGTAGGGCTGTGCGATATGACGATATATACCGTGCTGGGATGCAACGGTACAGTGGGCCCACGGTTTGGTATGTATCGCGGTTTTTGGGCCACGGTAACGGTACAGTTTCGGCATCTTTATATTTAAGAAAAAAATAAAAACACGTCACCCTTTAAACAATGAACTATTTATTTACCCTCATTCAGAAAAATGGCAGCACGACTGACTAGTAGGGCTGCTTGATTATGGCAAAAATCATAATCACGATTATTTAGCATGATTACTCATTGACTTTGGAAACATGCATTTATTGAACTTTTAACTCTTTCGCATAGTAACTTATTTTTATGCTATGTAGCGCGCATGTTACATTACATGGTTTATGTTTTCATTAGCGTTATTTTTCTCATAGTTTTCAGTTAGCATTTGCTATATTTTTTAACGTTAAATCGCTGTTTCCTCAAAGCTAAAATTAGCTAGAATTTTTCCAATCTAGTGTTCTAATCGCACCGGTTTTAGCATACGTGCTAAACGGCTAATCACACCAGTGTGACCGTATGCATGAAAGGATTAATTGAAACTTTGCACAAAGCTTCTAAATGAAAGGAGAAAAATGATCAAATATGAGTAAGTAGGCTACCTTTTATTTGTTGAGTATATAATTCAAAATGTAATAAGAAATAGGCCTTTCCATGTGGTCATTTTATATAAACTATTCATTGAACTTACAAAAAATGTGCTATATTGTGATATGTATCATTATCGGGATATGAAATGACCTATATCGGGATATGAGATTTTGGTCATATCACACAGCCCTAGTTCTTTGAGAGATCTCCCCTGAGTTAAAGGGCTGTGTGTTTTATTTGGCCTGATAAAGAATAATACCTTGGTGTCTATCATGACAATCATGATGAAAAAGAGCAGGTTTTTATTGAGCTGGTCAAGGAGGGGGTGCCAGTATGCAGTCTGTCTGCAGAGATGAAAGTGAAAGCATAATTTGTCATAATGGTCACTTAATTTCTTCTTTTTCTCCAAACATGAGGAGTCCTTCTTTTCTGTGATGAATGAATTAACAAACTGTGTTAGCCTCGGGCCAGCAGGAAGTAGATTTTTAGTCCTATTTCCTAAGAAGTCATTAATTCACTGTGTGTTTTGATCTGACATAACCTGTTTTCATCATCTGACATAACCTGTATTGACATATTTATGCACAGGGGTATATGCTATTGTGTGTGTAATATGAAAGCAAAATATGTCACAAATTCTACAAAACCTACAACAAACATGGGTCTGCAGAGCAAAGACTTATGGTAAATCAGATTAAACTGCAAGATATATTGAAGAGTTTTGATAGAGTGAAATTGACAATGATACCTCTGACAGTATAATCCTTTATTAGTGGTAGTATCCATAAAATCAGAAAAATTTGTATGCCATGGCTCACTGATGATGTTGCTACATTGTTTATTTTCATGTGGAATACAACAAAAATGAATGCACAGATAACAAGTTTTGGCTGTCTTTTTAACATAGGGTCCAGACTCCCAGTAAGTCTGTAAATTCCTGCTCTGCCTAACAGCTTTGTGTAACATTGAGGACTTTTATTATGCCTGTAGAAATTCTGCAGGGTAAAGGTAAAATGCCAGTCCTGGCTTGGAAATGGAATATGACTGAATGCCATACATTTGCGGCAGTGTAGCATAGTGGTAAGGAGCAGGACTCATGACCAAAGGTTTCTGGTTCAATTTCCCACCAGGGCACTGCTGTTCTACGCTTTGGGCAAGGTACCCAGAATTGTGTCTGTAAATATCCAGCTATATAAATGGGTATGTCATTTAATATGCAGTGATTGTCTGTGTGGAGTCCTCATACTGGGCCTACAGCTCTAAAAGCATAAACTGCCTCCCTCCAGTAGCAGCTGGGTTCCTGTCCCATTACTGTGGAAGCATCAGGTTCTCTGGCCGAGGTGATTTGCAGGACCATTAGAGCTGAATGTACACGGGGTAATGGTACGTGAAGTGCCACGGTCAGCTTATTACAAATAGACTGCAGGCTGATGGGAGTAAAAGGAATAATATGCAAGGCCTAGATGGTATTGATTTCTGTGGAGCTGCCAAGCCATTCACTCAAGGTGCTGTGTGTAATCTTTGAGGAGAGTGGGTGGACAGCAGTATTGTACAATTTGACATGACTTTGCATTTTTGTGGCAATTTTTGAAAGAACTTTTCAAAGATGTGAATGTGAATAATTCCCCAAGTTATTGCTCGCTAGTCTTTTAAAAGTACTAATATTTTAAAAGAAAGGATCATGTGACTGCTTGATTATAGGATAGGAGAATATACATTTTTTTGTAATAGATTAGATCTCTGAGCTTTTTTTGCTCTGTGCCTGACAATGGTGTAGTGGAGTAGATTTTCATAGTATATCTTAGACTATCTTTGCTGAATAATTTTTATTTTTCAAGAACTATACCAAGTAGGTTAATCAGGGAAAATCAAACACTTTTCTTTGGACTTCATTAACTGCTAGAAAAACCAGAGGTGCTGTTTGAGTACTTCTCAGCACAGGCATATGCACACACACACGGCTGCTGACTGTCCTCTAAAGTATCAAATGCTCTTTCTGTATGCTGTTGTGCTGCGCTGTTATGTAACTGCCTGCAGTGCCTTAAGAGCTGTTAACATAATATCCTCACTCAGGGACAGTACAGGAAAGGTAATACATGGCCTTGGCGGTACCAAGTCTGCATTGGCCAGTTGGGATCAGCTGTAATGACTTTTTCTGCGAGCTGGCCGCATACTCTACATTCCTCTGTCTGAGACTGTAGGCCTGGGGAGGAGAGGAGGGAGAGGCTCAGCCCACAGGGGGGCATTCCCCGTGCCTGTGCACTTTTTGTTTGGGTTGAGGGTTCGGAGGGTTGGGGAGTTTAGCAGGGACCGCGCCGCTCCGTGTGTTTGGGTTCCATAATCGGGGAGGAGGCAGAACGTGAGGGAAAGGCTCGGCCTTTCTTGTGTGCGCTCATCTGGAACTGAAAGGTGTGCTGGCAATGCGGGTTGAGTCTGGAGCTCAGGAAAATGCCGAAGTGTTTCCCCGCAGCCTGGAGAACCTGCCTGCGGGCTCTGAGGGGAAGCCCAAACAGGGTCACACTCAGGAGGCCTGAAGTGTGATGCACTTGGTGCAAGCTGTATTTTACATTGGTGTTAAAATGGCCAATTATTATTATTATTATTATTGTATTATTAAGAAGAAGAAGAACTCAAATTGCTATGCCAGCATTTTTCTGTTTTCTTATATTTCTAAAAATAGGCCTCTGAAGACCAACAAAAGTGAAGACAACAGAAGACCAAAATAGTTCTCTAATCAAATTACTTCTGTTTGACACAAAGGGCCATAATTCCTTCTTCAGTGTTAACTTTTTGATCAGATGCTGCAGTCAGACCTTGAAATGGCCTTTGAGTTTTTTTGCAGTGTTGAGGTGACCTCCTGTACTTGGTTTGCTTTACAGCCATTTAAACAGAGGAAGCAGAGCTGAGCTGAGCTGAGGGGGAGTTTTGTCGTAAACAAACCGTCTGTGTTTTTAAGCAGGCAGGGAGACGGTAACCCTCTGGGCCTCTGGGTCTTGCTCGTGCCAGGAGACCCAGAGGTGAGCCTGTGACACATTCCTGCTTTCCTCACAAGCCCCCATCCAATCAGAAGCCTTTGGAGTGTGTCAGGAGTGTGCTCCACTGCACTGGATAAAGAGCTCAGTCTTAATCTCCTTTTAGGGTTCCTAGCGCTGACTGTTAAAGAAGCCCGTCTGTTTTTCTGCCTCCGCATACTCTAATATCATTGTAATAACTTTGTATTTGAAAGTTATGCGGATATGCAGGCTTAGACGAGTTGAGACCAGTTCGGAAAATTGCTTTGTGCTTTAGTAAATATCTAGGTATGTAAATGTGCAATGTAGCCAAATACAAGCTGTGTAAATGCATAGAATAGGGGTGTGTGCTCAGCAAAATGATGCCATTTCAGCAGCTTATTAAATGTTTCCAGTGCTCCATGTATGGCCCGTGTGTGATATTCCTCTGCCATTATCTGCCTCAGAGCCATTGATTGACCAGTTGCCTTGTTGTCACAGCAACTATGCAGCATAGCCCTTTACCAGTGGCAACACAGGTTGAGTGTTCTGCAACGATGGACACATTTGAGTTGATGTCTGTTTACAGTGTGTCATGTATTTTTCACTGTGAGCAGGCTAAGTAAGTTAGGCTGCAGCACTCCACAGCAAGGGGCTCATGGCACTGACTATGAGTCTGACTCCTTCACTTGCCATCCGCTGGGACTCACGTGCATTCAGAGAAACCTGACCCTCGCAAAGTTCCTCTCAGTACAGTGATACATGGGGTGACAAACCTCCTCTAAGAATGGTGACATATCCAGTAACATGTGCTTCCTCAGTCAGGAAGGGTGTGACAGTACTGTGTCCAAGGTTACGTCCGCAGGTCTCTATGCCTCGATGCAGTGAACTTGCTGCCCAGGAACATGCTGGTCTCTCTGTTGCTCTTTGTAAACTGAGCTGCAGAGACAGCCCCAGAGTTTTCATTACTCATTTTCCACAGGAGGAAATACTGCCCTCTGTGCATCTCTCTTGCCAATGGTGATGCTATAGATTGTCTCTTTTTATAAACCGTAGTGTTATGCCAAGTAACACAGGCCCACACATACTGCATTACCCTGATAAAAAAGGCCTGCTGTTCACCTCTCTCTTTCCCCCAATTTGTGGGCTAGCACACCATTTAATTTACCTCAAAACAAATTCAGTTTACTGATTTTCTCTAGCAAGGGCTTAACGTTTGACATGTTATCAATTTATGCAGATGGACATTTACTGAAGTAATTGAGGTTAAGTCCCTTGCTGAAGGATACAACGACACAGTGTTCTGTCAGGGATTAAAACCCTCTGCCTTCAGGTTATAAACCCAGCTCTGTGGCTGCTATGCCATGCTGCCATGTTAGGCCATATTTTGGGCTTACATGTTGTGCTGGAGATAATAAAGTCTGTAGTCACAGCCTGTCCTGTCCTCTTTTTATTTTAATGGTAGCAGATTAAAGGGTGTGCTTTTGTATTATTCCTAGTCTGTAAGTAGCAGTAGGATTTGAGAGCAGTGGTCTGTCCCTGTCGAGGTTCTCACTTCCCCCTAATGGGGGCCGTCTCGTCTTGCTGGGGGTGACCTTTCACACCACGCCGCCTGCACAGCGTGAGGGGATCCAGTAGGCATGCTGTGTTTCACTGACGGGGTCCTAAATCCTCCCAGTCGCTCCTGGCCGCTGCTGACTATGACACCACCTCTTCCATGGCCACTCGCTGCAGTATCCTCCCAGAAGCCTCGGCTGGGCCTTAATGAGTTCCTGCCATTCTCTCCTGCTTCCTCCCCCCTGCACCCCCACCTCAGAGTTACAGTTTTCCTGTTGCCTGTCCTGTTCCCTCTCCTTGGGTTTTACACATTCATAAATCTGCACTGTTAATGGAGGCCTCACTGTTCCTTTATAGAATTGCGACAAGAGCGCAGCACAAAATTGTCCCTTTAATATCCACATGTAGCTCAGCATTGACTGGAGGGTTAGCTGGCATCTTTGTGTTGACTTGTCCCCTGTAGCACATGTATCCTAATCTGAGTGCTATAGGCTGAGAAATGTAATTAAGTTGATGATTTTAACATTCGTGTTCCAGCAACCCAGAATAATGCTCCTTTGTCTGATGTGAGCAGTAGAGTTCCCAAAGTGAACACTCATCAGATCAAAACTTGTCTTTTGGAATGCATGGCACCATTATAACTTGAATGCACCTTCAGGGTTGGTTCAAGTTGAGATGTGATGTTTGATTTGAAGTTTGGTTTTCCTCCAGGTCTTTTGCATCCTAAGCATTATTAATAATGGAGTCATTTATCCTCTTGACATGTGTTTATACCCTTGTAAATGATGAAACAAATTGAGCTTGAGAATGCAATACTGAATTGTTTCTTGAAAGAACACAAACATATAATCGGAAACTATAAGCATAGTTGCATTTCTCACAGCTAATGGAAATCCACTTCTGCAAAATTCATATTTAATGGCTGTCAAATATTTGATGATATCTGACCCGAAATTTAAACATAATGTAAAGATGATGTCTTTGAATCACAGCTGTGGAAAATCTGATCAAATCAGAATCAAAATTTAAAATATACATTTACATCAGATCAGTGTATATTGACCAGTGTAACACTTTTTTGCATAAAATAACCAAATATATGTATGTGCAAAGGAGAAAGAATCAACGTCACACTCAGAATTGGCAAAGTGAGAGCCATGTGTACTTTGTAACTGGGTGCTTCAAAAGTGCGAATTTGCCAACTAAGAGGTAATACATCATAAATACAAGCCACGTGTGACATTTTAATCACATGATGTGGCTATAATCAGGGGGTGCATATTCAATATGGACCGAGTACTCAGTTTCTGCTTATTTTGATAGGTAGACTTAAAATGACTAAGTGCTAGCTTATGCTCTGAAAATTAAGCTGTCAGACATGAGGCTACTTGCTGAGATCTATCAGGGGAAGGAGGTATGACTAAACAGAAAGGAAGCTTCAGGGAACAGGCAGACTCTGTTCAACCCCTCACTTTTGGGTTTGACACATTCTTGCTGTGAGGCTGAAGCTGCTTTAACACCTGTGCACTGAAGAGCGTAAGCCTTGGTTTACAATTGATATGTTTCTCCCACATTTAATTGCACTATTTCTGTATCGATGAGTATTGCAAGCAGCTTAGTTTCTGCATTTCATATTCAAATAAGTCTCCACCAAGGAAAAGATATGTAGGACTAAGGATGTGAAATGAGAACTGGTCATCTTAAGGGCTGATATCTATAATCTGTTAGCTGTCTTTATTTGGCCTTATTGAATTAAGCAAGGAGTGTCAGGTTTTTAGGAATCCCCCAAAGCAGGGGGATTTTTTCCCACCTGAGCACCCCATTGCTTGCTTCAATAAATAAATATCTTAATTGAATTCATTAAATGGGTACCAGTAAATAATCCTGGTTCTGAGATTTTGTGTCATGTAAAGAGAGCTATTAACCCCACAAGACTGTTCTCCTCCAGTATCAAGACAGGCCACAGATAAACTAAACTGCTCTCTATATATGTTAATTTTTGTTACATCCTGGATGAGTATAATGTGTCAGCATTGCCGCAAATGGCCTATTTAGTGTCAGATCTCGGTGTGTTGCACTGTGGGTACATTAATCTAACTTACTAAACTGCTCTCTATATATGTTAATTTTTGTTACATCCTGGATGAGTATAATGTGTCAGCATTGCCGCAAATGGCCTATTTAGTGTCAGATCTCGGTGTGTTGCACTGTGGGTACATTAATGTAACTTACCGCAAAATCATTTGATTTAGGAGATCAGGCTTATTCCATTTAGTGATCAGATTATTATGAGCTACTGCAATCCTTCAGTTAGGCTGGTTTTATGAATCATTGTGGAACAGGACTCTAAACCCATGTCACTTCAGCAGGGGCCTAATCCAACATTAACACTCTTGCAGGAGCTGAAGGTGGGAGCTTGCAAACTTAAATAGGTCAGTTAACTGGAAACACAGAGAATGCAAAGGTGTATAATTAAAAAGATATTTTATTCAAAACTTTCCATGGGTTATCTTAGATCCATTTGTGACTTGTATTAAAGTTAATGTGCAGCAGTCATGCCAGTGTGACCTGCTATTTAATATTGTTTCACAAAGTCTATTGGTGTCTTATTGAATGGTCAGGCTGCACTGTTTGTCTAACCCTATTTAGTGTGTGATGGATTGATTTATCCAATTTCTTTTATTTGCTACTGGTTCTCTTATCACCATTTCAGAAGCATGTTTATGTTTTGTGTTTGTCTCAGTCATTGTCAGAACCTCAATGTTATCAGCGGTTCCCCTGATTCCGGTAGATTGTTTGACTTGCTGGAAGTGCTCGGGGGTTTGGATGAGGTGCTTTGTAAATGTAGCATACGTTTGGTTCTAGTCTGGTAAACTTGTTCCGCACATTCACTGAACCACTAAGTCAGGAGTCATCAATGTTTCCAGTCTAAAGTGTCTGATTTTCACTGACTCACTGACCAGAGTTCAGCTGTAATCAAAGGCCGCAGTGTGCAAGGCAGGATCATGGTCAGATGGACAGTTCAGTCGGAGCTGAGAGTTCTCTTTCAGCACCAAACACAGCATGCAGCGCTTTGCACTGAGTGGAACCCAGAAGCGCACAGACAGGAGGGCACGACCACACTGTTAGCTCATGTCCTGTTTAGCTTGGACAAATAATGGTATTTCAGTGCTGGGAAATTAGTGAATATAAAGCAATATGTTTGGTGGGGAAACTGAATAACTGTAAGGTTTTGCTAAAATGCTTTCAACCTCAGGTACATCTGATAGCCCTGGGTGTGGAAAGCAGTTTTCATGCTTATCCTTTTTCCTGTTGTGGTAAGTTAATTTGGCTTTTGGGGAGCAGGCCAGGGTGAGAAATATCTACAACATCTGTCTACAGTGTGAGAGAGGGCCAAGGCTAGGTTGGCATCATCACAGCCTGATGGCTGTGGCCAATTGTTGCCTTTTACTCTGACAGAAAATCAAATCTACTTACCAGAGAAGTCACTTTTTATTTTTTTTTAGCTTTGCATCCAATGGCATATACAGTTTTTTTTTCTTTTTCCTATGTCTTGTTAGGTGATTTTCCATTTCAAAAAATGGTTATTTTCTGGAACGTGTGGTAATGTGGTTTTTGAATATGCCAGCAGTGTGTTTGTTGTCATTAGTCATTTTTATTAGTTTTAGGAGTGCAGTGTCATCAGAAGCCTGTAGGTGGCAGCAGCAGCATTGCTAGGAGTTTGCCAGATGGAAAGAGGCTTGTTATAACAGAGCTTGGCAGATGGGGTCGGTCTAGAGGGAGAACAGTAAAGAGATTAAATGACCATTGGGTCAAGTTATAGCTCTGGAAATACAGCCATTTGACTCTAAAATGTGTGATTATGTTAGAAAGATTTTCAGTCTTTTGCTCAATCTGGGTATCTAGGTCTGTGGATTTTTAGAATGCAAAGCCTCATTTTGTGTGTGTGTGTCTGTGTGTCTCTTCTGTGTGGAGGTTGCGGTAATGGTGGAGTTGAAAATATCAGTTCTGTGTTGGTGGACTTGATGTACTGATTGAAATCGTATGTGTTCCAGGGTAGTTTACTTCGGAAATGGTGTGAATGACGCATGCGTTGAGTGTGCTTTTGTAGTCTTGTGATGGCGCCACAGTTAAATGCTGAACACCGCATCTGAACAGTGGCGTTGTTTGTTTCACCTGAGCCAGGAACAGCTGGCACGCAGTGATAGAGCTATGACAGCAGGGCTTGGCACAGGCCTCACAAGGCTGTACTTATGAGGGAAAGCCAGGGGGGGGCAGGAGGCTGTGGAGGTTACTATTCACAATGGAACGGGTGTCATCATAGCCACAGCCCTGTGTCTGAGGAGCAAACACGTCAGTCTGAGGAGGATTGCATTGTGGAATTAGCAGTGCATTCAGAATGAGTGTGTGTGTGTGTGTGTGTGTGTGTGTGTGTGTGTGTGTGTGTTTGACTGTGTGGTGGTGCAAGTGTGCGTACGTGGCATTCAGTTATTTTTGCAGCTCCCTGTGGCCAGACTACAAAGCAACGGAAGCAGTGCCCCTCTGGAGAGTGAATTTGGGTTCGTCTCCCGGGGTAAATAAACTGTCCTAAAATACAAAGTGCAGGGGAAGAGGATGTGGCCCCTTTTATCTGGCAAGTGCCAGTTCGAGAGGGACGAGCTGACCTGGTGTCTGCCGCGGTTCACAGAAGAGTCTCACTCTGCGCACCTCACGCAGGGGCCTGTAGCAAGTGTTCCTACAGTGTTACTGAACCACCATCTGGATTCATCAAGACTCCTCCTCCATTCATCCTTCCTCTCTGTGCACACAACCATTGATTGACTGCTCAGAGCCAAAGGATAATCTCTCACTCTTTTGCTGACTTGTTAGGGTTTTTTTTTTTTGGAGGGGGTGTCGAAGACAGTTGTCACTTCTGCCCCCCCCTTCATCAAGGTATTATGAAATGAGTTTCATTAGATTTCTGTTGTGATTGAACTCTGTATAAATACAGCACTTGTTGTAACAAGGCTTTGGACCACTATTGGATTTACCTCATATGCAAGTATGGCGGGCAGCCAGGGCCCTTGAGAATTTGTGGATTTGTGTCAACAAGCCTTGAGGCATGTAACACCTTCTTTGGAAATAGAGTATTGTGAACTAATTCCTCTTGTAGTACAAAATTAACCTCATCATGTGAGATCCCTAAGGTTTTCATATCCTGCTGTTAGCACCCAGTGCACACTGCACACTTATTTAGAATGTCCTTATTTAGAATCATTTAGAATATTCATAGCTTAATGTTTGTTAGCAATACATTTGCATAGCTTGCGAGAAAGAAATATTCAAAAGTTTAAATGTAAAAAACATTATAAAGGGACATTGTTGCATTGTTGCTCCTTTTGATGGTGGAAGAAGACTCAGACAGGTATATGTAAGACTGAGGTGAAAAGGTCCTCTTGTGTTGTTTTACTCCTTCGCTGAATTCACAGCCATTCTCATGTGTATTACAAATGGTTAAACAGTCAAAGAATTAGAAAATTAACTCCAGATCTCACCCTAAAAGCATAACAAGTTTCACCCTAAAAGAGATTCAGGCATAAAAACATTTTTCAAATGGAACCAAATTCAAAATAAAACTTTATATGTACAAAAGCACTTTATGAAGTCTCTGACCTCTGTGCGAAGTTTTCCATATAACTATTTTGTCTTCGTGTAGTAAGAACAGCCACAGTTGTAAGAATGGTTTGAGTTTTGGTCTTCCAGTGACTCCAGTGAAATATTCTTAAAGCAAAAAGCATATATTCAAGAATAAATGGAGTGACTTCAACTACTCCCACTACACCATTGACCCCTGGGATGCTGGCTGTTGACCCCTGTCCTGAGTCCTTTTTTCACTTCCCCAGAGCGGTTCCTCACTACTGCTGTGAGGATGGCTCTCTTTCCTGTACATCCATCTCCTTTCCACCGTGTGGGAAAGTTAAACCACAGATGTCTTTAATATTGATAAGCCTCATCAGCTTGTCCGCTTGCTGCTCAACAAAACACAAAGGGTAAATATGGCTCCACTGGCAAGCCTTTGCAGGGTGACTTTTTTAGATTGTGGTGTGAATAGTGTGTTTGAAATTACATACACACACTCCAGTGACTGTAATTAGTGATGACTTATAACTGTTGCTCTTCCTGCTGTAGCAATCAGTCTGAAACTAAGATAAGAGCCTTCACACTGTCCTTCCTCCAGCCCCAGCTTCTCGAACACATTCTGCAGTGTGGGGCAGAGTGTATGATAGGTATTGGATTTTCGCATGCACACACAAGCGCACACCCACATGTGGCCTCTCACTGTGCGCCTCTAGGTATACATCAGATTAGCTCCCTCCAACCATTTAGCTAATCTTTCCTGCACTTTTACTCCAATTTCCCAGGATGCATCAATTTGGACATCCTGTGCTGACACGGGTAGAAACTGTCCTCTGAAAGTCTGGGAAAATCGGATGTGATTGAAATCACAATGAATGCACTGTTAGTATTAGACAGCCATAAATAGGTCTCCTTTCTGGAACCAGCGCATGGGTCGCTGGCAGGATGTGGTGGTGGGGTGGGGGGCGGGGGTGGGGGGTGATGGCAGCAGTGGGAGCGCTGCAGGCCCAGGTAGCCTCAGGACACTGTGGTTGGAGGGCTGGGTGCAGTGGGCGCCCTGCAGGCTCATTGCAGCTGATCTCTGTGGAGGAAGCACTGCTGCTGCTGCTGCTGCTGCTACTGCTACTGTGGGTGCAGCTGGTCTCTGTGACTCAGCAGGAGGCCTGACCTGAATTATTCATGACCAGATCACACTAAATATAGAGCAGTTCACACCTTGCCACCAGTGTGGCTGCACCCCTGGTGTGCACAGCGCATCTTTCTGCTCTGACACCAGTGCACCATCTGGCCACAGTCTGGACAGGCTGCTGGAGCATCCTTAGGAACCTGCCATGTATTATGCAAAATACACAGTCTTTGTAGAGAGCTAAACCATTCAGATCAAAGGAGGTACCTAACCTGTTGCCTTAGCTGCATTCTTCTCCATGACACAAGAAATCACCTCAATTAGTACGTGATATGATGATTTTAACAGATACTGTATGTTTGTTTAGGTAAAGTCTGGCCTATAAACTTTCCTTTAGAAAACATGCAGCACAGTCATACAGACTCCTGATGTGGGTGGAGTTTAAATGCCAGAGGTGCTTTTAATGCTTAAACTCAGCTTGAAGAATGTAAGATATCTGGAGAGAGGCTGTGTTTATATACTGCTGAGGAGAATCGCACACTTCTGAAATGATGAAGTCTGTTGCCTCTGAACCTAATCCAGGTCTGGTACTGTGTCATTCTTTCCAGTATTTGAAATATAACTTCTATATTTGGAGAAATATTTTTGAACTTTTGATCCTTTTTTGATAGCCCTAAAAGGTGCTAAACTGGCTTTATTTGACATTCATTAACCTAATTCCCTCCCTTGGGGGAGCTCTACCATGATAAACCCATTACTAAGAAACACTGTTGAGATGGGTCTCAATGACCAGAACCGATCCGTTTCCGTTGGTCACGCCTGCTGGGTGTGACTGCCTTCATGCTGCCTTCTGAAGTGGTGTGGTGCATTTATGGCATGCCTTAATCTCTATCCATAATCACAACAAAAAAGGAAAACTGACTTAATCACGGTGCTGTTCTCCGCTTGGAAGGCAGGCCCCGTTTTCCCTGATGGCAGTCCGTAAACAGTTGGGAGTTTTGTCAGAGATGTTTTGTCTCGCCCTCAGTTCCCAGAAGTTTGACAAGCGCATTCAGATGAGAGGTGCAGACGCGCCACCTGAGGCTCAACTCCGGGTACGGAGATAAGGCCGGGCTGCCCCACAGGGACCCCCGAGCGAGTGCCCCAGAGACCTGCTCACGCCCACTGGGGCTTGCGGCGTGCTTCTGCATGTTGATAAGCCCCCCTGTTCCGCTGCAGTGCTTTGAACGCCACCGCCTGCCTCTCTGACAGATAAGGGAAGGCTGAGACACAGCCGCTTTGACTTCACAGACTTCATAGACTTGTGCCTGTGCTGCTGGTATCGTTTGTCTGGGCCTTTCTCAGGAAATGTTTTTCAGTTTCTTCTCTTGGAAACTCAGACACCTTTATTTCAGTGTAATCTTCTCCCTGTTTCGTGTTGAGAAAACAGCCTTTTCATGTATGTTCCTTCCTTGCAGTCATGTTTAAATAGAAGGTCTTTGTTGTGGTACTGTGTTAGACAGGTTGAGTCATGAGTAAGGGGGATAAGAATCTTTATCCTGGGGTCAGGTGGTCTCTATCATGGGGTCATGTGAGGGGGAGGGCCTGAAGAGCTGAATTAAAGGGGAGAGCAGCGAAATAGGGGAGAATGGATCCCTTTCTCTGTATCACAGATCAGTGAGCTTGACTGAACTCTGCACCCCTCTCTCTGCTCCTGTACCAGCTGCCACCTCTGGATTCAGCTAGCATCCTCAGAGCTGGAGTCATCACCTGATCATGGGAGATTACTGTCATGCTGTGCTGAGACAGTGATGTCATAAACAGGGATGACTCGTCTAACTCTTGGAGGAGGCCCTTCTGCTTCATATAGGAGTGGGCCAGGCCCTCTCATGCTTTAACAGAGCCCTTTAAATAACACCAGTTCTGGTGTGGTTTAGTTCTCCTTACTATATATAGTGGGGGGGGGTCCATCTCTGACTGTTCATGTGCAAGTCTGCGATCCAAAGGGTTTGTGGGATAAGAGGTTGTATGGCTTCAATAAATAAGTGCACAAAATTTAGTATTTGTGTGTGAACTTGCTGTCAAAATCATTTTCACATGGCTACCAAAGGTGAGATGTGTAAATGCATGATTTTTAGAAGATACAGGACTTTGTTTTTTTAGGAAAGATTTTTTTTTTTTTTTTAAACCTGTTGTTTGATTGTATGCACATGTATAGGGCTCTGCATTCCTGACATTTTGGATCATCAGTCTTACAACAGCATTGTAATGGGGGAGGAGCTCGACAAAACTTCAGCTGCATTATGATGTCGGCTCACTATTTTTAATTGACTGGACATTTGAACATTTGACATTAGTCCAGTGCCCCTAATGATTGGGAAGTCAGTCACCATTGATTTTGTACAGCTGATGGTTAAACGCTTTGAAGCATTGTACTTAACTGATATCCTTACAAAAATGGTGTTGCAACATAGCAAGCAGAAAAGCCTGGCATATACAGAGAGTTTCAGGGACATGTACAGATCCAAGTAGAAATACATAGAGTCAGTTTGTACTAGGAGAACATGCATTACACACAAGACCACTATAAAAATAATTCGTATTTTCAATTAAGCTCACAGCCAAAAGGAAAACGATGCCTGGATCGATGCCTGGACCTTCTCAGAAAGAGAGTCACTGTTCATAACCTATGTCAACATTCGATTCCCTGTCCACCTCATTGGCTGTGGAATGGAATTGTTGTGTTGAACTGATGGCATAAATATTGTGTGTTGTGCCAATGTCATCTTTTCCGTTATTTTCCAGGAGCCTCTCAACTTCCTTTTCCTGGAATCAGGGAATCATTTTACAGTTCTTCTCAATTGGCATGGGTTTGCTGTTTTTTTTTTTTTTTGATCCTCCTGGAAAATGCATTAAGCTACATGTACAGCATTTTGTGACAATATGGTTGTAAAAATGTACCATAACAAAATAAAATTGATTGATTGGATATTTCTGGTAGGAAGGGCAGGTGGAAGAAAGGAAGCTACATATGAGTGATAGAAGATCAAAACAGTGTCATAAACTGTTTATGATTTGTTCTTTGAACCATAATTACCTAGCCTTTTATTTGCAGAAATGCTGTTAATACAAGTAATACTTGTAGGTAAATGATGTATTCTTCCCTTATCTTTTGAACAACAGCCTCCTAGGCTGGAGCCTGAAGGAGAGTGATAATATTCATTGGACTGGGAGGTGTTTTTTGTCGTTAATGAAACAAAGCCCCTCTCTCAGGATATAATGAGTGTGCAGGTCACGAAGACCTTTGGGTCCCAGCCTGCTGCTTTTCCCTTGTAGTGGGAGTGAGAGTGTGCGTTCCCCCACACTGGGAGTGAGAGTGTGCGTTCCCCCACACTGGGAGTGAGGATGTGGGGTTTTCTCTCCACACTGGGAGTGAGGATGTGGGTTTTCCCCCACACTGGGAGTGAGGATGTGATTTTCCCCACACTGGGAGTGAGGATGTGATTTTCCCCACACACTGGGAGTGAGGATGTGATTTTTCCCCACACACTGGGAGTGAGGATGTGATTTTTTTCCCCCACACTGGGAGTGAGAAAGTAATTACTTGCAAGCATTCACAATAGTATTCCCTCTCTTACAGGAAAATTATTTTTAAAAAAGTTAAGTGAAGATTTGTTGCCCAGCTATAGACTTTATATGAGAACATTTGACCATTGGCTTGGGTTTATTGTTATTTGACTGTGGTATAAGAGTGGAGTCTGATTTTACTGATCACAATTGTTATATCATTTAAGCTAAATTAACCTTCAGCCTATGGAAGCACAAATAACGCATTGTTCCAGATAGAACAATATATTCCAACTCCCAATGGGTTTGCAGGCCCTTACGGCCTCACAGGAGAGCATATGTGTCATATATGTTTGTGTCATAAGTCAGGTGACATTCTGGTTTTTGTGATAGTTATTTTTGTGGCTGCATTGTCCTAGAGGACTGGGGTGACTGGTGTGCAGCTGCAGGAAACATGGACCCTCTAAAGCAGAGAAATAAACAAAGATGCACCGTCTCCTGTTTCCTTCCTCAGAGAGAGTACTATCCACAGTCGCTTTGGCTGTCAGCCTTTCTGACCTGTAGAGAGGGCATGAGGGATCACTCTCCACTGTCTTTCGTTGAACAGAGCAGTGGCGTTACTATTGGCTTGAAGTCATTATATTATATAATGCACTAATTTGGCTGTGTCCCATCCGTATGACCACCAAATCTACCAGATGTATCATTTTTATTAAATGATTCCTTTGAATCATTAATTAATATTCTGCATCTTATTTGTCATTAGTAAAAATGCATGCTATTTATGGAAAATGTGTGCACTTTATGGACAGTGGACTGTGTAAACGAAACTGTATGTAGCATAGAGATACCGATTTTTATGTCCTGCAAATTGTTATGGTTTCTGTTCTACCATGAGCCTAGTGTTTCTTGGATCCAGCTTGTGTGTAATCTTTTATGTTGAAATACACACTGTTTGATGTCTGAGTAGGGAAGGCTAAACCGCCGCGCTCCCTTTGAACATTATGTAAACAGAGATTGCTAAGAGCAAAAAGTCAAAGGATATTAGCATTAAAGCTGTAACTTGTGACAGTATTTCTGAAGTCCAAAATAAATGTGCTGATGGACAAAAGAGGTGGATTAAAGAGGTGGATAAAGCAGTGAATTTGATAGACTTAGAAACCTGTTTTTATATTAACATAATTAAGTGTACTGTTATAAGCTGGTTATTACTTTTACAGTAATTATATTAAATCACTTGGACTCTGACATGTGTATTATGTTGCCAAGGAAAAAAGAGGAATAAGAATTACTGTTTTTCAACAGATAGGCAAAGAGATAATTTTCCCATATTCGTAAACCTTCATCTTGCCAAGTAAATAAGAGTACTGTTATTGATAGTACTATTTAATGTATACCGGAGGTCTACTCATTTTTTACTCCGAGCGATAATTTTGTTTCAATTGACAAACATCAGGCACTCTCATTTCTTAATATGTGTTGAATTTGGATTCCCTCCAACCCTCCAAACTAATAAATGTGGAGGGCTTACTTAAGGAGGTTTAGGAGTGTGTCCAAGCAAAGGAAGAATTTAAGGCTTACCGAAAGTAAATCAGTATTCAGCCATATTGCTTTTTGCAGGCGTTTTGAACTGGTCAGGGGCTTTTCCTAGTGTTCATCCACTGGAGGCTCTGCTAGCAGGTGCCTCTGCTCTGGGAAGACCTCTTCTTTAAAATTCCCTTCACATGATTATGCTATCCCCTTTTATCTAAATGTGCATCTGTATGTGAATATATGTTTGCTTTTATACTCACCTGCAGTAATGGGGTGGGCTATAAAGCAAGAAGATGCATTTTCATTAGGAAGGAGAAGGGCAGTGTGGGAATGAGGAAGACCGGGAGGGAGGGAGGGAGCATGCAGAGGAGAGAGAGGGGAGGGAGAGAGAGGGAGACTCAGTAACAGCATCAGCAGCAGCAGACAGAAACTGGCAGAATGATGAAGCAGAGCTTTAGCTGAAGGAGCAGCAGCAGGAGCATTAGCGGCCGGCATCCTTCGTCCTGCTCAGACGGGACCTGATCAGCCCTGCTGCGACGACGCTCGGCCTGCCTCTCCATCTCTCCCGGAGAGCCTGCAGCAACCTCTGCAGCTGATTCCTGGTCCACCCTCCTGTGGAGCCGGGCTGGTGGGGCGTGGGGTGCCGGTTCCCAGGATGGCCAGAGCTCGTGCCGGGGTGAGGCGGGGAAACTGGGTCATCTGCTGGCTGTCCTGCAGGGGGCCGAGAGTGTAGCTCGTCCGGGCGTCACTTAGCGGGATGGGCTGCGTAACCAGTGGGGTTCTGTTCGAGGGGCTCCGTGCGGTCATCCACAGGAACTGTGCCTATGTGTGTAAGAGTGTGGCAGAGGCGAGCGGGCCGGGACAGGAGGAACAGCCCCCCGCGCAGAGAGAGTCCTGGGCATGGCCGACAGCTGCACTGGTAATGCTTACACTCACAAGTATATGAGAGAGAGATCGTGATTGTGCTAGAAGGACAGACTGTGCGTGCGTGCATGTGAGAGAGAGAGGAAGAGAGAGGTACTGCATGTGGGTGGGGTGTGTCTTTCTGAGTGCATAGCTGCAGGATAGGCTCCCCCTGCTCCTCCTTGACATTGCACAGCATCCTTATGTTTTTCAAAAGTCAAAATCGGGGACATGTTGAATGGCAGTAAGCCAGTTCGCCGGTGCTCTTAAGTCTGTCTCTGCAATTGAAGACCTTATTGTACTGATGCTCTTAAACAGTTCTTTAAAATGGCCAACATGTGGAAGCTTCAATAGTTTATTGCGTAGACCATTTTTATTGGATGTGTGGTTCCGAAGTCCTTATTCAAGGGTTTGTTCTCCTTGAGCATCAAACTACATATCACTTTTCTCCCTGGAAATAAAAGGCCGATTAGTGGAATGGATAAATAATTCAAAGATTTAAGGTTAAACAGTTCACTTAACTGCTTCGGTTTCATGCACACATCTGCAAAAAACGCTGGGTATTTTTAAATTGTTGTGGCTTTCAGAGTTCAAATTGGATTGTGCATTCTCTGCTGGATTAAAAACACACACACACTTTGCCTCCAAGTGACTTTGTTAAGAGATTCAGTTTGTTTCTTAATTATTGACATGAGCTGTGTCTATATACATATACATGCTAATCCTGTTGTTCTGCTCACATTCCTGTGGGCTATACCCTCGCGAAGAGAAACAGAGGGGTTTTGTGTCAGGGCATTGAAGTCAAAGGCAGTCCTTCCCCACTGAATCTGTTATGTGCTGAAATGGTTGTGTGAGTGCAAGGTGTCAGAGTGCTGTCATTGGGGAGTTACCCCAATACTGCTCTTCTGGAAATGTGTTCAGCTGTGTCTTTAGTTCTTGGGGAGTTTTGGTGAGTTTTGGCGAGTTCTTGGAGTGTTTTCATGCTTTTGGTTTACACTGCTTCTAAGGCAGATGAGGTGTTGCTGATAAAGCAATGACAATATTCATGTAATTGGAGATATGAACTAGTAATTGTGGTGCGACAGCTCAGAGGGTACATGAGTTGCAGGTTCATTCAGTTATTTCACAGTCTAAAATGGATTGTTTCTTATCAATGAGTCTTTTTACATCTGATGTGTTCTTTTTACGTCTAAAATGTGTTCCTTTTCAAGTTCCTTTCCAAACTGTATGCACAGGAATCTATTCCACATGTTATGTATTGGGTCATTTGATAGTGGAGATTTGGGAAGAATGGGTGCTGCAGGACTAGAGCACAACAGCTGAGATGTAAGACTAGATTTAAACTAAACAGTGTGTACGTGAAACAAATTGACAAGTAACAGGTGGATAAGCATAAATAACTCCCTTATAGTGGCAGTATGAGATTTTCCTGCGAAGGAGCTGAAGAGAACACATTGACTGCCCTTGGTTGACCTTCATGGTGGAGTGTGTGTGAATATGGGCCATAAGGACAGGAGTGAGACCACAGTGCCACGGTGCTTCAGAGGTGCTGAGCTCTTATATTCCATTAAATAGGAAGCGCACTCCTTTCAAATCCTCTGAACCGAAGAGCATCTCATTTTCTTCCTGTTAACAAAGGGAAGAGATTGGTGCTGAAAGTGATGAATGTCAGCCAACAAAGACTTTTCTGCCAATATATGATGCTCTAGTTTATGTGAGTGGGGAGAGAGGTCAAAGGTTGCAGTGCAGGCAGGTCTCCACACATGCGACTGGCTGGCGGAAGCTGGTGTGCAGTTCATTAGAGAGGCTGTGTTTGGAAAGGCCATCTCTGTTTTTGTACTTGATCCAGTGACACCAGCTCCCCCCCTTTCCTTCCTCTGGGACATTGGGCCCTTTGCGCCCCTGAAGGGGACATGGCAGTCACTCATTCCAGAGAGAGCTTCGTTCTGCAGGGAAGATGTCTTTTGCAGGCAAAGACTGGCCTGCATTTAGATGCTGTGGGACAAGATGTTTTTGTGGGCGTTGATCTTTTTAATTGCATAAATGGATTGATTCGTCATCTTTACATGAATAATGATTTCCATAGTTGTGCAATCAAATTCATAGCTTGTTGCTGAGATTGCCAGGTTTGTTAGTCTCAAGGACAATTCCAGCAGACACAAGGAAATGACTGCTTTCATTCAGGTGGTGTTAATCCTCTCTGCAGGTTAACACCATTAGCAAATAGTCCTTACCATTTTAATCCGAGTAAAGGACTATCTGACAAAGAATAGAGTAGTGAAAGCAAATTAGTCAAGGGGATAGATTAAACCATGTTTTGTAAGTTATGGGCTGCAGTCTGGTGTGATTTTGATGTATGAAATATTTAGCCTTAGGCCCTTTGTATAAGAAAGCCTTATGTTTGCTTTCCATTAGATGTGGAGAGGTCCTGCTTGCTCAGTGACTCAGCTGCTTTTTCAATGAGAGCCATGTGTGGAAAAAGGACGGTACAGCATAGTTGACCACATCTTTCCCCAACATGCATAGATCAGCAGTGGAGCCATTCTACACAATAAACAGATTTATGGTACCAAACACAGGCCATTGCTGCTTTAAAGGGAATGACCTCATTGTCTTTTGACTGAATATCTGGAGCCTCCTAATATGAGTCACCAATATGTTCCTAATAAAAATACTTGTGAAATTTTACAGTTTGAAAATGGCCTTCGCTATAGTAAGAAGATGAAATGCTTTTCAGCAGTATTTACAACAACTGTTGAATCTAATATGTTAAATCTGGCGGGTGACACTCACTAAAAACTAGGTAATCTAGGTAAACTCCTAGATAAGAGCAGTGATTGGAAAAAGAGAAGGCAGCAATACACCGTTAATATGCAAGAGTGGTGAGGTCTCTGATCCTTTGCTTTTTCTCAAATTGACCAGTAGAACTCTGGGACTTAGGTAGCATGACCACATTTGTTATGGTGTCTGTTCTTTTGCAGTAGTATTCCTTCTGAATCAGGCCTAAGCCCATATGCAACCAGGAGTCTGTGATGATCTCTCTGTCTCCCCCTCTGTCTCCTTTTCTCTCTTTCTGAGTAGAAGCTCTGACAGCCTTCCCAGATTCTGTTCAGTTTACACACACAGGCTGGGACATCTCCAGAACGTCCACAGGGGAAGCAGTGGGCTCTTCCTTTCATGAAAGGAGAAAACAAGCAGCCTACACTTTCATACACTTGGCAACAAAATAAAAGAATAGGACTGCTTTTTTTGTGATGGATTCCACTGCGTGATATTCTGGTTCTGGCTGTGCTGTAACTCCATCACAGGAGCAGCTGTGCAGATGGGGTGAGCTCCAGAGATGTTGATAACCCTTAGGTGCTTTTTCGTGGTCCCTCGTTTACAGATTGGGGGTGTGAGATCATATCTCGATTCCTGGAGCCTCAGTGTTAAATCAGCTGAATGACCTTGTAATCTTGTGGGCTGGTGATTGTAGAAGGTCCATTATAAGGGTTAATACAGTGTTTAACAAAGACAGTGACAGCAGGGTGAAATTCCATTGACAAGATGGAAGGATGGGTTGTGCCGTCAAAATTATTTGCTTTGCGTCTTGGGACAGAAAAGTGAGAGTTTGGAAAGTATGCTATTGTGAAACTTTTCTTGGATGTGAGTGTTAATTGCTGCAGAAAATAAACCTGAGTGTCATCTGAAACATGTTTAAGGTTTTGACAGATGCCCTACGGATTTACTCAAGTACCAGCCTTTACAGGAGTGAAACAAGATAGTGACAGCTGTTTGTTTTTCAGCTCTGTTTTATGGTCTTTCTGCCTTTAGACAGAGAAAGCGTGGTGAAAATATGATTCGAAAATGCCCACCCTATTGGGAATATTAGAAGCCATCTGATTCAGTCTTAAGGTCCTCTGAAGTCCCTATATCACTGCCCTTTTCATCTGTGTATGCCTCTACTCTGTGCCAGCGTGTAGTCATGTGACTTTCAGTCGCAGGTCCCCACCAATATATCTGACCTCATTGCTCCGCCCACTTGTGCCCCTCTCCTGCCAGCAGGACTAGCTGGGACCATGTCTTGGGCCTCATCCCTGGCCTGTCTGTCCAGGGTCTCACTGTCTCACCTGGCTTTGTTGAACTCCCAGGGGGGCGTGGCCAGGAGCAGACTGCCCCTGGAGCTCACGTTCTTGGAAGGGCGTGCTGAAAAGGGGACATGTGTTTTCATTGCATTCCAGGTTACACCCTCTCTGCTCCAGGGGCGTAGGACTTAGGAAAACAACAGCTCCAAACCATTACATCAGGGCCCTGTTACGTAACGCTGATCCCATGGTCCTCCTGACCCTGGGAGAGGCTGTGTGGGCACCGGGCCGGCTGGGCCCGGGCCATCTGCGAAACACGCAGCTCCATACTGCGTCCTGGCATGCGCGCTGCAGGACATCATGTTGTAAGAGAGCTGTTGGCCAGAGGCGTGCACAGGCTGGCCAGTATGTGAACACTCTGAGAGTACAGAGGTGACTTTCCCATGGGTATACAAGCCTTTATAACTCTGTAAGACACTGGCACAACAGCTCCCATCAGGACCAGTTCATATCCGTTTTGAACTGCTTTTTAGTAAGTTTAAGCATGGTAAGAGCAGGTAAGGTCGGAGGGAACTTGAAGTTCTTCAAACCAGACTACCCAGTTGCCTAAAACATATTAGCCCTCTCATGAGGGATAAACAGTACCTGGACTGTATGCATGTGTAGTGTCTGTTAAAGCAAAGGGCATACGGTTGCTGCTGTAACTAATGTGTATGAGTCCATTTTTGTTCCTGTCCTTAATTCTTCTTCTAGGCAATCACAGGGACGTGTGGAGTGTGGAGCAGTGTTTTCAAAGCTGGGAAAAGCAGCCCTTTTGTATGAAGCGATACAGCACTGCACTGCATCATGCTCCTATATATGTATAATAGATAGATACAACATGAAAGCGAGAGTTCAGTGCATACACAGATAATTGCATGAGCACGTCTGGACTTTGAGTAACTCAAATCTATTTTGACAGAAATCCCAGTGGTCTCAGGCAAATGACCTGGTTGTAGAATCCTCATTGAGCAGCCCTTCCAATTTGTGTGGACTAACAATGCAATGAGTGAAGTTTTCACATACCGGGCATTCTTAAGAATTGTTTGCATTTCAGAGCAAAACCCAAGGCAATTACTGCTGCTGAATAATGCTTTGAAATGAGGAAGTACACCGTCAAGAAGACTCAGAAATTGCAACGTGGGCGCCTTGTCTATTACGATTTGGTTAGGAAAAAGTCAGAACAAACATTTATTTACGAAGTCTCCTGACTATAAATGTGATAAGGGGCATTGATAGTAGATGATAGTAGATGATTTAAGGAACATGGGATTGGTGCAGAGGGTGCGGCTATCTGTAATGTGGTGTAACATGGTGAAAGAAGTGGTTGAGCACTGTAATGAAAAAAAGCTTTTCAAGAGCAGTACCCCAATTCTAATACATCTCTTCATTATAGACCACTGCATTATATCAGCAACGCTGTGCTGTCAGACAAAATAACTCATTCAGGTATGGGTGTGAAGGGGAAAAACCACAAGATTCAATCCTTTTTCCCTGCAAACAGTCGTGATGGAGTCCTGAGGAAAGCAGAATACAGGAACTTTAATGTTCACTGTGTTTTCTGATGGGGAAAACACCAAGTTCGCGCAACATCTTTATTCAGTAGTTGGTTATCATGTGGCACTTCTAAAATGAAGCAGCAGGACAGAGAGGAAGTGATTACCACAATATGTCTCTTTGAAGTCATTACCACAATTTGGCTTTCTACAGGAGAGCCTGAAAGAGGATGTCTGCAGGGCCAGCTTCCTATGCTTAATGAAGCCAGAATGGCTCTTTGACTCAAGAATTGACTGCAAAACAGATAAGAATGAAACGTTTAATGTAAATTTTACTTCAGAAGTTTTCCAGTGTCGGAAAAACCATGAATCCTTTGGTATCATTGGTGTTTAATGGGTCTGTTTGTGTCTGTTTGCCATTTCTTTGCTGTGCCACAGTGCATTGACTCATAGCCATTTTGTTTTTTAAGAATTCTTTCAAATAAATATTTGTCATATTCTGCTGCCTCAGGTTATAGGAAAGACTGTGAAAGCTTTCATTATTTGCCTCTGTGATGGAAATAGAAATGGTGTCTCTGGTAACTTGTATGCACGTCCCTCTTTTAGTGATGTTTTAGCAGTGGTTAAGGTAATTTGGTTTGTGAGAAATTAATGAAGATACTTAGCATGTATCTCTGCTGTATAGTAATGTACAAAATACTATCGCCATTACACCACTGGGAAAAGAGGTGTAAGGGGGCAGATTCATACTTTAGGTATGCGCATGTTATCCCGACTTAAGTGCTTCCTAGAGAATTCATGTTGCCCTTTTGCCACTACAGCACATGATTTCTAGCATGGGAACTTAAGCAGCCCGTGTGGGAGGTGCGTGTTTGGGATGGAGTTTGGGGCGGTGTGTCTCATTTATCACCAGGATGCGTGCATCCTGACCCGACAGTTGGGTGTGGGAGGGGCCATCCCCTCCTAGCGGGCGAGCGGGGCTGAGGCGCCGTGATTGAGTGGCCGGGGCAGAGTGAAGGAAGCGGGCTCTGGTGAACGCCGCAAAGTTTTGCTGCCTGGATCAGGAGTGGGGCTCTGCTCTGCGGGATATGCTGGCTGTAGGGGCACCCAAAGTTGGTTTTCTCTCCCCAGCCCTTCTGCGCACGAAAAGATGGAATGAAAACTGTGCCGCAGTGGTGATCATGTGCATCACTAACATTATTTGAAATTAGACGGGCTACCTGCAGTTAAAGTAAAAGTGGAAAAACTGAGTCTGTTTTGAACTACTGAAAATGTGGAACACGGGCTCTTCCTGTTTTCGTTGTTGGAAATTAAATGTTTCTCAACTCCCCAGAGGGTTTTTGATGTTTGGTATTTTGGAATAGCCTTCATCTCTTGGACCTCCTGCTCCTGTTCTGAATGACATTTAGGAATATTATGGAAATAATGTAAAATATCACATTGACTGCAATTTATCTGATTGTATGCCCACATACAGGTTTTCAAGTGTAAGTGCAAAGAGAAGTCATTCATTTGAAAATATTTATTTGAAATCAAGGCTAGGATGAGACAAAAAACTGACTGTTTGGATATGAGGAAATATGTTACCCTCAGAGATATTTTTGATAATTTTAAAAGTATTCACTTCACTTCAATCATTGACTCAGATGATGTCAACCAAGATGTCAAAACATGCCACAGTTAAGCTGGAAATCAAGAAGCACTTTGAAGCAGCCCCTAAGTAATTAACAGTGCTACAAATCGCAGAAGACACATCAACTCAGCATGAGCCGAGGAAACTAAAATGTGACTGAACAGATGCCGTGTTACCATCTTATCAGACTGGAAGTAACTGTCAGGACTAACAAGTGTTGAACAAGCCATTTATTTAGTGCCTGACTGAAAATTCCTTCAAGAAGATCTTCAGGATTGATAGCACATGCTGTTGTGGAACGTGTCACAGTACATGGTACCTCTCCCTATTGCCCAAAATAAGAAATGGAGAAGAGCGCACCCTCCTGCTGGGGTTTCTGAGGGCTACAGAGAAAAAGAACTGTGTGTGTGTGTGTGTGTGTGTGTGTGTGTGTGTCTTTTCTGTCAGGAGGCCTGTGGGGGCAGGTGTGAGTGGTAAAGGAACAGCTGTGTTTGTAGCCGAGACCCTCCTCCTAATACAGACACAGCCATGAAAATGTAACATCCTCCCATTGCGCCTCAAGGAGGAATGCTTCAGCCTTTCCCACCTCTGAGGTGGGTCGAGTGGGTCATGTCACTATGGAATGCCCCTCTGGCAGATGGAGCAACAGCAATGTGTTCACTGAGAGAGGAGACGCTCTTAATTCCCCCCTGTCCAGGCTTGGAGATGTCGGGAACACGAAATTCCACACTTACGGCAACATACTTGCTACTTTTTTATTCTTTGCAGTGACCTTGGGTTGTTACCATTTAACTGCCTCTCTGTTCATAATTTGGGTTGACTGGAATGTTTTCACGATAATCATCGTGACCATAAAATCTAAACCTAACTTTCCAGTAATGTTCCATTTTATCACAACTGACATAATTTTTCCACTCCAGGGTGTGTCTAAGACTTTCCTTAAAGATGTTTATAATGACAAGATAAAACATTAAAAAGATAACATCCATTAGGTAATGATGGGAAGTTTCCTACAGCAAAATCATGGCCTGCCATGCTCTCCCTTTAATGACAGCGACATAAACTGCCCCCGTGTAATTGGCCTCTGTGCCAGTGTGAGGTCTGTGTGGTAGTCGCGGGAGGGGTGTGTGGGGTGTAGACGGGGTTAACCATGTGTAACGCTCCCCTGCTGTGGGGGGCGAACTAGAGGAAGGAGACGCATATCTCTGAGGCTCAGCCACTTGACTGTTCAGTCATCTGCGTCCAGTAGTGTGAGAGTACAGAGGAAAAAAAAAATGAAAAAAGGTTGTTTAGAGGTCTGTTTAAATTGGACAGGATTAGTCAAGATGCCTCTCAAAGTCTCACTACAGAAATAGAATTTGTGGTGACTGGTTTGGCAGTTGTGTTGGCTCGAGAGCATGCCTCTTCCCGGTTGCTCTTTACTCATCCGGATGAATTTAGTTGTGTTGAATAAACCTTGTTGAATAAACCAAGCATAAACCTTTCATGTGATTTTTTTCTTTTTTTTTTGTGGGTGCTACTGTACTCTGTTCACCTTGGATAGTGCAAGTACACGTGAGTTGAAGCTGATTGCACGTTTTCCTCTGAGCAATCAATAGTTGACCATAGTTGCCTCATAGTCTTTGTCAAGCTTTTAGTGTACAGCAAATGGAATTCAATGACATGTTTTGACATGGAACCAGATGCAAATGCATTTGATTATGCAAAACTGCAAATCCTGAGAAATCCTTCCCTTCCTGAGAAATCTTCACTAATTGAACAGAACTGCCTAAGGCAGTTTTTGTTCCATTCTATGGATTTTATTATACGAGACTGTAGGTCTCAGATTTAATATTGTGTCAGATTTGTAACAGACATATTGTATCTTCTGAGCAAACTGTGGGTGCTGTTGTCTGTAGCCTTAAAACTTGGAGTTTCCATCCCATGAACTTGAATAACTGCTTTCATCAGAGTGTCACAGTGTAAACTCAGTGCTGCGGTAGTATCAGGTTGTGGAGGCGGTGTCTAGTTTCTTTTTGACTCTTGCAGCTGTCGGATGGTGCAGACCTCTGCCTCGTTGAACATCGCGATCCCATTCAGCAAGGGAGTTTGATCGTGGGGTGTGAAGTCTGTCCCACCTCACTTCCTCTGGGTTTCAATATACCGCCAAAGCACACACTGACAGTGAGTCACAGACCGGCTCTGCTACAGAGCTGAACTCGCTGTGCAGAAACTGAGTCAAACACGCTTTTCTGCTCTCCATACTGGCTTGTCTTCACTGGGACCAGCGCAGCAGAGGAGCTGCCTCCTCTTTCCCTGCACTTAATAATCTGGGGCGCTCTTTTGCTCTGAGCCCAGGAATGTTCCCCCTTTGTCTGCGCTCGTCCAGGCGCTGTCGTTATCTCGCAGGTGGACGGTGAGGAGTCGAATGACAGCCCGGGCAGAAGTGCCGTGGGAGGGGCCGATGTGGTGTGTGAATGAGCATTGTAACTCCCCCCAGGCAGCCCGGCTGCGTGTGGGAGGGGCCATCCCCTCCTAGCGGGTGAGCGGGGCTGAGGCGCCGTGATTGAGTGGCCGGGGCAGAGTGAAGGAAGCGGGCTCTGGTGAACGCCGCAAAGTTTTGCTGCCTGGATCAGGAGTGGGGCTCTGCTCTGCGGGATATGCTGGCTGTAGGGGCAGCCGGGAATCAGATCTGTGGGATATTGTGAAGGGATCTCTGTGCAGCAGCTGACAATGCAAGGAAGGGCTAACAAAACTCCCAAGAAGGAGCTTGTGATTGAGTCCCCTCAGCAGTACAGGAGCCTGGCCCTATCTGAGGCTGAGGTGGACTCAGCGCCTCAGGTGGCGGTAAGTCACGCACAGATCTAGCCTCAGTGTCTAGTACCAGGCTATTATAGATCATAATCTGGCACTAGACACTGTCTGGGGCTTTTGTGTGTCTGGTGATTGCTGAGGAGGAAGCAAGCAATTTTTAGGGGATGAAATTACTGCTTTTACTCAAACTCATTTTTCTAATCTTGTCTCATTGTTACTCTTGTATTTATAGCAGATAATTTGAAGAGGGAGATAAAACATTAAAACAGTTGATACTGATTCACTCCCACAGGATTGGGTGTTTAAACTAGTTTAAACTATGTTCTTTGACATCCTGAAGATGTGTGAGGAAATGTTTGTTGTGAGTGCTGTGGGGCAGGTGTTTGAAATTTGGCCTCAGCTGTCAGACCTATCCCTCTGACTCAGTTTTCAATAAGAAAAACCAGTCTTCCCCTTTTGTCTTTTATTTGGCCATGGCTACTCCACACAATACAACAGGTTCCAGTTTCAAAAGTTCTTTGTTTACATCAGTGGAGAGGAACCGTGAGCTTTGACCGTCTGATGAGTGGGAATGCGGAGAAAAGCTTGGCATTACACTGCATTCTAGAGAGTTAATTGCTTTGGTAAAGCCCATTCTCCTCCTGGAAGGGAATAAAACTCAGAGCAGGTTGAATTTGTTACCTGTCAGGAGGGAGAGACAGTTGTAGTATATCTGGAATGTTTGTCTAACAAAACCATTATATCCCTGAATGGAAGTTTATGAATACATAAGTAACATCAAGTTTATTCGTGAAAGCAAAAAGCAACAACTTCCCATGAAAGTCATAGTAAAAATTTCAGTCTGAGTCACCATTGCAGGTGTTGGGAACTGGTAGCTGGGAACTGCCACTCACAAGACAGCAGCTGCCAGTAGGTTGTAGCGAAGTACCTGAAGCTATAATCTGCTTTTTTAAACACTCTGTATCAAGACAATGCTTTCTTCCAGTTTTCCTATGATGAGTTTATGTGTTCCGCTAATTCCTCATTAGCTAATTTCAACAAGCAGATCATTTGGGGCATGTTGTACTGATGCGTAATATTTGTGTTGGTCCCCCACACTGATGTTACTGTAGGGCCTCATTGGCTGGAGCTGCTGGGAGCTCTGGAAATAAAGCCGATTTTTGCCTCTACATAAAGTCCTGTTCTGAAGTCTGTGAGGGACCCCAGTCTGAGGCAACAACATTACCTCACCATCTCAAGAAATACGAGTGTCTTAGGAGGTAGCGGTGAGCTTGGAGATCAACGTCATCGAACTTCTCTCTCTGCAATGGGCGTCAGGCTCCAAGAGTTATTTTTGTTGGCAAGCACTTAAATCGCTGTCGTAATAGCTATCTCCGTGGCCAATGGCTTGTGAGTGATGTAAGAGGGCATTGTTCCACAAAAGCTTTGCTGTAGCGATAGAGACAAGTGCAGTCAGAAGGTGGATTGGGGGGGGGGTAAGCGAGTCTCCAGTCAGTGCTTTCATCTGGGTGCTTACGCTGTGGTTTCTTTGGTCCGCCTGCTGACATTCACATATGGAAGACATCAGTGTGCAAGTGGATGGCTAGAGGACTGAAGGCGATAAAAGAGGAGATTATAGTAAGGGGGAGAGCATGAGCTCTACTGTACAGCAGTGATGGGGTAATATTGCGGGAAATCAAGAAAGTAGGGTAACAAAACCTCAGTAACTGCAAAAGACCAAACATGTTATCACCATGGTGATGGGTTTATGTCTCTAATGTGGTTTGCAGGAGAGTATTTTAAGATTGGTGGCTTTGTTTTCCTTCAGCTTGGTGTGAGTACAGGTGTGAGCTCCAGTGTGTTTGGGGCAGAGTTCTCCAATGATCTGTCCTCCTTTGTAGTCTGTCACATGGATCTGCTGATCCCTGTGCTTTCGTCTTTGGAGCAATCAGATGTTCGGCTGTTAATTTCATTGCTGCACACCAGCTTTGAGTCTTGGAGGCTACTGTAAGCCCGTTTACAACCACATGGAAGCCATATCTGGAGACTTGTTCTCAGTCAGTCGATAAGCAATTTGTTAAATGTATGGAAACTCAGACTAATTGGCAGGGCACTGTAATGGCCCGTTCTTGTGAAGGATTTGTCTGGCTCATGCCTGGCGACCAGAAGGAGAAACTCTGTCACTCATGTGATGCCGAGCTGGAGGCACTTCAGAGGAATTCCGGGTGAGAGAGTGTCCCTGTTCACACTCACATGCTGTGCTAATTGAAGCTCTACCACCATAGACACAAATGAACAAGGATGAGTTCAGACACTGCACGCTCTCTGCCAGCTTGGAAATGGAAAGCAATTGATTTGAGGTGCCAGTGCACTGTATTAAGTTCACTGAAGGTCACGCTACACCTTCCACTGGCTGCCTGTGTTTGGCAACGGGGCCGCACGTAGGCCGGGAGCTGTGGTTTGTGATCATAGTAATGTCAGTCATGTAGATAAGTATAGGGGGGAGTGTGAGCAAGCACCCTGTGCACCTGGACTGTTACCTTTTAGCGGTCTCTAATCATCCTGACTCACCTGTCCTGTCTGACCAAGTTTGGAGAGTGCAGGTATCTGTTTTCATTCCTTCCATTGTCTCTTTGTGTGTGCTATGGGTAATGGCTCATGACTCCTTGCTGTGTGTGTGCTTGTGTGGTTGTGTGTGTGTATGTATGGATGTATATGGATGTGTGTGTGTGTGTGTGTGTGTGTGTGTGTGTGTGTGTGTTCATGTGTTTGGTGTGTGTGTGTGTGTGTGTGTGTGCGTGTGCGTCTCTCATCTGGAAAATATTTGAGCACACAACGGTCTGGTGAACCAGGCTAGTAACTGTCAGGTTGGAACACTCATTGATGTCAGATGATATGTACCGTAACGTAGGAGGAAGAATGACTTGGCTCCAAGGCCTCTGTGGAAAGGCACTGCTTTGTTAGCATGTTCATTTACTGCAAATGAAAATGGATCAATGTTCATTCCCTATGGGGTCAGTCATGAGTTATCAGCCCCAAGTCCAATAAGCATGTGGGTGCTGTAACTCCACATTAATGCCTGGCTTACCTCATGCCTCACAGTTTGTCTCTCACTCACTCACTCACTCACTCACTCACTCACTCACTCACTCACTCACTCTTCATCTCTCTTAGTCTGTCTCTCTCTATATTTCACTCTCTTTCTATATCTTTCACTGGCTCATTCTCTCTTTCATTGTCTCTCTCTGTAGCTCTCTGCCTCTCACTGTGTCTCTCTGGGTCATAGTACGAAACACACATGCTGGAAGCAGGCTGGGGGTGTAAGGAGAATGGGCTTCAATTATACTTCATTACCTAATTAATTTACTTTACTTAATTTGTCATTAAAACTGTAGCTTTGTCAGTATGATAAATTGTGGGCCCAGCATTGTGTCTGAAAAAAGTCACTTGGCCATCTTATTTCTGCTCTGTCACCCCCTCTATCTGTTAGCATTCCTGTAGAACACAGCTGTGAGAGTATGTGCTTCAAGTCACAACATTGCAATACATTATCTACATTTCAGAGAAGAGCAAAGGAAACAACAACTCTCTTCTTGTGTGCTGTTGCTATTGAAAAAATCATTTGCCCTATATTGTGATGTGCTGTACTGTACTTCAGTTCTAATCCATCCATTATCTGTCAGCATATAATGCGTTGTACAGCAGGAACAGGTTTTGAGTGGATATACCAAGCTTTTAGAACTGTTTCATGCCATGGCCATTGGTGTGTGCTCTTTATGTGCCTCCAGTGAAACACTTTCCTTGAGGTCCATTTTCACAGAACTAATAACATATTTGTAACACTCCTGTTAAACACATTATATTTTGAGGTGTCTATAAATACCTACTGATGTATATCTATTGATATAACTGACTAATCCGTCAGAGAGGCAGCCTTGGTACGCTTTAGGAATGACAAATAATTCAGTGCAGTAGTCTGCCTTCCTACAGGAAATGTGATTACACTGTTGCCACAAATGTCCTGAATGTTTTTGGTTGTTGTTTTTTTTTTTTTTTTTTTGCACAGTTTGCAGATAATAGTGTTAGTGTGAGTAGTGCAGTATCCTATGTTTGTGTGAGGTCCTGAGGGAGGGGCTCCATGCTGTGGCTCATGCCCATTGCAGGTAGCCTTCATTGTAGAGAACACAGGAGCAGCTACCCTGCTGACAGTGGCCCAGGCACTGAGCACCATTGTTTTTTCTGTCCTTAGCCTGTTGTGAGATCTGTTCTAGTTCCTGTGTTTTCATCATGTATTATCAAAGGATTCAGTCTTCTTTATAAGAGATTTTGAGTCTTGTTTGAAGGTGTGGCCTTATAAGGGTGAACGCAAATGACTTTCAGTGGTGTTAGTGTGGTGCTTTTACAATATTCGTGTTAATTGGGCAGGATAAATCTTGAAGATTCCCCAGTATGTGTTTGGTGTGGAATTCAGTGGAGTGTAGTAGCTGGCACGGCCTGGTACGCTGCTCCTCCATGACTCAGTGGTGACGTGTGTGCGTGTGCGCATGTGCGTGTGTGTTGTGCATGCCCTGAGCCTGAAATGAAGTCATCCTGGTCCTGCACTACGCAGTCTCGGGGATTCTCAGGGGCTAGCAGCAGCCTACACAAACGCTCATGGTGTGGTTAACAGATGGGGTATGTGTGCTCAGGCCACAGTGACTGGTACAGCTGCTCTGTCTGATTTCCCTGCCAGAGAGCCCTGCACACCGGCCAGTTCCTCCTCCCCTCTCACTCAGTAAAGCTGCATCTCAGACAGTCAGAGTGCACCCGGTCAGCTTGCAGAAGGCACCCCTCTTATACTGCAATAAGCTCTCATTCACCTATAGTGTCTAGGCTGTGGTGTGCCCATGATTCAGTGCTGTGGAGAGGTTTGTGTGGAGCCCGTTTCACAGTGAAATCTGCAGTTTTGGTTTTCTCCCGTTTCCGGCCCAGCTGCAGAGTTTGCAGTACATCCTTGATGCTGATCTCTGTAAAACCCCTTTAACAGTAATAACATTACCAGGAAAGGGTTAAGGGGTCGTTGCAACAGCTTTACACTTTACTGTTAGTGGCAGGTCGCTGTGAGGTCGCCCACAAATGTTCAGTGTCACAGAGGTCGTGATACTGCATAGTGCTCCGAAATGGCCCAGTGGGGTTGTACTCACCATGTGGTTTAATGCTGTACTTGGTCAAAGCAGACCGCTGAGCAGTGGAAGATCCTGAAGCCACATCCCTTCTCCAAACCCTGAATCTAACACTACCCTTTTCCAGCAGTGACTGGGGACTTCCCTTTCCACGTACGGAATAGTTTCCACTTATATTGTGAAACTTAAGCAACAGTCAGTTACCATGGTACCATATAAGCCATCCTGCTCCAGTGCTTCGTGTGAACATTTAGAGATTTTCACAGTCCACTCATATCTCAGTGCAGTGTTTGTATTAAACTATTTTAATACAACTTCAATGCAACTATTTTATCTGCATTGCCCAATTTGCAAGATAACTAAATGAAAGATAAGGAACGATTTTAAAGTAATAGTACATGAGATTCTGCCAGTATAACATACCAGACTTGGGGATGTATAATGCAATAGAGTATTATTCATTAGTATTAACTGTGTTGTGTTGGCATATCCAGGAAGTAATTTGTCTTATGGTATCAGTTCTGTGTTAATTTAGGGCAACAGTCAGAGATCAGCCTCCTGAGAAGAACAGGCTCTCAGAGTGTAACAAGCCTATATTTAAAAGGTTATTCAAACAGGAAGTTGAGGTCTCAAAATGTAAAACAAAATTTTATGTTCATATATTTTGTGTATGGATAAATAAGAAGAAAAACAATATGGTTGTATCTATTTATCACCTGCAGTGTAAAGAATGTCAAAGCTGTAAATTAATTAATTAATTACAATGAACCCTGGAACACCAACCATGTAGTCTGCCTTGATGTCTGTGTTTCACATCAGGAGCATTAAGGATTGTATTGATCAAACGCAGGGAACAGAATTTCACCTCTCTGGTGTGGTACACATCTTTCCCGATCCCTGTAATGTGTAATCCAGTGTTCTGATTGGATGTTGTTGCGTGTTGCTCAGGTAAAGCCGAAGGTGATCGAGCCGCTGGACTATGAGAACGTGCTGGTTCAGAGGAAGACGCAGATCCTCAGCGATGTGCTGCGGGACATGCTGCAGTTTCCCCTGGAGGACTTCCAGGTGAGTCCCGCGCCGTTCCACCGCCACATCCGCACCACCCCCTGAGTCTGTGCACAGGTGGAGGTTCCATCAAACACTGTGTCCGATATGGACCAGAAGTCATTTGGTGTGATCAACAATTAATTCCTGTCAACACCTGGTGTCACTGTAGAATTCAGAATGAATTGAATACTCTGGGATTGGGCAGGTCAAGGGAAGTAAAACGATCGTGTTATTGTATTTTAAGAGGAAAATAAATTTGTAAGCTGTGAAAGCTCAGAGGTCACGTGGCTTTTAGGTTGATTTTCCCAGCAGACTTGTGAGTATAGGTTATGAGATTCCCATTGGCACGGTGCAAGAGGGTGCGTCTCATATTTGAAATTATAACACTGGAAACTTGTCTGCCAAACGCCACAGGAAGTGAGAACACTTAGAGAGAAAGAAATGAGACATCCGCCAGCCTGACCTTTGTACACTGGCTCACAATCTTTTAAGTATTGTGTGGCCAAATAAACATTTAAGAGTTTGATTCTGGGATGGTAATTGTAATAATCAATTTTCTCGCTTTACAGATTTACTAAAATACAGTATATTCCTGAATGAAATCTTCAGCGTAGCGTCTGATTCAGATTGCATGTGTTAGTCCTCTTTTGTTCATTCCTCAGACTTTCAAGTCATATAACATCAGCTGCACAGTGGCAGCAGGAGCTGCCTGAGGTGCGCACCTTGTATTGTCTCAAACAACAGAACTACCAATGCATCCTTATTTCTGCCAGATGTTCATGTGAAGATGCAAACATAATACAGAATGGGTCATGGGTCATAGGTCAAATGAGTCATTATTTGTGGATATCGTTGTTCAGCACAAATTTGTTGAAAATATACCAAACGCCTGAAGCTCAAGCCTGCGTTGTGGTTGTGATTTTGTTACAGAGGAACAGACTGCATCCCACCTGTGGCTCCTCTTAAAAATGGACGCAAATGGAAATGGTATTCATGACTGAAGTAAAATGGTGTGTAGAGGGCTGAAAGTGTCCTGAAGTGAAGGATCTAACGTTAAATGTCCTCAAAGTATTCAAGATTGCCGGTTTTGACTTTTGTGTAGATCGGATATTCACTCTTCTTTTAACCCTTATTTCATTGTTTCTCCATTTGTGTGAATGTCGGGAAAGTTGTCAGATTGTATTACAATATTATCTTTGGTGTCTTTATCATGTTGATCTCTCATTGTGGTGATGTGCGCCAAGCACAGTCAAAGCTTGTTATTGTGTTGCTGCTGTGTGCTGGCAGTCCACCCCTGTTGTCACTGCTGGTCAGTGGATTAAGACAGACAGACAGACAGACAGACAGACAGACAGCAGGCGGGCAGCTGGGGCCCACAGTGAAGCAGCCTAGCCTCTGACCCTTCCCTCAGTTCTTCAGCAGGGCTTACAGGGTTCTGCTGTGACAAAATTGCCAAGACACTCGAGTCCCGATTACAAGTGCCGTCTTGTGTCTGTGAACGACAGGTGTGTCCACCATATCCCCAAATCACAGAAGTCACTGTGACCGTGCCCAGCATCTGCTTCCTCCTAAACAACCATGAGCCTTTCTCTGGGCCCTCTCTTTTATCCTGTTGTGTTTCTGGGCTTTTAAATGGTGAGTTATGAGCTACACAGCAGCTTTGCTGTTCCTGTAGTGCGATCATATGCTTACAGCCGCTTACTAAGGCTGCACAGTAAATCCAGTTTAGACCTCCATATAACTCCATAGGCTTTCCCCAGCTGGGTGTGTTGATCCCAGAGCTGGCAGAACTTCAGCTGTGTGACTGCTGTCAGGTTTCTGTCTTATACTCAGCCCGATTGGCATCCAACAGCCCGTGCTGTAGGTTGTTATCAAATGACATATCTACGACCAGAGGTTTTAACTGTTTTACTGGGAAAAATAAAATCTTAAAACAGTGTTTACTTTATTGCCATCTGGGTTCGATCACTGAGCACACTGCCTAAAGCGAGCCAGAAGCGTATTCTCCACTTTTTTGTCAAAGCAACATGTTGGGGAATCTGCCCCAGGAAGACTCGGGGCAGTCTTTCCTGTTTTAGTTTAGGACAGATCCTCCTTTATAATAGGTTACTTGGCTCTGAAACAGAGGGTTTTTATATGGACTAGATCAGCATTGTATGACTGTAGAAATAACATAACGTTTGACATGAATTCCTTGATATAACATCCATCTCAGTGATTAGATCCTACATCAGTGTAAATCAAATGGATTCCAATATTATCGCTTAGTTCGCCAACCAGAAATGTGGCCAGTGCTTCTGAGGTGATATAGAAGGCCATTTTTTCCCAGATATGTTCCTCAGCTCTCACTCATATCTGCCTGTCATTTACATACAAAACCCTGTTCTCTTGGGATACAACCCACTGCACATCATTCTGTCTGCCATTCATTCTGAGCCAGTTGTTAAAGACAGGCACTGACTGAACGATTATGCCACAAATGCAAGTGTGTTGAAAAATTCATGTTCTTTAAACTTTTTTAAGGCTTTGCTGATTTTTAATTTAGTGTATCATGTTTTATTTTCACCAATTCTAATGACAGTATTTAATGCTTATGAAGTTGGTTTTTCTTTTTTTTGGTCTTTCATCTTTTGGTTTTTCATCTTTACCCAAAACCAATAGTTTTAAAGAGGTTGAGTTCCCAGATCTTATTTGCCCTATGTTTAAGGTTATTTAAGCATGAATTCATTCCTTTTAGCCACTGTCATATTCTTATTGTTGTAGGATTTAAAATAGTGACTGTTGTGATTATGCTGAGAGTTAAAATGTAGTATGTTATGGAAGAACTCTAAATATCAGTTATATTTTCAAATTTATGATAGGCTTTTGATTGTCCTCATCATGATATTGAATCTATGAATCTCTATAGTGTCAGCACTATGACTATGAATGGGTGGAATTCAGTTGTCCTTAGCGGTTGCGTTCCAACAGATGCAATCATATGTCAGAACCTTTATTCAATTGTTCCAGCTCTTAGTGGCAGCTTACTCTCTCTCTTTCTCTGCCTTTCTTCCACCCCACATCCTGGCTCCCTCCAGCCTACAAACCTGTTTGTTTCTATTCCATAGATTATGGAGATTACCATCTTCCAGCAGGAAGGCTGGGCCAGGGCAGAGGAAGGCGAGAATTCCAGGTTCCCAAATAGCAGCTCCTGATTGTGTTTATCACTGGCAAGGCCTGGGCAGGGAGCCCCAGAGGCCTTCAGTAGCACAGGGAGAATGGTTGCAGTTGAATTTCAATCACTGAAAGTGATCCTTGGAGCCAACTGCCCTCTGTAGCTTCTGCCGTTATGACTTATTCCTGTTACCATGTTTAAAGAGCCTGTCTGTCATCAGTGCGGCCACCATGATGACTTCTGGATTTCCCCTAGTTCTTAAGGGCCGGCCAGTGGGAATATGGCATGCAGACTGGTCAAAAGCATTAAAGCGATTGTCATTTGATTGGTGTGGATCAGTTCAAGTGTGGTTAATGGTCGTTTGGCGGTTTTGTGGTCAGTGGAAAGAGTTAATATAAACATTGTCCTGTATATCTTATCATGACCATTGGTCTACAGTGAAGAAGACCGAAATGACAAATCTGACTGTAATTAAGCAGCGGTGGTGGGGGTACGTTTAAGTAGCAGCTCCTCCAGACCACTGCCTGCAGCTGTGTCAGATACATTTCCAAGGGCCTCCAAGGGCACAATGGAATCCTCATCAGTTTCTACACAATGAATCCTCATGGAACATTCTGGAATTTTCAGATTTCTGGTAGACACTCAGACTGGAATAAGAGACGTCTGAGAGGAGTAACTTCTTTCCAGCGGTGACATGGTTTAAGCCTCATTGCTTTGTCACAAAGCCTGTTGTAGAGGTCGTAATTTGCTAAAGATGTGCCATTGAAATCCTCCTTCTTGTGCACTGGCCTCAGTGACTATTGAGAAGGCCATTTACTGTGGGAAAAGTGTTGTGCTTTTTGGTGTGTTTTGATTTTTTCTGATTTTGCGAGTTTCGTGTTTAATTAAGTTTCACGAGAAGTATATCTCTATGAGAGCTGGTGAGTCCAGCATTTTCAGGAATGGGACAAACGCATTTGTTTCCAGTAACTTGGGCCAAAGAGCAAGGGGTAATATATTAAGCCTTTTAATTGCTCAGTATACCTCAGTACAGTGCCACCAGGCTCAAGATTTAAAGCTTTTTAGCTGCCTCAGTTTCATCTCTTCAAGCCTCATGCTTTACTTGCAGAGCTGGAACTGAAAAAGCTTGGCATTACAGCTAATGACAAAGCCTCAGAAATGTTTTTGGTCTATTTTTGTACTAAAAGGACATTAGTCAAGTGTGGGTTTTTGTGATGTTATCATTGTTGCCGTTTAGTCCATTTCCCTGTCGTTCAGAGGTAGGCCACAGAGCTGCTGTGTAACGATTCGGAAAGCTGGGGTGATGTTTTTCCTTTTTCCTCGTGGGATGTGGTGGACCGCGAAGGTTCTGCTGTTTTAGCATGAGAAAGCTCAGGAGAAATAAGGACTCGATTGAGACATCGACAGTAGAGCTCATAGCAGCTGCGAGCCGTCCTCCTCGCATCAACAAAAATTGACTTACACCCAAGCAAGTCTCCTTCCCCCATCAGTAAGAAGTCATTTACTGAGGAATTACTCTAGGGCGTTTGACCAACAAGAGCGGTAAATTCACTTCTGCTCTAGACCCCTGGAACTGTCTAGGGGACTGTTCATCTTTTTTGAATCTTTCCTGTGGGTCTCAGAAGGAAGCCCTCCTCTGGCCTACTTCTTACAACCTTACTAAAAACAGCATGTTAATTATGAGGGGCTGGAAAAGAGTTTTGGATATGTTTGACTGGACCTTAATTTCCTCTTGGCTCTTAATTCCTTTTCCTGATCCATTTTCTTTAATGTTTATGACCTATCCTTACATGTGGGTCCGGAACTTGTATGCACAAAACACAACTTTTTGAGCAGATTTTGTACACAATGTGCAGAGTTTGTATGCAGAGACTTACCTAAGTTAATAGGTAATCACATACCAAGGTATTTCACATCAAGACAGGACACATTTCCTAAAAAATCCACATATTTCATTAATGCCTGTAATCACCACAAAGACATTACAGGAGTATTTTTAGGTTAACATACTATACCATACTCAAAATTCCTGATTTCACTGCCTCAGGGAGATAGGCATTCTAAACTGTATGTAGGGAATATGAGACACTGGTGACAATGTATGCATGATAGACTAGGGAGCTGTGTCTGGTGGGACCTTGATGAGGGCCAGTTGAGTGGAAATGAATGAACTCAGGGGCTAATGGAGATGAAAAGAGGACTATTGACTGGGAGTCAGCTGTTGTTTACAGCTGAGTGAAGGTGTTGAACACATGAATGAACCCTCATCCTCAGGCTTGCTCAGGAGGCAAACACCACCTCATTTTTGCTTGTGTATTTTAGCGTGTGTTTTACCTTGCCTGTTTTTTTTTCCCTGGTCAGAAACAGGAAAGCAAAACAGGCATCGAATCATCTGATGAAATGGGAAGAGAGACTTTAAATGATGAGACCAGTGAGGAGCGTAGATACTCATGGTTGCACTTAGCCATCTACGGTGGCTAATATTGCACTTAAGTTGCATCAGTATTGTAAAGTCAGTCTCAAGGACTACATGTTAAGTCCTCTCAAAAACAGTGTGTCCAGCTGGTTTGCAGCCCCCTGTGTTGGGTGGCGGGTTGCCAGAACCTGGGCGTGCTGAACGATGCGGAGGAGCGTCCTGTCTCACCCGCTGGCCTCCCCAACCCCTGAGGATCGAAGTCGATTCGCACGAACGGAATAATATTTTGAGGAGCACTCGGTGAAATCGTGGCCAGCTGAGCATACACAGCCTTCAGATAATTACTGGACAGGTCTGGTTCTTGTTTAATGCTGCGTCTTATGTAAGGCCTTAATTCTGTTTTCAGCTGCCTCTGTCCTCAAATGAGATCTGGCCAGGTTGAAGTTTCCACCAGACCTGTGATGTGTGAAAGATGCTTTTGAAGCTCTCATTGTAGATGTCGGTTTTGATACCTGCAAGACTGTAGCTTATGCACAGAACTGAACACTATGCTCAGTTCTCGGGTAACAAGACCTGTCTCCTGACCTTTAAAAATATGATGTATCTAATGAAGCATATTGTCATTCCTGCCCAGTGGTTTCAAACCATGCTAACTTTGGACAGATTACAGATAAAACAAATATTGTTCTGTGTTGATCAGAGAGAGAGTTCCTGTGCAGGGTGTGGGAAGTGGAAATAAAGTTTTGCGTGTGACCCATAACAATGTGGAGCCAGTCGCTGTGTGCTGTGATGTTGATTTCAGCCGTCTTCCCTACAGATATCTATGCTTCGACGCCAAGGAAGGACGCTCTACCCTTCCGTGCCTGAGAACGCAGAGAAGGAGGCACAGAGTCTGTTCGTCCAAGAAGTACGTCCCTTCCTTACTAACCAGGACCAAAATGGACTTATCTGTTATGAATGGTCCACTTGCAAAATTCGTGGGTTTTACTGAGATCTGAGTGCTCCTCCTAAAAAGCGAGTGAACACCATTATTTGCCAATGAACCATCCAGTGCAGAGTGATTAGCTTTAGAGCACAGAGCCAGAATGCCAGTGCTCACACAGTTCCTCTGGCCTGGCAGCCGTATAGCGGGGACTCTGAAGATTTCTGTTCTTGTAGTGGGAAACTGGCCAGGCTGAGCTGCTGTTATAACCGTGCCGTGCTTAGTGGTGAGAGGGCTTTTTTGTTTTTCTGGAAATTAAAGATGAGGACTAACAGTTCCTTACAGAGTGTATGGTCATTATTGGAGGCCATCCAGGTAAGTATGTGCGTTTTCGTGTTCTTTAAAAGTGTCCATGTTTATGGAGTCCCCCAGATATAAGCAATAGAATTAATCCTTAAAATGACTCCTTTCACAATCCCCACTAGAAAAGTCTAGCCCAGGTTTCATTGTTAAAACCCAAACTAGAACAGTGTGAGCCTCAAGCTACAATGTCTTTTGCAGTTCAGCTCTTTGAAATTCATTAGCAGTATATTGGGTACAGTGACTGCAGTCTGTGCCCAGTGCCCACAGTACATAATGTAACGTCTGCATTTCTACTATTGCGAAACCAGGCACAACAGGTGTTTGCTGCATTAAATACAGCTCTTAACTTTCAGAAAAATGAGATTTCATTTCAGACCTATCATTTACATTATTATTTTTAATGTGGATTCTGTGACTTTTTAAGAATATGACTCGAGGTCAAAGCCAATATGTGATCGGTTTAGAAACTGGGGTGCATTGTAGCTCTACCACCAACTGTGTTTAAATAGGTCTTTTGATGAGGTAAATCTCTCAGGGGGCTATTCAGACTAACTGCATCCCATATATTCCTAAACTTTTCTTTAAAGTGAAACATTTTTCTTTAATTTCTTGCACAACACATTTTGTTCATTTCACTGTCTTCCAAACTTGCATTATTAAGAAAGAAATGAAAAATGCCGCATTTTTTAAATTGCCTTATTCAAAGCTAAGGCCAAAATATGCTACCGTCAGACTAACTAGAGTCTGACGGCAGCATATTTTCCATAACGCTCCATAGAGTTTCCATAACGTTCATCTGACAGGAGTATCACTTCCCATCATGCCTCTGCCAGTTGACAAAAACTGAGGGAGCGATAGCACAACAGCAATAGAATGGTCAGCGATCTAGGCTCTTCATTTTGGATGCCCTGTAGAAATGGCAGATCCAAACTGCACATTCCAGCTGTCTGGTCTATATATTATTCACAGCATAGTGGTCTCTTTCTGCTATGGGAATGTATTTCTGTGTTATGACATATTATGGGCTCGTGCGCTGATCTTGTACTGACCAGCTGAAAGCATGTGTTGAGGAAAGGTTGGAGTGTCTATGGTCACAATAGAGTCCATGACAATGCAATTTTCATGTACAATGGAGCAAGATTTACAGTCCGGTGAGACCAGATCCAGCCCAAACAAAATATGGACTTTGTCTCAGAATAAGATATCTCAAGAGCACAGTAATGTTTGGGCCTATACTATCTATTAAGTGGTAATTACCTGCTCCTAACTGAAAATGTGAAGGACTATTAATGGTCTTCAGTGCAGACAATAAAATAGGAGAACTTTGTATATGGATTAATCTTAGTGTGTGAGAGGTATTCATACAAACATTAGAGGTATATGCAGGGCACTGTAGAATGCTATTTCATTTTTTCCTCATAAATTGCAACTTTAAACTCACCGAATTTGAAAATGATATCCCTCCAAGGATTTGTGCTTCACTATTGACTTTTATGCAAATCCACAGGGAGTTTTAATTTCTGCCAACCACAGTAACCATTAAAGATGAAGATTCACTTTGATCCCCCTTCCTCTTCCTGTATATTCTGTAATCTGATTGGAAGGGCAAATGAAGGAAGTGCTGAATAAGGATTTCTATCTGAAGGTTTCTTTCTGTTCTTAATCATCACTTTGAATGAGACATGAATCCTCTGGGAATACTTAGTAAATGGTCATTTGAAATGTACTTAAAATAAGCAAAATTGTGTGTGTGTGTGTGTGTGTGTGTGTGTGTGTGTGTGTGTGTGTGTGTGCGCGTGTGCGTGTGTGTGTGTATGTGCATGCGCGTGCACGCTCTGGACACATGTGTAAAATGTAGATTCATCTTTCATCTCCCTGGAGTGAGGCTAATCCAGACTTTCCTTAGTATAAATGTGGAACATCTGTTTGCTCAAGACTTGTGCAAAGAGCATCAATCTGCTGTCTCTTTGCAGTGCATCAAGACTTACAACTCCGACTGGCACGTTGTTAATTACAAGTATGAGGATTACTCAGGAGACTTCCGACAGCTTCCAAAGTAAGCCTTTTGATCTTAATAGTGTTATTGTTGTGTGTCTGATAATCCAATAATAATAAAGTGTGAAGAGGGGTGTGATTTTGCTCTATGTCTAGGAGAGATAATGCTGTTTGACTTGTCTGTGCATGTATACAATACAGTTTAGGGGCCAGAAACACTGATCTTATGTCACGTTGCTTTTGACTGCTACCATTTTACCTGTCAACTCTCAGAGAGATGTTAACATGGTGACCAAATAAGGAAATGCGTTTCTGCTTTGAGCCACAACAACAATCGACTCCTGCCTCCTTTCTTACTACTCCGGGCTATTCCTGGAAGTGTGATGATTGAGCGTAGTGTAATGACAATACTTAGGAAAAGCCCCATGATTTTCAGCACTGTCCTTGTGTCAACAGTCCCACCTTCAACACTGATGAATGCTCTCCAGATGTTCAATTTCACAATGGAGGAGATCAGTTACATGAAGTGATTGACCATTGACCTTCAGACCTGCCATTGATTCTAGTGATTTTTTCTGGTCTTCTGGTCTTCTGGAAAAAGAGTGGCCCTTCATGCTGAAGGGTGTATTTGCACCTGAGTTATTTCATTTGTGTCTGTCTCATTTAAAGTCTGCTGAAGGAGAATGCAGAAATTGCGTTTCAAAAAAGATTCCTGTTCTTGCAAACTAACAAGAAAACACAAACCAGCTTGTTTTTTACTGTTTTTACAGGAACAGATTTTCAAAGGCTTTTTCTGTGAGAACCATAATTTTCAAAGAAGTGTACATGGTAATCCATGAAAAGGTACAAGTGCTGAAAGGCAAGCTATGGGAGTGCAGTGCTATGTACCACACACATCTAAACAAGAGAGTGCTATTGGCCTTCCTGTAAGACATATCAGCTCACCATCACACTAAACCTTTAAAGATGTCTTGGGATCAGCTTGACTTTCTTCACTGAAACATTCTGTCATAAATCCACACTCTTGTTTTGCAGTAAGGTGTCCAGGCCTGACAAACTGGCGGCCCACGTGTTTGAGGTGGATGAAGATGTTGACAAAGACGAGGTGAGTGCATTGCATGGCAACCCCCCAGTCTCCTGCCTGCATTCCACACAAGCAAGTCACTGACAGATCCCTCATGCTGGGGGTTTGGAGGAAAGGTTCTCGATGGAAAAATTCTTCACCTGAGCTGCTTTTGCAGGTTATTGTGGTGAAAGATTTGGTTGTTGGATAAGACCTGCATAATAAGACTGAATTCCCTTGGCCCTTTCAGCCTGTTGACATCAGAGGAGTGTCTAAAGTAAACATGCATGTGCAACACTCTTCATCATAAGTTCCTTTTCACAGATTTAAGAGTAAAGTTGAGTCAACACACTTTTTAAAGTGGTTGTATTCCCTCACTGGAATGTCCATGCTGTAATATTTAGGTATCACTACCAGTTAACTGACACTTGCCAAATAAAGGCTTGAGTGAATTTTTTTTTGGCATATGGTGATTTGACCAACCAGCGAATCACGTTTGAATAAAATGTTTGCTGACCTTTTCGTAAGGTGGAAGCTAAACTTTTATTTGATGTTTAGATTACAAATAAGGTTGTAATTCGGTCATCCTTTACTGTAACCATTGAATTGCAGGCGCAACCCCTGCCCTAATTTTGCTCGATCTTCCCTTCATTCGGCATTTGACTCACCCCTCTCATAAAGCAGCTGTATTACAGTTTACTACCATTCCTCTGTAAATATGTCTGAGACACTGAATAAATGATAATCCACTCACTGACTGTATTAATGAAGCTGCCATTCTCCAGGCCTTGCTAGACTGCTTTCCAAGAAACGGCAGAACCGGGCCAGAAGTATCTTGTTTCCCGACAGGATTTCTTCCACTATTCCGACTGCCACTACAGTATGTCTGAAGTCTAACAACGTACTCAGTGTCAGTTACTTCTGACTGGGGACTGATTTTGCTTTGCTGTTATAGTTGCGATTCAAATAGTTCAAGTTCTCTGGTATCTGAGATGAATTTGAAGGAATTAATTGATAAACTGTGGAGTATGTGGTACATATTCGTCACTATCCCCGGCCTTTCATGAGTGGGGCAGGGGTTTTGTTTCTCATCTGTCACCTGACCTCACAGTGGTGGTCAAGGCATCAAAGTACATCTGAAGCCCAAGGGCTGGCACTTACTGTTTATTTGTGCTAGACAGTCTAGCAGGACTGGCTAATTAGTTGCATGGGGATTGCTCAACTGGATATGGACACACAGTCTGTTAACCGCCTGATTGAGGCTTTATTGCCCTTGGAAAGGCCATCCAGGATGGTGTGCTGGGGAGGTCATGGGATCGACTGCTGTAAACTCATAGACATGGAGTCATGGAGTCTGAGAGGCTGTGGAGATGCTGCACTCCACACATTGCTATGCAGCTGCAGCTGGAGATAATGCAGGCTAGGAAGTGTGTACGCTGGGGCCCCCTCACACAGCCCGCTGGGGCCTTCTCACACAGCCTGCTGGAGTCCTCTCACCCTGTGCACTGAGGCCCTGTCACACAGCCTGCTGGAGTCCTCTCGCCCTGTGCACTGAGGCCCTGTCACACAGCCCGCTGGAGTCCTCTCACACTGTACTATGAGGCCCTGTCACACAGCAGGCTGAAGCCTTGTCACACAGCATGGTGGGGCCCTTTCGCATAGCCCACTGGGGCCCTGTCACACAGCATGAGGCTAGGCTTCGTGCCTGTCTGACCTGTGGAGCCCCATGAAGACAGTGAAAAGCATCCAGTTGTCTCTATGGTCCTTGTGGGCTGTCTGCCAGTTCACCGGCTGACAGGTCTACCCAGGAAAGACCTCCCACTTCTCCCCTTAGTGCACTTGATTTACTCAATGGTGAATGTGCACTGGAGACACACCAAAGAACCAGTGCCCTTACACTGAATAGTGAGCTTGATCAGAGGAGAGCAACCTTTCCTCCTAATAACCCTTAATTCTCTCAACCAGAATACATCCATCTCTTCAAGTGCATTTAGGAGACATTATTGTAGTGCGTTGACTACATGTGCATTAACAAAGTGTAGTTGCAAAGCTGTGATTTGCACTGTTATGTTAAGACTTAAGATCTGTGAAAACGTGTTTTCTTTTTTTGAGGTCCCCATTCATTGACTGTTTGCAGGAAATTAAATACCCACAACAGCTGTTTGAAAAGGGAATGCCCCATTGTACCTCAGATTAACTCTGCAAATAGTTGAGAAAACACTTGAATTTGGGGAGCTATTGATCTTGCTGTTGCCTGGTAACAGTGTGGGGAGTGTTATGGTTCACTGAAGACAAACATGCATAAGTTGAGTGGATCTCCAGGGACTAGCTTTTGCTGGGGGAGGACTCATGAGGGGAGGCAGGGCCATGAAAGTTTCCAGACGTGATGCGGTTGGGTATAGGATACGCTGAAAATATTATACACTTCACAAATGCCCCAAAAACCTTTTCACTGTTTGGGAGTGGACTCATGTAATAAATCTCCATCTTGAAAATCCATTTATGATGCTGTAAGTTACCTCTGTTGTCTGTCAACAGAAATCAATAAAAGTGTGCTCTGCAGCTGTTTAATCATGAAAACATCTCAGTGAAGAGAAAAAAAAAGAATTCTGATAAAAAACAACTGCAGCCCATCCACCTTTCCCCTCGGAGGTACATATTTAAGCGGTCCATTATGCAACTCCAACGGAATGCAGAATGTGGACTTCTGCTTATTCATATGTGGTAAAAATGTTATTGGCTGATTTCATGAGTCTAGTGCTGAATTTCTGTTTAACTTTTACGCTGAAAGCGCAGAAACCTGGAGTGATCTGAATATTATATATTTTAGTGGGGTATGTTCATCTGGCCAGGCTGATTTGGAATTGCTGCTTCCTGTGTCTGGCTCAGGTTGAGACTTTATTCTGTAGGCCTGTCCCATGGTTGTTCTCTGTCACCATGTTTTCCACCCTTGCACTCCAAGTGTTCCATCAGACTTTGGTTAGGGGTACAGGCCTGCCCCACTGTCTCACATTGTGTGGATAGAATGTTTGGGGTCTTTGAAGGTTTGTCAAGTGTGTGTTGTTTATGTGTGTGTGCGTGTGTGTGCGCGCACGTGCATGCATATGTGCGTAGCTGGGTGGACTTATTATGGACTGTTTTGTGCTTTTCCAGGACACAGCGTCTTTGGGCTCACAGAAGGGAGGGGTCACCAAACAGGGCTGGCTCTACAAAGGCAACATGAACAGTGCCATCAGTGTGACCATGAGGGTAAGAGACCCAGCATTCCCCTGTCACCCCCACATCAGGGAATCCTTCAGCAGCTTTGATGATGAAGGTGATAATGATAATATGGTGATGATGATGATGATGATGTGTCATACATCACAAGCACCTTGCTGTGCCTTAATTGGTCCTGTCGTTGGTTGCTCCTCACCTGTGCCCATGCTGGTGCGGATGTCGGTCAGCACTGGGGTGTGGACGGGCTTCTGTGCCAGTTACTTGTCAGTATTTTCACTTCAGTTTATGCCCAGGTTCCACTCAGAGAGGACACATTGTTTAACCAACTCCATATTGTGTCAGCCTGCCCCCCCCCCAACAGTTTCCCTTATCCTGACCCAGTTTCTCTCTTCCTTATTTTATAAAAGGGAAAGAATTTGTTGATTGTTTTTCCATTTTATTCTGCTGCCCAGTCCTTCAAGAGGAGATATTTCCACCTCACCCAGCTGGGAGATGGCTCCTACAACCTGAATTTCTACAAGGATGAGAAGATCTCCAAAGAGCCCAAAGGAACAATATTCCTTGACTCCTGTATGGGGGTTGTTCAGGTGATTTCTTTCAAATACTTTGCAAAGTGATCCATGACTGGACTTTAACAGCTGCTGTAGCATGTCTGATTTTATATGTTTTTGTGCACAAAAAAGGTGATCATTTACTGTTTTACTGTTTTTTTGTATTCCTTACTGCTGAAAACAAGGTGACTACAGACCTCAAGCTCACGTCTGCTTTGCTGCATATCAGTCGGTATTACATACACAGAATGAGCTCCTGTTCTCCTCTCTATTCCTATCTCCTACTCTTCGGTTCTTGCGCCTGGAAAAGGATACACTATATGTACTGTAATTTTCTGTTGTCCCGCTTTAGTTTTGGGATAATCTGTACAGGTCTTCTTTCCCAGCTTTCTTTGAAGGACTTTGGATGACCCAGTTTGCCTCACATCATGGCATTTCCTCACTGTCAGCCCTCCTCTGGGCTCATTACACGTGGCCTGTCTCTGTCCCATGCAGCTGAAGATATACGATTTGTTGGCAGGATAGTGTGACTCCAATTATAAACCACAACAGCCAGCCTGGAAGTGGATCTGCAATTGATTTACTATGGAATCTATGACAAATGGAGTGACGACACAGGGGCCTCCAGAATTCTTGCACCTCTTTTTCTTCCAAAACTACAGTTCCTCTGACACGTTCTGTTCCTCCCAAAGCTCCCCCCGTCCCCCTTACAGCATGCCCACACCCTCTTTGGATGACATCTTCCTGGCCAGCTGCAAACCTCAAGTTCCCCTCTTCCAAAACACTTCTCAGTTATCAGGGGTCTGGTGCCCCAGGAAACCCAATTAATTTGTCAACAGCTCCAGAGAGGAGCTGTTTGCCGTCTTGCCCGACCACATCCTCGGTCCCAGGTTGCCTCGAAGAAGGAAGAGAAAGCATCCAGCATTTCTCCGTTTTTATCCTGTAGCTTAAGCTATGGATTTTATACAAGCAGGGCTGTGTGTGCTGAACATAAGGTCAGCATATTTTCTTCATTAGCGCAGTTGGGTCTTTAACAGAGCCAGCAGGGAGTGTGGGGCTGGTGTCGAGGTGGACGCGAATAATTTACACACGTCCTGCAGCTGCTGGAGCATAAAATCCCGATATGTAAAGCGCAATGTTTCAGCGGCTCCTTTGTCAACAGGGTTTATTCGTTCGGTTCATTTAGTGAAAGGGGGACAATGCACATCAGCCTCAATGCATCAATGCACAGCATCCGGGATTTCGCCTCCCAGGTAGTTTTCATCTGTAATTCTTTGGCAGGTGAATATGTACAGGTCAGCTGCAGGTTTACTGTAGGTGTCACCTGGAATGTGGTGACCGTATGGTGGGATGCCTTGCTGCATTAAAGCACACGTAGCAGAATGGCAGAATGGCCTCAGAAACGTGCTGCTCCTCAGAACAGTGTGATGAGCAGCCTCGTCCCGCTAAGTGCTGCCTGAGTCAGAGGGGGAGGTGGATGTGTGACCGGAAAGCTCTTATGTCTGTTTAATTTTAGTTTTGATTGACAGTCCCCCCGGTGTTCGAGATCGCATGATGAAAGGAGCCATCTGGCTTCCTCTCGAGGCAGCGAAGTACCTCCTGCAATGATCTCTGCGCTGGGTGCATGGATTTCATGGATTATGAAAATTCCTCTCCCTCATGTTATTGTAATCGTCTCCTCTGCGGTTGAAACAAAACACTCAGCTGTAATTACCCTTGTGATATGATAAATTAGGCATTTTTAATGTTGCTTGATGTTTTATTTGACTCCCTCATAGTTGGTAATATGTGTAACGGAGAGGAGTCGGTTTACACAAGAATGGAACTACTCTCCCTCTCAAAGAGCATCAGTACATGTGGTAATTGTCTGCCTGTCAAAGGCACAGTGTTGTGTGTGTGATCACACAAGGCTGACTGTGTGTTTTGGAAATATCGGAGATATTTGGAAGATGTAGTCAACAGCAGTGAGAACCCCCCTCAGGGCAGAAGCATCTGCAGAGATATGGCTGTGTAGCTCTGCTACCTTAGCCTTCTGTTCTGCTGGCTTGCCTAAGCCCAGTCCTTTTAATGATGCTGTGCCTCAGTGCTGGCTGCTGCTCTGTCTTTGTTATCATCATGGAACCCATTTCACGCTCTCCTTGGCCTCCTGTTTCCTCTGTGGCTCAGGGCATGGATGTGTTCCGGTTCTTTCTAGTTCTTTCAATAACATTGAAGCAGATTTTTTTTTAATGCAGGAATTTAATGTATTATGCAAGGCTCATATACCACATATATTAGCGGCACAGGCATGCTAGGGTCACTGCCTGCTCATTTTAGTACCAAAAGGCGAAGGTGTTGTGTCCTGATGCTTATCTTTTCGTTAAATGCCACATGGGAAAAACTTAGTAATGTACACGGGTGGCCTTTTCCCCTCAGTTAAACCAAAACCACAGAAAACACCCAGGCAAACACCCTTTATCTAGTGGCTGAAGTTGTAAAAAAACTGCTGTTCTGTGGTGACTTGATATTTTTTGAATGTTAACCTTGGAAGATGATTTAGAACACTCTGTTTTAGACCAGCACTGTTCACCTTTTGCAGTTTTGTTTTCAAATCTTGAAAGGTATTCTGTAATTCCAAAAAGAAATTAAACAGCAACATTACCCTCCCAAACCTTTCCTCATTTCACATGCCAAAAATACGGTACGCGTTGTACCTTTATACTACAGAGCAGTGTCCATGCAGACATTTGATCCATCACTCCCTGCCAAAGTTCTCCCTGCCTAACACACCTTATGAAATTAATACAGAATTTTAAATGCATGGCAAGGTGTTTTATGGGTTTTTGCTTCCTCTCCTCTGATTGGCTCCAGAACAACAAGGTGCGTCGTTTTGCCTTTGAGCTGAAGATGCAGGATAAGAGCACGTACCTGCTGGCTGCAGACAGCGAGGTGGAGATGGAGGAGTGGATCAGCACCCTCAACAAGATCCTCCACAGCAGCTTCGAGATGGCCATGCAGGAGAAGAGGAACGGGGACCTGCACGACGGTACGCGTGAGCATGCATGTGTGTGCATGTTCTTGTGCGTGTGTGCATGCGTGCTTGTGCATGTGTTTGTGTTTGTGTGTGTGCATTCATGTGTGTGTGCTAATGTTAGACAAACTTAGCCACAATTGCATACAGGATGAAAGAGAGATTTTTGGTAGGTAAAGAGCATGCTCTATATAAAGGCCAGACGCTGTAATGGAAAGAGGTGCTGGCACTGCAACAGTAGACACTGGAGAGAGAGTACCTTCTGCCCTCTGAAACCAGGAATCAGAGTGATCTGAAAGTGCACTGCTCCATTTACTGTGTAATTTAATATTATGGGTTCATTCAAGTGTCCACCACACAGGGGCTGGACAAAATTGAGCAGCAAAAGAAAAGCCCCCAGCAGACAGTAAAACCTGTATCCACAGGAAAATTAAGTTTAAAACTTTAGACTTTTAAATGATCTTATTGCCCTTTTGTCTGTGCTGTATGACTCATATTAAACTTTAACATAAGAAAATGAATGCCAAAATCTCTTGCTTCAGTGCTCAGCACAGAGGTACAGTGTATTTAATCACAGACAGCTGAAAGAGAGCAATGCTTGCCTCACAGCCGTAGATCAAAGATGACACCGTTATTAATGTGGCTGTTTGGGTGAAAGACAGTTTGGCTGCGGACATGTCTAACAGGGTAGCACATCATTAGCACTCCAGAGACTGTCTGTCAGTCAGTGTGGTATCAGACAGTGCTTAATCAGGACAGCAATCCATTTGGGAAACTGGCCACAAATTCTAGTCTTTCACAGCACCCCCACCACCACCCCCCTGTCTGGCTACAGAGGTACTGCAGACCACCCAGACATTCTCTCCTACTCTCTGATCCGAGCTCTCAGCCAAGAGCCAGTGTGTCTGCTGTCTAATCTGACAAGCACTTCTATTCATTGTTGCGGAAGGTACTGTAATAACAGCCCACTTGTGAGACTCTGTGATTTTATATCATGCAAAAATTCCTTTGTGATCTGTTTTCTTTCATTGTAAAATCCATCTAGCATTAAAACAACTTGTAGGAGTGTGATCAGTCTGCAGAATTAAATTGTCTTGGCTTTTCCATGTGGCCTGTAAGAAATGCCCATATCCCTGAGCACAGAAAAAGATGGTAAATAGTATATCTTTAACTGTAGTTGGAATGCTCTGTTTAGATAAGTATAGGAAATAGGGCAATGCTCTGACATGTGTCCAATATACTTAAGAGCCTTAAGAAATTCTCTCATTACAGATGATGAGCTGGGAAAAGCAGACTGTTCCTCTGGGAGTTTAGACAGTTTTCAGGTAGGTCCTGTTTCTAGACTATGCACCATTACTTATCCCCTGCTCAAGCAATGTATAACCTATTTAAGCCCTGAAATCCTCTGGGAGTTGTTCACAAACTCTGCATTGCTTATGCCCTGGAACTGTATCTCCTGATCAAGCTGCTATGTGTTATTTTAGAATACGCCTTAGAATCTGGAGTGCAAAGTGAACTTTCCCCCTCAGCGTAGGATGACATGTTTACACAAGTCCTCATACACACGATCCTCATTTAGAAACTTCAGCTTAGTATCATTAAGCATGCTCAGCATGCTTTTGTGTCAGACTCATTAGGGCTTTAGTTTTAAATTCTGAAAAAAATTAGGCTTGTCTTCTGTCTTCCTAATAATTTTGTATAAAGTTCCTAACTGGTTTTGCCTTCCAAAATATAAAGTAAGAGGAGACTCAAAATCTGTTTGGAAGAAAATCCTGTAAGTCAGCTTATTTGAGAGAGGATGACTCCATGTGATTTCATTCAGTGTGTGCTCTGGGCCAGACCGTCAGTAACGCAGAGCAGCTTTCCAGTGGAAATGTGCTGTGCTGTGCTGTGAAAAGCCTGTCCGTCTGTCTGTCGCACAAAGACGCGCCCATGCGTGTCTGTCAGGACAGGGGACGTGGCAGTCTTGTGACAGTGTTAGTTTGCGGGCCGCTAATTTGGCAGCCAGCTTAATGACTCGCTGTGCTGCTGCCCCACCGCCACGCCGCAGTGTGTCAGTGGCTCTGTCACCCCTCTGCGTACTTTGACATCCGCCAGACTTCCACCACCTTACCCCCACCCCCCTGTCCCCTCTTTTAGCAGTGAGGTGACTGCCCCCTGGGAGATGGGATGGGGGGGGCAGGTGTGACAGCTTATTGTGACAAACACTTCTGCTCCATGCTGTGCCTCTGACACACTTATGTGCACTTTCCTGCCCTGAAACGAATCCCTAGCCAGAGCTGGAATGCAGACCCAGATAACATTTCAGCACTCTTCTGCAGGGCTCGGAAAAAACTGAAAATTCTGCAAGCCTTGGAAACATTCTGCATGCAGTGCGTCTTGATTAAATGGAATATAACTGCTGTATGGTTTTGTCTGAAGTGCTGACTCTGGTCTTCGTTCCATTCTTGTCAGAGCGCAAGGGACATCGAATCCAGAATGAGGAGTGAGACCAGGCTGAAGCTGTTCACGCTGGACCCAGACACACAGGTCAATAAATCAACCTGACTGCATGATTATCAAGTTCAAGAGCGCAGTCAATTAAAAACTCTTATTGCTGTCTTTTTACCAAAGTAACAGTAGAGACGTGTTTAGCCTTTAATGCCCTTTAACCCCATTTAAATCCAAATGAATTGCCCTGCCTTCACTTATGCTTGGATAAGAGCCATAACTCTCTTTGTTTTGTACTACCTCAGAAGCTGGACTTCTCAGGAATGGAGCCGGACGTAAGGCCATTTGAAGAGAAGTTTGGCAAGCGCATTTTGGTGAACTGCAATGACTTGTCCTTCAACCTCCAAAGCTGTGTGGCCGAAAACGAGGAGGGACCAACGACCAATGTAGGCTTCACCTTTACCTGATATCTAAGTTGCCCTCAAGGCATGTTGCGTTCAGCTGTAGTAATTTGTTTGCCTTGTTGCCAGGTTTCATAGCTTTCCCAGTCACTCATTTTGGTGTTACAACTGCAGACTTGATATCAATCCGTGTAAAATCAATACTTCCTGTCAAAGAAGCCCACACACACACACACACACACACACACACACACACACACACACACACACACACAACAAACACAAACACTGTAGGTCAGCGTCCTATCCTAGGTCAGCCCAACTCCCCTTCCCCTTGTAGGGTGACTGATGTACGGTATTTATGCTTGTTTTAAACCTGTGTTCGTTTCTAACACTGTAAACATATCAATGTGCCAAGCTTTATGGTGATTCTTCTTGTTGTTTTTTTCTTCTTTTTTTCTGTATTTTTAGGTGGAGCCATTTTATGTCACCTTGTCACTTTTTGACATCCAAAACGGCAAGAAGATCTCGTCCGACTTCCACGTGGATCTGAACCACGCGTCAGTCCGGCAGATGGTGTCCAGCCCCAGCAGCCAGCACATGAACGGGGGCGGAGACACCATGCCTGGGGGGCAGAGGCTGGTCAACGGGCTGCCAGAGTGCATGCTGCAGTATCCCAGACAGGTCGGCCTATAGAGTGTCCACGTTAGAACATCTCTCAGAGATGTTCTAATGTCATTTCACCAGCACCATACAGTGGACATAAATCCCTGGGCTTGTAGTTACTTGTGAGCCCTTGCTTGTCTCTAATATTTCAACACCATGTGCTAGGTTGGATGTGTACAGTATATGTCAGTGAACTACTATGAACATTCAGGGGTTTCAGTGAATACATTTCATACCTTTATCTTGTCAGTGGGACATGTGTTCTTCCACATCTTCACGCTAGAAATTCCTTTTAATCTGAGATAAGGTGCGGGCGCTGAGATGTAATGTGATTCTGCATGTTGGCGGATTTGTGGGGCGCTTGTTTGATGGGGACAAACTAATCCTGTTGTTGATTGTGTTTGGTTTTCAATGCAAGAAGCTTCCAGCGTCACTCTCCTGTAGAAAGGGGAGATTAGAGTGTTCATTTTGTGATGCTTCAGTGAGATCAGCAGACAGTGTGTTCTCAAACTCTCTTTCCTGTTTGTCCTCCTCTCAGGGAGTGTTCTCGGTGACCTGTCCCCACCCCGACATTTTCCTTGTGGCCCGTATTGAGAAGGTCTTGCAGGGGGGAATCACGCACTGTGCCGAACCTTACATGAAGAACTCGGACGCCACCAAGGTGCGTTCAGAGTGACCCAGTCATTATATGTGAGGTTTCCATGTGTTACAGAAGTCTACAGAAATACCAATAAACCCATCCTTTTTTCTAGGTATTAGCAATATTATTGTACTTTTGTAACTGTACGCAAAACTATATTGGAAAAAATAAAATTTATTAAGAAGGATTATGTAATATGAATTTCAGTGTGCTGTTTAGAAATATTGGCAAATCAGGGCCATTTGAATGGGATATGCTAAACTGCACCTCTTTCCTTTCAAAAAAAAAAACACTCCGGATTTACATCCTTGTTGCTGTCATCCATCAGGCTGCACAGAAGGTGTTGAAAAATGCCAAACTGGCCTGCAGCCGATTGGGCCAGTACAGGATGCCTTTTGCCTGGGCAGCCAGGTAAGACTCAAATCTGGCCCCTCACCGTATTTTCCTATGATGAAGCAGTTACTTCACAGAAGCATCAGTGGTGGAAATTCTTGGCAGCCAGTTTACAATGTGAAGGATCCTGTCAAAATGTGGGTTCAGAACATTTTTATGGTCTTTACTGTGCACCTGACTGAGCCATTCAGACGCTCTTGCAGGAAGTCCCCTTCCATTCCTGGAGATCCACTCTCCTGTGGGTTTTAGACATACCTTTTTACTAGTAGCTTGTCTATTGGCTGCCAGGGGATTCAACTGCTCATCCAATGAAGAGCTCCATTCAGGTACTGCCGACCTGAGCAGGAGCAAAACAAGCAAGATATGGCTCCCCAGTGGAGCACTCTGCTATAATGAATTAACAGGCAAGACAGAGCTGGAACATTTCACCACTGTGTATTTTTAATGGTCCCTACAGGTGTGTAAGAGGTATGGTCATTGTAAGTGTGGCTTTCATTCTGACCATATCTCAGAAATCCACTCCGGTGGTAGGACCATTCAGTTTACATTTCAATTTTCTGTGCTTGTTTTCCCCTGCCAAAAGGAAAACCCTTTCCATTACACAGTAGATGAAGATGATTTTCATTTCACAGCTAGTTACCACTCTGTGGAGGGCTGTGGAAACAACCCTGTGTCCTTCATGCTCTGGAAGAGGATAGATGTGTCACAGGATGCCATTTGTCTTTCGACATGCTTTTCATCCACATTTTGCTGAGGAGCCGCAGCAGGAAGTTTGAGAGAGTGGAAAACCACTCTAACTCTTGTCAAACAATTAAGCCGAAAGGCCCGGCGGAACATTAGGAAAGCTTTGTTCCGAGCAGGAAGTGGAATGTGGTATGTGTGAAGCTTTGTTGGCATCAACAGAAATCTTGTTTCATTTCTCTGTTGCAAGGCCTGTGTTCAAAGACGCGTCGGGGAACCTGGACAAGGCCGCCCGCTTCTCAGCAATCTACAGGCAGGACAGCAGCAAGCTGTCAAACGAAGACATGTTCAAACTCCTAGCGGATTTCAGAAAGTTAGTATGTCTGGTGAATACCTTTAACCTTTGGGCTTTCCTCATGGGTCACTTTTGTTTCCCTGTTCCCTTTGCAGGAAACACCTGCATCAACAGAGCATCAATATAGGAGATATAGTCTCTTTTTTTCGTAAAAACTGTCATTATTATTATTAGCTATATCTATAAACTATTTATCACTTTCCCAGTTTGGATTGTGAAACAGATAATCAAAAGTCAACAATCAAGCCTTCAGTGATATATGTTCTGGGGTGTTTTGGAATAGGGATTGCATCCACCATGTTTGCCCTAAGGCTTCCATTTGCCTGCACAAATATGTTTTCACTACTCACTCTGTTCATGGCAGAGTTCCCAGCCCAACAGTCTGTTTCACATATCGTCTAAGATGAGAGAGGCTGGAATTGGTTCTCACTTACCTTTCTTCCTCAGGCCAGAGAAGATGGCCAAGCTTCCTGTCATCTTAGGAAACCTGGATGTGACCATCGACAACGTTGCTCCAGACTTGACAAGTAAGATCTCTGAGTTCAGCACATGCTGGAAACATTAAGACTCCTCCTACCTCAGGAGAGCGATCTCATGATCTCATTGTGGTGCCTTGTGTTTCTGTCCCTCTCTGTGTTGCAGACTGCGTCACCTCCTCCTACATTCCCGTGAGGCACTTTGAGAACAATGGGAAGACCAGCGTATTGTCTGAGGTGGAGGAGTTTGTTCCCTGCATAGCTAAGTGCTCCCAGCCTTTTACCACCTACAACAACCACCTCTACGTGTACCCCAAGCACCTCAAGTATGACAGCCAAAAGTCTTTTGCCAAGGTAAGGGCCCAAGCCAAAACTGCATGGTGTGCAGCACATTAGGAAAACACCCTGGCTGCTATAGAGTGATAAATAATTTGGACCATGTACTGTGTATGTGTGTTTTAGTCTAATCAAGGACATCTAAGTGAAAGAGAGCTCACCAGAGGCAGTCCTGTGCATTGGCAAGATGTTTCTTCTTAGATTTTTTTTTTCCATCTTGAGTTATAAACCATATTATCTAATTGTCAATATCAGTATGTAAACATACAAAAAAGACAAACTAAGGAAGAATAGTATTTTATGGAGAGTTTTATGGTGACCCAGCTTTAAAGTATATCAAAGTATTTTAAATAACTTCCAGATGAATTTCCACTAACTGAATATTAACCAGAGATTTGATGTTGCACAGCAAAGAGGAATGCTTGACTTACTGAGGTCACACTCAGAAATTAACTGAAAAAATTTAAAGGAATCAATGGCAGGAAAGACCTAAAAGTGCTCTTGCCTGCCAGCAGCAAATGAGTGTAGCAGAACCATTGCTCTAAGTGGGTCAGCTATATGTAGTTTTTCCCCTCTCTCTGTCTATCCGTAGGCAAGGAACATAGCTGTCTGCATCGAGTTCAAGGACACTGATGAGGAGGAGGCTCAGCCGCTCAGGGTATGCCCCGTCACCTGCCCCTTATCACCACCTGCAGGACTGATCTCAGAACACTTATCAGTAGTTTGCCTTTCAGCTGTCATTAAGAATATAGTTGTCAACGGAACTTGAAACTTGTTGTAAGTTTTACAGAGAGAATCCCCTGGGAACCTTTTCCATTAGATGCACCAAGCACACACCAAGCCGATAGCCCTTACTGGGCTGAATTATAAATGCTTTATCTGTCCAACAAAATACTTTCCCTGGGGTTCATTTTGTAATTCACCAGCCATTGGTGCCATTTAAATTGTCCCTTGTTCTGACTTTGCAGTGTATCTATGGTAGACCGGGGGGACCTTTGTTTGTCAAGAGCGCCTTTGCTGCAGTACTGCATCACCATCAGAACCCAGAATTCTATGATGAGGTAAGCAGAGGATGGATTCAGCATAGTGTTTGACTTGGCTCTGCTTCACTGTGAGCAGGGTGTGGGTTACAGTCTCCATTGTCCAGTACTCATGCTGGCTCAGGAATATGCATACTGTAAGCAAACAGGGTCGTGAAATGAGGATGCGGGTTAATCTTTGTTCCTTATTGTCAAAACAATTAGCCTGCATTGTTTCTCCAGTCTACAGCTTAATGCTAACAGGAAGTTCACCCGTGTCTGACGGTATTTCCATATCTAGCCCCAGTTACAGTGAGAGAGACAATCACAATGTTCAGATCACAGTTTGTGTCAGGGGATCTCCCCTGTGGATGATGGATGGTAAGATTATACACAAGGGCTTTGTTGTTAACTGAATGGGACTATTTTTGTTCTCCTCTCTCAGTTCAAGATTGAGCTTCCCACCCAGATCAATGAGAAACACCACCTGCTATTCACCTTCTTCCACATCAGCTGCGATAGCAACAGCAAGGCCAGCACCAAGAAGAGGGACCTGGTAGAGACACAAGGTGGGCCTCACTGACTCAGAATAGCAGATTCCATCACACTCATTTAGCAGATGCTCTTATCCAGAACGACTTCCAGCACAATAGAACAGATGTCCTGTCCTGTGTCCTTCTATTTTACTGAATTTCCACATAAAATGAATGTGTGAATATCAAGGTTCCATTTCCTCCTGTGACCTGCCAGTGAGGGTCTCCTCAAGAGTTAATGGTTGATGTACAGTACCAGTCAAAAGTTTGGACACACCTGATTAATATAATGGGAAACATGCATTCAAAGGCATTTTGATCTACAGATGTATGCTTAAATGCTTGAAATTTGTTTGTTAGGCAAATATAAATAGCAAAGTTGATACATATGTATGAAATTCTTTCCCAAATATTTGATTTAAAAAAATGGCTACTTTGAAGAACCTAAAATATAAAATTGTTTTGATTTGATGAACAGTTTTTTGGTCACTGCATAATTCCATTTGTGTTATTTCATATTTTTGATTACTGTTATTCTAACATGTTGAAAATAGTAAAAATAAGGAGAATCCCTTCTGTGAGTAGGTGTTGCAAGACTTTTAACTGGTACTTTAGGTAGCCTGTGGCCCTGTGGGTCTATGCCTGTGGCTTCTCTCCTGCGGTGAGTTGACAAGCTCCGCTCTGCCTTGCCTGCAGTGGGCTATGCCTGGCTCCCCTTGCTGAAGGATGGCAGGGTCATCATGAACGAGCAGCACATCCCCGTGGCTGCCAACCTGCCCGCAGGCTACCTCAGCTCTCACGAGGGTGTCGTCAAGGTAACATCCATCTCTGATGGGTTTGGGGTGTAGGGGCCATGTTTTTGAGGCCCAAGCCTTTGTTTAGTCACCTTCATCTTTTTTTATTGGAAGTTGTAGCATGAGTTTGCACATGTAATTACATGCTGTTGGTTTTGTGTGTGTGTGTGTGTGTGTGTACAAACGTGTGGCAATTTGCAGTTTCTCTTGTTTACTGTGTGGTTATTGATGTTGGCACGCACTGTATTTTGATTTATTTGCATTGATACAGTATGTATCAATGTGCACGAGTTGTTGACACTTACATTCATTGCAATAAATGAATGACTACCTCTAATAAGTCATGTGATCCCTTCATTAAATTCAGATCAGCCACTTTATGTCATTTTGTCCTACTGCTGCTGGTTAAGATGTGATGCTTACTGCTTGATATTGTGCCTGTTGTGAATGGCAGCACTCTGGACCTGAAATAAAATGGGTCGATGGCGGCAAGCCTTTGTTCAAGGTGTCCACCCACCTCGTCTCCACTGTCTACACTCAGGTCAGTAATGTTTGTGGAGCTGATCAGCTGATGATTGTATCTGTACTGAACACATTATTCAGTCAGGATAGGTAAGACTGTGCAATTTAAATGGCAAACAATAAAGCTACAGACAGCAGCAGTCTTATTGATGAAGGTATCAAATTAAGAGCAAAAGGCTGTTTTTAAATGTTTTTATGTCTCTTAGTACTTCTTCCTTGCTCTGTTGCTGTGTGCACTGTGTTTTTTGTCTGTAATTTCCTTTTGTATCAAATAGCACTGAAACAAACAGTATTTCCAGCTCTTTCAGTGCTTTGTAGAAAACACAGCATCACGGCTCTGTGTTTTCATTTCTTCCTCAGGATCAGCATTTGCACAATTTCTTCCACCACTGTCAGAGCATGCAGTGCGCGGGCCTGCCATCGGGAGGGGAGCTGGTCAAGTACCTGAAGGTAAAGCCAAGGCAGTGGCCATGGCCTAGAATGAGAAGGAGGCAGTAACAGAGACAGTGGCTCAGAATGAGAAGGGGACAGTAACGGTGACAGTGGCCACGTGCGGTGTCTGATGCCCTGCAGCAGTGATGAGGTCACCTGTCGAATACCAGTCTCTGTACTCACTCTGCCTGTGACTGCCTCATTGCTTGATGAGCACCCCCCGACCTCCCCCACCCCTCACCTCATACTGCAGGATGCTGTAAAACACTGGTGTTTACTCAGGCCCCCTGCAGCACAGACCAAACAGGCCTTTCACAGCATGCTGGCATTCGCCATTGTCCCTGGCAGTGGCAACCGCACAGAGAGGGCTGCTTGAGCTTCTCTGGAGTTCAAGCGTAAACATGCATGTCCGGCCCAACAATGGGCCAAGGGTCACGTGCAGGTTCAGACATGCCAGAGATGCTCGCTGGACGTTTGCCAAATGACTCAGCCGGCTCTCGGGTTATCGCTGCATGTCTGCTGATGCACCGATAGCCCTCTTTACATTACTGCAGGAACTGAGCAATCAGGCATCTCCCCAATCGCCTGCCTTTTACAGGTGTGTCCTGTTATTCCTGTGGAGACTCTCATATCCTGTTGAGCATATATTTACTGTGTTTTTGTTCTCCTGGGTGGGACTCGCCAGTAAGTATTTTATCAGAAATACCATCTGAAAAGAGGATATTGAGGGAGAGAGAAGGGGGTGAAATGTGTACTCTGCGCAGAAAATGCTTTGAAATTTTTGAGGCGCTGGTGCTTATCCCATCTTAATACTATAGGGGATGTTCGGAATGTTTTTAATCTATGTTGAGCTGCAATAGCCCGCTGGCTGTCACTATATAGGAACACTGTGGGAACATACAGTTCAATAAACTGTTTGTCTTCTCTCCTCTGCAGAGCCTCCACGCCATGGAGAGTCATGTGATGATAAACTTCCTGCCTACTGTCCTCAACCAGCTATTCCGCGTGCTCACCAGTGCCACCCACGAGGATGTGGCAGTCAACGTCACCAGGCAAGATGTCCCTTCTTTCTGTCGGGACACAATGGGCTTCCCACAAGGTTATTTGGTGGAAACCAGGAATGTGCAAATTGTTTTCTCACTAAAAAAAAATCAGAAGGTTAACACGGTGTTCCTTATGTTATATCAGGCACCCATATAGTTAAAGAAATTCTCTATCTTTGTTAATTGATGGATATTTCCTATAATGTTGAAGGTACCACTTCAAATTACCCTGAATAATGGGTCTTCTCAACTGATGCTTTTATGCTAAGTATTTTTTTTTAAGTAGCATTTTTTTAAAATTCAGATTGAATGAAGCAGTGGCCATTTAGCGTGACTTTTAGCCTGCAATCGGTTACCTGACCAGGACAAAATGCAGAAGTCACATTGGTTTTTTTTTGTGGAAATTGACCGCACTGCAAATTATTAGAATTTGCAGTCCCATAATGTTGCTTTAGTATGTTCATGGGGCATGGCAAAGCTCACTTCAACCATGCATAGGCATGCTTTATGTGACCAGAGCCCCACAACTCTGTCTGACCCCTGACCTCTGTGACTCCCTTGTCCTCTCAGAGTCATGATTCACATAGTCTCCCAGTGCCATGAGGAGGGGTTAGAGCACTGCCTGCGATCTTACATGAAGGTGAGCGTTTTTACCCCTGCTCCAGTAATGCCTCAGTGCTCTCGAGGGTTCAGTCAAATGCAGTGTGCCCCCTCTCTTCCCTGTCTCCCCAGTACGTCTTTAAAACGGAGCCGTACACAGCCACCAGCTCGAGAGCGGTGCACGAGGAGCTGGCCAAAGCAATGACTGCCATCCTCAAGCCTTCCACAGACTTCCTCACCAGCAACAAGCTGCTCAAGGTAGCCCTCACCCACCATCGGTGGGGTTTCAGTGGGGTGCTGTTACATATTGATTTTATCCTGTATGTTCACAATGGGGTCGACGTATACAATATTTCCAACTAAAACCAAAATCTCTTCTATTCATTAACTCGATGAGTAGATTCTTTTGACATAATTCACAGCATAACTCAAGAGGAGATGACAGGGAGATGATCCTATTTGTAATTTTAATATAGTACAACAGCTTTACTTTTGTTTAGTCAAAAATAATTGAATGGGGCCTTAACAGGAGAGAAACTGAACTGTGAAAATAGCATAAAATACATTTTCATTTGTATTTCAAAGGAGCTTAAGAACTCTTAAGAACACTTAAGAACTGTTATAGTCTTCAGATTTATGTTTCCACTCTCAAATAAAGGGATCAATTGCTAGGCCAAATGAATAGAAGTGCTGGAGGCACTCAGTATTTCAGCATTTTAAAAGACCTGGAAAATATGCAGAGTTGTGGCTCTCCAAGGACAGAGATGCTTCCACATATTATAGCTTAACAGGAGACACAAATTTCAGTTTTCAGAATAGGAGCAGTGCAATATTAAAATTATATTTATGGTGCCATTATTTTGTACATTTGCATATTCACCCATTTGTTATGATTTTTAGTACTCCTGGTATTTCTTTGAAGCCCTTGTGAAGTCCATGGCCCAGTACTTGATTGAAAGCGGCAAGGTCAAGGTAAGTGCCATGTTCAAGTGTCTTTGTGTGGCTAAGTTGGCTCCACTCACCTGCCTGCCATGTATCCCAGGAGATTACTTTTTAACATTTAGTGTTGTGTTGACAACTTTGGTATTGATGATCCCTGAGCTTCCAGGCAGCCACAATCTTTGTACACATTTCCCCCAAATTATAAAGTACTCTCCCATTCCGAACCACAGACAACACTAATCACCCAGTACAATCCTGTGTTTATTCAACATTGGCATGGTGGTGTATAATCAAAGAGCTACTGTAGAAACCCATCTCTCTCCCTCAGTAACATGCTAGGAAACACTAACAGGAGTAGCAAATGGGGAATGTCTTTTTTCAGGTAAATAAGGGTGCATTTGTGATTGTGCCAATGGCAGCTTTCAGCATCTGACACTAAGTGAAGTCAGTCAGAAGCAGCCCTCTCTCTTCCTCCCTGCCTCCCTCCCTTTCCGTCTCCCACTCCCTCCTCCTCTCCCTCACCCTCTGAACCCTGTGGCGTGTATCCCAGCTGTCCAGGAACCAGCGCTTCTCTGCCTCCTTCCATCACACGGTGGAGACCCTGGTGAACATGCTGATGCCCCACATCACACAGAAGTACAAGGACAACCTGGATGCTGCCAGGAACGCCAACCACAGCCTGGCCGTCTTCATCAAGGTGAGTACTGCACCAGTGCAGTGTCTGGTCTGACCCACCAGTACAATAACCTTAAATGTAAAATGAAAATGTACAGGGGATAGAATAGTGTAGTGGCTATGGAAACCAGCTTGCAGGTTTGAATCCAGTTAGGAAGACTGCAGGAGCACTCTTGACAAAGGTGCTTAACATGAAGTGCTTCAGTGAAGAGACACTTTTGTAAATGGATAGCATAAGTAACGTGAGGAGAGTGAGGTTTCATGAACCCCAAAATTGGTGGAATTGTCATGTTTTTATCATAAACACTGTGATTTGAATGGCTCCTAAAATTTTTCCTTTAGAGTGCAAAGTATCTGATGGGTTTATATGAGTCACTAACTGAAAGCACATGATAATTCCATCCATCCAGGATTCATGAAGACTCACTTTCCAAGTGCTAGAAGAGTAAAAACTCTTGTGTGTATGTTAGCATGTATAAGGACATCTGAACCATTGGATAAATACAATCAGGAAATTCCATCCCTTAAACGCAATCAGAATGAACTCATCATAACCCACTCTTGGAGCTGTTAATGTAACCAAGAATTGTTCTACGTAGAGTGTTATTGTTACTTTATACCATGTGTCTGTTAAACAGCTTGTGCAGCACTATATATGTGTTTTTCACAATGGTGCAATGTTCATGTTTCTACAGCGCTGTTTCACCTTCATGGACAGAGGCTTTGTCTTCAAGCAGATTAACAATTACATCAACTGCTTTGTGCCTGGGGACTCTAAGGTAATGTGCACAATCATGCATGTTGCATTCAGGCTGTGTGTTTGTACTCCACGGGGGGGGTGGGGTGGCGGTGGTGTTGAGGTACTCTTTACATATGCTCTGTCCATTTCAAGACTACAGTGGAGGGATGGGGCCTGATTCGGTAGTCTATTGAGCTGTCCCTGTGTTTCGGCCACCCTGCAGTAACTCAGGCTCTCTTTTTCAGACTCTGTACGAGTTTAAGTTCGAGTTCTTGCGTGTGGTGTGTAACCACGAGCACTACATTCCTCTCAACCTGCCGATGCCTTTTGGGAAGGGAAGAATACAGAGGTTTCAAGGTAAAAGTTTCCTCTCCCTCTTACCTTTTTCAGGTCTTCTGATATCTCAGCTACAAATGAGAGCCAGTTACAGAACAGCAGTGTTTCGTAGGAGTACAATTAATATGCCAGGCTTACCGTAGGTAACTGTAGCTGGACAGGCTGATCAGTACTGATTCACAGTAATGACCAAGATCCTGTAAAAATCAACTTCATTGCCAAAACCTAAGGAAAACATCAGCAGTGAACAATGTGACCACAACAATATAAAATGTGCAAAGGCAGTAACTGAACCTGGCCTTAGAGAGCTGCCAAGCAGCAGTTGAGCAGTGAGATCAGACTCTGTATCAGGGGAATGAAACTGATTAAACTGTATCACACACTGTCACTCTTCCTTACCCCACATTGTACTCCAGTACCCTACTGGTGTAAACATGGATGACTTTTAACAGGAGAGACAGGGGTGATGTGATTATGATTGGCGTTCTTAGTATCCATTAGTTAGCCTACTTATCTGTAGTATTATACCCTTCACAGAGCAGCATGAAGTGAAGTAATCAGAGTGCTGAACACTGGACCTGTTGGTTTAAATCCCACTTGGGTGGAGTAAAGAAAAGCAACCACTGAGCAATGTACTTTACCGCATCTGTAATATTAAAAACCCACTGTATTCATGGATTACAATATGCATAGGATTTAAAGTGTAATCCTCTAATCCAAATTTACTTGCTGTTCAGGCTCTGAGTATATAGATGTTTTTAAACACCTCTTCAGCTTCTCATAGTCTGATTTGCATGTTTCTATTTTCTTCCTCTCTGAAATGGTCAAGAAAATCTACATAGCCTTGCTATTTGAAGCTGTCAGTGTGACCTCAAGAGTGCTTGATAAATATCTTGTAACCCTGAAAGTGCTATTGGGACCGGTCATGACATGCTGTGTTTCATATTGTCAGTCACACTTGTTCAGCTGTCATTCCTTTGACTGTAGAGTATTTCAATTTCCACTATTCATTGTCTCTTTTTTGTTTTTGTCTCTCAATGTAGACTGTAATGCAGAGTCACTGGTGAAGCCAGATGGAATGGTCAATTTGAAAATTCACATTTCTATGATACTGTGTGCGTGAGTGTGCATGCAAGTTGGTCAGACGGATAGACAGACAGGCTCCACGCTGAACTCCTTCCTGTGTTCCTGCTGTACACTCTAGGCCAAACTGAAGCCTGGGTCTGGGTTGAGACAGCACCTGTTCACTTCTTTTATAATGCTGGTTTTCTCTTTTCAGACTCAGGGTTAGAAACAAGAGCTAGTCTGGGCCAGTTGCTTTACATATTGTAGCAGTGGTACTGATTAATTCCAGTGAAGTAAATCAGGTTATCTTTCAAGAAAAACATTCAGGTAATGATGCTTTAATGAAGTTTACATTCTTTTTGCCAAATCTTATGTTGAAAGGCCAGATGGATGAATGCCACAGCCTTATTCATGATCAGTTGTGGTCCTTTGTTATCTAGAGGAGTGCACAGGACTGGCAGTTTTAATGGAAAGGCATTTTATGGGCCTTGACTGTAACCAAGTATTTCCCATAGTAGGTCAATAGTCAAGCGAATGTTGATGAGTCTCATTTCGGTAGACCCTGTTGGGTCATTTGTTGTGGTTGAACTTCTTCTCTCTGACCACTGTGTGAGATCTGATACTTCTGTTTATTGATTTACTTTTCCTTGGCAAAAATCATTCAGCTTGCAGAATCAACCGGCTCACTTGCTCCTTGGCTGCTCTCAAAGGCCAGTTTCGGTTATTGCCTTTGTGTATTTTACACTGCTGTGGTCACATTGTTCACTGCTGCTATTTTCCTTAGGTTTTGGCTATGATGTTGATTTTTACAGTATCGTGGTCGTCGTTGTGAATCAGTACTGAGTGATAAATGACAAAGCATGTGTGTGGTTATTCGCTTTCCATAATAATTTCTCAGTTAAAACAAGAGAAAATGTGTTATATTATTTGTTGCCGTGTCAGACATTGTGTAGCTGAAGTCTATTTTGAGGTGATCTGATATGTCTTGGTTTTTGGTTCAGTGTGCAGTCTAAAAGGGTGTAAGGTGGCTGTGAGGTCCTGCTGTGTGCTAAACGCAGAACACAGAAATAACTGTGAGAACCCTCTGTGAGAACTCATGTGTGATGAGTAATGTGGCAGAAGACATGAGAAAGAGGGTGTTCAATTTCAGATGGACAGGGCAGGCAGTGGGTGACTGCATTCATTCCTCAGAATTAGTGGGGTTTTTATAATTAACATGCTGATTGACCAGAGAGTAAATTTCCCTTACTCATTTCAAAGTAATGCTTTTGTTTTTTAGGTCACATTTTAGTTTAAGAGCCAGTTTGTATTATGAAATATTAAATAAATTTGTTACTGCTTGAAGTTTTACTTTGAAACACTTGATAAGCAGGTAGGAAGCACGTAGAGCATGGGTTAAATGTTACAGCCTGACGTGAAGTGAAAACAACATATGCTATCAGATGTATGGTACTCGCTTAAGAGCGTGGGATTGATCTTGAAGTCAAAAGTGGTAAGTGTGGTAGTTCACACGCAGTTTAGACCCAGACTTGAACTCTGCGCATTTCGCAGTCAACCATTCCAGCAATGTAAGCTTGTTCCTGGTTTGCGGTCATCGTGGTCAGGTTAAAGATGTCCCGGGTTTGCAGTCATTGCGGTCGTGTTGACCTCCTGCCTTATTTCTCCTGATCCATGTTTCTCCTCTCAGACCTGCAGCTGGACTACTCGCTGACAGATGACTTCTGTAAAAACCACTTCCTGGTGGGGCTGCTGCTCAGGGAGGTGGGCAGTGCCCTGCAGGAGTTCAGAGAGATCCGGCAGATCGCCATTCAGGTCCTTAAGAACCTGATGGTGAAGCACACCTTCGACGACAGATATGCCTCCAAGGTAATGAGCTCAGTGTCAGGCCTCGTTAGCACTCCACAGCAATGCAGCGGAGCGCTCTGTAAGCCCTGAGTGAGACATAAGTGTTATGTGAGTTAATGTTCTCTGTGTTGGATTAATGTTTTTTGTGTCTGATTTACAGAGCCAACAGGCCAGGCTTGCCACCCTCTACCTGCCTCTCTTCGGTCTGCTGCAAGAGAACGTGCAAAGGCTCAATGTGAAAGAAGTCTCACCTTTCACCATCAACCATTCAAACAATGTAAGGCTGACACCTAGTGGCCGGATGTTAAATTACAGTTGTGCTCATCTGAACTCTCTTGCTTCTGTCGCTGTTTGGGTTTCAGAATGGGAGAGATGACCCTTTCTTGGGTAACTCCATGGTGACACCACCGAAGCCAGGCAATAGCATGGACAACAGCCTGCACAAGGATGTGTTTGGAGTCATCTCTGGCACAGGTAAACAACCACTGGACACAAAGCTGAATACCTCCAGAGCAAAGACGTCAGTTACCAGAGGAAGATAATGAGTAACCATGTTACATGCGAGAGTGTCACAGCCCTCTACTATCTCTGTTTTTAGCATCGCCTCACGCGTCCTCAACCCCCAACATCAACGCCGTGCGCCACGCTGACTCTCGCGGCTCCCTCATCAGCACCGACTCCGGAAACAGCCTTCCGGAGAAGAGCAGCGACAAGACCAACTCCCTGGACAAGGTAGTGCCCGGCGGGCCCCCTGTGCTCCCACTGACCCCACCCCTGTAGGGCCGGTCACTCTGCTGCTGCTGGCCCAGCCAGCCTCTGTCCCTGCACTGCGTCAGAGCCATCACAGGGAGACAAGCGCATCCACAGTAGTGCTCTTTACTTCATAATGCAGAGCACAAACAACATTAAGAGAGGGGAGGTTCCTGTTGCATCATCAGGGAACAGCCAAATGTGTTGTAAAGCCGTTTAGGTTCCAAAGGATGATAGAACTACATGGTATATAGTATACAGTGCAAAATTACAATGTAGACTTGTTGACTAAATCAGTTGTTGATTAAAAATGTGTGATGTATAAAGATCCTGTCTGTCAGTTAGGAACCACCTGTGTGAGGTCTTTAAAAAACAGAATGAGAAATAAACGTGTGTGACCTTTAGTAAGCCTGAGGAGGCAGTGTGTTTGCACTTTTGGCACCAGGATGCCCGCCCCCTCTAACTTTGCCTTGTACCCTTGAACCCTGGCCTCCACGCCCCCCGGTGGTCAGAGGGAAAAGTTCACCCGGCGACACTCCGCCGCCGTGCTGCGCGCCCTTCCCGAGTCCGAGGACACCGTGCTCTCCACCCGCGCCAAGCGATACACCATGGACTTTTCCCTGCTCACAGTCCCCGCCCTGCAGGAGAATGTCGTGCATGCCGGCTTTGCGCTCCAAGTACAAGATGCTTTTTGTCCCCGCTCTCCCCCCGTCCTTTTGGGAGTGTCCCCGCTGGGAGTGAGTGCGTGTGGTTTGCCGAGGCCTCCTCTCTCTCTCTGTGGGTCCTGCTGTTGACCGGCACTCCTCTGTTCTTGCATGAACCAGAGTCCTGGCTTCATGGACCGCTCTGTGTTCCCATTAGCAGCTGTTAGTGCGCTCATGACTGGAGCTTCCCCCCTCTCCTGCAGTGCTCACAGTCGCCTTTTCCAGGGGGGTTCCTGGAGGAACTTACTCTCGATTCTATCATTTTACGCCATGAGTTGTAATTAGATTAATTGTAAGGATGTCATCGGACCATAAAGTGCTGTATTTTACAGAGAAAACAGAACCTCCAATGTTTGTTTCTTAGGAACCCCCCCCATAACCCACTGATGTGTTTTGTTTCTGTTGGTTGCCTTCTGTTGCCTCTGTGTTTTAATGTGATTTAATGAGAGGTAATGAGACTGCAGAATTTCAGACACTGATCCTTTGCTGATTGGTTTGTGAGTGGGGCCAGAGAGAAGTCCAGTGTGGTCAGAGAGTGATGTACTGAGACAGCAAAGTGACACTTGATTGATATGCTTTGTTCATTTGAAAAAACAATTACAAAATCTGATTATTGGATTTCAGTTTTGCATACTAAATGTCAGTATTATTTGTCTTGCATCTTCAGTGTTTGTTTTACATCCTTTGAGACTAAGCTAAAGTCCTAATGTAAGATGAGTGAAAGATTTTATGTTTACCACAAAGATTCAAAACTTTACAACAGAATATAGAATAATTATACCATAAATTCAGCATAATGTAAATTCATTTTATGGGTTGGTTATTTGACTGGTTAGGTGAGCTTCAGTTGAAGGAGAAGCTCCAGGTGTGTGTGAGTGCTGTGGGGGGGTGCCTGTCTCTCTGTTTCCTCAAATCTCTGACAGTCCCCTCTCCCCATCAGAACCAGCCCGCCTCAGCTCTGGGAAGCACGATCCTGCGCTGTGACAAACTAGACCAGGCCGAGATCAAGAGCCTGCTCATGTGCTTCCTGCACGTGCTCAAGAGCATGTCCGAGGGTATGGCCACCAGCTAACCTTCGCTTCGTCCATCCCTGCTGCCTGCTGGCCAGCTTGTGTGTACTGTATACAAGGACCAGTGGCTGCATCTAAGGCTCACAATAGTTTGAAGAATGTACTGAAGAGATTAATGCATTTTGTTAGAGAGTGTGTTTTTAAAGCTGATTTATGGAATATTTCAGTTGTACAGGATTATTCTGCTGGAAAGTGATTGTGTAAATGTATGTTCTGTTTTTGGCCTAGGGTTTAAAAGGCACCTGAGGTCCTTCTCTGAAGTTATGAGTTACCATGTACTTATTTATATAGCAGGAGCTTAAAATTTCTGAAAAAGCAAACTTCAAAATTAAACTCATGGGAAGCTATTATAGGAGAAGCATGTCATGTGGAATACCAAATCATACATGCACATTTGTTAATGAATTCTTGTCTCTTTTTCTGCCATGTCATTCCAAATGCAGTGTAATCTTCTTGAGTATCGATGAAAAACATACCGAAACATAATAAGATGCATCTACGTATGCCTGTGCACACTCATTTTGGAATATGTGTGTTTGTAGTATGGAAGTAGGGTATTTGGAGCACAGCCAATGGACCAGGCTGTGTGCTTTCACTGTATAATGCTCGATAGATACAATCAGTTGTCACGCGTGGGGTTTATTTCCTCACTTTTCCTCTCATTTATTTTGCCACTCTCGGCCCCTTGTGGTAAGGGCTTTTCTTGGATTAAATCACTCGCCCTCCCTCTCCTCCAGATGCTCTGTTCACTTACTGGAACAAGGCCAGCTCGGCTGAACTCATGGACTTCTTCATACTCATAGAGTAAGTGCTGACCCCCAGACACCATGCACCTTCTCACACATGAGTTGAGTATGAGTCATGGCCTGAGCACAGTGTGAGAGTTTAATCCAAGACACAGACTGAAGGTGCTATTAACATACAGGACAGACATTTACATTTAACATTCTAGCTATAACTTTAGTGATACTGTTGTTGCTATGTATGCTTAGAATCAGGCACATTACCTGGGTTTTAGTTCACAAGTCATAATGTACATCTCTGTTCTTGAGAGGAACTTGATCTCTTGTTTCTCTCACTGCAGGGTGTGTCTCCATCAGTTCAGATACATGGGGAAGCGATACTTTGCCAGGTAATGTTTTCATCTCAATGCTTTCTGCAACACAGAAATAGTAAAGATATAAACACATAGTAATGTAAACACAGTAATAAAAACATGAAATCAATATCAGATAAATTACCATTTTTTAATGTTCATTACAATTCTGAATTAAAATAACCTCCTTGTTTGCGTTTCATTTTTTGGAAAGATATGTCTTTTATTTAATGTTATGAATTTCCTCTTTCAAACTGCCAAAATGAACATGCCTCTTCTGTTGTTCTGGGGATACTTGTTTTCTGATTTCTTTGTTCATCAAAGTTTATAGTAATGTGTTTATTTTAACTAGAGGGGTGTGACTCTAGCTTTATTAAATTAATATCCGAAATGACTGTTTGCATTTTAAAAGGCTACATCTCTGACATATTTCATTGACAGATCCAAAATGATTTAAAACTGCATTTCTTAATTGAGGATCCGTGTTATTAACATTGTATGGTTTGGTTTGTTGCCTTGTGGGTTGGGCATAATGGTACTGCACCTCTTCGACATCTCCACCTAAAAGACACATACATTCACACACACATACACATACACACACACATGCACACGCACACACACATACATACACACACACACACACTGGTGCTGGCACTGGTGCACGGTGGGTTCTGGGTCATCACTCTTCTTTAACCCTCCTTCACTCTCTGTTTTTTTGCACTTAAATGCTGGCAAGTTTTATATAGTAAAAACACATGGCTCCTGCCCTCTCCTGCTTGGGTAAGACTACCAGCACTGCAAAAAAATCATTTTCTTAGCTTAACAGGACAAGAGCATCCATCTGAAATCAAGACTGTGTGAAGTTCATAATTATAAGATACAGTAAGATTATAAGAAATATAATAATTTGAAAAACAGAAAATAGTATTGTAAGACAATGCCAAATAAATTGTGTACATTAATTTAAGATGAGTAATCTTAAAATGAGACAACTTTTCTTCTTAAGTAAATTGTTTTTTTTCAGTTGGTGTTCCTGTTCCTTTGCTGAACAAAGCATGTTGTTGTTTCTCTGTCATGAGTGGTTTTCTGAAACCCTTTACCACACATAACCAACTACTTAACTGAAGTTACTGTGACTTTCCCATTGTTGTGTGCCTGAGCTTGGGCTGCTACTAACAAGTTCTGGTTGGCTGTAGTGTCTGCATGTCAAAAAAACATCTCTGAACCACTGCATGACCTCCATAACCCCATGTTGGTGTATCCAAGCTTGAGGAAGACTGTAACAACATAACACCTAAATAACAAAAGTGGGGGGGAGTGGTATTGACACCATTTTCTCATGATGTCCACAGTCCAAGACTATACTCACTGAGTGTCTACATTCTTTTAAGCTGCGTGTTCATTCTTCCTTTCCTGTCGTTGTGGATACAGTTGATGTGTTCTGTGTGTACACTGCTACTCTGCTTACTAACCCTGGCCTGGCTGCCGTTTGGCCATGCCTCTAACAGTGCTCTATGTCCTGTTTCCTCGTCAGGAACCAGGAAGGGGCGGGACCCGTAGCACATGAGCGGAAGTCTCAGACTCTGCCTGTGTCCCGTAACAGGGCGGGAATGATGCATGCCCGCTTACAGCAGCTCAGCAGCCTGGATAACTCTTACACTTTTAACCACAGTAAGTGCAGTCTGCTCCCAGAGTTCTCTCTGCTCCTCCCTCACTAGTCGCCCTCCTCCTTCTCGTCATCATCATCCTCATTTCATATGTGCTCACCTGCCCAGACCAACCACTTGTCTACTCAGCATCATTTGTAGGGCACGTGTGTTTAAACAGGTTAATACAGCAGAGAAGTCTTTGTGTGTTGCTGGAAGGTATGTATATTTCAACATCCATAACAGATCAGCCCTTAGGATATGATATGGCTGTCAATGAGACCATGTTCTCTATCCATTTGTATTTCAGCAGTGACAAGGAACTTTTTCCATTTTGGGGACATCTGTAACAGACGTATCTCAGTTAATGAAGTGACTCTCTTTGTGTTTTCAGTGTAAGAAAGATTTCAAGTGTTCTTGGAATATCTGTAGACAATGGTAAGAATGTACCAGGTTGACAGTCAGCTTGCAAACCATTATAAGCTCTTCAGTCATGTTAAGAGCATGCCGTGAAAGCTGGGAATGTGCCTTTCCGAACTGTTTTGTCTGGTTCCTCTGTCCCCATTTCATTACTGTCTCTGACAATCCTGCATTTCATCGTGCTCACCTCTGAAAAGTGAAATGTAATTTTCACATACTCATACGATCTCCATTTTTTTAATGCTTTTGCCATAATACTGATGATGATGACTGGTCTTGCATTTTATAACTCGATGAATTCTCAGAACATTACTCATCAAATCCATGAGGTTATGTGCCTGTTTTCTGTGGAAATGTTGAATGGGTTGAGCGGTGAAGGCCCACAGTGCTGCTGTGTCTTCTGCAGCCTACACCCACTCTGAGGCTGACGTGCTGAACCAGTCTCTGCTGGAGGGCAACATCGCCACCGAGGTGTGCCTGACTGTGCTGGACACCCTCAGCATTTTCATCACGGGATTCAGGGTATGCCGCCCACCCCAGCCCGGCCTCATTGCGCACAGACCTGCCTTTAGATCGGCCTCACAGCACACCCTGTCTCCCCAGAATCAACTGTGCGCTGACCATGGCCATAACCCCCTGATGAAGAAGGTGTTCGAGGTCCACCTCTGCTTCCTTCAGATCAACCAGTCTGAGACTGCCCTCAAGCAGGTCTTTACCTCTCTGCGTACCTTCATTTACAAGGTAAGGAAGGGCTGTTTCACAGTTTTAGTCAATTTTAAACATCTTTCAAACTTTGACAGGTGTTCATTGACTAGAAAATCCACCACAGATCACTATATGAGAAAAAAGTACCCCAGGAAATGGGTTTTGTTGGCAACACAGGTATCTCTAAATCTGCCTTTTAAGGGCCCATCAATTTGCTGTGTGCTTGGCACATCCAGCCGCTTCACCTGATACTCACTTTCCAGATAGGGCTGTAATTTGATATACATGTTAAATGGGAATGGTACTGTAAGCTGCTGATTATCTTACAGAGAACAACTGTATGTGCCTGTTAACACAAGCCCCTCGTCATGTCACTCTCTCTTTTCCCGCCAGTTCCCCTGCACTTTCTTCGAGGGTCGCGCCGACATGTGTGCCTCCTTCTGCTACGAGATCCTGAAGTGCTGCAACTCCAAGCTGAGCTCCATCCGCAACGACGCCGCCCACCTGCTCTACTTCCTCATGAAGAGCAACTTCGACTACACCGGGCGCAAGTCCTTCGTCCGCACACACCTGCAGGTGAGTGAGGGCTGCACGTCGCTGGAGTGACACCGTGTCTGTTATGACATGACTGTGCTCACGTTACATTACATTATTGGCATTTAGCATGTGTTCTTATCCAGAGGGACTTACATAGGTTACAGTGTTTTACATAGGTTACCCATTTATATAGCTGGATATTCACTGAGGCATATTCTGGGTTAAGTACCTTGCCCAAGGGGTCATCAGCAGTGCCCCAGCTGGGAAGTGAACCGGCAACCTTTCGGTTACAAGTCCTGCTCCTAACCACTGTGCTACACTGCCACCCACACACATGGGATAGTTCTACACGTTCAGCGACCTGCTGTGTAAAAATGGCCACAGATGTGACCAAGAGCTCAGTAGTGCAGTGTTGGATCCTCTGCCTCTCCCCTCCTCCCCCCTCCAGGTGGTGATTGCAGTCAGTCAGCTGATCGCAGATGTCATCGGAATCGGAGGAACACGCTTCCAGCAGTCCCTGTCCATCATCAACAACTGTGCCAACAGCGACAAGACGGTCAAGGTCAGCCACTACCCTGCGGTGTCAGCAAAGTCTGAACTCAGACTGAACTTCGTGTTTTATTTGTGAGGAAGTCATTGTGATGATTATTGCAGAAGGCATGTTCTCATCATAAATAGAAATCCCTGTTGTAGGAAAAAGTGGTGAGGTCACACATGTACCTCTGTGCATTGTACATGGTGGTCACTCTGCACGTCGATTCCCCTTGCTAACCCCAGAACACAGCCTTCCCGTCGGACGTGAAGGACCTGACCAAGCGGATCCGCACGGTGCTGATGGCCACGGCGCAGATGAAGGAGCACGAGAGGGACCCGGAGATGCTGGTGGACCTGCAGTACAGCCTGGCCAAGTCCTACGCCAGCACCCCGGAGCTGCGCAAGACCTGGCTGGACAGCATGGCCCGCATCCACGTCAAGAACGGGGACTTGTCTGAGGTGAGTCCAGGCCAGGCCAGGGGCAGATAGAGGGGCAGCATTTTATTAAACCCAAAATCTAAACACACAATGATAAAAGGAGTAGCGTTCTGATATCTGAGGTGTACGGTCAGCTTCATTGATTAACCTGAGCGTTTCTCTTCTCTATAGGCAGCGATGTGCTATGTGCACGTAGCAGCACTGGTAGCAGAATACCTGCGAAGAAAAGGTACTTTCGGACGCATGGGACAAGTGTCACTGCAGCTGAAATCATTTCAGTGGCATCTCCTGCATTCACTCAACATATTCTCTCATTCTGATGGAAACTGACTCAACAGATTCCTCCGTAGAAATCAATCCATAAAAATATAGTGCAGTTCCGCTGTACATCAGAGGTGTGAAACTCATTTCCTGGTGACTGGTGCATTCGCTGATTTTCATTCCAACCAGTTAACCCTGGCGTAATTGCTTCAGTTAATTAATTAGCTGTTATATGAACATAGATGCTTTTCCCAAAGTACACTGCAGTATAATATTTTCAATAATTTCACATGTGCTAATTGCAGCTGCAGTGTATTATTTTATGACAAAAACAGGCAGTTCAGAGAAGGGTATTTAGAGGGGCAATGCAGTGTATGCTTCCATTCAGATTCCCCCCCCACTGCCCTGCTCTGCTTCCTTTTCCCTGACTAGTTAAGCTCTCTCACTGAGTATGAGCTATCTAATACATGTTTGTCAGTATATACCGCTGCTGTCTACCTTTTTGTTTTTTGTGTACTTTTATGAAAAATGCCAAACTGGCTACTAATAATATAACAGTACAAGGTAAAATTTGTAGCAAAAACCAGGATGCACAGTAGCCATCCAGGAATATGTCACCCCTGCTGTATATATTCATAGTTATATATTCGTATGTACTGTGTATTCATTTCACTCTGTTTTAAGCCTTTTAACTATTAGGTAGAAATTGTGTAATATGTATTTTTTTCTATTTACAATGCACAGGCATGTTCAAGCAGGGCTGCTCAGCGTTCAGAGTGGTCACGCCCAACATCGATGAGGAGGTGTCCATGATGGAGGACGTGGGCATGCAGGACGTCCACTTTAATGAGGTGAGGGAGGAGTGCAGATCTGCTGCTGTCAGGCCAGCACTGATGGCTCACTGAGCCTGAACCCTGTAATGGCCTCCTGGACTGGGAGTGAGTGTGGGTGCTAGGCTCTCTGAATTCATGCTGTGTGGCTTGCTTGTTTTTCTTTTTCATGCTTAATGAAAACCTGTAAAACCTTTATGTCCACCTGTAAAATGAAATAAAACAGATAGTACAGTAATGGCAGGTGATGAACAACCTATAGATTTAAAAATAATAGAAGCCTTCTGATTATGCTATGTATTAAATCCTACACACATTTGTCCAGTTATCTTTTGCGTCTCTATAATCAGTATGAAAGGGGTCAGGCCTGAACTTCCCTATATGATATGTTTATAACTTAGAGTTTTAACCTGTTCATTTTTAAACAAAAGCTCGTTTACTGTGTTTGCCATGTATTTCACAGTCTGGTTGTGGAATGTTGCATATGGTGCAGTGAAAGATGCCCCTTGTGGCCATTGAGGGAAATGTCACTGTTAACCCCCCACAGGATGTACTCATGGAGCTGCTGGAGGAGTGTGCGGACGGACTGTGGAAGGCGGAGCGCTACGAGCTCATCTCTGACATCTACAAACTCATTATCCCCATCTACGAGAAGCGCAGAGACTTTGAGGTACCGCACCACGCCTGTGTACATTTCATACATGCTGTTCCGGTTTTCCTCAAATGAGGGAAAGCCTTGCATTTCAGCGTGCTGATCTGTGGTTTAGCGGTGGTGGTGATAGTGTCTTGTCATTTGTGTTGTGCAGAAACTGGCGCACCTGTACGACACGCTGCATCGTGCCTACAGCAAGGTGACAGAGGTCATGCACACTGGAAAGAGGCTGCTGGGCACCTACTTCAGAGTGGCCTTCTTTGGCCAGGTGAGGGATGGGTGCTTGGAGTGGGCTGAGGGGCCTCCGATTCTGCCAGAGAGAGTATCGTCCATAAGCCAGACTGATCGCTTTGACGTTTCACCCCTGTTCATTATAATTTCATCTGAATGTTCTGTTCTGAGAGCTGGCTGTAAGGTAGTAGAGTATAGTTTCAGTATATAACTGCCTCCTTTTGCTGTTGTTAAGTTATACCCAAACAGAGTCTAAGTGAGCATTTTTCAAAGAGGAGGCAAGTTTACCAGCGACTGCAGTTTTGCTTCTAATTTTTTGTCCAGTTGAAGGGAATATCTATAAATGTTGCAATAACCCGTTTTATTTTTAAAGGCATGAACCCCTTAACCTGTCTTCCTATTATACATTTTAATTGAATCTTTCTGCTTTTTTTTTCTTCCTTAAAGGCAGCGGTAAGTTTTGCAGTAGGCTCTGCTAGCTTTCCTCAGCAGCTTAAAGCTTTCAGTGTGATGTGGTACTGTGCTTAGAAACCACTACGTTTTTTCAGCCACAGAGTCCTGCTAAAAGTTCACCTCAGTATTATTGGTTGTCCCTGCAGCTTACCAACAGTAAATGTAAAAAAAGTACGAAAGTAAAACACAGGTCCTGTGGCTGAAAAAAACAACATTCGGGTTTGCTTGCAACAATCAAAAAAGTGTTGTCAGTTTGCCTTCACGTACATTGCTCTCTCATTGGCTCTTGAGCTTATTTTAGTTGTCATTGTCCTTTGTTTCTTCTTCTGCTGTTGTGTGTTAAAGTATCTAAAACTAGCATTTTTGTAGTCCCTTTGGTCATGCTACGGTTTCTGTCTGTTCTATGGTATTTCAGTCTCAACATGACTTCTCTCCTGCTAGAGTAGGAATAACTGTCCTTTTGTTTCTGATTGTCTTACAACCCTTTAGCAGTACCAGATTTCTGACACTGAAACAGAGGTAAATGAACTCTAGAACAGCCCATAATGCAGTAGATGCACTGCATTAGAGCTTCCGGCTTTTGATGTGCTCCTGTCAGTGTAGTCAGAGTTAAAGATCCTTAATCCATCACTTCCACATTCTGTGGCTCATCCATTTCAGCATCATAGTAATATCTCAGCACTGTTCTGGCTCATGGTGGCTAATGGCCCTGGCATTAAGGGTTCAAGTGGAAGGTACATGCTTCCATTGCGGTATGTCAGCATGGATGTAGCTGAAATAAAGGTCCCAGCTAAGGCATAAGGTTGTCACAACATTGTGGTTGCACTGTGATGTTGATAGAAGCACATGGCAGTGTTGTGGGGATTTCATGTACTTGCTGGGAAAATATCATGATAGTAGAGCTACATCAGTTTGTCAAGGCTTTGTTGTAACATGCTTGAAATGGATTCATCAAAATCCTGTCATTGGAAAGCAAACTGTATCCTCAGTCCATCCTCATGGTTTTAGAGATGTGCCTGTGCAGCTTATTGTGGAAAGTTTTTAGTCCATTATTTTGTGTTCATGTTGTTATTTTTATGTGCTTTTCCCCAGAACATCTAATGTAAGGCAACATTCTGAAATTGCACATTTCAGTAGAATAAGCAGGGACTTTTTACAGCTCACAAGCCATTGCTGCCACTACATTGAGATAAATATGCCTCTTTCCCAGTTCAAACAAGTGCAGGTCAACTTTACAATTCCTTGCCCCTTTGATGTAATTTCTGCACAGGCTCCCTCTCGTGGCCAATTTGTCACACTAAATAACTCACTATGTTATTTTATACTGTAGTGAGATGGTAATATATTTGATTGGTTGGATTATATTTGAAGTAGCTCATGGCATTGATTCTGGCTAGATTTAGAGCATCAAGCCATAGACACAAGTGTGTGTGCTTGTTCATGTGTGAAAATATGAAACACACCACTTGGTTCATAGATGTCTGCAGGCAGACAGGCATACAGACATTCCAAGCTTATCCTGCCTCAAGGTTATTGTGTTTACACTCAACATCAAAGGAAACTAATTGCTCTCTTTATATTTGTTTATAATAAAGAATTTGGATTTTAGATATTGATACATGTTTGTGACATAAATTTCATCATTCATAATGCACCATGATATTGAGCGATTTTGACCTTTGCATAAGTATACATACAATTTGTTTAGAGAGGTGGTATGTGGGAATAGGTGGTGGGTTGATTTAACCTGTTACTCTTGTTGGAAAAACAGCAATAACAAAACAGAAAGGGACCAATATTCCTGTCTTATCAAGAGAACACCTTTGCCTTTTTCTCCTCTTCTTAGATTCTGTCTTCTGAGTTGATTCCCTCTTAAAGTTTTTGTGTGAGCTGTGTGCCACAACATCATTCTTTGTCAGTGGTCACTACAGAGTCAGGGGAATGTTAAAATATGGTCACATGCCTTGGTTCCATTCAATTTCATTGAGCTGAGGCTAAACAGAAATTCCCTCTTGCACAGACATACATACATACATGCACACACACTCTCACTCATGCAGGCCCCCCTCTGATAAATATGCAGTGCTGCAAATTCTGGGCTTGGATAGTGTAGGATTGTGGGGTGGAGGTTCTACAGAGTGTTGTAGAGCGGAGTGAGTTATACATTTTCAGTGATTTAATAACCTCACCCAGCTGTGCCCATTTTTATACCTCTGCTGTTGTCCACACAGTGTCATTTTCAAGTTACTTTTAGACATTCATTCAGATACTGAAATCTGTTATCATCCAGTACACATGTCACTTCTACTACACATGGCAGAGAGGGTGAAGTTGAAAGTGCATAACTGAAGGTTGTGTTTCTGGCCTCTCAGGGCTTCTTTGAGGATGAGGACGGGAAGGAATATATCTACAAAGAGCCCAAATTCACCCCCCTTTCCGAGATTTCCCAGCGACTGCTCAAGCTCTACTCCGACAAGTTTGGCCCGGAGAACGTGAAGATGATCCAGGACTCTGGGAAGGTAAG